>OW204012.1:11263000-12526000 GCA_934047225.1 Ypsolopha sequella | reverse complement strand
ATCTCACAAGAAAGGTATGTACCGCTTTTTCAAACGTAAACATTTCCAGTTGGATTCTACTTTGAAATTATTAGATTTACACTTAATTATTACACGAAAACGAAGCTTTTCATGCGATAGTCGTTATTTCTAAGAGCCAATAAGCATTAAAATTCTTGAATTATGTTCGTACAAATACAAACTTTCATCACCATAACCAAACATTTCATAAACCTTTTCATTTACTTACAGATGTCAGTCACACTGTCGATAAAAGGGCAAGACACCGGACTTGCCTTATGGAGTTCTCTACAACATAATTTCTGAAGAATTGTACAAAGTTGGAGCACTACCTATATTCTGAATGGACATGGATGGACAAAATCTCCCCACACTCTCGTGTAAAAGTGATCTGTTACCATCTACTGTAAATGCCATAACACCACACAACGGCTCACAGAGATGAGTGCAAGGCTATTTCTAAACTAAACTCCAACAAGAAGGAAACTGCATGGCAGCACTTCCCCCTAAGTTCAAGACAAATGATGCAATCAATTCAATCCTCGAGAGTCAACTTTATTCTACCAAAGAAGTGAATGTTTAAAGTTTATTTTGTCTTTCCCCATAGCACTAAATTTACAATACACTATGTACTACCTATAACTAAACATATTTACCTAAAAAAGTAGTAAATCTCTAAATCACTTCTCCTATTTACACGAGCAACAAATTGTACCCAAAACTGGGTGACATTACTGTATCAAACCATTTCTATAAGCACCAAATCACTTGAAATAAGCCCAAATACCTATCCTGGTCACGGATTAACCATATTGTACTAAAACCTCTTGTAAAACCATTACTGCTCATACTGAACTCCGTCGAACCCTCCCAATAACAACCCACTTACAACCTACATAGCTTAACGCTTGGTGCTTAATAGAAATGATTTTAACAGATATATGGCCAAAGTGTGATCGTCAGATTAGAACCTTACGTCGCGCCTTAAGTAGAACCCAAGTTTTTTAAAAGTGATTCAGAGATAAAGTTAGCTAGACAAACCCTTATTAAAAGTTGTATTCCGTTATAATAATAACTACCTATTATCAATCATAAACAAACGTTAACTTGAAGCAATTTAAGAGCTGTGCTCTAGCCAGAAGACTTCACTTTATTGAATGAATAAACATTAACTTGAAATAATATTTAAGAGCTGTGCTCCCATCAGCAGTCCACATTATACTGAAAGACTAATTTAAGAGTTCAAACTTCAAAACTTATGAGCATGAATCCAAATAAAGAGTGTTTATCTGTCTGTCTTTTAAGTACAATATATGATTGCTCTCAGAAACAATTTTAGTCCCTAGAACTATTAACTTTTAGTGTCTTGAGAAGGTTAGATAGCTAAAGAGAGATCTCTAGCTGAGGAATTACATTTAAAAGAATGTTGAGGTGACGTAACAGCTGTAATTTATGAAAAATATTTGGTTGAATATATTTTAGGATAATTGGTGTTTTATTTAATCTCATTTAGACATTTCTCAGCAAATATAATGTACAGTAATTAATATTGGCTTTCCAAACTAGGGATGTAAAGTTCATAATATAGTACGAACAAAACCATAGTATCAAAGTTAGACGGTTGTTTGTTTTAAATGAAACTTAGTTCTTTGAATTAAGGTACATGTTTTATAAAATATTATAAACATAATTTATTAAAAATAAATTAGAAAAGATGTTGAATCCATCAGCACGTGTCTTAATCATACCAAAGACACAATTCATCATATGGACATCTTTTTATACCATTACCAGACTCAATACCAGTTACCTAATTACCGTACCTTCATTCATGTGTACATAGGTTTCATTTAATGAACCCCTTACATGAAAATTAGCCAATATAAATTACCTTATATAAATGAATTTAATAGGCAACTAGCTACTTTATACTAGTAGTTTGATCTTTATATAATTGTAAATGATGGGTAAGAATTCCTTTCAATCCTTCACAAATCACAGCCATTTATGTAGTCCATTTTATAACTACTGAATAGAATAATTTCAATATACTTTTGAGAGAGATACCTGCTCTAGGTAAAGTAGTAATAATATTGCTAATAGAACTTAGTTTTTGTTCCATAGATGTATTTATTTATTTCCAATGACGAAGATACAACTTTTACTACCCCATATTTGGTGTATAGTAATAGTTAAGGCCTTGTTTACCAGACAATGGAAAGCTTTTATGCAAACAAATACATCATTTGTATTTTAAGTTTATTGATAAAGATTGAAATTATTCTTATTTCTTGAATAAAATCTCCCAGAGCTATTTCCACAGTAAGTAAATAATTTAACAGTCAAATGGGTATTAAAATCAAAGCTATTTCTTATTTCACCTAAGAACTTTCTTCTGGATAGTAAGTACTAACCAAACAATGCCGTCAAGTCACTGCACTCTATTTTTGGACTCTTACAATCAGATTATTTGATTTGATACGTAAAAGGTTCTTATTTATTGATAAATATAGATTCAAATCATTTCAATTTAGTTTTCACTAAGAACTGACCTTAAGAAGGGTTTGGTAGGTACCACAGTTATGACCTTTTGTAGTCCAGAATACATTTCATCAACATGAATTCAAAATCAAGACTTATGTATGCTTTCTCTATTATTTAGGCATATTCTTGTGCCAAACTCAAACCTCCTTATTTCTTAAAAGAAATACCTAAATAAGTACATCATATTTAGAGATCCTTAAGTGGTGAAACTCAAATGTTTTCTAATACTGATATCATTCCATATTTATGGCCAATATCAAAGCCTTATGCTTTAGTATTAAAAATTAGGGTTCTGTGGGTTTATAAAACCCTCTTTAATAAATAATGGACCTAGTGAACACACAACACTTATTCCTGAACCACTAAAATATAATTTTCAGAGATCCCTATGTACTTGGAACCTTATAACCTAAACCAAATTAAATGTACTGACCTATTTTTCCTAAGCCATGATGAAGGCTACCTGATACCTCTCACTATGTATAATTTCTCAAAAATTGATTATTAATACCCTAACAGTAGACTTTATTTTGGAATTTACCTGCCTAACATTTGGCCCTAAAATCAAGTATTCCTAGGCTTTCAAATGTGTGGATTTCAAGGCTAGAGGTCCGTCACCTCACATTTACAATTAAACGTGTGTGTGGTTGTATATTGTGCTAGCAAACACCATACAACCCCTCAACTAATCGACAGAAAGACGCGGGGCAAGTTGGAACCCCTGTGTGTGCCTAACACCCTAAAACTTTGCCCTACTCAGACAGGGGGTGATACAGTAGGTAAAAAGGACGTCACCCCGCTGGCTGGGATAGCCTATATGTTCATGTGTATATATAAATATATAGATATGAGACCATGACCAGCTCAGTCAGATGACAAAGGTTAGAACAAATCGCAACCTCTTCACGGCACGGACGCTTTGCCATAAACATCGCCTTTCATGGGGGATGTGTTTCCAGTATGTAAAACTGGAGCAAGGCCATCCCAGACGCTTGCTTCCCTCCAGAGGAGGTTAAAACTAGATTCTGTCGTTCACACCAGTAGGTGACCTGAATCTTAGCCCAGTGCGACTTCCGCTCTGTAAGCTCCCTGCCTGACTCTTCAAGATTTCCCCGTGACTAGCCCTATGCCACATTGTCACCCTGGTACATCTTCCCGTTTCCACGTCCGGCAATACTAAGAAGAGACCATACTCCCTGCCCTCCCCATCAACCCCTGAATCGACCTATGCACTACTACATTATTTAAGTACATACTTTAATTTCGGAACTTGAAAAGACGATTATCGAACCCTTTACACATCGCGGAATCTAGCTCGTTCCTCGTTCACCCTATACGAATTCAAACGCGTCTGTGTCAATCTCCGAGTCGGAAAAGTCAAAAACTATTGACCATAACCGAATCTATTTACGATAAAAGGGCATACAGCCACCTAAAAGCTAACGCGAACGCGAAATGACCCCGTGGTCAAACGAACAGATAGATTGACACATTCCGTATTTTAATCGCAAGTTCCGAAAACAAAACTACTATTGAAGCAAAGAAAACCCACCCCGTAACAATACTCTGAACTTGGTATGAGACTTCACCTTGAGACTTTTTGACAGCACTTCGACGATGGTATAAAAATATCTGATCCTCAAACCGCTTTTCCATGACCTTATATACTCGGTGCCGTTCTCTGCATACTCTCCATACTCTTCCTTCTCTTTATACTCCCTGTACTCTCTGTACTCCCTATTCTCACCAATCTCTGCCTTCTTTCCGTTCTCACCACACTCTCTATTCACACCTTATTGGAGTCAACCTAATGCATATCGTTACAAGATCCATTTTCCTATGAAATCCTCGCAGTCCTTTTGACGCCAATAAGAAATCGACCAAAAGAGACAAAATGATAACAGATATAAGAGCGAGTGAGATGGGTATACAGCAACTGCCAGTGCCGCCGTATCGTCTATATTGTAATAACTTACAGTTTGCTAGGGTTCACGCATGAATGGAAACCATCATGTTTGAAATCGAAAGTTTGTTTTTAATCTATTTAATATTGGACCGATTGCTTGGGCCAGAGGTTTAGTTTACTGTATTTATTATTTAAAATCAGTAATTTGACGCGATCGATTTCAATTTGCTTTATTTATTTAAACGTAATTTATTTGATTACATACAACAATCTTCCTGTTCATTATAAGAACATTTATTTGTGAATTGAGACGTGAACAGATGAGGTCCGATCTGTTACAGCTAGGTGTCGCCAAGTGTTGCAAATAAGCATAATCTAGATGGCGCTAAGTTGGCAACACTAACAGTGAATATTTCAGCGCCATCTATTATTTATTTTTTATTTATTTATTTATTTAAGAAACAAACAGCCACATAAAAATTAACATTACAAATGGACTTAATTAATTTAGGCCTAAAGTCTCCTTAATTTAAAATATTACGTATATTTCCGCTAAGCGAAATAAATCAAAAACTTATGTAAATAATTTTTACAAATAATGGCTCAACTGAATTTGAGTTTAAGAATTGCTATCTAATAAAGAACTAAAAATTTTTCTGGTAACAGATATTTTAAATGTGGAAAAAGATACACAAAACATTTGTTATTTGTTAAATTGTCATTGTAAAATCGGCAAACACGCCTAACAAAACTGTTTTGTGCATAGCACGTTTTACAGGGAGCTATAGCAAACAAATTCTTTTTACGGCATGCACGTTCACATCTGCGAGGTATTCTAAAGTTGATTTTATGTAACAAATCGGGGGTATCTATGATATTATAAATTATTTTATAAAGCATACAAGCGTCAATGTAGTCACGCCTATGGGATAGAAGTTGTACTTTGTGTCTATCAGCTGAACTATTATAGTCAAGATAAGCATAACCTGTTCTATAGTCGAGGGCTTTCACAAACTTTTTTTGCAGTTTCTCAAGTCTATCAATATGAATCTTACTAAATGGGTGCCAGACTGAACAGGCAAACTCCAATCTACTGCGAACAAAACTGTTGTACAAAATTTTATAAGTTAACGGATTTTGAAACAGCTTTCCGGCTCTTAAAATAAAACCTAATTGTTTATAAGATTTGCTGAGTATTGTATCAATGTGTGGTACATAAGTGAGTCCAGAGTCCATTATAACACCGAGATCACGAATTTGTGTGACCCGTTTAAGATTAGTGTTACATAATTTGTAATCGTAAAAAATAGGTTTCTTCTTCCTGCTAAAAGTAATTATACTGCATTTGTCTGGATTTAAAAATAAATTATTTTCAATACAAAAGCTTTCAAATTTAAGTAGGTCAAGTTGTAAATCATTACAGTCAATAGGGTTACGTATAATTTTAAATAATTTTGTGTCGTCAGCATAAAGTAAGGAGTTTGAATGTTCTATATTATTTGTTATATCATTGATATACAGTGTAAATAATAGGGGTCCCAAATGGGAGCCCTGAGGAATCCCTGAGCTAATTAACTTATAATTTGAACAAAAACCACCAAGTATGACAGCTTGATTACGATTTGAAACATAAGATTGTATCCAACGCAGGAGGTCACCATGTATACCGAGCCGCCAAAGCTTAAGTAATAACATATTATGACAAATTTTATCAAATGCTTTGGCAAAATCTGTATACACGGCGTCCACCTGAAATTTACTATCTAAGGCATTTAATATAAAGTCCGTAAAACTTAGGAGATTACTATCCACACTACGACCCCTATAGAAACCGTGTTGACTAGGAGTAATATAGCGACGCACAGCAGAAGATAACTGATCGGTCACAATTTTTTCATGGATCTTTCCAAAGTGGCATAATTTAGATATAGGTCTATATTTTTCAATGTCGCTGCTGACCGTGCCTTTGGGGATTGGTGTGATCCATGCACGTTTCCAAATATTTGGAACGTGACCATCTCTCATTGACTTTGAGAATAATATCGTGACTGGCAAAGCCAATGATAGTGCACACTTCTTGATAAAAATAGGATGAATTCCATCAGGTCCTGCACTTTTATTAACATTTACTGAGTTTAAATATTTTAGAACAATACTTTGAGTTATTTCAATACGAGACATACTTAATACAGCAACGGAGGAAGCTTGTAAACTATCTAAATCTAAAGGGTTTTGATCTGGCTTTTCAAAAACGGAATTGAAATGCTCATTAAATTGATTACAGATCCGCTCACCACCCGTAACTTGAATACCTTTGTAAGTCATTGTATCTGGAAGAGAGTTTCTTGGAAATATTGATTTAATATAACTCCAGAAAAATTTTGGATGTTTTTTAATATTATGTTCAGAAAATTTCATGTAATTATTAAAACATTCCCGTTCCAGTTTACAGGCCCTCTTTCTCAAAATTTTAAAACTTTCATAATCTAACGGATTTTGATATGATTTCCATAGCTTATGATATTTTTGTTTTTCTTTTAATACTTTTCGCAAAGGTAAACTGTGCCAGATAGGATACGAGGGCGAAGATTTTCGTATACGGGAGGGGACGTACTTTGAGATCAAATCATTTAATATACCATTAAAAATGTCTATGCAATCTTCCATACACAGGTTTGAAAACAAACTATACCAGTCTATTTTTGTAAGATCTTTGTTTATTTCATCATAATTGCCTAACTCAAATTTATATCTATAAGTGTCCCTAGATTCAAGAGGTTCAATATCATTTAAAACGATATCAATTAAAAGAGATTTATGAAATGGATCTTCCCGCGTAAGTGGACTATCACAACTATTTATATGGCATTCAGAAGTTGATAATATTAAATCTAAAATATTACCCGATATGTTTTCAAGGTAGTTGTACTGTTTTAAGTCAGAAAATGATAAAAATTCACTAAGGGATTGAACAGCAAAATTACCACTACATGTCAAAAGTAAATCACGATCGTTATTTTTGCTAGTCCACTTGGCGTCAGAAATATTAAAATCGCCAGTAATTAAGAATGAATCATTCGGCATATCATTTATTAACTTCCCTGCTATGTCCAAGAACGATAAAAGGGTTTCTTTATACATAGGCCCTTGAGGTAAATATAGACATCCTATATTCAAAAAACGTGAATGCTTTCGATCAAGTGGCAACGAGACCCAAACGCAATCCGCAGCGGCGCCAGACGGCACCGGCCAGGCGCGACGCAGCGGCCGTAGCCGGTTGTGTACAGCCACGGCTACCCCCCCGCCCCGCCCGAAGCCGCTATCCGCCATAGAACGGTCACAGCGATAGACAGAATACCTAGCGTCAAAATACTCTGCGTCGTAAAAATCATCCGTTAACCAGCTTTCTGTGATACATATAAAATGATAATGAGATTGAATGACTTGAGAACAGAAACTTTGTGACTTTGTACGCAACCCCCGTACATTCTGGTAATAACCATTCAGAACCGTATTAGCCATGAGGATAAAGTGGAAAACAACATTTTATATTATACATTGACGACGCATGCTTCTCAAAATTCAAAAGGAAGTATAACTTTAATAGGAACAAATAATAATATGATCCCGTGTGGTCGAAAAGATTACATCGCAAACGCCAACCCACAATAATAACATCAGTACATTGAAATGCCCCCGTCACAATAGTTTTTATTAAAAATGCACAATAACTGAAAATTATAAAACAAAGTATATCAAAATAGCTATCAACTGGAGTAATATGTATTTCACAACGTAAAATGAGTTTGACACGTATTTTTACCAATAACACGTAATACAATTTAACAAAATGACAGAGTCATTTCACCTTCAAAAGGTCACTATCATTATTTGTGTATATAATTCTTGAGCTATCATTTTTGCGCATCATAATTTTACAGTCCCTGATCCACAAATATGAATAATGCAATTGCGATTTCAGCTCACGAGCTTTCTTGAGCAATAACTTATTTGAGGCGGTAAGGTGATCACAAACAAACAGATTGTGCGCGACTCCAGGGTGGCCAATATCTGCGGCTGTAAGGCCTCGACGTGCACGTACTGCAGCTAGTAGATGATCCTTGCTAAGTCTTCTAGTGAACTTCACAATAATTGCAGGGGCCCTTGATTCAGAGGGGCTTGCAATGCCATCGTGTTTGTTTTGAAATCGACGCACGCGATGGATTGAGTCGACGTCCCTGTCATCTAACACGTAGCCGACCTTATCGCAGATAGCTCGCAGTATTATAGTTAGGTTTTCGCCCTTGGTCAACGGTACTCCCGAAATCTCGATATTATTCATTCGGCTAAACTGCTCCCGCGAGTTATTTTCGCTCTTGAGGGTAGCTATAGTTTCGTTCGCGCTGGTTAGATCGGATTGTAGTTTAGTAATGATAGGCACTTTGTTTTCCAACAGAATCAAGCGGTCTTCAACATTATTAAATCGTGTTTCCATTTCGGTCAACTTTGTGTTTATGTTTATGATACCCGCCGACACATTCTGAATATCCAGTTTAACGGCAGTAAACTCGGCACGAAATGCTTTCATCTCTTGAAGTACTTGCAGTATATTGGATTCCGAAGAACCAGGGGTCGCTCTGCAAGTCATGCAGCGCCAGGCAGCCTTTTTATCAGCACCCATCTTGCGATATGTAGATTCGGTAACTCCAGCGCACGGAAAATGAAAACACCCAGCACAATTTCCACACTGAACGAAGTCTGTAACGAGTTCGTTGCACTTAATGCAATTCATGTTTAGTTATTAGTATAAACGATAATTATATCGGTAATATACTCGCGTAAAAACAAAGGGCGGTAGGTAGGAGGTTTATATCGCACGGGTACGCACTATCAGAGAACCGATCGCTACCGCACGCCGACGTGGATTATCGAAGTGGGAATTATTGTTATGTTACGTGACATCGCTGTGCCACTAGCGTCACCAATCGGTCTTTTTTAGCATCGTGTTCTTTAGAGGATTTAGCAACGCCATCTACATTTCATTAGAATTTGACACCTTTTTTGTCGCTACAAACTGATGTATGGGAACTGCTAGTCTATTCTATCTATCAATATTGAATTTTGTTCTTTTTCATGGGCCTGTATGGAATAAGCTCAATTTTATTTTTTACAGGCATTCAATTTACGAATGGCTACCGGAACACAAAGAAACAGAAACGAAAGCAAATAGATATTTCAAGACCCATTTGCCTTTATCCTTGTTGCCCCCCAATTTACTTGAATCAGGGAAGTTGGTATACATAGCAAGAGATCCGCGTGACGTAGCTGTTTCATGGTTTTATTTTCAAAAAATGATTAGCTTTACTAGTGATTTCAAGACATTTTGGAACAACTTTATTGCAAATTTGTGTAAGTATGGTATTTGATACGGCGGGTGATCTGACTACTCGACATACTCTCACAGTACGTCTTGTGTAGAGTGTGTACGTCGAGTCGGATAGTCGTATAGACGTAATTTATATTTTTCCAAGTTTTGACTCGATTGTTAACATTTCTGAGTTAAGTTGATGTAATCGAATACTACTTTATCATGTGGCAACACTTTTATGTTCAGTCAAGTTGGTACGCCTGATTTTTCCAGCCAATAGGAAACAGTCCCGCTAACTCAATATGCTGCTATATAAGTTGAAACGTTGGAGGGTGACCACCGTAAAGACTTGTAATAAGTTACCGAAATATATCCGTCCTAAAAGTATCTGTTACTTCTAAGAGTTTAATATAATACAATCAGGTTTGCAAGAGTTACTTGCTAAATTCATAGTCAAGAAAACAAAACACTGCACTTTAGTCATATTTATTCCAGAATGTGACTGCAAAGGCACGAATAGCGGTTCATAAAGGAGTGTTAGCTCCTATACTTATGTATGGTACCTAGTGAATGTTGGGTATGGCAAGGTTATGATTAAACTACACTACACATTTTTTAGTAGCTAATTAAATTGCAAACGATTATTTGTAAAGAAGATAAATTTTAAAGCTAAAAGTATTAATTTTAAAGCTAAGCCCAAAGATGTCAAAAAAGTTTAGATGAGCCCTGGCACCTAAAATCTATTGCATTGTTTTTGAATGTGAAATTTCACACTTTTGGCTTTATTCGTATTTATTGAAATGTTAGTGCACTTTAAAAATGCACATGACGCTATATTGAGGCCCCTTTTCTCGTAAAAATTCACTAAGGCGTCCAACTCTCACTGTGTTCAGATGAGCACTGATTCCAAACGTCATCATCATGAGGTCTTCTCACACACCCGGGGTCGGGGTGTGGGGACTCAGTGTCGGGGCATGTGCCCCCTGACTGAGGAGTCAGTCCGCTGCCCATAACAATGGGCAGGTCTTTGAGTTTGTGCTCTTGGCACGGTGGTCAGTCCGGTGGTTGTTGCCTGCGGTTCTGAAACCTGGAGGAGGATGGCTCGACTCCGGGGAACCGCAGGATATCAATGTACGCACGCGCAGGCGCGGATGGCGCGGGTGCGGTGCGTAGCTTTGGGCTCGTGGTGACATCGTGATGGCGCACAGTCGGGTGACTCGCGCTCACGATGTTGAGCCAGCGGGGGCGGGGTGTGGCTGGGTGACGGTAGGCGGAGCGGGTGGGTGGAACCGCTGCAACGCCATACTCGTGCTCGGCGAAGTGGCGCTCGGAGTGTGCGTCGCTGGTGGCGCGGCTGTCAGATCCGGTGGTTGGTTGTCTAGGAGATCCCGTGGGAGGCGGCGGCGGTCAGGGGGGCGCGCGTGGTACGGCGCCAATTCTCTGATGTGAGGATGTGGCGCGTGTTTGGCGCGCACAAACATCCCTGCCGCGAGTCGTTTGACGAAATCGTCCAGGCTTTCAACCTTCAAGTCCCTCATTATCGTGTCGTTCCTCACGTACCGAGGAGCGCCGACGATGGTCCGGAGGGCCTGGCTTTCTTGGGCTTTCAGCTTTTTCTTGTTTGTAGCCGAGGTAAGGGCGTACCATGCCGGCGCAGCGTACGTGAGGCCCGCCGATCCCGATCCCGATCTCAAGTATGTCTTGTAGACCCCGAGCTTTGCACGGAGAGGGAGGCTTGAAGCTAGGAGCGGGAACAATTTTGCTCTCGCTCCTTTCACCTGGGCGATGACGTTCTCCACGTGCTTTCCCATGGTCAGTCCCCGGTCAATGGTGACTCCCAGGTATTTCACGTGGAGCTGCCACGGGATCTCTTCTCCTTGTAGTTTCAAGGGAGGGGGGAGGCTGGAGCGTCCGGTGATCAAGGCCTGCGTCTTCCCGACGTTCACCGATAGGCGCCATTTGGACAGCCAGTCAGGGAGCAGGTCCAGCGTGCGCTGCATCTTCACCGGCGCGTGTTTCGCGATGAAAGACGACACGTAGTACGCGGCGTCATCGGCGAAGAGAGCGAGCTGGGTACCCGCTCCGAGAGGGATGTCATCGGTGAAGCGGGAGTAGCAGGCCGGGGAGAGGCAGCTTCCTTGGGGGACGCCGGCTCTTATTGGGTGCTCCTCGGAGATGGCGTCTTCCACCATAACTTTGAAGCGGCGGTCTTCTAAGAAGGACGCCACGACTCTGACGAGGCGGCGGGGTGCAGGTGACATCGACAGCTTGTATAGCAGCCCCTCATGCCATACTCTGTCGAACGCCTTCTCCATGTCCAGGAGTACTGCAACGGTGTACTCCTTCTTGTTGAGGCCTACCGTCATGTGGTGCAGTACTCTGGTGAGTTGGAGAGTCGTCGAGTGGTCGGCGCGGAATCCAAACTGTTCCGGGCGTGGGATGATGTGGGGTGTCAGCTTCCAGAGCAGGAGTTTCTCGAATATCTTCGAGAGGTTGCTGAGGAGGGTGATAGGCCGGTTGTTCTCTGGTCTTCTTGAGTCCTTGCCTGGCTTTGGCAGCATTATCACATGGCCCGTGCGCAGGATGCCGTTGAACAGGCGGGTCACGGCTGCAACCACCCGGGGGGGGGAGGTGTCGGAGCGCCATGTTCGTGATGGCATTGGGGCCTGGGGCCTTGCGGGGATTGGCGCGGCGCATGAGACGCTGCACTTGGCCAGGCGAGAAGACCACGGGGTCCTCCTCAGCAGGCATCGGAGTGGCGAAGTATTCGAGAAGGTGTGACTCGACTGCTCTGACATGGTCCACAACATCAGTCGGGTTGGGCTTGAATTGCGATTCAAGGCACTCGGTGAAAATTTCGGCTCGGTCGTTGGCGTGGAATCTTGGGAGGCCGTCGCTGCCCAGCAGTGGTCTGACCGGGGTTGGTGCGGTAGACAGCTGCCGGCATAGGCGATGCACGGAGGGGACGTGGTCGCCTACGGTCTCGACGTGGCTCTCCCAGGATTCTTCGGCATGGGTGTTCAGCTCCTCCTTCACTTTCTCCGTCAGAGAGTTGAGGCGAGTCTTGATGGTCGGGCAGCGGGTCTGCTGCCACTGCTTCCGGAGATTGCGTTTCTCGTGAATCAGATCTTGGATTCGAGCAGGGAGAGGTTGGAGCCTTCTCGTGCTCGAAACGGTGTGCGAGGAGATGTTGAGCGCGTTCCGGATGCAGCTGGTGACCTCAGACGTCAGCTTCTCAACGTCTTCGGGAGTGGTGACGGGGGCTGAGATGGCGGCCTCCTGCAGGGCGGAGGTGAAAGCCGGCCAGTTGTAGTGTCGGCGTGATGCTGGTGGCGAGACTTTGGTCGGCAGGTCCTCAAGAACGAGGAGGACTGGGCGGTGGTCCGAGGGCAGGTCAGGAAGGACTTCCTGGCTTGGCGGTGCTCTCAGGTTTTTATAGACTACGACGTCCAGCACGTCGCCCTCTCCTGTTCTGTGCCAGTAGTGGGTGGGCTCGTCGGGGCCGATGACGTCGTAGTGGCGTGCAATTGAGTCAACCAGGAGACGTCGTCCTTGGATGTTCACCTTCGTGGAGTTCCACGCTGTGTGCTTGGAGTTTAGGTCACCCGCGATGATGGTCTGGTGCGGCGACTCTAGGAGTTCGTGAAGTTCACGGAAGTCGAAGGCTTCCTGTGGGGCCTTGTAAGTGGCGTAGAGTCGCAGCACTTCGCCGGCGACCTGGAGATCCACTCCAAGCGCGTAGATGGACTGGTACTCTTTGAAGGTGATCAGCTGGTGGACGATATTTCTCCTGACTAGGACCGCCAGGCCTCTGAAGGTATTCCCCGTCAGAGGGGAGATCTCGTCCTTCCTGTACACGAAGTAATTGGGGACCGTGAACTTGACCCGCCCTGCCAGGTGAGTTTCACTGATCAGCATCACGTTGACGTTCTGGTCTTTCAGGAAGACCTGGAGTAGTCGCTTCTTCCCCATGAGCGACTCGGCGTTCCAGTGGACAATCCGCAGTTTTAGGAGCTCTGCGACGGCAAGGGGGGGACTGCTCGTCGCTGGGTCTCCAGAAAACTGCGGAGGGTCTCGAGCAGTCGCTCAAGGGTCTCTTCCTGGGGGAGTCTTTCCGGGTGGTGGGTAGGGGGCGCAGCTGTGGTTGGAGCCGCGGCAGGAGGCGGGGCAGAGGTGGGTTGCCCAGGCCCCGCGCCTTTCTCGTTCTTCTTCTTCTTCCCACCCCTCCTGCGACGAGGCTTGGGGGGGTTTGTTCCGGCTGGTGGCGGGTTTGCCTGAGCCATGAGTGAAGAAGGGGCTGTCTTCTCCTCCACAGGTTTGGGCTGGGAGGATGGTCTGGCTGCGACTGTGAGCGCAACTGTGCCGGCTTTTTTGTTACGTATTTCCTTGCGGAAAACGGGGCATGAGGTGCTGTTAGCTGCGTGGGTCCCCCCGCAGTTCGCACACGTCGCGGGCTCCTCCTTGGGCCGCGGGCAGTCCCTGGCGAAGTGTTCCTCGCCGCAACGCACACACGCCTGGGTGCGGTGGCAATTGTGAGAGGAATGCCGGAACTGCTGGCACCTGTGGCATTGCGCTGGCCCCTTCTTTCCTCTCCAGGCTTCGATCTTGACACCGGGCATATACATGAGCTCTGTGACTTCATATATAGCCGGTGTCAGATCTTTGGTCTTCTTCAGCTGGGCGAAGAAGATGCAGCCGGGGCGTCCTGCTCTCGCCCGGATCGGCTTGCAGTACTCCGCCTCGAAGCCGAGTTCCGCTAGTGCTTCCGTGAGCTCGTCCGCTTCGGTGTTTGCGGGGAGGCCACGGATTGCTACTTTTAGGCTGCGTTCTGCAGGGAGCGAGTAGGAGAACCACTTCACCCCGTGGTTCCTCTCTAGGTTGTTGAGGTACCGCTGCAGGATGCGGTACTCTTCATCATCAGTGGGCGTGAAGCGCACTCCTTGTTGGAAGGCGCGTGCGTTGGGCGCTCTTCCGAGCTGCGTGGCTATCTCCCTGATGTGGTGGCGCCAGTTGGGCAGCTTGTCCACAACCATGGGAGGGTAGCGCAGCTTCTTTTGGGATGAGGTTGAAGCCTGGGCGGGCGGCGATGGGGCTCGTGGCGCTTGGGCGGGCGGCGCCAGGGCGGGCGGTGCTTGGGCGGAAGGTGCAAGGGTGGGCGGCGCTGGAGCGGGCGGCGCCGGTACTTGGGCGGGCGGCGCTGGTACCTGGGCGGGCGGCGCAAGGGCGGGCGGCGCTGGTACATGGGCGGGCGGCGCTGGCACCTGGGCGGGCGGTGCAGGGGCGGGCGGCGCCAGGGCAGGCGGCACCAGGGCGGGCGGCGCCAGGGCGGGCGGCGCTGGGGCGGGCGGCGCTGGTGCAGGCGGCGCTGGGGCGGGCGGCGCTGGGGCGGGCGGGGCCGGAGTACGTGGTGTGGTTGCCCGCGGTGCGGATGCACGTAGGGCAGGTGCACGCGGGGCGGCTCCCCGTGGGGCGGTTCCACGTGGGGCGGTTCCACGTAGGGCAGTTGCACGCGGCGCTCTGCACGCGGCGTGGTTACACGTTGAGTGCGTGTTCTCGCTGCGGGTGCACGTGGCGCGGCTGGGCGTGGTGCGGCTGGGCGTGGTGCGAGGGCGGGCGGCGCAGTTGGGCGCGGCAGGGCGGATGACGAGGCAAACGGCGGGCGGTCAGGGCGCGGCCTCTGCGTCATTGGGAGGCGCGTAGGCGGAAGCTGAGGTGGTGGACGCTGTTGGGCGGCGGCGGCGTAGGAGGAGCGTATTGGTGACGGAGACGGAGCATCGCAGATCCGCTTTTCTGCGTTCTCCGTTCCCGAGCCACTTAGCTCGAGCGCCCTCTTGGTACTCTCTCTTGGGAGAGGTAGGATGCTCAGTGGTAGGGTTGCTGCTAGCTGATGAGCTGCTGCAGTGCGGCGTGCGACGTCATCGTCTGACGTGTGTTGCTCTCGGCGGCGTGTAGCGAGGTAGCCCTCCATCGCTGCTAGGAGGCCCTCCGTGACGTAGTTAGTCTCGCGCAAGCGGGCTGTCATGGCCTCGTCGAGCTCTAGCCCACGAACTGGGTAGTTCGTTTCGGTGAGCTCGGAGGGCGCGGCGTACTCCGTGCTTGCGGAGTGTACAAACTCGTGCACTCGGCTGGGGGTCGAAGTCATCGACCCTTGGGGCAGGCTCAGCTGGGCTGGGTCGATCTCGGTGGCCGACATCTTCGAAGCTTCTGACGAATGCGACGTTGAGGTGGCCTCCGAGGCGGTCGGAGTCGGTGTGAACTCCGAGGAGTTCATCGTCGACGACGAGGTGGCTGCGTCGGCGGTGTTCAAACCCTCGGGGGTTCGAGAACGCGAACGCGAGCCCTGAGAAGGGCTGTTTTGGCCGCTCATTGTAAGTGAGCGGCGGCTGCGGGGGGGAGGTACGACGTGCGACCTACGAGACACAGCTCGCGCCTGTCTACATAACCCTTTCCCCGGGGGATTCCGCTGGTGGAAAGCCGGGTTCAGAGATATAGGGAGGGCACCGTGTCTCGGGCGCTCTAAAAAAAGTAATCCCCTCCGCGCAGCTGAAGCGCGGGCGCTAATTTGCGGAGAATATTATATACGAATATTCGGCAAATACGCAATACTAAGGTCCGTGCACTACGAGCGTACAAGCAGTCCAAACGTGTGAGCGTCACCCATTTAAAGGTGAAAACATTTTGGTGCTGTCATACTACGGTAAGGGCCTATCTTTACTTTGTGAAATCTTTGGCTAAGCCTCTTGAAGTGGGAACCATTATTATTAAAGTTATTCTATGTAATGTATATGTATGTCCTATTATGTGATATTATCCCCTGATAGACTGGAAGAAATATAATATTATTAAAACTCGCGTGAGTTGACATACTAAATTATTATTACATACGGCTTGAACACTCACGTGTGATTGTTGTTGACTATATACCAACCGTTTCACCGATACAATTTCGGCATTATCAAGGAGAGTGTCGTTATTAGGATGACGCCGTGACGTTCACCTTCGTTGTCAAACAGGCACGGTTGGCATATAGTCAACAACGTGAGTGTTCAAGCCGCATGTAATAATAATTTGAAAGAAATATGTTCATAGAGAAAAGTTTTCCTGTGTTTAATCCGCTTTTTGGTCTATTTATCACAGATCAGATTATTTTCGTTTGAATGTAGCAATAACTATTTTAACATAAAAATGGCACCACCTCCATATTGTATTATACGTATCAAACTGTACAATTTACCAACATTTTCTAAGGACAGCGGATCTTCCACATAATTCTGATTTTCATCAACATCAACTTGAGATTGAAATTTGACGTGCGTGCGACGACGCCCGCCTAACATGCCATCTCTTTTGCACGCGTTGAATTTCGCATGCATTTGCTTGAAGTTGATACAAATGAGAATTACGTGGTAGACCCGCAGGTTAGATCGAGTTTAGAAAATGGTACACAGTGGTAAGTGTGACAGAAATATATGTTATTAATATTTCTGTCACACTTACTTTGTTACCTACTTTCATGTATAGTGCTTTTTGGTTCAAATTAATGATTTTTATCTTGTAATAAATTTGTACAAAAAATGTTTTTTATAACTAAACAGTTTATTTTATGATTCTTCGTCCATCAAAACATAATTATTTGCCCGCGGCGGCTCCGTCTGCGTTGAAAATATTAAAAACACTTCGTTGGCGTATACGAGTACACTCACGGAAATCGATTGATATCTAAATGAAGACAAAAACTTAGAAAACATAATCCTAGTTAAAACTATCCTATAAATAAAATTATACCTCCGGGGACCCTCGGGCTGGGACTTACCTCGGCCAGAGAATCAGTCTGGCCATACAACGAGGTAACGCTGCCAGCCTGCTAGGTACTCTCCCGCACGACGGCAGCGACCTTGATAGAATTTTTTATTTAGTTTAATTTATAATATATTTATTTTTAGGTCATATGTCTAAATTTTCAATATTTGTACGATTATTTAGTTTTAATTTTGGGTATCAATTTTATTATTTTTTTGTTATGTATTTGATTTGTTGAATAAACTAAACTGTTAAACAAAATTAAACTAAACTAAATTAAAATAAAGAAAAATAAATAAATATAAATTATTATATTTTCAGATCCTTACGGCCCTTATTTTGAACATGTGAAAGAAGCGTGGAATATGAGGCATCATCCAAACATGCTGTTTTTGTTTTACGAAGAATTGTCACAAGTTAGTAAATATAGCTCTTTTATTTGCATATTTGCATAAGATTTTTCAATATTTATGCCGTAGGCAGATCGTAAAGTATGAAATCGAAAATCTTTCACCAAAAGTGAAAGAATAGGTGCGACGACGAGCGAAGCAAGGAGCGTGCTAGGTTTACATGTAAATACATTTGGGGAGCCGAGCGAAGTGGAGCGGAGCGAGACGACCCTTCTAATTTTTACAGAAGTATGTTTCTGCCGATCATGATATGCCCAATGTTTTCATGATGTGCCAACAACATTTATACTGAATCTTTAACCTCTTCTACATCCATCAATCCAGTCATGTAAGCTCTTCTATCCCAAGTGCTTTTGACTTTCCCCTTCTTGACCATATAACCAATTTGGTCGGTATTATGAATTTATGAACAGCTATAGGTATACAGGGTGGAAAACATTTAAGGGCCCTGGAGGGGAACTACCTTAAATCCTTTAGTTAGCTTATTTTACTGAAAGGAAACATTCCTTTATTTTTTAAAAGAAACAAAACTGCATTCAAAGATCTTCTTAAATGTGCTTGTCTCACCCGGGAACTGAACCAACTAAAAATAAAAAAATAAACCCTCGCTATTTTATTATACGAATCGGTAGGATTATTGTTCAGGATAAAATTTGTCTAATAAACATTTAGTATTACACTCATCTGTTGTACGAGATTACAGTGAACAGTATTATGTATGGTTAATAAAGAACTTGTAATAAATATTCAATTTCATGTATCTCGTACAACAGATGAGTATAAGATCAAATATTTATTAGACAAATTTTATCCTGAACAATCATCCTACCGATTAGTATAGTAAAATAGCGAGGGTATATTTTTTAAATTTTTAGTTGGTTCGATTCCCGGGTGAGACAAGTGAATTTCAGAATATCTTTGAATGCAGTTTTGTTTCTTTTAAAAAATAAAGGAATGTTTCCTTTTAGTAAAATGAGCTAACTAAAGGATTTAAGGTAGTTCCCCTCCAGGGCCCATACATTTTTTCCACCCTGTATACAGGTGATAGAGCTGATGCCGGGCTTGACTGTGGAGGTACCACCATCTTACTTGGAGACCCCCTCGAAGTAATTCGGGGGAGAGTAAGAGGACAGCTCACAGGCAAAAAAACCAGGAGGCCCACCATGCCTGGGACCGATGGATGGCGGTATATCCATCCCTAATAGCCGGGCCTTATCCATAACAGACTGGTGACGGGCAGCAGCGTCACTGTTGCGAGGGTTCCGGCACCGCGCTCACCAAACCGCTTGCCCAGCGTGTGTGAGTATGGGCAATTCTTCCAGGATGACCGCCGGGAGTGGCAAAGTCCTGGAAAGGCTTATGTCCAGCAGTGGACGAACTAGGCTGATGGATGGATGGAATCACAAAAAGTCTGCCACTACACAAGTTTGACCAATCACTGCGGCACCGTGCTTTGGACAGCTGCAATATGCGAACTGATGCACATTTCAGGATCTGCCAGCGGCTATACGCCGTGTGTCGGAGTTCTTTGGCAAGTCGTACAGCGAGGACCAGGTCCAACGTTTGGCCCAACATTTGTCCTTTAACAACTTCAAGCAGAACAAAGCTGTCAATGGGACGGATCCTACATTGAAAATCAATTTCCCACATCGATTTGTACGAAAAGGTGAGCTTCAACCATCGAGATAGTAAGTTTGGGACAAAAAAAATATCGTCACGACATGAATCCCCGAGGTGGTGTCAGAAGTGTTTCCGAGGGTGAACTGTGAAATTCAGGTACACGCGCGTTTCATCGACTTTTATTACGTCCCGACACGTGATGGGTGGTGAGTCCTATCGCCGTACTTCGGGCACAAATACACGCGTTTTAGGGCATGCAGGTTTCCTTACGATGTTTTCCTTCACCGTTCAGCAAGTGGTAAGTATTAGGGAAATACAAAAACTATGCACATAAGTTCCAGAAAAATACAAATTTTAAACTTTTATGTATGGTGTTGTAAATATGTAATAGCATATTTTTTGTTAAAAGCTGTAATGCAGCCTTTCAAACTATAGCCACTTTCGAGTAGAGATGCCGTGGTTAGCTGCTGTTATGTGATATTCGACATTATTCGTAATTTTTTCCATTATTCTAAAAACGATCTAAGGGTCCGAAAGTTGTGATTGGCCTAATTAAGGAAACCTTTTATTCATGCGATTCGCTTAAATTATGTTAAGTCGAAAACCATTTCGAGATTTAGGTTTAATAAACCGTTTAAATTTTATTAATTTTACTAAAATCGTTATAGGTTCATAATTCTGATCACTTACCAAGGCTCAAGTATGAATTTGGACGATGTTCACAGATTCACCTTGTATATTTATTTTCACATAACCATTAATATTTGTAGCAATAAGGGACACTTTTTTTTAGTACGTACTTTTTAGTTTTTTCTTCAATGGTGGGCCTTTAGTGGTAAGGGGGGCCTTATCTCAGAAACTGGTAAACCGAAAAATATAAAAAAAATAAAATATATAAAGCTAAGATCGAAGGTCTGGTGGGTATACTGGCAATTTTCAAGCAATGCCCTGCAATGAGCACACTAACACAAACTGATTGCCGCAATCCAAAGTTATGTGCTGTCATCCGTTGAGGAGTTCTATGGCGATGAGGCCAGGATCGAAGGTCAGGTGGGTATTCTGATAATCTCCAAGTAATACCCTTGAATTAGCACCCTAACGCAGTGATTGCCGCAATCTCGAGTTATGTGCTCTGATCCGTTGAGGAGTTCTATGGTGAATATGGTGATGAAGCCAGGATCGAAGGCCAGGTGAAAGAATGATGATTTTAAAGTAATACCTTGTAATCAGCACCCAGGTACAAAGCGATTACCTCAATTTCGAGAGGGATGCTGTCATTTTCTGAGGAGTTCCACTGCCTATCTCTGAAGACCTTCATCAGATCATAACTAAACCCAAAATGGGACCTACATGAAAGTACACTCTTTCAAACAAAAAAAGAATGGTTCAAATCGGTTCAGAAATGACGGAGTTATGGAGTAACAACGCCAAAAAAAAAAAACATACAGTCGAATTGAGAACCGCCTCCTTTTTGAAGTCGGTTAAAAATATAGCGGTTGCGAAATTCACGAAAACAAAATGGCAACCCTAGGTACGCGTGTCTGACTCGCACTTGGCCGGTTTTTTTTTCTTCAAAACAACGATATCGTTATAAGTGCTGCCACCTGTTGATTGGTCAGACAGCCTCGTTTTTAGGGTTCCGTAGTCAACAACAAGGAACCCTTATAGTTTTGCTATGTCCGTCTGTCTGTCTGTCCGCGGCTTAGCTAAGAGACTATTAGTACTAGAAAGCTGTAATTTGACATGAATATACATATTTATTACGCCGACAAAGTGATACAGTAAAATTTTTCTCGTCTATGCCCTAGTGTGGGGTGTCGTTGGATAGGTAATTTAAAAATATTGGGGGTAAGAAAAGATCATTTTTCAATCCAGGGTTCCGTTTGCGAAATATTAAACTTAAAAGTGTTATTTTTGTTAGAGTCAAGTGTCCCCCCCCCCTGCCGGCGAAACGGTTGTATTTGGAGACGTGAAAAAAATCACGGCAGTAGTATACATAACGAAATTAAAAGGAAAACTATCACAGCTAAGTAGGCTTTACAAGTTAACGAGTACAGATCGCGCCAAACATTTAGTCCCCTCTAAACGCGGGGCGATTCGCATCAGCCAGCAGGAACAAAATGTATGAGCCGTTCTTGGGAAGAGCAACTTCCGAGCGGACTAGAAGTTTGGCGCTGTCTTATTATACGAGAGATAATGGCGCGGAACCCTTCGTGCGCGAGTTCGACTCGCACTTAGCCGGTTTTTTTAAATTTCTACCGGTATTAAACTGTCCCCCCCCTGCACAAAGTAAACAAACACTTTTATTTGCAATTTCTTTACTTTTTACAGGCCTAGTAGGAGGATGGCGCGAACATTTCGATGAGGAAATGATCGAGCAAGCGGAGAACTGGATTACAAAAAACCTCAGAGACACTGACTTGAAATACCTACATATGGAAAATAAACAAAATTAGTATTGAACCAAGAAAATTTCGTTTTTTTGTTATATTATTGTATCAAGCTAAACTTCCGTCCTGCATCAAGGCTTAACGTTTTTGAATTGTTTATACTCACAGTGGGTCTACTGCGTAATTCTCATTTTCATCAACATCAACTTGAGATTGAAATTTGACGTGCGTGCGACAACGCCCGCCTAACATGCCATCTCTTTTGCACGCATTGAATTTCGCATGCATTTGCTTGAAGTTAATACAAATGAGAATTACGCGGTAGAGCACCTGCTTTTATCAACTGCCGCACACGCAAAACATCTGTTTTTTTTTTTATTTGCAGCTACATTAGAACCTCTTTTTTTAGCATCATCATTTCTTCTACAAAATTAAATGTCTTAAGTCATGCTCATGTATGTAGAAATTTATCGCGGATTTTGTGGTTTATAGTTTTACAAATTCATGTCAATAACGCCATTATAAGATTTATTTAGAGATGACTTTTCGAATTTTTTCTATCGAGCTAAGTTATGCCAGTTGTAACTATGTTCAGGTACCTTAAAGTTACCCCTGCCATAAAACAAATAGCAATTTTTTACATTCACCCATCAGTTTCAATGTAAAGCGTTTAATTGTGAATTTATTTATTACACAACAAATCAAATACATAACAATAAAAATAATAAAATTAAAACTAAATAATATTATAAATTAAACTAAATAAAAAATTCTATCAAGGTCGCTGCCGTTGTGCGGGAGAGTACCTAGCAGGCTGATAGCGTTACCTCGTTGTATGGCAAGCGTTTAATTGTATTATCTTAAATGTTGATTGTAAATATTTTTTCAATGCAAGTGCTCGTAAAGGCCCACTTTTTATGCATCAAAATCGAACAGAAAGTAGATTATTTTGCCCTAGGGCTTTATTATTACTATTTTTTTATTTATTTACGAGAAGTTGGTTAACCCGCAACCTTTCCTGTGTACCATAAATGTTATACTTTTTTTTGCACTATTTAACGGCTCTGGATACAGTCCTTTTGAGCCAATCATTAACTTTCAAAATTGTAACAATGTAACTTTCAACTTTGATAATTAAATTGTTTTCTTTGATAATATTTGTTTTATTTCCTCACACTATGCATTGTAAAACGTAGTATGATACACGGGCGTAAGAGCAATAAATTACTCGTTTACGTTTAAAACTCTCGCTACGCTCGTATTTTAAATCGTCCTCGTGATTTATTCCTTTTCACTCTTGTAGCATAAACTACTATTAATCACTATTTGAGATATCTCAATATTCCCTGCCAATAAACAAATAGCAATTTCTTACATTTAGCCATCGATTTTAATGATGCCCCCTATACATTATTTTATCATCCATTACTATGAACAATCTGAGATACATTTCGTTTGCGCCGGGCCTGGGTTTTTTCTCCATACTTCGTGAGCATTCTCCTTTGTTTACCAGTTTAATCACCAGTTTCCGGCTTCCGCAACTTCATCCTAACATTCTATATAAGGCGAATTCATATTGGAGACTCGGATAGATGAAGTTAAAAAAAATGTTTAGCTCCCGTACTGTATATACTACGAGTTGTATTTGAACTAGTCCAGTTCGTATAGGAACAAAACTTTTTTTTATGATGTCGAAAAAAAGGGTCTTTGAGCCTTGTTCCTGATCACCAACCGAGTCTCCAGAATGAATTGGGGCGGTTGATTAAATTTCACCTAGTAAACTTTTATCTTTTTCGTGACTGAAAGTTACTGACAACTGGGTGAGTATACAAGTACATATATACAAGGTGAATTTTTGATCATCATCCAAATTCATACTGGTGGCTTGGTAAGTGATCAGTATCATGCATCAATAACAATTTTGGTGAAATTTGCAAAATGAAATTTCGACTCCCCATAGTGATTCACTCGGGACTGGAACTGAATTTATATGGGAAGCCGAAATTTCATTATACGAATTTCACAAAAAATTTTACTGATCCAAAATACTGATCACTTATCAAGCCTCCAGTATGGATTTGGACGATGATCAAAAAGTCACCTTGTATATAACCAAAGTGACTATTATAATGTGTGGTATGACGTAGTATTTTCTTTTATAGACAAAGAAAACAATCATTATATCATTGCAGTATAGAAACGCAGAAAGAAAAGTAAATCTGGATGTGAGGTGCTCTTATCCCGGTTCAGAGCAAGCTTCTTCTTAGCAAGACTAATCGAATGGGCGGAGGTAGGCATGTATTTATATATGTAACCTATTACTATGTAGTATATAGGATGGGATTTGGTCGGCCGCCTGGATTCGTGCTGGGGGCTCGGTTGGTGATCATTGAACCTTGTTCCTGGTCCCTGGCCGGGTCTCCGGTGTGGGTTCGGGCGGCTGATTGGATTTTACCTTGTATAATATATATTTTACCTATCATTTTAATCGTAAATATATTGCTACATAAATTAAATAAACCTTTAATTTAGTTCATGTACATTTATTATTTTATTACATATATTTTCTTTATTAGATTAAATTTGACGTGTAAAAAGTGTATATATCTATACCTGCTTTGCAAAATAAACTATTTGAATTTGAATTTGAATTTGAATTTATATCTCCTTGCGATGGATAAAAACATAGAAATTTATTTCCATCATAGTGTTAAAACAATAATGTCCTAAATATGAACTGTGGAGACACAAGTGGTTGGTTAGACAGAGATACGCTAGATTTTACTGAGATTTTATAGAAGATGAGGAGATTATTAAAACTCGCGTGAGCTGACATACTAAATTATTGTTACATACGGCTTGAACACTCACGTGTGATTGTTGTTGACTATATGCCATATATATGACAACGAAGGTGAACGCCGCTTCGTTGTCCTAAGAACGACACTCACCTTGATAATGCCGAAATTGTATCGGTGAAACGGTTGGCATATAGTCAACAACAATCACACGTGAGTGTTCAAGCCGTATGTAATAATAATTTAAGATGAGGAGAGCAAAAAAAATGAATTTGATAATGAAAAAAAAGTCTTTATTACAAATTGAAATTATAGTTAATGTCCTAATGTAGCCGCGATTTCAAAATAATTGAAGTTTTGCGTGCGTGTCATCTGATTAGAGCAGTATGGAGAGTTAAAAAATAAAAAAGTTTGAGCAGAACTGAATTTTAGCATTTTGCAGCCCCTTAATAGCCAGTTCTTAAAAAGCACAAAATAAGAAAATAAAGGCAAAGTTGCTTTTGGTTGTTGAATTAATTCTCATGTTGTATATTTCCCATGTGTGGATACTTCAAGTCAGATCCTTTGAGGTTTTCCGAAATCCAGTTCTCCGCTTGCTCCACCATTTCTTCATCGAAATGTTCACGCCAACCTCCTACTTTGCCTGTAAAAACAATTTTATTGTTGTATTTGTAATTAATGTCAAAAATAAGTATTTTTTGGAAGTAATTCGTTTAGATTAAATTATGTTAAGGTGTGTTAATTCGAAAACAATTTCGAGATGTTTTTCAATACAGCGTATGAACTTGTGGTCTAAATTAGTCTAAATTAATGTGGTCCTGTGAGATCTGGGAGTGTCCACCATGACAACAATGACAAGTCTATGTTGCCATACTTATTCCATCGCTCTCTCTTTTTTTTTCTTATTTTAGCGGTGAGCGGAAAAAACATAGAAGTCCAATTAGCTCTAAAAATGACCCTAAGGAAAGTGTGTTGGTGTACGAGGGGTGTGTGCATGCGTGAGAGGGTGAGTGTGTTGTGTGTAAACGCCAGTTTTCGTTCCCAAACACACAACTCATTATTAGTTTAACAATTTTTGAATAAAAAGCTTTAAATACATGTGATTTATGGCATTAGTTACAATTAGTTTAACGGGACACCTGACGCTAGAACATCAACAACACCAGGTTTTCAAGTGTTCATTGGAAGAACCTAGGTCTCTCCTCATATTGAAGAAAATATATTTGATTTATCGATCTTTTATCCAGGGATTTCACCTATAAACAATGTATTAAGATTTATACTTTTGTAAAAAAAAAAAAGTTTTCCACCCTCTTTTTTTGGTTTTGAAACGTTCGTTTCAAAAACGCGGTTAAGAGATCAACTTGACTTTTTTTATAAAATAGGCAATATAAATATGAAGGGATGTTACCTAAATCCAATATTTTTTTCCCAACAAAATATTTCAGTATTATGTAGCTAAAAACACACCAATTTGTTGTTTCGCTGCGTGATCACTAGTATTACGCATCCAAGAAAAAGAGGCCAAAGAGCCAACATATAATCGCCTCTATGTAAAGTAAATAAGGTCTTTGCCATTAGACTTATTGTGCTGGATCACTAATTCATTAATTAAAGAACACAATATTGCTAAAAAAGCTTAATTGACATTAAACTATTGTCACGTAGTGTCAAAAATCACATTTATTTAATGCTTTGAATTCGAAAATAAGGAAAACAATATAATAAATTGTACATTTCGGAACGAGCCCCGACGCAAACACCAAATTCAACAAGAGTGAAGGGCCAACAGGGTTGCCAGACACCGATGGCTTCTCCTCGTACAGACAGGGCCGAAAACCTCGTACTTTGGCAATACAACCTCGTACACACCTTTTACTACCATACTTTTAACTGTAAATCAAGTTTATTTAAAAGAAGCCATATGATAGACAATATTTTATGCAGTTTTAGCATTTTGCTACTAGTAATAAGTTTTATAATTATCGGTTTTCTTTAATTTGTTTCTATTTTGTTTTCATTTGAGTTGCAATTTATGAATCAGGAGTCTGAAATAAATATTACAATTACGGTTATAATACGAACATAATCAAACAAAATATAATATGAAACTTTAATACTTTTTCAATGCATGTGCTCGTAAAGGCCCACTTTTTATGCATCAAAACCGAACAAAAAGTCGATTATTTTGCCCTAGGGCTTTATTATTATTATTTTTTTTATTTATTTACAATGGTTGGCTAACCTGAAGACTTTTCTGTGTCCCATAGATGTTATACTTTTTTTTCCACTGTTTAACGGCTCTGGATACAATCCTTTTGAGCCAAATTTGAGCCAAAGTTCACAAGATTATATTTGTTTTCATTTCCTCACACTATGCATTGAAAAACGTAGTATGATACACGGGCGTAAAAGCAATAAATTACTCGGTTACGTTTAAAACACTCGCTACGCTCGTGTTTTAAATCGTCCTCGTAATTTATTCCTTTGCGCCCTTGTAGCATAAACTACTATAATGTATCTTAGGTAATTAAAAATAAATGCACCTAAACTATAATATAACTAATAGCACAGAAATACTACGGCTGAAGAACTGAGTTATCAAATAATATCCTCTATACTATAGCATCATTATCAGTTTTATCTTCCTGTGTGAAACTGCGTGTGTACCAAAGATTCAAAAGATTTCTAACTATACCCATTGCTACAAACATAAAAAATTTAAATTTTCGAAGTTTAATATCGGGGGAATTCCCTAGCGGTATCGAATGATTGACGGAAAATGATGTACAATGCTGCTTATAACTTACACTCTCAGTGATAGCAGCAGTGTATCTCGTTCCCGATTAAGGTGCGTTCCGAAATATAATTTGTATCCACGAATTAAAATATTAAAATTAAAATTTGTATTCATGAATCTCGTACAATTTCGTACGAGGATGGATGTGAGCTCGTACCTCGTACCGAGACCTCTAAATCTCGTACTTGTACGAGAAACCTCGTACGGTTGGCAACCCTGAGGGCCAACCACTTTGATAATGTCGGGCTTAATCTCAAATTGGCCCGGGAATTCGAAAGATGGTCTCTTGTCTCCGTGCGAGCCTGCTACTTAGAATAGTTTAGACTTTTGCCATTTTATATTATATAAATGTCCCCTTTTATCGCCATCTATTATGTTCTTAGCAAATTGCACTAACTTACACAGATTGCTCATAAACAATTTCCAAAAAGTCTTGAAGTCAGCAGGAAAGCCCAAAGCTTTAAGGGGAACGAAAATACAAACAGAAATAAAATGTCAGCTTTCGGATGATTTTGTTGCAATAATTAGGTTACGTATAGCCATAAAAAAAATACATGTTTTTGGTTGAACTTTAAGGTATTCATTTTCCACAAACCACGTTAATCGATTCATATTTGTACTGTCAATGAATTTTTTTGTAACCCTCTATTGCACACTTCTTATCGATTTTGTTTCAGGTATCGCTTTCGCGATTTTGTTGGTTTTTTTTAAATAAAATTAGTGTGAATGATATCTATTCATTTTCCAAATACCACGTTATTCGGGTCAAAAAAAGCACCCCCTTTTTCCAAAAATACGTAAATCCACTGATGCAGTCAGCGGCAGCAAGATATTGTCAGTCTACGCCTAGCGTTGGCGCCCGTAAGACGTGGAACCTGTGCCCTTTTTTGCAAGCTATAAATATCTCCCAAAACTACTTCAAAACACATTGAAATTAATTTTATAAAGTAATATTTCGAGGAGCATCATATTCCTGCCGTTAAAAACTCAACAAAATATGCGTATGAGTGATTTAGCTACATCGTGCCATAGTCATAACAACAAAACTGAATGAATTTGGAATGAATTCATACTTTTATGCGGGAAAATAATATATGTTACTCTAAAAGAATAATTTTGTGATCGTTATTGAAACCCAAATTAATTTACTTATACTTACTGAGATCTGTAACAAAGGTCAATGACCTTTTCGTGAAATTACCCTCTAGTATTGGCTCACCATTTCAGGTCCAATAAGTGAAGTATTTTGCAAATTATATAAGTACACTTACTTGGGATAAATCGCCAAGCATTTAAAATATAGAAATTTATTTTGAAATATTTACAGTGCATGGCAAAATTATTAGATCGTAGATAATCCTGTCGGTACATGTTCAGGTTCTGTTACGCAAATTGAAAACAATGAAACTCTTTTAGGATTAATTTGTTATCCCTATGTTTGTCTGTCTGTCCGTTTGTCTAGACAATTTTTTCTGGGTAAAATTAATAAATACCAATATAAACGGCCCTCCATAGAGCTGTAAAACATACTTTTGCCGTTTTTATTTATATAACGTTTTAGGTATTTACGTTTATTTTTTTTACGTTTTTCATAGAAATTTTCTCACTATGAAAATGTAGGGATGAACACTTGAGATAATATTTTGCATTTAAAAGTCAACACAGAAAGGAATTGTTGAACAAATAATGTAAAAAATATGAAAACCATGTTGTTCTATTCTAAAGGGATTAATTATCTACTGTTCAGTGTGGCGATAGCTTTGTTTATTTTTTTTCTTGAATTATTTTTTACTAAGATAACAAATAGTTTAATACAAGGTTTTCCCTAAGAGGTCCCGTAGCAAGTAGGATCAATGCCGTGTGACGATGATCGAAATACACTAATAAATTAGATAAAATAAAATACGTATTACTTTTGACCCTGCCTCGTCCACTCTATTCGTATTTTTGCTATGGTGACGCGAGCTTAGAGACCGGGACGAATTTCCCCCCGCGCGCTATCGTAAAATAGAATAAGCCACGCCCGGAACTGGTTTTTGTTTTGGCTATGTCATACTCTTAATAAAATAAAACCGTGAAACAGCTACGTCACGTGGATCTCTTGCTATGTACACCATCTTCGCCGATTCAAGTAAACTGGGGGGTAACAAGGATAAAGGAAAATGAGTCTTCAGATATCCGGTTCCCTTTGTTTTTCTGACTTTCAGTCCCGGCAGAGTTTCTGTTCTGAAAAAAGAAAAAAAAAAAAACTAGCAAAAACCAAGGCTTTGTGAGAGCTCGCGAGCTTTTTCTAATGCGCATCTAGGGAGTCTAAAACGAGCCCAAAAAAAGCATACCTTTTGAAAGAATGTACACCTGTCAAACCTTATTTCTTAGATTAACGACCAACACCTTTAAAATGGAATGGAATACTTTTATTTATCGAAAAAGCAGTTTTTTTTTACATCTAAACAATTACCAATGACAATGTACAGTTTGACTGAGAAATCTGTGAGTCTCTGATACAACTTAAGGGCAGGTTATCCGGGACCTGTAGGTATTTATCGCTACCTCAGCCCCCGCCAATTCACCGCGACGTATTTATTTACGATGCAACTGAGCGGCTATAATCGTGACCTCACGTGACTCGCCACCGACCGCCGTACATTAAAATAGGTTCGGGGCCAGTAACTGTACTTCGTACTAATAAGAATTGATTCCGATAAATGAACCAACATAAACTATTCCTACTAAAACACGAGTTAGTACAAATAGGGGAGTTTATTACATTGGATCATATGAGCAATATCTAAGCACGCTCTTGTAAAACATTTGGAAGTACAGCTAAAAATATTTAATACACTTGGTAACCATATGAGCTAACAAAGCTGACTCTGAAGGCTTTCATTGTAATCTAGGAGCTGTCAAACTAAATTTGGTTTATTACAAAATAGTTCATAAGTATTAAAAATAGAAGCTAAATTACTTTGGAATAATTTAGGTTTCGGCGGCACTAAAACTAAAATTATAGGCGTAGTATTTAAATGAGCGAATATAAATTCAAATATATGGTGTCAAAAATACTGAATATAGCGTAGTAAAATACTAAGTGGGCGAAAGATTGTGAGCGAATAAAAATGTTGTAAACGGCGACTTGAAATTACAAATTTGAGTTGAGTTGATAATTCTCAGGCGAAAATTTTTCTATTTTAGTGTCAATTTCATTTTAGGGCGCTACGTAAAAGTTTTAGCGTCCCTGTTACTCCATATGCGAAAAAACCCTCAGTGCGAGTGGGACAGATTCGTGGAAAAGTAGTAAAAAAGTCAGTTTTTTATTAATATAAAATGTACTAAGCAATTTTGTCAAAAAGTTTTTCAAGGAGACTTTACAAATACATAATATCCACATTTTGAATGCAATTTGACAATGAAATTAGTTAGGATTTCAGAATTACATGAAAAAATGAAACAATTTAGAGGTCTTTTCGGAATTAAATTCTACCAAGAAAATTTCATCCAATCGCGTTTTCCTTCAGTGAGAATTTTAATCAAATACTCAATAAACATTTACCCAAAAATGAAATACGTAGATGACGTTATAGTGGAGTAAATGGATTCGAAAAAACCCCATTTTTTTCCGCTTCGCTCGGCTCCTTATTTTATATTACATGTAAACCTAACTCGCTCCTTCTCGCTTCGCTCTTCGTCGCACCTATTTTTTGATTTTTGGTGAAGTATTTTCGATTTCATACTTTAAATTCGCCCACTCGGTATTTTTAGTCGCACGATTTGTTCAGTTGTATGTGTGCTAGTGCTAGGACCCAGTTGCGAGGTGTCATAGCTTGATTGTTGCTCTGAGATAGGTGAAGGATCCACGTTTTCTTATTAAATATTATTTTTATTATCATGCAAAGTCAGAGTTCTTATAGGCATCCCGCGCGTGTATACCGTGGGTTTACTATATCATGTTGTTGTTTTATTTTATTTGTAAATTTCTATTTTTATTCATTCCATTTCTGAACATGTCTTTTCTCTCTAATTTTTTTGCATGACATCCATTACAGTCTATTCCATTTACGAGGTAAAGTTACTTAGTCAAGTTTTTTAATTTGATTAAATACTATTATTTTTCAATTTTATCAGCATGCGACTTATACGTGCTCGCTATTCAAAATCGTTGCATCATATTCATTGTCACCATCGTCGTCATCACCCTCACCATCGTCTGTAGGATCCACCGTATTTATTATAATTTGGTTATCTATTAGGGCATCGATATGCACATCTCGGTCCCAATCAGCGAAATTTAGATTTAATGTTCGTAAAACCACACTATTCCAATTCGCAGCAGTAACTTTATAGCATGCTTCTTGCAACAATGACAGCATTTTGTTTGTGTGACTATCGACCTTCTAACTTTTTTCTTAAGTGGCGATTTTAATTTATTATCTTCTGGTATATCTTTACCATGCTTTTCCTTACTTATTTGAGAAACAGTTTTTCGACTGATAACGAAAGAGTGGACTACCATTCTGAAACTCACATTCAAAGTAATGTTGTAGGCGTACCACAAACTCCCGCGCTTGACTGCCCAACCAGAGAATATAAAGTTGGCTCAACACTGTTCTTTTAGTGGTCAAGCAAGAACAAAACACACGCACGCAACGTATACAAGGCTTCTGCACCGTACTGAACAGACAAACAAAATGGCTGATCGTGATTGCCATGGTAACCATGGTGATTGCGAGGTGGACCATATTTTTAGTAGATTTTTATTTTCTACGACCTCGGTACACAAGAGAATAATCGATTAACTAACCGATTTTATGAGATTTTTTGAGCTACGTCACTATGTTTAAAAGTAAAAAATAAAGCATAGAACGTAAACGCGTATTTGCAGTAAAATATTATTTTATTTTAAAGTTATACTTATTTTGAGCACGAATCTAAAAAAAATACGTTGATTATGTTTGTGAATTAATTGTATAATGTTTTGAATTGATTGTGGTTTTTTCAAACGGTGATTTACTGTCATAAACAAAGACTATTTATTTTTTCAATTTATGTGAAACGTGCAGAGTTACGTTCTCAGAAGTGTCATATGTAACCTCGTAAATGGAATAGACTGTAATTATTTTATTTGTAATTCTTTGTCAAATTAATTATTTTTTAGTGTGTTTTCAATATTATTTCAATTATTCAATATTATTTTTATGAATAAATTATGATTATTCGTTATTTTTTTAGTCAATAGTATAATTGTACTAGTTAAAATTCTTAATTATTAATTATTATGTTTTACTTCTATTTGCTATTGTGTTTTGTTCATATTGGCAAACTGAAAATCAGAGCTGCAAGTTACTTCAACGTGTAGCATTTGATAAGCTTGCTTCTTTTTGCAATTTTGTTTGATGTTGTACTGTGTCTTCTTTTTTTGTATGTTCTGTGGCAAATAAACTCATTTCACTATCACTTTCACTATCTCTGGTATTACACATTTTATATAAAATTGTATTAGCTTCCTCTCCATCTTCGTCATCCAAAAATCATCATCTCTTGTAATGCGTTCAATATGTACAAGTTCATTATCTCCTACCCAAATGCCAAAGAGACATAATCGCCGTTCTGTCACGTAAAGCTGTCCTGGGAATACCAATTACTGTTTTTATCGAGTTTTGTCGTACTTGTTGCTTCTATACATTGTCTCGATGCGAAGGTGCCCTGCTCAGTACGAAGATTTACATACGATTACATACGATTCATACTTACGCTTACAAAAAAATTATAATACGTAGATACAATCTCATTATTTTATTTATATATATATATTTATATATTATATATTTACATAATATGTACATTATATATCTATACATTCTGTCTGACTGCAAGAGTAAGTACTGTTACATTTTACTGTTGTACAGTTATACTCGGACTCGTGAGTTGTTTACATTTTTTGCGTAATTTCAAAAGTTGGTTGTTCTGTACGATCAATAAAACATCTCGTTACAGTTTCAAAGAATTGTTTTTTTATCTTCAGCACTCTCAAATTTGATGATTTGTATGGTTCCGTAGTACCTAAAAGGTACAAAAGGAACCTTTATGGTGAGACTCCGTTGTCCGTCCGTCCGTATGTCACAGCCTCATAACTTTAGCACCTTTAAAGATAAAGACATGAAATTTGGCACAAAAATAGCATTTATTTGCCCACATATCACGATGTAAAAAAAGATTGAAATTATTCAAAATATTTCCAAAACAAAACTAAAAAATGTTATCCTAAAAATACAATATGGGTATCAAATTATAGATATCAAAAAGCTGATTGTAAAAATACATACAAAAAAATACAAAAAAATGTATGTCTTTATCTCCAAAACTGGTAGACCGAGCATTATGAAAAAAAATCATGGTAACAGTGTTTACGTAAAGATTACAGGAAAAATAAAGCAGTTGAGAAATTCACGAAAAAAAATAGTAAATTAAATTTATCATCCACAATACGGAACCCTAGGTACGCGAGTCTGACTCGCACTTGGCCGGTTTTTTTCTTCTTATTTCTAGTTTCCATTTTTATTTTTAAACATCCAAGCAAGATACAACTAAATGATTTTTATTTACATGTACACACAACTGATAGTTTGATGTATATTTACACGATTATTTAAATAATGATAGTACACTCTATCAGAGCTTCGAGGCGAGTGAGGGGGAACCAGGGCTCAGAAAACTGACATAGGTCTTGCCTCGACAGCCGCTGGCGGGCAACTGGCGGCCGCTCGCCGAGTAGTCGCGAATCAATTTTTCTTTTTAAATTAAGGGAAAAAAAACGATTTTCATTTAAAAAAAAGTAACCACAAAAGTTATTAGTACAATAGTTTTACTTTAATTATCTGCAATTTTCATGCAATTTGGTTAAGTACACGTTACATAAAACGAAAAAAATCTTAAAAATCGACAAAGTTTCGGATTTTTTTTCGATCGAGCAAAGTGTAACGTCTCGCAAATTGAACCACAAAAAACACTGCACAAAAGATGTATCTGAAACATATATTTTTTTCAGATTTTAAAAATAACTATTTGATGCTTTAAAATGAGTTTGAAAACAGACAAAATTGGGATAAGCCCCCCTTAATATTTTTCTCAATAGATAGATCTCGTCAAGCCCTTTTCTTTGATTACCGAACATGGATCTAGCTTTAGCCGTTTGGGAGAAAGCCCGTAAAGTTTTGACATGAAAAAAAAAACTTGTTTCGGCACCATCCATTATGGAGATATGGCCGAAACAATTTTTTTGTTCGAAAAATGTTTTTGCTCGAAAAACGATTCAGTTCAGTCCAAACCCTAGGGCTGTAGGGCCTACCGATTCGGAGATAATTATGGACGAAAGTTTTTTTTTTTTGGCAGGGACATCCCTAGTGTGAGGAACATCTCTACGAATTCGCACGCTCAGGATGCGCCCGCGCATGCTCGTACTTTAGCACATCTCTATTATCAGAAAAATGACAAAACATTACGGCTGTTTAATTTCAGCAAATATGTATAATAAGTCCCACCAAGTGCCGACAGTCAAAAACCATATAACTTACTCAATGAATTCGTATCTTTCTGCAAGAGGGGATTGTGCTCCTTCATAGTCCATGTCATTTGTTACCATCTATACGAGCTCCTGAATCTAAGTGGTACCAGATCGTGGGTGGCTTGTAACGAAGATGTCAGATTCTCTTATATTCATATTGTAGTATTTGCTCGCTACATTCCTGTAATTTTTTGCAAAGAAATACTTCTTTGGACCCACTTGAACGTATTCACTGAACCCCATTATAGTCGTTTTCTCCTCGGCATTGTAAGCAGTATCAGAATGACAAATCAAGTTTTGAATCTTTTTTCCGGTTTTAAAAACATAATGTGTGCGGGTAATAGATAAATTGAATGCAATTCCGTGTATTCTGAAACTTGACTGCTGTTAAAGTAAAATAACTGACACAATCCAATGTGATCTTCTAAAATAATTGTTAAAACATATTTACGGATTTTTTTGAGGGTTTGACAATTTTATAATTGCTAAAAACTAAGAAAAAAGGAAGCAGTTTGATCACAAAAAACTGTGACGTCATAATGCAAAACCTCATCCAAATTTCATAGTACCGGACATTTGATAAAGAGTCGCTGATTTGATTTTTAGTACCCAATTTCAGATCGTATAGCGAACTTTACTGTTTCAAAGTATATTTCTGAACGCACCCAACACAACAACCAAGTGTCATTATAGTGTCATTATTTTACATGTTTTAAATCTAAATACGCGATAATCAGACTATTATGGATATATGTTGTCGATTCCAAACCCTTATTTAATCTAGATCTACATGTTTTTATTCCTAACATACCGAACCGACGCGACGGGGTGAACATCAAATGTTTGACAGATAAGAACAGTTTGTATGGGAAAATAAAATTGTCGTTTTTAGTATTTTCCTCGCAATTTTTCCACATTTTCTTATCGCTTAAACCTTCCCTGGACTTCCACAAATATTTCAAGACTAAAATTAGCCAAATCGGTTCAGCCGTTCTCGAGTTTTAGCGAGACTAACGAACAGCAATTCATTTTTATTTATATAGATAGATTCGACTGACGACGGCGCCAAGTGGGTCGAAATATATATCGAAAGTTTTATTTTTTATTTAATTTCAACTATAACATTCATAAAAATCTGTATATATATATATAACTAGTGTTTTGCGTGGTGCGCGGGCTGCAGGCAGCCCGCGTGAGTTGTAATTGTTCTTTGTTGTACTCTATTCATTGTTGTTTGTTGTTGCATTTAGTTGTTGTTGTAACTTTTTCGTTAACGTGACAGGACAAGGTATCGAGTAAAAAACACGTTTGAAATTGAGTTGCAACAAATTATCAGACGACATTCAAGTAATAGGCAGAAGTCAATTGTATCACGAAATGTCATCGGCCATGATCGGGTGGGAAAAAAGTCATCGGTCATGATCAGTTTTCAAAATTGTCATCGTCGTAACCGTAATAGCGCGTTGAAATACGTGTGGCAACTTTGATTCCATTGAAATGGACTAATATTTTGCTATTGTGTACTCTGACAGTTGTCAAAGGTCCAAAATGTACACGGTCGAAATGTGCTGGAACCAACTTTCAACGGAGTCGAATCCCGCTAAGCCCAATCTCAAACGTTTTCGAGATAGGTCCAAATGAAACAGTCTTGTACTGCTCCCGGGGTTAAGTGAACTCGGCCTCATGAACTCACATACTCGGCCTTCGGCCTCGTATGTTCGTTCATCGGCCTCGCTTATACTCGGTTCGGCCTTCGGCCTCACAAGCTCGGCCTCCGGCCTCGCCGCTTGGTACTGTTTGGCCTCCGGACGATTCCTCCGGAATCGGCCTCCCTAGAATGACATCAGATATGACTCTGGTGGCCGCGGTGTCGTGCTCGGCCGAAAAACTCGCATGTTCGGACTCCGAACGCTGCCAGCACGGCCTTCGGCCTCACTGGCGCGTTCTCCGTCCTCACATGCTCGTTTTTCGGCCTCGCTATAAAGACACTTGTAGGCTCGGCCTTCGGCCTCGCCGGGATCCTTTACGCGAAATGTTTCCTCTGACAGCTGTCAAGTGTCCAAACTGTCAACGGTCGAAATGTGCTTGAACCAATTCAACGTAGTCGAATCCCGCTAAGCCCAATCTCAAAGGTTTGGGAGATATGTCCAAGTGAAACAGTATTGTAATGCCCCCGGGTCAATGTGAACTCGGCCTCATCAACTCACATACTCGGCCTTCGGCCTCGTATGTTCGTTCATCGGCCTCGCTTATACTCGGTTCGGCCTTCGGCCTCACAGGCTCGGCCTCCGGCCTCGCCGCTTGGTACTGTTTGGCCTCCGGACGATTCCTACGAGGCCTCCAGCTTCGCCTCCGGCCTCGTAGGAATCGTCCTCCGGGGTCGGCCTTCGGCCTCCCTAGAATGACATCAGATATGACTCTGGTAGCCGCGGTATCGTGCTCGGCCGAAAAACGCGCATGTTCGGACTCCGAACGCTGCCAGCTCGGCCTTCGGCCTCGCTGGCGCGTTCTCCGTCCTCACATGCTCGTTTTTCGGCCTCGCTAGAAAGACATTTGAAGGCTCGGCCTTCGGCCTCGCCATTAGATCCGAAAAAATGTCCAATCCATTTTTTTTCGAAAAAGTGTCAAAATGCCTGTCGGTTGTAAAAAGGTGTCAAATTTGACAATGGATTCGTAATCAGCGACTCCACTTGCTCCTGGATACCGAGTTTCAAGCGAATCGGAGCACTTTTTTGGACATGTCAAAAAAATGTCAAAACCTGTCAAATGTCAAATTTTTTTATGCGGTCAGGTAGCGCTCGGCAAACCGATCACTAAAGTCGAAACCGCAACTCGCTAGGACTTACGGTTCGGGAGATATGGCCGATCAAAGTTTTGGCAAAAAAAAATTTTTTTTCGTTTTTTTTTTTTTTTTTTCATTTTCAGCTAGAGCTCGCCGAGCCCTTTTCTTAGAGTACCATGAACATGGGTCTAGCTCCAGCCGTTTGGGAGATACAGGCCGTTAAAGTTTTGACACCGGGGGGGGCTAGATCTCGGCGAGACCTTTTCTTAGACACCCATCAACATGGGTCTAACTCAAGCCGTCTCGGAGATACGGGCCGTTAAAGTTTTGACATTTGAAAAAAAAAAAAAAACTTTTTTGTCACCCTATGGTCCGACCCCTAGGGATGTACCACCTTCCGTTCCGAAGATATGGCCAAAACAAAATTTTTTTGTAACAAATTTTAGAAAAAATAAAAAATCCCATCCCTAGTGACCGGGGACATCCCTAGGAACTGCGCCCGCTCGCGCTTCGCGCTCGCGGGCTTGTTCCGGCGAACTTTCTGTCAATAATGTCAAAAATGTCAATTTTTCCCATCCCTAGTACCCAGGTACATCACTACGAACATCGCCCTCTCGCGCTTCGCGCTCGCGGGCTCGTTCGTGCTCGTTCGTAGGCTCGCCCTTCGGGCTCGCCTACTCACTCGCAAAACTCCCATACAGAATCCCATACAACGACCCGCCTCACTAAAACGTCAAAAAACCATGTCAAATGTCAAAAAATGTCAAATGTCTGATTTTTTCCCCACTCAGTATTAGACACCCGACATTCCATACATACATTACTACCACCCCAAACGACTCCTTCCAACTAAACAACCATGTCAGTCAGTGAGTCAGTCAGTTACCGTTTTGTAGCTTTATATATAGTCAAAAATAAAACAGTAATAAATTTATCTGTGATACAGTTAAAAATATCGACAAACGAGATCGTTGCAGCCTGAAAGAAGATGTAGTGACTAGAATAGAAAAAGGAATGCTTCGGTGATTTAGATACATAGAGCGGACGAATGAAAGTGGAGTGACGAAAGAAATTTATGGTGCGCAAGTGGAAGGTACAGCTTGACCAGAGGGCCTATTATGTATCTTTAGTTGCCTTCTGGACTGGGTTTCTATCATTTAAACATAGTTATACTATCGAATTCCGATTGTCTAAGGATATGTTCGCACTTGAAGTGACGACACAGTTCATAAATAGTTCAATTTTGAAAGTTCCGTTTTCAGCCATGTTTTTGATGATAGGCACCTAGTCCAGTTGGCAACTAAAGATACAGAATACAGGGGCAGGCCGCAATAGAAGGACGTATGCTGACCAAATTGACGACATACTGAAGTTGAATGAAGGGGATGTCAGAAGTACCCGGAATAGAATAGCTTGTATGACTAGATTGATGGACGTGGAAGAGCCGAAAGAGGTGTGTCAGGATCATAGCAGATAGAAATGTATAGTCTCTACCTACCCCTCTGGGAGACAAGCGTGACTATATGTATGTATCACGTACACACCGTACCATAAAACCAACGAAGCTTCACTAATTACTTGGCAAGGTGAAACTGAAACATAATACATTATCGTAAAAGCGGTAAAAGTAAACATGTTTTCCAAATTATATATTTAAACAGATGACAAGAAGCCTTGGACGATTTAAGTAGGGACGAGAAACCCAAAAAAAACATGAAATCACGGTCTAGCAACCTATGCGGGGCGAGGGGAAAGTGCCTTGTAATTTTTTCCGTCAACTATTGACGTCAGTCGAATCTATCTTCTATCTATATAAATAAAAATGAATTGCTGTTCGTTAGTCTCGCTAAAACTCGAGAACGGCTGAACCGATTTGGCTAATTTTAGTCTTGAAATATTTGTGGAAGTCCAGGGAAGGTTTAAGCGATAAGAAAATGTGGAAAAATTGCGAGGAAAATACTAAAAACGACAATTTTATTTTCCCATACAAACTGTTCTTATCTGTCAAACATTTGATGTTCACCCCGTCGCGTCGGTTCGGTATGTTAGGAATAAAAACATGTAGATCTAGATTAAATAAGGGTTTGGAATCGACAACATATATCCATAATAGTCTGATTATCGCGTATTTAGATTTAAAACATGTAAAATAATGACACTATAATGACACTTGGTTGTTGTGTTGGGTGCGTTCAGAAATATACTTTGAAACAGTAAAGTTCGCTATACGATCTGAAATTGGGTACTAAAAATCAAATCAGCGACTCTTTATCAAATGTCCGGTACTATGAAATTTGGATGAGGTTTTGCATTATGACGTCACAGTTTTTTGTGATCAAACTGCTTCCTTTTTTCTTAGTTTTTAGCAATTATAAAATTGTCAAACCCTCAAAAAAATCCGTAAATATGTTTTAACAATTATTTTAGAAGATCACATTGGATTGTGTCAGTTATTTTACTTTAACAGCAGTCAAGTTTCAGAATACACGGAATTGCATTCAATTTATCTATTACCCGCACACATTATGTTTTTAAAACCGGAAAAAAGATTCAAAACTTGATTTGTCATTCTGATACTGCTTACAATGCCGAGGAGAAAACGACCTAACATAGGTCGTCGAAATCGATCGAATGTGCGACGAGCTACCTCACGCGCTAATCGCACTGATGACCAGCGAGAGACTGATAATGCTAACAGTCGTATTGGTATGGCAGATTTGCATTCTAGAGTGAATTACAATGAAGTGGATAATAGGCATAGAATGGAACGAGTTCGGGCACATCGATCACAACAGCAGCGAGCACGGGAAAATGAAATTGATCGATTCCACAGACACAATGTTCCTGTGAACCTGGCACGAGGAGCATTCTCCTACGATCAAGAAATAGATTATAGTGCCGACAAATCTGTAACAATTGGGGAAATGTCAATCATTTGTCAACATTGTAAAGCTTTAAAATACAGCGGTGAATTTGCAGGATTATGTTGTACTGGTGGTAAAGTAAAATTTCCACAGTTAGTCCCACCACCTGATCCATTAGACTCATTAGTTTTTGGGATGCTTGATTAATTGATTACAGGTGCTGAAACCAACAAAAAAGTCAGTGCTATGAATTTTTATTCAAACAGAATCCGTGAAGGTGAAGTAAATCACATTTTGATGTGTCAACGGCTTTTTCATCAGTTTGCAGTTGACATGTATGTCAAAATTGAGACTGAACGATTGACGTACATCCGTCTAAACCAACAGCAGCTTCGATCTGAAGAGTACATTCATCTTCGCGATGCTATTAATGCCGATGGCAATGCAAACAATGTGGGGAAAATGACAATTTTGCCGGTCACTTACACTGGGAGGCCGCGCCACCACGGTGTCGTGCATTTGGGTATATTTGTTGTTACTAATACATATATGTCTGAAATAATATTCAATTTGATATAATTCAAATATTTTTTATTAAAGACTATATAAATCAACTTTTACGGTAGGAACCATATTTTCTAAAATTTCCGCGATTGACTCCTGAATCGGCAACATATCAATTAATCTAACAGCAAATGCGAACCAGGCTTGCTAAAGATGTCTTGACTTGCCTCGCCAGGACTTAACGGCGTGGCGGAAGGCCTCTGTTCACGCGCAGCATGACGTGTGATTCGCGTGCGCACGCGCGAACGACCACCCCCTCCCCGCCGCGCGCCGGTCGAGGCGCGCGCGGGCGCTGGCCTCATTCTGTTCCGCCCGAATCGTCTAGAGAACGACACATGTGTACACATTCGCGCCGCCGATACAAACAATCTCGCGTATTCTGTGTTATATATCAGTGCTGTGTATTAATCCAAGACATCCAGCTCATCACTGCTCATCACCGCCAACTCAATCAGCCCAACGAGAGGAGACGAAACACGGCGGATTTGCCAGCCCATCGAAACATACCAACCAGGTCAGTGCACCCACATTGTTTCCCACAATCTTTTCTTCTCCCGTGTCATATCCTCAAATCTCATCATCTCTGCATTTCTGTAGCCAGCGGCTACATTTTTGGCCCTTCGAACCGTTACTGAACCAGCCCCCGTCGATTACAGTCCATTTTCAATCCAAGAAAATTTTGGTTTATATCACCCCCCGCCTATTCCCCGCCGGCCCGTAACTTTGTTTGAACCAGCCCCCGTCGATTTACTACAGTCCATTTTCACCCGGTTACATATTTTGCCCCCTTTCCCGGCAAAAAATATTTTGTGGTCTCGAATACCTATTGCGGGTAGGTAATTAGAACCGCCGCCTAGAAAATTCCATTTATCGGTATAGAACCGGCCCCCCCCCGCCCCTTTACAGAATAAACTCAGTTTGTTATTATTATTCAGCTCAGATAATATAATTATATTCATTCAGCCCAATTGTTTATTACAGTCCACTATACTTCTTTATTAAACCCAAATTTTACGAGATTTTGCGAGATATTTTTTTTTTTTCGGTGCGAGTATAAATTTGCTTTATTTCGTGCACTTATATACGTCACATATATACGTAAGTTACGTGTGTTGAGTACATAAGTACACACGTTATACGGTTACGTATTATTACGTTGATTAAAGCTTGATTAGCATCATTGGATTGTCCGCTCATTTAGATACGATTTCTGCCAGGTAAACGCATTCTTTGTTGTTTATGAGTTCGAGGCAGTAGGCAGGTATTTTATTCTATAAATAGAATTTTCGACGACTGATGTTGTTGTTGTAAAGGTACTTTCGTGTAAACAAGAACTAACGCGTATTGTCGGCACATGATTTCAAGGCAAATAACATAAAAGTAAACAAGTTCATCAGCCCTTTTCGATATTTTGTGTTGCGGTAATCTCGTGTCACAGTAATAGTTTGCCGGACGGTTTTATCGTGTTATTGCCTGCTTTTTGACCGGGTGCATATAGCACAAATATAGTAAAACATTTATTTTTTTTTTTTCTTCTCGTCGCTGCTCTTATTGTTTATGGTACACATATAGGGTGTTCCACGTTGGTTTATCAGCTCATATACAGGTTGTTTAAAAAAAAAAAAATTTTTTTTTTTTCTCGGTCGTGTTTATTTAAGTGTTCCGTGTTCCGTTTGAACATAGTCATTGTTACTTCATCCGCGCAAGTATCTCAGCTCTATTCATCTATCTCATCAATTATTTTAGTTGTACGTCCGCTCTTATAGTTCAGCTCAAACTCGTTGCGTATTTTATCTTAGTAATCAACCACCTAGTTTAACAAGATTAAGATGCCTTCGAAATCACAAGCCGCGATGTTTCGTGAGGCCGTAAAGGCGATAGTTCTGTTAAAGGAGATTGGTGCGGCGGTCGAGGCAGGCGACAGAAAAACATATTCTGTGGCGGACTTCACCGCTCGTTACGCAAACATACAAAGCGTTAAAACTAAGTTAGAGGACGTATATTATGAGATCCTTGACGATGAGGATTTGTCCGACGAAACTGAGGCAACCTACACAAAAAATTTTCAGTCGGCACTTAGCAACTATGATGCTATCCTAGTGGCATTCGAAAAACTGAAAGAAAAGTCAGCTCTTCCGGACAAGACGCAACCCCTCAGCTCGGGTACACCCGTTGGTGTTTTACCAAAAATACCCATACCGGAGTTTCATTCGAACGTTGAAGAATGGCCCTCATTTATTGCCGTTTTTAGGAGCCTCGTTAGTGAGATGGCTACAGTCTCGGATGCTGTCAAACTGCATTACTTGTTAGGCGCCCTAAAGGGTGAGGCACATGATATGGTGAAACACCTCTACCCTACCAACGAGAATTATCCCATAGCCATGGAAATTCTCACCAAGCGTTACGACAATCGTCGTGTACTCATTGACCGGTTTGTGGACATTATAATGAACCTTCCGCACATCCACATGCGATCGGATATCCGCACATCATTCTTAATTCCGCTTATCTCAGCGCAAAGCGCTCTCCGCAATCTGGATCTGCCCATGAAGGATTCTGACTATGTTTTCGTGTCAATGGTGGTGCGAAAACTACAAGGCGAGCTCCGCACTCTTTTCGAGCGGAAGTACGGATCTCGTGCAACTCTGCCCACGCTCAAGAACCTCATTGAGTTTCTGGAAGAGCACGCACGCTGCAAGGAGAATGAGTCATCGTTCCTTGCGTCACAGGAGGCTCCTTCTTCAGCACGGCTCGGCCCGTCAGAAAGGCTCGCTCAGCTCAATAAGCTGCTTCAGCCCACTCGAGGTACTCCACGTCAGCCCTACCAGGCTCATCAAGAGTTCCGCCCCATAGCTCCTCGGCAGGACAATCGCTCCCCCCGTCCTATTCGTCAACCATTTATGGCATTTGAGACAGCGCCAGTTTACTCGGCCCGATCATCCCCATCACCCACTCGCCGACAGGATTATTCGGCTCAACCTTCTTCCCCTACTGGTGGTATGCCATGCCCATACTGCAGGAATAGGGGACACAAACTCATCGCATGCCCAGGATTTAATAACCAACCGGTTCAAGGTCGGTGGGACTTTGTGAACGCACGCAACCGGTGCCGACGCTGTTTGGGTCCTCATTATGAGAACGAGTGTAGATCTACACGTGCATGCAAGGAGTGTGGGCGGACTGACCACCACACTTCACTGCATCGCCATGGGGCCATGTCTCCGACACGCTCATCTGCTCATTTGCTGCCTCAGTCTCTACGTGAGCAGCCCAGACAGCGCTCAGCGCATGAGCCTCAACACCATTCGGCACATGCTACACAGGCATACACGTCCCGTCCCAACCCGCCCACTCAATCGCGATCGCCAAGTAGGTCTCGGGTAGGTAGGCAACAATGACTACCTACAATAACAGAGCACTATGAAGGCGAGGACGACCAGCACTCAGCACACTCATCACACGCACACTCATCACATACACACTCATCTCATTTTCACTCCATGACTTCAACTCCAACAGAGAATTCCTGTAACTCCGCACAACGTGTAGTGAACGTCACTAACACACCAATTTTGTTGCCAACCGTCTCACTTAAAATAGCAGACGTACATGGTCAATTTCACTCAGCACGAGCCCTGTTAGACTGTGGAAGTATGCTGACTCTTTGTTCTCAGCGCATGGCCAGAATTTTAAATTTACCATTAAAACATACATCTCTAAAAATCGCAGGAGTTGGAAATCAGCACACACAAAACTCAAAGGCATCAATCACAATTGTATGCCGACCTACACACCGTGACACACCTACGATCACGGCCACAGCCCATATATTGAAGAACGTAACTGGGTACCTACCGTTAGAAAAGGTTCCAGATCTCGCTCAGTTAACAGGTCACCCACCGATTCCTCTTGCTGATCGAGAATATCACACACCAGCTCCGGTTGATCTAATACTAGGATCTGACGTTCTTGGTCAAGTGTTAGACGGAACCAAGGTTTCGCTCGGCCCTGGCAAGCCCATAGCCTTCGGCACGATATTCGATTTTACATTAATAGGACCTTTCGAAAGTTTACATACCTCACCCACGAATCAGGTCAATTCAGTTCACATTGTCGGCTCTCACACGGACTCAGAGCATTCCACTCATGACATTCACAAAAGTCTTGAGAGGTTTTGGGAATCCGAGGAACCCCAAACCTACAAGCATACCAGCCCATTAGAGGATCAGTGTGAGGACATTTTCCGCACCACAACTACTCGTGAACCATCAGGTCAATATGTGGTTACACTGCCCTTTCTGCACAACGCGCCGACATTAGGTTCCACTCACGCTATTGCACTGCGCAGGTTTCTCAACTCAGAGAAGAAGCTGCAAGCGAACCCGCCCTTCCGCTCGAAATACGTAGAATTCATGTCAGATTACATAAAATTGGGACATATGTCGCCGTGTCACCCCAATACCTTTGCTCATAAATCCCATTTCTATATCCCACATCATGGCATATTCAAGCCAGGATCAGAAAAGTTACGCTGCGTGTTTGACGGAAGTTGTAAAAGCTCAAATGGCGTCAATTTAAATGATTGTCTCCATACAGGTCCAGCTCTTCAACAAGATATTGTTGACATTATCATGTCCTTCAGGATCCACTCACAAGTTTTCAGCACAGACATCCGAATGATGTTCAGAAATATACTCATTCACCCAGAGCAAAGACCTTTTCAACTCATTCTCTGGCGGTCTTCACCCGACCAGCCCCTGCTCACGTATGCCCTTAATACCGTCACATATGGATTAAGGTCCAGCCCATACCATGCCATCCGCACTTTACTTCAATTGGCTGATGACGAAGGTCATCGCTACCCCCACGCTGCTCAGGTCCTCCGCAAATCAATATTTGTGGACGACATTCTCTCAGGTGCAGATTCTGTAGAATCTGCTCAGTCGCTCCAAAGCGAACTGATCGAGTTACTCGCCCTAGGTGGCTTTCAGCTCAGTAAATGGACCTCCAACTCGCCCCAGCTCCTTGAACGATTTCCAGATGACCAGTGCGACATGCCCAAGGACTTTGACTTCAGTCCCGACTCTAATTCCATTAAGGTTCTGGGAATACAGTGGATTCCTCAAACTGATGAGTTCACTTATCGCATTTCTCTGCCCACTCATGCTCAAGTCACAAAGCGCTCCATTCTCAGTACAGTAGCGTCTCTCTATGACCCCAATGGCTGGGTTACTCCAGTCATCTTCCGCGCAAAAATCCTTCTCCAGAAGCTTTGGCTTCTGAAAATAGGATGGGATGAGCCTATCTCTGAAGAAGTCCACACAGAGTGGCAACACATCTCAGAGGATCTTCCTCAGCTCTCAAACCTCCGTTTACCGCGACACATTTGTAAGTGTAAACCCACGTCTACTTACTCACTTCACGGGTTCGCGGACGCATCAGAGGCTGGCTTTGGTGCCGTTATCTACCTTCATGAGCGCAATACCACTGGATATGTCAATGTACACCTAATCATTGGCAAGTCCAAGGTCGCACCCATAAAGACTCGTCTCTCAATCCCGAAATTGGAGTTGTCAGCCGCGACTCTTTTATCTCAGCTTATGACTCGAGTGTCAGCCCAACTGTCAGCTCATATAGCCATTCAAACACACACATGCTGGTCAGATAGCACAATAGTGTTGGCATGGCTCAATACGCCACCTCACCGATTACAGACTTTCGAGGCCAATCGAGTGGCTAAGATCACAGCTATTTCAACTAGCCATACGTGGAGGCATGTGCCCACGAATCTCAACCCTGCTGACTGTGCAAGCAGAGGCATGTCTGCCCAGTCTCTCTCACTTCATGACCTTTGGTGGTCACCCAGTTGGCTCAAAGAACCTACCTGCACTTGGCCCAAGATGCCACCCGCTCTAGGCCATCATGCTCTCCCAGGCCTTAAGCCCAAAAAGGTACCAGCACACATAGCAGTCCCAGATATCGATCTGGACTTGCTCACTCGCTACAGCTCACTTGACAAGCTCGTCGGAGTGACGGCTTGTATTAAAAGGTTCATATTCAATTGTCGGCACAGCCCAGATGCACGGCGCTCTGGTCCGTTGACAGCTAGTGAACGCAGGGACGCTCTGTTGCACTGGGTCCGCTCTGTTCAGCACAATGAGTTTGCTGAAGACATTAATCGTATCCAGACTGATAAGGTTTGTCCCGTTCGGCTCCAGCGTCTCTCGCCCTTCATAAAGGACGGCCTCTTGAGAGTCGGTGGTCGTCTCTCTCACGCGTCAATTAGGTATGACGCTCAACACCCACTCATTCTACCCAGCTCAAGTCCGCTCGTAGATCTCATTATAGATCACTATCACAAAATACACTGCCACCCTGGAGCTGACACATTACACGCCATATTACGCCAGCAGTACTGGATTCTGTCCGCTCGTCGTATTATTAGACACCGCGTGTTTAAATGTATTAGATGTTTCCGGTGCCGCGCTCAGCCTAAGGCTCCGCTCATGGCTGATCTCCCAGCAGACAGAGTTACTCCTCAGCCAGTTTTTAGTCACGTCACGACGGACTTTGCTGGACACTTCTTCGTTAAATCCAGCACGTTGCGGAACGCGAAACTCATAAAAGCGTACTTTTGTATTTTCGTTTGCCTCGCAACAAAGGCGGTTCATTTGGAACCAGTCTCTGCACTCTCCACGGAAGCGTTCTTTGCGGCATTGCAACGTTTTATCTCACGTCGCGGTACTCCGGTTCTCATTCGTTCAGACTGCGGCACAAACTATGTAGGTGCTAGGAATCAACTCATTGAAGTTCAGAACTTCCTCAGGTCAAACAATGATGCAATCACTCACAAGCTCGCGAATCAGCACATAACTTGGTTACTGAACCCGCCTAAAGGGCCTTGGTTCGGCGCTCTGCACGAAATAAACGTAAAATCCACCAAGCAACTACTTTATCGCGTGATAGGTGAACAGCACCTCACTTTTGAGGAATTCTCTACCCTTTTGGCTCGAATTGAGGCTGTACTCAACTCAAGACCCCTCTGCCCAATTTCATCCGACCCTACGGACTTTGAACCTCTCACGGCCGGACATTTCATTATTGGTCGTCCGCTCACCGCTCTACCTGAGCAGTCTTTTGACGACAGACCCATATCTGCTCTTAAACGGTTTCAACTCATTCAAGCGCTCTCTCAGCGCTTTTGGACTCTCTGGTCCAGATCCTACCTCCATACCCTGCAAACCCGCTCCAAATGGCTCTCCCCTTCTTCCCCTCCTCAAGTGGGTGAACTGGTCCTCATCAAAGAGGATGACCTGCCTCCGCTCCAATGGAAGTTGGGAAGAATTCTCCGCACGATACCTGGCAAGGATGGAGTGATACGAGTTGTGGATCTGGACACAGCTCATGGAAATCTGCGACGACCTGTGTTCAAGATAGCCAGGCTGCCGTTGGATTCAGCTCAAGAGGAGCCGCAGCCCCGGCCCCCCCAGGATGTTCACGCGCAGCATGACGTGTGATTCGCGTGCGCACGCGCGAACGACCACCCCCTCCCCGCCGCGCGCCGGTCGAGGCGCGCGCGGGCGCTGGCCTCATTCTGTTCCGCCCGAATCGTCTAGAGAACGACACATGTGTACACATTCGCGCCGCCGATACAAACAATCTCGCGTATTCTGTGTTATATATCAGTGCTGTGTATTAATCCAAGACATCCAGCTCATCACTGCTCATCACCGCCAACTCAATCAGCCCAACGAGAGGAGACGAAACACGGCGGATTTGCCAGCCCATCGAAACATACCAACCAGGTCAGTGCACCCACATTGTTTCCCACAATCTTTTCTTCTCCCGTGTCATATCCTCAAATCTCATCATCTCTGCATTTCTGTAGCCAGCGGCTACAGCCTCGGTGACTCGGAAAAATCTGGTAGAACCAGAATATTGCCGATGTTGTGCTCATGACTTTCTTAAATCTCATCCAAATCCTTTAGTTCATCGGCAGTTAAATTAAGTTCTGAAAATGTTATTCTTTCAGATGATGACACAGATGATGATGATGGCATTGTTGAGACGAACTTCGGTTTTAATAACAGTTGTTGTTTCACTCGATTTTTTTGTTCCTTAGCCCTATTAATTCGTATTATTCGGCTCAAATTGTGACCGCACTTTATACAAAACTTGAAGGTATCAGCGGTTATTGTGAAACATTCACAACATTAAAATTGTAACAATGTAACTTTCAACTTTAATAATTAAATTGTTTTCTTTGATTATATTTGTTTTATTTCCTTATGCATTGAAAAACGTAGTAACACTAACCCCTCGGCCATAGCTTCAGGCTTCGAGAGGCGCGCCAAGTGGTTCTCCTTGCGACGGCGCCGGCGCCGGCGGAGAGAACAAATGTATGAAGTTGTATAGGACCGGCCATGGGTCGCTGCTCGCGCGTCTTGTCCGGCTTCGAGTGACTTGCACTCTCTCGACGGTGGTGTACGGGGAGGCGGGTAGCCGCGCCAGTGATCGAGCGCACAGGACGAACCTAGTGTCGAGTGCTTTGAACGAGCGAGCCCTCTATGCAAAGGGTGTCTTCTAGAGGACGAGTCAGTGGAATACATGCTACTCCACTGCTCTGCAACCGAAGACATGAGACGAAAAGCAGGGTATGCGACAAGCTCCAACTTCCCTTCACTGGACCAGTTTATGTGTCAGAACGCTGAAGCTGTTCGGCTCTATTTAAGGAAGCTGTGAGCAGTGGCGTAGCTATCATAGGGCCAGCTGGTGCAGTGCACCAGGGCCCCGGAGCTCAGGGGGCCCTCCAACCTAAGGTTTGAAAAGAGCGGGTCAGCCAATTCGCCAGCTCCTAAAGCTAGAAAACCTCGACCCTGCTCACAAGATTTTTTTTATTTTATTTAATGATTTTAAGTGAACATCAACAATCAGAGAACTCCAGATCTAAGACTTTCAACACATTCGCCAAGCGTCCTCGATAAGCATGTGCTATTTGTTATTGCTATTTGGAAGTTTGGTTGAGTACGTACATTTTATCAGCGATAAGCTCATTAGCTCACGTCCTTGACGGTCGTGAGATCAATTCGACAATTCCACCCGTAAACTCTTATTTGGTAGTAAACGATCCCGTTTGAGGTTCTATCCAAATTCAGAAGTTCTTTGCAATAATACAAGACTTGTTCAACTTCTTTGGAAACAGAATTAAGCGGACCTCTTAATTTACCTCAAAATTTACTGGCGAATCAGAAATCACTTTGAAAAAATGGAATCCAACAAGATGGTCGAGCAGGGTTAACTCAATAGCTGCAGTCAAAGTTCGTTTTTTCGATATTATCGATTATATTCATTGTCCGAAATGACGCTGAAGAGTTCAAGTAAAGACGAACGTAGTGAAGCAGAGGTTATAAAATCAAAAATGCTGAATTTTGAGTTTGTATTCCTTTGCGAATTCATGCACAGCGTGTTGAACAGGATCAATTATGTTTCCAAAATTTTGCAAAAACGTGATATCGTTTTGGAAGAGGCGAGTAAGGCTTTGGACGAAACAACGAATAAATTAAAAGAGTACAGGAATGACTTCAAATCCTTCAAATCCAAGGCCACCGAAACCGCGAAAAAATACGATATCGATCCTACCTTTCCAGAAAAGCGACGAAGAAAAACTAAAAAGCATTTCGATGAATTGGCTTCTGATCACCGATTCCAAAATCAGGAAGAAGTTTTCAAAGTAACCATTTTCAACAATGTACTCGACATAATAATCAATCAGTCAGATGCGCGTTTTTCTGGTATGAGTGCAGTTTGTAAAACGTTCGACTTTTTGATTCCAAAAAATTTGATTTTACTCGCGAAATGTGATCAGTTTCAGATGAAATATTCCGATATAATTGGACCCACTTTTTCGCTCCAATTTCTTAATGTTAACGAAATTTGGCGTGTTCGAATGTGACCTTACGGAAGTGTATACAGCAATGCTACTGTTTCATACAATACCTGTTACTTCCGCGGCAGCAGAAAGATCTTTCAGTAAACTGAAGATTATAAACAATTATTTAAAAAACAGCATTATACGAGATCGCCTTCGACACTTATCGTTAATTGCAATAGAAAATAAATAATATAGAAAATATAGACGAATTCGCAAATATTAAAGCGCGCAAGAGGTTGTGAATTGGACAGGGAACTCTGTTAAAAATCGTTTTTCTTTGTCATCTATTGATCTCATCTGTATAATAAAGATTTTATAATGCGTCGTTGCTTATTTTTTCCCATTTTCTTTTATATAAACACAGAGATTTTACTCCTCATAGAGATGACGTATGGATTAAGCCTACTAATGATAAGTTCAACTCACTGTATCCTGTATCCTATTCTTATTCCTATCTATAATTTTGAAGGCCAATATAAGTTGAAGCTACCGTGAAAGAGGGGGTGAGGGCCCGATTTTTTCTCTATGCACCGGGGCCTTTGCCTACCTAGCTACGCCACTGGCTGTGAGCTGTGCTGACTGACCGGGGGGAAGTGCACAATATTCACGATTACCGAGAATCAGTGCAGGACTCATCGCCCCCGCTACGAATTTAGAATTTAGAATTCCCAGGAGTAAAGTCTGAAACTACACAACCACACGTTGAACTACGAGACAACAGACATACCCACAGAACTATTAATAGGAATAGAAAGGCCATGAAAGCTGTGACGCACCGATATGATCAATACGTCAAGACATAACCCACGGGCCTCTCATTTCTCAACCGAACGCGTTAGAACAAACATTTGTAAAAATGGTGTATTGCAGCTTGGCAAATTGTTTTAACTCTTCAAATAACGCAAATAAGACATCCAAAGGAATTTCATTTCACTCGTAAGTAATTTAAACATGTATTTACTGTGACAATGTAGCCGATTCTGAAGGCTTTAATTTTAGTTTTAGTGCTGTCAGAACTAAAATTATTCCAAAGAAATTTATCTTCTGTTCCTAGCATTTAAGGACTATTTTACAATAAACAAAATTTAGTTTTGACAGCACTAAAACTAAAATTAAAGCCTTCAGAATTGGCTTTATTTACAGAATAAACCTCGCGGTAAATAAAACTTCAAACTTACCATGAAATATTTAGCGTTGTAGCTATTAGCTTTGAATTTAGACAATATTTTGTCAATTGCAGGTTATAACGAATGTCACACATTGAGTAAGAATATTAACGCCGCAATGTATATTTTTTCAAACATTATCAACACGGACCTAATTGTGTCATAGTGCGGCCGCTGGTCATGGCTCTTCACACACATTGGCACAGTGCCATGACGTGTTTGGTATTTTACATCTAAGCTTCATAGAAATACGGTGTTTTTTTGGCTGTATAAATCTATGAATGTGTGCGCCGCGTATGTTTACTAACTAGGTAATACTACGTTATTCCAAAAAGTGGTGACAGAGGTTCTCGAATAAAATTTGTGTCACGCCATCCCCGTGAGACAAACCAGAGACCATAAGGACATCCACATCTTCCGCGAATAGTTGGTTCAACGAACTAAAATTTTATAGAAATCTATCTCAATACATCCTTTCCTGGATTCTTATGAACTCACGACACGGAGATTGTGTGTGATTTTGAGTATACTACACGTACTTAGCTCACTACGATAATCGCAATATGATTGGCTAGTGATTATCAGCAAAACATTAACTTCAACTTTACCACCTGCCGTGAAAAAAAAATCCTAGAAACGAAAAAAGCAAATAACGTCAAAAAATTCAATATGTTATGCAGATTCAGAAAAGATACAATACAAGTATCTGACTGCGGTAAGATGGACATTGATATCACTTTTCCGACTAAATTAAAACTAGGAACCCAGCAAGCCGTCGCTACTAGGCAAAAATAATTCTGTACGCTACAACATCTCATTTGTTATCTGGTCCCTTTATTATTTGCCTAATGTACGAGAGCAATAGAGATGGAAATAAAAATGTTTATCTCCCTTTTGAAGGATATCGTTGGCTAATGGCTGGATAAAAGTTCAATGACAATAAAAAACAGGTTTAACTTTCATTGGTTTATTTGAAAACTTAAATTTGGGCTAACAATAAATGTTCAAATTGTCTGCCCTGAACTCTTATGCACAAATGATACCGTCTTATAAAATTTCGATTATAAAGTTTATAAATGCCAGACCAATAAGATCTGAAGAGAAATTACGGCAACGTGTATTCGATGCAGCCCTGACCATATGGGAAATTAGTTAGCGAAAATTGAGCCGCAATTTTATAAGACGATGTCATTTGTGCGTAAGAGTCAAGGGCAGACAATTTGAACATTTATTGTAAGCCCAAATTTAAGGTTTCAAATAAACCAATGAAAGTTAAACCTGTTTTTTATTGTCATTGAACTTTTATCCAGCCATTAGCCAACGATATCCTTCATTATTATTTCCTATCTTTTGCTCTCGTACATTTAGCAAATAATAAAGAGACCACGTAACAAATGAGATATTTTAGCGTACATAATTACTTTTACCTCGTAGCGACGGCTTGCTGGGTTTCTAGTTTTAATTTAGTTCAATAAGGCATCGGAAAAGTGATATCAATGTCCATCTTACCGCAGTAAGATACTTGTATTGTACCTTTTCTGAATCTGCATAACATGTTCAATTTTTTGACGTTATTTGCTTTTTTTCGTTTCTAGGATTTTTATTTCACGGCAGGTGGTCAAAGTTGAAGTTAATGTTTTGCTGATAATTTTAATTGAGATGAATCCAGTATTTTTCAGCATTTTACATCAGTTATTGACAAAACAGCACTTTTGAAATCTTAATTGACTATTCTTGATTGCATACATATAAAAAAAATAACTTCGAGAGCTTTCAAAGTGAATGCTGGCACTTACAATGTTAAAAAAAGTGAAAATTCACAAAAAACACTAATTTGCCAATAACTTGAAAACCGTGCAACTATTACTGGGGTCATGTTAGGCTAGTTCGGTGCCTCTTAAGCTAGCCTACCTCCAGTGTCACTGTGGCGTGCCACTTATGGGACAGCCTGTATAGTAGTATTTTAACAAAGAATGAACAAATTAATAACTGTAGATTTTTAAATAAAATTATCGACTGCTCTTTCTATAACTATCACAAAATATTAATAGTGTTATTAATAATAAAGAGGCATTACGGTTAACAATTAGATTAGAAAATGAAGGTTTAACATTTGGTCACAGATCTTTTTTTGTGGTAGTAGTGTTGGTAATTGCTAAAATTAAACTTATTTATTAATATTAACAAATTCGCATAGATTAAAATATGTTAAGGTGTGTTAATTCGAAAACCATTTCGAGATTTAGGTTTAATAAGCCGTATTTTAGAACTTTTGTTCTGAAAAACCTTATGATGATGAATATTTTTACGAAAAAGCTTGCAACTTTCATTTGACCTTCGTGTGACGTCACTTGACTGAAGGCTGTATAGAAATGTGTCGCTTGCCATCAAGTTAAAAAATATTACTGTCAGAGTCACAGAACAGAACATGAAGTCCATGTCTGGGTCACAGTATAAATATAACTGAACGCAGTAAGTGTTGCTGTCTTGTTACGAAATCCCAGATTGATCGGTTAATTTTATTTGTTATGTAGTAACGCATTATTAAAATAAATATAATTTTTGATGACAACAATTTCTGTGATGGATTAATATTGACAATCATACATGAGAGATACCAAATATAATTATGTATGTATGAATTGTTGTGTGTTTGTCCGAGAGTATCGTTGATCGGAACGACATGAAATTTGAATTTTTAAGTTCGAGCCAAATCGGTCAAGATCGAATCGCGAGTTCATATTTCGTGGCGAACGACTAGTTTATTTGCGTTTTAAAATTTAATAACCGAGATGGTAGGGCGTTAAATTTCAGCCAAATATACGTCACGTGATTAATAGGCACCAGTTTAGGGTTTTTTTTACAGGCGTTGGTAACACTCAACATAGTTCCGTTGTTGTTGTTGTTTGATTTTTTATTGCCAGATGTAGCAATATAGTACTCTGTGGATGACAGATTTTTTTTTTACAAGCAAGGCAAAAGTCCGCATTCAGTATCAGGCCTAAAATGAGTCATGTGACGTAACATCCGGAAATTCTTTAAAAAATCATAAATAAATAATGACTAATTTAAATACCATAATATTGAAAACTTTGATCTAAAAGCGCGTAAATTCTCTAAAAAAAAATAAAAAAAAAATACTTTTTTTAATTAAGCTACGCGAATTGAAAAGAGGGTGTATAATTAAGTGTTATGTATGAGTGTGATTATAATATAAGTTGAGTGTATGTGTGTGCGTGGAAGTGTGACAATACAAATAAAAGTATAAGTATAAGTTTATTTCTTAAATACTTTTGTATTTGTAATCTAAATAACTAATAGTGTTCTCAGTTGTACTATAGTCCGTATAATATAGCTCGAGTCCTGTGACAGCAGGACAGCGCTATGCAATTTGTATTTCTAACTCTTTTTCTCATGCTCAAATAAGTGTAGCGCTGACAGCTGTCATAGGGCTCAACCTATATTTTACAGACTATAACAGTTGTACCAACCAATTAAACCATTAAATCACCCAACAAAAGCCCTTTGTCACTCGAGTTATATATACCAAACGTACATATTTTCACGGCCAGCGAGGTGGGTAAAGAATAAGTATAGTATATATAAGTAAGTAAGAATAAGTAATTGATTATTATCAAAAAGAGATTTGATGCGGTCGGTTGGATCATTATCTTCTCATTATGGACCAAATAACAGAAAAGTTTCCCTTTGCAATACAAGATTTAGAGCCTGATTTGTCTACCGAGTTACTACAGACTCCCTTTCCTTTCATCGGTAAGTTCCTTTACTGATTGACAGATTTTGTTTATTTTGTATTTATTGAGAAAAGAATTCTATAATAATTTTCATCGACGCTCATATTGTATTGACCATTAATGTGTGATGCTGATGAAGTCCATCGGCTGGGGTGCTTAATGCTAGGGGTTGCCGCTAAAGGATGGTGATTTTGAAGAGAGATAGGAACCAAACCCAACACTGCTTTATTTGATATCGATTTCACCAAATAGCTATACACAAAAGCACAAAGCTTACAAATTGGGTAAATTTACATGTTGAGTAAAATGCATAAGTAAGCGTTGGCTCGTACACATATCGTAAAATTCTAATTTTGAACTCAAATAGTGAATAATGAGTTAATGACATAATATTATTTTATATACAAGCATCTCTAGCAAAAAAAAAAAATTGAATGAAAACTTCGTTTTCTAACAAAACAATGCCTCAGGCATAGAGTATTGGCTAAGTTCCCTTTGCCTTCCTTTTGTACTTTAATAGCATAAAAAATATTTTAAATAAATGTTATTTTGTTAATAAAACAAAACATTATTTAATTTTTTTCCGTATTAGACACGTTTGAAAAAGATATATATCATAAAGCACTATTTTATAAAATATTATCAGAATTTTACGATATGAGCGTAGAAATTTTAAGGATATGACAATTGATTTCATTGGAACAGTATATTGTTGATTGTTTTAAGAATATAAAACTAATGTTTTTTGTTTTGTTATGCAAAAAATGGTTGGTTTGTAAGTTGTTGATTTTAGAGGATGTGAAAATTGATGTCACTGGAACAGATTGATGTTTAACCCTATTGCTTTATATTTGTTCAGTTTTGCAAATTGTAACTAGAGCCAAATAATTGAGAGAGAAATTTCAAGTTTTTCCTTTTGTAACAGATATTTTTCCTATTTATGATTTAAATATACAAGTCATTTCATTTGTTTTTATTATTTCCTCTTTAACTGCAAGTAGCGTACTGTCATATCATAACGTGAGCGATATATTAATGTGAGAGTACGGCCATAGCCAAATACGGTTGTAACCGTACTGACTTCCTGCACATATCATTTTGTTGTGTAAGGTACTTATTTCATAGCCGTATTATAGCTGTGGCCGCACTGTCACTTCGCAAATATCCTTTTGTGTTGTAATGTGACAGTACGGCTATGACAGTGATCTTTATTTGTTTAGTGGTTGTTACTGCTTTTCTACGCATTCGAGCAAATAAGGTACCGTAAAAAAGCGAACAGCTCAGTTGAAAATACAAATAAACAAAATATATTGTCACGACAAGAATACTCGAGGGTGCATACTATATACATATGTTAAACATATATATAACATATATGTTTGTCATGTTTGACATGTTTTAAAAATTTTGTTCCAGGATCTATTAAATTTGTGCAAGTGGGTCCAAAGAAGTATGTACTTCCGAAAATGTACAGGAATGAAGCGAGCAAATACTTCAACATGGAAATAAGAGAAACTGACATCTTCGTTGCAAGCCACCCACGATCTGGTACCACTTGGACTCAGGAGCTCGTCTGGATGATAACAAATGACATGGATTATGAAGGAGCACAATCCCCTCTTATAGATCGATACGAACTCATTGAGTAAGTTTTATGGTTTTTGATTGTCGGCACTAGGTGGGACTTAAAATTCAAAATTCATTCAATAGTTATTCAACAAAACCTTATTAACTATGTATTGTGTATGCTACCATCGCAAAGTTTCTTTGGTTTCTGTAAATAAGAATTTCAAAATTATTGAAATTCTAATTTTTTGAAATTCTTATTTATGGAAGCTTAAGGAATTTTCTAAATTCATATTTTTTGAAATTCTAATTTACAGAAACTAATGGAAACTTTGCAATGGCAGCATAAACAATACATAGGTAATAATGTTTTTTTGAATAACTGTTGAGTGAATTTTGAATTTAAGGAACGTTTCAATTAATTACAAAAAGGCGTGTTTTTCACAATCCAGTTGCGACACCGCTCTTAAGTTGTATCAGAGACAAAGATCCCACAGTCAAACTGTACATGCACTGTTTATACTGTACATTGTGGGTCATTGTTTCGATTTAACAAAAACCTGATTTTACGAAAAATAAAAGTATTCTATTCTATTCTTAAGGTAACTATATTGGTCTGTTAATCTAAGAAATAAGGTTTGACAGGAGAACATTCTTTCAAAGACATGCTTTTCTTGCGCTCGTTCTAGACCCCCTAGACGCACATTAGAAAAACACACAAAGCCTTGGTTTTTGCTAGTTATATTTTTTTCTTTTTTCAGAACAGAAATTTTGCTGGGACCGAAAGGCAACAAAACAAAGACAACTGGATATCTAAAGACTCATTTTCCTTTATCCTTGTTGCCTCCTAGTTTACTTGAATCGGCGAAGATGGTGTACATAGCAAGAGATCCGCGTGACGTAGCTGTTTCACGGTTTTATTTTCTTAAAGCTTTGGGCTTTCCTGCTGACTTCAAGACTTTTTGGAAATTGTTTATGAGCAATCTGTGTAAGTTTGTGCAATTTGCTAAGGACATAATATGTAGATGGCGATAATAGGGGACATTTATATAATGTTGCATATAATATAAAATGGCAAAAGTCTAAACTATTATAAATAGCAGGCTCGCACGGAGACTAGAGAGCCGACCATCTTTCAAATTCCCGGGGTAATTTGAGATTAAGCCTGACATTATCAAAGTGGTTGGCCCTTCAGTCCATTGTTGAATTTGGTGCTTTTGTCGGAACTCGTTCCTAAACGCACAATTCATTACATTTTTTCCTTAATTTTGAATTAAAAGTATTAAATAAAAGTGATTTATGACACTTTCGACAGTAGTTTCATGTTTTATTCAAAAATTATGAAAACAATAATAGGTTGTGTGTTTGGGAACGAAAACTTACGTTTACACACGACACACTCACCCTCTGACACATGCACATAAGAAAAACTTAACTACTTAACATTAAACTAATTGTAACTATTGCCATAAATCAGATTTATTTAACACTTTTTATTCAAAAATTACGAGAATAATAATAGGTTGTGTGTTTGGGAACGAAAACTGACGTCACCATCTTAATCTAGTTTTACATACAACACACTCACCCTCTCACACATGCACATTCATAATACTTAGTTCATGTTCAACTGTCATGTCATCTAAAGGACAGTAACAGTCGACAATGTCAGCATCGAAGTTGATCAAAAACATATTCACCTGGGTCAAGTTATCCAGCTGGGTAAAAACAACATCGACGCCGAGGCTGACAGAAGAACTGTTAAAGAGGTTGTAAATATCATGGCGAAGTTATCGACAAGCATCTGTTGCAATATTCAGTACAGAAGCTGAAGTTGTTGCCGCTAGTGAGACGACTAGAGAAGTTGTTTGGCTGAAAAGACTTATCCAAAGCATAGAAGGTCCAGTCCATGATACTCCAGTGCTGTATGTTGACAATGAGTCAGGTATTAAGCTGGCCAGAAACCCCCCCTTTTGAGTTTCACCAGAGAACCAAGCATATACGGATTAGCTACTTCTTCGTAAGAGAAGCAGTAGATGAAGGAATCCTAGATGTTAAAAAGGTTTCATCGGAATCTCAACTGGCTGATATGATGGCAAAGCCAGTTTATAAACCCAGATTGGTTACATTTTGTAGATTAATTGGTCTATGTTTGTAAAGATTGACCAAAATACTGAAGACTTGGTAAAGAGAGAAGCTGTTAAAGGGGTTGTATTAATTGGCTTTACCAAGCTATGTTCATCTGGGTGAAGTGTGACGTTTTTTGTTGTTGTTGTTAATTATTGTCTTGTGTCGTATATATTAAGTTTTTTCGTTATTATATATTTCTATTGTAGCTGCTTCTTTTATAAATCTAATCGCATGATCTAATACTTGAACAAGAACATGCTTGGGAATATGATAAATACCATGCGATTTTAATTCGAATGACTTTAATCCTTCCAATTGTGATATAAATACGTATCATAGGTTTTCAATCAAAAAATCAAGACACATTCATAGAAAAACCATTTTAATATCACCCGAAATCTGTCTTCGCCACCTAGTATGGCGATTCTAGCAATTGCAAAAAATTTTGCTACGGCAGATTTCAAGGAATTTTCTACGGAATGATTGATTTTTCTGCTTTCGCAATTGTTGCGCATGATCTAGAATCGCCGCCCAGATCGGACAATTTCGCAAGTAATTCAAACCTAATTTTTTGTATGTAGGTATGTATTGTTACTAAGTGAGGTGTGGGTTTTTAATAAAATCACACTTCCTATGATAATGATGAACATTATTGATGATGAAATTTAAACTAACTAAACATAACAATTAAACAAAACAATTAAACACTTCCACTATGTACAAATTCGGCTGAAGCTGGCTAGGAAGAAGCTGCAGCGGTGGCTGGCGGAGCCAGGATTCTAATTTCCTTCGAATATTCTTTCCGTTGAAACGTAGTCGAGATCAACGTCAAGGTCTCCACTGGAGGCGATAAGCACCAAACAAGGCAAGAAAATATGAGGTCGGTGTTTCCAATTTCCTAAATGTTGGAGGAGCCAGTAACAGAGATTGTTATGCCAAGGGCTCTTTTTTTCTCTCCATTTTCCTTCTTACCTGTCTCTAACCAATCCCTCTGACATCCGTCCACTCTGTCTATTCCGCCTCGATCGATATTTCTCAGACCAGCAGCAAGGAGGTCTATTATGTCATTACAAAATAGGTTTCATTACAGTATTTCAATCCCCGTATGTATTTCCAACATACATCTTTCTATATACATTTTTATCTTCCTATCTTTTCAGTGAGGTACGGTCCTTATTTTGAACATGTGAAAGAAGCGTGGAATATGAGGCATCACCCAAACATGCTGTTTCTGTTTTACGAAGACTTATCACAAGTGAGTTAATATTGCTTCTAACAAATATGACCACTCTTGGCCCCGTTGCACAGTGTTTAGTCGCGTGCGGCGCGATCTTGTCACAGGTGCGAGGAGTGTGGCATAAACATCGCAAAGCCATCGTGTCACGCTCCTCGCTCTTGTGATTCAACCAAGTCGCGTCGCGCACGATTAAATCTGTGCTACGAGTGCATGTCCAGACTGATGAATTTGCGTTTAAAGATTGAAGTTAGTGATAGCGATATTTATCACTTTTATTATGAAATCGTGTCATATGACGGCTCGCACCATGTCGCTAAGCTCACTTTAATTGCCAATAATTTCGTAATTTTTCGAGATAACAAAATAGTAGTTTATGAAACTGGCACATAAAGAGGTTATTAAAACACGAGTATGAGTTTAAAAAACGAGCTGTACGCGAGTTTTTTAATAGTATCACACTAGTGTTTTAATACCTAATTATGTGCAGTTTCATACACTACTTTAACTACACTCATGCAATAGGTATCAATTTTAAATAAAATACAAAAGTTAGAACAACAACAAAATTAGATAGATAGATAGATAGATATAACATTTATTTCCCAAAAACACGACACATACATACAAAAAACAAAGTAGAACTTAAATAAAAGAAAACAAAAATTAAATAAAGTTAAAACACAAAAAGAAAGTAACTTAAATTTATTATTACATTATTTATTATAATAATTGTTTACATTTTGAATATTGCAATTGTGGAACTGAACTTGAATTATTGGGCAAGAGGTGTTATTATTGGAGATACTCGGTGTCAGGATTGGCATGTTAATATTTATTTCATTCTTCTTATTTTCTATACTATTTAGTATCGAATTTGATACTAAGACTTTATTCATCATATAATCATCAATATAGCCTTCTGCTACAGCCATTGACTTCCACCTACCGTGACGTTTCAATACTGTAATATCTCCACCAGCGTCAACCAATAAAGTTGCAGAAGTTCTGCGAAAACAGTGTCCCGTGTACAATTATGGGTTGGGAAGATGAAGGTAACTGGCTATCGTTTTGCCTAAAATTCCAAATTTATTAACTTCAACCCTCTGTTCAGTGCATTTTCTAGAATTATTATTTAAAAAAAAAACCGGGACTGCTGCAGGGATTTGGACGTAGATCTATGTATGTTTTACATAATTCGTAAAATTTTCCCGTTATACAGAACGAGCGGTCGATTTTTGTTTTCGTAATGTAAATTTTAACTAAAATCTGGATTCCATAACTTCTACATATTTGTACAGTACGTTTAAAATACCAAGGCCCCATTGCACTTTAGACGGTCATTAGGCGTTAACAATAGGATTAGTAATAACAAAATATACCTGGCCAGACCCTTTTGCGGTGTGGTATTTTACACGCAACCTAATGATCTTGATCGTTTAACCTAGTAATATTTATGAATGTAATAATGATGTAAGATGTAAGAATGTAATAAATTCTTCTCTTAATTTTTTAAGCCGTGGAGTTTCCATTATGATTCTTCTTTCATTTAACTTTCCATATTTAAAACCAAGTTTTCATAAAAGTCTCCATAGTGTCGTTTCTAAATATGGAAAGCCCACTTCGCTTGTTAATAATGTTTAATGAATCTCTGTGAGCATTGGAACTTTATTTTTTCGATAAAAGTCGTCACAAATTCTACTGTAAAATTGTAAATTTTTGTAAAAGAAGCTTTTACTCGTGTTCGAGGAAGATATTATCTTGGTTTTGATGAGAGTGATGAGACAATCCTTTTAACTGTCCTTTCCGAAACATTGGTGAATTTCGATGTTTCTTTAATTACACCTTTTTCGCCCATTCGATTTAACAAAGTTTTATAAACACTTATCACCATATCTTGGGCGTCCTTGCTTAAAAATCTTTTCTTACGTTGTTGCGAACTAACTTCACCACTAGACGGGTCACTTGTGGATGTTACGCAAGGTCGAAACATTGTTATTATTGACAGTATACGTGTAATCACTAACGTAGTCAGATGACAACTAACAAGAAATATTGTTTACATTAATAAAGATTACTAGGTTAAACGATCAAGATCATTAGGTTGCGTGTAAAATACCACACCGCAAAAGGGTCTGGCCAGGTATCTTTTGTTATCACTAATCCTATTGTTAACGCCTAATGACCGTCTAAAGTGTAATGGGGCCTTGGTATTTGAAACGTACTATACTGGATATTGTGCAATTCTTGTCTTCGGCAGGGACCCATTATTCCAAAAATTTGTGTAATCATAACAATTATAATTTATGTTCAATGTAAGATAAAAACTGATGGTAATATTTATGAATATAGCGAACTTAGTATTTCGTGATCTTATTTACTAAATACTAATTAATATAGGTACCTTTGTTGAATGATATAACTTATCGGGCGCTTCATTTAGGAATGTGGTAAATTTGGTCGGGTGAAAGGGTCTTTGCTTTTTTCCTTTATATCCTTCCGATTTGCGTTTTAGGAATGCAATCAGTTTTGAATATTTCGTAATATCAATTTCATTGTAAATACTCAGTGCACTTTTGATCATGGAGTATTTAGTCCATAAGGACGAACTCTTAAATTTATCCGATAAGTCTTTGAAGGAGGCCTATAATAGGTTTTCGGAGAATGACGTGACCTTTTTAAGTATTTTCCTCTCCAACAATTCTTGATAGCATCGGTCGTAAGATTTTTTTCAATTTTTCTGGAAGTAGACCGTTTGGAGAATATCAGGTGAAGTCAAGTTATGATCAGAATCAATGCTATCAGTAGGCATTATACAATAAAACTTCTTGAAACCTACGAAAAATTATCAAGTTTCCTTTTGGTAAACTACTGTGGTATGACGCCAAAATAAAAAGTCAACTAAGCATGTGCGCGCGCCGCCGCGCGCATGCGTCCCAGCGCGCGCTGCCATAGACAATAAATCGCCGAAAAAAGTTGAATCGTAACCTCCTTCCGCAATGTATTGTTTTTTTTTTGTTTGTTTTATTGAGAACACAAACCTCAGACCAATAAACCAATAGACAAGATCTAATTAAGCAGAAACCTAGGATGGTAAAGCTATGCTACTTTCACATATACAACTCTCCGTATGAAAAAACAAGATGGCAGTATTTTTCTCAGTACGTTGATTTCAAGCCGGCTACAGCCCTATCTTTCAAACGCTTGCAACTAGGCATGTACCGGACTACGGGTTTACAGACTTTATCGATATCGATTTGGATAAAAAAAGCCTAATAATACTTGTTGTACAGTTAAAGAACTAGATTATCATAGTATTTTGTGCAACTGTAACATAATTTAAGTCATTGGGACACGAGTGCTTGTTAACGAAACGAACTAAGTGAGTTTCGTAATAGTTTTGCACAACTGTCGAAATGTCTATTTATGTTCAGTTGGACACAATACTTAATCAATGAGCATCAAAAATATCGTATTTTAATCATATTTTCAACTAACAATTTCAAGGAAAATGAGAAGAACACTCGTTAATGAATCCCGAGTTCATCGACCGGTAATGCTGCCTTGAGTACCAATTAGAAGCAACTAGGATAGGCGTGGCTTGAGAAATAAGGTCGGGACTTATTTCTCGTAGCTGTTGTTGATTGGCTCTCTAGCGGTGTTGCAGTAAATTGGGTCAATAGCAGCGCGGAATCACGGTGTTATAATGTAATATTATCAGATAAACAGTGTAGGTACTTATAAAACTGATTTTGATGATGAAATTACCTTATTGTAGTATGGGAGTAGATAAAATAATATATGAAATTGAGAAACCTGCCAAATATTTATGGAATGAAATAATCAACTTTATTTTCAAAACTAAGAATACCACGTTTACATACATACATCCACACACACACGGTCCCACTCCCACTAAAAATACATATTTTGAGAGGAAGGCGCCGCCATGAAAACTAGCCTCCTTAACACTCAAAAGGATCCCTCTCAAACAATTGTGAAATAATGATAATAATAATAAAACTCAGAAAAATAATCAGAGGATAAAAGAAACAATTTGTTGCAAACTCCAGAATTACTGTTTTACATATTATTATATAAAAACATCAAAAATAAAAAAAACATATTGACCTTCGCATACAAAATGCATAATTGAATCGTTTTAATGAGAAGCTTAATTTTTTTCAAACTTAATGGTTGTTCAATTTCTCAATTTTCTCCAGTGAGTACGTTTGATTTTCACATGTCATTAAGATTTACAAAGCAGCCAAAAATAAACGTATTTATTGACCTTTGAAAATTATTGTTTTCGTCAGAAATGAGCGTATATTTTCGATGGGTGCAGTAATTTCCTTCGTCATGTGATGTATTCTAAGTTTCAAATACGTGTCGAACACGGAGTTATCCAACGAATGGCCATGTGTTTATCATAAATGTGAAGTGCTGTGGTTTTCCTACACTTTTGTTTGTAACTACAGCCTCAAACTCTCTCAGAATTTTCTCTGCTGTTTGGCAGATTTTTTGAATGCTTTTTGATGGCTTAGTCAGCCCTCCTCTGTCTTTTACACTCATTAGAGGCATGCTGTTAGCAGGTCCTTCCAGGGCTTGGAGATTTTTTTTTCAATGCAAGAACTTTTTCAATTTACGCACTACAAAGCCAGCTTTTGATGGTTCCATTGCAGTTCTCAAATCCTAGAATTAAACACAACACTTATTGGTCATTTTTAAACAGATAGTAGTAAAATAAGCATTAAAATTTGTGCAACAAGAGAGCAAAGTTTATTTTTGTTGCGAGTGCCGAGTTTGAATCTCGAGCAAGACTCGTGATTCTAAGTTAGAATTTTGAGCGTAGTGAAGGATTCAACCAAAACAGTTTCTGTTTTACTAGGTAAATTCAAGGTGGGCACCGCATCGTCTTTTAAGCGTGGTCGCAATAGTTCTTTTCAGAAAGCACTCTGGATTGAAGTGCCTTGAGGACACTTTCCAATTAGTTTTGTGCTGTTTCCAACTCCGGCTAATAGCAACAAACCATCGTTTACGAATGTCTTCATTTTTGGGGAACCTTAAGTAAAATAAGCTGAATCAATACTTCATATTAGCACAAAATCAGTAAAATTACCGACAACTGTTTTGACTTCACTAATAACCTCAAAACGGATTTAATTATTTTAATGATTTTAGGATTTACTTTTATTCTAAAAGCTATATTTACGTTACTATATGAAAACGACACGTCGTAAAATGTTGTCTTTCTTGATGGAATTCCATTTTATGGTTCATTTACTCGGAAAACATCACTTTTTACTCACTTGTGAAAACTGATATTGCTGTTCGAGTTTTCTTTATTCCCCGAATGGGATCTGCAACCACGCACGTAGCAGGACATTGTCCTTGTATCTTCAACCCTTTTCCATACGATAATTCGCAGCAAAACACAACTTAAATAAAATTTTGTTTAAAAATCTGCCATGTTACTTCCTAACGTAAACACAAGCTATAACGCGAACAAATTACAAAGGATTGCCAATGTTGCCACTTAAGAAAAGTAACAGTACATTATAATTTGGTGACTTGGACAGGAGTCATTAGGAGTCTAAATGAAGTTTTGGGTAGTACGTTTTGACGGCACCAAGACTTTTTCTATTGGTTTATTGTTCTGAGACACAAACAGTCACACAGAATCTTAACAGTAGTAAAGAATAGACCTGGAGGTTTTGTACGTATAATAAAAACCTCATTGGTATAAGATATTAAAACCTCAATCATGACTGTATGGACTAAGTTATCTTTGCCCTTCTATTTCGTGTAACTGTTCTTTTATAGCAGAAAAAGTTATATTAAAGTATTATTTTGTTCAGAAGACTGTACTTTAATTTAAAAATTTTTCTGTATTAGAGACATTTGTGAAAAAAATTTTCATCATGCAGAATTTTTGAGATCATAATTAGGATTTTACGATATGAGTAGATAAAAATAATTTTGCTGATGTTTTTAGCTTCTTAACCGCAATTAACTTTCATAAAAATCTTGAAGTAGGACACGGGCTCATTCGCTTAGATTAAATTATGTAAATGTGTGTTAATTCTTAATAAAGGCGATTATCTCGGACAAAATGTGAAATTCGACATTTTAGAATTTCGAAGACGCTGCATCCTGTCGCTTTAGGAAATTGCAGCTCTGCATAAACATACGTTGATCCTTATTCTAAGACCCCTTGGAATTCGTTTTTACATAATTTATCATTTAAAGCTATAATAAGCTTCACGCGTTACTACAAAGTCATAAAAATAAAAAACTGTTTATCATCAGTTTCTCACCAAATACGGGCTAAAATGCAGAAGACATCACATATTCAGGTATGGTTCAAAGAAGTAAAGATTCCTATGAGATTCTTTTTTTATTCAATTTGTTTTAGAAGGAAAAAGCTTGAAAATATTTAATAGTGCCTGCAAAAAAAAATACCAAAACAAGATCTAACGATTTTGATTATTGCTTTTAAATTTAATCAGGCACCTAGAGTCAAACGACACGCTCCCGTCACGCAAAAATAAAAAAATAAAATGTCTTTATTTCGGGCAATGAAAAACACATAGAAAGTGGAAAAAAAAAATTTGGCTAATATCAGGTGTTTTTGTGGTAGTGTAGTGCATTTGACGATTCCGATTTTGTATAATATTGTGAACTAGTGGTGTGTTGTGTAATAGTAATGTAAATATTCCCTTTTGTTTTGTTTTTGTGCAATAAGTGTAAGTGTAATGTATAGGTTAGGTTAGTTTGCTGTATAATTTATTAAATAAATTAACATTGTAGAAGACAATAATAAATGGTAAATAATGGGTAATAAAAGAATAATAAAGTACTACGGTTTTGGTAAAGCCAAGTGAGTTTACCAAAATAAAGGTCGACGACTCCTCGGTCTCAAATAGGCACAGAGCATAAACTATAATCTTTACGTCAATGATAAAATAGTATATGAATTCGAGGTAATGAAATACAAATTGTTAAGTTAATATTTTATATGTATATTATTAAAATATTATATCTTTCATAGAAATTTAGGTGTCAGTAATGAATGACCATTCTGACAAAGAAAATATATATGTTCTACTGAGAGGACAAGATAATTTAAATCAAGAAAGGGTAATGAGGGAGTACCTAAGTATCTAGCTGCTGAATCTTCATTCAGTAAAATATTAATCAATGCTTGATAACAGAACTATTGAAACGTTAGAGGCTTTAATGATTATTTAGAATAATTTGTTTGTTTTTTAGCTTTTAAAGAAAATTGAGTGTCAGTAACAACCATCCTGACAAAGAAAACATAAATGTAATACTGAGTGGACAAGATAACGTTGTGCCGTTCAGGGTCAAGGTCATTGTACTGCCAGAAGGACAAGTCAAATTTTCATACAAAATACGTACTGCCAGCAGGACAACATATTGATTTTGTTAGGACGTTTCGCACAAAAAACCCATCCTTCCTAGAAGAGCTACAAATAAATATCCAAATACGCTACAAATAAATTTAAATATCTGCCTAACTTTGCCCGTTCAATTAGTCTTACTAAACAACCAATCAACCCAAATTTTGGATTTATTTACGTATATAAGATGTGTTATTATTTTACTCTAATTAATGATTCTTTCGCTAAACTCATAAACTAAACATGAAAATCAGAGGTGTGATTGTGTAAGAAAATAGTCATGAAATCGTATTCATTTGATAGTTTAAAACTAATCATTTCACTTGTCAAACGGCCAATTCGAATTGTCTATGGTAATCATAGATGCTTTACGATTTGTATTGTTATTTTAGACAATGAGTAAATGATTTGTTAAGATTGACAGATAATTCGAATTGTCTAAGATTTTTTAGTTCATCGCTAATGTCAAATGATTGCGGCGACTTGTTGTCTATGACAATCGTTTAAAGGTAAGTGTTTTTGATTATTTTGGAATAAAATTAGGTAAAACAATTTTTATTCTACCATTAAAATCAATAAATGATGTTCAATTAATTAAAATTGTGGTGCTTTTTATAGTCAAAACCCTTGGCTTTGGCACAGAAATAAGAATTGTTTTTTATATGAACACAGTTTGGGGTTATATTTTTGTAGGAAAGATATTATGAAAAGGTTTAGGGCAGTTCGGCCACAGATTAAAATATTTTTTCTTACTTTTTAGGGTTCCGTACCCAAAGGGTAACCAACGGGACCCTATTACTTAGACTCCGCTGTCCGTCTGTCTGTCCGTCTGTCAACAGGCTGTATCTCATGAACCGTGATAGTAAGACAGTTTAAATTTTCACAGATGATGTATTTCTGTTGCCGCTATAACAACAAATACTAAAAAACAGAATAAAATAAATATTTAAGGGGGCTCCCATACAACAGACATGTTTTTTTGGTACGGAACCCTTCGTGCGCGAGTCAGACTCGCACTTGGCTGGTTTTTGTATTTTGGTTCGGTTGCTATTTCGTCATACTAATATAACAAATAAACATAGTGTAAAATAAAACACCGACCGATTCAAAAATATTTTGCAGTTGCAGTTGACTTGACACTTGAATTGATTCGAAACTATGACGCGTTATTATAACTACAAAACTCGGACGAAGACAAATAATACGATAAGATATAGCGCTGTCTCTTTCAGACATCACATCTAGTAAAAAAAGTAATCCCGTGTCAAGCTCTTCAACTACATCTACTGTTGAGTAGTAGTAAACTTATGCCACCACCTGGGGTCGAGCAGCTGAAACTCGGTTTTCCTTCAATTGTTGCGTTTGGTTATACGAGTTGCATGGAGATAATTTTCGATTGAATTCCATGTTTTAAATTATAAAAATTAATTTTTGTGGTGGATTTAAAAAATGTAATCAAAAAGATCTATTATTTATGTGTTTGAAATAATTTTAAAGTAAATAAATTATCAAATTTCATTTTACGTAGGTAGTACACAATAAAACGCAATTTCATTTCACATTTTTTTAACCATCGGTCATTTCTAAACCTTCGGTCACTTTTCGGTCTTCATTTTATGGACAGTTTTACACAATTCGAATTTGCCCTACACGATCCTTGACAATGGTATAGATTTATCATCTATGACCAACCTTACACAATCGCACCTCTTTACATTACCAGAATACGGACGCCTCACAGAATAAGGTTGCGGGAAGCGCGTGGGGCGACTCGCTTGCAAGTGCGCCGCGCAGCAGGAATAAGACGGCTATAGTTTTTTTCAAATACAGACTGTTCACAGGTATTTTATAGTACATTTCAAATACCATGGCCCGATTCCACTTAAGACGGTCATTAGGTGTTAACAATAGGATTAGTGATAACAAAAGATACCTGGCCAGACCCTTTTGCGGTGTGGTATTTTACACGCAACCTAATGATGTTTAACCAAGTAATCTTTATGAATGTAAACAATATTTCATGTTAGTTGTCATCTGACTACGTTAGTGATTACACGTATACTGTAGCCGCTGGCTACAGGAATGCAGAGATGATGAAAGAGGATAAATGGATGGGTTGACACGAGAGAATTGTGGGAAACAATGTGGGTGCACTGACCTGGTTGGAATGTTTTCGATGTGCCGGCAAATGCGCCGCGTATCGTCTCCTCTCGTTGGGCTGATGAAGCTGGCGTCTTGGGCAGTGATGAGCTGGATGTCTTGGTTCTTGGTAACGTGAACACTACACTTTCACAATCTAAATGATGGGTCCGCAATATTATTTGTGCTGGCAGCGCGAATGTATGCACACATGTATTGTTCGGTCGACGGTTGCGGCGAAACAGAGTGAGACCAGCGCCCGCGCGCGCCTCGACCGGCGCGCGGCGGGGGGGGAGTGGTCGTCCGCGCATGCGCGCGAATCATGCGTCACGCTGCGCGTGAACATCCTGGGGGGGCCGGGGCTGCGACTCCTCTTGAGTTGAATCCAACGGCAGCCTGGCTATCTTGAACACAGGGCGTCGCAGATTTCCATGAGCTGTGTCCAGATCCACAACTCGGATCACTCCATCCTTGCCAGGTATCGTGCGGAGAATTCTCCCCAACTTCCATTGGAGCGGAGGCAGGTCATCCTCTTTGATGAGGACCAGTTCACCCACTTGAGGAGGGGAAGAAGGGGAGAGCCATTTGGAGCGGGTTTGCAGGGTATGGAGGTAGGATCTGGACCAGAGAGTCCAAAAGCGCTGAGAGAGCGCTTGAATGAGTTGAAAGCGTTTAAGAGCAGATATGGGTCTGTCGTCAAAAGACTGCTCAGGTAGAGCGGTGAGCGGACGACCAATAATGAAATGTCCGGCCGTGAGAGGTTCAAAGTCCGTAGGGTCGGATGAAATTGGGCAGAGGGGTCTTGAGTTGAGTACAGCCTCAATTCGAGCCAAAAGAGTAGAGAATTCTTCAAAAGTGAGGTGCTGTTCACCTATCACGCGATAAAGTAGTTGCTTGGTGGATTTTACGTTTATTTCGTGCAGAGCGCCGAACCAAGGCCCTTTAGGCGGGTTCAATAACCAAGTTATGTGCTGATTCGCGAGCTTGTGAGTGATTGCATCATTGTTTGACCTGAGGAAGTTCTGAACTTCAATGAGTTGATTCCTAGCACCTACATAGTTTGTGCCGCAGTCTGAGCGAATGAGAACCGGAGTACCGCGACGTGAGATAAAACGTTGCAATGCCGCAAAGAACGCTTCCGTTGAGAGTGCAGAGACTGGTTCCAAATGAACCGCCTTTGTTGCGAGGCAAACGAAAATACAAAAATACGCCTTTATGAGTTTCGCGTTCCGCAACGTGCTGGATTTAACGAAGAAGTGGCCAGCAAAGTCCGTCGTGACGTGACTAAAAACTGGTTGAGGAGTAACTCTGTCTACTGGGAGATCAGCCATGAGCGGAGCCTTAGGCTGAGCGCGGCACCGGAAACATCTAATACATTTAAACACGCGGTGTCTAATAATACGACGAGCGGACAGAATCCAGTACTGCTGGCGTAATATGGCGTGTAATGTGTCAGCTCCAGGGTGGCAGTGTATTGTGTGATAGTGATCTATAATGAGATCTACGAGCGGACTTGAGCTGGGTAGAATGAGCGGGTGCTGAGCGTCATACCTAATTGACGCGTGAGAGAGACGACCACCGACTCTCAAGAGGCCGTCCTTTATGAAGGGCGAGAGACGCTGGAGCCGAACGGGACAAACTTTATCAGTCTGGATACGATTAATGTCTTCAGCAAACTCATTGTGCTGAACAGAGCGGACCCAGTGCAACAGAGCGTCCCTGCGTTCACTAGCTGTCAACGGACCAGAGCGCCGTGCATCTGGGCTGTGCCGACAATTGAATATGAACCTTTTAATACAAGCCGTCACTCCGACGAGCTTGTCAAGTGAGCTGTAGCGAGTGAGCAAGTCCAGATCGATATCTGGGACTGCTATGTGTGCTGGTACCTTTTTGGGCTTAAGGCCTGGGAGAGCATGATGGCCTAGAGCGGGTGGCATCTTGGGCCAAGTGCAGGTAGGTTCTTTGAGCCAACTGGGTGACCACCAAAGGTCATGAAGTGAGAGAGACTGGGCAGACATGCCTCTGCTTGCACAGTCAGCAGGGTTGAGGTTCGTGGGCACATGCCTCCACGTATGGCTAGTTGAAGTAGCTGTGATCTTAGCCACTCGATTGGCCTCGAAAGTCTGTAATCGGTGAGGTGGGGTATTGAGCCATGCCAACACTATTGTGCTATCTGACCAGCATGTGTGTGTTTGAATGGCTATATGAGCTGACAGTTGGGCTGACACTCGAGTCATGAGCTGAGATAAAAGAGTCGCGGCTGACAACTCCAATTTCGGGATTGAGAGACGAGTCTTTATGGGTGCGACCTTGGACTTGCCAATGATTAGGTGTACATTGACATGTCCAGTGATATTGCGCTCATGAAGGTAGATAGCGGCACCAAAGCCAGCCTCTGATGCGTCCGCGAACCCGTGAAGTGAGTAAGTAGACGTGGGCTTGTACTTACAAATGTGCCGAGGTAAACGGAGGTTTGAGAGCTGAGGAAGATCCTCTGAGATGTGTTGCCACTCTGTGTGGACTTCTTCAGAGATAGGCTCATCCCATCCTATTTTCAGAAGCCAAAGCTTCTGGAGAAGAATCTTTGCGCGGAAGATGACTGGAGTAACCCAGCCATTGGGGTCATAGAGAGACGCTACTGTACTGAGAATGGAGCGCTTTGTGACTTGAGCATGAGTGGGCAGAGAAATGCGATAAGTGAACTCATCAGTTTGAGGAATCCACTGTATTCCCAGAACCTTAATGGAATTAGAGTCGGGACTGAAGTCAAAGTCCTTGGGCATGTCGCACTGGTCATCTGGGAATCGTTCAAGGAGCTGGGGCGAGTTGGAGATCCATTTACTGAGCTGAAAGCCACCTAGGGCGAGTAACTCGATCAGTTCGCTTTGGAGCGACTGAGCAGATTCTACAGAATCTGCACCTGAGAGAATGTCGTCCACAAATACTGATTTGCGGAGGACCTGAGCAGCGTGGGGGTAGCGATGACCTTCGTCATCAGCCAATTGGAGTAAAGTGCGGATGGCATGGTATGGGCTGGACCTTAATCCATATGTGACGGTATTGAGGGCATACGTGAGCAAGGGCTGGTCGGGTGAAGACCGCCAGAGAATGAGTTGAAAAGGTCTTTGCTCTGGGTGAATGAGTATATTTCTGAACATCATTCGGATGTCTGTGCTGAAAACTTGTGAATGGATCCTGAAGGACATGATAATGTCAACAATATCTTGTTGAAGAGCTGGACCTGTATGGAGACAATCATTTAAATTGACGCCGTTTGAGCTTTTACAACTTCCGTCAAACACGCAGCGTAACTTTTCTGACCCTGGCTTGAATATGCCATGATGTGGGATATAGAAATGGGATTTATGAGCAAAGGTATTGGGGTGACACGGCGACATATGTCCCAATTTTATGTAATCTGACATAAACTCTACGTATTTCGAGCGGAAGGGCGGGTTTGCTAGCAGCTTCTTCTCCAAATTGAGAAACCTGCGTAGCGCAATAGCGTGAGTGGAACCTAATGTCGGCGCGTTGTGCAGAAAGGGCAGTGTAACCACATATTGACCTGATGGTTCACGAGTAGTTGTGGTGCGGAAAATGTCCTCACACTGATCCTCTAATGGGCTGGTATGCTTGTAGGTTTGGGGTTCCTCGGATTCCCAAAACCTCTCAAGACTTTTGTGAATGTCATGAGTGGAATGCTCTGAGTCCGTGTGAGAGCCGACAATGTGAACTGAGTTGACCTGATTCGTGGGTGAGGTATGTAAACTTTCGAAAGGTCCAATCAATGTAAAATCAAATATCGTGCCGAAGGCTATAGGCTTGCCAGGGCCGAGCGAAACCTTGGTTCCGTCTAACACTTGACCAAGAACGTCAGATCCTAGTATTAGATCAACCGGAGCTGGTGTGTGATATTCTCGATCAGCAAGAGGAATCGGTGGGTGACCTGTTAACTGAGCGAGATCTGGAACCTTTTCCAACGGTAGGTACCCAGTTACGTTCTTCAATATATGGGCTGTGGCCGTGATCATAGGTGTGTCACGGTGAGTAGGTCGGCATACAATTGTGATTGATGCCTTTGAGTTTTGTGTGTGCTGATTTCCAACTCCTGCGATTTTTAGAGATGTATGTTTTAATGGTAAATTTAAAATTGTGGCCATGCGCTGAGAACAAAGAGTCAGCATACTTCCACAGTCTAACAGGGCTCGTGCTGAGTGAAATTGACCATTTACGTCTGCTATTTTAAGTGAGACGGTTGGCAACAAAATTGGCGTGTTGGTGACGTTCACTACACGTTGTGCGGAGTTACAGTAATTTTCTGTTGGAGTTGAAGTCATTGAGTGACAATGAGCTGAGTGTGTATGTGATGAGTGTGTGTGTGATGAGTGTGCTGAGTGTGCTGAGTGCTGGTTTCATTGAGTGAAAATGAGCTGAATGTGTATGTGATGAGTGAATGTGTGAGTGAAAATGAGCTGAGTGTGTATGTGCTGATTGAATGTGTGAGTGAAAATGAGCTGAGTGTGTATGTGCTGATTGAATGTGTGATGAGTGTGACTATATGTGAAAATGAGTTATTAAAACTTGAGCGCTACCAACTCCAACGTGCGGATAGCTTGTAACTTGCGCGGGCCGAAAAAACAAGGGCTATGTTCAAACGGAACACGGAAAATAAACACGACAGAGAGAAAAAAAAAAAATTTTTTTTTTTTAAAAACAACCTGTATATGAGCTGAACCAACGTGGAACACCCTATATGTGTACCATTAACAATAAGATCAGAGATGAGAAGAGAAGAAAAAAAATAATTGTTTACTATATTTGTACTATATATATACCCGGTTAAAACAGCAGACAATAACACGAGATTACCGTAACATTAAATATCGAAAAGGGCTGATCAACTTGTTAGACAATAACACGAAAAAACTGACGGCAATATATCATAACAGTATATTTACAACAAAACATCAGTCGTCGAAAATTCTATTTATAGAATAAAATACCTACCTACTGCCTCGAACGCGTAAACAAACAAATAATGTATTTACCTCGCAGAAATCGGATCTAAATGAGCGGACAATCCAATGATGCAGATCAAACTTTGGTAACGTAATAATTCGTAAACGTAAACGTTCGTTACGTTATAACTTATGTATACGTGGGTTTTACGTATGTGCGTAACTTACGTAAATGCACGAAATAAAGCAAATTTATACTCGCACCGAAAAAATATCTCGCAATATCTCGTAAAATTTGGGTTTAATAAAGAAGTATAGTGGACTGTAATAAACAATTGGGCTGAATGGATATAATTATATTATCTGAGCTGAATAATAATAACAAACGGGATGAACGTGAGTTTATTCTGTAAAGAGGCGGGGGGGGCCGGTTCTATACCGATAAAATAGAATGTTCTAGGCGGCGGTTCTAATTACCTACCCGCAATAGGTATTCGAGACCACAAAATATTTTTTGCCGGGAAAGGGGGCAAAATATGTAACCGGGTGAAAATGGACTGTAGTAAATCGACGGGGGCTGGTTCAGTAACGGTTCGAAGGGCCAAAATGTAGCCGCTGGCTACAGGAATGCAGAGATGATGAAAGAGGATAAATGGATGGGTTGACACGAGAGAATTGTGGGAAACAATGTGGGTGCACTGACCTGGTTGGAATGTTTTCGATGTGCCGGCAAATGCGCCGCGTATCGTCTCCTCTCGTTGGGCTGATGAAGCTGGCGTCTTGGGCAGTGATGAGCTGGATGTCTTGGTTCTTGGTAACGTGAACACTACACTTTCACAATCTAAATGATGGGTCCGCAATATTATTTGTGCTGGCAGCGCGAATGTATGCACACATGTATTGTTCGGTCGACGGTTGCAGCGAAACAGAGTGAGACCAGCGCCCGCGCGCGCTTCGACCGGCGCGCGGCGGGGGGGGGGAGTGGTCGTCCGCGCATGCGCGCGAATCATGCGTCACGCTGCGCGTGAACATATACTGTCAATAACAATGTTTCGACCTTGGGTAACATCCATAAGTGACCCGTCTAGTGGTGAAGTTAGTTCGCAGCAACGTAAGAAAAGATTTTTAAGCAAGGACGCTCAAGATGTGGTGATAAGTATTTATAAAACTTTGTTAAATCGAATGGGCGAAAAAGGTGTAATTAAGGAAACATCGATATTCACCAATGTTCCGGAAAGGACAGTTAAAAGGATTGTCTCATCACCCTCATCAGGACCAAGATATCTTCTCCGAACACGAATAAAAGCTTCTTTTACAAAAATTGATAATTTTACAGAAGAATTTGTGAAGAGAACTGTGTACGACTTTTATCGAAAAAATGAAGTTCCAACGCTCACAGAGATTCATCAAACATTATTAGCAAGCGATGTGGGCTTTCCATATTCAGAAACGACACTATGGAGACTTTTACGAAAACTTGGTTTTAAATATGGAAAGTTAAATGAAAGAAGAATCATAATGGAAACTTCACGGCTTAAAAAATTAAGAGAAGAATTTATTACCAGTATAAGACTAAAGAGGTCTTCAGGAAAAAGTATTGTATATTTGGACGAGACTTGGTTTGACACCCACGATACATTGAAAAAAGGATACAGGGACAATTCTCAAAATTGTTCGACAAATACTCCATGTTCAAGAGGCAAACGTTTAATTATATTGCACGCAGGCACTGAAAATGGTTGGATTCCAAGGGCTCTTCTTGTCTCGAGCAAACATTTGAAAAACTCAAGTGCAGACTATCACGAAGACATGTGTTCGGAATTGTTCGAAAGATGGTTCATAGAGCAGCTTTTACCCAATATCCCTGCCAACAGCGTTATCGTTATGGATAATGCGTCTTATCATAGCCGGCAAGACGAAAAAATTCCCAACACAAATACAAGAAAAGCGGATATAATAGCTTTTTTAAGAAGGCGTCATGTTACTATACCTGAGAAAATAACTATTAAGAAGTTGTTGGAAATTGTAGAAAATCAAAAGTTTGAAGTGAAATACGTCATCGACAAAATAGCGGCTGAGGCTGGGCATGAAATTTTAAGGCTTCCCCCGTATTATTGTGTATTAAACCCAATCGAGCTTATGTGGACACATGTGAAAAAACAAATTCGTAAGACGAACATTACACCAACAGTGGGTGATACCGTAATTCAAAATTTAAGAACTGTGGTAGACAATACGAACCCCACGCTTTGGAAAAATGCTTGTGAGCATGTCATCAAAGTGAACACCTGCGAAACCTCAAGTTCGGAAGAAAATATGTCAGAAAGCGAATGAATCTTATATTTTTTATAATTAATGTACCTATATGTTAAATGTAAATCAATTAAGCTAGTCGTAACGTAAGTTATCTGAATGTCTGTACTTGTTAATTATTAGACGTTACATGTAATAAATATAAAGATACCATAGTACTATAATTAAACATTAATGTAAATAACTAATCATACGTATTTTTATTTTCAAGTACCAACATTTCTTAGTCACGCTTTAGTTACATACAGATTGCACCGACGCGTGCCAATTTGAAGTGCTCCAAATTAGATAACAAAAGGCAAACATTATGAGCCCCATTGTTAAATTTCAAGTGCAATCGGGCCATGGTATTTGAAATGTACTATACCTCTGACAGCTGTTCTATGTCCAATACTTAAGAAACATTTTCGATCAGCCTAGAGGTAAAATAACTGTGAACGATCTGTACCTATCGCGGCCGCGGCCGCTAACTCAATGATTCCCTTAAAAGTTTATAAAACAATAAATTTACTTATTTGGCACTACCCTTGTAATCTCCACATCATCAAAGGTTAACTGGTAGAAAAGTTTGCCTTAGGTCATGGACGAAATACTAGAGGACTGACAACCGCCATACTTTGAAGCGTAATTCGATTTTTAGTTTCAAATTTGTAGCTAGATAGAGCTACTGGTTCAAAACAATCGAATTCAATCGGATTCACGGCTCAAGTGGAGATTACTTTCTTTCCTAGTAAAGGTAGGTTCGTAGTAGTTCCGCTTAATTTCGGAAAGATGGCGGTATAAGCGCGCGCGCCCTTCGGTTCGCGCTCAGCCGCTGCCTATTCTTTCAAAATTACTAAATGTAATCTATCTATTACTTTTGACAATCAAGATTTTGTTTAAATCAATTTGATTTCCTAAGAACAAACAACTTGTTCACCGCGACAGTGCCCGTTTTATCGTACCTCTCTTTCGGTAATCAAATACTTGAGAGTGAATGAAACTAACATCGCTCGCACGCGCCTACTCAATGGCGATAGGCATAGCTATATATACGAGAAATGGCGCGTACTGTTCGGAACATCTAAAAAGGTAATATAATACCTACCTTTGATTAATAATACTAGATCTGATCACACTGTCTTTGTTTATGAGGTCAGTTCCAATTGGATGTAATAACGATTGTATACAACTGACATTGAATGTTATTTTGACGAAATAACGTCTTAATTTGATTGAATGCATTTTTGCTACCTACAAACATCGCCGTTCTCGGATGGTTCCTGCCTGATGAACTTTTCTTAGCGACAAGCAAATAACCGTGTGTTTTTATAGTTGTTTATGAGAGGTCAGCAGTGCTTGTGTTTGTGCTAGAACTTTTAATTCAGAGTTAAGGGTCGGTTGCGCCAAACATGCTCTCGCGTTTGGACAATTTAACATATTAAAACAAAATATTTTTAACAAATGAAATTTGTGTAAGTAGTTAAGAAGTTGAACTACATTAATTTTTCATATTTAACACAAGTATCACAATCATCGAAAAAAAAAATCGGAAAGATCACTAAAATCACGGAAAACGTAATTTGGCTTTGGACCTAGTATGATCAGTCTACTATTTTAACTACAAAATAAAATATTTTTTTATAGAGTAAAGAAATAAAAGTAGCATTTACAGATTTTTTTTATTTTGTATTTCCTTTTGTTATTTTAAAAGAAATACTCCAACATTCTATATTTTTCCTGTACAGAAAAATTACGCAAAAAGAATTTAAATGTTTGTGTATTTCTTTTTAAATAACGAAAAGAAAAAAAGGTACTTTGATATCTTTACAAAAAAAAAAAATTTCAATTTGCAACAAAAAAAATATTTTTTTTCTGTTTGCAACGCCAAATTACGTTTTTCGTGATTTTAGTGATTTTTCCGATTTTTTTTCTCGACGATTCTGATACTTGTGTCAAATCTGAAAATTTATAATGTAGTTCAACTTCTTAACTACTTACACAAATTTTATTTCTTCAAAATATTTTGTTTTAATATGTTAAATTTTTCAAACGCGAGAGCATGTTTGGCGCAACCGACCCTTAAGAGGATAGTTTCTGCAAAACCATAATTTTTTCTTCCTGGTTTGAAGCATCTAGCAATACTAGATAAAAAAGAAAACATATGTATTTCATTCGGGAATATAATACACACTCATATCGAAACAGAATCCTAAGAAGTCATTTGAATATTGAGAAATAAAGTGCCAAAGATGGCTCTAAAAAAAGTTTTCATGTCGAGGTTTAAATTTATTTAAGTAAAAACCCGTTCATATTATTTATGGATTAAATTCTGTATAAACTTTATTAAACTCTTAATGAGACAGATATTTCATAGCAACTTTTCTTTTTTTTTAAATAATAAAATTAATGAAAAAAGTTGTCATTTTGACTTTTTTCCAGAATCCGTCCCTCTAGCACTGCGAGTCTTTCCGCACGGAGTAACAGGGTAGTATGCAAGCGGAAAATATCCTCGTAATTTCCGACCGTGTAAAATGAGTTACACAAAGTGCGCCTACTGTAAATGTAATAAAACACGTAGAGAAGTATCGATGTTCCGATTTTTGTCAGAATTCAAAAACAGATGTTGGTAGTACTAAGTTCGACGCGGCTCAACCAATTTGGTAGTTCACTTTATTCCCGAAATAATCTCATGTACCTCAACTGGGTGGAGATCACAGTTTAAAAAAACCGGTTAAGTGCAAGTCAGACTCGCGAATTTTGTCTTTTTTTTCGTGAATTTCTCATCCATTTTATTTCCCTGTAATCTTTACGTAAACAGATATTACCATGACTTTTGTCATATTTTCGGTCCACCAGTTTTGGAGATAAGGGGAGGGGAACATAATATTTTTATGGATTTTCAAGGATTTCTCGAAAAAGGTGCAATAATAGTAGTTTATGCTACTAGGGCGAAAAGGAATAAATTATGAGGACGATTTAAAACACGAGCGTAGCGAGTGTTTTAAACGTAACCGAGTAATGTATTGCTTTTACGCCCGTGTATCATACTACGTTTTTCAATGCATAGTGTGAGGCAATGAAAACAAATATAATCTTGTGAACTTTAAATTATACTTGGCTCAAAAAGACTGTATCCAGAGCCGTTAAACAGTGTAAAAAAAGTATAACATCTATGGTGCACAGGAAAGTCTGCAGGTTAGCCAACCATTGTAAATAAATAAAAAAAATATAATAATAAAGCCCTAGGGCAAAATAATCGACTTTTTGTTCGGTTTTGACGCATAAAAAGTGGGCCTTTACGAGCACATGCATTGAAAAATGCTAAGTATACTACATATTTTTACAATAAGCATTTTAATACCTATATTTTGATACCCCGAGAAAGAGGCTAGCGATTCTGTCAAAGCGTCTATAAAATCATCCACTGTCACCCATGCCGGACGATAAGCGGTAAGAGGCCGATGCCAATATAATTATCCATACAAACGTAATACCAAAATCATTTGCAATTCGAGCATATTTCAACCAAATTATGCTGTTATTCTGATTAAGACAGTATTTTTATAGGTTCATGCTAATGTTTCCTTCCAAAATACTAACCTGAAACGAAATGTCAGCGATTTGCAATTCGCACATTTTTACACCGTAAATTACCCGTTTTCTTCTTATTTGTTTTGTATTAAAAACAACAAAACGTAAGATATTGTTCGAGCGGAAACATAGCCTATGTTATCAAGTTACAGATTATTAAAACGAAATTTAAAACACATTAAGTTTTCATTCAACATTTTTGGTATTACGAAATACGCCCGTATTCAGTACAAATTCTGAACGGCTAGTAGCTGTGTCGCATCTTGTTTGACGCACGCACACATTCACACAGTAGAGACATAGAGAGATGTCGCGTGGATTCGCGCGTCTGGGCCTGGGGCCTCCTTTGGGTTAGGGTACAATAGTTTTGCATTATACTTTAGTTGCTCGCTCGATAACTGACATAACTCAGTCAGTGACGATTACTTTACTATGCTATGCATGCGTGTTTGTTTGCCTTTTTTTTTTAAGGGATGTACCGAAAAAAAAAAATTGTTTTGGCCATATCTTCGGAACGAAAGGTGGCACATCCCTAGGGGTCGGACCATAGGGTGCCAAAAAAGTTTTTTTTTTTTTTTAATGTCAAAACTTTAACCGCCCGTATCTCCTAGACGGCTTGAGTTAGACCCATGTTGATGGGTGTCTAAGAAAAGGTCTTGCCGAGATCTAGCCCCCCACAGTGTCAAAACTTTAACGGCCCGTATCTCCCAAACGGCTGAAGCTAGACCCATGTTCATGGTACTCTAAGAAAAGGGCTCGACGAGCTCTAACTGAAAATGAAAAAAAAAAAAAAAGTCGAAAAAAAATATATTTTTGCCAAAACTTTGATCGGCTATATCTCCCGAACCGTAAGTCCTAGCGAGTTGCGGTTTCGACTTTAGTGATCGGTTTGCCGAGCGCTTCCCGACCGCATAAAAGAATTTGACATTTGACAGGTTTGGACATTTTTTGACAGGTCCAAAAAAGTGCTCCGATTCGCTTGAAACTCGGTATCAAGGGGCAAATGGGGTCGGTGATTACGAATTCATTGTTAAATTTGACACTTTTTGACAACCGACAAGGATTTTGACACTTTTTTGAAAAAAATTTGATCGGACATTTCTTCGGATCTAATGGCGAGGCCGAAGGCCGAGCCTTCAAGTGTCTTTCTAGCGAGGCCGAAAAACGAGCATGTGAGGATGGAGAACGTGCCAGCGAGGCCGAGTCCGATCAAATTTTTTTCAAAAAAGTGTCAAAATCCTTGTCGGTTGTCAAAAAGTGTCAAATTTAACAATGAATTAGTAATCACCGACCCTACTTGCCCCTTGATACCGAGTTTCAAGCGAATCGGAGCACTTTTTTGGACCTGTCAAAAAATGTCAAAACCTATCAAATGTCAAATTTTTTTATACGGTCGGGAAGCCCTCGGCAAACCGATCACGAAAGTCGAAACCGCAACTCGCTAGGACTTACGGTTCGGGAGATATAGCCGATCAAAGTTTTGGCAAAAATATATTTTTTTTCGACTTTTTTTTTTTTTTTCATTTTCAGTTAGAGCTCGTCGAGCCCTTTTCTTAGAGTACCATGAACATGGGACTAGCTTCAGCCGTTTGGGAGATACGGGCCGTTAAAGTTTTGACACTGGGGGGGGGGCTAGATCTCGGCGAGACCTTTTCTTAGACACCCATCAACATGGGTCTAACTCAAGCCGTCTAGGAGATACGGGTGGTTAAAGTTTTGACATTAAAAAAAAAAAAACTTTTTTGGCACCTTATGGTCCGACCCCTAGGGATGTACCACCTTCAGTTCCGAAGATATGGCCAAAACAATTTTTTTTTCCAACATATAATCGCTTCTATGAAAAGCAAATAAGGTCTTTGCCATTAGACTTATTGTGCTGGACGGAAATTAAAAAAAAGTTGCTAGGGTATGCCATCCTCTTAATAGAAGTTTTCAGGTATTTCAATATTATTCAATAAAATACAAGACATTTTTTCGACTATTTATCAAATTGTAGCACAGCATTTATTGCATAACTCTATTAAAGTAATCTAACGGACTGTTTCGGACCAACTCGGGCCTGACCGGTTTTTTACCGAAATAGGGCTAGTCCGTTCGATCCACTGGAGTTTAGGGCTCACCATAATAGTCCATCGGACCAGAGGGCCTATTATGTATCTTTAGTTGCCATTTGAACTGGGTGCCTATCATCATAAACATACATATACTATCGAATTCCGATTGTCTAAGGATATGTTCGCACTTGAAGTGACGACACAGTTCGTAAATAGTTCAATACCCACTAACAGCAATTTTTAAAGTTCCGTTTTTATCTATGTTTTTGATGATATGCACCTAGTCCAGTTGGCATCTAAAGATACAGAATAGAGGGGCAGGTCCGAGTCCTATTTGAACGGACCAACTTAGGGCTTATATTTGGTCCATGTGACAGCTCTGGTGGTGAGCTCTATCGCCGTACTTCGGGCACAAATCCGACCGGGGATCGAACTTGGAACCTCAAGATTGCTAGGCCTGCGTTCTACCCCTGAGCTACCGCTGCTTACAACCAACGTGTGGTAAAAATCTAAATCCTATAAACCAGATTGTTGAGTGATCTTTCTGATTACTAAATTTTACTTTTTTTGTACGCAAGTGTCAAGTTGGTACTTCATAACTGCAACTGGAATAATTTATCATAATCATTTTAGGGTTTAGTACCCTGTCAATACAATACCCTTTTTCTAAACCTATAAGTTTGTACGGAACCCTCGGTTTGTGGGTCCGACTCGCACTTGGTACAATTACTTTAGGTAGATTTTCTCTACAAAGCCTCGATCTCCAGATATCCTTATATTTTGATAAATAAATAATTCGAGATACAGGCATTGACTTGTAGAGGAATTTCCATAAAACGCATTACTAGTAGGAATGTTCACTTACGATTCCCCGACGTAGAAAACAAAAAAAAGCAAATCATGAACATAGTGCATTCGAGACGTTATGGTTATGAATGAATGGTACACACACACACAGCTGCGCGCGCGCGCCTGAGAGGGACGGCAGTATTCCGACCAATTTTGCACTCGCCTCGAATCGTAGTTGGGAGCTTTTTGCATTGGCCTCTAAAAGGCGCGCATTGTTTACGTTCACCGAACGTAAACAATTTATTTCATATATTAGTATGAGTAACTATGGTACAAATAAATAAATGTTAAAAACAATGATATTCCATATCGTTGGTTAAAAATTATAACTTCTTTATGAGCAGTTTCGCAGCCAGACTGAAAAACCCGCCCTTTTCTAAATGGAAACTTTGCGATGGCAACATATACAATACATGGTAATAAAGTTTTGTTGAATAACTATTGAGTGAATTTTGAATTTACGTGTTTAGTTTCGACTAATTAGAAAAGGGCGGGTTTTTCACAATCCGGCTGCGAAACCGCTCTTAGTAACCTATTTCGCTCTAGTACTGTAATTTTCAATTTGGAAGCCGTTCCAAAAGACATCCAGGAGATTAATTTTTACCCTGACAACAAGATAGCGTATGGTAAATGTATAAAGTGTGAAAGGGACAGACTCTTGTGAGGTAAATTTTAATTTTAATAAGTATATTAACTAGATTTGGAACGTAACCTATGCTAGGTATTCTTTTATCTTATCTTTATCCCATTCTCTTTGCGCGCGCATTTATACCTGCGATGCGACACGTCACGTGCACATGCATTTGTATTGTGTTGTGTACTACACTTATGTGTGTGCGATGTTTCGCTCGTAAACAACATAAAATAGTAAAAGCGCCATCTCTGATTACTCGTGGATATTACTATGAATTATACTACGCCTTCTGCCTTAGTACCAAGCATCCATTGTTTGTACAGCTAGCGGGCGAGATAGTAGTGACATCTAGGAATAATACAGGATTTTGGCTTTCTAGCAGAGTACGTTTTTTTGTAGGGGGTTGTCAGTCTTCTCGTATTGTTCGTCTATGCTTAGGTGCACTTAAAGTTAATCATTTTAACAACTTTAGTAGTCTGATCAATTTGCTGACCGTAGACAGATGGCGCACTTAAATGAGTGCGCGCGTCGGCATTATGTTAATGCAAGCATTCAAAAACAGTGCAATAGATTTTAAGTGCCAGGGCTCATCTAAACTTTTGAAATCTTTGTTCTGCATGCCCTCATGAGAACTGATGCACATTTCAGGATCTGCCAGCGGCTATACGTCGTGTGTCGGAGTTCTTTGGCAAGTCGTACAGCGAGGACCAGGTCCAACGTTTGGCCAAACATTTGGCCTTCAGCAACTTCAAGAAGAACAAAGCTGTCAATAATCCTGAATTTAAAGAAGTATTCGATATGCAAGATCAGTTCGTTCGAAAAGGTGAGTTTCTGCGATCGAGATTGTAATGGGGTAATTTGGGACAAAACGTTTTATTGACGTGCGCATAGCTGAGAACATTTATTTAATGACTAACCGAACATTAATCGTAACCGAACATAAATCGTAACCGAACATTAATCGTAACCGAATATTAATCGTAACCGAACATAAATCGTAACCGAACATAAATCGTAACCAAACATAAATCGTAACCGAACATTAATCGTAGCCGATTCGTAAAATATCGTATATATAATATAAATCGTAAAATTGTTAAAATATCAGTAAAAATATATTGCAGACTATCCCCTCCAGAAAAAGCTTTCGTTACCAAGAACTCTGAATGTTGAGCGAAAACTAGTTAGTTTTATAGCGCGGGTGGGCCTTCGGCCTCGCCAAAGACACTTTATCTGAGAATCAAATACGAGATTAAAAAATAATTTCATTCGAAAACGTGGTTCAGCCTTCAGCCTCGCCAAAGACACTTTAGCAAGGGATCTATTCAGAGAACAATAAATATTTTAGTTCGAAAACGCGGCTCGACCTTCGCCGAAGACTCTTTACACATGGGGATCAAACAAGAGGTCAAGAAATAATTTTGTTCGGAAACGCGGCTCGGCCTCTGGCTTTGCCAAAGACAGTTTAACAGAGGAAAGATTTAGAGAATAATTTAATAGTTTCGTTCAAACCAGAGTCCAAATAAATACGTTCTATAAAATTTATGGAATTATGGAATGTCCCTATTTATAATTTAAAAATTGATGTTTTAATTTGATTGTTTTTTTTAATTTAATTTTGATTTTTTTATCCATGTATTATCTCTTTCTTTTTCTTTGTTAATATTACAATTGTATAACGTATTAGTTAAAAACTGTAATGTTATACATTTTAAATGAATAATAAATAAATGAATAAATAAATAAGGGTTCGAAAAATATTAACAGATTCGAATGTCTTCCCAAAACAAAACCAACGCGGGCAAAGCCGCGGGCAAAAGCTAGTATACTATTATTATAATGCAATTTTTATGAAATCCTCATCACACACCTAGGGCATAGGGCAGGCAGTGCAAGTGTCAGTAAGTAAACGAATACTATCCATCAATCCAATTATCAGCCTAGTTCGTCCACTGCTGGACATAAGCTTTTCCAGGACTTTGCCACTCCGGGCGGTCATCCTGGAAGAATTGCCCATGGGCAGGCAGGGTTTGTGAGCGCGGTGCCGGAACCCTCGCACCAGTAACGCCGCTGCCCGTCACCAATCTGTTCCATATAAGGCCCGGCTATTAGGGATGGATATACCGCCATCCATCTGTCCCAGGCATGGTGGGCCTCCTGGTTTTTTGCCTGTGAGCTGTCCTCTTACTCTCCCCCGAATTACTTCGAGGGGGTCTCCAAGTAAGATGGTGGTACCTCCACAGTCGAGCTCGGCATCAGCTCTACCACCTCATATAGATCAAATACAACAATAAAATTGTTTTTACAGGCAAAGTAGGAGGTTGGCGTGAACATTTCAATGAAGAAATGGTGGAGCAAGCGGAGAACTGGATTTCAGAAAACCTCAAAGGATCTGACTTGAAGTATCCACACATGGGAAATAAACAACATGAGATTTAATTCAACAACCAAATGCAACTTTGCCTTTATTTTCTTATTATTCGTTTTTTTAAGAACTGGCTATTAAATGATTAAACCGCAGATACTCGTAATATAAGAGAATCTGATTTTTTTTTTAACAAACTGGCCGCCTTAAATATACTGCGTGTTAAGATAAAGTTATTAAAAACTAATATTTTTTTATCGATTTCTCAATTTTTAGGGTTCCGTAGTACCTAAAAGGTACAAAAGGAACCTTATGGTTCGACTCCGTTGTCCGTCCGTCGGTCCGTATGTCACAGCCTCATAACTTTAGAACCGTTAAAGATACAGACATGAAATTTGGCACAAAAAAAGCATTAATTTTCCCACATATTTAAGTGTAAAAAAATATGAAAAATTTGAAATTGTTCCTAGTATTTCCAAAACAAAAGTAAGAAAAATAAAAAATATTAGCCTAAAAATATAAATGGGTATCAAATTGTAGATATTTAAAGGTTGATTATTCAAATATAAACTTTAAAGATCCCAGAAATATGTATGTCCCCCACCCTTATCTCCGAAACTGGTAGACCAATAAATATGAAAAAAATCATGGTAATTTCTATTGACGTAAAGATTACAGTAAAAATAAAGCGGTTGAGAAATTCACAGAAAAAAAATGTCAAAAATTTAATTTATCATCCACAATACGGAACCCTAGCTACGCGAGTCTGACTCGCACTTGGCCGGTTTTTTTTTCAATAGTTGACGGAAAAAATTGCAAGGCACTTTCCCCTCGCCCAGCATAGGTTGCTGGACCGTAATTTTATACATTTTTTCTTGCACGTCTCGTCCCCTGGTTTATTTGTCCAAGGCTTCTTATCATCTGTTCAAATGTTTTCCATGTTATTTGGAAAACATGTTGAATTTTACGATTGTATATTATCCCATCAAAAAAATTTCATGTAAACTAGGTGGCCAAGACTCATAAGCTCATAACGCTTTCACTGTTAAAAAGTTATCAGATCTCATGTAAAGCCAAGTCCTTAACTCTACAAGGCCTAACTCTACAAACCCTCTCTACAAACCCTACATCTTGATCAAAAAGTATGGCTTGGCCATTTCGTGGTCGCCAAACAGACACTCCCATGTAATATAATACTATGTCATGCAATAGTTTCATAAAACGGCCAAGCCATACTTTTTAATCAAGATGTAGGTCTTGTAGAGTTAGGGTTTGTAGAGTTAGGCCTTGTAGAGTGAAGGACTTAGCTTAACATGAGATCTAATTACTTTTTAACAGTGAAAGCGTTATGAGCTTATGAGTATTGACGACCTAGTTAACATTAAATATTTTTGATGAGATTTCATTTATTTTTGTTAGATGCTCCACTTCTTTTTATTTTTTCAGGCTGTATTTCTTGCGCCTGTGCTATAAATTTTTTAAAGCCCACTCCGTATCTTTGCCTCTTTTTTTGTCTTATTATTTGCAATAAGCGATAGATCAGGGCGGTACTTAGTTATTAAGCGATTATATTCAACTATGGCTGACTATTGCAAAGTCAATATTAATAAGGTGAACCCCTATCAAACCAGTCACCCTCGAAAGTGCTACATAGGTATGCCCACAAGAAAACGTCGATGACCCAATATCGATGAGAGTATTATTTAAAGTTAGCCCTTGGCTTTTATTGATAGTGATGGCATACGCGATACAAATCGTAAACTGCTCACGGTGTACGAATGCTCTATCACGGCAAATAATAAAATTAAAATTTCTAGGGCTTGGAAGTTGGGAATATATTTTTAATATTATAGAACCGGACCCCCCTTAAGTAAGGTTGGCGGGTGAAAGTTACAGATTTCTTGATTTTTTTGTTGTTTGTGTTCTAATCCTAGCCTGCATACCAAATTTCAGTTTTCTAGGACTTCAGGAGGCTTGGAATTGAAATTTTTATTTAATACAGAACCAGACCCTCTTAAGAGGGGGTTGAGGCTGAAAAATACAGAGTTCTTAATTTTTTCGTTGTTTGTGTGCTAATCCTAGCCTGCATACCAAATTTCAGCTTTCTAAGACTCCAGAAAGTTTGAAATTGAAATTTTATTTAATACAGAACCAGACCCCCTTTAAGTGGGATTTAAGGGGGAAAGTTAGAGATCTCTTAATTTTCTTGTTGTTTCTGTGCTAGTCCTAGCCTGAATACAAAATTTCAGCTTTCTAACACTTTAGGAAATTTGGAATTGAAATTTTTATTTAATACAGAACGACCCCCCTTAAGAGGGGTTGGAGAGTGAAAGTTACAGATTTCTTAATTTTCTCATTGTTTGTTTGCTAATCTTAGCCTGCATACCAAATTTCAGCTTTCTAACACTTAAGGAAGGCTTTTTTGCCTACCATGGAGACTATGTATAAAATATGTCATAACTTTTGATCTATCGCAAGTAATGCAATGAAATAAAACTGTTGTAATCCTTAAGGCTCCAGTCCCCTAAAAATCAGTATTCTTGCAGAATTATCAGAAAAGAAAGATTTTATTTTAGTTAGTAAGAAAGCAATAAATAAAATACATTTTACGTTAATTTATAGTGTGGAATTTGAAGATTTCAAAACACATTTTTTCATTTACTTTAATGCTACTTTTAATAGGTTTTTTAGGCTTTAAACATACCTTTATTTATGTTCTACGCGTTGAGAGTCTTATTCATGCATACGTCACGTAAAAATTATGACAAAAACAAGAAATTTATTCAGGTACCATTTATTCACATATCTTCAACAATAATCTTACCTGGTTACTTTTTTGGATAATACTTTAGTTTTCTTATTTCGAGTGCTTTAAGTAGTTGTGATTTTATGAATTCAACCACAGATAAAATATTTTTTTCTAATAGAAAACTATCGTTTAGCGTAGTCAAATTTAAAACACGTAGAATAGAACTATTAATAAGTGAAATAACAAAAAACGGTATTTAAAAAATTATTTTAAGAACATTTATCAAATCGAAACTTATCGAGAGTTTAAAACACAAAACGCGTCGATATTTCCCTCAGTTTCGCTGGGACATCGCAGCGTTCAGACGTGTGTTGTGTAGCTCGACGTCATTTTACCTCCCGCTCGCACGGTTGCTCTCTTTCCCTCGCGTAGATTCTTATGGAGAGGCGAACTGTATCATGAAAGTTGCTCTACTTGAATATTGCACTTATTATTTAATAAGTAAACAACTATGGATAAAATATTTTTTGAATATTTTAAGAAATCCCTGTTTCGATAAAATAAAGTCTAATCTACGTCCGTCCGTATTTCACAGCATCATAACTTTAGCACTGTAAAGATAAAGACATGAAATGTGGCACAAAAATAGCATTAATTTGCCTACATATTACATTGTATGAAAAATTTGAAATTGTTTAAAATATTTTCAAAACAAAAGTGAGAAAAATAAAAAATATCCTAAAAATACAAAATGGGTATCAAACTGTAGACACTAAAAAGGTGATTGTAAAAATATATACTTTTACTATATTTACTGGCACTGGTTTTGTGAAATCTTAAAAAAAAACACAATAATGTGTATGTCCGAAACTGGTAGACCGAAAAATATGAAAAAAATGTCCATTATAGATCATAACTGACCAATAACCGGGAAAACTATAGTGATTTAAAAATATAAAAAAAAGTAAAATAAATGAAGAAAAAATTTATAAAAATACAATATGGGTATCACATTGTAGGTATAAAAAATCTTATTGTAATAATATATAGTTTGGCTATATTTTATTGCATCTATTTCGAGAAATCCTTGAAAATCTATAAAAAATATACATTTGTCCCCCCTCTTATCTCCAAAACTGGTGTACCGAAAAATATGAAAAAAATCATGGTAATACGCGTTTACGTAAGAATTACAGAAAAAATAAAGCGGTTGAGAAATTCACGAAAAAAAATGATGAAACTAAATTTATCATCCACAATACGGAACCCTAGGTTCTGACTAGAGTCTGACTCGCACTTGGCCAGTTTTTTTTCAAGATGTTTGCGGTAGGCCGTTTTTTTGGGCGGTTTCTGTGGCAACATTACGCCTTTGTGGTAATTATTCTATATATGGCAACGATGTTCCCCCCTCGCCCCTGGGTATTCAGCGCTGGTGTCAGACAGATGTCTTATTTATAAAATATTAAATAAATAGTTGTGAAGCCTACCCAAGTGCTATTAATTATTTAGCACCATCCTTGGGCATCTTACTTTTGCTGTGTTATAAAGGATACAACAAATTGGCGACGAGAATCGAAGTACTTTTCGAGCGAATCCTCGGCGTGGCGTGCTTGGAAATTGACATTCCGCCATTATCGATCATTTCACGCAACAGCGTCAACAACGTTGTGTTACGGAACGCAATTCGGAACATCGATTTAATTTTGACGTATGGCTAAAATTAGTGAAACAATCAAAGACGCAATTGCAGAGAGAAAAACTTCGTGGATCCAAGAACTTAGCAAAAGCGACTTAGTGAATGTCGCGAAGCAGTTGGGAATAGTTGTCGGAAGTGAAGAAACTCTCGACTCCCTGCGAAAATTGGTTAGGGAGTACGTACAAGGATTGAAGATCACGCCTACGTCATCATCAACAAATATGAGTGCAATTGGTGAATTGGAAACTTTTGGCGGAGGAAACTGGGAAGCATATAAACAACAATTAGATTCCTATATTAGCCTCAACGACATTATCGACGTTAAACGTGTGGATTTACTAATCACCAAACTGAAACCCCATGTGTACGACATTTTAACGTCGTTGTGTGCTCCGAAGGTACCCAAAAGTATCCAATATGAAGAATTGTGTAAAAAACTTGAAGTTCATTTTCATCCGCGTGAACATGTCTTGATTCACAAAACAGAATTCAGACAGAGGAAACAAAAACCTGGGGAAAAATTTGAAGAATATGTAATGGCACTGAGACAGCTGGCCAAGAAATGTAACTTCAAAGACGTGGAAGAACAAATTAAGGAAAAAGTAATAGATGGTGTCGAAGACAACCTTTTAAGATTTGAACTATTGAAAATTAGTGAAAAGCCTTTGAATGAAATGGTACAAACAGCTAAGCTGATGGAAATGGCTTGGAAGGACAAACCTCAAGTGTCTGAAACAAAGACAGTCAGAGTCAATGATAGAACCAGAGTTATCAAAAAAGGTAATCAGTGGAAAAGTTGGAAAAACAATAACAATGAAAAGGTAAAAATTTGTATTTGTTGCGGCAAGGCAGGCCATTTCAAAAATGACTGCAGCTTGAAAGAAAAATTTTGTAGTGAATGTGGACAACGTGGTCACATTTTCAAAATGTGCCGAAATAAGAAGCAATTTGCTTCAACAAAGAATCTTGAACTGCAGGAACCAACAAATGAAAGTGATAATGAAAGTGATTTTTCTGTCGATGCGGAACACAAAGAGTACTCGGATAAGTACCAAATCTATACCCTTAGTAGAAGCAATAAAATTGAGCCTATGTACTTGGAGGTATGTATCAACAATAAAATTTGCAAATTTGAAATTGATACCGGGGCCGATGTGTCTACTTTAAATTACTCTAAAATGTTTGAACTTTTTAAACAAAATAAATTAAAACCATGTAAAATGCTGTTCAGGAATTTTGACCAATCAGTTTCGACACCTTTGGGCATTATCGAGCCTATCACTGTAAATTATAAAGACATTGAACACAATAACCTAAAATTATTTGTAGTAAAAGATGGATTACCTTGTGTAGTAGGTAAAGATTGGTTAAAATCTCTGAACCTGTGGCCACTGAAACTTGAACAAAATATTAATCAAGTAAATACAGTATCAACGAATTATTTGATAAACAATCTTAAAGAAGAGTACAAACCTTTGTTCACTGCAGGCTGGGGTAACTTTAAAGGTGGAGAAATAAAATTAAAACTTAAAAGGGATGCCGAGCCAAAGTTTTTGCCAGCTCGCACAGTCCCTTTCTCATTGAAAGATAAGGTCAGTAATGAAATTAAACGTTTAGTGGAAAGTGGGCGTATGGTGCCTGTTGAATATAGCTCTTGGGGTACCCCAGTTGTACCAATAATAAAAAAAGATGGGTCTGTCTGTCTTTGTGGAGATTTCAAAGTGACCATCAATAAATATTTAGAAATTGATCATTTCCCCTTACCAACAATTCAACAAATATTGGTGAAAATGCAAGAGGGAGATTGTTATTGTGAGCTTGATCTTAAGGAAGCCTACTTACAGGCACCATTATATTTCCATCTTCATCCTCTAGATTAAATAGATTACAAGGTAGTAACGCTCATCAACTCGCCTTTCAACCACTAATTTTAAAGCTAAAAATAGAAAAAAATAACTTTTTTGGTAACCATAATTTCTGCGGGTAGATCGGTCTCACTCACCGCAGTGATAATGATGCGCCTACCCTATTTCTTCATTATCGCTTTAGTGCTCCGCCGTTCAACACACACTCTATAAAATATCGTGTTTTTAGTGGTTTTTAGTGAAAGTTATGGGTAAGAGAAAGCACGAAGAGGGAGAAACTGACGAATATATTCGTCGTAAGATGAAAAAGTTGGAAAAAAAGTTACGACGGCGTTTTAATCGTAAACGCCCTAGAGGTTTGTCACCGGATAATCAAATACCTACGACAGAAGGTATTGAAGACATGAGTGAGTACACTTTTTATTATCATTTTCTGTGTAAAATAGCACAACTGTAAAGCGTTGAGTACATCTTATAAGGGGTGTCACCTTCGCATCAATAATGCTGTGGTTAGTTGTTATGACTATCTCCGTGCATTTTTAACTTTGCAAAACAAATATTGTGTTGAGTTCATCTTGTTGGGATGTTACCTTCACTAGATATCACAGAGTGCAGTTTTTCAGGACTGTTACCAACATGTGTAAAGCAAATATTGTCACTTGCAGACGTGGATAACCGCCATTCTCTTATCGATCTCCTTATTGAGAACACTCTAACACCAGGTCCAAGTGGAGAAGGTTCCGCCCCGGAGGAGGTGGTCCAAAATCTGGACTTAGAACCAAAAACCGCTGCGGTACAGTCTACGCCTGATGATCAGTCTGCTGGTCCGAGTCAGCAACCTGAGATAGATGTTGAGCTAGACAACGATATTTTAGAGATACTAGGGGAGACATCCACAAAAGATAAAAAGTTCGGACCAAAACTGCAAAAGGATATAGCGATTCGTTGGGAACACATCGCCACGATGGGCTTATATAAGGAATCGCGCAAGGACTTGTTGGAAAGGTACCTTACTCCAGAAAATTGTCAAAAAATTGAAGCGCCGATCCTCAATCGCGAAATAAAAGCCGCTTTGTCTGATCAGCTTTGTAAAAAAGACAAAGCTATTGAAGGAAAACAAAAACACCTGGGTGCAGCAATTGCTTGCATTGGTGAAGCTTTGACTCTAACTCTTTTATCGGAACACAAGGATCCATCAATAATAAAGTTGCTAAATGATGCTGGGCGTCTCATAAGCGACTACCAACACAATGAATCAATGGCGAGAAGGAGTTTTGTGTGTTCCTTTTTAAAAAAGGACATTAAGGACCAACTTTATGACACTGAAATAGATAAATACCTTTTCGGTGAAAGGTTAGCAGACGCTATAAAGGCAGTAAAGGCTATAAATAAATCTGGCTCCGAGATTAAAAATAATCCTCCTGCAAAAATGACACTGCCGATGAACAAGCCGCCATCTACCGACCGGCCTTTAAACTTCAAGCCTCCGCTCCAGACAATGAACAGGCAAGCGGGAGCAACGCGGAGGCAACAGTCTGGGCTGGGTGCGAGTCACCTGTGGGCCCCACCGCCCTTCCAGGCAGCACCAGCAGCGTCGTCGCGGACACAGTCGCAGCGCTCACAAACCCGGACTCCGCTCCGTCGTCGCTAAATCAAGTACGTCACTCGGGACGCTTATCACTTTTTTATAAACGTTGGAGTTTCATCACAAGAGATCCAGTTATATTATCTTGGATTCAGGGTTATGAGATACCTTTTCTGAAACCTGTTAATCAGATATTTATTCCGTCTTCACCGGTGCTCTCCGAAACAGACTTTTGTCAGTATCAAAGTACTATTAATGACCTTATCAAAATAGAAGCAATTTCACAATGTCAGCCGTGTAGTGGCCAATTTATTTCTAGTATTTTTTTAATAACAAAGCCTAACGGTAAAAAAAGATTTATTTTAAATCTTAAATCACTTAATAAATTTATTAAGACGAGTCATTTCAAAATTGAAGATTTGAGGACGACCCTAAAATTAGTGTCAAAAAATTGTTATATGGCAACTATCGATTTAAAGGATGCTTATTTTTTACTTTCAATAAAAAAGAGCGACAGAAAGTTCTTACGCTTCCAGTTTGACGGAAAAACTTACGAGTTTAATGTACTTCCGTTTGGACTGAATACAGCCCCTTTTGTGTTCACAAAATTACTTAAACCGGTGATGGCTCTTTTGAGATCACTTGGTTTTGCTTCTACAATTTATTTGGATGATATTTGTGCCATAGACAATACATTGCAAGGATGTAAATATAATATAACTCAAACAAGGTTGATTTTAGAATCCCTAGGTTTTGTAATTAATGAGGAGAAAAGTTGTCTCGTACCCAACACAATGTGTAAATACCTCGGTTTTCTTATAGATTCAAACAAATTACAATTGAGTTTAACACAAGAAAAGAGAAATATAATTCGAAATGAATTGATACGATTTCGCACCTTGACAAGTTGTACAATAAGAAGTTTTGCCAGACTGGCAGGCCTCCTTACTTCATCCTGCCCCGCCATAAAATACGGTTGGCTATATACAAAACAAATAGAAAGATGTAAATACTTAGAATTACTCAAAACTGATAACTATGATAGTTATATGACTATACCTACCTACGTAAAATGTGACTTTGAGTGGTGGTTAAAGTCGATACAATTTTCGGTGAATCCTATCAGAGATGATCATTATGACATGGAAATTTTTTCAGATGCTAGCAAAAAAGGGTGGGGGCTGGCATGCGGTAAGGAGACCGCTAGTGGTCAATGGAGCTGTGAGGAAAATAAAATGCACATTAATTATTTGGAAATATTGGCCGCATATTTTGGCCTGAAAGTTTTTGCAAAGAATTTTAGAGACTGTCAAATATTACTAAGAATCGACAATACAACTGCCGTTTCGTACGTTAATAGAATGGGAGGGGTCAAGTTCCCCCATCTTAACAAGGTTACCAAAGATTTATGGCAATGGTGCGAGACTAGAAACATTTTCGTCTTTGCATCATATATTAGCTCACAGGACAACGACATAGCAGATGCAGAATCTCGACGATCTCACCCAGATATCGAGTTTGAACTCAGCGACAATGCCTTCAACAAAATAGTACAGACCTTTGGAAAACCTGATGTTGATCTCTTTGCAACTAGAATTAACAAGAAATGTAACACATATGTGTCTTGGCATAGAGATCCAGAAGCATACACTATAAACGCGTTTACATTAAACTGGGAAACTTTAAGGTTCTATGCTTTTCCCCCGTTTTCAGTCATTCTAAAAACATTAAGAAAGATTATAAATGATAAGGCTGAAGGCATCGTCGTGGTTCCACTGTGGCCTACACAGCCTTGGTTTCCGGTATTCAATAACCTATGCTGCGAATCAATAGTACTGCAACCACCAAATAATTTAAAATTATCTGTGTCCAACAGTCACCTACAACGCAATCTCACACTGCTGGCAGGGAGATTATCCGGTCAGCGTTTGCAAGACGATGTATCCCACAGGCTTCTGTAGATATCATCTACGCTTTATTATCGGATGGCTCCTTACGGCAATATAATGTTGCTCTTAATCATTGGTCTGCCTTTTGTGACAAAAATAATTTAACTATATAAATACCAGATTTTATAAAGACCTCCAAATTGGGTACCCTACAACCAAATTTAATGATTCCATTTTATTATAGAAAACCAGAAATTTGTCCAGCCTCACGTTTAAGTATATATTTAATCAAAACTAAATCCTTAAGAACAAACGATAACCTTTTTATTGCGTTTAAGAAACCACACAAGGCTGTAGGGTCTCAAACCATAAATAGATGGATAAAGGACATACTAAAGAATAGTGGAATTGACTCCACAATATTCTCAGCCCACTCCACACGGCACGCCTCAACCTCTGCCGCTCAGAGGTTGGGAGTCAGTGTCGAGCTGATCAGAAAGACAGTGGGCTGGAGTGGGATATCTAATGTATTTGCGAGGCTCTATCAGAGAAATACGAGTACTGTATCATCTAATTAAGATGAGTTCGCACTAGCTATTCTTGAAAGTAGCAAATGATTAATACATTAAGTAATGTTCCATTTACAAGAAAATTGTAATTTTTTTTTTGAATGAGAATTATAAAAGAAGCTAATATTTATTTATTTTTGTTTTGTATGATGATTTGTTCAAGTAAAAAGTAAAATTATACTTGGTTAACTTAAGTTAATCTCTGTTTAAAACATTGTATTTGCAGAAATACAAGGTTTATTTCAAAATATTTCACAAATCTTTCAAATTCTACCTTGTAATCTATTTAATCTAGAGGATGAAGATGGAAATATAATTTGTGATTAAACGAACTTACCTGAAGTGAAGTTCTATCATAATTATATGACATCTTCATCCGAATAGATTAAATCCCTCCCACCCTGGCTTCCCCTTTGGTGTGAAATATTTTTTTCTTTAGGTCTCTCAACTAAATGAAGAAATAGGGTAGGCGCATCATTATCACTGCGGTGAGTGAGACCGATCTACCCGCAGAAATTATGGTTACCAAAAAAGTTATTTTTTTCTATTTTTAGCTTTAAAATTAGTGGTTGAAAGGCGAGTTGATGAGCGTTACTACCTTGTAATCTATTTAATCTATTCGGATGAAGATGTCATATAATTATGATAGAACTTCACTTCAGGTAAGTTCGTTTAATCACAAATTATCCAGAGATTCACAGGAGCTTACAACGATTGTAACAGAGTGTGGTATCTATAAATATTTATTCTTGCCTTATGGTGTGAACACAGGGGTTGGCTCTTTCCAGAGATTAATGGCTCAGAGCCTTGCACATATCCCAGGAATAATTGTTTACATTGACAATATATATATAATAGCCAAGGGCAAAGATGAATCTATAGCAAAACTAAAACAAGTGTTATGTAAACTTAATGATTCAGGTTTAAAGATAAAATTTGATAAATGTAAATTCTTTTGTGATAACTTGGATGTATTTGGATTTAATGTGAGCAAATCAGGGGTTAAAATTCTTAAAGATAAAATTAGTCCAATTCTTTCACTACCAGTACCTAAAAATATTAAAATGCTTCGGTCGTTCCTCGGAAAAGTTAACTATTATGGTAGGTTCTTACAAAACATGTCAATAACACTGCAACCTTTATACAATTGTCTAAAAGTAAAAAACTTTGAGTGGACAGCTGAGTGTAATAAATGTTTCATTGAAATTAAGTCTGCTTTAGAAAATGCAGGCACTTGTGCAAATTTTAACCCTGATTTGAACATAGAACATAGAACATTTTTATTAGTAATGTGCATTACAAGTCAAGTAAATTATAACATTAATAGTACAGTACACTGTGCGATTAATCAACATTAAATACAAATAAATTAATTCAAATATAATAATTATAAATTGCATTAAAATTAATTTACAAATTAAAGTCTTAACTATTTATATACTATTCTGTGCAGAATTCCTCCACACTGTACAGGTTCCGTTCAATAAGCCATTGTTTTAATTTCGTCTTAAAGGAGCTGACAGTTTTTGCTTCTGTCACGAGTGAAGGGAGACGGTTATATATCCTAGGGCCCATTATGTGTGTCGCTTTGGATGTCTTCATCAGTTTGTGACTTAATGATACAAGTTTGTTAGCGTTTCGGGTGCATTTTGTATGTACATCACCGCCCCTCTTATACAGGTGCATGTTCTCACGCATGTAAACCGCGACCTGATGAATCATGATCGACGGCAACGTGAGGATACCTAATTCCTTAAAGTAGGGGCGTGCTGACGTGCGTTGCGATGACACCTGCACGATTGCGCGGATGGCCCTTTTCTGCATCTTGAAGGCGCGCTCCCAGTCAGCGGCGCGCCCCCACAGCTCGGTGCCATACTGCAGCAAGGAATGCACTGTCGCGAAATAGCAGGTGCGTACCACGTCACGGGGTACTGTGCGAGCCAACCGCCGCAGAGCGAAACACGCACTACCCAGACGCGCGCATAGCTTCTCGATGTGCGATCCCCAGGTGAGTCCGCGGTCAAGTTCGAAACCAAGGAAGGTGCTTGCTTCAACTTGCTCAATTGGGATATTGTCTACTGAGACAATCAAGGAGTTCACTGGTCGCCCTGAAAGATTGAAATGAAGGAAGTGGGTTTTCTTGAGGTTGAGAACTAGACCATTCATTTTAAACCAAAGCGATAGATTTGAGGCTATTTCGTTTAGTCGTATTTCGAGCTGACGTATGTCGCGAGAGGTCACAACGCTCGCCACGTCGTCCGCATACATGTATGTTTCGCTGTTTGGTATGGCCTCAGGAAGATCGTTTAGTGTCAATGTAAAAAGAATGTTTGAAACTGACGAACCCTGAGCCACCCCCATAGATGTTGTAAGGGGCTGCGATCTCACTTTGCCATGATCACCAGCCACAACCTGTGATCTGTTTTTGAGGAAGTCGGTCAGTAGGGCATGTGGGGAGCCCTCTATTCCGTAGTAACGTAATTTAGATGCCAGGATATTGTGGTCGGTGACATCAAACGCTTTAGAGAGATCGCAACAGAGCACCGCGACATGTAGATTCCTCTCCCGAGCGTCGAGCACGCATCGAACGACGTCACGCGCGAGTGCAGTCGTGGAGCGACCCTTGCGGTATGCGTACTGCCGTTCCGATAGCGCTGATGTCGAAGTTAAATACTCAGTAAGTCGAGAGCTAATACCATTCTCAAATACCTTTGACACCGTCGGGACTACAGCCACAGGCCTATAGTCATCTATATCTTCCCTTCTTCCCTTTCCCTTAAAAAGTGGGGCAATCTTGACAGTAATATTAACATGTGATGCATCTGAAATTGGAGTAGCTTGTGTTCTGTCACATAGGGATAAAACTGGTGTACTAAAACCAATTGCATTTGCTAGTAAATTATTAAATGAAGCTCAAAAAAAATATCCAGTTATAGAGAAAGAAGGGCTTGCTATCATATTTGGTGTTAACAAATTTTATGAATACTTATTTGGCCGTCACTTTGAACTGGAAACAGATAATGAGGCTTTATCAAAAATATTTGGTCCTAAAAAAAGTATTCCAAAATTAGCAGCGAAAAGATTACAACATTGGAGCATATTTTTGTCAGCTTTTGACTACAGTATTAGGCATATAAGCAGCAGTAAAAATCCAGCAGATGTTTTGTCCAGGTATCCTTCAGATCCTAAACCAATTTCAGAGTGCCACCCCATTTGTGAAAGTGGCCATATTAGTTACATGCATTATATTGTTAACTCTGATGTTAAGACTTTAGACTGGAAATTAATTCAAAAAGAGACAAAAAAAGATTCAATTTTAAATACAATAATTAGATTTTGTATGGATGGTTGGCCTTCTAATAATGACTATGGTAGTGACTTGACTCCTTATTTTAAAAAGAAAAACGAATTATCTGTTGATAGAGATTGCATTTTATGGGGATATCGTGTGGTGATTCCAGGATCCTTAAGGAAATCAGTTCTTAAGGATTTACATGCGAGTCATTTTGGAGCAACACGCATGAAAGAAATTAGCAGGTCATATTTCTGGTGGCCTAATGTAGATAGTGACATTTTAGATCTCATAAACAATTGCATAATTTGCCTACAAAACCGCAAAAACCCACCACAAATACCCCTGCACACATGGAATCAACCATCTAATGTTTGGGAAAGATTACATGCCGATTTCCTTGGACCCTTTTATGGTAAAATGTTCATTGTGATTATAGATGCCTACTCAAAATGGCCAGAGGCATTTTTAATGAATAGTACAACGTCTGCTAAAACAATTTCTATTTTTCATAATCTATACATTCGTTTTGGTTTTCCACTTCACTTAGTCACCGACAACGGATCAGCTTTTACTAGCTTCGAATTCAGAGAATTTTGCATATCCACAGGAGTTCGTCAGAGTTTCACAGCTCCCCATTACCCGGCCACGAATGGAGCTGCGGAACGATTTGTTGAAACTTTCAAATCTCATGTAAAGAAAATCATGCAGGGAGGTGTTAGTATAACAAAGGCCTTAGATCTATTTTTATTTGATTATAGATGTAGCCCACATAAAACTACCGGTATGAGCCCTGCTAAACTACTTCTGGGTAGAGAGATGCGTACCAGGTTCTCTCTCTTAAGACCTCAACCAATTACCTCAAAAATTGCAATAGAGCAAGAAAAACAAAGAAAACACCATAAAGGTTCTAGGTTATGCTCTTTTAATGTTGGGGAAGAAGTCATGGCTAAAGATTTTAGGAAAAATGGTAAAAACTGGTCTCTGGGAATTATAACCGAAGTCTTAACAGAAGGTGTTACTTATCGAGTCAAAGTAGATGGGCAAGTCTGGAAGAGGCATGCAAACCAATTAATCAGAACCCATAGATCTGAATAAAAAATATATATATTGTTTAGGATAAGTTTAATTTAGTTAGTTTAAGTATCTTATGTAAGAAAATAAAATAAAAACAACTTTATTGTTTTAAATTGTGACAGGGGAGAGTGTGGCAACATTACGCCTTTGTGGTAATTATTCTATATATGGCAACGATGTTCCCCCCTCGCCCCTGGGTATTCAGCGCTGGTGTCAGACAGATGTCTTATTTATAAAATATTAAATAAATAGTTGTGAAGCCTACCCAAGTGCTATTAATTATTTAGCACCATCCTTGGGCATCTTACTTTTGCTGTGTTATAAAGGATACAACAGTTTCAATTTAGTTTTCGGAGCTTTTATTACTACCCTTAATTTTTACCATAAGTATCCGGTTATCCGGATAATACATTATCCGTTATCCGGATAATACATTATCCGTTATCCGGATAGTAAAAATCTGCAAATAATTGCATGCCCTAATTCGCTTAGATTAAGTTATGTTAATGTGTGTTAATTCGAAAATCCGTAAAGCCGTATTTTAGAAGTTGTGGTCTAAAAATCCCACGGGTATGGCGTGACACAAATTTTATACCAGCACCACTGTCGCCACTTTTTGGAATAACTAAAGCCGAAGCTACATCCTTTTTATTACTTTACTTACTTTTATTTAACATATCTTAAAAAGCTATCGAAGTCACTAAAACCGACAGTCGAGATAACAACGTGCTACTAGACAATAATGCATCAAAACAAAAGAACGTACGCAGCTGCGGTTTTTATCATTAAAACATCACATTTCTAAAACTAAATTTTTCACCTTTTTTATTGCACCTTAGTCATAATCATGGACAAACAAACTGACAGACACTTAATTACCGTAAGAGTTTCTATTTTTGATATTATATTACTTTAAGAACTGATTGTAATATGTGTGTGAGTATTAGGAATACATAATTTTAAATGTTTTCATTGTTACGATTTGATTATAAATTTTCTACATTTCCAAATTTTATAAAGGTATTTTGTATGTCAGGCATTAGTTAAATGAAAATCTTAATGGATAAAGAAATTTTCGGGCACAACTACACGCATTTTAGGGCATGCAGGTTTCCTTAGAGAGATAGGGCTCATCACGTTGAGACGTAATAATCGTCAGAGAAACGCGGGTGTACTTATAGGTACACGTATAGGTGGACTTATGACTTGCATCTCACAGTTCACACTCGGAACACCTCTTGACACCCCTTTGGTAAAAATCTGCAAATAATTGCATGACCTAAATGTATTGTGTCTAAATACTAATCACTCTTACTGCTACCAATAAGCCATCTATTCCAGGTAGATTTACTTTTGTTTATTTAGCTTTTGCAAATTCATTTTGTATGTTCCGATAAACAAACCAAACTTTGTAAATTACCGTTACTTGAATAATTAAAAATCTTCACATATCAAATTTTAAGTAATCGTACACTCATTTAACGAATTAGAGCAACATTCAGGTGCGGTCTCTAACATCTTAATGCAGCGGGGGGAGCGCCACTTCTAAAGACTCAGGTAAGATGAAAGCGAAATGTTGCAAAGAGAGTCTGGGGCCTTAAGAATAGACGTTGCATACCAAATTAAAAACAAAACATAATCAACTACCATTACCATAAAGCCGGCGCCAGACATGTGTCCACTTATTTGCACACTTCTTCGACGACTTTGTACACACATTTGGCGCACCTGCCACACATGCTTCGCAAACTCTTTTCTCCACAGTATGCTGGTAGACAACAAAGGAGATGGACGACGATTTCGTGGACGCAGTGTGCTTATATTATTTATGTGCATGTAATTATTTTTTACATGTGCAACAAAATATATCGAAACGTCCGAGAAGAAGGCTTGAATGGATGTGTGTCCATTTTGAACGATCAAGTACGTAGTGTCTCACACAACCATTCCCCACAACAGCGCTCGCGCAACTGGTCTTTGCAAATAGGCCAAATATTGTGGCAGGCTACGCACTTATTTGAACACATTCCTTTGATGTGCGCTAAAAAACCGATACCACTCGGCGAAGTGCAAATCTGTGTACAAACTTTGGAACACATAGACATAGTCTCGTGCCACACAGTGTGTCCACTCGAGTGTGCAAATAAGTGGACACATGTCTGGCGCCGGCATTAAAACAATATCCTAACCTAAAAGATTATTTCTTTAATTTTTCCGTCTTTTTTTTCAGTAATTGTCAATTTTTTCAAAATAATGTCCCTGTTTTACTATACTTTTATTCCTATTTATCATTGCCTATTCCATTATTTTTATAACAAAAAAAAAATACAACGTTCTATCATAAATACAATTTTTTTTACGAGCGGTTAACCAAAGGCACTGCGCTCACCTCCCATACAAAGATACCCAGGTGGAGTATTTTTTCAAGGTTTAAAAAAAAAAACAAAATTTTTTTTTTTCTTTTTTTTGTCGATATATTTAGATCTAGTTTCACCCACTTTCGGATGTGCACTTGTACGAGGGACACACTGTATATTGCGTAACATGTTAACCCAAAAAGTCAAATATTTTTTTCCGCTTTCATGAAAATGAAGACAAAAAAAATTGTTTGCTGCTTCTAGCATGTGGGGTGTAATTGTCTGCGTGATAACAATAGCATGTTGATTTTAGCCTTGTACTTGGCCCAATCACTTGGGCTTTTAAAGTAGGCAATTTCACTTTAATCCCCAGAGTGTTTGGGGCAGTCAAGAGGCCAAAATCAACAAGCAATCAAAGATGGTGTTTTATACTACTGTCATTATAAAACTCTGAGAGGCAGGTGTAGACTGTGAAATGGGAGGTTTTATTGATATAAGAAAACAAATACTTCTGCCGATTCGTATATTTAATTTAAGAGGCTATGCGAATTTTATTTTGTCACTGTCACTCCAAGCGAAAAATCGCGGAGCGCGAGATGGGCGGATTCGGGGCAAAAGGGAAAAAAGTTGGTTTTATATTTTTATGCGAAACTGCAGGGATTTGCGAGACATGAAGACCATTCAGCTTCTCTTCACGTCACTTGTTAGGACCAAACTCGAAGCAAGTTCTGTAGTATGGAGCCCATATGAGAGCACATCATACACTCTAATAGTAGAAAAGGTGCAAAAAGCTTTCCTACGTTACCTATATAAAAGAAAGTTTGGTTACTACCCTTTTATGTATCCCACCCCTTTTCTCCTAGGTACTTTCAATTTGAACTCACTGGATGCTAGGTGCAAAACGGATTTGTTGGTTCAGGTGTGCCGTATTCTGACTCTGACTGCCCCAAACTTGTGAATGCTGTAACCTCGCTATTTGCACCAAAAAATTACAGTCGCGCGTGTTAGAATAACGGTAACAGTTTTATAATAAACTTTTAACAAAAAAATAGCAACCGACTTCAATAGTAACAGCAGTCATTCACTAAAAAGTTAATAATAATTCTATAAAGACCGATGGTACCGAAGCAACACTTTAGCTGACTTCTTTCTTCCTGAAACAATATGTTATCTAGAAGTCGGCGCTCTTATATTGGTTTTATGTTGCTATATCGTTGGAAATACGCCGACTTCTAGATAACATATTGTTTCAGGAAGAAAGAATCAGCTAAAGTGTCGCTTCGGTACCATCGGTCTTTATAGAATTATTATTAACTTTTTATTGAATGACTGCTGTTACTATTGAAGTCGGTTGCTATGTTTTTGTTAAAAGTTTATTTTATTTCACATTTTTTAGTGTTGCTGGGTTAAATTTCTTGCAAACGTGGTGTTAATATGAAACGAAGTTCAAGTGAGTATAAGTAGCTATGTTTGAGTAGCTTCCTGCTATCAGCACCCTAACACAACATGATAACCGCAATCTCGAGTTATGTGCTGTCATTCGTTGAAGAGTCCTACGGTGATGAAGCCAAGATCGAAGGTCAGGGGGGTACACTGGCAATTTTCAAGCAATGCCCTGCAATGAGCACCCTAACACAAACTGATTGCCGCAATCCAAAGTTAAGTGCTGTCATCCGTTGAGGAGTTCTATGGTGATGAAGCCAGGATCGAAGGTCAGGTGGGTATTCTGATAATCTCCAAGTAATACCCTTGAATTAGCACCCTAACACAGTGATTGCCGCAATCTCGAGTTATGTGCTCTGATCCGTTGAGGAGTTCTATGGTGAATATGGTGATGAAGCCAGGATCGAAGGTCAGGTGGGTATTCTGATAATCTCCAAGTAATACCCTTGAATTAGCACCCTAACACAGTGATTGCCGCAATCTCGATTTATGTGCTCTGATCCGTTGAGGAGTTCTATGGTGAATATGGTGATGAAGCCAGGATCGAAGGTCAGGTGGAAGAATATCGATTTTCAAGTAATACCTTGTAATCAGCACCCAGGTACAAAGCGATTACCTCAATTTTGAGAGGTATGCTGTCATTTTCTGAGGAGTTCCACTGCCTATCTCTGAAGACCTTCATCAGATCATGACCAAACTCAAAATGAGACCTACCTGGAAATACACTCTTTCAAACAAAAAAATACTTGTTCAAATCGGTTCAGAAATGACAGAGTTATAAAGTAACAACGCCACAAAAAAAAAAAAAAAAAACACAGTTTAATTGAGAACCGCCTCCTTTTTGAAGTCGGTTAAAAAGAGGCGGTTCTCAATTAAACTGTTTTTTTTTTTTTTTTTGGCGTTGTTACTCCATAACTCCGTCATTTCCCAACCGATTTGAACAATTCTTTTTTTGTTTGAAAGAGTATACTTCCAGGTAGGTCCCATTTTAGGTTTGGTCATGATCTGATGAAGGTCTTCAGAGATAGGCAGTGGAACTCCTCAGAAAATGACAGCATATCTCTCGAAATTGAGGCAATCGCTATGTACTTGGGTGCTGATTACAGTTTATTACTTGAAAATCGTCATTTTTCCACCTGACCTTCGATCCTGGCTTCATCAACATATTCACCATATAACTCTTCAACGGATCAGAGCACATAACTCGAGATTGCGGCAATCACTGCGTTAGGGTGCTGATTCAAGGGTATTACTTGGAGATTATCAGAATACCCACCTGACCTTCGATCCTGGCTTCATCACCGTAGAACTCTTCAACGGATGACAGCACATAACTCGAGATTGCGGTAATCATGTTGTGTTAGGGTGCTTATAGCAGGAAGCTACTCAAACATGGCTACTTATACTCACTTGAACTTCGTTTCATTTTAACACCACGTTTGCAAGAACTACCTATACCTCACAATTTAACCCAGCAACACTAAAAAATGTGAAATAAAATAAACTTTTAACAAAAAAATAGCAACCGACTTCAATAGTAACAGCAGTCATTCACTAAAAAGTTAATAATAATTCTATAAAGACCGATGGTACCGAAGCAACACTTTTGCCGACTTCTTTCTTCCTGAAACATTATGTTATCTAGAAGTCGGCGTATTTCCTACGATATAGCAACATAGAAACCAATATAAGAACGCCGACTTCTAGATAACATAACGTTTCAGGAAGAAAGAAGTCGGCAAAAGTGTTGCTTCGGTACCATCGGTCTTTATAGAATTATTATTAACTTTTTAGTGAATGACTGCTGTTACTATTGAAGTCGGTTGCTATTTTTTTGTTAAAAGTTTATTTTATTTGAAGTCGGTTAAAAATGTAAAAGTGTTTCGAATTCATTCGATCGGCAGTCAACAGGAAAGTGCGTAAGATTCAATGCAAACTGCAAAGGTGCAACTGCAAACTTTGGGGGGGGGGGGCATGGCCCCGTGTATCCGCGCTTGATTTCAATCTATACATAAGATTCTTTTTCTGCATCAAACTTTGGGGGACGCCTCGCTCTGCTCCTCTTCTCTCGGCTCTGAATAGTTACACAACGTTGAAACTCCCTGTGAACTAACGAACTAATTATCTAACTGCCCATTCCATCATTTTTACTGGCCATTTATTTATTAGTCTGCTTACGTATTTTTAGGACATATTAAGACGAAATAAGCAGCCAATTGTTTTTTTATAACTGTCTATGTTTTACTGTCGCACAAATTTACCAACAGACGATAAAAAAATAACTGCCTATTATTTTTTTCAACTGATCGTAATAACCTCTCGAATGTTTAAATAACAGTTAAAAAAATTGTTCCCCTTTTTCAATAACCAAAACTAACTTAAACTAACATCCAATATACCTCAGCGCAGTAGCCCATTTTATCTTCTGTTTAAATAATAAAATACTTTAATTGTCATTTCATTCATATAAATAACTCTTCAAATCGGCTGTTCAGTGAAGCTCGACAACACTTGGAATTTGACGCGAAAAGCCAAGCGCGTGAGTATCCCCAAAGTCACGCGTTCCAAGCGCTTGAGCGGATAAAGACTTTTTGTATTTGGAATCTAAATAACTATTAGTATTCTCAGTTGTACTTTTCATATTTAAATCACCCAACAAAAGCACTTTGTCATTCGAGTGACATGTATGTACCAGACATGCACATTTTCACGGCCAGAGACGTGGGTAAAAAATACGTGCTACTAATTTGATCATTATCAGAAAGTGATCTGCTGAAGTGGTCGGCTCATTATGGACCAAATAAAAGAAACGTTTCCCTTCGTAATACAAGATTTAGAGCCTGAGTTGTCTGCAGAGTTACTGCGGACTCCCTTTCCTTTCGGCGGTAAGTATACTGATTGCTAGGTTTTGTTTATTTTATATTTATTGAGAAAACAATTCTATTATAATTTTCATCTACTCTCATATTGTATGGACCATTAATGTATAATGAATTCCATACGAATTGTTAAGCTGGGTTGTTAAATGCTAGGGGTTGCTGCTAAAGAATAATGATTTCGTAGAGAGATAGGAACCAAACCCAATGGTTTACAGCTTTCTGTTGACTTAATTCCAAACAGCTCTAATACACCTTTTTTGGGCTTTAAATACGAGTTCTCTATTGGTGGAATTGCCAAAGAAAATTACGCCATATCTTAATACAGAAGCCTGTGTAGAGCATATGCATGAGAACTAATTTTTTTGCATAATTGTTCAATTTGTGCTTTCCAATTTAGATTTTTATCAATTATTGAACCTAAGAATTAATTTTGTTAAAAGTGTTAATTTTTTCGTTTTTAAAATTGATACCCATGTTGGAATTCACAGGTATTCGTCGAATAAACTGTACAAGTTGTGTTTTCTGTAAATTTATTATTAAGTTGTACACTGTAGCCATTCAATAATTGCATATAAGGTATCGTTGATATTATTTTCAAATAGTGCTTTATCTCTACATTGTATTGTTACCGTGCTGTCATCTGCAAATAAGGACATAGCGTTAGGTGTTGTCCTGGGTAGGTCATTAATATATAAAATAAATAGCAGTGGCCCCAGAACACTGCCCTGAGGGACGCCGTAGCAGACATCTCGCTCACGCGACATGTAAATCTCTCCCTGTTTAGTTTTACAGTTAATTCTCGAGATCTGTGTGTATTGTTTCCTATTTTCTAGGTAAGATTTAATAAAATCTAATTTATTCGCAATTTTTTTCGCTAGGGGTCGCCCTTGTAGTCAATACCGTTGTTTAAATTGCTCCGATTGTCTTATCAAAATTTACGATAAATAAGTAGTGTTTTTAAGTTTAAATGTTTTCTACGTTTTAACCGTTTGGTGAAGTTCGTCAATGAGTGTTAGTTCGTCTGTACTCTGCATATTTTGAAATTTAAATGCAAATCGTGTTTTGAACAAAGGATTTTGCCGGTACCCTCGACTGTGACGATATAATTCAAATCGCATTACTTTGTGCAATTCAACGAGTGAAAATCAGTGACTTTATAGTGAAAACTTCTTAATTTGTCTCAGTGCTGCTGCCTACTGAAAACAACCTGAAACTGTACTTTTTTCAAGTCAATAAACACAGCGCCATCTATCCGTGGTTCTAAAAACTAACTTCTCTGCGAGAGAACGTTCGGCGCCCACGCTGTCAAGTGATTTGGCTCTAGTGGAGGCCCGTTGATAGTTAGACTTCACTACCTACGACATCAGAGGGCGCACTAAGTTGTGTGCTACGCGAGAGGCAGTTAGCGGCGGTACCTACCAATACTTGGCTCTGAGAGGTCATAGTTACAATGTCTAAGAAAAGTAACTGTCCTGCGTGCAATAAACATGTGTTGATCATGGAGAGGCTGCAATGTATCACATGTAGGAAATATTATCATTACCAATGTCTCAACATGACTGCGGACTATTTCGCCGCTGAGAGATTTAATTGGGACAATACGTGGGAATGTCCGGAATGCACAAGTAGCATTAGAAAAGGGCGTAATGATAATACCCCTATACGCAGATTATATTTGGAAAATTCTAAATCTTCTACCCCTATGGGCATACACGAGACAAATATAAATGACACTACCGTTATCCCTATGACGACGACTCAAGTGAAACAAAAAACACCTTGTCCAAATGAAAAACTAGGTGCGATTAATATGGATCGGGAATTTGTTACTATTTGGCACAAACCAAAGAAAAGTGGTTCCGCTATAGATCTGGACGCATCTGAGGTGGCACAGACAGAAACAATAATGGAATACGAGAGGCAAGATGTACACCTGGATGAAAAAAAAGAACCACTAGTGGATGATAATAATAGCATCAGCATTAAAATTTTACAAGAACTTTTAGAATTCAGAAGAGAGGTGTCGGAATTACTTGGCAAAAAGGATGGGCGCATACATGACCTAGAAATGACAATTCGTGAACTAAAAAAATCTGTTGTTGATGCCCATTCAAAATACGATTTGTTACTCAAGGATATAAAGGATATTTTGAAAGAAGAGGCTACAAAAGAGAAGAGACAAGCAGAGAAAGTGCTTAGACAACCAATTCTAGTGAACAATAATAAAACTGACCAAAAACAGAAAACAAAAGTGAAAAGTCCCATTGTTAATAGCTTGAAGCCTGAAACCGGGAAATCCATTACTAGCAAAGGAAACACGAATATTCAGAAGGAGAATTATACAGATCAGGAATTGAATAAGGACGACGGTAATTGGACGCTAGTTAATGAGAAAGGCAGAAAAGACGAACAGAAGAAACCTAGGTCTAAAGTTATACGTGGCCAAAACACCCAACTTAGTAACATTCAAGGAGTACAAAAGATAAAGTTTCTGCATGTTTGGTCGCTGCACCCTAATACTACATCGGAATCTATAAGGGAGCATGTGGCCCTAGTGTGCAGTTCAAATGACATATCGGTGGATAAAATTAAACCAAAAGCAGAAAAACTGTAGTCATCGTTCCGCATTGGAGTCCCAGAGTCTCTATACGACAAAGTCTACAAGAACGAGGTATGGCCAGTTAACACACGCATAGGCGAATGGATATTTTTTCGTACCTACAGGCAACAGCGAACCTCCACGTCACAATAATCAAATACAAATATATTACCAAAACACTCAAGGCCTTCGAACAAAAATAAATGAATTCTGTACAAATATTGCTCTAACAGATGCAGACTTATTTGCGATCACGGAAACTGGCTACAGGAATGCAGAGATGATGAAAGAGGATAAATGGATGGGTTGACACGAGAGAATTGTGGGAAACAATGTGGGTGCACTGACCTGGTTGGAATGTTTTCGATGTGCCGGCTGAAATGCGCCGCGTGTCGTCTCCTCTCGTTGGGCTGATGAAGCTGGCGTCTTGGGCAGTGATGAGCTGAATGTCTTGGTTCTTGGTAACGTGAACACTACACTTTCACAATCTAAATGATGGGTCCGCAATATTATTTGTGCTGGCAGCGCGAATGTATGCACACATGTATTGTTCGGTCGACGGTTGCGGCGAAACAGCCGGCTGCGCGCGCGCTTTGGTTGGCGGCGCGAGCCGAAGAGGGCGAGCGAGCAGCGCTCAGCGCGCGACTCGATTCTGTCGCGAGCCAATTTCTGCGCATGCGCTGAAATGCGCATACCGTCACGCTGTTAGCGTGAACATCCTGGGGGGGCCGGGGCTGCGGCTCCTCTTGAGCTGAATCCAACGGCAGCCTGGCTATCTTGAACACAGGTCGTCGCAGATTTCCATGAGCTGTGTCCAGATCCACAACTCGGATCACTCCATCCTTGCCAGGTATCGTGCGGAGAATTCTCCCCAGCTTCCATTGGAGCGGAGGCAGGTCATCCTCTTTGATGAGGACCAGTTCACCCACTTGAGGAGGGGAAGAAGGGGAGAGCCATTTGGAGCGGGTTTGCAGGGTATGGAGGTAGGATCTGGACCAGAGAGTCCAAAAGCGCTGAGAGAGCGCTTGAATGAGTTGAAACCGTTTAAGAGCAGATATGGGTCTGTCGTCAAAAGACTGCTCAGGTAGAGCGGTGAGCGGACGACCAATAATGAAATGTCCGGCCGTGAGAGGTTCAAAGTCCGTAGAGTCGGATGAAATCGGGCAGAGGGGTCTTGAGTTGAGTATTATTTCGTGCAGAGCGCCGAACCAAGTTATGTGCTGATTCGCGAGCTTGTGAGTGATTGCATCATTGTTTGACCTGAGGAAGTTCTGAACTTCAATGAGCTGATTCCTAGCACCTACACAGTTTTAAAACCTAACAGGGCTCGTGCTGAGTGAAATTGACCATGTACGTCTGCTATTTTAAGTGAGACGGTTGGCAACAAAATTGGTGTGTTAGTGACGTTCACTACACGTTGTGCGGAGTTACAAGAATTCTCTGTTGGAGTTGAAGTCATTGAGTGAAAATGAACTGAGTGTGTATGTGATGAGTGTGTGTGTGATGAGTGTGCTGAGTGCGCTGAGTGCTGGTTTCATTGAGTGAAAATGAGCTGAATGTGTATGTGATGAGTGAATGTGTGAGTGAAAATGAGCTGAGTGTGTATGTGCTGATTGAATGTGTGAGTGAAAATGAGCTGAGTGTGTATGTGCTGATTGAATGTGTGATGAGTGTGACTATATGTGAAAATGAGTTATTAAAACTTGAGCGCTACCAACTCCAACGTGCGGATAGCTTGTAACTTGCGCGGGCCGAAATAACAAAGGCTATGTTCAAACGGAACACGGAAAATAAACACGACGAGAGAAAAAAAAAAAAAAAAATTTTTTTTTTTTAAACAACCTGTATATGAGCTGATAAACCAACGTGGAACACCCTATATGTGTACCATAAACAATAAAAGGCAGACAATAACAGGATAAAACTGTTCGGAAAACTTTTACCGTAACACAAGATTACCGTAACATAAAATATCAAAAAGGGTTGATGACCTTGTTCACTCCTATGTTATTATGCTATTCTATTTATATAATAAAATACCTATCTACTGCCTCGAACTCATAAACAACAAAGAATGCGTTTACCTAGCCGAAATCGGATCTAAATGAGCGGACAATCCAATGATGCAGATCAAGCTTTGGTAACGTAATAATACGTAAACGTAAACGTTCGTTACGTAATAACTTATGTATACGTGGGTTTTACGTATGTGCGTAACTTACGTAAATGCACGAAATAAAGCAAATTTATACTCGCACCGAAAAAATATCTCGCAAGATGCCTAAACTATCTTTGACAGTGGGTAAAGGTATTCGAGACCACAAAATATTTTTTGCCGGGAAAGGGGGCAAAATATTTAACCGGGTGAAAATGGACTGTAAATCGACGGGGGCTGGTTCAAACAAAGTTACGGGCCGGCGAGGGGGAGACGGGGGGTGATATAAACCAAAAATTTTCCGCTCGACGGACCAAAATTTTTCTTGTATTGAAAATGGACTGTAGTAAATAGAAGGGGGGGGCTGGTTCTAACGGTTCGAAGGGCCAAAAATATAGCCGCTGGCTACAGGAATGCAGAGATGATGAAAGAGGATAAATGGATGGGTTGACACGAGAGAATTGTGGGAAACAATGTGGGTGCACTGACCTGGTTGGAATGTTTTCGATGTGCCGGCTGAAATGCGCCGCGTGTCGTCTCCTCTCGTTGGGCTGATGAAGCTGGCGTCTTGGGCAGTGATGAGCTGGATGTCTTGGTTCTTGGTAACGTGAACACTACACTTTCACAATCTAAATGATGGGTCCGCAATATTATTTGTGCTGGCAGCGCGAATGTATGCACACATGTATTGTTCGGTCGACGGTTGCGGCGAAACAGCCGGCTGCGCGCGCGCTTTGGTTGGCGGCGCGAGCCGAAGAGGGCGAGCGAGCAGCGCTCAGCGCGCGACTCGATTCTGTCGCGAGCCAATTTCTGCGCATGCGCTGAAATGCGCATACCGTCACGCTGTTAGCGTGAACAGTGCCTATGAGGGTATTGATGACGGTGAAATAGTCCCGAAAGGATACACATTATTACGTTGCGACCGAGCTGATGGCCGTAAACAAGGAGGAGTTCTTCTGGCTGCGGCACCTCGTCCTCACCTCCAACTAACTAAAGTCGCGCTTCCAGTCAATTTCGACATAGACACGTCAATATTTGAACTCATATGTGGATTAGTGAAGTTTAAAAATGTTTCGTTTCTATGTTGTGTGGTATACATACCACCTAGAAGTAAGGATTGCGAGTACTTACAAATGTTTAATTTATTGGAATCAATCTGTGTTGATTCCAGGCAAGTTGTAGTTTTAGGTGACTTTAATTTGTGGTCAGCATCTACGGAAATTCTGGCTTATTATGAGTATTTTATAAATTTTTGTGAATTCTGTCAAAGAAATTACATCTCCTATAACGGGTCAGTCATCACGGAAATATTCTTACCCCGAATGGTACACGGCTGAAATAATAAATGACATCAGAACTAAATCCGAATTCCATAAACGCTTTAAACGAGGGGGATTACAATTGGACTACGACATGTTTTCATTCTATAGAAAACGAGTGAAAATAAGCTCTAAACTAGCCTATCTTGAGTACAATGAAAGATTGCAGGCCAAACTTATTGCCGATCCAAGATCTTTCTGGAGCCATATACGTACTAAACGATCAAAGCATAGTCCTGCGACGGTCACTATGAATGCAGTGGAAGTACCATTGGTGGATCGGGCCCGCAAATTTGCAGAGTACTTCTATTCAGTATATGCAAGCACTCCTCCCAAACTCAACGTAAAAGAAGCCCTCAAAATAGCAAGCCAAAGAGAGGATGGCATAGGTAAGGCTCATATTTGTGTTACACAACTTCAGGTTAAGGAAGTCAGCACCGCTTTAAAGCGCCTTCCTGCCAAGCTTTCTGTGGGTCCAGACGGTATTCCGCCGTTCCTTGTTAAGGACTGCAGAGATGTGCTGGAGCAGCCTCTGACTCACATATTTAACTTATGCCTCGACAACGCAACTTATCCGGAATGCTGGAAGACTTCCCGGGTGATACCAGTACCCAAAGGCAAGGGCACTGAACTGAGTGATCATAGGCCGGTGGCGGTCCTATCGACATTTGCTAAGGTTTTCGAGTCGGTAGTCCATTCACGGATCTACCCCCAGGTTAACCCCCTATTTAGTGAATGTCAGCATGGTTTCCGTCAGGGTCGTGGCACAGACAGCAACCTTTTATCCTTTGTAAATTACGCTATACCAGCAGTGGATAAAGATTCTGGGGGTCAGGTAGATGTCGCCTATTTTGATTTCCGCAAAGCTTTTGACCTAGTCGATAATGACGTACTACTTACAAAGTTCGCGGTAATGGGTTTCTCTCCTGAGCTACTTAATTTCTTTTCAGAATATTTGCGCGACCGGAAACAATATGTTGAGTACGCAAACTACACATCTGACCCTTACGTGACCTACTCGGGGGTTAGCCAGGGGAGCAATCTGGGCCCACTGTGTTTTAACATAATGATTAACGATCTCCCAGACGTGATTGAGCATTCTAAGTGCCTTTTATTCGCCGACGACTTGAAATTGTGCCTGAAAGTTGTCAGTGGTGAGGACAGTACTCGTTTACAGTCGGACATTAATAATGTAGTCGAGTGGAGTAAAAAGAATTTATTGCTTTTCAATTATGCAAAATGTAATGTTATGTCGTGTACAAGAGCTAGGAACCCTGTACAGCGTCACTACCTTATTGATGAAGACCGGATAGCTCAGGTGGATAAAGTAAGAGACCTGGGAGTTCACGTGGGGTCAGATCTGAGGTTTGACGACCATATTAATATAATTTGCAAAAAAGCATTTCGTAGCCTGGGATTTATTATTCGCCAAACAAAGGACTTTCGGGGCACCACAGCTGTAAGAGTACTCTACAATGCGCTAGTGAGAAGTAAGTTAGAGGGTGCATCAATGGTCTGGAATCCACATGAGGCTAAATATCATGTTGGAGAAAATCCAGAACAAGTTTATGAGATACCTCTACTTACGACAATACGGTGTCTACCCGTTTTATCCGCTTATGTATCCAACCCTATTTGTGCTGGGTATGGTTGGATACTATAGGTTGGAAGTTCGAAGGAACCTTGCACTGGCCAAATACTTCTTCAAACTCATAAGGGGTAAAGTAGTTAACAGGGATGTACTAGCTTCATTATCTCTGGCAGTACCAAACCCCCGACTAAGAAAAGAAATTAGGCAAAAAAAGTTTACTGTGCCGACCGCTCGCACTAATTTACAGAAATATTCACCATTGGCCAGGGCTATACAGATTTTAAATGATGTGGCACGTATGACTGACATAATGAATTGTTCTATGGCAGAATTCACAAAAGTAGTCCTGAATGTATTGACTTTGACGAGAGATTAAGATTAGCTGATTATTAAAAATGTACTAGATATAATAATGACATGTATTTCTTATTATTTCTTCATTGCTTGCTGAATTGGTTATACACTGTAATGGTTTGCAATTTGTTACTTAAATAAATAAAAATAAATAAATAAATAAAAAATTCCATACATTTCCTCTAATACCGTAGCCTGCATCAATTTTGTTTAATACTTTGGTGTGGTCCACATAATCAAATGGCAACACATAGTGATGGGGGAGGCGGTAAGCTTTGTATTTATCGATATATGGTAAATCATGTTTACGCGTTTGACCTATTACTTGACACTGCTTTATTTGGTATCGTTTTCACCAAATTGCTACACACATTTGTGTACAAAACTTACAAATTGGGTACATTTACATGTTTTAGTAAAATGCATAAGTGTGCGTTGGCTCGTACACATATCGCAAAATCCTAATTTCAGAACTAAAATAGTGAATAATAAGTTAAGGATATTATATATGCAAAAAAAAAACAGTTCCGGGCGTGGCTAATTTATTTTGCGTTACCGCGCGGAGTGAAATTCGTCCCACTATCTACGCTCGAGTCTACCATAGCTAAACTATGAATAGAGCGGACGGGGTAGGGTCAATAGTAATAGGTATTTTATTTTATCTAATTTATTTGTTTATTTCGATCATCGTTATACGGCATTGGTCCTACTTGCTATTACGTCGGGACGTAAATATATTATGGTCGGCTAAAAGTGGTTTTTTGAGTGTTTGATTTATCAGTTGACACTTTGAACATTCCAGACACTCCCTTAGAGATACATAATAATATAGTGACGGTTAATTGTCACGATTACCCGTGTTTAAATATTTTTCGCCCGTTGAGCTGGTTTTAAACTTGCGGGAAAATAAACTGAACCAATTATTTCTTTAAAATAATTGTAATTAAAGTTGTTATTACAAAAAGTGGAAACTAATAAATACTTTAAGCACCACGCCAATATCTATCTCACTGTAGCCTATCTCAATTATGTCGCTATCTGTCTCATTTAAATACGTTTAAACTGCGTTACTACCTCATTCCCACTCATTTTTAAATTCGTCACTATTTATCTCACTCTAACGCGTGTAAAATGGCATTTCTAATGCACGTCAAATAACTTCACTGCCCGCCACTCTTTCATTTTAAATTATAATTATTATAAAAAATACGCAGCTCCTTTGGTAGTAAAATAGCAATAACTTATTTTTCAAAAGTAATACTCAGAAATTGTCAGATCATTTAAAAAACAAGATTTGATGAGCCATTATTTTAAACAATTTGCTAGACTAACATAGTAGGTACATTTTATTTCAGGGTGTGGTGTCGAAGTTACCTAATTACAAAAAATTGCTCATAAATCGGGTATTTTTTTTCTTCCTGAAGATGAGGTTGATTTTTGACTTTATCAATAGCAGAAATATTCAGAGTTGCGTAACAAAAATGTTATCCTTTTTCCGTTAAAAATCCTTAACGCGAACGCTCGGTGTCTTGTCCGTCAGCGGCATATCTATCAATCGGTTTGCCATATCTCAAAAGAAAAAGATCTTTTGAAAGATCGCTATTTTCATTAAATAATACTTTTTAACAAATATGTTTGTAATTTATTACCATATAATAAATAATAAATAGCGCTGCTCGGTCTTCCTTGAGTTTTTAAATATATATATTTTTTATTTGTGATTTTTTCAAAAACTTTCATGCTCCGTTTTTTAATTTAATTAAAAATTCTTAGCAAATCATATTATAATTATTCTTTATGTCTGCTCATGATTCATGAACAGTTTCGCTCCTTTGTCCATTACTTTCAACAATAAGGGAAAAACGCGTTTCACAAATCATTAAAGAAACAATGAAGATTTAAAAAAAACTTACCAATTATTTTCAGAAGTTCCCCAGCCCAAGTTTTGATGACTTGCCCACATAATTATATGTCTTTTTCAATTGTTCCCCAAACACAACCTCAAGCTAATACTTTCTCTATTACTGCCCACTCTGTTCGTTGTCTTTTGTCATCTCCCCCTGATTGCAGTTGTCAAAAATTAGATCATGTCAACTCAATAAAATATTTAGGCCTTATAGTAGACAAAAATCTCTCTTTTCAGGAACATATCAGAGCGGTTACTGCCCGTGTTCGCAAACTGATATACGTTTTCAGAAACATATATCAATTTAACCTTTATCAATTTAAATAATGACGGCAGTCGTATATACAACGAAATTAAAAGGAAAACTATCACAGCTAAGTAGGGTTTATAAGTTAACGAGTACAGATCGCGCCAAACTTTTAGTCCCCTCTAAACACGGGGCGATTCGCATCAGCAGGAACAAAATGTATGGGCCGTTCTTGGGAAGAGCAACTTCCGAGCGTACTAGAAGTTTGGCGCGATCTGTATTAGTCGACAAACTTATAAAATGTACTCAAAGAAGAAGTCCGCATATTGTGCAGGACAACTACGGAACCCTACACTGCGCGTGGCCCGACACGCACTTGGCCGTCGGGAGTCTAATCGTTATTTTTGTTCTTCCAGAGTCTCATACTTATTTATGTTTTTGATTCGATTTGAGAGAAGAACCAAAATGTACAAACTGGGAGCAGTGAGAATACCTAGCTGGATGAAATAATTTCTGCATGACTCAGTTTGAGGAATTCTAACGATTGTACGGATCGCTCTTTTTTGTATTACGAAAGCTTTATTCATATTATACTGATATCCATTTCCCCAAAATTGAATGCTATACCTAAGTCGCGATTCTACAAGGGCGTAATATTTTGTTTTTAATTCCTTGATACTAACTTCTTCTAATAGGCTTCTAAGAGCATAGCATGCTGAGTTAATTGAACTCTCAACTGCACTCAACTCCCGCTTTCAACTTAGTAATGAGTCTATATGGATACCCAGAAATTTAACGTCTTCAACCGGAGTAATTGTGTTATTCCCCATCCCGATATTTATGGTATCCTTAGCCAGAGGTTGATCTAAACAACATTGCACTTGTTTTTGAAGTGTTTAGCTTTATTCCATTAATTTGGAATCAGTTATTAAAAACCATTAATGCCTTATTTGATTTTGCACTAAGATCGTCTAAATCATCAGAGGAAATGACAGCATTTGTGTCATCTGCGAAAACCATGAGTTTGATTTCTGGCACTAACTTCATGATGTGGTTTATTAAGTCATTAGTGAAAAGGACAAAAAAGATAGGCCCCAAAATGGAAACTTGGGGAACGCCTTTAGTAATCATTACCGTCCCTGATTTAATAGTCCCTTTCCTGCTGATCCTCTATAGTTTTAATCTCAACAAATTGCTTTTTGTTTTCCAAATAAGATGTTATAAGTTTCAAGATATTTCCTTTGATGCTGTAATGCTCCAGTTTGGACAACAGAATCTCATGATCAACTAAATCAAAAGCAGAGCAGAAATCTAGGAACAGACCTGCCACTTTTTGTTTATTATTAAAACTGTAAACCACGTCATCAGCGTCAATTGCGTCCTTGGTTCCTACACCGCGTTTATAACCAAATTGCCTCTTACTAATCACTTTATTAAAATTCAAATGTAACATAAGCCTATCCCTAATAAGTTTTTCAAATATTTTTGAAGTAACTGGCTGCAAAAAAACAGCACGGTATTTAATTGCATCAGTTTTTGGTCCCTTTTTGTGTACAGGTAAGACCTTTGCTATAAATCACATGAGCGTACTCGGAACTAATGATAAAGATGAGAAAATGACGTTATCCACTATAACAAACAAGTATCAAATTTAGTTTCCGGTACGTTCGCTTTGAATCGGCACATAAAAGAATTATAGATAGATAGATAGATATAATCTTTATTTACTCAGCACTATCAACAAATTAATTCAAACAAAATTTAGGTATAAAACAAAATAAAGTTTCAAACACATTTTAGACACAAAACAAAATGAATTGCTGGGTAAAAAGGCCCTGACTCAGCATGTGTTGCAGCCAGTAAGTAGACTACAACGCTGTTATTATGCCAGAACCATTGTTTTGTCACGCATACTTCCGACATTTTAATGCATACTTACATAGATACAAATAGTTACAGAAATACATACTACTATTTTAATTATATAACATTAGTAATCAACAATAATGGTGTACAATAAACATACATAGATAATGAGCGAGTAAGTGAGTAATCAATATGTGGCCATACATACAAGTTATAAAATAGGCAGATGAACAACTATCTACATAGATAAATAAATAAATAAGGTTTATGAGTTCGTGTTGGTTTGGTTGCTCAGAAGATATTTGAAGTATGATTTTTTGAAGTTAGTTTTAGGTTTTAATTCCCTCAAAGGTGGTGGTATATCATTCCAACACTTTGTGGCTTGGTGTTTAAAGCTACCCCTGAACGCGGCGGTCTTGTGACACTGCATTGACATTACAGGTGTACATTTCCGGACTTTATACTTGTGCCTGTCCCTGCGCCATCCAAGTTTATCATGTAGATAGCTTGGTTCCCCTGTCTCGATCACTCCGAACAATAAACTGGCAAAATGAAGCTTTTGACGAGCCTCCATATTTAAAATGCCAGCACTGTTCAGATATGGTGTCACATGTCCACGTGAAGGTATATGAAAACAGTAGCGACTGCAGGCATTCTGTACCCGTTGTAATAGTCTGTGCGTTTTCTTGTACAAACATGGCCCATACACCACCAGACAGTAATTAAGTTTCGAAAGTATCAAGGACTCGCACAGTTTTATCCTCATCTCAGTGCTTAAGTACTGTCGTATGTTGTACAAAACCTTAAGTCTGTAGAAGCAGTTTCGCACTAGTTCCAACACGTGGCCCTCAAAATGCATTTCACTATCCAGAATCATACCCAGGTTGCGCGATTCATTTACTCTATCAATGATTTGAGTTTTGATCTTCACCTGAGGATTTAAACCAGCTATGTATTGTGTTTGTTTATTTGATCCAAGTATCATGTATTTGGTCTTTGCAGGATTAAGCGCAAGGGAATTTGCTGAGGACCAATTGGCAATTCTTTCTAGATCGTTGTTAATTGTTTGTATGTCGCTATCAAAAGTGGTTTTATTGATGGGGAGGTATATTTGTACATCATCCGCATATATATGGTAGTCACAATTCTGAATGGATCCAACAATGTCAGCACAATAGATCATAAAAAGCAAAGGCCCCATAATGGAACCCTGTGGCACTCCTCTAGAAACGAGTGCTGGTTCAGATGCCGAGAATGTGCTATCCGACCTAGGTATTATGACTTGCTGCCATCTGTTTGTGAGGTAACTATTGAACCAACATATGGATTTTTCATCAAAGCCATAGTATGCCAATTTTGACAATAAAAGAGTATGATCAATGCAATCAAATGCGCGAGAAAAGTCTAGTAGTACTAGGATTGTACCCATTCCCTTATCTTGTGCTGTCAAAATATTATCCACAACATCTAATAAAGCAGTGGTTGTACTTCGTCCTTTACGAAACCCAGATTGATATTTTGGCAGAATATTATTTTTCTCAATATATGCAATAACCTGACCGTAAACCACATTCTCAAGTATTTTTGATAGATATGGTAGGTGACTGATTGGGCGTAGATCTTTATAGTCAGTAGGATTGTTGTTTTTTGCAGTAGGGACAATTTGAGCAACTTTCCAGAGCTCAGGGACGGTGGATGTATTGATTGACTTATTTATTATGTCTGTGATTACTCGTAGCGTTTGAGGAAGTGTCAGCAAAACCATATCCATGGATATCTTGTCTGCCCCTGTAGCATTGGTCTTAATACTTGTTATTATTTTTGCAACAGTGCCTTCATTAACTGGTTTAAGCGTAAATCTTGCTTTTGTGTGCCTTTGAAATTCATAAAAAGTTAGTTGGGACATTGAAATAGTGTTGGTATTTGGGAGATCTAAGAAGTGTTGGCCAATATCAACCGGGTTATTGAGATGTTCGGGTAGTTCAGCTTGTTTATTTTTAAAATCAGGTATAGCGGTTTTTTTAAGGTTTAGCCAGAGTTTCTTAGAATTTTGGAGGTTATTATTAATATGATACTGAAAATAGGCTCTTTTTTCATAGTATAAACTGGCGTTCACAAGGTGTTTTAACTCCTTGTATTTTTCCTTGTGTGCGTCTAGTTTTGTTATACGATACTTGTCATGAGCTTTATCTCGAAGCCGTATCATCAGCTTTACATTACTCGTTAACCAAGGGATTGATGGCTTACGTACCGTGATGACCTTTTCTGGAGCATATTTATCAAACAGCTCTAAGATAGTTTCATTAAATCTAATTACCATGGTATTCACACATCCCAGATCAGTAATATCTTGCCAATCAATGATATTTATTTCGTCATTGAATTTTGCTAAGTCTATATCTTTAATAGGCCTGTAACGTATATTTTTAGGTTTCAATCTAGGTTTTTTAATTTTTAGCTGTGCCGATACTATCGCGTGTCCACCCAGACTTGGTATATATTCAATGGACATTTTCAAAATTGGAGTATCAGTACATACTAAATCAATTGAAGTTGCACTGCGTGGGGTGAAGTGTGTAGGCTCAGTGACGTGGTTTATTAGATTTGTGTAAGAGAGGAAATCGTTTAATCGTTTTGTGTCATAATGTTTTTTGTCTAATATATCTATATTAAAATCTCCTGTCAAGACTATGTAGTCATAATTTGTGAATGACATTATTGATTCCGTTAAAGAGTCAAAGAAACTTTCCACATTTATCCATTGAGGTCGGTATGCGGTTCCCACAATAAGCCTCACCGAATCGACCTTTGTAGTGAGCCACATCTGTTCGACACCTGCTGTGGAAGGTGGATGTCGCAAGGTCCGTGCGGAGACACCACGCTTGATATAAAAGCCGACTCCACCTCCTCGAACCCGGAAAGTTTTAGAGCGCGGTATGTGTCGCAATCGGTATCCCGGAATGGATGGGGCTTTCCCCTCCTGTTGGTTCTGCAGCCATGTCTCATTGATGCAGAGAATATGTGGTTGTATTCGGTCAATAGCCACCTGTATCTCGTCGTGTTTAGTGCCTAAAGAACCAGGATTGTACAGACTAATTAAGAAGTGGTTTTTATTAGCCATTCCCATTAAGGATGATATTTGGTACTATAGACAAAAGATTCCTGGTAGAAGCTGATAAAGGGGGGCTGTGGACCGAGTAGAGATGTACACAAGGTAGGTAAGAATCATTGGCTAGAATTAGAGTTCGATTACTACTATATAATGAGGTAAATACGTATAGAGACGCACTTGTTATATGATTATTGTTTTGATGACGTAAGTAAAGTATAGATATCCAGTTATACATGATATATATATATATTAGGCAAATGTATTTATAAAAACAATATAATATAAAATTATTATTTTGTAGTTGTTCATAATATAGATAGATAATTATTGTCATGAAGCATATATCACATTCCAACAGTTCATAAAACTCGTAGTATATTATGTTGCCACGTTTAAGAAGTATATTTAACGTTGAATCTACTAAGTCAGTTTGCTCATTTACCGCAGCATATACATTAAAACTAGGGCTATTTTTGTAAGATAGTAAATAGGAAGATTTTGCTATAGAAAAAACAGAGAAAATCATACAGTTTCTTTTCACAGACAGGAGAAGCAATTCATAAAACATAAAAGTAACTGAAAGTTTAGTGGTACATAAGATAAAGCAGTATATATAAATTACTGAATTAGTTATCACAAAATTGAAATGTTTATAGTCCAAGTGAGGAATCTGTAATAATTGTATAAAAGTCGTTGCGAGCTGGTATTTGTTAGGAAAGGCACTTGATTGCTTATTGCTACACACAATCTCTTTCGGCTGATTCGATACTAAAAATATTTAGTAAATCTGTTTCCGTGCGAATGCGGTGAGTTTTAGATACTTCGTTAAGCCTTACAAGCACTTGGCCCTCCTTGGTCCTGACAAATTTCCAATTAAAGTTAGTACGAAGCTCACGTGCTTTGGCGAAGAGTACCCGGTTCAGCTTTGTCAGCCTTTCATTTAGATAGCATCTGCTGGTGTCATGATGCGGAAGCCCCAAATCTTCAGTGGTAAAACCACGTCTCACACGGGCGTTCCTCAAAAGGTCGTCACGGAGTGTGCGGCGCGCCAAGCGCAGGACAATAGGGCGCGGACGTGCGTGCTGGAGGTTATCATTTTTTATTACAAAACATGTCCATGTATTGTATTGCTAGACTTCATCAGTGGTATAAACAAATTAACTTCTACCGGAAACGGATACATAAAGTAAACGCCCGCGTGGTGGTTATGTTTTGCGTTTTCGATCGGTTTAACAAAGCTTTTGGGATTTAATTAACACTCCTTACATTTAATTTTATATGCAATATTTTTATATTGTGTTGTTTAAAGAAAAAACCATTGAATTCTTATAAGTTCGTTCAAAAAGATGGTGTCTTTAGATCTGTGATATCTCGCTAGTGAGGTAAAAAGTTGTATGTGTCACACGAGAGCAAATTTATTCTGTTTCTTGAGCCTTTGAATCCCTCGCTACGTTCGTGAGTCAATTATAGAATCCTTCGCTTACTCGGGATTCAAACTCGGCACTCGCAACAAAAAAATCTTTGCTTTCTTGTTGCACAAAAAATATTGTCTTATTTGACATGTTTTTAAACTTTGTTCCAGAAATTATTGAATATGTGCGAGTGGGTCCAAATAAGTATTTATTTACAAAAATGTACAGGAATGTAGCGAGCAAATACTTCAACATGGAAATAAGACATGTATAATACACGAGGGGCTGCATAATACACGAGGGGCTGCATAATACACGAGGGGCTGTATAATACACGAGGGGCTGTATAATACACGAGGGGCTGTATAATACACGAGGGGCTGTATAATACACGAGGGGCTGCATAATACACGAGGGGCTGTATAATACACGAGGGGCTGCATAATACACGAGGGGCTGTATAATACACGAGGGGCTGTATAATACACGAGGGGCTGTATAATACACGAGGGGCTGTATAATACACGAGGGGCTGTATAATATGTATTTCTTGTTTGACATGTTTTAAAAACTTTGTTCCAGTAACTAATGAATACGTGCGAGTGGGTCCAAAGAAGTATTTCTTTGCAAAAAATTACAGGAATGTAGCGAGCAAATACTACAATATGGATATAAGAGAAACTGACATCTTCGTTGCAAGCCACCCACGATCTGGTACTACTTGGACTCAGGAGCTCGTCTGGATGGTAACAAATGACATGAATTATGAAGGAGCACAATCCCCTCTTGTAGATCGATACGAATTCATTGAGTAAGTTACATGGTTTTTGATTGTTGGCACTTGGTGTGACTCATTATACATATTGCCTGAAATTAGACACTTGTAATGTTTTGGGAAGTTTCTGATAATAGTTTCTGCCAAAGAACGAACAAGTAAATTCTTAGAGATGTTCCTCACAATAGGGATGTTCCTGCCAAACCCGATAAATTTCTTTTGGCCATATCTCCGAATCAGTAGGCCCTACAGCCCTAGGGTTTGGACTGAACTGAATAATTTTTCAGGCAAACACAATTTTCGAACAAAAAATTCTTTCGGATTCATCTCCAGAAGGGCTGGTGCTAGACCCTTATCGTTTATACCATAGGTGCCGAAAAAAGTGTTTTTCAATGACAATACTTTGACGTGCTTTTTCCCAAATGGGTAAAGCTAGACCCATGTTCGGTAATAAAAGAAAAGGGCTTGACGAGATCTATCTAATGAGAAAAATATACTGGGTGTTAAGAGCGGTTTCACAGCCGGATTCTGAATTTTTTCAATTTTATAATACATAAACTAATATGAACTTTGCGATGGCAGCATACACAATACATAGGTAATAAGGTTTTGTTGAATAACTATTGAGTGAATTTTGAATTAAAGTGTTCTGTTTCGATTAAATATAAAAAGGCAGGTTTTTCACAATCCAGTTGCGAAACTGCTCTTAAGTTGTATCAGAGACACACAGATCCCACAGTCAAACTATATACATGCAGTTTTGTGGGTCATTGTTAAGATTTAACAAAAACCTGCTTATTCGATAAATAATAGTAGTTTATGCTACACGGGCGCAAAGGAATAAATTACGAGGACGATTTAAAACACGAGCGTAGCGAGTGTTTTAAACGTAACCGAGTAATTTATTGCTCTTACGCCCGTGTATCATACTACGTTTTTCAATGCATAGTGTGAGGAAATAAAACAAATATAATTTTGTGAACTTTAAATTGTAATTGGCTCAAAAGGACTGTATCCAGAGCCGTTAAACAGTGGAAAAAAAAGTATGACATTTATGGTACACAGGAAGGGCTGCAGGTTAGCCAACCATTGTAAATAAATAAATAAAAAAATAATAATAAAGCCCTAGGGCAAAATAATCGACTTTCTGTTCGGTTTTGATGCATAAAAAGTGGACCTTTACGAGCACATGCATTGAAAAAGTGTTTTATTCTATTCTAAAGGTAACTATTTTGGTGTGTTAATGTAAGAAATAAGGTTTATACTACACCTGCTCGGAAAGTACCTTCTTACTTTTTTGAAAACGATGCAGAAAATACGTCATTACTGTCATATACAAATATGCGGGCGGAAAAAGTGTATGAAAATCTATTGTTAACGTGCTGTTTTTTTTTTAATAACATAAAGAATGACCAAGTGGCCAAGTGGCCAGTATTATTTTGCAAACTCGTAGATAAAACTCGAAAAATGATACTGGCCACTTGCTTTTCCTGTACATAATAAAAAATAAGAAGGAAATAAAAAGTGACAATCGCACGCGAGTCAGTCGGTTTCTTTTATTGTATCTTGATGAAAAGTAAAATTATACTATTTCCTCGCAGGTTTAGTATAAAGCACTATGTATCACTCGGGAGAAAGTGCGATTCCCATCCCGTGTGTATTAAGGCCCTTGGCTTCGCCTCGGGCCTCAAACTACACCCTCGTTGGTAATCTTCCCCTTTCTTCCTTCGGTGAACAATGTACTATTTTAATAGGTATGCTTTTCTTGCGCTCGTTCTAGACCTCCTAAACGCGCATTAGAAAAAGCTTGATTTTTGCGAGTTATATTTTTTCTTTTTTTCAGAGCAGAAATTCTAATAGGACCGAAAGCCAGAAAAATAAAGGCAACTGGATATCTAAAGACTCATTTGCCTTTATCCTTGTTGCCCCCCAGTTTACTTGAATCGGCGAAGATGGTGTACATAGCAAGAGATCCGCGTGACAGAATTGTTTCATTGTTTTATTTAGATAAAGCTCTTGGCTTTCCTGCTGACCTCAAGACTTTTTGGAACTTGTTCATAAGAAATCTGTGTAAGTTTATGCAATTTGTTAAGAACATAATAAATGGTCATAATAGCGGACATTGATATAATATTGCATATTGTTAGAGATAACCAGTTCTGAGAGGGCGGGGCCTAGTAGCGCGCCATGCTGACGCACGAGTCACGTGATGCAACGGTTGGTAGTGAGGAGCCACTCGCTTGCGCCAGTCGGGCGTGCACCGGTGTTCACTTCTTTCGGCGAGCGCTTCGGTGTTGGACGTGTCATTGTGTTTTAATTTGTATTTCTGATTTAAGGGTTTTCATGTAAAATCAATCATGTTATAGGAGTTAAGAAATTTTGTTTTTAAAAAATCATTCCTGCTTTTAATTCATAAAAATATAATATAACATTTTTATTTTTTGTACAATTAAAACTCCGTACAAAACTTAATTTCGATATATATTTCGGCCCACTTTGGGGCCGGCATCAGTCGAATTATACAAGTAAATGACATAAACAATATAAAATATCTTACCTTATATAATAATAAAATATCAAATGTCATTCATTTAAACTCATTAGTCATAAGGTTGTATATATTTTATGTCATTTACTTGTATAATTCAACAGATGCCGGCCCCAAAGTGGGCCGAAATATATTTCCAAATTAAGTTTTTGTACGGAGTTTTAATTGTACAAAAATTAAATAAATGCTCTGTATAGCAAAATATATATATTTATTAAAAATATAACATAAAATGGCAAAAATCATAACTATTATAAATAGCAGGCTTGCAAGGAGACTAGAGAGCCGACCATCTTTCAAATTCCCGGGGTAATTTGAGATAAAGCCCGACATTATCAAGGTGGTTGGCCCTTCACTCTTATTCGAATTTGGTGTTTGTGTCGCGGCTCGTTCCTAAACGCACAATTTATTATATTATTTTCCTTATTTTTGAATAAGAAGCATTAAATAAATGTGATTTATGACACTACGTGACAGTAGTTTAATGTTCCATTAAAAAATTATGAAAACAATGATAGGTTGTGCGTTTGGGAACAAAAACTGACGTTTACACACAACACACTCACCCTCTCACACATGCACACAAGAAAAACTTAACTAACATTAAACAAATTGTAACTAATGCCATAAATCAGATTTATTTAACACTTTTTATTCAAAAATTACAAGAACAATAAAAGGTTGTGTGTTTGGGAACGAAAACTGACGCAACCATCTTAATCTCTAGTTTTACACACAACACACTCACCCTCTCACACATGCACACACCTCGCGTACACCAACACCCTTTCCCTTAGGGTCATTTTCAGAGCTAATTAGACTTCTATGTTTTTTCTGCTCACCGCTAAAATAAGAAAATTAAACCGATGATCCATCGAGACCGATGGAATAAGTATGGCAACGTAGACTTGTCATTGTTGTCATGGTGGACACTCCCAGATATCACAGGACTCGTTCGAAAATGTCAAATTATTACATATTTTTGAAATCTTTACCTTATTTGTAGATCTATTTTTGAACAGATCGTTGCTTCCAAATTATTGAGTCAGTTGGTGTTTTGATTTTTACGTATGCTCACATATTATTGTATACAAAGACTATCAGATAAGTGTGGCCGTTAGGCATGCATACTTATGTATTTTAGAATTTTTCGTTTTTTTTGTGTAAATAAAGATACAAAACGTTAACTGACTTACTGACATGGTTGTTCAGTTGGAAGGAGTACTCTGACATCGTGTCACGCTCCTCTAACTTGTGATTCAACTAAATTTCGTCACGCGCGTTAAACAATGTACTACGCATGCAGGACGGCAATTCTGAGAGGTGCGCAAAAATTGTGAAAGCAGAAAAATCAATCATTTCCATAGAAATACCCTTGTAAAATCACTCAAATTTTCAAAATTTCAAAAGAATTGCAATTCTGGCACCATTTTTCACACGAATTATTCACCTTTTGTTTTGAGCGTAATAAATACCATCCATCCATCCGTTAATCAGCCTGTGTTCTTCCACTGCTGGACATAGGCCTCTCCAATATTTCACCACTCTTGGCGGTCTTGCTTCATCCTCATCCAGCTGCTACCCGCAACGTCCTTCATGTCTTCGTTCCAGCGGGCATGAGGTCAGCCTACGCTACGCTTTGGTTTCCATTAAAACGCCTTTCGGCTCCAACGGCCATCGTGATGATGACAAATATGGCCAGCCCACGGCCACTTCAACTTACTAATTCGGCAGGCTTGTTGGTCACTTTCGATCTCCGAGGGATTTTCTCGTTTTGGATTTTATCTATCACAGATATCCCAAGCATAGCCCGCTCCGTAGCTCGTTGAGTGACTAAATCGGCGGATCAAGTCCTTGGTAAGAGACCACGTTCCAGCGCCGTACGTCATCACTGGAAGGACGCACTGGTTATATTCTTTAGCCTTTAAGCACTGCGGTATTAGCGACGTTAAAATTTGACGCAACTTCCCGAATGCTAAAATATAAGAATAAGTTCATTTTCAACTGTCATGTCATCCAAAGGCCAGTGACAGTCGACAATGTTAGCATCGAAGTTGATCAAAAACATGTTTAACTAGGTCAAGTTATTCAGCTGGGTAAAAACAACATCGATGCTGAGGCTGACAGAACATGCTTGGCATGATAAATACCATGCGATGTTAATTCGAATGACTTTAATCCTTCCAATTGTGATATAAATACGTATCATAGGTTTTCAATCAAAAAATCAAGACAAATTCATAGAAAAACCATTTTAATATCACCCGAAATCTGCTTTCGCCACCTAGTATGGCGATTCTAGCAATTGCAAAAAAATTTGCTTCGGCAGATTTCGAGGAATTTTCTACGGAAATGATTGGTTTTTCTGCTTTCGCAATTGTTGCGCATGATCTAAAATCGCCGCCCAGATTGGACAATTTCGCAAGTAAATCAAACCTAACGTATGTAATGTAACCTTATGTATTTCAACCCCCGTATGTATTTCAAACATACATTATTATTTCTATATATATTTTTATCTTTCTATCTTTTCAGTGGTGTACGGTCCTTATTTTGAACATGTGAAGGAAGCGTGGAATATGAGGCATCATCCAAACATGCTGTTTCTGTTTTACGAAGACTTATCACAAGTGAGTTAATATTGCTTCTAACAAATATGACCACTCTTGGCCCCGTAGCAAAGTGTTTAGCCGCGTGCGGCGCGATTTTGTCACAGGTGCGAGGAGTATGGCATAAACATCGCAAAACCATCGTATCACGCTCCTTGCTCTTGTGATTCAACCAAGTCGCATCGCGCACGATTAAATCTGTGCTACGAGTGCATGTCCACACTGATGAATTTGCGTTTAAAGAGTGAAGTTAGTGATAGCGATATTTATCACTTTTATTATGAAATCGTGTCATGACGTCACGCACCATGTCGCTAAGCTCACTTAATTGCCAATAATTTCGTAATTTTTTGAGATAGTGAAATAGTAGTTTATGAAACTTGCACATAAAGAGGTTATTAAAACATGAGTGTGAGTTTAAAAAACGAGCCGCGGGTGAATTATTTAATAGTATCACACGAGTGTTTTAATAATAATAATAATAATAATGTTTTATTGCTTCGAAAAAAGTTATTACAGTATTATAAAAATCATACAAATAAGTACACTGCACAGAAATAAAAACACACACAATTTGAACAGGGGTCCCCAAACTCGGCCAGGCCAGTAACGCGGGGTACCAAAAATATGTTGCGGTGACAATGGGTATCATTACTACAAATATATATCTAATTAAAACTAATAAACAAACATGAGAACATACTTAGAATAAATCGTTAAACACAAACATAATTTAAAGTTATCTAAGACAAACTCATTATAGAGTAAAGATTCTGTCCTGTCATAATTCAAAGTAAACAACCAGTCGGCTACCTTGGATTTTGCTTCTGCTATGGAACATGACTTAATGTCACAACATTTTAGAGTTGAGTTATATATGCGTGAGCAAATGAATTGTCCAAACCTACCTGCGAAAGCTGTTCTAACTTTAGGCCCAGGAACTCTAAATACTCGTTTACAACTCAAATCAGCGTAATAAGGTGAATTTAAGGTAGATTAGTGTTTATTAAGACATACCTTTTGGATAAAAACTTGACGGACTGTAAGTAACTTAGCGTCTATTTATAAAGAAACTGTTGGATATTGAAAAGGTTTTTTAAGCGTAACCTTTAAAACTGATCGTTGGGCTCTTTCCACGGTAATCATAATGGATTTAGCTGCACTACCCCAGACCAAGATACAGTAGGTTAACAGTGATTGGCAGAGTGCCGTGTAAACAATTCTGAGAGTCATTATGCAAGTGGAGTATCTTAGTCTTTTCATGATTCCAACAATTTTACGCACCCTCTTTGAAAGACCAAAGATGTGCTCTTTAAAATTAAGATTTTGATCTATTACAACGCCCAGATACTTCAAGTTATTTATGCGATGGATTTGTTTACAATTATATTCCGAAGGATCAGGGTAAGACAAGCCACAGGAGTGGATTTTTATGCAACAATTATCCGGAGGTCTAGATGCAGCTGTTATGTGGAAACAAACATACTTCGTCTTGGTTTTATTTAAAGTGAGCAAGTTGTTCTCTAACCAGTTAGAGATCGATGCCATCCCTACCTCTGCAGAGAGGAAGGTACTATCCCATGTTTTGGAATGAAACAACACCACGGTGTCATCCACATAGCAGATAGTTTCGGCTCCACTTATTTGAAGATTGTGAATGTCATTCATGTAGATTATAAAAAGTGTTGGGCCCAAAATGCTACCCTGCGGGACACCGTACTGAATGTTTGCAGTATCACTTCTGTGTAACTCTATCTTGACCAATTGCTTCCTGTTAGTAAGGTAACTCTGGAACCAGGTCAGCGCTTTGCCTCTGATACCAAAGAGTTCGAGCTTTCTCAGAAGAATGGGAATTGAGACGGTGTCAAAGGCCTTGGCCAGGTCCAGGAAAACACTTATGCATTTCTGACCACTGTCTAGATAAGAAGTGATGAGGTCGGTAAGAAGCGAAACTGCATCTTCTGTTGATTTGTTTCGCCTGAAACCAAATTGTCTATCCGAGAGAAAGTGATGTTTTTCGAGTAAATTAACCAACCTGGCATTTACTAGCTTTTCCAATATCTTTGAAAATACACTTACGAGTAGGAGTGATATCGGCCTATAATCATTTGGCATGTCTTCGGGACCATTTTTGTGTATCGGCGTGATCGAAGCTATCTTCCAACAGTCGGGGAAAGTTCCAGTACTAAGGCTTAGATTAAGTATGAAAACAAGAGACTCCATAATAACCCCTCAAATGTGCTTAATGAGTGGGTTATTAAAGCCATCTAAGCCGGGGGCACTATCATTTTTTAATTTATTTATAATGCTCTCAACTTCTTTCAAGTCGGTAGGAGCCAAAAAGAAGGAGTCCGGGGGAGATTTACAACTAGGAATTGTTCCAGACGCTAACGTTTCCTCGGTAGCACTAGTCTTATTGAGTATTTCTTCAGCTAAAATACGCCCCACCGAAGAAAAGTAGGCGTTACATAGCTGAAGTGATTCATTTGGGTCTTTTAGCACTGAGAGAAGTTCCTGGCACTGTGATTTAGGCTTTTTCAGGAATATGAGTATTCACGAATTGTAGTATCAGGACAAACTCATGTGAGTTTATTGATACTATTCACCATATAATAAAATTGTGTAAAATTATGAATAAATAAATAAAAAAAAAAAAAAAAACATAATTTCTTGATAGCATTCCAGAGAGACCTGCTACTAGAACTGCTTTTTTCAAGCATTCTACTCTCATAGTCTGCTTTGAGTTTACGTAGCAAGTCATTTAAAAAGTTTTTGGAACGTCGGTAAGTTAGTTTAAGTATTTGGTCATCTGGTCATACCTAATTATGTGCAGTTTCATACACTACTTTAACAACACTCATGCAATAGGTATAAATTTTAAATAAAATACAAAAGTTAGAACAACAACAAAATCACATTATTTATTATAATAATTGTTTACATTTTGAATATTGCAATTGTGGAACTGAACTTGAATTATTGGGCAAGAGGTGTTATTATTGGGGGTACTCGGTGTCAGGATTGGCATATTAATATTTATTTCATTCTTCTTATTTTCTTTACTATTTAGTATCGAATTTGATACTAAGACTTTATTCATCATAAAATCATCAATATAGCCTTCTGCTACAGCCATTGACTTCCACCTATCGTGACGTTTCAATGCTGTAATATCTCTACCAGCGTCAACCAATAAAGTTGCAGAAGTTCTGTCCAGCAGCAGCAGCAGCAGCAGTGTCCCGTGTACAATTATGGGTTGTGAGGATGAAGGTAAACTGGCTATCGTTTTGCCTAAAATTCCAAATTTATTAATTCAGATTCAGATTCAGATTTTTTATTTGCATATCACAGTATTATTACAGGTGGAAATAAATATATAGTATCATGTGATACCCTGTTAGGGCGTAGCAATATTTTTACAAGTCTAGCAATATATTATTTAAATTATTAGTAACAAAAATAAAAATACATAAAACTTAAAAAAACTAATATTAGTTACATTAACTATCTATAATTAATAAATGAATCACAGAAAGTATGAGGATAGAGTCACCGACATAGATTTAACGTACCATCAGATGTTACAGAGTAGTTAAAATGTTCCGTTTTGTAATGTGATTTATGTGTGTAATATAGATTTATCGTTGAAAAATTATTCTATGTTGTAATAGGTTTTACTTATTAGAAATTCTTTCATCTTTTTTACAAATATGTTAATTTTGTCTATATTTCTGATATAGCCTGACATGTTATTATATATTTCAATAGCCATTGAATGTGGCCCTGATGATATTATTTTCAGTTTTGTAACTGAGATTTTAATTTTATTTTTGTTTCGATTGTTACGTTTGATACGTGAACTATCTACATGCGAATAAAAGCTAGGGTGTTCTTTAACAAATTTGCATGATTCCAATATATATATATATATATATATACATGTAAGAGTCAATATGGAGTATATTCCAATATATATTCCAACCCTCAGTTCAGTGCATTTTCCAGAAATATTATATAAAAAAAAAAGGATTACTGCAGGGATTTGGACGAAAATCTATGAATGGTTAACATAATTCGTACAATTTTCCCGTTATACAGAAGGAGCGGACGATTTTTGTTTTCGTAATGTAAATTTTAACTAAAATTGTGGATTCCATAACTTCTACATCTTTGTCCTGGATATTGTACAATTCTTGTCTTCGGCAGGCACCCATTATTCCAAAAATTAGTGCAATCGTAACAATTATAATTTATGTTCAATGTAAGATAAAAACTGATGGTAATATTTATGAATATAGCGAACTGAGAATTTCATGATCTTAATTACTAAATACTAATAATAAGTAGGTACCTTTGTTGAAAGATATAAATTATTAAGGAATGTGTTCAAATTTGGTCGGGTGAAAATGTCTTTGCTTTTTTCCTTTATATCCTTCCGATTTGCGTTTTAGGAATGCAATCAGTTTTGAATATTTTGTAATATAAATTTCATTGTAAATACTCAGTGTACTTTTAATCATGGAGTATTTAGTCCATAAGGACGAACTCTTAAACGTATCCGATAGGTCTTTGAAGTAGGCTTCAAAGACCTATCACGTTTTCAGAGAATGACGTGACCTTTTTAAGTATTTTCCACTCCAACAATTCTTGATAGCATCGGTCGTAAGATTTTTTCGATTTTTCTGGAAGTAGACTGTTTTGTTTATCATTTTCGTCACCGTTTGGAGAATATCAGGGTATGATCAGAATCAATGCTATCAGTAGACATTAAAGAATAAAACTTCTTGAAACCTACGAAAAATTATCAAGTTTCCTTTTGGTAAACTACTGTGGTTTGGCGCCAAAATGAAAAGTCAACTAAGCATGTGCGCGCCGCCGCGCGCATGCGTCCCAGCGCGCGCTGCCATAGACAATAAATCGCCGAAAAAAGTTGAATCGTAACCTCCTTCCGCATGTCCTAATGAGAACTGATACACATTTCAGGATCTGCCAGCGGCTATACGTCGTGTGTCGGAGTTCTTTGGCAAGTCGTACAGCGAGGACCAGGTCCAACGTTTGGCCAAACATTTGGCCTTCAGCAACTTCAAGAAGAACAAAGCTGTCAATAATCCTGAATTTAAAGAAGTATTCGATTTGCAAGATCAGTTTGTTCGAAAAGGTGAGTTTCTGCGATCGTGGTTGTAGTGGGGTAATTTGGGACAAAACGTTTTTTTGAAGTGCGCATAGCTGAGAAAATTTATTTAATGACTTACCGAACATTAATCGTAGCCGAACATAAGTCGTAACCGAACATAAATCGTAACCGAACATTAATCGTAACCGAATATTAATAGTAACCGAACAAGAATCGTAATTGAACATAAATCGTAACCGAACATTAATCGTAACCAAACATAAATCGTAACCAAACATTAATCGTAACCGAATAATAATCGTAGCTGAACATAAATCGTAGCCGAACATAAATCATAACGGAACATAAATCGTAACCGAACATTAATCGTTACCAATCATAAATCGTAACCAAACATTACTCGTAACCGAACAATAATCGTAACTGAACATAAATCGTAACCGAACATAAATCGTAAAAGTGTTAAAACATCAATAAAAATATGTTTCACACTATCCCTTCCAGAACAAGCTTTCGTTATCAAGAACTCTGAATGTTGAGCAAAAAATAGTTAATTTTATAGCGTCCCCGCTGATTCCCAACAATTCAGAGAACATCAAATAGTTTCGTTCAAAAATGCAGGTGGGCCTTCGGCTTCGCCAAAGACACTTTATTTGAGAATCAAATACGAGATTAAGAAAAAATTTCGTTCGAAAACGTGGTTCAGCCTTCGGCCTCGCCAAAGACACTTTAGCAGTCAGAAAACAAGAAATAGTTTCATTCTGAAAAGCGGCTTGGCCTTCAGCCTAGCCAAAGACACTAGCAGAGAATCAATTCAGAGAACAATAAATATTTTAGTTCGAAAACGCGGCTCGACCTTCGGTTTCGCCAAAGACTCTTTACACGTGGGGATCAAACAAGAGGTCAAGAAATAATTTTGTTCGGAAACGCGGCTCGGCCTCTAGCTTTGCCAAAGACAGTTTAACAGAGGAAAAATTTAGAGAATAATTTAATAGTTTCATTCAAACCAGAGTCCAAATAAATACGTTCTATAAAATTTATGGAATTATGGAATGTCCCTATTTATAATTTAAAAATTGATGTTTTAATTTGATTGTTTTTGATTTTATTTAATTTTGATTTTTTTATCCATGTATTATCTCTTTCTTTTTCTTTGTTAATATTACAATTGTATAACGTATTAGTTAAAAACTGTAATGTTATACATTTTAAATGAATAATAAATAAATGAATAAATAAATAAGGGTTCGAAAAATATTAACAGATTCGAATGTCTTCCCAAAACAAAACCAACGCGGGCAAAGCCGCGGGCAAAAGCTAGTATACTATTATAATAATGCAATTTTTATGAAATCCTCATCACAAACCTAGGGCATAGGGCAGGCAGTGCAAGTGTCAGTAAGTAAACGAATACTATCTGTTGCGGACAACAAGCCTGAAAGGAAGCTGGCCAGCGGACCGAGGGACGGAGCGACGAGTTAGAGCAAGAAGGCAAAATGTTGACTCGCGTCCAGGCTGGCCTACCTCAGGCATCCTTCCTCTGGTCTCACCTCTCCGCGCTCCTTAGACATCGCGCCTACAAGCACTACACACAAGAGTAGTTTTGTGCCATAAATATAAGGCCCTATTTTTGTTATTTTCATTCACTCCAGTTTACTTGTTCACTTCACTTCTACTATCGTTTCACTTAATAAAGATTTGAAGTTTGAATACTGGGATTTAATACAGTCCACTTCGGATCCTGACCTCAACAATTTGGACCTTCGAGACGGATCGCAGCAAAATCGACCTTCAGGACGCCTTGCTGCCCACGGACCACCCAGGAGCCAGCAGCCAGCAGCCAGCAGCCAGCAGCCAGCAGCCAGCAGCCAGCAGCCAGCAGCCAGCAGCCAGCAGCCAGCAGCCAGCAGCCAGCAGCCAGCAGCCAGCAGCCAGCAGCCAGCAGCCAGCAGCCAGCAGCCAGCAGCCAGCAGCCAGCCGCCAGCCGCCAGCCGCCAGCCGCCAGCCGCCAGCCGCCAGCCGCCAGCCGCCAGCCGCCAGCCGCCAGCCGCCAGCCGCCAGCCGCCAGCCGCCAGCCGCCAGCCGCCAGCCGCCAGCCGCCAGCCGCCAGCCGCCAGCCAGCACAGCCAGCACAGCCATGGTGACCACCCGGTCCCAGAGTGGAGACCGCACCACGGAGGAGCAAGCCACAGCGGAGCAAGCCGCAGCACAGCAGGCAACAGCGCAGCCAGCAACATCGGTGCACGCCGCATCGGTGCACGCCGCAGCGCTACACGCCGCAGTACTGCACGCTGCCTCGCCGCACGCCGCACCGCCGTCCGCATCACCGCTGTCCCATGCAGTGCTGGGGACCGCTGCATCACTGCGTGACGCTGCCGCGCTTCATCCTGCATCACCGCTGCACTCCGCAGCGCTAGACGCTGCTTTAGCGCTGCAGAGCGCCGCTGCACTACGGCCCGCTACGTCCCAGTGTTCTGCAATACTGGACGCTGCCGCATCGCTGCAAGAGGCCGCAGCAACGCAGCCCGATACCCCGCTGGGGTGCGCAGTACTGGATGCTGCCCTGACGCTTCGAAGCGCTGCCGCCGCCGCAGCCCTGGACGCACAGCGTGCTGCCACCGCAGCGCTCCCGGTGCACCCCGCCTACCGTGGCTTGGTCTTTCACGAGCCGCCACGGTCGCCATCAGCCCCGACGACCACCTACGGGATGCAGCTACCAGCCATCTCTACGGGGGGAGACGTCCGCGCTGCTGACCGACGCGCGCACTCACCTGTGCGCTCAGAGCGCTCTCACCGAACAACGGCGAGTACGAGAGCCCGCATCCTGAAGAAGCAGCACGAGGCGGAGGCTCAGCTTATCGAGCTTCAGCGCCAGGACCTGCAGCTCCAACAAAGGCTAATTCAGCGCACGCTGGCATTCAACGCCGCGGCGCTCGAAGCCGAGGAATCCACGCACGACGCCGACTCTGTGCACGATGACGCACGGGTCGACAGATGGATGGTGCAGAACGCAGCACACCTCAACGTTGCGCTGCCATCCACATCGACAGCCAGACCAACGACCCTGGCTTTCACCGAGACTCCCCACCAGCCCCGGTTACCAGTGACTAGCCGCCGCACACGGTTCGACGATGAAGCCGCAGCTGATTGCCGCCCGCCAGCGCTCTACGATGAGCGCCAGCTCCATGCTCCACCGACCATTGAGCAACGCCCCGCGGCCGACAGCTTCCCACCAGCGCTCTATGGTGAGCGCCGGCACCACACCTCGCCAACCGTCGTGCCCCGCCTCACTGACGAGGCCACAGCCAGTCGCCGCCCGCCAGCGCTCTATCATGAGCACCGGCCCCCGGCTCCACTGGCTGCTCCACTCCAAGCAGAGGACCGCCACCTGCGGTCTCCCACGGAGCACCGCCGCCGGCAGTCACCTTCGCCACCACCGGCGGAGCGACGACGCCGCTCTACGACGCCTTCCCAGCGCGGTCAAGGCATCGACCGCTTGGTGGAGGCACTGGAGAGAATGTCCCGTGGCCGAGCACCCCCGCGCCAGTCATCGGACCTACCAGCATTCACCGGTGCACCAACTGAGTGGCTGCCATTCAAGGCAGCTATGCGGGAGTCGACGCAGCTATACCACTTCTCGCCCATTGAGAACATGGCGCGCCTGCGCAACTGCCTGAAGGGCGACGCCCGGGAAGCTGTCGTCGGCCAGCTCCACTCAACCACCGACCCCGAGAGCATCATGCGAACATTGGAGCAATGCTTCGGCCGCACCGAGGTCATCGTGGACCGAGCCTTGGACGACCTGCGTCGCCTGCCTCGACCGGGCCCAGCCGCATCGGAGCTCAACACGTTCGCTGTAAGGGTGTACAATATCTTGTGCATCCTGAAGAATGTGGACCGCAAGGGGTACATCCACACCCCAATGCTGGCACGGGAGACGCTGGACAAACTGAGCCCACACCTCAAGTCACGCTGGTGTGACTACGCTCACGACCACGCCGACCCCAGCGCGTCGGAGTTTGAGCTGCTGTCCCGCTTCCTGATGCGAGAGGCCGACCGAGCGCTGCAGTATATGTTTACGGCAGCGCCCGCACCCGCAACAAAGGCCCCACCGAAGACGCCCGCACCAGCACCGGCACGCCGACCTGAGCGACGGCGGGAGTCCGCTGCCTACACAGCAGCCGAGACAGAGACAACGGCGACGCCACCGTGCCTCTGCTGTGGCGCTGAGCACCGAACCACGTCATGCCGCAAGCTGCGCGGTATGACTGTCGACGCCCGCTGGGAGTGGGCACGCTCGTCCAACACCTGCTTCCGATGTCTGGTGAGCAAGCATCGCAGGGACCGGTGCAAGGCGAGACCCTGCGGCATCAACGGCTGCACACGCCCACACAACACGCTGCTGCACTCTGACGTGCCGGCCGCCAACCCAGCAACTGCTACGGGGGGAGCCCCCACTGCGGCTCTCCAACCGGCACCACCTGCCTCACCAGCGCCCACGGCCAGCTCTGAGGCCATGCTCTCCATCTGCGCGCCGAACACGGCCCGCAGCGTGCTGCTGAAGGTGTGCCCCGTCACCATCACTGGACCCACCGGGACCGTGAACACACACGCTATTCTTGACCCTCGTCGACGAAGACCTGGCGCGCCAGATCGGCGCCGATGGACCCGCAGACCCTCTCAACATAAGAGGAGTCAACGCTGTCTGCAAGCAGCCAGACAGCCGCCGCATCAGCCTCTGCATCAGAGGGCGAGATGAAGCCGATGTCCACACCATCTCCGCACGCACCATGGGCAGAATGAACCTGCGCAGCCAGGCAGTGCCCAGAGATGTCACGCAGTACCCACACCTGCGTGGCCTCCATCGGGCCTGCTACGCGACAGCAACACCGCGCATCCTGGTTGGAGCAGACAACTGGCACCTGATGGTGTCACGCCGGCTGCGGCAGGGCCAAACTCACGAGCCCGCCGCCTCACTCACCTGCCTGGGCTGGGTCATCTACGGGACCCTGCCACGCCTTCTGACTCGAGAGGACTCCGACGCAGCGGTGCTGCACATATCTGCGCCCGAGCATCCCGTCATCTACCCCACGACCCTGGGGCAGTCTCCAGACGACCGGCTGGACAACTTGGTGCGTCACCACTTCTCCGTTGACGCACTGGGTGTCTCACTGGCCATTAAGGTCAGAGAAGAGGACCAACGGGCGGTAGCGACCTTTCAACGCACCGTCCGCCACGTCGACAACCACTACGAAGTTGGCCTCCCCTGGAAGACTGATGACGTCGTACTGCCGTCCAACCACGCCCACGCCGTCACTCGGCTGCGTGGCATCGAGCGGAAGATGGACCGGGACCCGAGCTTCAGCTTGGAATACTCGCAGCAGATCTCCAACCTGCTCAGTAAGGGCTACGCACGACCAGCAGATGGAAGCGAGAGCAACAGCCCGCTTCAATGGTTCCTGCCACACTTTGCCGTGAGGAATCCAAACAAACCCGGCAAAGTGCGCCTGGTCTTCGACGCAGCAGCAGTCTCCTCAGGGGTGAGCCTCAACAGCCAGCTGCTGGAGGGGCCAGACCTGCTGAAATCTCTGCCAGGCATCCTCTTTCGATTCCGGGAGAGACCAGTGGCTGTCACCGCCGACATCCAGGAGATGTTCCTCCAGGTGAAGATCCGCAAGGAGGACCAGGCAGCGCAGATGTTCCTATGGCGAGGCACCGACCACACGCACCCGCCATCCCAGTACGTGATGACTTCGATGATCTTCGGAGCATCCAGTTCACCGTTCCTGGCACACAGCGTGCGAAACCACAACGCACAGCTGCACGCACGCACGCACCCTAACGCGTTGCGTGCCATCACCGAGAGCCACTACATGGACGACCTTGTGGAGAGCTTCTTCACAGAGGAAGAGGCCCGGCAGACAATCAGCGAGGTGAACGCTGTCCACACTCAAGCCAGCTTCAAGCTGCGCAGCTGGAACGCCAACTCCGAACGAGCCCTGGCAGATGTTCCTGCCACACTCCGAGCCCGAGCCCCTACGGAACTCGGGGGCAAGCACGAAGACCAGAGGACCCTGGGACTTCTCTGGAACGCGGAAGAGGACACTCTGGGATTCGGTGCCACCATGAACCGAGTCCCCACAGACGTCCTGGCGCAAGCACGCGCCCCCACCAAAAGAGAAACTCTAAGCGTGGTCATGTCCATTTATGACCCGCTGGGGCTTCTAAGCCACTACACGGTAGCGGCCAAAATCCTGCTGCAAGACCTGTGGCGCCTGCAGCTTGGGTGGGACGACACCCTGCCCCCTGACGAAGCCGAGCGATTCTCCGGCTGGCTGCAAGGACTGGCCGACGTCCGCCTGCTGCGCCTTCCCCGGTGCTACGATCTGGAGGAGGGGAGCCGGCAGCTCCACGTGTTCTGCGATGCCTCAGGACACGCCTTCGCAGCAGCAGCCTACTGGAGGATCCAGCACACAGACGGGACTGTGGCTGTCACCCTGGCAGCTGCCAAGTCTAAGGTGGCGCCCCTACGAGCGCTGAGCATCCCTCGTCTCGAGTTGCAGGCGGCACTCATTGGAGCCCGCCTCGCCGACCTCATCCTCAGAGAGCACCGATGGGTGCCCGAGAAAACCATCTACTGGACAGACTCCCGTACGGCACTGCACTGGATCGAGGATGATGCGCGCCGCTTCTCTCCCTTTGTGGGACACCGCCTCGGGGAGATCGCCGAGCTGACCAACCGCCAACAATGGCGGTGGGTCCCAACTCACCTGAACGTGGCAGACGACGCAACCAGACCGGTCTACACGCCGGGCCAGCCAACCGACCGCTGGTTCACGGGGCCTGCTTTCCTCAAAGAAGAAGAAGACCGATGGCCTGCAGTACCGGCTGACAGCCTTCCAGAGCAGAGCGAGGACGTCCTGGTCACCACCGTGGCTCCCAGCCTTGAGCCACGGTCACCTCTTCCGGACATCAGCCGCTTCTCTTCCTACGAGCGGCTGATACGAGCAACGGCAGCGGTCCTCCTATTCGCTGACAAGTGCCGGCGCCAGGCCGGCAACATGGAGGCACGGCACCTTGAGCGGGCTGAGCACCTATGGCTCGCCCGCGCTCAGCGCGATGACTTCGCTGCTGAGATCGCCTGCCTGAACGCAGGCCAGCCCATCTCCCGGTCCAGCCGACTACACAACCTGGATCCGGTCATTGAGGACGGCCTTCTCTGCGTGCGAGGGCGCATCGGAGCAGCCAACGTGCCCGCCAGCACCAAGCGGCCGGTCATTATAGACGGCCGCCACCCATTCACAAAGCTCCTCGTGCTGAAGGAGCACGCAGCCGCCGGCCACGCCAACAACGAGCGCGTGGTGAACGACCTAAGACAGCGCTTCTGGGTTCTTCGCCTTCGGCCTACGGTGCGCACCACAGCCCAGACCTGCGCCCTCTGCCGAGTGAGGCGAACCACGCCGCAAGTGCCCGTCACGGGCGATCTTCCACTGGCCCGCCTCGACGCCCACTGCCGCCCCTTCACTAACTGCGGCGTCGATTACTTCGGCCCGATGACAGTGACTATCGGCCGCCGTCACGAGAAGAGGTGGGGCGCCCTCTTCACCTGCCTGAGCACTCGCGCTGTCCACCTCGAGCTAGTGAGCAGCCTGACGACCGACTCGGCCATCATGGCACTGCGGCGTATGGCCGCCCGCCGAGGATGGCCCAAGCTGATGTACAGCGACAACGGCACCAACTTCAGGGGCGCTGACGCCGAGCTTCGAGCAGCTTACACCGAGTGGGCTCCAGTACTGCGGAACTACGGCCTCACCTACCGGATGGACTGGAGGTTCATTCCCCCTGGAGCCCCAAACCAAGGTGGCGCCTGGGAGCGGTTGGTGCGATCGGTGAAGACAGCTCTTCGGGTGGTGCTAACAGAACAGCACCCCAAGGAGGAAGTCCTCGCCACCTTGCTTACCGAAGCTGAGCACTCCATCAACGGACGACCCCTCACGCATGTCTCCGTGGACCCAGGCGATCCAGAGGCCATCACGCCGAACCATTTTTTGATTGGGACGTCAACAGGCCTACCCATGACGGGCCCTTGCCAACCAGCTGACCGACGCACCTGGAAAGCAGCTCAAGGACTGGCGGACCAATTCTGGGCAAGATGGGTGCGCGAGTATCTGCCTACTCTCGTGCCCCGAGGAAGTTCCTCACATGGAAAGCGGCCCCTTCAAGTAGGAGATCTCGTGGTAGTAGTCGACCCCACACTACCACGAAACACCTGGCCACGAGGGATCGTGAGCCGTACCCTGCCCGGACCAGATGGAGGCGTGAGGAGCGCTGAAATCCAGACGAGAGGAGGCATTCTGTGGAGACCAACCACAAGGCTCGCTGTCCTCCCAGTGGATAGAGAGGGCTGCGTTAGCTCTGCGCCGGGGGGAGAATGTTGCGGACAACAAGCCTGAAAGGAAGCTGGCCAGCGGACCGAGGGACGGAGCGACGAGTTAGAGCAAGAAGGCAAAATGTTGACTCGCGTCCAGGCTGGCCTACCTCAGGCATCCTTCCTCTGGTCTCACCTCTCCGCGCTCCTTAGACATCGCGCCTACAAGCACTACACACAAGAGTAGTTTTGTGCCATAAATATAAGGCCCTATTTTTGTTATTTTCATTCACTCCAGTTTACTTGTTCACTTCACTTCTACTATCGTTTCACTTAATAAAGATTTGAAGTTTGAATACTGGGATTTAATACAGTCCACTTCGGATCCTGACCTCAACACTATCCATCCATCCATCCATCAGCCTAGTTCGTCCACTGCTGGACATAAGCTTTTCCAGGACTTTGCCACTCCGGGCGGTCATCCTGGAAGAATTGCCCATGGGCAGGCGGGTTTGTGAGCGCGGTGCCGGAACCCTCGCACCAGTGACGCCGCTGCCCGTCACCAATCTCTTCCATATAAGGCCCGGCTATTAGGGATGGATATACCGCCATCCATCGGTCCCAGGCATGGTGGGCCTCCTGGTTTTTTGTCTGTGAGCTGTCCTCTTACTCTCCCCCGAATTACTTCGAGGGGGTCTCCAATTAAGATGGTGGTACCTCCACAGTCAAGCTCGGCATCAGCTCTACCACCTCATATAGGTCAAATACAACAATAAAATTGTTTTTACAGGCAAAGTAGGAGGTTGGCGTGAACATTTCGATGAAGAAATGGTGAAGCAAGCGGAGAACTGGATTTCAGAAAACCTCCAAGGATCTGACTTGAAGTATCCACACATGGAAAATAAACAACATGAGAATTAATTCAACAACCAAATGCAATTTTGCCTTTATTTTCTTTTTTTTTGTTTTATTAAGAATTGGCTATTAAATGATTAAACCGCAGATAATGTAAGAGAATCTGTTTTTTTTTTTTTTTAACAAACTGGCCGCCTTAAATATACTGCGTGTTAAGATAAAGTTATTAAAAACTAATATTTTTTTATCGATTTCTCAATTTTTAGGGTTCCGTAGTACCTAAAAGGTACAAAAGGAACCTTATGGTGCGACTCCGTTGTCCGTCCGTCGGTCCGTATGTCACAGCCTCATAACTTTAGAACCGTTAAAGATACAGACATGAAATTTGGCACAAATAAAATAAACTTTTAACAAAAAAATAGCAACCGACTTCAATAGTAACAGCAGTCATTCACTAAAAAGTTAATAATAATTCTATAAAGACCGATGGTACCGAAGCAACACTTTTGCCGACTTCTTTCTTCCTGAAACATTATGTTATCTAGAAGTCGGCGTATTTCCATATAGCAACATAAAAACCAATATAAGAACGCCGACTTCTAGATAACATAACGTTTCAGGAAGAAAGAAGTCGGCAAAAGTGTTGCTTCGGTACCATCGTTCTTTATAGAATTATTATTAACTTTTTAGTGAATGACTGCTGTTACTATTGAAGTCGGTTGCCATTTTTTTGTTAAAAGTTTATTTTATTTCACATTTTTTAGTGTTGCTGGGTTAAATTGTGAAATATGGGTAGTTCTTGCAAACGTGGTTTTAATATGAAACGAAGTTCAAGTGAGTATAAGTAGCTATGTTTGAGTAGCTTCCTGCTATCAATCTCGAGTTATGTGCTGTCATTCGTTAAAGAGTTCTACGGTGATGAAGCCAAGATCGAAGGTCAGGTGGGTACACAGGCTATTTTCAAGCAATGCCCTGCAATGAGCACCATAACACAAACTGATTGCCGCAATCCAAAGTTATGTGCTGTCATCCGTTGAGGAGTTCTATGGTGATGAAGCCAGGATCGAAGGTCAGGTGGGTATTCTGGTAATCTCCAAGTAATACCCTTGAATTAGCAACCTAACGCAGTGATTGCCGCAATCTCGAGTTATGTGCTCTGATCCGTTGAGGAGTTCTATGGTGAATATGGTAATGAAGCCAGGATCGAAGGTCAGGTGGAAGAATGATGATTTTCAAGTAATACCTTGTAATCAGCACCCGGGTACAAAGCGATTACCTCAATTTCGAGAGGTATGCTGTCATTTTCTGAGGAGTTCCACTGCCTATCTCTAAAGACCTTCATCAGATCATGACCAAACCCAAAATGGGACCTACCTGGAAGTACACTTTTTCAAACAAAAAAAGAATTGTTCAAATCGGTTCAGAAATGACGGAGTTATGGAGTAACAACGCCAAAAAAAAAAAATAAAAAAAAAAAAAAAAAAAAAACATACAGTCGAATTGAGAACCGCCTCCTTTTTGAAGTCGGTTAAAAAAGCATTAAATTGCCCACATATTTAAGTGTAAAAAAATATGAAAAATTTGAAATTGTTCCTAGTATTTCCAAAACAAAAGTGAGAAAAATAAAAAATATTAGCCTAAAAATACAATATGGGTATCAAATTGTAGATATTAAAAAGTTGATTATACAAATTTAAACTTTTAATATATTTACTGACACTGGTTTCGAGAAATCTTTAAAAAAAAAACAAAAATATATGTCCCCCCACCCCTTATCTCCGAAAATGGTGAACCGAAAAATATGGAAAAAATGACAATTTTAGATCATAACTGGTTAATTACAGGAAAACTATAGCGATTTAAAAAAACAGCATTAATGAGAAATATAAGAAAATAAGTAAAATAAATAAAAAAAATATTTTATTAATATTAAATATGGTTATCAAATTGTAGTTAATTTTAAAAATATTTACTACTAATGTATTTACTGACACTGGTTCCGAGAAATCTTGAATGACCCCAGAAATATGTATGTCCCCCACCCTTATCTCCGAAACTGGTAGACCAATAAATATGAAAAAAATCATGGTAATTTGTATTGACGTAAAGATGACAGTATAAATAAAGCGGTTGAGAAATTCAGAGAAAAAAATGACAAAATTTAATTTATCATCCACAATACGGAACCCTAGGTACGCGAGTCTGACTCGCACTTGGCCGGTTTTTTTTTCAATAGTTGGCGGAAAAAATTGCAGGGCACTTTTCCCTCGCCCCGCATAGGAAGCTGGACCGTAATTTTATACATTTTTTCTTACGTGTCTCGTCCCCTGGTTTATTCGTCCGAGGCATTGTATCATTTGTTCAAATGTTTTCCATGTTATTTGGAAAACATGTTGAATTTTACGATAGTATATTATCCCATCAAAAACATTTCATGTAAACTAGGTCGCCAAGACTCATAAGCTCATAACGCTTTCACTGTTAAAAAGTTATCAGATCTCATGTTAAGCTAAGTCCTTAACTATACAAGGCCTAACTCTACAAGACCTACATCTTGATTAAAAAGTATGGCTTGGCCGTTTTATGAAACTATATAATAATAATAATAATAATAATAAGTAATTTATTCACAAAAACGGTACATGTTTACACAATTTATGCTTAGTTAGATTACAAATAAGTTTAAACAAGTTTAGCATAGTGTAAGAGATTAGGAGCATCTGCTGCTAAGTAGGTTGTAAGCCTGAATTTCAGCATACAGCGCCTCCACCCTCGTATCAATATTTATTAGCTTCTAAAAACATATCAACAAACGCATGCCTAAAATATATATATATATATATATATTTATATTTATATTTCCTAAGTTTAAAGCCTTATCGTCTACTTATATTAACATTAAAACAGTAATTCAAAAATCTTAGAGTGAAAAAATTGAAAAATGAAAACAGAATAATCTAACATTGTTGATAAAACAATAACACAACCACATAGATTACGCGCTGTAAAACCATGTATTACGGAATCCTTAGTTAAATCTATAATTAAAAGAGATTCGTTGCACAAAGTGGCACGAAAATTTCCGGACAGTGAAGAAATACAAAAATCGTACAAAACTTACAGAAATATTTGTAAAATAGCAACCAAGGCTGCTCGTGATCTTTACTTTGGTAACAAAATAGAACGTAATAAATTCAATTCTCGAAAAACTTGGAATATCATCAAAGAAGCTGCGGACTTTGAGAAAACGTCAAAAAATGCTTCAATCTCACTTTTAGATGGTAAAATAAACAATGCAGAGTCTGTCAATAGAGTAAACACATATTTCTGCAACATAGGCAAAGAGCTTGCTCAATCTACACTTACTCGTCTTAATAGATCAGAAGAAGACCTATCTAATGACATAATTTCAACAACAAAACATCCCAATTCATTCTACAGAAATATTGTCTACCATAAAGGAACTAAAATTTTCTCATTCTTCTGGTTGGGATAATATAAGTAACGAAATTTAAAAAAAAAAACGGTTTTCTCATTCTAGAACCTCTTGTACATATCTTTAATCTAAGCTTCGCTAATGGCATCTTTCCAGACTATTTCAAACTGGCTACTGTTGTTCCTCTGCATAAAGGAGGTGATACTAAAAACGTCAAGAACTATAGACCTATTGCTATGCTACCTACCATCTCTAAGGTATTGGAAAAATTAGTAAAACGACGTCTCATCAGCTTTTTGGAAAAACATAATCTATTGTCAGATAAGCAATATGGTTTCAGGCATAAAAGGTAAAAGGTCAACAGGTGACGCCTTAGATGACTTGACTAGCTACCTTGTTGAACAGTTGGACAATGAGAGACGTTGCATCGGTGTGTTCCTGGATCTGGCCAAGGCTTTTGATACAGTTTCTATTCCAATACTACTTTGCAAACTGGAAAGCCTTGGCATAAGAGACCTACCAATGCATTGGTTCCGCTCGTATCTAGAAAATAGACACCAAAAAGTTAACATCGAGGGTTCAATAAGTGAATCTTTGCCTGTATCCTTTGGAGTTCCCCAAGGCAGCGTCCTGGGCCCTGTTTTGTTCTTGATTTACATAAATAGCTTGACTGATTTAAATACTATAAATGGTAGGATAGTGTCTTTCGCGGATGATACTGCCCTCATTTTTACAGACTCTAATTGGGATACAGTCTTCAATAAAGCAAATCGTGGAGTTGCGTTGATTAAAGAGTGGCTCGATAAGAACTTACTAACGCTGAACATAAGCAAAACCAAATATTTATGTTTCACTAAAACAGATCACACAGCCGCAGAGGACAGTCATTGTCTGAAACTTCATACTTGTAACAACTTATCCAATTTCTCCGCCCTTCAATGTCAATGCGATACCATTGAACGTGTGAAAACGATCCGTTATGTAACAAATAATTTCTGAGTAAAGTAAGTACTCCTGTAATAGAACTATTGTGATCCTGGTCACGAGTACTATCTGTAACAAAATAGGTTCTTGGACTATTTGTCTGTAAGAGAGAATAAATAAATACCCTGCTTATAGATGTATATACATATGTGTTATGTACAGTCATATGTACGTACAGTACTTAGTATGTATTTATTTAATAATTAAAAGATGACCGCTGGAAGCGATACCATCCGTAGAATGAGGTTATAGTAATGTATATACCTCTCTACGTCTCCTACGTTATTATGACATACTTGAGGAGTACATCGATTTATTAATTACAAATAAAATCATTGGCCGTGATTTATTTATGTGATCGTCTAGTAGATTAGGGCACCACGTTATGTTACAAAACGGTTGTGCTCAAAACAATGTAGATCATAATTCAACAAAGAAAAATAAAGAAATCAAGAAAAACGAATGTACTAGTTATTGGTTAAATGATACGACTTAGCTGTATTCTGGAACTCAGCTTTATTTCAAGGTTATTATTGCCATTGAAAATCCAAGGGAAAACGAAATACATTATGACTAAATCACTATGTAAAACCACTTTTGATTCGACACTCCGTGAGACGTTTAACAAATAACAATTTCATTACTTCGTATGTTGCGCGCGACATTATATTTTTAATTAGATAAATGATTATGTAATTATCGGATAATATAGTAAAGTGTGTGTGTGTGTGTGTGTGTGTGTGTAAAATATGATATTGCAGTTATTTGGGTTAGAAAAAGGGATTGATGAACCGTAGATACTCGACGATCGGCAGCTGCAAGTGCTAAGGTGATTTAGCTAGATGTTTGATATTTGAGGGGATTCTAGACCCAGATGAGTCCAGAATGAAGTGGGGGCCCTACAAAATTAGACGATAATCTCCCTGACCAACCAAATAATTACCCCCACGTTGTCACACAAAATGACACCGCTTCCGAACAAATTCCTGCGAAACAACCTAGACTATACCTTATAACCTAAGTGTCCCTAGAAATTTACACAGACATACAAAACCTCACAAAACTGCCTCCAAAGCATTCATTCATCACACCTACGACTTGATCAAGTCAATTTCTAAATTTCTAAGCTTGACCTGTGGACGGGATATTGCAGGTGCAACCTAAGGAGCCCCTGAAGCAGAATTCACCAACTCTGGTTCCGACACAAGCACTGGGCAAGGATTCCCATCAGAGTTAACAGCCATGTGAATACCCGGACGTCTCCAGAGACCACAGTCCACAAAGACCCCGCCCCTAAACCAGAAAGGGTTCCTAACATAAGAACTAAGTGTTCATATATCATTCACAACAAAAATCTAAATTATGAAGACCTAAAAATGGAAATTGAGAAAAGTCATGTGAGAAATTATATGCAGAAATCTCCTTCCTGTACCTGTACCTAAAATCCTGTAGAAGTGGATAAGTGAGAGGGGAAAGAAATAATATGGTGGTGTGACACCCGTAGCTCGCAGTACCTATGTATAAAATCTCGAATTTCTCACAGACTTTTTGTAAATCGAATATAAAGCAGCACAGCTAGACGTAGAAACTCTAAAGGTCCTAAATTTTGGATAGGAATGAGGGACATATATATTATTCTTTACATAAATAAATTGTGAAACAAATAATTGAAATATATAAAGCTAAATCGCGTTCGTGTTTAACACCGAAAATATAATTTACTTCACTCCCGACACTTAATTTCAGAGCTCTGAATTGCAACCGTGTACGTCGCTAGTATAAATTACTTCAGAACCGACGCTAAAACTTTAAAACACAAACAAAGACGACACTTCGACGCGATTTCTTATAAACGTTCCGCTTCGCCCGCACTAGTGAAAGATCTAGACTTCAGGTGACCTCGCAGGTCCACGCGTAACCGGAGTGTCCCTAGACTATCTATGACTTAGAGGTGTTTATTTTAAACTAAGAAACCAGACTGTACGCGACGTGTTTCCTAGATCGACCTGTTTCCGAGCGTCCCGTCACCCAACTGTCCACTCTTTCTTTGTCCCCACCTATGGTTTTTCCCAAATTTTGCATAGTTTTAGGCTCCGCCCTTCTTCCAGACACATTATTTCGTAAATTAATTAGTTGTCAAACACTACTTGAGGCCTGTTTAGCCAAAATTCAACAAAAACAGTCAAGAGCGTGAAATACATTAAAACTAATCTCCTTTTCAACTCGTGAAACATAGATCTACAATAATTTTAGATGTGCCATTCAAATCTATAGCAAATAAGTAAAGAAACATTTAAATATAGAATGCTGAATAATTTACTAGTCCAAATACTGCTATTTTAATCTTATTCATAATGCAAACTATTTTGGACCTTTTTGAATTTCATGAAATCGATTAATTGAAAGAAAATGTGGTAGAACACGTTTTATTTTATATGTTTGTGTTCTAAGTCATTTAACTATTATCATTATATCAGATCTAGCCTCCGAACATGAAATAACACACTTTTCATGATTCAAGTTTTTAAACTAATTTTATCAATAAACATACACCACCTCTCTGATATTTGTAGATCTGTGGCTTCTTCCAAGATTTTACAAGTTTCACAAAAAATACGAACATGGTTTCAACATCATAAAACTTGACACATTCTCTAGGACCAAACTTATGTTTGTTTTATTGCATGGGAACTCTAAAAAAAATCATACTGGCGCCAATTGCTAAGTAAAATATAGATGAAAGCGTTTCTATGCCCTGTAGCTTGACCCTTGTGACGCTGTGAAATAAGGTCGCTAATACGTCCTTGTTTCTTTACATTAGTTTAGGCTGTTATTAAATTGTTTCTGGAATCTACGTGACATTTCTTTCCATAAAGTTAGACGTGTATTCAATGTTGTACAAACTTGAACTCAAACCTGAAGGCATACGAACGAAATATCCATTAAATTATTAATATTTGGCTACTCCCACTTATTCCAAATAGATTGGGTCTAATTCTAAATTGCCGAAGTTAAAATCATAGATGGAGTTACTGGTATAAAATAACGAATAAAAGCAGTACAAAGTAATTTATATATTTCTGTATGAATGAAGGAACTTCAGTCGTTACAGTTACCTAGGGGTTGTTCTTGATGATAGACTCAACTGGCATGAGCACATTAAAACCCTGTCTGGGCGGATACGAAAGTTGTCCTTCATTTTCGGGTCGCTACGCTATGTGCCAAAGCCTAGTCTCTTACTGCATTGATTCCTGGGGTGGTGCTGCCAAAACAAAAATTTTACAGCTGGAAAGAGCTCAGCGTATGGTTATTAAAGTAATGTTGAAGAAACCATTTCAGTCTGACACAGACCTTCTACATCAAGAAAGTGGAATACTAAGTGTTCGTAGACTTTTTATCTCCAATATTCTAACAAAATTGTCATTTCAAGAGGTGGCATCAACCGCCAATGAAAACAAAGGCAGCAGGTCAGTTAGACTTGAGGGTAAACTTATTAAAGTCCCCAGAGTAAGCTCTGCATTTGCTAACCGTTTTAAAAACTTTTTGGGTCCATTCATTTACAATCAAATTAACAAAGAAATACCTTTAGAAGATAAAACTAAATTAAAACATAATTTAATAAGAAAACTCCGTACTTGGCTTTTATCAAAATCTTATGATAGCATTGAAAAACTTTTGCATATCGAATCTTAGCATTAAATAAACTTTTCATTCCCCCCTTCCTGCCCATATATATATTATTTTTTCTAGTGATTTACATGTTATACATTGCTCACGGACACTTCTTTCTATTGGTACCCACATACATATAAGCGAAAACTTCATTTATCACTTATAGAAAAACTATTTCCCATTAGGTAACACATTTACACTGAATCGTATATTTATATATGATATCATACACTTAGGTACAATTTACAAAATAAAATAACTGTTTATATTACTTTAGTATTACTTATAGCACTGGGCGCCCTTTGGCGAAAATAACTTCATAGTGCTTCCGTGTTACGGAGAACTCTAGTATCGGAGCACACATATTCGAAACTATTATTATGTGCTAGGTTGTTAGTTTTACAGTCTGAGAAAGAATCTGTTAATGTGTCGGAAGCCTGCTTTGGGTATTATTAGTCCCAAATTATTTTTTTCTCTATTTTTGTATTTTACTAACCCTAGGATAGGCCTAATTAAGTTTTTCTGTAATACTAACCATTTAAGTAAATAAATAAATAAATAAATAAAATAAAATAAATTGTTTTCCTATACTTTTATTCCTATTTATCATTGCCTATTCCATTATCTTTATAACAAAAAAAATATATACAACGTTCTATCATAAATACAATATTTTTTGGTTAACCAAAGGCACTGCGCTCGCCTCCCATACAAAGATACCCAGGTGGAGTATTTTTTCAAGATTAAAAAAAAAAACAAACATTTTTTTCTTTGTTTTTGTCGATATATTTAGATCTAGTTTCACCCACTTTCGGAAGTGCACTTGTACGAGGGACACACTGTATATTGCGTAACATGTTAACCCAAATATTTAAATATTTTTTTCCGCTTTCATGAAAACGGAGACAAAAAAAATAGTTTGCTGCTTCTAGCATGTGGGGTGTAATTGTCTGCGTGATTACAATAGCATGTTGATTTTAGCCTTGTACTTGGCCCAATCACTTGGGCTTTTAAAGTAGGCAACTTCACTTTAATCCCCAGAGTGTTTGGGGCAGTCAAGAGGCCGAAATCAACAAGCAATCAAAGATGGCGTTTTATACTACTGTCACTACAAAACTCTGAGAGGCAGGTGTAGACTGTGAAATGGGAGGTTTTATTGATATAAGAAAACAAATACTTCTGCCGATTCGTATATTTAATTTAAGAGGCTATGTGAATTTTATTTTGTCACTGTCACTCCAAGCGAAAAATCGCGGAGCGCGAGAGGGGCGGATTCGGGGCAAAAGGGGAAAAAAGTTGGTTTTATATTTTTATGCGAAACTGCAGGGATTTGCGAGACATGAAGACCATTCAGCTTCTCTTCACGTCACTTGTTAGGACCAAACTCGAAGCAAGTTCTGTAGTATGGAGCCCATATGAGAGCATGTCATACACTCTAATAGTAGAAAAGGTGCAAAAAGCTTTCCTACGTTACCTATATAAAAGAAAGTTTGGTTACTACCCTTTTATGTATCCCACCCCTTTTCTCCTAGGTACTTTCAATTTGAACTCACTGGACGTTAGGTGCAAAACGGACTTGTTGGTTCAGGTGTGCCGTATTCTGCGGGGTGACTCTGACTGCCCCAAACTTGTGAATGCTGTAACCTCGCTATTTGCACCCAAAAATTACAGTCGCGCGTGTTAGAATAACAGTAACAGTTTTATAAAAATGTAAAAGTGTTTAGAAGAATTCGTTCGATCGGCAGTCAACAGGCAAGTGCCCAAGATTCAATGCAAACTGCAAAGGTGCAACTGCAAAGGCTTTTTTATGGGGGGGGGGGGGGGGCATGGTCCCCTGTATCCGCGCTTGATTTCAATCTATACATAAGATACTTTTTCTGTATCAAACTTTGGGGGACACCTCGCTCCGCTCCTCTTCTCTCGGCTCTGAATAGTTACATAACGTTGAAACTCCCTGTGAACTAACGAACTAACTCCCCATTCCATCATTTTTACTTGCCATTTATTTATTAGTCTGCTGACGTATTTTTAGTATTGACATATTAACACGAAATAAGCAGACAATTGTTTTTTTATTACTGTCTATGTTTTACTGTCGCACAAATTTACCAACAGACGATAAAAAAATATCTGCCTATTATTTTTTTCAACTGATCATAATAACCTCTCGAATGTTTAAATAACAGTTAAAAAAATTTGTTCCCCTTTTTTAATAACCAAAACTAACTTAAACTAACATCCAATATACCTCAGCGCAGTAGCCCATTTTATCTTCTGTTTAAATAATAAAATACTTTAATAGTCATTTCATTCATATAAATAACTCTTCAAAGCTTGACGACACTTGGAATTTGACGCGAAAAGCCAAGCTGCGAGTATCCCCAAAGTCACGTGTGTCAAGCGCTTGAGCGGATAAAGACTTTTTGTATTTGGAATCTAAATAACTATTAGTATTCTCAGTTGTACTTTTCATATTTAAATCACCCAACAAAAGCACTTTGTCATTCGAGTGACATGTACAGTGGAGACCGCATCAAGTAAGACACATTGGACTTTGTACCTATCTTATATTCTTCTCTGTAGGGGCTAATGTCGTTCTGCAAGTGTATAGCTTGATAAGGTCTCCACTGTACCAGACATGCACATTTTCACGGCCAGAGACGTGGGTAAAGAATACGTGCTACTAATTTGATCATTATCAGAAAGTGATCTGCTGAAGTGGTCGGCTCATTATGGACCAAATAAAAGAAACGTTTCCCTTCGTAATACAAGATTTAGAGCCTGAGTTGTCTGCAGAGTTACTGCGGACTCCCTTTCCTTTCGGCGGTAAGTATACTGATTGCTAGGTTTTGTTTATTTAATATTTATTGAGAAAACAATTCTATTATAATTTTCATCTACTCTCATATTGTATGGACCATTAATGTATAATGAATTCCATACGAATTGTTAAGCTGGGTTGTTAAATGCTAGGGGTTGCTGCTAAAGAATAATGATTTCGAAGAGAGATAGGAACCAAACCCAATGGTTTACAGCTTTCTGTTGACTTAATTCCAAACATAGCTCTAATACACCTTTTTTGGGCTTTAAATACGAGTTCTCTATTGGTGGAATTGCCAAATAAAATTACGCCACATCTTAATACAGAAGCCTGTGTAGAGCATATGCATGAGAATTAATTTTTTTGCATAATTGTTCAATTTGTGCTTTCCAATTTAGATTTTTATCAATTATTAAACCTAAGAATTTAGTTTTGTTAAAAGTGTTAATTTTTTCGTTTTTAAAATTGATACCCATGTTGGAATTCACAGGTATTCGTCGAGTAAACTGTATAAGTTGTGTTTTCTGTAAATTTATTATTAAGTTGTACACTGTAGCCATTCAATAATTGCATATAAGGTATCGTTGATATCATTTTCAAATAGTGCTTTATCTCTACATTGTATTGTTACCGTGCTGTCATCTGCAAATAAGGACATAGCGTTAGGTGTTGTCCTGGGTAGGTCATTAATATATAAAATAAATAGCAGTGGCCCCAGAACACTGCCCTGAGGGACGCCGTAGCAGACATCTCGCTCACGCGACATGTAAATCACTTCCTGTTTAGTTTTACAGTTAATTCTCGAGATCTGTGTGTATTGTTTCCTATTTTATAGGTAAGATTTAATTATATTCCATATATTTCGTCTAATACCGTAGCCTGCATCAATTTTGTTTAATAGTTTGGTGTGGTCCACATAATCAAATAGCAACACATAGTGATGGGGGAGGCGGTAAGTTTTGTATTTATCGATATATGGTAAATCATGTTTACGCGTTTGACCTATTACTTGACACTGCTTTATTTGGTATCGTTTTCACCAAATTGCTACACACAAATGTACAAAACTTACAAATTGGGTACATTTGCATGTTTTAGTAAAATGCATAAGTGTGCGTTGGCTCGTACACATATCGCAAAATCCTAATTTCAGAACTAAAATAGTAAATAATGAGTTAAGGATATTACATATGCAAAAAAATCAGTTCCGGCCATGGCTAACATATTTTGCGTTACCGCGCGGAGGGAAATTCGTCCCACTAGAGCGGACGGGGTAGGGTCAATAGTAATAGGTATTTTATTTGTTTATTTCGATCATCGTTATACGGCATTGGTCCTACTTGTTATCACGTCGGGACGTAAATATATTATGGTCGGCTAAAAGTGGTTTTTTGATTGTTTGATTTATCAGTTGACACTTTGAACATTTCAGACACTCCCTTAGAGATACATAATAATATAGTGACGGTTAATTGTCACGATTACCCGTGTTTAAATATTTTTCGCCCGTTGAGCTGGTTTTGCACTTGCGGGAAAATAAACTGAACCAATTATTTCTTTAAAATAATTGTAATTAAAGTTGTTATTACAAAAAGTGGAAACTAATAAATACTTTAAGCACCACGCCAATATCTATCTCACTGTAGCCTATCTCAATTATGTCGCTATCTGTCTCATTTAAATACGTTTAAACTGCGTTACTACCTCATTCCCACTCATTTTTAAATTCGTCACTATTTATCTCACTCTAACGCGTGTAAAATGGCATTTCTAATGCACGTCAAATAACTTCACTGCCCGCCACTCTTTCATTTTAAATTATAATTATTATAAAAAATACGCAGCTCCTTTGGTAGTAAAATAGCAATAACTTATTTTTCAAAAGTAATACTCAGAAATTGTCAGATCATTTAAAAAACAAGATTTGATGAGCCATTATTTTAAACAATTTGCTAGACTAACATAGTAGGTACATTTTATTTCAGGGTGTGGTGTCGAAGTTACCTAATTACAAAAAATTGCTCATAAATCGGGTATTTTTTTTCTTCCTGAAGATGAGGTTGATTTTTGACTTTATCAATAGCAGAAATATTCAGAGTTGCGTAACAAAAATGTTATCCTTTTTCCGTTAAAAATTCTTAACGCGAACGCTCGGTGTCTTGTCCGTCAGCGGCATATCTATCAATCGGTTTGCCATATCTCAAAAGAAAAAGATCTTTTGAAAGATCGCTATTTTCATTAAATAATACTTTTTAACAAATATGTTTGTAATTTATTACCATATAATAAATAATAAATAGCGCTGCTCGGTCTTCCTTGAGTTTTTAAATATATATATTTTTTATTTGTGATTTTTTCAAAAACTTTCATGCTCCGTTTTTTAATTTAATTAAAAATTCTTAGCAAATCATATTATAATTATTCTTTATGTCTGCTCATGATTCATGAACAGTTTCGCTCCTTTGTCCATTACTTTCAACAATAAGGGAAAAACGCGTTTCACAAATCATTAAAGAAACAATGAAGATTTAAAAAAAACTTACCAATTATTTTCAGAAGTTCCCCAGCCCAAGTTTTGATGACTTGCCCACATAATTATATGTCTTTTTCAATTGTTCCCCAAACACAACCTCAAGCTAATACTTTCTCTATTACTGCCCACTCTGTTCGTTGTCTTTTGTCATCTCCCCCTGATTGCAGTTGTCAAAAATTAGATCATGTCAACTCAATAAAATATTTAGGCCTTATAGTAGACAAAAATCTCTCTTTTCAGGAACATATCAGAGCGGTTACTGCCCGTGTTCGCAAACTGATATACGTTTTCAGAAACATATATCAATTTAACCTTTATCAATTTAAATAATGACGGCAGTCGTATATACAACGAAATTAAAAGGAAAACTATCACAGCTAAGTAGGGTTTATAAGTTAACGAGTACAGATCGCGCCAAACTTTTAGTCCCCTCTAAACACGGGGCGATTCGCATCAGCAGGAACAAAATGTATGGGCCGTTCTTGGGAAGAGCAACTTCCGAGCGTACTAGAAGTTTGGCGCGATCTGTATTAGTCGACAAACTTATAAAATGTACTCAAAGAAGAAGTCCGCATATTGTGCAGGACAACTACGGAACCCTACACTGCGCGTGGCCCGACACGCACTTGGCCGTCGGGAGTCTAATCGTTATTTTTGTTCTTCCAGAGTCTCATACTTATTTATGTTTTTGATTCGATTTGAGAGAAGAACCAAAATGTACAAACTGGGAGCAGTGAGAATACCTAGCTGGATGAAATAATTTCTGCATGACTCAGTTTGAGGAATTCTAACGATTGTACGGATCGCTCTTTTTTGTATTACGAAAGCTTTATTCATATTATACTGATATCCATTTCCCCAAAATTGAATGCTATACCTAAGTCGCGATTCTACAAGGGCGTAATATTTTGTTTTTAATTCCTTGATACTAACTTCTTCTAATAGGCTTCTAAGAGCATAGCATGCTGAGTTAATTGAACTCTCAACTGCACTCAACTCCCGCTTTCAACTTAGTAATGAGTCTATATGGATACCCAGAAATTTAACGTCTTCAACCGGAGTAATTGTGTTATTCCCCATCCCGATATTTATGGTATCCTTAGCCAGAGGTTGATCTAAACAACATTGCACTTGTTTTTGAAGTGTTTAGCTTTATTCCATTAATTTGGAATCAGTTATTAAAAACCATTAATGCCTTATTTGATTTTGCACTAAGATCGTCTAAATCATCAGAGGAAATGACAGCATTTGTGTCATCTGCGAAAACCATGAGTTTGATTTCTGGCACTAACTTCATGATGTGGTTTATTAAGTCATTAGTGAAAAGGACAAAAAAGATAGGCCCCAAAATGGAAACTTGGGGAACGCCTTTAGTAATCATTACCGTCCCTGATTTAATAGTCCCTTTCCTGCTGATCCTCTATAGTTTTAATCTCAACAAATTGCTTTTTGTTTTCCAAATAAGATGTTATAAGTTTCAAGATATTTCCTTTGATGCTGTAATGCTCCAGTTTGGACAACAGAATCTCATGATCAACTAAATCAAAAGCAGAGCAGAAATCTAGGAACAGACCTGCCACTTTTTGTTTATTATTAAAACTGTAAACCACGTCATCAGCGTCAATTGCGTCCTTGGTTCCTACACCGCGTTTATAACCAAATTGCCTCTTACTAATCACTTTATTAAAATTCAAATGTAACATAAGCCTATCCCTAATAAGTTTTTCAAATATTTTTGAAGTAACTGGCTGCAAAAAAACAGCACGGTATTTAATTGCATCAGTTTTTGGTCCCTTTTTGTGTACAGGTAAGACCTTTGCTATAAATCACATGAGCGTACTCGGAACTAATGATAAAGATGAGAAAATGACGTTATCCACTATAACAAACAAGTATCAAATTTAGTTTCCGGTACGTTCGCTTTGAATCGGCACATAAAAGAATTATAGATAGATAGATAGATATAATCTTTATTTACTCAGCACTATCAACAAATTAATTCAAACAAAATTTAGGTATAAAACAAAATAAAGTTTCAAACACATTTTAGACACAAAACAAAATGAATTGCTGGGTAAAAAGGCCCTGACTCAGCATGTGTTGCAGCCAGTAAGTAGACTACAACGCTGTTATTATGCCAGAACCATTGTTTTGTCACGCATACTTCCGACATTTTAATGCATACTTACATAGATACAAATAGTTACAGAAATACATACTACTATTTTAATTATATAACATTAGTAATCAACAATAATGGTGTACAATAAACATACATAGATAATGAGCGAGTAAGTGAGTAATCAATATGTGGCCATACATACAAGTTATAAAATAGGCAGATGAACAACTATCTACATAGATAAATAAATAAATAAGGTTTATGAGTTCGTGTTGGTTTGGTTGCTCAGAAGATATTTGAAGTATGATTTTTTGAAGTTAGTTTTAGGTTTTAATTCCCTCAAAGGTGGTGGTATATCATTCCAACACTTTGTGGCTTGGTGTTTAAAGCTACCCCTGAACGCGGCGGTCTTGTGACACTGCATTGACATTACAGGTGTACATTTCCGGACTTTATACTTGTGCCTGTCCCTGCGCCATCCAAGTTTATCATGTAGATAGCTTGGTTCCCCTGTCTCGATCACTCCGAACAATAAACTGGCAAAATGAAGCTTTTGACGAGCCTCCATATTTAAAATGCCAGCACTGTTCAGATATGGTGTCACATGTCCACGTGAAGGTATATGAAAACAGTAGCGACTGCAGGCATTCTGTACCCGTTGTAATAGTCTGTGCGTTTTCTTGTACAAACATGGCCCATACACCACCAGACAGTAATTAAGTTTCGAAAGTATCAAGGACTCGCACAGTTTTATCCTCATCTCAGTGCTTAAGTACTGTCGTATGTTGTACAAAACCTTAAGTCTGTAGAAGCAGTTTCGCACTAGTTCCAACACGTGGCCCTCAAAATGCATTTCACTATCCAGAATCATACCCAGGTTGCGCGATTCATTTACTCTATCAATGATTTGAGTTTTGATCTTCACCTGAGGATTTAAACCAGCTATGTATTGTGTTTGTTTATTTGATCCAAGTATCATGTATTTGGTCTTTGCAGGATTAAGCGCAAGGGAATTTGCTGAGGACCAATTGGCAATTCTTTCTAGATCGTTGTTAATTGTTTGTATGTCGCTATCAAAAGTGGTTTTATTGATGGGGAGGTATATTTGTACATCATCCGCATATATATGGTAGTCACAATTCTGAATGGATCCAACAATGTCAGCACAATAGATCATAAAAAGCAAAGGCCCCATAATGGAACCCTGTGGCACTCCTCTAGAAACGAGTGCTGGTTCAGATGCCGAGAATGTGCTATCCGACCTAGGTATTATGACTTGCTGCCATCTGTTTGTGAGGTAACTATTGAACCAACATATGGATTTTTCATCAAAGCCATAGTATGCCAATTTTGACAATAAAAGAGTATGATCAATGCAATCAAATGCGCGAGAAAAGTCTAGTAGTACTAGGATTGTACCCATTCCCTTATCTTGTGCTGTCAAAATATTATCCACAACATCTAATAAAGCAGTGGTTGTACTTCGTCCTTTACGAAACCCAGATTGATATTTTGGCAGAATATTATTTTTCTCAATATATGCAATAACCTGACCGTAAACCACATTCTCAAGTATTTTTGATAGATATGGTAGGTGACTGATTGGGCGTAGATCTTTATAGTCAGTAGGATTGTTGTTTTTTGCAGTAGGGACAATTTGAGCAACTTTCCAGAGCTCAGGGACGGTGGATGTATTGATTGACTTATTTATTATGTCTGTGATTACTCGTAGCGTTTGAGGAAGTGTCAGCAAAACCATATCCATGGATATCTTGTCTGCCCCTGTAGCATTGGTCTTAATACTTGTTATTATTTTTGCAACAGTGCCTTCATTAACTGGTTTAAGCGTAAATCTTGCTTTTGTGTGCCTTTGAAATTCATAAAAAGTTAGTTGGGACATTGAAATAGTGTTGGTATTTGGGAGATCTAAGAAGTGTTGGCCAATATCAACCGGGTTATTGAGATGTTCGGGTAGTTCAGCTTGTTTATTTTTAAAATCAGGTATAGCGGTTTTTTTAAGGTTTAGCCAGAGTTTCTTAGAATTTTGGAGGTTATTATTAATATGATACTGAAAATAGGCTCTTTTTTCATAGTATAAACTGGCGTTCACAAGGTGTTTTAACTCCTTGTATTTTTCCTTGTGTGCGTCTAGTTTTGTTATACGATACTTGTCATGAGCTTTATCTCGAAGCCGTATCATCAGCTTTACATTACTCGTTAACCAAGGGATTGATGGCTTACGTACCGTGATGACCTTTTCTGGAGCATATTTATCAAACAGCTCTAAGATAGTTTCATTAAATCTAATTACCATAGTATTCACACATCCCAGATCAGTAATATCTTGCCAATCAATGATATTTATTTCGTCATTGAATTTTGCTAAGTCTATATCTTTAATAGGCCTGTAACGTATATTTTTAGGTTTCAATCTAGGTTTTTTAATTTTTAGCTGTGCCGATACTATCGCGTGTCCACCCAGACTTGGTATATATTCAATGGACATTTTCAAAATTGGAGTATCAGTACATACTAAATCAATTGAAGTTGCACTGCGTGGGGTGAAGTGTGTAGGCTCAGTGACGTGGTTTATTAGATTTGTGTAAGAGAGGAAATCGTTTAATCGTTTTGTGTCATAATGTTTTTTGTCTAATATATCTATATTAAAATCTCCTGTCAAGACTATGTAGTCATAATTTGTGAATGACATTATTGATTCCGTTAAAGAGTCAAAGAAACTTTCCACATTTATCCATTGAGGTCGGTATGCGGTTCCCACAATAAGCCTCACCGAATCGACCTTTGTAGTGAGCCACATCTGTTCGACACCTGCTGTGGAAGGTGGATGTCGCAAGGTCCGTGCGGAGACACCACGCTTGATATAAAAGCCGACTCCACCTCCTCGAACCCGGAAAGTTTTAGAGCGCGGTATGTGTCGCAATCGGTATCCCGGAATGGATGGGGCTTTCCCCTCCTGTTGGTTCTGCAGCCATGTCTCATTGATGCAGAGAATATGTGGTTGTATTCGGTCAATAGCCACCTGTATCTCGTCGTGTTTAGTGCCTAAAGAACCAGGATTGTACAGACTAATTAAGAAGTGGTTTTTATTAGCCATTCCCATTAAGGATGATATTTGGTACTATAGACAAAAGATTCCTGGTAGAAGCTGATAAAGGGGGGCTGTGGACCGAGTAGAGATGTACACACGGTAGGTAAGAATCTTTGGCTAGAATTAGAGTTCGATTACTACTATATAATGAGGTAAATACGTATAGAGACGCACTTGTTATATGATTATTGTTTTGATGACGTAAGTAAAGTATAGATATCCAGTTATACATGATATATATATATATTAGGCAAATGTATTTATAAAAACAATATAATATAAAATTATTATTTTGTAGTTGTTCATAATATAGATAGATAATTATTGTCATGAAGCATATATCACATTCCAACAGTTCATAAAACTCGTAGTATATTATGTTGCCACGTTTAAGAAGTATATTTAACGTTGAATCTACTAAGTCAGTTTGCTCATTTACCGCAGCATATACATTAAAACTAGGGCTATTTTTGTAAGATAGTAAATAGGAAGATTTTGCTATAGAAAAAACAGAGAAAATCATACAGTTTCTTTTCACAGACAGGAGAAGCAATTCATAAAACATAAAAGTAACTGAAAGTTTAGTGGTACATAAGATAAAGCAGTATATATAAATTACTGAATTAGTTATCACAAAATTGAAATGTTTATAGTCCAAGTGAGGAATCTGTAATAATTGTATAAAAGTCGTTGCGAGCTGGTATTTGTTAGGAAAGGCACTTGATTGCTTATTGCTACACACAATCTCTTTCGGCTGATTCGATACTAAAAATATTTAGTAAATCTGTTTCCGTGCGAATGCGGTGAGTTTTAGATACTTCGTTAAGCCTTACAAGCACTTGGCCCTCCTTGGTCCTGACAAATTTCCAATTAAAGTTAGTACGAAGCTCACGTGCTTTGGCGAAGAGTACCCGGTTCAGCTTTGTCAGCCTTTCATTTAGATAGCATCTGCTGGTGTCATGATGCGGAAGCCCCAAATCTTCAGTGGTAAAACCACGTCTCACACGGGCGTTCCTCAAAAGGTCGTCACGGAGTGTGCGGCGCGCCAAGCGCAGGACAATAGGGCGCGGACGTGCGTGCTGGAGGTTATCATTTTTTATTACAAAACATGTCCATGTATTGTATTGCTAGACTTCATCAGTGGTATAAACAAATTAACTTCTACCGGAAACGGATACATAAAGTAAACGCCCGCGTGGTGGTTATGTTTTGCGTTTTCGATCGGTTTAACAAAGCTTTTGGGATTTAATTAACACTCCTTACATTTAATTTTATGTGCAATATTTTTATATTGTGTTGTTTAAAGAAAAAACCATTGAATTCTTATAAGTTCGTTCAAAAAGATGGTGTCTTTAGATCTGTGATATCTCGCTAGTGAGGTAAAAAGTTGTATGTGTCACACGAGAGCAAATTTATTCTGTTTCTTGAGCCTTTGAATCCCTCGCTACGTTCGTGAGTCAATTATAGAATCCTTCGCTTACTCGGGATTCAAACTCGGCACTCGCAACAAAAAAATCTTTGCTTTCTTGTTGCACAAAAAATATTGTCTTATTTGACATGTTTTTAAACTTTGTTCCAGAAATTATTGAATATGTGCGAGTGGGTCCAAATAAGTATTTATTTACAAAAATGTACAGGAATGTAGCGAGCAAATACTTCAACATGGAAATAAGACATGTATAATACACGAGGGGCTGCATAATACACGAGGGGCTGCATAATACACGAGGGGCTGTATAATACACGAGGGGCTGTATAATACACGAGGGGCTGTATAATACACGAGGGGCTGTATAATACACGAGGGGCTGCATAATACACGAGGGGCTGTATAATACACGAGGGGCTGCATAATACACGAGGGGCTGTATAATACACGAGGGGCTGTATAATACACGAGGGGCTGTATAATACACGAGGGGCTGTATAATACACGAGGGGCTGTATAATATGTATTTCTTGTTTGACATGTTTTAAAAACTTTGTTCCAGTAACTAATGAATACGTGCGAGTGGGTCCAAAGAAGTATTTCTTTGCAAAAAATTACAGGAATGTAGCGAGCAAATACTACAATATGGATATAAGAGAAACTGACATCTTCGTTGCAAGCCACCCACGATCTGGTACTACTTGGACTCAGGAGCTCGTCTGGATGGTAACAAATGACATGAATTATGAAGGAGCACAATCCCCTCTTGTAGATCGATACGAATTCATTGAGTAAGTTACATGGTTTTTGATTGTTGGCACTTGGTGTGACTCATTATACATATTGCCTGAAATTAGACACTTATAATGTTTTGGGAAGTTTCTGATAATAGTTTCTGCCAAAGAACGAACAAGTAAATTCTTAGAGATGTTCCTCACAATAGGGATGTTCCTGCCAAACCCGATAAATTTCTTTTGGCCATATCTCCGAATCAGTAGGCCCTACAGCCCTAGGGTTTGGACTGAACTGAATAATTTTTCAGGCAAACACAATTTTCGAACAAAAAATTCTTTCGGATTCATCTCCAGAAGGGCTGGTGCTAGACCCTTATCGTTTATACCATAGGTGCCGAAAAAAGTGTTTTTCAATGACAATACTTTGACGTGCTTTTTCCCAAATGGGTAAAGCTAGACCCATGTTCGGTAATAAAAGAAAAGGGCTTGACGAGATCTATCTAATGAGAAAAATATACTGGGTGTTAAGAGCGGTTTCACAGCCGGATTCTGAATTTTTTCAATTTTATAATACATAAACTAATATGAACTTTGCGATGGCAGCATACACAATACATAGGTAATAAGGTTTTGTTGAATAACTATTGAGTGAATTTTGAATTAAAGTGTTCTGTTTCGATTAAATATAAAAAGGCAGGTTTTTCACAATCCAGTTGCGAAACTGCTCTTAAGTTGTATCAGAGACACACAGATCCCACAGTCAAACTATATACATGCAGTTTTGTGGGTCATTGTTAAGATTTAACAAAAACCTGCTTATTCGATAAATAATAGTAGTTTATGCTACACGGGCGCAAAGGAATAAATTACGAGGACGATTTAAAACACGAGCGTAGCGAGTGTTTTAAACGTAACCGAGTAATTTATTGCTCTTACGCCCGTGTATCATACTACGTTTTTCAATGCATAGTGTGAGGAAATAAAACAAATATAATTTTGTGAACTTTAAATTGTAATTGGCTCAAAAGGACTGTATCCAGAGCCGTTAAACAGTGGAAAAAAAAGTATGACATTTATGGTACACAGGAAGGGCTGCAGGTTAGCCAACCATTGTAAATAAATAAATAAAAAAAAAATAATAAAGCCCTAGGGCAAAATAATCGACTTTCTGTTCGGTTTTGATTAGAGATGAAACGGATAGTGATTTGGCCGGATACCGGATACCGGATATCCGGCAAGCCACTAGGCCGGATAGCCGGATATCCGGCGGCCGGATATCCGGCTCAAGATATGCAGTTCGCACAAATTGAGCAAGTCTAAACATTACGCACCAAGGTGCATGTGGGTGCAACTGGCGAGATTATTTATGCATTTTCTAAATGACGATCATTTCTAAAATTATTGTCACACAATCATACAAATGGTGGTCTGCAAATGCGAAACAATTTCCGATCCCAACGAAATTCGTAAATATGTATCTTTTCGAATCTTTTCTTTTTGCAGCGGTGTTTACTGTATATAACTGGACAGGTATTTTTAAATGAAACCGCGTAATCTACTGTTCATACTGAACAAATTTTCCCAAAGTAGCATATAAAAAAAAATCAACCTGCCCAGCCAGTGACCGGTCAAAATTCACAGTAGGTTTTAAAATGAGTCAGGAAACATGAAAATATTTTTTAATTTCCACAAGTATGTTTCTTTGGAAAAGTTGTTTAGTATCGAATGATATTAAACAACTTTTCCAAAGAAACATAGTCTAAGAATTTAGACTATGTGTTTTTATTAAAAAATCCCTGTTGAGTTACATCCGGTATATTGTGAGAAACGTTTCTCTGAAGCTGGTGTAATGTATGAAGAAAAGCACAAACGTTTATTCCCAAAAATTGAAATAAAAAAAAAAAAAATTGCTGTAAAGCTTGTGTTTATGTACCATAGCTTAACTCTTATTCACCTTATGTATTAGATTTTAGATTATTTAATGATTGAATCAATTTATTTTGTGATTTAAACGACTTTTTGTATGCTGAGTTAAGTATCCGGTATCCGGCCGGATACTGGCTATTATCCGGCCGGATACCGGATACCAAAAATATGGCCGGATAGGCCGGATACCGGATAGTAACCGGATATCCGTTTCATCTCTAGTTTTGATGCATAAAAAGTGGACCTTTACGAGCACATGCATTGAAAAAGTGTTTTATTCTATTCTAAAGGTAACTATTTTGGTGTGTTAATGTAAGAAATAAGGTTTATACTACACCTGCTCGGAAAGTACCTTCTTACTTTTTTGAAAACGATGCAGAAAATACGTCATTACTGTCATACAAATATGCGGGCGGAAAAAGTGTATGAAAATCTATTGTTAACGTGCTGTTTTTTTTTTAATAACATAAAGAATGACCAAGTGGCCAAGTGGCCAGTATTATTTTGCAAACTCGTAGATAAAACTCGAAAAATGATACTGGCCACTTGCTTTTCCTGTACATAATAAAAAATAAGAAGGAAATAAAAAGTGACAATCGCACGCGAGTCAGTCGGTTTCTTTTATTGTATCTTGATGAAAAGTAAAATTATACTATTTCCTCGCAGGTTTAGTATAAAGCACTATGTATCACTCGGGAGAAAGTGCGATTCCCATCCCGTGTGTATTAAGGCCCTTGGCTTCGCCTCGGGCCTCAAACTACACCCTCGTTGGTAATCTTCCCCTTTCTTCCTTCGGTGAACAATGTACTATTTTAATAGGTATGCTTTTCTTGCGCTCGTTCTAGACCTCCTAAACGCGCATTAGAAAAAGCTTGATTTTTGCGAGTTATATTTTTTCTTTTTTTCAGAGCAGAAATTCTAATAGGACCGAAAGCCAGAAAAATAAAGGCAACTGGATATCTAAAGACTCATTTGCCTTTATCCTTGTTGCCCCCCAGTTTACTTGAATCGGCGAAGATGGTGTACATAGCAAGAGATCCGCGTGACAGAATTGTTTCATTGTTTTATTTAGATAAAGCTCTTGGCTTTCCTGCTGACCTCAAGACTTTTTGGAACTTGTTCATAAGAAATCTGTGTAAGTTTATGCAATTTGTTAAGAACATAATAAATGGTCATAATAGCGGACATTGATATAATATTGCATATTGTTAGAGATAACCAGTTCTGAGAGGGCGGGGCCTAGTAGCGCGCCATGCTGACGCACGAGTCACGTGATGCAACGGTTGGTAGTGAGGAGCCACTCGCTTGCGCCAGTCGGGCGTGCACCGGTGTTCACTTCTTTCGGCGAGCGCTTCGGTGTTGGACGTGTCATTGTGTGATAATTTGTATTTCTGATTTAAGGGTTTTCATGTAAAATCAATCATGTTATAGGAGTTAAGAAATTTTGTTTTTAAAAAATCATTCCTGCTTTTAATTCATAAAAATATAATATAACATTTTTATTTTTTGTACAATTAAAACTCCGTACAAAACTTAATTTCGATATATATTTCGGCCCACTTTGGGGCCGGCATCAGTCGAATTATACAAGTAAATGACATAAACAATATAAAATATCTTACCTTATATAATAATAAAATATCAAATGTCATTCATTTAAACTCATTAGTCATAAGGTTGTATATATTTTATGTCATTTACTTGTATAATTCAACAGATGCCGGCCCCAAAGTGGGCCGAAATATATTTCCAAATTAAGTTTTTGTACGGAGTTTTAATTGTACAAAAATTAAATAAATGCTCTGTATAGCAAAATATATATATTTATTAAAAATATAACATAAAATGGCAAAAATCATAACTATTATAAATAGCAGGCTTGCAAGGAGACTAGAGAGCCGACCATCTTTCAAATTCCCGGGGTAATTTGAGATAAAGCCCGACATTATCAAGGTGGTTGGCCCTTCACTCTTATTCGAATTTGGTGTTTGTGTCGCGGCTCGTTCCTAAACGCACAATTTATTATATTATTTTCCTTATTTTTGAATAAGAAGCATTAAATAAATGTGATTTATGACACTACGTGACAGTAGTTTAATGTTCCATTAAAAAATTATGAAAACAATGATAGGTTGTGCGTTTGGGAACAAAAACTGACGTTTACACACAACACACTCACCCTCTCACACATGCACACAAGAAAAACTTAACTAACATTAAACAAATTGTAACTAATGCCATAAATCAGATTTATTTAACACTTTTTATTCAAAAATTACAAGAACAATAAAAGGTTGTGTGTTTGGGAACGAAAACTGACGCAACCATCTTAATCTCTAGTTTTACACACAACACACTCACACATGCACACACCTCGCGTACACCAACACCCTTTCCCTTAGGGTCATTTTCAGAGCTAATTAGACTTCTATATTTTTTCTGCTCACCGCTAAAATAAGAAAATTAAACCGATGATCCATCGAGACCGATGGAATAAGTATGGCAACGTAGACTTGTCATTGTTGTCATGGTGGACACTCCCAGATATCACAGGACTCGTTCGAAAATGTCAAATTATTACATATTTTTGAAATCTTTACCTTATTTGTAGATCTATTTTTGAACAGATCGTTGCTTCCAAATTATTGAGTCAGTTGGTGTTTTGATTTTTACGTATGCTCACATATTATTGTATACAAAGACTATCAGATAAGTGTGGCCGTTAGGCATGCATACTTATGTATTTTAGAATTTTTCGTTTTTTTTGTGTAAATAAAGATACAAAACGTTAACTGACTTACTGACATGGTTATTCAGTTGGAAGGAGTACTCTGACATCGTGTCACGCTCCTCTAACTTGTGATTCAACTAAATTTCGTCACGCGCGTTAAACAATGTACTACGCATGCAGGACGGCAATTCTGAGAGGTGCGCAAAAATTGTGAAAGCAGAAAAATCAATCATTTCCATAGAAATACCCTTGTAAAATCACTCAAATTTTCAAAATTTCAAAAGAATTGCAATTCTGGCACCATTTTTCACACGAATTATTCACCTTTTGTTTTGAGCGTAATAAATACCATCCATCCATCCGTTAATCAGCCTGTGTTCTTCCACTGCTGGACATAGGCCTCTCCAATATTTCACCACTCTTGGCGGTCTTGCTTCATCCTCATCCAGCTGCTACCCGCAACGTCCTTCATGTCTTCGTTCCAGCGGGCATGAGGTCAGCCTACGCTACGCTTTGGTTTCCATTAAAACGCCTTTCGGCTCCAACGGCCATCGTGATGATGACAAATATGGCCAGCCCACGGCCACTTCAACTTACTAATTCGGCAGGCTTGTTGGTCACTTTCGATCTCCGAGGGATTTTCTCGTTTTGGATTTTATCTATCACAGATATCCCAAGCATAGCCCGCTCCGTAGCTCGTTGAGTGACTAAATCGGCGGATCAAGTCCTTGGTAAGAGACCACGTTCCAGCGCCGTACGTCATCACTGGAAGGACGCACTGGTTATATTCTTTAGCCTTTAAGCACTGCGGTATTAGCGACGTTAAAATTTGACGCAACTTCCCGAATGCTAAAATATAAGAATAAGTTCATTTTCAACTGTCATGTCATCCAAAGGCCAGTGACAGTCGACAATGTTAGCATCGAAGTTGATCAAAAACATGTTTAACTAGGTCAAGTTATTCAGCTGGGTAAAAACAACATCGATGCTGAGGCTGACAGAACATGCTTGGCATGATAAATACCATGCGATGTTAATTCGAATGACTTTAATCCTTCCAATTGTGATATAAATACGTATCATAGGTTTTCAATCAAAAAATCAAGACAAATTCATAGAAAAACCATTTTAATATCACCCGAAATCTGCTTTCGCCACCTAGTATGGCGATTCTAGCAATTGCAAAAAAATTTGCTTCGGCAGATTTCGAGGAATTTTCTACGGAAATGATTGGTTTTTCTGCTTTCGCAATTGTTGCGCATGATCTAAAATCGCCGCCCAGATTGGACAATTTCGCAAGTAAATCAAACCTAACGTATGTAATGTAACCTTATGTATTTCAACCCCCGTATGTATTTCAAACATACATTATTATTTCTATATATATTTTTATCTTTCTATCTTTTCAGTGGTGTACGGTCCTTATTTTGAACATGTGAAGGAAGCGTGGAATATGAGGCATCATCCAAACATGCTGTTTCTGTTTTACGAAGACTTATCACAAGTGAGTTAATATTGCTTCTAACAAATATGACCACTCTTGGCCCCGTAGCAAAGTGTTTAGCCGCGTGCGGCGCGATTTTGTCACAGGTGCGAGGAGTATGGCATAAACATCGCAAAACCATCGTATCACGCTCCTTGCTCTTGTGATTCAACCAAGTCGCATCGCGCACGATTAAATCTGTGCTACGAGTGCATGTCCACACTGATGAATTTGCGTTTAAAGAGTGAAGTTAGTGATAGCGATATTTATCACTTTTATTATGAAATCGTGTCATGACGTCACGCACCATGTCGCTAAGCTCACTTAATTGCCAATAATTTCGTAATTTTTTGAGATAGTGAAATAGTAGTTTATGAAACTTGCACATAAAGAGGTTATTAAAACATGAGTGTGAGTTTAAAAAACGAGCCGCGGGTGAATTATTTAATAGTATCACACGAGTGTTTTAATAATAATAATAATAATAATGTTTTATTGCTTCGAAAAAAGTTATTACAGTATTATAAAAATCATACAAATAAGTACACTGCACAGAAATAAAAACACACACAATTTGAACAGGGGTCCCCAAACTCGGCCAGGCCAGTAACGCGGGGTACCAAAAATATGTTGCGGTGACAATGGGTATCATTACTACAAATATATATCTAATTAAAACTAATAAACAAACATGAGAACATACTTATAATAAATCGTTAAACACAAACATAATTTAAAGTTATCTAAGACAAACTCATTATAGAGTAAAGATTCTGTCCTGTCATAATTCAAAGTAAACAACCAGTCGGCTACCTTGGATTTTGCTTCTGCTATGGAACATGACTTAATGTCACAACATTTTAGAGTTGAGTTATATATGCGCGAGCAAATGAATTGTCCAAACCTACCTGCGAAAGCTGTTCTACCTTTAGGCCCAGGAACTCTAAATACTCGTTTGCAACTCAAATCAGCGTAGTAAGGTGAATTTAAGGTAGATTAGTGTTTAATAAGACATACCTTTTGGATAAAAAGTTGACGGACTGTAAGTAACTTAGCGTCTATTTATAAAGAAACTGTTGGATATTGAAAAGGTTTTTTAAGCGTAACCTTTAAAACTGGTCGTTGGGCTCTTTCCACGGTAATCATAATGGATTTAGCTGCACTACCCCAGACCGAGATACAGTAGGTTAACAGTGATTGGCAGAATGCCGTGTAAACAATTCTGAGAGTCATTATGCAAGCGGAGTATCTTAGTATTTTCATGATTCCAACAATTTTACGCACCCTCTTTGAAAGACCAAAGATATGCTCTTTAAAATTAAGATTTTGATCTATTACAACGCCCAGATACTTCAAGTTATTTATGCGATGGATTTGTTTACAATTATATTCCGAAGGATCAGGGTAAGACAAGCCACAGGAGTGGATTTTTATGCAACAATTATCCGGAGGTCTAGATGCAGCTGTTATGTGGAAACAAACATACTTCGTCTTGGTTTTATTTAAAGTGAGCAAGTTGTTCTCTAATCAGTTAGAGATCGATGCCATCCCTACCTATGCAGTGAGGAAGGTACTATCCTATGTTTTGGAATGAAACAACACCACGGTGTCATCCACATAGCAGGTAGTTTCGGCTCCACTTATTTGAAGATTGTGAATGTCATTCATGTAGATTATAAAAAGTGTTGGGCCCAAAATGCTACCCTGCGGGACACCGTACTGAATGTTTGCAGTATCACTTCTGTGTAACTCTATCTTGACCAATTGCTTCCTGTTAGTAAGGTAACTCTGGAACCAAGTCAGCGCTTTGCCTCTGACACCAAAGAGTTCGAGCTTTCTCAGAAGAATGGGAATTGAGACGGTGTCAAAGGCCTTGGCCAGGTCCAGGAAAACACCTATGCATTTCTGACCACTGTCCAGATAAGAAGTGATGAGGTCAGTAAGAAGCGAAACTGCATCTTCTGTTGATTTGTTTCGCCTGAAACCAAATTGTCTATCCGAGAGAAAGTGATGTTTTTCGAGAAAATTAACCAACCTGGCATTTACTAGCTTTTCCAATATCTTTGAAAATACACTTAGGAGTGATATCGGCCTATAATCATTTGGCATGTCTTTGGGACCATTTTTGTGTATTGGCGTGATCGAAGCTATCTTCCAACAGTCGGGGAAAGTTCCAGTACTAAGGCTTAGATTAAGTATGAAAACAGAGACTCCATTATAACCCCTCGAATGTGCTTAATGAGTGGGTTATTAAAGCCATCTAAGCCGGGGGCACTATCATTTTTTAATTTATTTATAATGCTCTCAACTTCTTTCAAGTCGGTAGGAGCCAAAAAGAAGGAGTCCGGGGGAGATTTACAACTAGGAATTGTTCCAGACGCTAACGTTTCCTCGGTAGCACTATTCTTATTGAGTATTTCTTCAGCTAAAATACTCCCCACCGAAGAAAAGTAGGCGTTACATAGCTGAAGTGATTCATTTGGGTCTTTTAGCACTGAGAGAAGTTCCTGGCACTGTGATTTAGGCTTTTTCAGGTTACATAATTTCTTGATAGCATTCCAGAGAGACCTGCTACTAGAACTGCTTTTTTCAAGCATTCTACTCTCATAGTCTGCTTTGAGTTTACGTAGCAAGCCATTTAAAAAGTTTTTGTAACGTCGGTAAGTTAGTTTAAGTATTTGGTCATCTGGTCATACCTAATTATGTGCAGTTTCATACACTACTTTAACAACACTCATGCAATAGGTATAAATTTTAAATAAAATACAAAAGTTAGAACAACAACAAAATTACATTATTTATTATGTAATAATAATAATAATAATAATAATAATAATAATAATCGACGATATTTTCATGATCTGGCCGCACAACAGGGAATCATTGACACTTTTTCTAAACCGACTAAACGACTGCAGCTCACTGAAATTCACCCACATCATCTCAGCTGACAAAATAACATTCCTAGACGTAGACATTTCCATTGACGAATACAACCACATCCAGACCGCTGTACACTTCAAACCAACTAACAAACTGCAATATTTGGACTTCAATAGCTGCCATCCAGCTCACATTAAAAAATCAATACCATATTCACTTTCACTCCGCGGGCACCGAATTTGTAACAATCCAAATGCACTCAATTACTACCATAACAAAATCCACAATGCTCTCTCCAAACGAAACTATCCAAACCACTTTCTCCAAAAACACTTACACCACAGACCACACTTTTACAGACAAAACAAGAACATAAACACAACCAACCAAACGCGTCTCATCACCACTTACTTCCACGGCAGTCACAAACTCAGATCACTTATTAAAGAATCCCTTCCAATTCTCAGACAACACAACGAAACCCAAAATCTACTACCCGCTAATCCAAAAATTTGTTACAGACAAAACCAAAACCTCAGACACATATTCAGTAAAACAAAAACAACACAACCCATCAACCTCATCAACTCATCACCTGGTACAGCTCCTTGCCGACAACCTCGGTGCAAAACATGTCCCATTATTAACACAGCTACACATATCAACACTCACCACACATCAAACACATACAAAACACAACCTAATACATCATGCAAAACCAGCAACTGCATTTACCTACTAGAATGCCGTCATTGCCCGGCATTCTACGTAGGTGAAACCAAGAACCCAATACACAAACGAATGAACCAACACCGACACACAGCAGATCGCATACCAAACAACATTCTTCCCATACCTACACACACACGACTCCACAACCAGACCTTTAACGACTGTTTCACCCTACGTATCATTAAATCATTCACACCTCCATTAACCGACATTGAATTACGGACATGGGAGACATCATTCATATGGTCACTTGGAGCTCATTATGGACCTGGACTGAACAAACAACACTGACTGACTGACTGACTGACTGACTGACTGACTGACTGACTGACTGACTGACTGACTGACTGACTGACTGACTGACTGACTGACTGACTGACTGACTGACTGACTAACTGACTGACTTGACTGACTGACAAATCCAAATTTACAGTTTTTTATTATTATTATTATTATTTTTTTTTTATTTTATATTTTTTTTTATATAACAAAATATTCAGAATCAGAGCACTCTGTATGATAACGCCACCTAGCGCCGGCTGACCAAATTCTCCCTCAAAAAGTCTGGTTCATGATTTATAGTATACTTTTTTATATTTTTATATCAATAGATGTCACCGGTTTTCTTACTTCAAATACCTATACATATATGTCATATAATATTTTTTCCTATTCGCCTGATGACGGCCCCACTGAGGGGTCGAAATATAGCGACTAAAACCATTTAACTGATTGTATCTATGTGAAGTAAAACATATATATAAAAAATAAAAAAGGCCGTTGAACGGTGTTTTATAAAAATATTTTATTAACATAATTATTATTTATTATAATAATTGTTTACATTTTGAATATTGCAATTGTGGAACTGAACTTGAATTATTGGGCAAGAGGTGTTATTATTGGGGGTACTCGGTGTCAGGATTGGCATATTAATATTTATTTCATTCTTCTTATTTTCTTTACTATTTAGTATCGAATTTGATACTAAGACTTTATTCATCATAAAATCATCAATATAGCCTTCTGCTACAGCCATTGACTTCCACCTATCGTGACGTTTCAATACTGTAATATCTCTACCAGCGTCAACCAATAAAGTTGCAGAAGTTCTGTCAAGCAGCAGCAGCAGCAGTGTCCCGTGTACAATTATGGGTTGGGAAGATGAAGGTAAACTGGCTATCGTTTTGCCTAAAATTCCAAATTTATTAATTCAGATTCAGATTCAGATTTTTTATTTGCATATCACAGTATTATTACAGGTGGAAATAAATATATAGTATCATGTGATACCCTGTTAGGGCGTAGCAATATTTTTACAAGTCTAGCAATATATTATTTAAATTATTAGTAACAAAAATAAAAATACATAAAAACTTTAAAAAATCTAATATTAGTTACATTAACTATCTATAATTAATAAATGAATCACAGAAAGTATGAGGATAGAGTCACCGACAAAGATTTAACGTACCATCAGATGTTACAGAGTAGTTAAAATGTTCCGTTTTGCAATGTGATTTATGTGTGTAATATAGATTTATCGTTGAAAAATTATTCTATGTTGTAATAGGTTTTACTTATTAGAAATTCTAATTAGTTAGTTAATCTATTATTATTAATCTAGTTAATTTTGTCTATATTTCTGATATAGCCTGACATGTTATTATATATTTCAATAGCCATTGAATGTGGCCCTGATGATATTATTTTCAGTTTTGTAACTGAGATTTTAATTTTATTTTTGTTTCGATTGTTACGTTTGATACGTGAACTATCTACAAGCGAATAAAGGCTAGGGTGTTTTTTAACAAATTTGCATGATTCCAATATATATATATATACATGTAAGAGTCAATATGGAGTATATTCCAATATATATTCCAACCCTCAGTTCAGTGCATTTTCCAGAAATATTATATAAAAAAAAAAAAAAGGATTGCTGCAGGGATTTGGACGAAGATCTATGAATGGTTTACATAATTCGTACAATTTTCCCGTTATACAGAAGGAGCGGACGATTTTTGTTTTCGTAATGTAAATTTTAACTAAAATTGTGGATTCCATAACTTCTACATCTTTGTCCTGGATATTGTACAATTCTTGTCTTCGGCAGGCACCCATTATTCCAAAAATTAGTGCAATCGTAACAATTATAATTTATGTTCAATGTAAGATAAAAACTGATGGTAATATTTATGAATATAGCGAACTGAGAATTTCATGATCTTATTTACTAAATACTAATAATAAGTAGGTACCTTTGTTGAAAGATATAACTTATTAAGGAATGTGTTCAAATTTGGTCGGGTGAAAATGTCTTTGCTTTTTTCCTTTATATCCTTCCGATTTGCGTTTTAGGAATGCAATCAGTTTTGAATATTTTGTAATATAAATTTCATTGTAAATACTCAGTGTACTTTTAATCATGGAGTATTTAGTCCATAAGGACGAACTCTTAAACGTATCCGATAGGTCTTTGAAGTAGGCTTCAAAGACCTATCACGTTTTCAGAGAATGACGTGACCTTTTTAAGTATTTTCCACTCCAACAATTCTTGATAGCATCGGTCGTAAGATTTTTTCGATTTTTCTGGAAGTAGACTGTTTTGTTTATCATTTTCGTCACCGTTTGGAGAATATCAGGGTATGATCAGAATCAATGCTATCAGTAGACATTAAAGCATAAAACTTCTTGAAACCTACGAAAAATTATCAAGTTTCCTTTTGGTAAACTACTGTGGTTTGGCGCCAAAATAAAAAGTCAACTAAGCATGTGCGCGCCGCCGCGCCGCGCGCATGCGTCCCAGCGCGCGCTGCCATAGACAATAAATCGCCGAAAAAAGTTTAATCGTAACCTCCTTCCGCATGCCCTAATGAGAACTGATACACATTTCAGGATCTGCCAGCGGCTATACGTCGTGTGTCGGAGTTCTTTGGCAAGTCGTACAGCGAGGACCAGGTCCAACGTTTGGCCAAACATTTGGCCTTCAGCAACTTCAAGAAGAACAAAGCTGTCAATAATCCTGAATTTAAAGAAGGTTTCGATTTGCAAGATCAGTTTGTTCGAAAAGGTGAGTTTCTGCGATCGTGGTTGTAGTGGGGTAATTTGGGACAAAACGTTTTTTTGATGTGCGCATAGCTGAGAACATTTATTTTATGACTAACCGAACATTAATCGTAACCGAACATAAAACGTAACCGAACATTAATCGTAACCGAATATTAATAGTAACCGAACAAGAATCGTAATTGAACATAAATCGTAACCGAACATTAATCGTAACCAAACATGAATCGAAACCAAACATTGATCGTAACCGAACAATAATCGTAACTGAACATAAATCGTAACTGACCATAAATCGTAGCCGAAAATAAATCATAACGGAACATTACTCGTTACCAAACATAAATCGTAACCAAACATTAATCGTAACCAAACATTACTCGTAACCGAACAATAATCGTAACTGAACATAAATCGTAACCGCACATAAATCGTAAAAGTGTTAAAACATCAATAAAAATATGTTTTACACTATCCCCTCCAGAACAAGCTTTCGTTATCAAGAACTCTGAATGTTGAGCAAAAAATAGTTAATTTTATAGCGTCCCCGCTGATTCCCAACAATTCAGAGAACATCAAATAGTTTCGTTCAAAAATCCGGGTGGGCCTTCGGCCTCGCCAAAGACACTTTATTTGAGAATCAAATACGAGATTAAGAAATAATTTCGTTCGAAAACGTGGTTCAGCCTTCAGTCTAGCCAAAGACACTAGCAGGGGGCCGAGCTGAAGTTAGCAGGCGCCTGCCAGCGAGAAGCAAATGCTACCAGGCGCCTGCCAGCGAGAAGCAAATGCTACCTGGCGCCTGCTCGTGTAACAAATCAATAATAAAAGATATGTCTTATTACAAAAGATATATAAAAGATATTTTTAGGGTTCCGTACCCAAAGGGACCCTATTATTAAGACTCCCCTGTCCGTCTGTCTGTCCGTCTGTCCGACTGTCACCAGGCTGTATTTCATTAACCGTGATAGATAGGCAGTTGAAATTTTCACAGATGATGTATTTCGGTTGCTTCTATAACAACAAATACTAAAAATTAGAATAAAATAAATATTTAAGGGGGCTCCCATACAACAAACGTGATTTTTTTGTCGTTTTTATAGAAAATGGTACGGAACCCTTAGTGCACGAGTCCGACTCGCACTTGGCCGGTTTTTACATAAATACAAAAAAAAGGGAGGCAGGTGCCTGCTGGTGTAAAAAACATTACTAAAAGTTTTGTATGGCTGGTTTTACATTAAAACGAAATGAAACAAGTCTCTCATATGACTCTAGACAAAAAATAAGGAGATTATTATATTACTTACATTGTTCTACGTCCCAAAACGAGCGAATTGAAAACGTAATTTGAAACGAGCAAATAAAAAAATCATTAAAAAAATCCTGAACCAGACTTGAAACAAAACTCACAAAGAGTTCGAAGACACAGACGTCTGGACTCTATCTAGGTGGGTCTCATTTACTACTTAATGATCTGGATAGTTTTACGTCCCAAAAACTTGTATATTTGAAACGAGCAAATAAAAAATTCATTAAAAAAAACCTGAACCTGACTTGAACCCAAACTCATAAAAAGTTCAAAGACACAGACGTCTGGATTCTACCCAGGTGGGTCTCATTTACTACTTAATGATTTGGATAGTTTTACGTCCCAAAAACTTGTATATTTGAATCGAGCAAATAAAAAATTCATTAAAAAAAACTGAACCTGACTTGAACCCAAACTCATAAAAAGTTCGAAAACACAGACGTCTGGATTATATCCGGGTGGGTCTCATTTACTACTTAATGATCTGGATTGTTCTACGTCCCAAAAACTTGTATATTTGAAACGAGCAAATAAAAAATTCATTAAAAAGAACCTGAACCTGACTTGAACCCAAACTCATAAAAAGTTCGAAGACACAGACGTCTGGATTATATCCAGGTGGGTCTCATTTACTACTTAATGATCTGGATAGTTCTACGTCCCAAAAACCTGTATATTTGAAACGAGCAAATAAAAATTTATAAAAAAACCTGAACCTGACTTGAACCCAAACTCATAAAAAGTTCGAAGACACAGACGTCACGATTCTATTCAGGTGGGTCTCATTTACTACTTAATGATCTGGATAGTTCTACGTTCCAAAAACCTGTATATTTGAAACGAGCAAATAAAAATTAATAAAAAAAAACCCAAACCTGACTTGAACCCAAACTCACAAAAAGTTCGAGAACACAGACGTCTGGATTATATCCAGGTGGGTCTCATTTACTACTTAATGATCTGGATAGTTTTACGTCCCAAAAACTTGTATATTTGAAACGAGCAAATAAAAAATTAATAAAAAAAAACCTGAACCTGACTTGAACCCAAACTCATAAAAAGTTCAAAGACACAGACGTCTGGATTCTACCCAGGTGGGTCTCATTTACTACTTAACGATCTGGATAGTTTTACGTCCCAAAAACTTGTATATTTGAAACGAGCAAATAAAAAATTCATTAAAAAAAAACCTGAACCTGACTTGAACCCAAACTCATAAAAAGTTCGAAGACACAGACGTCTGGATTCTATTCAGGTGGGTCTCATTTACTACTTTATGAGCTGGATTGTTCTACGTCCCAAAAACCTGTATATTTGAAACGAGCAAATAAAAAATTCATTAAAAAAAACCTGAACCTGACTTGAACCCAAACTCATAAAAAGTTCAAAGACATAGACGTCTGGATTCTATCCAGGTGGGTCTCATTTACTACTTAATGATCTGGATAGTTCTACGTTCCAAAAACCTGTATATTTGAAACGAGCAAATAAAAATTAATAAAAAAAAACCTGAACCTGACTTGAACCCAAACTCATAAAAAGTTCGAAGACACAGACGTCTGGATTATATCCAGGTGGGTCTCATTTACTACTTAATGATCTGGATTATTCTACGTCCCAAAAACCTGTATATTTGAAAAGAGCAAATAAAAAATTCATTAAAAAAAACCTGAACCTGACTTGAACCCAAACTCATAAAAAGTTCGAAGACACAGACACCAAAAGATGTCGCTTTTCTCAGTTTCAATAGTATATTTGTAAATAGTTCTTCTCGCGCAAACTACCAACAATTTAAAATTGGTTCTGAGTTATCTGAAGTCTTGGTATTTTACAAAATTTACGTTACAATAAATTAAAAAGAAGTATTTATTGATAGAGAAAACCGCTCAGAAAGATTAAAAGACAATATAAACATATAACGGAACGTGATAAATATGACGTTTGATCTTGAAAAAAATCTTTGTTGTTCTTTCAGCGTGTTCCGAATTACGACATAATCGATTTTATCGCGTCAAATTACCATTCAAATTCAGCCGTCTAATGTATATCGTATTAGATGACCAGATATGAATGGCAACAGAATTCATGCCTTCTACGCTTACAAACGACAGCACTTTTACATCGGTCGAATGAAAATTACGTTTAAAAACTCTTTTACACAATTTATTTTGCTTGGTAATAGAAATTAGGCTTACGCTTTTTAAATCGGTGGTATAAAATTTTCATTAAAAACATTTAAAATCTCGATTTGCTTTTCGGTGTTTATTAGCTTTTATTATTGGGTGGATTATTTGGTCTGTTTATTTGTAATTGTGTGATATGGGCCTAGTTGCTCGCAATAATCGTTATATTATTATATTTCATAAAAACCATTAAGCTAAAAGTTATTGTCAATATAAAGCCGTTTTTTCCATCTGAATTATCAGTGATGGATAAACGCAATTGTCCATTCGGAACGATTTGATGGGTGTGTGAAGTTTGATGGTACCGTTGGCACTTTTTTAGCGTCATGCGGAACGCGCTGTTTGTTTGTTAAAATATTATGGTTAAAATCAATCAATCAATAGTACATAATGTAATGTAATCTTTGGTTAAAATTTGACTTGAGTACTTACACACTTTAGAACACTGAATATTTAAAGACGAAAAGAGACTTACAAAATGGTAAGTACGTAAAGGATACGCTACTGAAATCTGCCTGAAAAGACGGCTCATTAAATACATAAAAATTGCTGAACTAATTAAGCTGTGTGTGAAAGTGCAGAACGAGGTGCCGAATATGCAGGACCTATTTGTTGACGTCATATTTTGAAAAAAATAATTCAAATGAACCCCGCGCCATCTATGCAGCATAAGGAAATACCTCTTACAGTTGTAAAAGTCTAGAAAAACCCCATTTCTGCCACTAGATGGCGGAAAAATTTTGCTTATATTGATTTCTTGGCTAGCGATAAAATATACGTTTGGTAAAAAATTGAGCATGACACCCATTTAGATGCATGACCACAAGATTAAACGATTAACGTGAAAGTATTGGGAAGACATTTGAAAGAAAAACATCGCTTAAACGTTTTTTGCAAACAGTGATAGTCCTACTACTCGACGTCGCGTAGTTATGGCAGCACTAGCGCATTTGAAAAAGCTGCCACTATATATATTATGACTTCTACATGATTTGCTACACTAATACAGTAGCCTAAGCAAGAAATCATATCTGCATCGTTGCGTTTGTAAACTAAACATTGGTTGCCATACGCAGGTGTTAGTTCCGCTACTGTCCGCTTGGAGTGGTTTCTCAGATTCCATACGATTTTGATGGAGTTCGAAATGCAACTATTCGGATATTATGTTTTCATGCTTATGAATTTTTCAGGTCAGGTCCATGTTTTTTTAAAATTAATATTGTTTTGCTCGTTCCAAAAATAGAGGTTTTTGGGACATAGAACAATCCAGATCATTAAGTAGTAAATGAGACCCACCTGGATAGAATCCAGACGTCTGTGTCTTCGAACTTTTTATGAGTTTGGGTTCAAGTCAGGTTCAGGTTTTTTTTTATTAATTTTTATTTGCTCGTTTCAAATATACAGGTTTTTGGGACGTAGAACTATCCAGATCATTAAGTAGTAAATGAGACCCACCTGGATATAATCCAGACGTCTGTGTCTTTGAACTTTTTATGAGTTTGGGTTCAAGTCAGGTTCAGGTTTTTTTTAATGAATTTTTATTTGCTCGTTTCAAATATACAAGTTTTTGGGACGTAGAACTATCCAGATCATTAAGTAGTAAATGAGACCCACCTAGATAGAATCGAGACGTCTGTGTCTTTGAACTTTTTATGAGTTTGGGTTCAAGTCAGGTTCAGGTTTTTTTTAATAAATTTTTTATTTGCTCGTTTCAAATATACAAGTTTTTGGGACGTAAAACTATCCAGATCATTAAGTAGTAAATGAGACCCACCTGGATAGAATCCAAACGTCTGTGTCTTTGATTTTTAATGAGTTTGGGTTCAAGTCAGGTTCAGGTTTTTTTTAATGAATTTTTTATTTGCTCGTTTCAAATATACAAGTTTTTGGGACGTAAAACTATCCAGATCATTAAGTAGTAAATGAGACCCACCTGGATAGAGTCCAGACGTCTGTGTCTTCGAACTCTTTGTGAGTTTTGTTTCAAGTCAGGTTCAGGATTTTTTTAATGATTTTTTTATTTGCTCGTTTCAAATTTCGTTTTCAATTCGCTCGTTTTGGGACGTAGAACAATGTAAGTAATATAATAATCTCCTTATTTTTTGTCTAGAGTCATATGAGAGACTTGTTTCATTTCGTTTTAATGTAAAACCAGCCATACAAAACTTTTAGTAATGTTTTTTACACCAGCAGGCACCAGGTAGCATTTGCTTCTCGCTGGCAGGCGCCTGGTAGCATTTGCTTCTTGCTAGCAGGCACCTGCTGAGATGTTTTACTGGCAACCGCCATACTCCCTTTTATTTGTATTTATGTAAAAACCGGCCAAGTGCGAGTCGGACTCGCGCACGAAGGGTTCCGTACCATTTTCTATAAAAACGACAAAAAAATCACGTTTGTTGTATGGGAGCCCCCTTAAATATTTATTTTATTCTAATTTTTAGTATTTGTTGTTATAGAAGCAACCAAAATACATCATCTGTGAAAATTTCATCTGCCTATCTATCACGGTTAATGAGATACAGCCTGGTGAAAGTCGGACAGACGGACAGACAGACGGACAGCGGAGTCTTAATAATAGGGTCCCTTTGGGTACGGAACCCTAAAAATATCTTTTATATATCTTTTGCAATAAGACATATCTTTTATTATTGATTTGTTACTCGAGCAGGCGCCAGGTAGCATTTGCTTCTCGCTGGCAGGCGCCTGGTAGCATTTGCTTCTCGCTGGCAGGCGCCTGGTAGCATTTGCTTCTCGCTGGCAGGCGCCAGGTAGCATTTGCTTCTCGCTGGCAGGCGCCTGGTAGCATTTGCTTCTCGCTGGCAGGCGCCAGGTAGCATTTGCTTCTCGCTGGCAGGCGCCTGGTAGCATTTGCTTCTCGCTGGCAGGCGCCTGCTAACTTCAGCTCGGTAGCAGGGGATCAATTCAGAGAACAATAAATATTTTAGTTCGAAAACGCGGCTCGACCTTCGGTTTCGCCAAAGACTCTTTACACATGGGGATCAAACAAGAGGTCAAGAAATAATTTTGTTCGGAAACGCGGCTCGGCCTCTGGCTTTGCCAAAGACAGTTTAACAGAGGATAAATTTGGAGAACAATAAATTGTTTCGTTCAAACCAGAGTCCAAATAAATACGTTCTATAAAATTAATGAAATTAAGGAATTTTACTATTTATAATTTAAAAATTGATGTTTTATATTTGATTGTATTTTTTTAATTTAAATAAAAAAAATATCGATGTATTATCTTTTTCTTTGTTAATATTATAATTGTATAACGCATTAGTTAAAAACTGTTATGTTATACATTGTAAATGAATAATAAATAAATGAAAAAATAAATAAGGGTCCGAAAAATATTGACATATTCGATTGTCTTCCCAAAAACTAAACCAACGCGGGCGAAGCCGCGGGCAAAAGCTAGTATGTTATATTATAATGCAATTTTTATGAAATCCTCATCACAAACCTAGGGCGTGTAGGGCAGGCAGTGCAAGTGTCAGTAAGTAAACGAATACTATCCATCCATCAGTTCGTCCACTGCTGGACATAAGACTTTCCAGGACTTTGCCACTCCCGGCGGTCATACTGGAAGAATTGCCCATACTCACACACGCTGGGCAGGCGGGTTGGTGAGCGCGGTGCCGGAACCCTCGCACCAGTGACGCCGCTGCCCGTCACCAGTTTGCTCCATATAAGGCCCGGCTATTAGGGATGGATATACCGCCATCCATCGGTCCCAGGCATGGTGGGCCTCCTGGTTTTTTGCCTGTGAGCTGTCCTCTTACTCTCTCTCGAATTACTTCGAGAGGGTCTCCAAGTAAGATGGTGGTACCTCCACAGTCGAGCTCGGCATCAGCTCTACCACCTCATATAGGTCAAGTACAACAATAAAATTGTTTTTACAGGCAAAGTAGGAGGTTGGCGTGAACATTTCGATGAAGAAATGGTGGAGCAAGCGGAGAACTGGATTTCAGAAAACCTCAAAGGATCTGACTTGAAGTATCCACATATGGAAGATAAGCAACATGAGAAATAATTCAACAACCAAAAGCAACTTTGCCTTTATTTTCTTATTTTGTGTTTTTTTGAAACTGGCTATTGAATGATTAAACCGCAGATAATACAAAAGAATCTGAGTTTTTAGGATTCCGTAGTTCCTACCCTTATAGTTTCGCCATGTCCGTCTGTCTGTCTGTCCGTTTTTCCACGGCTTAGCTGAGAGACTATTAGTACTAGAAAGCTGTAATTTGGTATGGGTATACATATTTATTACGCCGATTAAGTGATACAGTAAAATTTTGAAAAATATTTTTTTTATGGTACCTCCCCTACACGTAAAGTGGGGATGATTTTTTTTTCTCGTCTATCCCCTAGTGTGGAGTTTCGTTGGATAGGTAATTAAAAAATATTGGGGATGTGAAAAGGCCATTTTTCGATCCAGGGTTTCGTTTGCGAAATATTAAACTTAAAAGTGTTAATTTTTGTTAGAGTCAAGTGTCCCCCCCCCCCTGCTGGCGAAACGGTTGTATTTGGAGACGTGAAAAAAATCACGACAGTAGTATACATAATGAAATTAAAAGGAAAACTATCACAGCTAAGTAGGCTTTACAAGTTAACGAGTACAGACCGCGCCAAACTTTTAGCCCTCTCTAAACCCGGGGCGATTCGCATCAGCAGGAACAAAATGATTAGAAGTTTGGCGCGATCTGTATTATTATAGATAATGGTATGGAACCCTTCGTGCGCGAGTCTGACTCGCACTTGGCCGTTTTTTTTTAACAAACTGGCCGCCTTAAATATACTGTGTGTTAAAATAAAGTTGTGGAAACTGGAAACTAACGAGACAATCCTCGCATCGCGAAAAAAAATCAGCTGTTAGATACCCGACCAAAATGTATAAAAAACTAATATTTTTTTCTCGATTTGTCAATAATTTTTTCATGAATAGTTTTGTTCGTGTGTGCACCAATCCTCAACCGCAAACCAGAGCAGCGGAGTTGCGACGAAACGTATGAAGAAAAGGAGGTACCCCGAAAAAACGGCTTGTCTTGAGTACGCAGAGCTCGCTCACCCGTGAAGCGATACACTCGAACATTTTTATACACGCATGTCTATCAGCTATTGTAAATTAGCAATATATTCATTGTGAGCCAGTTATTGCTTGTACGTGTTATTCATTGTTTGTAAAACAACGACCAACCCAGAGTTCAATCCAGGAAAACGCATATCCAGGTTTCGTTGTCAAAGACGAATTCAGAGAGACGCCAGAGTCTCCTTCAGGTACTATTGCCAGTTTCCAGATTCCGCAACTTCATCTTATCACCCTGTTTATATATACAGTAGTAGACTTAAGTGTGGACACTTTTTGAAATTTCTTGTATTTCGCAGTTTAAGTTTTGCTATGTCTTCATATGTGTAGCCTTCTTCACGTAGTGTAACAGCTCTGGATCTCTTTCCGGGTGACCAATAGGCACGTTTGGGCGTCTTTGTAGCCATTTTCGTTAAAAAAAACACTAACTTTACTTCAAAATGGCTTAAAAACAACCTCAGTTGACATTGAGCAGTGGATAACTAACACAAATTGCCAAACATGCGCCATTTTGCTTTTTGAAGTGTCCTGATTGGATCATGCGATCATCCCACGCTCTCTGTGATTGGTTTAGACTGAACACGTGGTAGTTATGTGTTGCCGCAATTCGAAAGAAAATATTCCCGAAATTTCATAGTTCGTAAGGGAAATTTTTATTTATTAATATTGTTATAATATTAATTTTATTTTATTTATTATAAATTTTTAATAATATTATGGCAGTTTAATAATGAACCATAGCATAAAGAACAAGAAAAAATTTACTTCGTAAGGTTCTACATTGAAAAAGTACTATTTTTATCACTTAAACTGCGAAATACAAGAAATTTCAAAAAGTGTCCACACTTAAGTCCACTACTGTAAATATTGTAGATTCGTATATAAATATTGTAGCATCAAAATATAATTACTTCGATGTATTGTAGGTATATTTATATTTTCAATGCATGTGCTCGTAGAGGCCCACTTTTTATGCATCAAGACCGAACAGAAAGTCGATTATTTTGCCCTAGGGCTTTTTTTTTAAATTTATTTACTAGAAGTTGGCTAACCTGCAACCTTTCCTGTGTACCATTAATGTTATACTTTTTTTATACTGTTTAACGGCTCTGGATACAGTACCTTTTAAGCCAATCATAATTTAAAGTTCACTACATTAAAATTGTAATAATGTAACTTTCAACTTTAATAATTAAATTGTTTTCTTTGATTATATTTGTTTTATTTCCTCACACTATGCATTGAAAAACGTAGTATGATACACGGGCGTAAGAGCAATAAATTACTCTGTTACGTTTAAAATTGAAGACCTCATTTCAACAATTATTTCTATTGAGGAAAATTTATCCAAACATGTTTTCCAATTTCAAAACCCTAGATTAAACAAGGTGATTTTTTGATCATCGTCCAAATGCATACTGTAGACTTGGTAAGTGATCAGCATCATGAATCGATAATAATTTTTGTGAAATTCGTACAATGAAATTTCGACTTCCCATAGTAATTCAATCCCAGTCCTGAGTGAATCACTATGGGGTGTCAAAATTACGTTTTATGCATTTAACAAAAATCGTTATTGGTGCATGATGCAGATCATTTACCAAGGCTCAAGTATGAATTTGCACGATGTTCACAAATTCACCTTGTATAGTAAAAAATCGTCCTCGTAATTTATTCCTTTTCGCCCTTGTAGAATAAACTACTATTACTGCACAAAATTTACAACGCACAAAGGCGACCTCGCTTTTTTTTTTTTTTTGTTTGGTTTGACCTTCACAACTTTACCTAAGGAATAGAATAGAATAGAGTTTCGAATAGAATAGAATAGAATAGGGTTACAGAAAGAACTCAACCTCAATTTATTTACATTTATTTTAGTGCGCACATGATGTGTCCCCAAGGGGGCAAGGAGTCACCTAAGGCGGCTGTGATGTTAAAATGTGCATGTTAAAAGAGCTCCAGACGCCATGTAGTGGGAATACATCTGCGCATGTGGTACACTCGCGGAAAAAAGTTCTTATATCTATTATACTTATTAATTATGTAACAAAATTTTTATTCGAGAATAGCGTCACTAATGTCTGTTTTGTAACAGGTTAGTAATAAAAAATCTAAATATTTATTTGTAATTTATATTAAATATTTATAATTTATGATAATGGTTCCACGCCTTCCATTAAATCATCTAGACCGTAACTAGAAGTCGATGGTGTGTTGGTGTTAGTAGAGGCAACTTCATAGTCATCATTATCATTATTTCCTTTCTGTGTAAAACCATCGTGATACAATACAAGAAAATTATTTCCGTGTCTGTACTTTGTGGACGGACGAAACGTGGACACTGCGCTGCGATCCAAAGACGACTGACAAGCCAATCACGTGGCAGTAAAGCCAGGCTGCGCGAACTTCCCCCGTCGCACCGCACCTCATACCGCCAAATTGACCGATAATTCGCCTACTGCGCAGGTACATCTTTCGGAGCTTTTTTAACATGCGTCGACCTGTATGTATGGGTGAAAACTGACCGGGCACGTATTTGTATCGAGTGTCGTTGCGTACAAACCGAGTTCTGCGCCAGCGCAGCGTAGAGTGTTACCGGTCGGCCACAGCTTCAGGCTTCGAGAGGCTCACCAAGCGGTTCTTCTTGCGACGGCGCCGGCGGAAAGAACAAAATGTATGAAGTTGTATAGAGCCGGCCATGGTTCGCCGCCCGCGCATCTTGTCCGGCTTCGAGTGCCTTGCGCTCTTGGGACGGCGGTGTGCGGGGAGGCGGGTGGTTGAAACTGTGATCGAGCGCACAGGACGAACCTACTGTCGAGCGCTTTGAGCGAGCGAGCGCGCTATACATCCGATGCGGTGGAAGGCGCCGACGGCAAAGCCCGTCGCAAAAACCTATATTTATTATACTCATTCTCGTTCATTAATTCATTCATTAGTTGTAGATACATTATTCTCCTGTCTTGTATTTTTATCACTATATTGAATTAAAGTATAGGCTTAGTTTTTACATTAGTTGTTTGTAAGTAACTAATATTATTTAAAAAAAAGGCTTGATCTTGCTAAGTTTCTTGCCCTCTTCTTAGCAAGACTAATCGAGTTAGGCATATATTTAAATATATGTCTTGCATATATTTATAATATTATTAATTCCTTATTCCTTTATTTTTTATTTTATTATTTTCTTGTGTATTTCCCCATTTTTTTTTTTCTTTTAAATTCTTTTCTCCTCAATTTTTGTCTGCAGGGGATGATTTTCCGAACAAAACGCTAAATTTTTTACTGCATCAGGGGTTGATTTTTCAAAAAGGCTGAAACACGTAGTTTTTTATTTCTAACCAATTTTTATAGTTTTTCAACTACAAAACAAACTTATTTTCCTACAAACTTTCATCCCCTATTTTAACCCCTTAGAAATGGAATTTCAAAAAATCCTTTCTTATTCCTTGTCTACATTACAAAGGGAAGCAGTTCAAAAAATTTCAGTTTTCTAGGTCCAAGTGTTTGGACTGTGCGTTGATGAGTCAGTGAATGAGTGAGTGAGTCAGTCAGGACTTCTCTTTTTATATATATGATGATAATGATTTCAATTTAAATATTTTTATCGTCTATTTCATGCACTTTTTTCAATAGTTGACGGAAAAAATGACAAGGCAATTTCCCCTCACCCCGCATAGGTTGCTGGACCGTAATTTTATACATTTTTTCTTGCGTGTCTCGTCCCCTGGTTTATTCGTCCGAGGCATCGTATCATTTGCTCAAATGTTTTCCATGTTATTTGGAAAACATGTTTACTTTTACGATAATATATTATGTTTTAGTTTCACCTTGCCAAGTAATTATTGAAGCTTCGTTGGTTTTATGACACGGTGTGTTTTATTTTTTTAATCGTATTGCTTATTAAAGTTTACAAGTCGTTCATATTATTATTGGAGATGTCTTTAGCCATTCAGCTGCGTCTTCTGTAAGGATGAACAGGTCAGAAATGTTTCCATTAAACTTTCGGGTTGGGTGTTCTCGGATGATGTGGTCCACATTTTGCACCTCGGCACTGCAAACGCAGGCTGGTGATGTTCTCCATCCACATCAGTGCATGCACTTTCTGGTGCGACCATGGCCGCAACGGAGCCTGTTAAGAAGGCACCAGGATCTACGGAGAAGAGCGAACACTTCTGGTTTCTTTGTGGGATCAATGATGGTAGTGCCCAGATTTGGAAGAGGATTGGCCTGCCATTCCTTTCTCCAGGATTTAGGAATGCCGATGTTGTCCTGTAGAAGACATTCTGCGATCTGTGATGGTGGCTGTCTCGACTTCAAGCGGTTCACTGTAGGGTGGAAGAACTCATTGTATGCTGGTAGGCTAGGGATTGCTCGGATCTTTAGCACCTCTCTCACGAGGGCGTGCTGTTGATTGGATGGTACCTGATATGCACCTCATAGTTTTATTTAGTTCCACATCCACATGGTGCACGTGAGCACTGTTGAGCCACACTGGAGAGCAATATTCCACAGTCGAGTACACCAGCCTAAGGCATGTCGTCCGAAGTACGTCAGCGCTTGCTCCCCACGAAGTACTCGTGAGTTTGTGCAGAATGTTGTTACGGGACTCGAGCTTCTTTCTCAGTTTGTAGATGTAGATGTGCTGACCAAAGGTTAGCGCCCTGTCCAATGTAATGCCGAAGTACTTAGAGAGGGGGTTGTACCTAAGATTCGCACCAGCAAAAGAAACATTGGGTTGATATTTTGCTTCCTTATTATTAAGATGAAAGGTAGCAAGCAACCTCGGTCTTACTTGCACTAGGTACTAGGCGCCATTTTTAAAATATACTTGGAGTACTTGCAAGTCTTTGGTCAGTGTCTCTTTGGAGAAGTGAAACGAGTTGTGCTGGCTGGTTATAGCAATGTCATCCACGTAGATAAATTTACGGGACTCGATGGTAGGAATATCATGCGTATACAATAGCGGGGCCAACACAGAACCTTGCGGAAGTCCGTTGCTTAACACTCGTGAACAACTTTTTGCTGCATTCTCTGCTGCATGGCATGTCGTTTATCTTACAAGCGACCACTTTAGCCAGCTTGTAGATAAGACCTTGTCTCCACACCGTGTCGTATGCTGCTGTTAAATCTATAAAAACAGCAACTGTTTTATGGTTTTGTTGGAACCCAGCCTCAATGTGGGTTGTAAGGGACATGACATGGTCTGCGCAGCTCCGCCCATTTCTAAAACCAGCCTGTTCTACTGGTACAACTTTGTCAATCAGTGGAGTTATTCTGTTAGACAGCAATCTTTCAAGAAGCTTGTACATAGAGCAGAGAAGAGCTATGGGTCTATAGCTTGCTGGGTAGTCAGCAATTTCCAGTCACCCTGTATATATGCAAAAAATCAAGTCGATCCGTTGCTCCATTCCTACGTAAAAGAAGGACAAACCAACAAACCAACATTCACACATTCGCGTTTATAATAGGGGTAGGGGTGGGCTTACGCCTGGCCACCAACGCGTCTGACTATTATAAATGCGAAAGTGTGTTTTTTTTTTTTTAGTTTTTTTTTTCATATTTTTATACACTTTTAAGAATTTAAAGCCATCCGACTAAACCCACATGGTTTATGCGCGGTATGGCGAGATCGCAAACTTTATGCTAAACTAACTAAACTAATTCTAACTTATATTATGTTATATAACATCACGCAGCCACAGGCTGCTGATGTTGAAGAAAATAAAGCTTTATGGCACTTTTTCGCTTTTTATTATTATTAAAGTTTTTTAGTCTATCTCATGTATGGGTAGGTATTTCATTTAGTATTAAAGGAAGGTTGGTTGTTGGTTTGTTGGTTTGTCCGTCCTTCAGGCAGCAGCGGAGCAACTGATCGACGTAATCTTTTGTATAGAGATTGTTTGTAAGCCGGAGAGTGACATACGCTAAATCAGCGCGGGTGAAGCCGCAGACAAAAGCTTTTATAGTAGTTTATGCTACAAGGGCGAAAAGGAATAAATTACGAGGACAATTTAAAACACGAGTGTAGCGAGTGTTTTAAACGTAACCGAGTAATTTATTGCTCTTACGCCCGTGTATCATACTACGTTTTTCAATGCATAGTGTGAGGAAATAAAACAAATATAATCTTGTGAACTTTAAATTATGACTGGCTCAAAAGGACTGTATCCAGAGCCGTTTAACAGTGGAAAAATAAGTATAGCATTTATGGTACACAGGAAAACCTGCAGGTTAGCCAACCATTGTAAATAAATAAAAAAAAATAATAAAGCTCTAGGGCAAAATAATCGACTTGCTGTTCGGTTTTGATGCATAAAGAGTAAGCCTTTACGAGCACTTGCATTGAAAAAGAAAATAAACATATGACTATGTTTTGAAATGAGGTCTTTAGTTAAATTATATTTATTTATTTAATTGCTGTGCCCATACAGGGTTTATGTTTTGCTCTATACCCAAGGCAGAGTAAATATTTATACAGTTGTGAATCTAGTACAAACGCTCAGATTCTAACTCACACACACAGACGCATGCTCTACGACACGCACCGCGCCGGGATTTGTTTGGAGACTCCTCCGAACTTAGCTTAGACGGCGTGTAGAGCATGCATCTGTTTGCTTGAGTTTGAAACAGAGCGTTTTTAGGGTTCCGTACCCAAACAGCAAATCGGAGCCCTATTAATGCCACTCCGGTGTCCATCTGTCTGTCTGTCCGTCTCTAATTTTGTATACATGAAAACGGAGACAAATTATAACATGTGTCAATTTTAGTTCCAGATACACTCAGTGGGGTCGCTTTGAATCGGCACAAAATAGAACTGTCATTTTGTATTGCGTCTAAGTAGGTACTCGCGCCAAATAACAACTTTGCAGCCATGCATAACAAATAACTATCACTAAAGAAATTATGATCCGCATGAACAACATCTTTCTTTGTATTAACAACTGAACTCATGTTTTGAAAGCCTTACGCAATGTACAATATACTTTTGAATATGATAATTAGTCAAAGAACACGGCACCGCAACAACAGCGATGTATTTTATTAAATTTAAACAACCGTAACTAGGTGGTAGAGCTGATGCCGGGCTCGACTGTGGAGGTACCACCATCTTACTTGGAGACCCCCTCGAAGTAATTCGGGGGAGAGTAAGAGGACAGCTCACAGGCAAAAAACCAGGAGGCCCACCACGCCTGGGACCGATGGATGGCGGTATATCCATCCCAAATAGCCGGGCCTTATATGGAACAGACTGGTGACGGGCAGCGGCGTCACTGGTGCGAGGGTTCCGGCACCGCGCTCACCAACCCGCCTGCCCAGCGTGTGTGAGTATGGGCAATTCTTCCAGGATGACCGCCGGAAGTGGCAAAGTCCTGGAAAGGCTTATGTCCAGCAGTGGACGAACTAGACTGATGGATCAACCGTAACTTAAAACTTTACTTGTACATTAACTGTAGTCACGGACGATATATATATAGTCACGACATGAAGCCCTGAGGGGGTGTCAGAGCTGTTCCAAGTGTAAACTGTTAAATGCAAATTACAGTCCATACTCGGTTCACCTGCGTTTCACCGATGATTATTGCATCCCAGCTTGGATGAGTACGTTATGCATGAAAAAAATTATAAAACAACCATGGCTATTCTCATTGCGTCCATAAAAGGTTAAATTGTAAGTTTAAGTGACTATAACTCAACTTTTAGGGTGCCAAACGGGACCCTGTTACTAAGCCTCCACCTTCTTTACTACATAGTAAATCAACAAGTAACAAAAGCAAGGGTTGCGTACCCAGAGGGTGCCGAATTATTTGTCAGGCGCTAGCATTTTAGCACTTTGTTTTTTGTCACCTTAATGTTTTAAGGGCATCTGTATTGTTTGATTAATATATTAATTAAATCAATAATACCACACATACCTCCACATACCTCGCGTTTATAGTAATTACAGACAAAATGACTTTCTTTCAAGAGCTGCTAAATCATTTAATAGCTTATGTACAGACAACAGTGACATCGATTTATTTTGTAATAGTGTTAATAGTATTTGTAAATGTATAACTACTAAATTTTGTGACTCTGTCAAATAGATTGTAAGATTCTGCATTGTTTTTGGCTTAAATTTCTACTTTGTTTTTACATTGTAATTTACGTTACTCTTTCTTCATCTCTTTATTACTGCTAAACTGTAACTAACTGTATTGTACTCGTAACTATTTTATTATTTTTTTTTGTACCTTATGTTTCCAAATTTGAACCTATCTGTGAAAACTTTTAATTGGATTTTTTGTTACTAAGTTTGTATGTTTTATATATATATTATAGCTGTAAGTTTTCCTTAAATAAATAAAATAAAATAAAATAAAAATAAAAATAATAGATTTTACCTATCATTTTAATTGTATATACAGGGTGGAAAAAATTTAAGGGCCCTGGAGGAGAGCTACCTTAAATCTTTTAGTTAGCTCATTTTACTGAATAGAAGCAATCCTTTATTTTTTAAAAGAAACAAAACTGCATTCAAAGATCTTCTAAAATTCGCTAGTCTCACCCGGGAATCGAACCAACTAAAAATTAAAAAAATAAACGTTCACTACTTTATTATGCAAATCGGTAGGATTATTGTTCAGGATAAAATTTGTCTAATAAACATTTAGTTTTACACTTATCAGTCAAAAAAAAAAAAAACAAATAGTTTATTTTGTAAAGCAGGTATAGATATATACACTTTTTACACGTCAAATTTAATCTAATAAAGAAAATATATGTAATAAAATAATAAATGTACATGAACTAAATTAAAAGTTTATTTAATTTATGTAGCAATATATTTACGATTAAAATGATAGGTAAAATATATATTATACACGGTAAAATCCAATCAGCCGCCCGAACCCATACCGGAGACCCGGCCAGGGATCAGGAACAAGGTTCAATGATCACCAACCGAGCCCCCAGCACGAATCCAGGCGGCCGACCAAATCCCATCCTATATACTACATACTAATAAGTTACATATATAAATACATGCCTACCTCCGCCCATTCGATTAGCCTTGCTAAGAAGAAGGGCAAGAAACTTAGCAAGATCATGTCTTTTTTTTCAACATAAAACTTATACTATACAATATATGACTTATATCTACTTTAACCAAGGGATAAGAAAATACAAGACAGCAGGAATTCAGGTTAATGAAAAAAGAAAAACATATATATCTTTGTCTACCTGTCTCATATAGTCTTTTTCCTTTTACAGTCTGTAATCAATTTATGTTTACACCTTAGAGGAATCATAAGTTAGGCAATTATACAATTTAATTAAATTATAACTTACTATCATTATCACTGTAACACCATGCTTCACCACCATCCAAATATTCATTTATTTTACAATATGCCTTTTTCAATAGGCCCTGCTTAATATACAGTTTAAACTTATTCTCTGACAAAGTAAGGACCTCCTTTGGAAGTTTATTGTAAAATCTTATACCATGTCCTACGAAAGAGGTACTCACCTTAGCTTGTCTGATTTTTGGAAAAGCCAGTTTATGCTTATTTCTGGTTTCCTTACAATGTTGCTCACCAAGCCTTGGGAAAGACTCAACATTTTTTCTGACATATCTAAGGACTTGGTAAATATATTCACAAGGAACCGTTAATGTATTAATTTCTTTGAACTTTTCTCTTAATGAATCCCGGTGCTTTATATTATAAATAGCCCGAATTACTCTCTTCTGCAAAACAAAGACTGCGTCTGTATCCGCGGCTCTACCCCATAACAGCATGCCGTATGACATAATGCTGTGAAAGTAACTAAAATAGACTAGTCTAGCAGTATCTAGGTACATCAGTAATTTGTCTTATGCGTCTAACAGCGTATGCGGCCGAACTAAGTCTACCATATAGGGCTTCTATGTGGGGACCCCACTGAAGACGAGAGTACCGTAATGCCTAAAAACTTAGTTTCGTTAACTAACTCCAGCTTGGACCCCTGCAATAGTAGATTATTAACCAAGGGCTGTATGACATCAATTGCATACGAGGTTTTTGGCGCTAATTAACCCGAGTATGCAATTGATGCTTACGCCCGAGATAAATACTCTGCTTTACATATCGATTGTGAGGTAAGTAAACAACAAGACAGCAGGTTTCAATGAACATTTATTAAGAAGAAAAAAATGTGTATTTAATTAAAATTAATAGTAAAATTATTACAATTTGTAAGAGATATGGTCACGTTCTTTTTAGGAATATTTATAGTTTGAGTATGAGTTTGTGATGATAAGACTTGAGTTTGAGTGACTTGAGGTTCTTGCATCGTAAATGGCGGCAGTTGACTGGTACTATTTTCTTCATTAAAAAATGGCTCAGATGATGTGCTTTGACGTGGTGATTTCAAGTTTATATTTTCTGTTATTTTAGAAGTAATTTTGCTTTTGTTTGCCACCGAATCTTCGATATAACCTTCGGCCACTTTGTTGGACTTCCAGCCGCCGTGCCGTTTTAACAGAGTGAGGTTGGCTCCCGAATCAGCCAATAGAGTCGCTGATGTTCTGTGAAAGCAATGCCCGGTGTATAACTCTACGTTACTCAGTTTTAAATATGTGGCTATTTGCTTTGGCATGCCTGTAAATTTGTTTTTTCCTATTACTTGTCTGTGGCATTTTCCTTTACTGTAATTAAGAAAAAAACGATTTGTATCCACGTTTTCAGGCCGAAGAGCTTGATATTTTTCAACATAATTTGCAAATTCTTCATGCACAACAAATGACCGGTCAATTTTAGTTTTCGTGTCAGGCAGTTTTATGAGTAGTAATTTGTTATGTTTTTCTACATTTTCTATTGTGAAGTTTGTCAATTCCACGGTTCTGCAGGCTCCCGATATCCCAAAAATTAGAACAACCTGTAAAAAAGACATAAGTTGTATTAAAGGCACCAAATTCGCATAGTATTTTTGTGAAATATTTTGGTAACTTATTAAAAAGGGCAAGTAAATACGTAGGTACCTTTATTGCTAAATAAATTTCATCCGGAGCTTCATTTAAGAATTTCTGTACTTCTTCTGCAGTAAATACCTTCGATTTCTTGCTTTTAAAGCCGTCAGACTGCCTTTTCAAGAAAGCAGTAAGTTTAGAAAAATCTTTCAAATTCACGTCATGTTTTGTCATCATTGTAGATTTTAGCATGGAATAAAAGCACCATAAACTGGAAGGTTGTAGCCTCTTAGATAATTCATCAAAATATGATATAAAAACACTTTCAGAAAGAGATTTCACTTTTTTTTCTGACCGCCATTTCATAAATTCGTCGTATGCCTTTACATATCTTTCTTTCGAGTTCGGCGGTAATATATTTTCGACAACTGTTTTTGCCCTTTCTTTAATAAAATCGGGCGTTAGATCTATGTCTTCGTTACTAGACATGTTTAAAACTTTTGAAAAAGAACTCAAACAAGAAAATTAATTACTTTCGCGATGCTTTCGCGCCTACTAGTAGACTGCCTTTTTTTTTTTTCACGCACGCAAGCGCGTCAAATCTTGCTGGCCAGTTTGATTTTTAAATCGATTCCATCTAACATACGATGTGGAAACAAATAGTTCCATATTTAAAATAAAATCTTTATAAAATCAATTGTCTAGATTCCGATTCGAGTAATTAATCGATACCGAGAAAAAAAATATTAACTTTTTAAAAATATTCTTCGTGCAGTATGAGTATGACAGTTCTTTTTTCAAATTTCAAAACCTATGCTGTAATGATAGTCATACACCCCGGCATTCAGGGGTGTAAGGGTGTACTTACAGAGCAAGAGATATGTAAAAGCAAATTACCATCCACTTGAATTACATTTGGTAACGTTAATTTTATAAACTTTGTCTTTTTTGCGTTTAAAACTAAATTATTTACAGTAAACCAATCAAGCACCAGTGATAAAGTTGTATTCGCGTCGTCAAGGATATCTTTAAGTCAAAACGCTACGGGGCGGGGTGACGGACGTGACGGCGTCTTTGTAGATCAAACTTATCTATTCCGATCAGTATCTATTCATACGGCAATTGCCGTAATATACAGCATTCTATGACTTTTTTTCAGATTATACGGCAGGCTTTTCACGTACCGTATAATGAAATACGGCATTTTAATGTATTAATACAAAAAACAGTTCTTAAATAAATATAATAATACGGAAATTTTATGTTTTTAGGGTTCGGTAGTACCTAAAAGGTAAAAGGAACCTTTATGGTGAGACTCCGTTGTCCGTCCAAAACTATAAAAAATATTTCCAAAACAAAAGTGAGAAAAATAAAAATATTAGCCTAAAAATGGGTATTAAATTGTAGGTATTAAAAAATTTGTAAAAATATATACTTTTAATATATTTACTGACACTGGTTTCAAGAAATCTTTAAAAAAACCCAAAAATATGTATGTCCCCCCCCCTTGTCTCCGAAACTGGTAAACCGAAAAATATAAAAAAAATGACAATTATAGATCATAATTGGCCAATTACAGGAAAACTATAGCGATTAAAAAAACTTCAGCACTAACAAGAAATACTAAAAAAGAAGTAAAATAAATAAAAAAAATATTTTATAAAAATACAATATGGATATCAAATTATAGGTATTAAAAAGTTGATTATAAAAATACATACTTTTTATATATTTACTGACACTGGTTTTGAGAAATCTTAAAAAAACCCCAAAAATATGTATGTCCCCCCCCCTTATCTCCGAAACTGGTAGACCGAAAAATATGAAAAAAAATGTCAATTTGAAACTTTAAATACGGCAACTCGAAATTTTACGATGACAACACTGATTCCGGTTACTGGCAGCAACGAAGACTGTCACTAATGAATATAGAAGTCATTTAATTAGCAACTCGATGTTTGTTGGTACGAATATCGACGGAAACGACACTGAAATAACGTTTATATCAGCGCGCAATGCGTAGTGGCTGTTACAATGCTCGCTGCGTCCTTGAGGAGGCGAAATAGGAGAAAATAATACTTTTCACATGGACGTGATTGTTAGATTGAATGATCCTATGTTATGTTTATAGCTATCAAGTTTATCTATTGCTCAAAGCATAAATGGATTAAATAGACCCAATCGCTTTGGAGCAGTAGGGAATTTAAACCAAAAAAACATCATTCGGTAGAAATTTCTTTTCATATAGAAGTTTTGATGGTATGAAAAAGAAAAATAATAATTAATGAATAAATAATAAATAAATAACGGTAATGAATAAATTGGACTATACAAATGAAGGACTGAGACAACTGACTGATACAACTTTTTACAAACCTGCACCAAGTGACCCATGTGACCAGATTGTAGACATTATCCGAAATATCGTCCATACGAGGGGAGAAACAGAAGGTCTATCTGAGGCTGACATGGCACTCATGCTCCCCAACCATCCGAGGACTCCCCATTTTTACATGCTGCCTAAAATTCATAAAACTAACAATCCAGGTCGACCCATCGTAGCATCATATGACTCACCCACCGAACGCATTTCCGCTTGTGTAGACTATCACCTTCAACCCTTAGTAAAACAACTTCCATCATACATCAAAAACACAAACCATTTTCTTGAAATAATAAATTCTCTTCAACTGCCCACCAACATTAACTTACTTCTCGTCACCATTGATGTCATCTCATTATACACAAACATCCCTCATGACACAGGCCTTTCATCTCTTCGCACCCATTTAAACAACCGCCCTGTGCCCCATCAACCATCTACCGACTTCATCATCACACTTTCAGACATAATCCTCAAAAACAACTTCTTCTGCTTTGAAAATCAATTCTATCATCAAATAAAAGGAACAGCTATGGGAACTCGGATGGCTCCCAGATATTCTAACATCTTCATGGCAAGCATCGAGTCAACCGTCTTAGCCACAGAGCCTCTGAAACCCCTCGTATGGAGGAGATTCATAGACGATATTTTTATGATCTGGCCACATAACAGAAACACCCTGACTGACTTTTTAAACCGCCTAAACAATCATACTTCATTAAAATTCACCCACGAAATTTCATCTGAAAAAATCACATTTCTCGACGTAGAATGAACCATAAATAACAACAACCATATCTCCACTTACGTCCATTTCAAACCCACTAACAAACTACAATATCTAGACTTCCACAGCTGTCATCCGGCACATATTATAAAATCCATTCCGTATTCTCTTTCACTCCGTGGCCGTCGGATCTGCAACAACACAAATTCACTAAACAACTATCATAACACAATTCACAAAGCACTTCTCAACAGAAACTACCCAAACCAGTTCCTACAAAAATACTTACACCAAAGACCAAGATTCCATAGAAACAACAGACATGCAAAACCAACCAACCAAACACGACTCATCACCACATATTTTCACGGCAGTATGACTGCCTCAAAACACTGATCAAAGACTCCTTACCCATCCTTCGACAAAGCGACGAAACAAAACACCTACTACCTAATACTCCTCAGATATGTTATAGACAGAACCGAAACCTTAAATGCACACTCAACAAGACACAACAACTCACCATTCCCAACAACCCCAGCAACCCATCTCCTGGAACATCCCCTTGCCGACGGCCACGCTGCAAAACATGCACCATGATTAACACTTCTACACATATCAATACTCACCACACTACCAGCACCTACAAAACACAACCAAACACAACATGTACAACCAAAAATTGTATTTACCTACTAGAATGCCGACATTGCCCAGCATTCTACGTAGGTGAAACCAGAAACGCCTTACACATCCGGATGAACAACCACAGACATACATCAACTATACAAAACAACGTTCTACCCATTCCCACACACACACGCTTACACAACGTCACCTTCAACGACTGCTTCTCCGTTCGAATCATTAAATCACTCACTCCACCATTAACTGACATAGACCTAAGAACCTGGGAGACGTCATATATCTGGTCACTTGGTGCTCATTATGGACCTGGACTCAACAGATAGCACTGACAGACATGACCCGACCGACCGACGAATTAGACCGCTCAAAATTTCAAGTAAAAACACCAACAACATCACACAACCACCTAACCACCATCATCCATCATCCAAGAAGAGCAGTGATTAAATAATATCAAAAATAACCAACATCATTTTTAGAGAAACCTACTTTATTATTTTTTAGAAAATAGTTTAAAACTAAAATTGTTTACAAGTGTCACTTTTACTTTTTATTTTTTTATTATGATACCTAAATTATATGTCACAAATTTTTTTACATTCGACTGATGACGGCCCCATACCGAGGGCCGAAATATATCGAGTAATATTTTTTTTAATTGTTTTAATAATAGTAGTAATCAAAAGCTCGAAAAAGAAAAATGTTGCATATGTTGTCTTAAAGTTAATAATTCATAACACATTTTTTCAATATTTTTGGTTCGGCCATAAACGAGGAGTAGACTTTAGAAAGTACCCATTTGGCGATACTAAGGCCCTTAAGTTTGGTCTACCGCAACAGATAAGTTGGTAACGCGTGCATTTAACGTATGCTCTCGCCTGCAACCAAGCAACAGCACGTCAGTGTGCTCTGTGCTTCTAAATTTATCATCTTACAAATACAAAATACAAAATTTCTTTATTAATCCACTAGTAGTTAATGCTTAACAGTTAATGCTTAATATTATTTTATCCTAAAGTAATTAATAGCATGTGTTCGGTTTTATGCTGATGCACCGAACACGTGATATGCAAGCGGCACGCGACGAGTTAACTAATTCTTAATTTGAACAAAACAGTGCATGAATCGGTGCCGTCGCGACCGGGTGCATTCACATAACATTTCTCAACATTTAAACTAATTAGAATAACATTACATAAAAGATTAAATAAAACTTCTTTAATAATAATCTGGACTTTTAAATAACATTTACAACAGACATTTTCCGTTCCCGTTACATTGGTCCTTCGAACCTTTGGGACCTCTCGCGCGGTGTATAAAGAACAGTACAAAACGTGTGAGGTGTCAATGAACTAGTGAAACATTTGGTGAAACGGATCGCAGTGTCAACAACAAGGATTGCAGGAGGTGCACATTGACGGCTTTCTACAACCAACAGCGGTAACATTAAAGGAGAATCTCAAGTAAGATCGATCCTTTTATACATTAACATTAAATACCTACACTTCTCGCATCATGTCGCTGGAAGAACAGTATGATCGCTTGGAAGAGCTTAGCAGATATTGGGAAAACTTCAAAAAGGACAGTCAGGAGAGGAAAAGTAGGCAGGATTATTATAAAAATCAATGGAGTAAGGTGGAAGCCTTGTGGAGTACGATCCAGTTCAACCATGATCGACTGCTTATGGATCTTAGTCAATCCGATACGTATTTTACAAACAAAAATTACGAAAAAGCTAAGGAGATTTTGGCGCATTACACCAGTGCCATAAAACAAGGAGGAACCAAATTATTAGGATCCAAAGGAGAGTTGGAGAGAGGAAACGGAGTGAAAGAAGCTGGAGATAATCAACCCCACCAACAACCCTTACAAACAGCAGGGAAGCCACAGCAAATTGGACGAGAATAGACGTCAGCAACAGGCTAATTTTAAGGCATTTACAAGAACAGTGAAGAACATTAGTGTAGAGGAAATGACGGAGAAATGGGAGTTTGAGGATGCGTTAAAAACGCTGGAGAATCGTTGGTCTGTAGTGGATAAATTACATTGGCAAATTGAGAGCGAGTTGAATGAAGAAAGAGAAGACTCCGTTTATAACACCTTATTCAACCAGTTTGAAAAACAATTTATTAACCTGAAGAGGGACATCAATAAAAAAATGTGGTCAGCTACTTACAAGGACAAGGTTACACCGAAATTAGAAATACCTTCTTTCAGTGGAAATTTCAATCAGTGGATGTCGTTCAAAGATTTATTCATGGACGCCGTTCATAACAACAGGATGATACCCAACACTCAGAAGATGCAAATTTTGAAGACCAAAGTTAAAGGGGAAGCTGAGAGATTGATACAACATTTACATATAAGTACCGAAAACTATGACTAGTGTTGGGAAATTCTTAATCACCGTTATAATAACAGAAGGATGATCTTCACTTCTCTTATGAACATGTTGTTTGGTTTGCCTAACATTCAACATAACTCCATAACATACATAAAAAGAATGCATGATGTGACGCTGGAAACATTGAATGCCATAAAAAATTTGGGAGTGGACACAACAACATGGGACTCTATCCTGGTCCATTTACTATGTCAAAAATTAGACCAAGAGACCTACAACGACTACTTGGAATCAGTAAAAAATCCACGTGAGTTACCTATCCTACAAGAGCTTTTAAACTACCTCGAAAGCAAATTTACTACCCTGGAAACAACCGCTCGTAGAAAACAGGAGACTAATCCTAATTCCCAAAAACAATATTTTCATAATTCCAATAACAATAAAAGGTCGTCTAATTTTCAACAAACATCGAACAGCACGCCTAGAGGGACAGGAAATGGGCAAATTGCGAAATCATTCAACGTAACAGGGTCAGGAGGACACACGTGCCCACTATGCAAGAACCAACATGGCTTGTATAATTGTAAGACATTTTTACAATTACCTAACGACAAGAAAATATCGACAGTAAAGAAACTTGGAATTTGTATGAATTGTTTGTATTCGCACAATGGCAATGACTGCACTTCTACACACACATGCCGAAAGTGCTCCAATCAACATAATACGCTGTTGCACGATGCATTAACTCGGTCAATGACTCGAACATCGGCACAGCACCAAACCATTGCCACCACGTCCAAAGACAATGAACCATGCACTTCTCATGTGTCTCAAGACAACTGCTCGGAGATATTATTGGCCACTGCGCAGTTAAAGGTTAAAGGAGCCGATGGTTGCTATCACATCATGAGGGCCCTAGTAGACCAAGGGTCACAGAAATCCCTGATAAATGAGCACGCAGCTCAGGTGCTGGGGGTCAAGCGCCATCAGTGGAAAGGAGTGATCTTTGGCGTAGGCCAACGGGAAAACAATTGCAAGGGCAAAATGGAAATAACATGTGCGTCTTTGTATAATGAGTATCGTTTTGACACAGAGGTCTTGATCATGAACAGTCTTATAAAAAATTTACCTAACAAAACATTTATGAAACCATCATGGTCGAACATTAAAAACATTAATCTAGCCGATCCAGAATTCTACATCAGTCGTCCCGTGGATTTACTACTGGGAGCAGATATTTATTCAAACATTTTATTGAGTGGCCTAATAAAGGGCGAGGACGCAACACACCCTGTAGCTCAACAAACACAACTAGGCTGGTTGCTATGCGGCACCGCCCCAACATTTTATTGTAATGTTATTATGACCAATCTGGACGAGGTACAACAGTTTTGGGAGAATGAGGAGATAATAGAAGATAGTGATTTGTCAGCAGAAGAATTAGCCTGCGTAAAACATTATGATGAAACTACGAGAAGGACTCCAGATGGGAGATATGAAGTTCGCCTTCCCATGAAAGCAAACTTTGAGGAACACCTCGGAGATTCAAAACAAAAAGCAACAGCACAGTTGCTAAGTCAAGAAAGAAAGTTCAAAAGACAACAAAACTTGGCATTGGCCTATAAAACATTTATGAGAGAATATCACGAATTGCAACATATGGAACAAGTAAACATCAACTCGAAACCTGAGTGTTATTTAGCACACCATATCATTGAAAGAAAGGAGTCAATAACCACCAAATACAGGGTGGTCCTAAATGCCTCGGGAAAAACATCTACAGGATGTTCTCTCAATGACATGATGTATAAAGGACCCAACTTACAACAAGATTTACAAATGCTGTTATTAAAGTGGAGACAATATCAGTATGCTTTTACTGCCGATATTGAGAAAATGTATCGACAAATCTTGGTGAACAGACAAGACACGCCGTTACAGAAGATTGTCTGGAGAGATTCACCTGAACAAGTTATTCAGTCCTACGAGTTGTTAACAGTTACCTACGGCACTAAAGCAGCCCCCTTTTTAGCCATGCAAACGCTAAAGAGACTAGCTGCTGACGAGAGAAGTTCATTCTCTGAAGCGGCCGAAATCCTGGAAAGTGCTTTCTATATGGACGACCTGCTGCATGGCGCACATACCATCGAACAGGGAAAACAATTGGTCCGGGACCTTACCCTACTATTACGGTCGGGAGGGTTCAATTTACGAAAATGATCCTCAACAACTGCAGACGGAGCTGAGCCTCATATCAGGACAATTATCTAAGGAACTCACTTTGCCTATTGATAACCTACAGACTAGCATGCATAACATTTATCATCTTTTGCAACTAAAAACAAAGATGACACAGGAGTACCTCATCTTGGAAATTAATGTCCCACTGACCAGCAGAGATACTTATGACCTCTTTAACATCATTGCTGTACCACAACCCAGAGGGGATAAAATGATAAGCCTCATCCCCATAGAAAGATATGTAGCCATCAACCTACAAAAAGACTCCTATTTACCAATTACTGTGGAAGAATTCCAACACTGTCTAATAAGAGACTCTACAACACATCTATGCCAATTAAACACTCCAATTTACCGATTGACTTCAGATAACGAGCTATGCCTAAAAGATAATCAAAATACACCACGGTGTAAGGCTGTTATCTCTGGATGCCAGAACAAAATTATACATTTAACAAAAGTTAACCAATATTTACACTTTTGTTGTAATGAATGTCCGGTTAGAATAATATGCCAAGAGAAGGTAACATCCCAGATATTAACAGGATCTAACATTATAAATTTGAATCAGGATTGCATGATAAAAACGGAAAATTTTACTATCTATGCACAAAAACAGCTACAGAGTAATGTGAAATTAACAGAGAGTGTAGAGAAGTTAGAGATATCTCCAATAAATAACATTATGAATATTAGAATAGAGAAGATTGAAGAAGAAAACATTACCACTTCAAACAACCAACAGGCTTTGAAAGAAATAGAAGAAAAAATTAGATACATGAAGAACGAAGCGGTGCTTTCTGAACAGTTATCTGTACACGATGTGCATCATTATATCGTCATATAGGCATCCTGGGGATTGGCGATCGTCGCAATAGGAGTGTACGTGTGTAGGCGGTCTCGCTGCCGCTGGCAGGCACCAGCCGCGCCGGCGCCCGAGGTAGCTGCGGGGCCCACGGAGCCCACGGCCCGGGCTCGCGCTCGAGCCCTTCTCCGTAACAGTGCAATGCCCAATAACGAAAACAAAGGTGAAAGTTTTGAGTGAAAAAGGAACTTCACCAGTGTACCGAAGCACAAGTTTCCGTGAACACTTGTAAACATGTGTATACCTAGATTAAAAAAAAAGAAAACATTGTTAGTCGTATATTTATAGTTATAGATCACATTCACTAACCGAACAAAGTCAAACATTGTTTATCCTTTATTGTATTATGGATTGTTTAATTATAAGTTACTAACATTATGGTAAGTTAAATTTAGTTCACCTCATCTCTTATCTTTTGCCCTCGGCAAGATGTTCGGTTTTATGCTGATGCACCGAACACGTGATATGCAAGCGGCACGCGACGAGTTAACTAATTCTTAATTTGAACAAAACAGTGCATGAATCGGTGCCGTCGCGACCGGGTGCATTCACATAACATTTCTCAACATTTAAACTAATTAGAATAACATTACATAAAAGATTAAATAAAACTTCTTTAATAATAATCTGGACTTTTAAATAACATTTACAACAGACATTAAATCGTTCCCGTTACAGCATGCACACAGAAAATTTAAAAATACAAATAAGAATTACATAGACAATAATAATAATGGAGATGTTGATCGTATAGGAATATTTAAACTGTTTTTATATACCCTCTCACCTGCACTGGCCTGAAGAAAGACCGTCCCGCAGAGTGAAAGTTTAACAATTTGGACACACAAATTGGAATAGGTGTTACACCTTATTTAATAGGATACATTATTATAGTAATTATTAGACAAAAGTAACGTTAAAAGTGTCGCCTCAGTGTTAAAGTTTATATCAGTGTGTAGACCGTATTACCAGAAACAACAGTGAAACCCGCTTCACGATCGGTCACCCCAAACGGAAATTACAGACAAAAATATTTCCAAAATTTTGGTCAACGGTTCGTACTGACCTACCTCACATAAGCTGCCTACATGCGGGCACGCACAGCTGTCACCTTGAGTCATCAGGTCTGTGACCGTCTCCTCTCTCGGGTGTCGACGGAATACACCGACCCTGCGTCCCGAAATAGAATTATATCGCTAAAATCGATTACGAAAGTATGAAGTGAATGGCTTATGATCCATTGTAATTACAATAGAATTATATTACGGACCGCAGGGCGAGTGACGTCGTCGTTCGTTCGTGCTAACCGGGCGTAGCATCGTGCCGTCATCGAAACTGTTCTACGCGTTGACTGCTACGACGCGACGCAGCTACGACCTACACGCAGACTAGGGACCATTCGGGAAAAAGCGGATAAGTACTAATTATCTCAAAATCTTACCGTCACGGTGGCTGCACGCCTCGTTTCTCTGCGCGCCTGGTTTCTTCTCGTCACTTGCCTGTTCTAAACCGCTGTGTTCTTATAAATACTAATATATACGGTATTTTTGGTAGATGTTAGATTCGCCCAAAAGATCTGTAGTGCAACATTCGCCCAAAAAATGGGTTCTGTTCTGAACCTAATTTGAATCTGATGAATAGACATCGGATTGTATGCACTAACAAAGTGCCAAAATATGCATGCAAATATGCACTAAAAAAGCCCGAAATATGCACTAAAAACTGTTGATATGCTCAAAATATGCACAATGCAAAATCAAAAAACTATTTTTATTTTTATATATTTTAATTAAAGACGGTACAAAAACAGCGAAATATTCTTAAAATTATTGCATGGTTTTTGTGACAATATACAATTAGGTATTTTCCAAATTTTCTAGTGCAAATTTGTGACGTTTGTCACCCAGTATCAATTTGTACGCCGAAAACGGCCTCTCTACATCAACTGACGTCATTGAACAAAATTTTAAATTTGTTGACATTTCTGGAGATACCTGTTTTGGCAGGGTACTGTTATACCCTGACTTTGTAAGGGTTAATGCTGAAACAACCCCTTTTTGCTATATCACCATTTTTCCCATCAGAAGCTCATTGTCATTCGCCCGATAGTCAGTTAGACTCCAACCTCCGCCGTGACTGCCAGACCTAACAAACTTTGTGTACTTTCTATTATTCTAGTTCAATAAATAAATATTTTTTTTAAAAACACTATTTCAATATCTGGTCTAACAGTACGACCTGTGCCGTTGATGTAGGCATTAATGTTCTTTATGTCTTCAAGACTTGGGGCTCGCGCCTTACACGTCTTCGTCACCTAGGTCCTTATACGTACCTCCCGCTACTAAATAAAATATGCGTGATTGGGAAAAAAGGCTAAAATATGCATTAACGCCGTAATTAGAGAGTTTAATGCATCTGCATATGCAAATATGCAAATGCATAAAATCCGATGTCTACTGATGAACATGGGTGAAACTTCGTCACCTGAAAATATTACGCAGAGACCTAAAAAGCTTAAAATTACTCGGACTGAGCCTACTAAACAAGAGACCTTACAACAATTTATGGGGATAATTACTCAGAAGTTTGATAATATACATGATAGATTCTTGCAATTAGAGACAACATTGAATTGGACTGGCAACACCACAATGAAACTCGAAAAGTCTATAGGGTTGCTTAATACCCAGTACGAAGAGATGTCACTGAGAGGAAAATGAGGATACGATTCAATCACTCAGAGACGAGATTGAAAATCCACACCGTAGTGCCAAGATCACCTGCATTGAGATCAGAAATGTGCCGACAAAATTTAATGACTCCAAACAGGGCCAATCAAACCATCTCACAGAATTATGTCAGACATTAAATGTCAATTAAAAAAATTTGCTCTCTTGTTGCACAAGTTGCACAAATAACTATTATATATCCAAATAGAGTTAAAATACAAAATACCATATGTTATTTACTCATATTTGCCTAAATACATATTCAAGTACTATATATACTTGAACATCTCGTTTAATTCAAAAGAAGTTAATTTGAAATTTCGATATTATATCAAGTGCATGTACGGGAATTTTTAAATTAATTTTTTTAGTTCTCTAAGCTGAAAATTTTGAAATGTAAGTTTATTTTGCTTGTTTTACCATGCCGTCAAAACAAATCGTAATTAATATTTTAATTGATCAAAAATTAAGCGTACTGAAAACAAAACTTTTACAAGATTATTTTACTTGAATGACTTAAATTTGATAGATCTTTTGTAAATACGCCCTATTTTTAAGGTTCCGTAGGACCTAAAAGGTACAAAAGAAACCTTTATGGTGAGAGTCCGTTAACCGTCCGTCCGTCCGTATGTTATAGCCTCATAACTTTAGCACCGTTAAAGATAAAGACATGAAATTTAGCACAAAAATAGCATTAATTTGCACATATATCACTGTGCAAAAAAAAAGGAAAAGTTTTAAATTGTTCAAAATATGTCCAAAACAAAAGTGAGAAAAATTTAAAATAGGTACTATCCTAAAAATACAATTTGGATACCAATTGTTGATATTAAAAAGATATTTGTAAAAATATATACTGTTACTATATTTACTGGCACTGGTTTCGAGAAATCTTTAAAAAACCACAAAGATATGTACGTTCCCCCCCCTTATCTCCAAAACTAGTCGACCGAAAAATATAAAAAAATATCGCTTACAGATCATAACTGGCTAATTTCAGGAAAACTATAGCGATATAAAAAAGTTGAGCAGAAATAAGAAATATAAAAAAAGTTAAATAAATAAAAAAAAATTTTTGAAAAATACAATATGTGTATCATATTGTAGGTATTATAAAAATTTTTGTAAAAATATATAGTTTGGCTATATTTAATTGCATCTATTAAGTAAAATCCTTGAAAAACCATAAAAAATGTATGTCCCCCCTTTATCTCCAAAACTGGTAGCCGAAAAATATTTAAAAAAAATTATTGTCATATGTGTTTACGTAAAGATTACAGGAAAAATAAAGCGGTTGAGAAATTCACGAAAAAAAATGACAAAATTAAATTTATCATCCACAATACGCGAGCCTGACTCGCACTTGGCCGGTTTTTTTTTGTTATTTTCAAACGTTTGTTTCAAGAACGCGGTTAAGGGATCGACCTGATTTTTTTTTTTCATAAAATAGCTGATAGAAATATGAAGGGATTCTACTTAAATCCAATATTTTTTTCCTTACAAAATATTTCAGTATTAACTAAAAACACACCAATTCCCATAGCTTAACTTTCAAAAGAATATTTAATAGATAGACTCTCAACATAAAGGTTCCTTTTGTACCTTTTAGGTACTACGGAACCCTTTAAACCAACAAAATTGCAAAAGCGATAACTGAGACAAAATCCATAAAAAGTGTAAAATTTAGTGACAGTACAAATATGAATTGATTAACGTGGTTTGCTAAAATTCACCTCCTTAAAATTCAACCAAGAACATATATTTTTTGTGGCTATACGTATCATGATTATTGCAACAAAATTGTTGTCTGATAGTCTGATATTTTATTTCTGTTTGCGTCTTAGTTCTCCTTAAGGTGTGTTAATTCGGAAACTATTTCGAGATTTCGGTTTAATAAGCCGAATTTTAGAACTTGAATATCACACTGAGTGATATTAACAAGACTATCCTTTACATTTCCTCTAAAGATGTTGGTGATGGCCAAATCTGCTCAGAAATGCTCCTGAAAATCCTCGATAAACTTATTCCCACCATCATTCCTAAAGACAAGTTCCTTTCCCGCGGCATGGAAACGGGCTCATGTCATTCTATTGCCCAAAACTTCCAATCCTGGTTCTTTAACAGAGTACCGACAATTTCCGTTCTTTCCATTCTATCCAATGTCATCAAATCCATTTTTCATAATCAGTTCCTCCTCATATAACCCATTTCAATCTGGGTTCCGTCCTGGGCACAGTAATACTTCTGGATTTCTGAAGATTACTGATGACGTAAAGTTTGCCATTACAATAATAATAAGAGCCTTTATAACAAGTTAATAAATACATTTAACATGCAAATGACTTAAAAATAACTTTAATTTCTAACATACAAAATTAAATTAATTTATAACATTGACATAAAATAAAATTTTACATTAAAATACATTAAATTGAGTAATAATAATTTTCATAATAGTAATCAAGTTTAAATCCATTCAAAATAGTATTTGCTTGATAATATAAATGTATGCAGATCAAATAACACAATCAATTCAATAAAATACAATTCAATTCAAAACTAGCTATACAAAATACTTTAAAATGTCATGCTTATATAACTAAGTCCTTAGTGTAGGACATGATAGGCCTCTCCCTGAGGTTTCAGTGAGGTTTAGTCTATATCACCCTAGCTGACCAGGCTTGCCTGGGTGACTTGTCCCGGCTGGCAGGACTATTTTAATTATTTGGTATAGCTATTCTGAGAAATGAAATCTTTCAACATCCTGTTCCACAAGGCTCTGTCAGGGGCATATCTCCACCATAATGAGTCTAGTTTCTTCAGCTCATCAGTCCATCACATCAGTGGCCTCCCGACTCTTCGCCAACCATCTCTAGGGATCCACTCAGTTGTGAGACGCGTCCATCTGTTATCGCTGGCTCTGATTACGTAGCCTGCCCATTGCCACTTCAGTTTGCTAATTGTGGTGATTTTCTTATATTTTCATTGCGTATTCTATCAAATTTCCTAATATTTAAGGCCCTACGCATCCAACACAATAATCGTATTAAGTAATTTTGAACTCAATGATATTGTCAGAAAGTCTACATTAGAACGCTCGCTTCGTGCGCTGCGAGCACGCATAATCAGTGAATTTGCGAGTTTTTTCTGGAATTTCTAAAAAAGTATTGAGAAATAAATAAAAATGGGTCTATAAGTGTCAAAATTCAAAATTCAAATTAAAAATTCAAAGTGTCTTTAGTTATCTGTCTTTAGTTATCTGTAAAGAAAATTCAGGAAAAGTTTTAATTCTCTCCGTTGAACACCTTTGCTAAAAACACATTTATTCGCAATTTGACGAGCTTACTTTGTGATTTTTTTCTATCGAGTGAAGTTAACTCAATTACGTTTTTAGATCAACTTGTGTTTAGAGTATATCCTCTATTGAAACATATTTTTAACTTGTATTTGAATGAGATATTGAACTGACAATATTAATTAAACAAAATGCTCATTTTGGAATGGCAGGGCCTTTACATGCGACGTTCCATTGCTCGTTTGGTTAACTATTAATGTAGTCCTATGTTTTTCTGTAGTAGCCTACGTTTGCCATTGATAACAAACAATTTACGGTGATTACGTCATTGGAATTCAGTAGTACCTTTAACTGTGTCAACTTTGACATTCTCGAATTCCATTTGATAATTCAAACGTATCGAGAAGGCTGATTTTTGGATATTATATAGAGCTGGAGCTTAAAAAAGCCTTGCTTGAAATTGTCGACCAAAATTTCTTATGAGCTTTCTCCGCCATTCACTCATCACTATTAGGAGTAAATCCATGTCCTATCAACATCACCTTATCAATAAATATTGGAATAACTCTAACAATACTGACTCTGTAGTGTAAAGCTCTGTGAAGAGTATGTACTATGAGCAGTGGCGGCTGGTGCGTCAGAGAACCGGTGGTGCACTGCATGGGTTTAGTAAATAATTTTACTAATATTCACTATTTTGTTAGATTAACAAGTAATTAATCACACACAAATTAATCAAAATAACACCGCAAGCGCGTGCGAAAAGTAACAATCATAACAATGACAAGTGCGTACTAGTGCGTAGGTAGGTCAAAAGGCGTCGGGTCATGCATCCGAGAGCCAAACGTCGTCGCCCAAGCGAGAATCTTTCGTATTCTCTCGGCAATTTCCGGCTCCGTGCGGCGCACGAATCTATCCTAAAAACGCCATACAATTTGTACTAAGCATCTTCGGTGTCACGCGCCGGGCGGTTTACATCGTGATTCATAGAAGTTGTATGAGTTCGCAGCGTGCGCTTTACCGAGCGCACGGGGTCGTTTTTGTTCAAGCAAAAATAAGATCTAATTCTTTTGCAGTAGAAAGCAAAACAGGTCAGCTTAATTTTATTTAACTCGAATATCAAAACCTTGTAATCAGATATGTAATTTCTGTGTACAATGTATGGATTGTTATAGGTATAGGTCATTGTTTTGAAAGTTTATATTTTTTACATAGGTGTATGGTATAGGTGGAAGGTTGGTTCAATTTATAAGATTTAAAATGGTAGTGCGGCGCACGAGCGCACTTAAGGTACAGCCGCCACTGACTATGAGTAATTTATTTCTTTGTTAATTTACATGTGCAAGCTCATTTATTCACAACGATTATGTTATTTTAGCACCGAGAATGCTTCAACCCGACATCGTGATCAGCGGGTTCTCTGGACGCTTCCCCGAGTCTAACAACGTTGAAGAGTTTAAGGAAAATCTATACAAAGGCGTTGACATGGTGACTGATGACAACAGACGATGGCCGAAGCATCTGTATTCCATGCCAACTCGCTTGGGCAAGATAAAAGATCTGGCCTCATTTGATGCTGCTTTTTTCAGTATTCATGCTAAGCAAACCCAAGCCATGGACCCTCAATTACGAATTCTTCTTGAAGTAACCTACGAAGCAATCATAGACGCTGGTATCAACCCAAGTGACTTAAGGGGATCCAAAACAGGTGTTTATATAGGATCGAGTGTTTTTAATATTGATGAAATGTTAGACCGTCCAGAAAATATAAACGGTTACTCGATAACTGGTTCCGCAAGTTCGATGTTTTCGAATCGAATCTCATTTTCTTTTGATTTTAAAGGACCATCTTTGACTGTCGATACTGCTTGCTCTTCATCATTTTATGCTCTGCACCTTGCTGTCCAGGCTATTAGAACAGGGGAATGTGATGCAGCTGTTGTTGGTGGTACAAGTATAGATCTTACACCCAGTAATGTTTTAAATTTTCATAAATTGAACATGCTTTCGCCTGAAGGCAAGTGTAAAGCTTTTGATGCAGAAGGAAATGGATATGTGCGTTCTGAGGCAGTTGTTGTGATTTTTCTTCAAAAATCAGCAGAAGCTAAAAGAATTTACGCAACTATAATAAATACAATGGCTAACTCTGATGGATATACAGATCAAGGTATAACTTACCCATCCAGTTTCATGCAAAGTCAATTACTTAAACAGATTTATGATGAATCTGGACTTGATCCAAGCAATGTATATTATATTGAAGCTCATGGTACTGGGACCCCAGTTGGTGATCCAGCAGAAGTCAACGCAATATCACAAATATTTTGCAGGAAACGTCAGGATCCTCTGTTAATAGGATCAGTAAAATCTAATATGGGGCATTCAGAAAGTGCTAGTGGCCTTTGCTCTATAGCCAAAATACTCATTGCAACAGAAAGTGGTGTCATACCTGGTAATCTCCATTTTAAATCGCCTAACCCTAATATATCACCAATAATCGATGGCAAAATTAAAGTTGTTGATAAACCAACTATTTGGAGAGGTGATATAACCGGTATAAATTCGTTTGGATTCGGAGGATCCAATGCACATGTCATTTTAAAGATTAATCCTAAAACAAATAAATATACTGATACGAAAATAAAATGTAGGACGGAAGGGCTTAAAAAAATACTAGTAGTTTCAGGACGGACTAAAAAAGCATGTGAAGTTCTATTTGACCGCATTATACAAAATAAAAATGACAATGAGTTTATAGGTCTGTTACATAATATATTCCAACATAAAATACTTGGACATGAATTTCGAGGTTATTGTATCTTGGGAGATAGCCACATTAGCGAAATAGAAAATTACCAATCCACGCAGAAAAACAGACCAATTTGGTTTGTATTTTCTGGTATGGGGACGCAATGGCCTGGCATGGGAAAAGATTTACTAGAAATTGAAATATTTAAATTGAGTTTTCAACGATGTGCAGAAGTTTTAAAACCTGAAGGTATAGATTTAATGGATTTAATGTTCAATAATACTGAGGAAACATTTTACAACGTGACAAATAGTTTTATTATGATAATTTCGATCCAAATTGGACTTGTAGATGTATTAAAATCTATTGGTATTAAGCCAGATGGTATAATTGGAATGTCAGTCGGTGAACTATCTTGCGCTTATGCAGATGGATCTTTGACACTTGAGCAAACCATTTTATTAGCTTATTGGAGAGGAAAAGTTCTTACAGAATCAGAACTAATTCCTGGTGGAATGGCAGTTGTTGGTCTAACTTGGGAAAAAACAGCTCAGATTTGTCCATCTGATGTACAGTTGGCTGTTCATTTTGCTGTTGATTTAGTGACAATCGCAGGACCAGTACAATCAATTCAACAAACTGTAAAACATTTAAAATCTAAAAACATATTTGCTAGAGTAATTAACAGCTCTGGATTTGCATTTCATTCAAAATATATAAAAGATGCTGGTCCTAAGCTCAGGAACATTATGGAAAAAATTATTCCAAATCCTCAAAAAAGATCTTCAGTATGGCTTTCATCATCTATACCTAAAATTGATTGGAATACATCAAAAGCCAAATTCAGTAGCCCGGAGTACTTTGTTAACAATCTCTTATCACCAGTTAATTTTTATGAAACTATCAAACTTATCCCAGATAACGCTATAACTATAGAAATAGCACCGCACTGCTCTTTGAGAACTGTTATGAAAAAATCTTTACCAGAGACTTTTACTTATATAGGTCTTCATTACAGGAACTATTCCAGTAATATTGAATTACTACTCTCCAGTATTGGAAAGCTACATAATACCGGCGCACAACCTGATGTTAGTAAACTGTATCCATCGGTAAAGTTTCCGGTTAGTCGTGGTACTCCAATGCTCAATTCATTAATAAGTTGGAATCATTCAACTCAATGGACTGTTCCAGATTTTTACACAAAGTTCAATAAAACTGAAAAAAGCAGCGTCATAGCAATCGATATTTCTAAAGAAAAACACAAATTTTTAGCTGGCCATACGATAAATGGTACAATACTCTTTCCAGCTACTGGCTTCCTTGTTCTCGTATGGGAAGCTTTTGCTAAAATTCAAAATGTTCATTTTGAGAAGCTGCCTATAGTTTTTGAAGAGGTTAATTTTTTGAGAGTAACAGTTTTACCGAAGGAAGGCGAAGTTAAATTTGTAGTTAAAATTTTAACAAACGGTAGTTTTGAAATTTGTGAAAGTGGATCTTCTGTTGTGACAGGACAAATAAGGATCCAAAATGAGCACGAAAATTACGCACTACAATTTCCTAACATCAATAATGACAATAAACAGACGGAATTAAATAAAAATGACATTTATAAATATTTTAGAATACTTGGATTCAATTATACTGGAATATTCCAAGGTTTACAATTATGGGACCGTTACATAAATACTGGTAAGCTGGATTGGGTCAAGAATTGGATAGTATTCATGGATAACATGCTACAAGTATATTTTTTGGCTTCCATCGAATCCTCAAACGTTTTTTTACCAACGAAACTTCAGTATGTAGCCATTGATCCTTTAAAGCACATATCTGATGGCGTTATTAGAAGTTATTATACGGTAAACTATTATCCTAAACTTCAAATAATTAATGCAGGAGGTGTTGAGATGAGAGGAATAAAATTATCGCTGACACAAACGTACAAAAAAGCCCAACATTTTACAAGCCTGGATAAATATAATTTTGAACCCTATGAAGACAATGATCAAAAAAAAACTGAACAAGACGTTTTAAACAAATTTATTTCTATAATAGTGGAAAATGTTGGTGGTCTTAATTTAAAGGGAATAGAAACTTTTTCGTCAGAAAAAGAATTGATTGCTCCTATGGTCTTGAATATTTTTGATAGTAAACCACAAATTTGTTGTGATATTCAACTGGCCCTTCCTGCAAATCCTAATTATGTACTTAAATTCGAAAGAATAAAAAACTTAAACCACGATTTTGCTATTGCACCAGTAACAAAAACAGTACACTTCATTGCAGCAAACAATGTTTTGAATACCGAAAATTCAAAAATATTGTTAAATTTGATTAAATCTCTTAAATCAACTGGCTATATTATACTTATCGAAATTGGAATTGTTAAAATGTCTCTTATAAAGGATTGCGGACTTGTTTTGGTAGCTAGGCAGACAGTACTAGGAAAGTCATACTTATTATTGACTAAAATAGAAAATCAAAACGATCAAATAATAATAAATGTGACTGAAAAAAAATTTCAGTGGCTTGAAAAATTAAAATTTGCTTTAACCCAAAAACGTAAAATTCTTTTGGTCGCACAAGGAGAAGCTACATCTGGGATAATAGGTTTTTCTAATAGTATACAAAAAGAATGTTTAGGAATTCGTTACGTGTTTATTCAAGATGACATGGCATCTGCATTTTCAAAAACTGAGCCTTTTTACGCAACGCAATTAGAAAAAAATCTCTTTGCAAATGTGTTAAAAGAAAAAAAATGGGGTCGGTACCATTATTTGAGCTTGGACAAAACAGATTTACCAGATACCATCCAGATGGAACATGCCTACGTTAACACATTGATAAAAGGAAACTTAAATAGTCTCAGTTGGATAAAAAGTAATCTCAATTTCTACAAAGAAGAATCATCTGTAAAAAAAATTTTTAGTGTGTATTATGCTCCACTTAACTTTAGAGATATTATGCTAGCCACAGGTAATTTAACAGCTGATTCTTTACCGGGTAATTTAGATTATGAGGACTGTATCCTTGGTTTGGAGTTTGTCGGAAGAGACAGTTCAGGAAGACGTGTTATGGGCATAGTGCATGCTAAAGGACTCGCTACTACAGTTCTTGTAGATCCAAATGATTTTGTGTGGGATGTCCCACAAAAATGGACCATGGAACAGGCTGCTACAATTCCTGTTTGCTACGCGACCAGTTACTACGCATTAATTGTTCGAGGTAAGTTACAAAAAGGAGAATGTGTTTTAATACACGCTGGGGCGGGTGGCGTAGGTCTTGCCAGCATAACAATCGCACTCAATTATGGTTGTACAGTTTTTACTACTGTAGGGACTAACGAAAAACGAGATTTTTTAAAGAAAAGATTTCCTGTCCTGACGGACAGAAATATTGGAAATTCTAGAGATACATCTTTTGAAAAATTGGTTCTTGAAGAAACACATGGACGTGGTGTTGATGTCGTGTTAAATTCTCTTGCTAAAGAAAAATTGAAAGCATCTCTAAGATGTTTAGCTGTTAAGGGCAGGTTTCTTGAAATTGGAAAGGCAGATCTGAGCAAAAACAATGCACTTGGAATGGCATTTTTCTTAAAGAACACAACATTTCATGGCATACTTTTGGATGATCTTTGCTACGATGGGTCAAATGAAAAACAACAAGTTATACAATTACTCAAAGAAGGTATTTTAAATGATGATATTAAGCCGTTGCCATCTACCGTGTTTAGCGATAACAGAATTAAAGAAGGATTCAGATACATGGCAGCAGGTAAACACATAGGTAAAGTAATAATCAAAATAAGAGACGAAGAAACCGAAGAAATTACAAAGCCTGCAGTAAAAACTGTAGCAGGTATATCAAAAACGTACCTACATCCTGATAAATGTTACATTCTCGTTGGTGGCTTAGGTGGCTTTGGACTAGAGTTGGCTAATTGGATGATATCTCGGGGAACAAAATACATGGTACTAACAACACGTTCTGGGATAAAAACTGGGTATCAATCCATGTGCGTTGATCGATGGAAAAAACAAGGAGCTAATGTAGTTATATCTACAAGAGACGTCACTACTATCGAGGACACTGAAAAACTGTTATTAGAAAGTAATAAGATAGCTCCAATTGGTGGGATAATCAACCTAGCTGCTTTACTTCACGACCACCTTCTAAATAATTTAAATATAGCGCATTTCGAACTTGTATCTAAACCAAAGTTCAGTGCTACAAAGAACTTGGACCTTTTATCGAGAAAATACTGCCAAATGTTAGATTTCTTTGTTGTTATGTCTTCGATAGCGGCTGGTTTTGGCTCGCCAGGACAATCTAACTATGCTCTGGCTAATTCTTCTATGGAAAGACTCATAGAACAAAGAAGAGCAGCAGGTTTCCCAGGACTTGCTATCCAATGGGGTCCTATAGCAGACGTTGGAATGGTTATAGATATTGTAGGTGGTAATAACGATACAGTAATAGGCGGTTGTTCACCGCAGAGTATAAAAAGTTGTCTAGACACGATGGATTTGTTACTTGAAAATGATTTCGGTAGTATCGTTAGCTCTTGGGTTTTGGAAGATAAAACCGCGAATTCTAAAGCCAACATACATAAAAATTATTTAATACAAGCAATTAGTGACATAATGGGCATACAACATTTTTATACTGTCAACTCGACCACTTTTTTAAATCTTGGCATCGATTCTATAATGATTACAGAAATCAAGCAAACGTTAGAAAGAAGTTATGACATTATATTGTCTTCTAAAGAAATTTATGGATTAACATTTGCCAAACTGAAAGAAATGTCTAGCGACTCGAATCAGGAAGAAGATGTTGAAGAAGAACAAGAATTAAACAAATAAACTAAAGTATACTGACCAACATTTCCTCGATATGCTAAATAAATAGTTAATCCAGCCCCCGTATAAAATCCTATCCTATTCTATCTAGTAGAGGCCCTTATATACAAACATGTGGACACACCGGACAAAAGCACCATATTTTTTTCAGTTACTAGTCAAGTATAAAGCTTTTAATTTTTGGTAGGATTGGATTTTATAGCGGCCTTTATGAAAAAAAAACCAGCCAAGTGCGAGTCGAACTCGCGCACAAAGAGTTCCATTACACATACCAAATTCCACTTGCAGTTAAGGGGATCCAACTTAACTTAACTTGACACTTACAATCTACTAAAGTCTATGTATATACAAGGTCCAATTAAGTTGGTTAGCTATAACTTACAAAATAATTAATTTATTTTTTTAGATTTTTGCCTATGTATGGCCTAATTGGCATAAATTAAATTATGTTAAGGTGTGTTAATCTGAAAACCATTTCGAGATTTAGGTTTAACAAGCCGTATTTTCGAAGTTTTGGTCTATAGAACCTCATGATGATGCATAATTTTACGAAAAGGCTGCAACTTCCATTTGCTCTCGTGTGACGTCACTTGAGTATTGGCTGTTTAGATATTTGTATATATGCTATCAAGATAAATTTATAATCATTTGCTTCAGACTAATTTGACAGCTAGATGTCAGATGAGTAGACAGACAGAGACAGACCACTTTTTTTTATTAGCAATCACACATCACAATCAGTATAATGTCTAAAATCGTCAAGTAACAAGTTCATCGGACAATTTTTAAAAAATCATGATGGTAAATGTAAAATACCAAAATAATGAAAAAATGGCGTATATTCTCGGAAAAAAAAAATATTTTAAAAATTAAGCTATGGAAATTGTATATGAAATTTCTAAGTCAACTAGAAGTGTCCTGTAGGTTGTCATGGTACGCTAATTTGTAGGAAATTGATTATATAAAGTACAATTACCTTTATTCGCATCGGGTGAGAAGCCTAATTTTGAAGCACCATGGGGTCGTAGACTTTTGTAGGAGGTATCAGTTTTAACTTGATATACAGGGCGTTAGCAAAATTGTTGACATTTACGATCTATTGAACTCTATGTATCTAACGGGTATAACTAAGTTAGTCATTGAAACTTCTTAAATAATTAAATGTTTGTAATTTTCAATATTTTTCCTATGTGTGTGCTATATGATCAACTGCAATGTATTTTATGTATTTTAACGGGTCTTACACAAATACTAAAAGCTTTTTTAAAAAAAAACCGGCCAAGTAGGAATCAAACTCGCGTACCTAGGGTTCCGTATTGTGGATGATAAATTTAATTTTGTCATTTTTTTTCGTGAATTTCGCAACCGCTTTATTTTTCCTGCAATCTTTACGTTAATCTACAAGCTTTTCTCAAGAGTTATCACAAATCGTCTCGCCCCAAGATTCGACGACTTTCAACCTCCAGAGCAGGCTGGGTTTCGAAAACGTCTGTTTCATAGGGGCTGCATTTAAAGAGTGCTCAAGCTTCTGCACTTCTGTATATGGTACACAGAAACCTACACTGCTCAAAATATCTATTATCATGCGAAAAGCATAATTGTGATTAATGCAGACACCAAGTCTTAAAAGAATCGGAGATATAAATTATCTGGGACGACAAGCTAAAATAAGAGCTTCACTCATACTTTGACGTTTATTAGGGCGTTTTGAGAATTCGTTTTTGATTCTATCAGTACATCGACGAAACATAGTAAGTTTTGTGGAACAACATATTTTTTCCCGATGTCCCTGCTTGCAGCGGAGTATGTTGTCAAATCTTAGGCTTGAGAGCGTATTTCTTCTTTTATTATTGCTGCTGATTTTACTATCATGATACGCTCTTCGGATTTATCAGTTTCTCTCTTCATACCATTGTTTGTGGATTATTTTATCAACACTCTCACGAAAACAAATGATTGGGGATCGTCTGTGCAGACTTGATATGATAATATTGTTACCATAATGATTCAGCATCTTAGTAGTTACTTTGATTTAGGTGTTCCCTCTAAAACTTAGTCAATCAATCAATCAATCAATCAATCAAATAATTTATTTGTGAAACATAGGTTTACATGCGTAGATGACAACAATATTTAATGTGCTCTATGTTTTGCCTCAGAGGCGTACAAAATTTCATAAAACAATAATAAACAATAATAAAACAGTTTTTATATAGATGCATTTACAATAACATCATAATTCACATTCATGTCATTAAAATAATAAATTAGACAATATAATAATTCAATTCAATTTAACATAATACTTAATAAACTCAAAAAATGTCGCAGTTATAGAATAATAAAAAGCCCTATGGAAATTAATAATTTCATTTAACATTTGTTAAGAAACTCAGAAATAGTATAATAGCATTTTTCAATAAGGTATGTCCAAAGTTTGTATTTAAAATGTATCAAGTCCAGGTCTTTTATTTCATGAGGCAAGTTGTTATAGATTTTAGGTCCCATGCGTACTATGCTATTATGTATTAGTATATATGTAGTTTTAAGCAATTATACTAGTTAAAAAAAGACAAACTTTATATTTTTTCGAAATATTTCGGCCTCATCAGTGAGGCCGAAATATTTCGAAAAAATATAAAGTTTGTCTTTTTTTAACTAGTATAATTGCTTAAAACTACAAATAAAAAGCTTATATAGCTAAGGTTATATTTATTCGTATTAGTATATACATTTTTGTACCTTTTTTCTTTTTTTCAATTTATTTTGTTTAATTTTATAGTTAATATTTATTGTAGTTACTTTGATTAAGTGTTCCCTCTAAAAGTTTGTATTTAAATTTTTGTACCTTATTTATTTTTTCGGTTTTTCAATTTATTTTGTTTAATTCTGTAGTTTAATATTTATAGTTATTACTTTGATTAGGTGTTTCCTCTAAAAATTTTTATTTAAATTTTTTAGCTCTTTTCTTTTGTTTTTCAATTTTTTTATTTAATTTTGTAGTTAATATTTATAGCTATTACTTTGATTAGGTGTTCGCTCTAAAAATTTGTAATGAATTTTTTAGCTTTTTTTTTCTGTGTTTCAATTTATTTTGTTTAATTTTGTAGTTAATATTTATTTTAGTTACTTTGATTTTATGTGTTTCATCATAGTATTAAAATCGGCGGCTGTTTGCGTGTGTGTCAGCTGTATGCCGAGCTTAGACCTTTTTGTCTCTTCACTTTTGTATTATTTGTATTTTGTGTTAGCACATTTGTAAAGACAAATACAGTATCTTTTAATGAATTATTTTATTTTATTTATTGATTACTACTTGATTCACTTTACAGATCAGTTTAAAGATTGAAGTTTTTGGAAATAAATCATAAAAATTATGTTTTTGACCAAATCCGATGGTTTAAATGATATTAAAAACTGAAAAAATATGTTACTTTCATAAGTAAATGTCGTATAATACAATGTAGCTTAGACATTCAATCGAGTGTAATGTACTTTGTCTATGAAAATTAATGCGGGATTTGGCTATCGCGTCAATGGACATTAGTTTTTGGAATCGTTTTAAAATGCATTTAAATAATTTGGTCAGCATACAAAGATTTTATTTGCAATAAAAAAAATCAAGCAGCAATCATTGTTCCGAAAATAATGTTGATAATGGTCAAAAATTAAATCATAAATAGGCAGCTTACATGAGTTTGCATAATAAATATTCAGTCCGCAAAATAACTACTTGATCAGCAAGATTTCATGATTGATCAGCAGAGAAAAGATGTCTATGCAAAAAATAGGTTGTATATGTTCCAAAAACGAATCAGAGCACCCCGACTCTATACAGTCTTGTGGGTACTACCCCTAGAGTGTATATAAAAAGCCGTATAAAAATAGTTACAGCCACCCAGAATGACATAAATCATGAGTTGCTGATCAATTAGCTATTTCTGCTCACAGATTATATTTTTCTGCTCACAAAAATACCCTAACCATTATAATAACACCCTTTTAAACTCTATTAAAATCCGTCATTTAGTGCGGATAAAATTATGACAACGTTTGTAGCTGAGGTTGCGTTCCTGAACGACCGGATAAATGTTAAATTTAACTGTCACCGGTTCCACAACCACCCGAATGAAAACGAAGACATCCAGACAGCTCCAAACAATTCTCGAAGTCGTTTCTAAACCTTGTCAGAAATGTAAAAACTGTTAAATTTTACCGCCGTAAATTCCGGGGTAAATTTTCATTTTGACATTTTGTCATAATATTACGCGCCAAGTTTTGGTTTCTGGGTTATAACATTTTTCGGAATGACTTGTAAAGCCATTTTATTTCGGTAATAATGATACATACAAAATACATCCTTTGCCACGTAAATAAACTACCTTTACAAAATGGCCGTTCCAAAACTCTCCAAAACCAAGACTCCCGAACCCGTGAGGTCTACGACCCCTGCCACTGGAGCACGTCATGTTGGTGTTCTCTCGGTCAGCGCTGATGTGATTTGTCAAGAAATTGAAGCCGACGGTGTCTGCCAGTCCCAACATGGTTTTAGCATAGATTTTAAGGGTATGCATAGACGAGATTATTAAACCTATTACTTATATGTTCAACTTGATAATAGCTATAGTGCATTCCGATGATTGGAAGAAGTCAAGAGTTACTCTCATTCCTAAAAAAAAGAGACAAATCGATGGTGGAAAGCTAAAGGCCCGTCGCAAATCTTTGCGCTCTCGTCAAAGTTTTTGAAATGGTGATTTAAGATAGCATTCTACCACAATGTATACCCCACATAACTAGTGCACAGCATGTATTTCTGCTTAAACGGCTGGTGGCCATCAACTTGGTTACCTTGGTCGTTCTCCTGTCAAAGGAATTGGATGCAGGTGGCCATGTTGACGTCTTAAACCTGGACTAACAAAAGGCCTTCGACCGCGTTGATGTCCTTTTACTCACGTTAGGTGAGATGGGGTTCGTGCCAGGCTTTCTCAAGCCACCTAGGAGGTAGAAAACAGTTTGTGAAGTATGAACTTTAGCTATCTGTTTCTTATCATACGCGGTCTGGAATTTCCCAGGGATCTAACTAGGGATTTTTACTCTTTGTTGTTTTAATTAACGACTTACCTGATATAGTTCGATGCTCGCAGGTCTTGTTGTTTGCGGATAATGTAAAACTAATAAAAATCATTAAATGGGGTTGGATTTAGTGTCGTTTGGCAGTTGTATGAGGGTGAAAGTGGTTAAAGCTGGTAGAGGTGGGGTCCCCGATGATAACGCTACCACACTTATTAAAAGGTAATGCACATTTTACGAGAAATTAATAAAAATTGTTTCTAACCTCAAATCAGGTAAAAGGCGAAAACGGAACGTTAAAATGGGCGTTTGACAACCAAATCTGTCCTAGTTTATTGTCTGTGGTTTAAAATATTGTGCGATATCGATGAAACGGAACGCAAAAAACAAAAAAAACTGCGTCATGTGTTACTGTCATTCGTAATTCGGTTTATTCTGGTTTATTTGTTTTTATCTAGAAATCCTGCTCAAAAGGAGGTAAGTGTACCCCCACTTCATGGGTAAAATAGGTTAAATCTGTTTCAAAACCGAATCAGAGCACCCCGACTCTATACAGTCTTGTGGCTACTACCCCTAGAGTGTATAGGTATATAAAAAACCGAAGGCGCGAAGGGAGGGCAGCCCTCGCCCGCTGTAATAAAGGTGAGCACGGGTGACTGTGCTTTGTTACGCAAGGGCGAAGGGGCTGCACTTCCCGCAACGCCGTAGTCGATGCAGAAGTGAATTTGTAATATAAAAGTGACTTCAGTATTGCTAGGTTCAAATGGTTCAAAAATTTACTTCTGCACTGGTAGGTTCAAGGTTTCTGGTAGGTTCAAGATTAAAAGAAGGGGGGTTTCTTCACTCCCCCCTCATAAGGAAGTTCTTCCATCTCCCCCCACCTTTACTTTAAAAATATAATCTGAATTTGTTGATTATAACCTCAAAAAAAAAATATATATATAAAACACGGTTCATTACCTTTTAATGGGGGGGGTACCATGGGGTAGAGGACCACCCACTCCTCCCCCTGACCCCCTCCCCCCTCCTCCGCCAACCAAACGATACTAAATTTTTACCAGTTACTATTCAATCCCAGCAAGTATGAGGTGATGAGCTTTAGCAGGTTCCACTCCCCCGTTCAGCACAGGTACATTCTTGGGAACGCGCCAGTGCAAGTCACGGAAGTGCGTGACCTCGGTGTGCTGTTCAACCCAGAGCTCGCATTCCGTCCTCACGCGGTAAAAGTAGCTGCTACAGCGTTCCAGAAGCTCGGCTTTGTACTCTGTCTATTGAAGCTACACGTGCCTTGTATGTTGTCCTATAGTTCGTAGTGTAGATTTAGTACCCACATGAGGAAAAATATATTCTATTTCTGGACCAAGTCCTAAAAAAAATTTAACCTATATAAAAAACATAATAAGAGTTTCCCATTTATTTACCCCACACGATTTCTTCAGGGCAGTTGGGTTTCAATTTTCTTGCCCTTAGAATATCTGTTCCCTCATTAAATTTATTATTCATATAATTAGAAATAAAATTGATTGTGTCGATCTTTTGAATATAATTAAGTAAGATTGTTTGGTGGTAGAGGGGGTCTCCAAGTAAGATGGTGGTACCTCCACAGTCGAGCCCGGCATCAGCTCTACCACCTTGGTAGAGCTGATGCCGGGCTCGACTGTGGAGGTACCACCATCTCACTCTCCTTTGAATTACTTCGATGGGGTCTCCAAGTAAGATGGTGGTAGAGCTGATGCCGGGCTCGACTGTGGAGGTACCACCGTCTTACTTGGAGACCCCCACGAAGTAATTCAAGGGAGAGTAAGAAGACAGCTCACTAATGGATGGCGGTATATCCATCCCTAATAGCCGGGCCTTATATGGAACAGACTGGTGACGGGCAGCGGCGTCACTGGTGCGAGGGTTCCGGCACCGCGCTCACCAACCCGCCTGCCCAGCGTGTGTGAGTATGGGTAATTCTTCCAGGATGACCGTCGGGAGTGGCAAAGTCCTGGAAAGGCTTATGTCCAGCAGTGGATGAACTAGGCTGATGGATGGATGGATGGATGGAAGATTGTTTGTGCCTGTTTCATACACCTGAGTGCGCAGTCACAAACTGCTGGCAACGCCAGTCTTTCGGACTACGTCGCACGCTGGATCTCCACTCTCGTGTGCACTGGCACTGCTCAACTCTCTGCTGTCCGAGGCACCACATCGTGACTTGTTTGTGATAGGATAGCATACATGGTACAGTGCGCGCCAATCTTTTAGTCGCTTCTGAACGAGTTACGAGTGCAAGCTTGCGCAGGTACAGTCAAGGAAACAATAATATCAACGGTTGATAATTAAATGTTTACTATAAGTGGGAAGGTGTACTTGTTGTACCTACCTATTTAATTATTTATTTATTACTTTAGTGCAATCTTAACTATAAAAATAAAACGCATTAATATAAACACCATTTTCCTAAATTGTCGCCCTAAAACGCTATAACGTCCGCGAGGCATAACAACAACAATAAACAAAACAACTAATAAAGGCAACAAAATCAATAAACTATAACAAACAGATTCAACGATAAACTTAACGAATCATATAATTTTTTCCTCCAAGGTACTTTTCATGCAATGCACGCGTGTGTAGTGTACGGACGTAGCGCTAAAGCCGGCGCCAGACATGTGTCCACTTATTTGCACACTTCTTCGACGACTTTGTACACACATTTGGCGTACCTGCCACACATGCTTCGCAAACTCTTTTCTCCACAGTATGCTGGTAGACAACAAAGGAGATGGACGACGATTTCGTGGACGCAGTGTGCTTATATTATTTATGTGCATGTAATTATTTTTTACATGTGCTACAAAATATATCGAAAATATTTTTACATGGTTCCCCTTGCAGCAACTCAATAAATTCTAGGACGCATTCGTTACTCCAGTCCATTTTGAACGATCAAGCTCGTAGTGTCTCACACAACCGTTCCGTACAACAGCGCTCGCGCAACTGGTCATTGCAAACAGTGTGGCAGGCAGTGTTCAAATAAGTGGACACACTGTGTGGCACGAGACTTTGTCTATGTGTTCCAAAGTTTGTACACAGATTTGCACTTTGCCGAGCGTTATCGGTTTTTTAGCGCACATCAAAGGAATGTGTTCAAATAAGTGCGTAGCCTGCCACACTATTTGGCCTATTTGCAAAGACCAGTTGCGCAAGCGCTGTTGTACGGAACGTTTGTGTGAGAAACTACGTGTTTGATCGTTCAAAATGGACACACATCCATTCACGCCTTCTTCTCGGACGTTTCGATATATTTTGTTGCAGATGTAAAAAATAATTACATGCACATAAATAATATAAGCACACTGCGTCCACGAAATCGTCGTCCATCTCCTTTGTTGTCTACCAGCATACTGTGGAGAAAAGAGTTTGCGAAGCATGTGTGGCAGGTACGCCAAATGTGTGTACAAAGTCATCGAAGAAGTGTGCAAATAAGTGGACACATGTCTGGCGCCGGCATAACGCATAGTGTTGACACCTGCTAAATGGCGAGCGGGGGGTGTGGTGCGGCACGCAGGCGGGTGTGCTCCGCGCCCTTGCTCCTGTAACGTCCCCCTGACACCGTAAAACGGCTATTGCGTCGCCTCTTGTGGCTATCTTCAGAGGCGACTAAAAGATTGGCGCGCACTATAATTGAATTTATACAATACTGAAGCGATGAATGAATGAGAGTAAAGTACTTAATCAATCAATACATATAATTGTGTCGTCAGGAATCAGTCTTCTAGTTAACTTTTCCATAAAATTACCTGGCAATTATCTGTACACAATCGCGCTACTAGAGGCAGCAAGCATTGCATGGTAATTCCCATCCATAAAACAAGTGGCTTTAAAAGCTGTTTTCAATATAGGGCTGCCAAAATATGGAATGTATTGCCGACACCCATACATCTATGTAAATCAATTAAGAGTTGTAGGGTTAAATACAAAGATTTTTGTATTTATCAACAAATAATTAATGAGCCCAAAAATAAATAAAACTGGATTATTACGCATAATGTTATGTTTCCAATTAGTTATATAAACATATACCTATTTTTATTATAATTCATTTATTTATTAACTGCTATCTTTAAATAACCTTTAATAACTTAAGTAACTTCCTAATGGTAGAAATTTAGTTTTTGTTTTAAAATTTAATATTGCCACTGGCTCTTAGCAATTGTTCACCTTATTTTTGCATGTTGCATAGGGTCGGTTTTGGAAACGGGCCTCAACTGAAAATCAGCACAGTGATTACCTCTGCATAATGATGAGTTGAGGACCTTTTCCACTACCACAGCACTTACATTATTTATTAGATTAAGTGGTAAAATTTGATACGCTACATATTTCTAACCAAAGTTTTCAAGAATTATTATTTCCTATGTAACTTCCTAGAATCGTTAAACGACGATAACTTTTTTCCGACGTTTGATTTTAATAAAATAAAACCTATATTCTGCTCCAAATTAAGCCCTGTCCACTTGTGAAAATTACATCAAAATCCGTTCAGTAGAGAACATAGAACATTTTTATTGGTAATGTGCATTTTACATTCTTCACTTAGAAGTAAATTATAACATTAATAGTGCAATAGTACACTGTGCGAAAAATAAATAAAAATAAATTAATTCAAATAATAATAATTAAAAATTGCATTAAAATTAATTCACAAATTAAAGTTTTAACTATTTATACACTTTTCTGTGAAGAAATCTGTGTATAGTTTCGGAGATGTGCACGAACAAACAAGCAGACAGATAGAGAGACAAAAGAATTCTAAAAAATCACAGATTTTCTATTTTTATTATTTTTCTTCAATGTACAGACACAACGGGTTCTACTCTTTTATTGTATGTATCGATATTAATTTATTGATATTGATTGATGTATTGATATTGATATTGATTGATTTCAATATTTTAATCGACTATTTCATGCACTATTGTCAATAGTCGATGGAAAAAATTGCAAGACACTTTCCCCTCGCCCCACATAGGTTGCTGGATCCTTAACATCTGTTCAAATGTTTTCCATACTTTTTGGAAAACATGTTTACTTTTACGACAATAAATTGTGTCTTAATTTCACCTTGCCAAGTAATTAGTGAAGCTTCGTTGGTTTTACTGGCACGATGTGTACGGGATACATACATACATATACTCACGCTTGTCTCCCAGAGGGGTTGGCAGAGACTACAGATTTCCATCTCCTATGACCCTGACTCACCTTTTTCGACTCTTCCACATCCATCAATCTAGTCGTACAAGCTCTTCTATTCCGGGTACTTTTGACATTGCCCTTCTTCATTATGTTGCCAATTTGGTCAGCAGGTCAGCAATTTGGTTTGCCTTCTAGGGTAGCTTGGTCAAGCTCTACTTTCCACTTGCGCATCATACATTTCTTTCGTCACTCTACTTTCATTCATCCTCCCAATGTCCAAATCACCGAAGCATTCCTTTTTCTATTCTACATCTTCTTTCAGGCAGCAACGCTCGTATGTCGATTGACGATACTCGACTTTAGTAGTGCATTCGACTCCGTTAACTTTGACATTTTACTTGGCATTCTACGCTCCTACAACATATCTTCAATTGCGCTCGAGTGGTTTGACTCCTACTTACATGGTCATATTCAGTCTGTCTGTACCGATGAAATGTCTTCCAATTGGATAGATTTAAAATCTGATGTGCCTCAAGGGGATGTTCTCTCCCCTTTGCTTTTTTCCATTTTCATCAATGAGATCACTCATAATCTTTCCTCGCATTTTTACCTTTATGCTGATGATCTTCAGATTTACACACACTTTGATGCTGGTATTGATCCAGGTAATAAGGATGCCAAACTTGCTAATGCGGAAGGAGCGATTAATACTGCGAATACTGATTTGATTGCTATTCAGACGTGGGCTCAACACTTTGGTCTTTTAGTTAACCCACTCAAATCACAAACCATCATTATTGGTAGTAAGCGGTTGAGAAATACCTTTGATTTTGAGCTGCTGCCTCATATCTTTTACAATAATGGCAATAATGCCCGTATTCCATTCTGTGATAAGGTCAAAAATCTGGGCCTTATCATAGATTGTAACTTGTCTTGGCAAGCTCAGATCAACGAAATAAGCAGGCGTATTCACTTCTCGTTTCATTCGCTGAAAAGGCTTGAAAACATCTTACCAATCAAAACAAAGGTGATGCTTGCACAGAGTTTGCTAGTACCTCTTCTTGACTATGCCGATATATGTTTCATAGATGCCACTAAGGGGCAAAAACGCTTGAATGCCTCCAAAACCTGGGTATTATGTTCATCTACAGTTTGCGCAAGTATGACCATGTGTCTGATTTTAGAGGTAAATAAGGATGGCTTCCTATCCGTTCGCAAAGAAACTGACACATGCTTGCATTACTGTTCAACATCCTAAACAATCCCTGCGCCCCTCAGTACCTACGAGATCATTTTCAGCGTTTAAGCACTAGACCTCTAAGAGCTTGCGCCACCAGGACCCTCCAAGTACCTTCCAAGTACAGACTTCTACTATAAATCCTTTACAGTTTGAGCCACTCGATTATGGAATAGTCTGCCTAGTAATCTGCCTAGTAATAGTCTGTATCGTCATTTAAAAGAAAGGCTAAACAGCATTTTCTCTGTAAGAGTTAATTTTTGTTTTTACCTATCTGCACTTTATTAGTTGGAATATTTATATATGAGCACGCGATATGACGGCAGTGCTTTTTATCACCATAGGTTTTAAAATAGCGGGAAGTGAAGAGAAAATATTGCGAAGATGAAATATCTGACTTTGGGAAGGAGCTGCATGCATTACAAACCACGCTTCACCTGGGCCACCAAGTTTCTGGTGTTCTCCAAGATGGGTTTCTTCTTCTTCTTCGTGCCTGGTTGCGCTCTTCTCAGCTAATCTTCTTCGTGAGAAAGGTGTATAGGAATAGATGAAAATGAGGCGCACAGCAGGTGCGATCTCAAAATGCCGGTGCGGTATGGTCTAGGTAGGACCTAGTCACAGTATAAGCTGTGACCTAGTCGAACCACAATCAGCCTAGACCTCCGGCGTGAAAGGCTTCTGATTGACGCGTGTTGACGATTTGCGTCCAAAACTAAGCGGGTGGAGATGCAGCGAAAATGACAGTTGCAAATGTGAATTCACATTCACAAGAAGTGGCGCGAACAATGTATTTAATATTTTATTAATATATATTATTAAATAATGTTATTTTATGTTCGTTTATTTTGAGTAATTAAGTATTGTTTATTTATTGGATATAATTATATATGTAACAGTATATGTATTTGCATGTATTATTGCTTAGTCATTAAATTCCTTTTTTTTTCTATTAAGTTTTCTGTTTTTAAAGTTGTGCACAATTATTTGCCCACCATTCTCACTACCTTTTCACCTCATTGAAGGTTGGCCTACTAAAATTTTCTTACAGATTCATGAGTTTATAGTTCCTGTAATTCAATAGCTATTTCATAGATAAGTTTTTGCTTGAAAGTTTATTTCAAGTTTTTACATTACGTATTAAATTTTGTTTTTATTGTCAGTTTGATAACCAAAATTAAAATTTCAAAAACAGTTCGTCCTAAATGCCATCCATTTCCATGATAAGATTCGTAATATTTTTTTACAGCTGTCACTTTTCAAAAATTCAATTAATGTTGCTGTTAGCTTAATGTTGTCTGATTCATACACAAAAGAAGTAACATAAACTTGGATTTGTCATTCCTAAAAAAATGCAAAAATGTTAGTACTGAAAATTGAGTTTCCTTTCAATTCTCTATATTTATTTTATTTATTTATTTTTATCAAAAATATATATACATTATACATAACAGTGTATCGGAAATCTTTTGAGGTTTTTATGTACACTCAGTTTCAACATTCGTCTAATAAAATTATTTCAACCGACTGTCTCCTAGATACTTAAATAACATTGATCAACTTAGCTTATAAAACACAAAAACAAAATCGAGGGTAGAACTACACGCCACTAAGTAACACAATCGCAAACTGTTTGGAATGCAGAATAACAAAATAAGGCATGTTTGTAGATATCAATTACATTCATTCTTAGAAAACGGCAATTTCATAGGTAAAGACCTAATATACAATATTACTCGCTGTTATTGTTTACGCACGTGCGATGCCCCGATGATATGTCTCAGAATACATAAACCAAAACAAAGATTCGAGCACCTAGTTACATACCACCATCTATCAACTGAAAACGTTTACGAAATGTCGACGCTAAATATCCCATTGTTTTTATTTATTGTATACGTTTTAAACATAGCAAATTCAGCAAGAATTTTGGCCTTTTATCCAGTGCCGGCTTACAGCCATCAGTTAGTGTTCAACAGACTAACAGAAGAGCTGGCGAGAGAAGGTCACGAACTTGTCGTGCTGGCTCCGAATCCTCACAGCAAGCCCCTAGAAAACGTGACCCAAATAGATGTCACAGAAGTCACACTCAAGATGTGGGAGGAAAGGTACCTAAAACAAGTCAAGGAACTGAAGTTTACGATAGGCCCTGTAGAATTATACAGAATAGGCTATTTGGTAATGCTAGATGTCATTAGTCTTCAAATCAGCTCGCCGGAAATGCAAGCTATTATACATGATGAAACCCAGCATTTTGACGTGATCCTTATTGAAGCTATCGCGCCCATGAGTGTGATTTTGGCAGCAAGATTCAAGGCTCCTATTATTCAAGTGAGCTCCTTTATGGGAAGCAATCGGCTTTATACTGAAATAGGAGCTGTTACACATCCGTTGATATTCCCAAGTACATCAATGCAGAAGAACTTTAATAATTCGTTTCTGCATAAAATATTGGAACTGAAAACGTATTTTTATTTGAGATATTTGTTGCAACCGTTCAAGGAAAGGGAAAATGAGGTGATAAGAAGACATTTTGGAGATGACTCTCCGACGGGAGACGAGTTAAGAAAGAATGTTCACATGTTGCTACTCAACACACATCATATTTGGGATAATAGCCGTCCAGGTATGCACGAACATGTTATTACGTTACATACTTATTACACTTTGACTAAAGCATAAGGGAAGACACGGTACCGGGCCTCGATAATTGGCAGAGCAAAACTAACACAAATTTACCTAGTACGCTCTAGTCGCTCGCGGAACGTCTTGAAGGTTAGCTGTGCTTTCTACCCGAGTGGTTATTGTTGTTTAATGCCTCATGCGCTTTTGATAGGTGCAAAACTTATTACATGAGATGTAATAAACATTATGGAGTCACATATCATGCGTAAGTATGTCAAAAAGTCATTGTTTTTGTTTAAAAGCTGAATATTTTACGGAGATCGACCCGAGACAGAGCTGTCACATGGACCAAATATGAGCCCTAAGTTGGTCCGTTCAAATAGGACTCGGACCTGGTCCGATGGACTTTTATGGTGAGCCCTAAACTCCAGCGGACCGAACGGACTAGCCCTATTTCGGTAAAAAGCCGGTCCGGTCCGAGTTGGTCCGAAACAGTCCGTTAGATTACTTCAATAGAGTTATGCAATAAATGCTGTGCTACAATTTGATAAATATTCGAAAAAATGTCGTGTATTTTATTGAATAATATTGAAATACCTGAAAACTTCGATTAAAAGGATGGCATAATGCCGCAGACATCAAAAAAATCTTAGTTTGCCAAAAACGGGCAGTTAGAACATTATATGGACTTCATAGGCGCACATCAACACGAAAGTATTTCAAATTAAATAAGATAATGACCGTCTTATCGCTTTATCTGTATAGCTCATTAATTGAAATTCATAACGAGAAAAATAATCTTCCGAAAAGAATGGATGTACATAATTTTAATACGCGGAATAAAGAAAAATTATCTTTACCAAGGATACGACTCACAAAAACAGAAAAGCAAGGAATAAAAAATAAAATAAAAATGTATAACAAATTGCCTATAGAACTAACCAAATTAACATTATTGGAATTTAAAACAAAGATTAAATATTTTTTCGAATGTAATCCATTTTATACTATAAATGAATTTATGAATGAGAAACTTACAAAATGTTCATTTTCAATATGATTTGACTTAATTATTTATATTCAATTTGACATTTATAAAAAAATTATATTTTATTTTATTGTACTTTATTTTAATTTAGATTAAGAATGTTATTTGTTAAGATATTAATATCAATGTGATATTATTGTTTTTAGATTAGTATTTGTAGAACATTATTATGATATTGTTGACTGGCCATGTAACAAACTCCGTTATAATTATGGTAAATAAATAATTACTGATTACTGATTACTGATTACATACCCTAGCAACTTTTTTTTAATTTCCGTCCAGCACAATAAGTCTAATGGCAAAGACCTTATTTGCTTTTCATAGAAGCGATTATATGTTGAAAAAAAAATTGTTTTGGCCATATCTTCGAAACGGAAGGTGGTACATCCCTAGGGGTCGGACCATAGGGTGCTAAAAAAGTTTTTTTTTTTTTTTTTAATGTCAAAACTTTAACCGCCCGTATCTCCTAGACGGCTTGAGTTAGACCCATGTTGATGGGTGTCTAAGAAAAGGTCTCGCCGAGATCTAGCCCCCCCCCAGTGTCAAAACTTTAACGGCCCGTATCTCCCAAACGGCTGAAGCTAGACCTATGTTCATGGTACTCTAAGAAAAGGGCTCGACGAGCTCTAACTGAAAATGAAAAAAAAAAAGTCGAAAAAAAAAATACATTTTTGCCAAAACTTTGATCAGCTATATCTCCCGAACCGTAAGTCCTAGCGAGTTGCGGTTTCGACTTTAGTAATCGGTTTGCCGAGGGCTTCCTGACCGCATAAAAAAATTAGACATTCGACATGTTTTGACATTTTTTTGACAGGTCCAAAAAAGTGCTCCGATTCGCTTGAAACTCGGTATCAAGGGGCAAGTAGGGTCGGTGATTACGAATTCATTGTTAAATTTGACACTTTTTGACAACCGACAAGGATTTTGACACTTTTGAGGCAATTTTTCCCATCCCTAGTGATCGAGGACATACCTAGGAACTGCGCAAGCTCGCGCTTTGCGCTCGCGTACTTGTCCCGGCGAACTTCGCCCGCTCGTGCTTCGCGCTCGCGGGCTCGTTCTGTCAAAATTGTCAATCTTTCCCATCCCTAGCATCCAGGTACATCACTACGAACTTCGCTCGCTCGCTCGTTCGTGCTCGTTCGTAGGCTCGCCCTTCGGGCTCGCCTACTCACTCGAAAAATTTTTCAAAACTCTCATACAACGACACGTCTCACTAAAATGTCAAAAACCATGTCAAATGTCAAAAAATGTCAAATGTCAAGGTTTTTCCCCACTCAGTATTAGACAACTGACATTGTTTTCATACATTACTACCATGTCAAAAGACTCCTTCAAACTAAACAACCATGTCAGTCAGTCAGTGAGTTACCGTTTTGTAGCTTTATATATAGTCAAATCAAATCAAAATTAAGTATGGACAATATGAAGAAAATATGAATGAATACATACCTGCAAAACATATATTTCGATTCTTAGTCGTCAACTCGTCATCACATCCTTCGAATAACATTATTTTGTCATGCTATACTTGCATAAAACCATCCATAATCATTTCGTTACACACAACGGACCAGCAACGGACCAACGGACTGAACGGACTAACCCGAAGCCCGAAAAAGTCCGATCGGTCCGTGGTCCGCGGACTCGCTCACGGTTGAAAAAGTCCTATTTGATGATTTAGGACTTTTTATACGTTTTCGGTCTTTTACGGACTTTTTATTTGGTCCATATGACAGCTCTGACCCGAGAGCGGCCATTTCAAAACACAACCAGTTGAATGGTCCGAATTATTATAGTAAACTCCCCGCGTGGCCTATAAGTTCAGCAGGAGAGGGGGGCGGGGTAGCGCTCTACGCGATACGTAGATTGGCCGACACCAACCAAGCTCGTCGCAGGTATTCGCGCGCCGTTTTTGAGTAGAAATTTGTGTGATTGCAGAGAATATAAAGTATTACTAGTGACGGTAGCCGGTCTTCCCTTATGCTTTCGTCAAAGTTATTACGTTACACGCGCACTTGACTCTCAATGGGATATAAATCTCGAACTGATAAGATCGTTAAAGTATCATTAATATAATTCTTGTATTGTATCGTTGACAATAAAAGTATCTCGGGAACTTTGGTCCCTAAACTAGTACTAAATAACTGTTATAATACAGAATACATTTTCAAAAGAAGGGATGTCAGTCAGTGCTACAGAATATAGTAAAAACTTGAATTTAATAAACAGAAAGGGCTGCTGGTGCGGCAGCGGACAGCGCTGAGGGCAACAAGCAAGCACGTATGCTTTCCTCGGAAACAATTGTATATTTGCGCCGTTTGGGGTCCAGACCTTGGGCACAGTTTCAAAGAAATCTCGCTGCGCCTCATCGACACGTCAAGAGACCCTAGGGCTGGCGCGTACCTCGGCCAAAGGCTAAGGCTGGCAATACACCGAGGTAATGTCGCCAGTATCTTGGGGACCCTTCCGCAGGGCAGCGGTTTAGACCAAATTTTCAGTTTATAAATTAAATTTCAGATATGTAAGTTTGTTGTTATTATTATTTATACTTTTTGTTTAATTTTAGAATGTACATATTTATTAGTAGGTAATTTTAATTTAGATTAATTTTAGTTTTGTAATGTCATTGTATTTGTTATTTATGAATAAAAATCAAACAGAAAATAAATAAAACTGTGACTGATCAAGAAAAAACATTAATACCAACGTTTTTCCAAGGAACTAGGAACCAGAACTTCGGGCTGGCACAAAAACACAGACATTTCAGCGTATGCGTAATATGGTGGCGGTACATATGTCGTGAACATATCGTAGAATTGACCATTTCATGATCTGGTTGGCCATATCTTATTTCTGTTAAAATTGGGAGGGTCGCCTCGCTCCGCTCCGCTTCGCTCGGCTCTCCAAATGTATCTACATGTAAACCTAACACGCTCCTCCTTGCTCCGGTTCGCTTCGCTCGTCGTCGCGCCTATTTTTTACTTTTGGTGAAAGATTTTTGATTTCATACTTTACGATCTGCCTAACCCGATCATAAAATGGTCAATACTATGATATCTATGATTCTATGATAAGTTATCAATGACCAACGTAATTAGACCCTATAGATACATAGAGTTTAACAGATCGTAAGTGTCAAGTTAGTAGCTTTTATAGTTCCGTACCCATATTGTACCCGTATTGTTTGGTAGTATGGAACCGTTTTTGTGCGAGTCCGACTCGCATTTGGCCGATTTTTTTATATTCTAATTAATAATATGAATACATCTTCTTTTTAGTCCCGCCCTCGGTGATCTACATCGGGGCTTTACACTTGAAGGCACCAAAGCCTCTTCCAAAAGTAAGTAGAATTATTTGTTTTTGAACGTATTTTTTTCTTTTTAGGTTTCCGTTGTACCTAAAAGGTACAAAAGGAACCTTTATGGTGAGACTTCGTTGTCCGTCCGTATGTTGCAGCCTTATAACTTTAGCACCGTTAAAAACAAAGAGATGAAATTTGATACAAAAAAGCATTAATTTGCCCACATTTTACAATGTAAAAAATAATATGAAAAATTTGAAATTGTTCAAAATATTTCCAAAACAAAAGTGGGAAAAATAAAAAAAATATCATAAAAATACAATATGGGTATCAAATTGTAGATATTAAAATGCAGATTGTAAAAATTTTTACTTTTACTATATTTACGGGTACTGGTTTCGAGAAATCTTTAAAAAACCTTACAAATATATATGTCCCCACCCCCTTATCTCCGAAACTGGTAGACCCAAAAATATGAAAAAAATGTCGATTATAGATCATAGCTTGAAAATTACAGGAAAACTATAGCGATTTAAAATAAGTTCAGCACAAATGAGAAATATAAAAATAAAAGTTAATAAAGTAAATAAATAATAAAAAATATTATATAAAAATACAATATGGAAATGTATTTACGTACAGATTACAAGAAAAATAAAGCGGTTGAGAAATTCACGAAAAAAATTACAAAATTAAAATTTATCATCCACAATACGGAACCCCAGGTACGCGACTCTGACTCGCACTTGGCCGGTTTTTTTCTTTCTCCTTTCAATCCGGCAATCGATTTCTTCATTTCTCATAATTTATCATGCATACCGTTAAAAGATTTTTCAATTTCTTGCTCGGATTTTTGGATTGATTCTTCAAACTAGCAGGTTGTTCTGAGTACAGAGAAATTTTTTTCATAACGTCTCTTGAGGGCTCTTTACTATAGAGGTATAATATCATATGCATACTCAAACTACATTTACAAACTTTTTCATTCCAGGATCTTCAGACCTACTTGGACTCTTCTAAGAACGGTGTAATATACATGAGTCTAGGAACCAATACCCTTTTCTCAGACTTACCTCCGGAGACTTTGAGAGTCTTCCTCAAGGTGTTTGTATCACTTCCTTATGATATCCTGATAAAATGGAACGGAGGGGAAATGCCTGGGAAACCAGAAAATGTTCGGCTGGAGAAATGGTTGCCTCAAAATGATATGCTTCGTAAGTACAAAATAGTATTTTGTGCAATTTTGACACAATCTGAGATATTGGGACACGAGTTCGTGAGTGTCGTAATAGGTTTGCAGGAGTGTGCCAATGTCTAATTATTTCCAGTTGCACACAATAATTTATCTTGGACCATATAATTTTTAAAAAGAACTCTTGTCATGATGCTTTCGTGATACTTTGATGTTGAAGCTGTTCGTGATCTTGGTGTAATACACGACTAGAAATTGACCTTTGTGAATCATGTTGATGATAGGACAGAGATTGTCTTCATACAAGTTGTGTTGTGACACCTGATAGTAGAGAGGAAGGCGAAAGGGGAAACGGACATTTAGACCCATTGGATTGATTTCATTGAGTAGATCTCGTTTGAATGTGCACTTTGTGACACAATAAACAACACTTGTACTGGTTTGTAGAGAAATATCGACGCTGCTAGCCTTTCTGGCACAATTCTACAGGGAATCAATAACTCCATACGGCGTCGTGTTCAAATTGGTATATCTAATAGTACGCTGTAGGATGCTGTCCAGAGTCTCGGTCCTTTAACGTTTTAACCGGGCTCATATATGATATACTTAACCTTGGCTTTGTACTTCGTACTTGTCAGGTATTTAAAGACATTGATTGAAATAAATCTGTCTGCTACGGATATTACATGTCCGCAGTGTCTTCGAGTATGCTTCCAGCGTTTGGTCTCCTCAATATGTCACTCATAAAGAAAGGTTTCGGAAAATTCAGTGGACACCTTAACTAGAGGTGCAAGTTTACTGACCTGACTATATGTCTTCTCGTAAAAATCACAATTTACTTTGCCTAGAAGATCGTCGTCTACTGTTTCACATGGGGGTTCTTCATGATATTTTAAGTGGACGTCTTGATTACCCGGCTCTTGTCTCGGAATTGTTTCTGAATATACCGGCTATCGCACCTGTCACACGTCACGATGTTTGTTTCATGTACATGTACTGACACCCATGGTACAGACTCAGCATGGTCTAGTCTGGAAGCTACGATATACTGCTTTCAAAATGTAAAATGTGTTTTATGTGAAATAAATATTTTACATTTTTCATTTTGTCATGTGCCTTCTGTTCGTACAAATTAGAATAGAATAGAATATAATAGAATAGAATCATTTATTGAAATAAATATAACATCATTTCTTGTCATATCTTATAAACTAGGGTTAACTTAACTAAAGAACATTTGTAAATCATACGTACATTGATCTTTGAGCCAATAATTAACTTTTTCTTTAATTTCTTTAAATTCTTGTTTCTTTTCTTATTTCTAGTGGTAATGAATTATACATTTTTGTTGCACTATGTATAATACTTCGCTCAAAATGCTTATGGTTATGTTGCACGATTGACAACTTGTGTACTCCTTCACTTCGCGTATCATAATTATGATCACTACCGAAAATTTTGAACATGTTTGGGTTCTCCCTAACAAATAAAGCCATCTTTAAAACAAATTTCTTTTTATATTTTATTTAAATTTAAGTTAGTTTTATAAAAAAAAAGTATCATTATTTATATGTTATTTAAGTTTACTAATAAAAATTAAGGGCATTAAAGAGTTAAAAAAAAAAAAAAAAAAAAAAATTATATAGGTAAATACACATAAAAGAAACACAATTATTGTAGAAAAAAAAAAAAAAAAAAAAAAATGATAATAGACCAAGTTATTTGAAGAGTGGTTTGCAATGTGCATATAAAGCTGCATTCATCATAATGCGGACAGCCCTTTTTTGTAATTTGAATACTTTGTTAGCAATTTCCAATGATCCCAATATTCGATACCGTTTGTCATTAATGGGTAAAACTGACCCCAATATGCTGTTTTGACAACCTCTTTTCCTCCTATTCTAATAAGGCTTTTTAAACAAAAACATACGGAAGATAATCTTTTGAGCAGAATTATGCGCAGAACTTTTAGCTAAAGAGTACAATTTAAACTTTCACTCTTCGATCCATTCGATTAGAATAAACTTACATTAAAAAAACCAGCCAACTGCGAGTCAGACTCGCGTTCCTGATAAATTTAATTTTGTCTTTTTTTTCGTGAATAATCTCAAACGCTTTATTTTTCTTATAATTTTTACGTAAACACATATTACCATGATTTTTTTCATATTTTTTTTTAACAATTTATCAGCCTTTTTCAATAAAAGTCTGAATTATATATCGTCACGACATAAATCCTCGAGGGATTATCAATGGTGTTCACTAGTGTGAACTGTGAAATGCAAGTCACAGTCCACACACGCTACATCCGCGTTTCACCGACGATTCTTACGTCCCAACGTGATGAATGGCGAACGCTATCGGTTCGGTATCGGTATCGCTATCGGTTTCTTTATGATGTTTTCCTTCACCGTTCAGCAAATGGTAAGTAAGACAAATACTATGCACATAAACTCCGAAAAACTCATTGGTGCATGCTCGACCGGGGATCGAACCTGGATCTCAAGATTGAGAGGCCAGCGTTATACCCCTGAGCTACCGCTGCTATTAGTGTTTCTTCTATTCCAACTACTTTTAAATTGTCACTAATTTCTTCGCCATACGTTCATTGAATACATAATCAAATGTATCATGAAATTTTCCTCCGCTGCTAAGATAAGAATCTTTAATTAAATACCTAACAAGTAAATTCCCTTCCTTGTACAATTCCAGATCATCCGAAGATGAAATGCTTCATTACACAAGCAGGTCTGCAGTCCACGGACGAAGCCATTGCAGCCAAGGTGCCACTGATTGCGTTCCCATTAGCTTGGGACCAGATGTTCAATGCCCAGAAGTACGTTCAATTCGGTATCGGTCGGGAGCTAGACCTAAATAATTTGTTGGAGAATGACCTCCGTCAATCTATTGAAGCTATCATTGAGGATAAGAGGTATGACTCTCTTTTTGGAATAAAAACCGCCATTATGGTTAAGAACGCGGTGCAGGACAACGCCAACTCCGATGCGAAGCGAGACGTATCGCGACAATAAAGCGCATATTTGGCTGGCTGATCTGAACAAGTGCCTCACGCTTTGCCCCACGCCGTTCGAACTGTGCTGAGCGAGTCTCGCCCTTTGCGTTTGCCTCGATTACTAGTTATTTTCTATTCTGTTTTAATTAATTAGAATACTGATGATACTTCCAAGTGGGGTATGTGCTTACTTTGCTTGTTAAATTTTCATAAGTCACTTAACGAAGCCTTGTAAAAGTACTCGATTTTAGGGCGAAATCCCATTATTTTAAATATTTTTCTGGTCTTTAACGCGATGTTTGTGAAAAAATCAGGGACATACACCACTTCATATTGACCGTCTAAATGAAAGCCTAAAATTGATTAGATTGAATTATTCCACTTTCAAGAGTTATTATGGTTTTTAGATATGTATGAAGTACGATTCGGAGCGGGTTCTTAAGTGGTTCGAAGATCACGACCACCAATCATGTTCAGTCTCCGTGTTTCAGAAGAAACTTTTACGAGCGGTTTCGCAGCCGGATTGTAAAAAACCCGCTTGTTTCTGTTTAAGGCGATATGTAAAAGTTTTAGTGTCCCTGTTACTCCATATGCGAAAAAACGCTCAGTGCGAGAGGGACGGATTCGTGGAAAAGTAGCAAAAAGACGGTTTTTTATTAATATAAAATGTACTAAAAACGCTATCAAAATTTCGTTTAACCAGGTCTTAAATACTGTTAAAACCCATGTAATAAAATATAATTGCAGTCTATATGTCATTCTAAATTTTCAAACCAGGAGAATTGGTGTCGATAAAGACCTCATTTCAATAAATATTTCTATCGAGCCGAAATTCTCCAATCGCGTTTCTGTTCTAACAGATCCCTAGAGGAAGAACCCAAAAATAATATACAATTTTTCAAAATTATACATTATTTACCGAAGTAGATATAGAAGTTCTGAAATTGTCGATTTTTTTCCGTGTCGCCTTAATCGACACAGACCACTTAAATTTAAAATTCACTTAATAGTTATTCTGTAAAACCTTAAATTACCTACGTATTTTGTATGTTGCCATCGCAAAGTTCACATTTGTTTCCGTAAATTAGATATTGAAAATTTTTGAAATTCGTATTCACCGACACCAATGGAAACTTTGCGATGGCAGCATACACATCACAATACATTTTGAATTTAAGGCGCTACGGAACAAAATCGACACTTTTAGAATTTCTATATCTACTTCGGTAAATAATGTATAATTTTGATAAAATAGTATATTATTTGTGGAATCTTTCTCTAGGGATTTGTTAAAACAGAAACGCGATTGGAGAATTTTGGCTCGATAGAAATATTTATTGAAATGAGGTCTTTATCGACACCAATTCTCTTGGTTTGACAATTTAGAATGACATATGGATTGCAATTATATTTTATTAGATGGGTTTTAACGATATCTAGGACCTGAGGGCCTATTATGTATCTTAAGTTGCCATCTGGACTAGGTGTCTATCATCAAAAACATACAAATACAAATACAAATACAAATACAAATTATTTATTATCCTCATAAAAAATGCAGCATCAATAATGAAGTATTAAATTTACCCTGAACTGAGAAAAAAAACCCGCCTCTCAGGGTACATACATATACTATCGAACTCCGATTGTTTTAGGATATATTCGCACCTGAAGTGACGACACAGTTTGTAAGTAGTTCAGTACCCATTAATGGCAATTTTGAAATTTCAGTTTTTAGCTATGTTTTTGATGATAGGCACCTAGTCCAATTGGCAACTAAAGATACAGAATAGAGGGGCTGGTTAAACGAAATTTTGATAGCAACTTTAGTACATTTTATATCAATAAAAAACCGACTTTTTGCTACTTTTCCACGAATCCATCCCTCTCGCACTGAGGGTTTTTTCGCATATGGAGTAACAGGGACGCTAAAACCTTAAATTACCTACGTATTTTGTATGTTGCCATCGCAAAGTTTCTATTGGTTTCCGGAAATTAGATTTTGAAAATTTTTAAAATTCGTATTTACCGACATCAATGGAAACTTTGCGATGGCAGCATACACAATACATAGATAATAAGGTTTTGTTGAATAACTATTGAGTGAATTTTGAATTTAAGTGTTTTGTTTCGATTAATTATAAAAAGCTGCGTTTTTCACAATTAGACTGCGAAACCGCTCTTAACTGTGAATCCATATTTGTGCGGCGATAGGGTTCAAAACCCACGACGCTGGGAGACTTAGAGCATGTACCAATTGGTAGATAACAAACGTCGGACTTACATAGTCTATACTTAGAAACAACTTTTACTGCAAAAGTAGTTTGTGGTGTAAACATAAAATAAAGCTTCATTATAATTACGGACTGTAAAAGGAAATAGACTATATGAGACAGGTAGGCAAAGATATATATGTTTTTCTTTTTTTTCATTAACCTGAATTCCTGCTGTCTTGTATTTTCTTATCCCTTGGTTAAAGTAGATATAAGTCATTTGTTGTTTAGTATAAGTTTTATGTTAAAAAAAAGACATGATCTTGCTAAGTTTCTTGCCCGTTCTTCTTAGCAAGACTAATCGAATGGGCGGAGGTAGGCATGTATTTATATATGTAACCTTATTAGTATGTAGTATATAGGATGGGATTTGGTCGGCCGCCTGGATTCGTGCTGGGGGCTCGGTTGATGATCATTGAACCTTGTTCCTGGTCCCTGGCCGGGTCTCCGGTGTGGGTTCGGGCGGTTGATTGGATTTTACCTTGTATAATATATATTTTATCTTGAATTAAAACACTTGTACTTGTAGTTTCACTTTATTTATATTAACTCCTAAATTGAAATTCATTGTTTACGTGGCTCAGAGCTAGTGCCTGGAGTCATGTAAAATATTTTAATTAAGATCTTCCCTTGAAAATGGAGTAAAATCCGAAATCGGTTGGGAGTTAATATAAATAAAGTGAAACTACAAGTACAAGTGTTTTAATTCAAGATGTGTTTCAAGTTTCACCAAGTGCCGACAATTGCAAGTATAAAATATATATTTTACTTGTAATTTTAATAGTATAATTGCTACATAAATTAAATAAACCTTTAATCGAGTTCACTTATTTATTTCAGTTCTATTTAATAAAATTTGTTCTCTAAACTTAAATAACATATAAATAATGTTTTTTTTTATAAAACTAACTTAAAACTAAATAAAATATAAAAAGAAAAACAAATACCAACCTGCCTGTCTCATAGCGGGCTCTAGATCAAATAAAATATGTGAGCCAGATCACCGCCATCATCGGGGAGAGTACCCAATAGGCTGGCGGCGTTGCCATCTAGTTCATGTACATTTATTATTTTATTACATATATTTTTTTTATAAGATTAAATTTTGACTTGTGAAACGTGTATTTCATATACCTACTATGCAAAACAAACATTTTGAATTTGAATTGAATTTGAATTTGAATAAAGCATTGTGTAAGACGTATTTAGACTGTCACCTTGGAGTTTTTTTTGACAAAGAATACTATTTTTCGCAGTTACAAGGAAAACATAACACGTCTATCAAAGATAATGGAGGAACAGCGAGCCGTTGGTCTTCAGAAGGCACTCTACTGGATAGATAACGTCGCTAAGCACGGAGCACGCCACATAAGATCTCCTTTAGCTGATGCTACAATTATAGATATTTTTTTACTCGATATATTGGGGGCTGCTGTCGTTCTTAGTATAACTATCGGAGTTCTCTTTCTGGTTGTAAGTAGAATAGTTGTAAGATCCATTGTAAGGAATGTAAAGATTAAAAATAAATTAAAAGCGAGTTAAAATAAGCAACTGTTTGTTTTTTCCTGCCCGTGAACGAACGCAGAAGGCTTGCAAAACTATAGGTAAAGTGTCATAGGTAAAGTGATGATGTCAAATAGACGAAACTAGTCGCAATAATTAAGTAAATAAAATAGTGTAACTCGTACAAGACTTTGATTAGTGTTAGAATGAAGTTCCATCAAGGAGTCACACCTTACAGTATAAATTATAGGCAAGTCTTGGGGTGTTTTTGGTCATATCAAAAATTAAGGCGATGCCGCGAAGAATTGGCACTTTTTGGAGTCGTTTTACTACGTTCAGTAAGATAAATTTGATAAATTAGTATAATATGTTTGGAACTCTTTTCTAGATTTCTGTAATACAGAAAAGCGATTAAATATCTTTCAAGAGATGGAAATAATTATTAAAATGTGGTCTTCAAACACACGCTTTTTCATAGTTTGACAAATAACTATCATGTACAGACCCAAAACATTTTGCGAGGTTTCCTTTATAATGAAGACGAGAAAAAAGGCCGGATTTTTCTAAATTCAAACTCTAAGGGAGTAAGATAGGAGATGAAAATTTGTATGGGGATTCGTTAGTAATACTAGAAAAATTTGTATCAATCCTTTAGTTAGAAATTAAGAATAACAAATTACCAGTAGTAGAACATACAGTGCTTTTAAAAATTCATGCCTTAGGAGTGTAAAATAAGGGATGAAAGTTCGCATGAGGTTTTTGATCGTTTTGTAGTTAAAACCATAAAAATTGGTATTAAGACTTAGAAATCAAGAATGACATGATTCAGTGCTTTTGTAAAATCTTCCCCCAGAGGCAGGGACTAGATACAACCACCGTACTAGCTGACAATTAAATTTGTCACCAAGTAGATGATTAAAAAACTAAATGAACTAAAAAAAAAGGAAGCAAGTAACAGTTCGACTTCATTCACGGGGTTCCAAAGCTTTGGTTACCGAGTTCCGATGCGGAGACGTTTGGTCGCCGAGTTTAGAAGTTCCAAAGAATCTTTGGTGTATGAGACCTTGGTCACTTGCTCCGTGCCACGAAGGTGATACAGAAGCGATAAAACACAGGTTTTTACTCACGGATGCGTGATACAAGTTGCCGTTTAAGGGATTCCTTGTTTTTTAGTTGCTGGGCAAAATGTATATTTAGATTTTCTTTATTAGGATTTCTAGTAGTTAGTAAGCCTTAAATACAATCACAATACAAACTTAATTAAATGCTAAACTTCTAACTTATTAAAGAAATCACAGCATGCAAATGATTAATTTATCTCGCCTTATATACTAAATGTTAACAAAATATATATTAATTTACATTACAAATAATAAAAATTTTGCAATTTTGTTAAATTTTGAGGTTTTCTAAATTATTTAAATTAGTTAAAGTATTAAAAAAAAAAGTTATTTTAGTTTTATTAAAGCTTCTTTACAAGCAAGTTTAAATCTACTTAAATTCTTTACACTGATATCGCAGTTGTTGCATATCAAATTAAAGGTGTTTGTGAGTCTGGAAATCGGAGCGGACTTACCAAGGAAAAGGGTGGGTAAAACAACTAAATAGGAGAACGGGGATATTTGTAAGGTATTCTGAATGTAATTTCATTTAAAATGTCCGATTGTATACCGATTCTCGGAAAAGGGCGTTTCCATAGACTGAAACAATCTAAATAATACTAAGCATGGTATACACCGAAGGTATTTAATTCGCTTACGCTCGAAATTTACCGGTAAAATAACTTACCAATTTTGAAAGTATGTAATATAATAGACTAAGTATCACTACGTCTAGACTAGCAGTTCCCATACATCAGTTTGTGGCCACAAAAAAGGTGTAAAATTCTAACGAAATCTAGATGGCGTTGCTAAATCCTCTAACGAACACGATGCTAAAGATGACCGATTGGTTACGCTTGTGTCACAGCGTTGTCACGTAACATAAAAATAATTCCAACTTCGATAATAGATGGCGCTGAAATATTCACTGTTAGTGTTGCCAACTTAGCGCCATCTAGTTTTTCTAAGCAAAGCTATTACAGTTACATGTTTCTTGGTAACCATGAGAGTTTACTTGAAAAATTTGCTACGCCTTGATGTATGGGAGTTGTCGATCTATACGTAGCAATAAAGAATAAATGAATGAATACTAAGTCTATGATAATAGTATAAACGTGAAGGATGCTCCAAATAACATTTTAATCAACTGAAACAATCGAAGCAGCATTAGATAGGATACTCGTTAAAAACTTTCTTTGTTCAAGATAAGTTTCTTAAAAGGTAAACAAGAACTTACCTATGCAAAATAACACCGCACACACAATAACTTTGGCACAGCTCAACTCGCAACCGTACATTACTCTAAAATGTCTGTGGCTAAAACTATAAAATCTACTGTTGAGCTCCGTTCTTTGTCTTCCAACTTTATCCGGTGCTAGGTTCATTCCTTAGAGCAGTGTCTCCCAATTGGTTGTACGGGTACCCCCAGGGGTAGGCGAGGCTAATTTAGGGGGTACGCGAGATCATTTATTAATTAGAAGAAAGAAGCAGAGACAAATATTCGTATGGTTGCTAGCCTATCGGATATCTCAGTCAATTAAATAAATACGCAGAATAAAACAGAATCCACCGCCGCAAAAAAGTAGCTTTTTGGTTGACGCTGATTGATAAATGCAAACATGATCAGTTTCCGCATCTAAAACTTTTTTTAAACATCTTCATCTTTGTTAAGAAATGAATTTTTAATTTTATTAAAAGAAAATGAGGCAATAATATCATTATTCTTTTTTGCAGGGGTGCGCGTGATTGGAAATGTTTTCCGAGGGGTACTTGGAAGAAAGTATTTGGGAACCATTGCCTTAGACAATACATTGTAAGATAGATACTCTAAGGTTCATTCCCTTTCCAAAATATTAATTTCTGAATACTGTGATATCGAGTAGCCAATTGTATACATCTACCGCCATTTATGAGAAATAGCGATCATGACCAAATCATGACGCTTTAATCTAAGGAAGAAATTTTCACAAGACTGCCCGAAAAATAGTGATATATGTAAGTAGGTATGTTTGTGAAATAATTTTTTTCGGAAACGTGGCTCGGCCTTCAGCCTCGCCAAAGACACTTTAGCAGAGGATCAATTCTGAAAACAAGAAATTGTTTCAAGGCTAGTTGATTAACATTATCTTTGTAAGGGTTCCGTAGTACCTAAAAGGTAAAAGGAACCTTTATGGTGAGATTCCGTTGTCCGTCCGTCCGTATGTCATAGCCTCATAACTTTAGCACCGTAAAAGATAAATACATGAAATTTGGCACAAAAATAGCATTAATTTGTTCACATATTAGGGTGTAAAAAATATATGAAAAATTTGAAATTTGAATATTTCCAAAACAAAAGTGAGAAAAATAAAAAATATTAGCCTAAAAACACAATATGGGTATCAAATTGTAGGTATTAAGAAGTTGATTGTAAAATTATACACTTTTAATATATTTACTCACAATGGTTTCGAGAAATCTTTAAAAAACCCCAAAAATATGTATGTCCCCTCCCCTTATCTCCGAAACTGGTAAACCGAAAACTATGAAAAAAATGTCAATTGTAGATCATAACTGGCCAATTTAAGGAAAACTATAGCGATTAAAAAAAATCAGCACTAATGAGAAATATAAAAAAAGAAGTAAAAAAAGCTGATTGTAAAAATATATACTTTTACTATACTTACTGGCACTGGTTTCGAGAAATCTTTAAAAACCCCAAAAATATGTATCTCCTCCCCTTCTTATCTCCAAAACTGGTGGACCAAAAAATATGAATAAAATCATGGTAATATGTGTCTACGTAAAAATTTGAGGAAAAATAAAGCGGTCGAGAAATTCACAAAAAAAAACGACAAAATTAAATTTATCATCCCCAATACGGAACCCTAGGTACGCGAGTATGACTCGCACTTGGCCGGTTTTTTTTTAGTTCGATTTTATTTCAAGCAAACCACCCTTCTTTTCCTGTTTCTCTAACTAGTATCTGAAAAAAAGGAACAGGAAAACAAACTCTGTATGCATCTTGCAAAAAATTTAAGTTAAACAAAAATTTCACTAAATGCTACCTATCCTCATTAATTGTATTCCGAAGCGTTGCCGTCATCAATGTCGTCAGAGCCTGTTGATGAAAAACAAATTTTCAATAACAACACTGCAAATATTTTTGCATTCATTACACATTCAAGGCCGTATTTCAACTACCTATACAAAACAGTCAAAATACGAAAGTTACCTACCAATATGTTATGCATAAGTGAATTTGTGCCAATAAATGATTTTCTTTTTTGAAATAAAAATAAAATCCACGCGCCTCCGGCAATGAAAAGTGGCACAGGGGGTTCCTCCCCCTCCCTTCTTTCTCCCATTTCCCTCCCCCCATAAATCAGTAACAATTTTAAAGACATTTTGAGGGTACTTCCATGGTGGCTCGGTTGTGCGTGGCGTGGGCGCACGTGGCGCAGGTGGCACGTGTACGCGTGGCACGGGAGACTGTGATTATCTCCGGTGGTGGTTCGTGTAAGAGGTCCCGTGGGAGGCGGTGGCGGTCAGGAGGGTCACGCATAATGCTGCGCCAGTTCTCGAAGGTTCACTTCAGCGTGCGCCATTTAGCCGATCTTGCTCAGCGAATCAAAAAAATACACGTTACATTCACTCGGCCGGTGTTCGCCCACGCTTTGTAATCATAAAGGTGGACCGCGTTCCTTTGATTCGTATAAAAAAACTAACAACGGACTTGTCGAGCGAGGGTGATTACATGGCGCGCGGCATAGTGAACCTTGGCTTGGTCCGCGTTATCACAGACCGTTTTACTAAACCATAAAGTCATGAACTCAATCCTCAGGCATTCTATAAACTCTGACATTTTCAATTATTCATGGAACCAAATTTTGAAAGTTTGCCCTGAGTATTGCGATCGTAATAATGTTGTAAATATTTCTAGTTGTGTTTAACCACATATTGATTTGTATTATTATATTGTTTATTAATAACTATAACAGGTTTAACCGTTCTACTGGGATGCCTCCCAGTTATGCCAACATATATATGGCTTCTATCGAAAATAGTTTCTTAGAGACGGAACCTCAGCAGCCCTTGGTCTGGAAAAGATTCATACATGACATATTCATGATTTGGTCACATGATCAATACTCTCTCGACAACTTTTTGACAAGACTAAACAACGATAGCTCACTCAAATTCACCCATGAAACATCCACTAAAACCATTAAATTTTTGGATGTTGACATAACTTTAAAAAAGTCCATACCATATTCATTATCACTCCGTGGCCGTCGGATCTGCAATAAACAAAATGCTCTAGATTCCTATCAAAACAAAATACATACTGGTTTACTCAACAGAAACTACCCAAATAACTTCCTGACAAAACACATTATAACCGGCCCAGATTTCACAACCAAAACAACAGAACAAAACGAAACACACAAAATCAACCACGTCTGATCACAACTTACTTCCATGGCAGCTACAAACTACAAAAACTAATCAAAGACTTCCTTCCAATCTTAACACACAATGACGAAACAAAAGATCTCCTACCACACAACACCCAAATATGCTACAAACAAAATCCAAACATCAAATCTCTACTCACTCACACAAAAAGCATCCCTTCTCAAAACACATACATATCTCCTGGCACTTCACCATGCCGACAGCCGCGATGCAAAACATGCGCAATTATCAACACAGCCAAAGCCATCAACACATTTTTTTTTGTGTTTTCGTATATATATATAATATATTGAATTAAATAAATAAATAATACATATTGATGGAGTTGGTGTGCAAAACAAAACGCATCCTCTTACAACCCCCGCGTTCCGAAATAGAATTATTTCGCTAAAATCGATTACGAATGAATGAGGTGAATGGCTAATAATCCATGAGTGAAGCAAATGCGTTCATTCATTCGTATGACTTTCGTGGCTCATGCGACGGAGGTGAGGCGATGTGAGCGTTGAACGGAATGGAATGTCAAAAATTGTTTTCGCTCCATTATTTGAGCAGTTCAAATCAGACAAACCATAGTATATGTTTTATTCGGCCATGAGAGAAACAAATAAAAAGTCGTGTGGAACTTTTCGTCGAAAAGGAAGAATTTATATGTATATATATTTTTTCGTCGCTATCTGAGTCTACGTTAAAGAACAGTGCTACAAACTCTTCTTGTTCCATCACGAATCACGGCACTTTGACGAAATAAAATCAAATAATCGTATTGTATTCTGTGATAAGAGGTTATGGTTAAGATGTATCTTTTTTAATGCGGTCCGAATCATAAGCTATCTTTCACATCGTTTGCTAGCTCACAAATTACGGACCAGTCATCGCTCACACTTTAATTCATTCATAGCTTTTATCTATGTAATTCTATTACGGACCGCAGGGCTTATGACTCTGTGGTGTTTCTTTCTACTTGGCTGCATTAAATTGAATCGTTCACTTAAATTCGGAGAAAAGTTTGAATATAATTGAGTCTATTTTAGCTGATTCTATTCAAAAATAACGTTTAATTATAATAATCAGGTGTAAGTATATTATTATCCTCCAAATAAGTGAATTAAAAGCCTATTATAAAGTAATCTAAGTGTCTTAGTTTCCTCCCATAGAAATTCACTTTCAGTCCCGAGTGAATCGCTATGTTGAGTCGAAATTTCATTTTACGAATTACACAAAAATTGTTATTGATCCATGATACTGATCACTTACCAAGCCACCACTATGAATTTGGACGATAATCAAAAATTCACCTTGTATAATTAAATTTTAATTAATATTTGCATGCCTAGTTAAGGTTGAATACTGAGACATACCATTTTATATTACCACCATTCAATATGTATTCTGGCAAATAAATATATATTTGTATTTCTATTTATATTTGTACGTTTCCTTTACTCTATCTTGTATTTAGTTAAGCACAAGCCCATTTTCAATATTATTCGTTTTTGTAAAACAATTTTACTTTGTAGTTTTTTTGATAAGCTGCTAAGTATTTACGAAAATATCTTATCCGAGAGCCAATGTGGTTTCCGGCCTAACAAGGGAACTATTGACGCGATATTTGTCGTCAAACAGATACAAGAAAAGTCCTTAGAACAACAACAACCGTTATAACTCTGCTTTATTGACCTTGAAAAAGCATTTGACCGTGTGCCCCAGGAGGCTCTTTGGGAAATCCTAAGGCGATCTGGCTGCCCTTCGAAGTTCGTAATATCATTCGTCAATTTCACGACACCATGCTGAGAAGAGTGCAGTTCGATGGTAGATATGGATATTTTCAAAACGCTGAAAAATTCTCTTTCCTCAATAAGGATTAAAATGGCAAAATCTTTTATAAAACTTCAAAATATTTTATGTTTGACTCGTGTTTTCAAATTTATGAATGTTGATATATATATAGCAGCTTTTATTAAAATATACACATTAATAGATTACAGCAAGATATATTTCGAACCCTCTTGGGCTTAGCACCAGTTGCAAATGATTTTTTCAAATCGTTTTTCGAAAAATACACTTGTTCCGAACCGTTCTATCCTATCCTACTGTCCTACTTCTTAGAAAGTTTGGATGTATGGATGGATGTTTGTTACTCTTTCATGCCATAACTGCTCAACCGATTGGGCTGAAACTTTGAACAAGTGTAGTTCTAGACCTGGAATAGGACTTAGACTACTTTTTATTCCAGAAATCAGTTCCCATAGGAACAAAAAAAAAGTGTTTAGCCTCGCCAACATATTATATTAGGGGATTAAATCAGTTATCAAAGACCGCCAAAGACACATTAGCAGAGTATTAATTCAGAAAACAAAAAATAGTGTCGTTCAAAATCGAAAACGTGTCTTGGTCTACGGCCTCACCAAGGACACTTTACATGGCGATCAAGTTAGAGATGATGACAACCAAAAATACTCCAAACCAGAATCAGGTCAACTACGTACTAACAAATGAATCTTTATCAGCTCGGGCGAAGCCGCGGGCAAATCCTACTCGGAAATATATAAAACGATACCTGTCTGTGCAAAGAATATGTTTTGAAAATCGTAATGATTGTGTATATGATTATTATACATTTAAATATCAAAACACGAATTTCTGTCTATCTGTGAACGCATCACGCAAAACTACTGGACGGATTTTCAAAAGTTTTGGTGTAGTGATATGATAACTTAGTAGGATCAATATATAGGATTTTTTTACATTGTCTGTCTGTTTGTGCGGGCTAATCTCCCAAACAACTTATCCGATTTTGTCGGGACTTTCATTGGCATTTTGAGGAGTTTTGAATTTATAAGTTAGCACAAAATATCCATAAGTTTGCCTAATCACAATTTTCTGTTTCTTTGTATCAAAAACACGAGTGCTTTTACAGGTAATTTTCATGACATCAAACATTGGTAACCTGACAGTGCATGATCCTCGGATAAAATATAACTGAGGCAAGACCAATTGCGTTCCGGACATCATAATTTGCAACATTAGCATTAAACATTTACATTACACAAACTTATGTTCTAACTATTCCGAATAAGTTTCAGTAATTTTTTTAATAATTTTTAATAAGCTCAGCCATCGGCCTCGCCACAGAGAGTTTACCTGGGAATCAAATACGAGATCAAGAAATAATTCTTGGACTTCAGCCTCGCCAAAGACACTTTAGTGGAGAGTCCAATCAGAGAACAACAAAATTCGTTCGGAAACCCGGCTCGGCCTTCAGCCTTGCCAAAAACACTTTACATGGGAAACAAATACGAGATCAATAAATTATTTCGGTCTATCTAATGACACTTTATCTTTGAATCATATAAGAGATCAAGATTTAGTTTTGTTCGGAAACGCGGGTGGGCCTTGGGCCTCACAGTTATTGGGAATCAAATACGAGACTAAGAAATAATTCTGTTTGGAAACGAAAGGAGAATCATTAAAAGATCAAGATATAGTATCATTCAACCACGTCAAAGACAAATTACCTGCGAAGGTAATTAATACGTGAGCAAGAAATAACTTCGTTCGGAAATGCGGGTGGGCCTTCGGCCTTCCCATGTTCCTGGAAATCAAATACGAGATCAAGAAATAATTCCGTTCGGAATCGCGGCACGGCCTTCGGCCTCGCCAAATACACTTTAGCAGGGGATCAATTTAGAGAACAATAAATATTTTAGTTTGAAAACGCGGCTCGATCTTCGGTCTCACCAAAGATACTTTACACCTAGAGATCAAACAAGAGGTCAAGAAATAACTTTGTTCTGAAACGCAGCTTGGCTTCTGGCTTTGCCAAAGACAGTTTAACAGAGGATCAATTTAAAGAACAATAAATAGTTTTGTTCAAACCAGAGTCCAAATAAAATATGTTCTATAAAATTAAGAGTCCGAAAAATATTGGCAGATTCGATTATTTTCACAAAAACTAAACCAAAGCGGGCGAAGCCGCGGGCAAAAGCTAGTTATTAATATTTTTGTAGAGTTTGTTTGAGCCAAATTTCAGGTCTGCCTTCGTGTGTGACATACAGACCTGACGAAATGATAATGGTTCCATTCTTACCTTGGCGTGGACTATTAAACTCTATAAAGGTGTCACTTTGAGTGCGGCTAATTATAGGAGGTTTTCCTTATCTAAAATAATTACAAACCCATCAAGCCCCTAAGTTGTTATGATTTTTATTCCGATAAATACATTATGTACAAACCGTTTTTAAATGATGTTGAAAAGTCCCTAATCATAGCAAAAGTGCTCTATGATTACATGAATTACGTCTATGTTATAAAGTGCTCTATGATTACATGAATTACGTCTATGTTATAAAGTGCTCTATGATTACATGAATTACGTCTATGTTATAAAGCGTAGTTTTAAGAAAAGTTTTTTGGTGATCACAATTTAGTTTGTTGATGATGATACACCGATGATGATATTTCGGTGATGATATACCGGTTAGGTATATGTCATACACGCTCTTGGGACGGGTTGTATATGATTAAAACACCAGGGCACGGTAACACAAACTATAACTATCTTTATTCCTTCGTTCTTCAAAAGGGTTCCAGCAGAGTCCTTGCTGTTTATAAAAGTACACGGTTTCACTTTATTGTTTCACTGTATGAGTTCGGGGTCCTCCACATTCGGTTGAACCGAGGTGGAGAGAAGAGTTTTATTTGATTTAGATGCGGTTATCCGGAAACAATCCTGTCCAGCCGCCGCCCGCGCCAAAGGCTGGGCCTCGCGCCTCGACAGTTCCTGTCGCCCCTATAGAGGGCTGGACGTGCTCAGGTCTTCCGACCTTTTCACAACCAACTCCCTATGGAGCGCCGGGGTGACTTCAAGTCGCGGGCCGTAATGCAGGCTAATCGGCTGGACAGTAAGGCAGAAGGGAGCGCGGTCGCGATTTAAAACTCTTTACTCCTAGCCGGGGTCGATCCCGACGGCACTGCAATCCAGGTGTCACAAATATCACTGCAATCCTCGTCTCACTGTTAGCACTGTAGTTCGGACGCGGGGGGGGCACAATCAGGGATCCCAACGGGAGGGAGTCACGAGCGCGGGACCGGTCACTTTCACTTCTTTTTTCGATGTGTCACGGATGGAGATAAACACGGAACTCCGGCCGTGACCTCTGCTCTCGTTGATAAGGAGTCGTCCCCACCACGCGGCTGCCGGGGTCGTGTCGGGGGTGTGTGGCCGATGACCCGCCGCTTGGGTGGGGACTACTTCATTGCAAGTTGTTAGCTGTTTAGCAGCCGGATTGTGAAAAATCCGCGTTTTTCTAATTAATTGAAACAAAACACTTAAGAGGCTATGCAAATTTTATTTTTGTCACTGTCACTCCAAGCGAAAAATCGCGCAGTGCGAGAGGGGCGGATTCAGGGCGAAAGCGAAAAATGTTAGCTTTATATTTTTTATAAAAAAACTAAAATAGCTAGCAAAATTGCAATTATCAAATCTTTAGATATTGTTGAAAGACACCTAATGAAATATGTTTGAGTTCTGTATATGGTTCCTATTCGTCAAACAAGGAGAAAAAGTGTGTTTGAAGACCTCATTTCAACAATCATTTCTATCTAGGAAAATGTATCCAAACATGTTTTCCAATTTCAAATCCCCAGATTATATAGTCAAGATGCATATACCAGAAACTGATTATAATTTTCCGTGTATTTCACGAAATACACAGAAAAGAAACACCCGTATTTTTTTCGCATATCGCCCTAAGTTCAATATTCGCTCAATAGTTATTGATATACATGTATTATTATAGTAAAGTTGCTATAATCGATAATTTCGCTGATACGAAGGAGATGGTCAGAATCGGCCTTAACCGCGTACACGAAATCAATTTATACTATAATTTTTGTTAGATTTATTCGTAGCTAGTTTCACTTTTATAATAACACGGACACATATATTAAAATAAATAAGTACTTAATGTCGCAGCCGGTCATGAGAGCGAACACCGAACGAAACGAAAGTGCGCGCCATCTACCAAGTAGTCCACAAACTACGCTTCCAGCGTGCTTTGATAAGAGTCATGCGTGACGCAATCGGCAGTCACAGCTTTTTATTTCACGATTCATGCTTTTCTTCTGGATTTTGATAGAGATTACATTACGACTGACATTCGAGCATACCCTTTTAAATATATCAGAATCATCGTGAAACATTGTTACAACTATGAACGTTTCAAACGCGCTGAAGTTTATTTTCGCAATGACATATGAAAATAACCTCAAAATAAAAACGATTTATCATAAAAAGTTATTAAAAGATGGTGTCCGTTTTAAGTGGATAGTCAAACCGTGTTATTTTGAATTTGTTCTTTATCATTGACCACAATATATTTGTGTACTCTTTTAAGGCATTTTGGGGGAACTGGCAGTCTCCTTTATTTTACCCTGTATCAAATAGCTACTAAGATTTTTATTTATTTATTTATTCAACTTACATTTATCTTTACAGGACTAACCTAAGACGATAGTGTAGCTACTAACTTAAACGTAATACAATTTATTATCAACAAAAAAAACAAAAACACAAAAATAAAAATACACAATAGAAAATAATAGAAATAACACAAAGATGGGGCTCTTGGGTTAAACACCAATGTAATATTTTTCCTAGATTTATGCTGGAATATCGAATTAAATCAACCAAGTGATATTTAGTAGAATTCTAGACACATTCCACAACGATTGTTAGAAATGAGTCTTTTATGTTTTTTTCATTCACCGGAGCCAAGTCTAGTAAGCCAAGTAGCCAAGCCAAGAAAAGCAACCTAAAATTTGTATTGATGTATGTACAACAAACCAGATAAGGTTTCAGGCGTGGGATGTTATGTTAATACAATAATATAATAATGGTAATAAATATAACTACCTAATTAAAATTTTATATTCGTGCATAACAATGGGGATCCACACTGCCAAATTATCCCTGTAGATGGCGCACCGTCGATGCAGCCATGAAAATATGTCATTTCAGTACATTGTTGTGGTTTTTGCGTAGTTGTTGTGATTTTCAATAAATTTTTTGGAATTATGCCTTTGTGTGCCGTACCAGGTTGCTTTAATAATGGTGTTAATTTATTCCTGAAAAACCCCGTATTAAAAATGAGTAACATAACAAACATAAGGTCTTTCAGTTCATATGGAAAGTAATTTAGGAGGTGATTCAGTATCGTTAATACATCACATTCCACTGCAAAGTACTTTTTAATACAGTTGCTCAAAAAGTGGCGTATTACAGGGACGATAGCGTTCGGGATGTAGGCTATTACATACTCGAGCTTTTTCTTTACCTTTTACGAACTCGTGCGTTCTCTTTCCCAACTGTCAAAATAATGTCTATTAAAAAGAAAAAACCAACCTCGAAGTTTTTACTAAAAAAAAATCAAAGAAGTTTTTATGATTCATGCAAATATTTCTAAAAAGAAGCTACTATTTTGTTTCAATATCAGATTTAATGATTTGATTCAATGAGTTAGGTTAGGTTTCATTTCATTTCATCTAATTAAATTTCATTTTCATTTCATATCAATAAAATAATTCTACTGAAGACTTGGCTGTATGGGCATAGTTCCCTTTGCTTACCCAGAATCGGTGAAGAAAACAAAAAAAAAACTCTGCTTATATTCTTTTACGGTTGGCGCCATTTTCCAAAAATTTTCTTTGTGGCTGCGCCTCGGCTCGGGTAGACATTTGTCGGAACTCTTTGCAATGACAGGCTTTCCGCACTCGTAATGAAATATACTATTTTTTAACCGACTTCAAAAAGGAGGCGGTTCTCAATTCGACTGTATGTTTTTTTTTTTTTTTTTTTTATTTTTTTTTTTTGGCGTTGTTACTCCATAACTCTGCCATTTCCCAACCGATTTGAACAATTTTTTTTTTGTTTGAAAGAGTATACTTCCAGGTAGGTCCCATTTTGGGTTTGGTCATGATCTGATGAAGGTCTTCAGAGATAGGCAGTGGAACTCCTCAGAAAATGACAGCATATCTCTCAAAATTGAGGCAATCGCTATGTACTTGGGTGCTGATTACAAGGTATTACTTGAAAATCGACATTCTTCCACCTGACCTTCGATCCTGGCTTCATCAACATATTCACCATAGAACTCTTCAACGGATCAGAGCACATAACTCGAGATTGCGGCAATCACTGCGTTAGGGTGCTGATTCAAGTGTATTACTTGGAGATTATCAGAATACCCACCTGACCTTCGATCCTGGCTTCATCACCATAGAACTCCTCAACGGATGACAGCACATAACTTTAGATTGCGGCAACCAGTTTGTGTTAGGGTGCTCATTGCAGGGCATTGCTGAAAATTGCCAGTGTACCCACCTGAATCTCGATCTTGGCTTCATCACCGTAGAACTCTTCAACGGATGACAGCACATAACTCGAGATTGCGGTAATCATGTTGTGTTAGGGTGCTGATAGCAGGAAGCTACTCAAACATGGCTACTTATACTCACTTGAACTTCGTTTCATATTAACACCACGTTTGCAAGAACTACCTATACCTCACAATTTAACCCAGCAACACTAAAAAATGTGAAATAAAATAAACTTTTAACAAAAAAATAGCAACCGACTTCAATAGTAACAGCAGTCATTCACTAAAAAGCTAATAATAATTCTATAAAGACCGATGGTACCGAAGCAACACTTTTGCCGACTTCTTTCTTCCTGAAACATTATGTTATCTAGAAGTCGGCGTATTTCCTACGATATAGCAACATAGAAACCAATATAAGAACGCCGACTTCTAGATAACATAACGTTTCAGGAAGAAAGAAGTCGGCAAAAGTGTTGCTTCGGTACCATCGGTCTTTATAGAATTATTATTAGCTTTTTACTGAATGACTGCTGTTACTATTGAAGTCGGTTGCTATTTTTTTGTTAAAAGTTTATTTTTTTGCGCGAACTTTTTCTTCGCTTGTCCATACAAACTGAGTCAGCTGATCGGATCACTTTGTACTGAGAAATGAAAAAAAAAGTGCTTTGCAGTGGAATGTGATGTATTAACGATACTGAATCACCTCCTAAATTACTTTCCATTTAAATTGAAATACCTTATATAATAGCAAATATATAACATATTGGAATATAGGTGAAAAGAGAAAGTAAAAAAAAACGCGAGATATTGGAGTTTGACATAGCCGGACCGTAGTATTTATTGGCAGGACCTATGCCAGCGCCATCTGTAATTATCTTTGTCTGTAGAGCCCCATTGGTGCAAGAAATGACAAAATAAATGAAAATCGAGTTTGGTTCCGTGTGAAAAGCCCCTTACTTTACTTTTCTAAAATGTACATTACCCGAACTTTCACAGCGTTTGTGTACACAGGTCACTGAAACCAACTTTATTCCGCTTGTAGACTTTGACTTCGTGATACGTGAAGACAAAATGTTTACTCACCTAACAAAATACTGCTACTCGTTTCTAAAACCAAAATCAATTAGTTTACATGTGATTTTTAAACCTCTTTACCTAGTATTGGCTTTGTGTGGTTTTTTTCCACCGTATCTTGAATTCGACCAACAAAAAAATCAATTCAGATTGGGACGAATGTCTCTATTCTACCATTTGCTTCTAGCTAGTCTTAACATGATGTTTGATCTCGCGATGTATTGTTGGACTGTATATCATGCTTACTTTGCAGTTAAAAAAATTCATGTCAACCTCGTGTTTGATTTAAGCTTGACGGCTCTACACACCTCCTTCATTATTTTAAGTTGGATGTGCAAAGTGTTAAGTGTGCTCCATCGGCATAAATATGTGCAGATGTTGAACACTGCGGCGCGCATTTGGTCAGAGATACCATTTCTACCGAACTGTCAAATCCGGCGCAGACTTCAAATTAACGTAAACGTGTTCATCATAGGTGGACTGATAGGGTTGGTGGTGGCCATGTTTGGAATAGGCATCTATCACGTGAAAGGCAGTTTCATAAGGTTTACTGCGGAACACTTATCCACTCATATACATATATTACAATACATAGTAGTAGCATATATTTACCTGATCATGTTAATAGTGGTAACTATATTGCAAAACATTAGAAGACATTTATGGTATACGTTGCGTAACAAACCGTTTTTAAAAGAAGGCTGGTCAGAGATGAGAAACCAGCTCGTAGCGCCGGTCAAGATCAGTGTGTTGGAGCAAGCCTATTGTACGGCGCATGATATTTTAAAAGATTTAACACAGTGTTTTCAATTAATCATACTTATATTAATCGCGCAACTTTTCCTGGGTCTAATGTCTGTTGTATTTTTCGCGTACCATAGGGCTACTGTCCGAAAACTGTTTAGTGTTTTTGAAGGGTTTTATTGGTCCGTCTGGTTACTGGAGCAGTATCTAAAAATTTTCATTTTGGCGCATGCGGGATCGTTCATGAAGCAAGAGGTATGTGTTTTTAGGGTTCCGTACCGAAAAGGAACCTTTATGGTGAGACTCCGTTGTCCGTCCGTCCGTCCGTATGTCACAGCCTCATAACTTTAGCACCGTTAAAGATAAATACATTAAATTTGGCACTAAACTAGCATTAATTTGCCCACATATCATGGTGTAAAAAAATGTGAAAACTTTGAAATTTTTCAAAATATTTCGAAAACCAAAAATATTATTCTAAAAATACAATATGGGTATCAAATTGTAGATACTAAAATACTGATTGTAAAAACATGTACTTTTACTATATTTACTGGCACTGGTTTCGAGAAATCTTTAAAAAACCACAAAGATATGTATGTCCCCCACCCTTATCTCCGAAACTAGTAGACCGAAAAATATGAAAAAAATGTCAATTATATATCATAAATGGCCAATTACAGGAAAACTATAGCGATAAAAAAAAATCTGCACTAATGAGAAATATAAAAAAAGAAGTGAAATAAATTTAAGAAATATTTTATAAAAATACAATATGGGTATCAAATTGTAGATATTAAAAAGTTGATTGTTCAAATATATACTTTTACTATATTTACTGGCACTGGTTTCAAGAAACCTTTAAAAACCCCAAAAATATGTATGAGAGAGATTATCTCCAAAACTGGTGGACCAAAAAATATGAAAAAAATCATTTTAATATGTGTTCACGTAAAGATTACAGAAAAAAAAACAGTTGAAAAATTCACAAAAAAAAAATGACAAAATTAAATTTATCATCCACAATACGGAACCCTAGGTACGCGAGTCTGACTCGCAGTTGGCCGGTTTTTTATTATTTATATAGCATAACAAATTTAAATAATGATGTTTTATTTATTAATAGGAACTAGGGTTGCCAACTCTCGAAGGAAACAACCCGGGAGATTGTAACAAATCGGTGGACAATTGAATCAAAGTCGATATTATTTTTTATTTTTTTAATATGCTTTGTTTTGTAGAAGCATCTAATATTTGTCGGTTTTTGAGCACATCATCATAAAAGATTAACATGGAAAATCAAAATTTATTTCGTAATTAAATTATTTATTTTGCGCGATTTATCTATTTCGTTAATGACATTAATTATTTTATTTTAGAAACTCCGGAGAAATTATTGCATCCCGGGAGCCAGTGGCGTGCACAGAACTTTTTGCTGGAAAAGCAAACAATTGGTCAAGAACAACAATAAAAAAAATATGAAAAAATTTAAATATCATTTTGAAAAAAAAATAATTTTCACTCTAGGGTAGACAATGTCTACCCTAGAGTGAAAATTTCCTATACAATTTTTTTTTTACAAAGTGATATTTAAATTTTTTCATATTTTTTTTTTATTGTTGTTTTTGACCGATTGTTTGCTTTTTCAGCAAAAAGTTCTGTGCACGCCACTGCGGGAGCCCGGAGACTCCCAAGCATTCCGGGAGGGTTAGGAACCCTAGCCCTCGCTCACCAGCAAACTTACGTGTTGTCAATATGCTGCTCCAAAGCATTCCGGGAGGGTTAGGAACCCTAGCCCTCGCTCACCAGCAAACTTACGTGTTGTCAATATGCTGCTCCAAAGCATTCCGGGAGGGTTAGGAACCCTAGCCCTCGCTCACCAGCAAACTTACGTGTTGTCAATATGCTGCTCCAAAGCATTCCGGGAGGGTTAGGAACCCTAGCCCTCGCTCACCAGCAAACTTACGTGTTGTCAATATGCTGCTCCAAAGCATTCCGGGAGGGTTAGGAACCCTAGCCCTCGCTCACCAGCAAACTTACGTGTTGTCAATATGCTGCTCCAAAGCATTCCGGGAGGGTTAGGAACCCTAGCCCTCGCTCACCAGCAAACTTACGTGTTGTCAATATGCTGCTCCAAAGCATTCCGGGAGGGTTAGGAACCCTAGCCCTCGCTCACCAGCAAACTTACGTGTTGTCAATATGCTGCTCCAAAGCATTCCGGGAGGGTTAGGAACCCTAGCCCTCGCTCACCAGCAAACTTACGTGTTGTCAATATGCTGCTCCAAAGCATTCCGGGAGGGTTAGGAACCCTAGCCCTCGCTCACCAGCAAACTTACGTGTTGTCAATATGCTGCTCCAAAGCATTCCGGGAGGGTTAGGAACCCTAGCCCTCGCTCACCAGCAAACTTACGTGTTGTCAATATGCTGCTCCAAAGTGTCTAAGAGGGCTATGAAGGCGCTACGGAAAAAAAATCAACACTTTAAGGACTTGTATATCTACTTCAGTAAATACTGTATTATTTTGATAAAATAGTATATTACTTTTGGATTCTTTTTCTAAGGATCTGTAAAAACAGAAACGCGATTCGAGACATTCGGCTCGATAGAAATATTTATTGAAATTTTTCGACACCAATTCTCCTTTTTTGACAATTTAGAATGACATATAGACTACAATTATATTTTATTAGATGGGTTTAAACAGAATCTAGGACCTGCCCCCCTATTCTGTATCTTTAGTTGCCAACTGCACGAGGTGCCTATCATCAAAAACATAGCTAAAAACTGAAATTTCAAAATTGCCTTTAGTGGGTATTGAACTATTAACAATCTGTGTCGTCACTTCAAGTGCGAAAATATCCTTAGGACATCGGAATTCGATAGTATATCTATGTTTTTGATGATAGACACCCAGTCCAGAAGGCAACTAGAGATACACAATAGGGCCGCTGGTTAAACGAAATTTTGATAGCAACTTTAGTACATTTTATATTAATAAAAAACCGACTTTTTGCTACTTTTCCACGAATCCGTCCCTCTCGCACTGAGGATTTTTTCGCATATGGAGTAACAGGGACGCTAAAACTTTTACATATCGCCTTAAGTCTATGGATAATTATACATATTTTATGATGACTGTTGCTAGATTTTACCTGTGAATTTCATATTTATTACATTCTCTTGCACACAGATGCAAAGATTGGGAGTACAGCTTCACAAAGTTCCATCGGAGAATTTAGATGATCGGATGCTGATGGAGGTGAGACATTCCGCACAAAAAAGTTTATAAATTGTTAGATGGGAGGACAATCTGGGATGGGAGAACAAAACTGTCTATGTAAATGTGAAATAGGTGCTTCTGAGAAAAAATTGTATAGACAGCTTAAGGGAACTATACAAGGTGACTTTTTGATCATCGTCCAAATTCATACTGGAGGCTTGATAAGTGATCAGTATCTTGGATCAGTAAACCTTTTTGTGAAATTCGTAAAATGAAATTTCGGCTTCCCATATAAATTCAGTTCCAGTCCCGAGTGAATCACTATGGGGAGTCGAAATTTCATTTTACGAATTTCACCAAAATTGTTATTAATCCATGATACTGATCACTTACCAAGCCACCAGTATGAATTTGGACGATGATCAAAAAGTCACCTTGTATATTATGTCACCAAATTGTATCCTCTAATTGAAAGATCTATTCCCACGAAATATTTTAATTGTCACATAAATAAAAAGTTTCTCCAGATATGAATTACCAAATTAGTGACAGTAGTGTAGATTCGGTATATGACAGGAATAACCTTATTTTAAGCGTCCTGTCTTTGTCTTTTTGATACAAAAAGAAAAAGACAGAATGCTTAAGGCTGCGCCGAGCGTAGAACGATTAGACACCTCGCTTGCTCTCTTGTGGTCGTTTTTTATCGTGGTAGTTTTTATTGAATTTAACAGAAAAAATCATATTTAATTTACCAGACAGAATTTAAAAAATGTGAAACGGCCCAGTTGTATTTTATAACGTTTGTGATTGTCTTGAATTGTGGTTGAGACAAAATTCGACAGTTAAGTTATTGAAATTACTAAAACCCCAATATCTTTTTTAGATTTTGGGCCTATTTTAGATAGATTTGTTTCTTACACCATAAGTAATTTTTAATATTCGCTGCGGCGGAAGTGTAGATACATTCTCTGTGATAATAAATATATATTTTATTTATTTATCATTGAAATATTATTCAATACATCAATTTAACAGTGACTATCGTTTCAGATTATTTTCTAAGTCCTGTCAAATAAGTTAAATCGTGTTACGCCGAATCGACACCAGCTGTATCTAAAATAAAAGATGGACTAACAATAGTATCGTAGTTCATCCCATGAATAAAAAATGTGTACTCAAAATAATCGGTTTATCACATAAATAATAACTTAGATTATGTTTTATTTTTTCGAAATCCATCGCTATGAATACTCTAAATATTATTAGAGTGCATTACAAACTAGAAAATATCAATCAGAATCAAATCCAAAGACAAGATCGTGAGCGTTCTGTATGTGCAGTACAAGCTAGTATATCAAGCAGAAGCAAAAATAACAGTGGACGAGTATGATGGAAGAATTCACCGGTCTAGGTAGGAACCTCGGTGGCGCAATTGGTAGCGCGCTTGTCTTGATAATAAGAGGTCGCAGGTTCGAATCCTGGCCCGGGGAATATTTTCATATTCTTGTCTTTGGGTTGGTTTCTGATTGATATTTTCTAGTTTGTATTGCACTCTAATAATATTTAAATAATAACTTCGTACTCAGATTAAAAATATCGATTTTTCGAACCCATATTGCAAGTTTCATTGAGATCAAAGCCAAACACGTACGTCACAAACATCTAAATTATCATTTATATTGTAGCTGAGCGGATAGGGGCCACTTAAGGCGATTACCGTCGCCAAATTAGCAGCTCGATATTTGTCGGTACGAATATCAACGGAAACTACATTGAAATAACGTTCATATCAGCGCGAGATGAATAGTGGCTGTTACGACGCTCGCTGCGTCCTTGATAGGGCGAAATAGGAGAAAATTATACTTTTCACTAGGACGTGACTGTTCGATTGAATAATGTTATGTTATGTTTATAGATATCAAGTTTATCTATTTATCAAAGCATAAATGAATTCAATCGGCTAAGCCACTTAGGAGCAGTAGGAAATTCAAGCCAAAAAAACACCATTCACTTAAAAAAATATTTCATGTAGAAGTTTTGGTGGTATGAAAAAGAAAAATGTTGTATATGTTGTCTAAGAGTTAATAAATTCATAATACATTTTTTCATTATTTTTGGTTTCGCCATAAACGAGGAGTAGGCTTTAGAAAGTACCCATTTAGCGATAGTAAGGCCCTTAAGGGGCAGGTAGTTGCCAACGACCTTGAGTCGACCTCTGTCTGTAAAAATATCGACAGAAAATATATTGAAATAACGTTTATATCAGCTCGCACTGCATTACGACGCCGGCGCCGCTGCGGGTCTCCGGATAGCGCAAAATAAGAGAAAGTACTTTTGTCACGGACGCGATGGACGGAATCATAAAATGATATGAATGATTTTTCTAAGCAATATTTTCCTTGTATTTATTGCAAGAACCATACAAGTATCATTAGTGGTTTCAAAGAAATATCCAATTTTTTGCACACATCTTTATATATGTTTCCCTTCCCCCCCACACCGCACTCCAACCCATTTCTCATCAAGAGGTGCAAGATGGCGAGAGATTCAAAAAGCGCCGAATTTGTGAAATGGTTTCAAGTAAAAAATGTTTTCCATGAAACGATAACTGTTTATTTATAGAAAAGTGTATATAACTTAGTATTCTTTACATGAACGACGTCTGTATTTATCTCTTTTTTTATTTCCAGTATACAATTTATACAACTTGCTAAACTTTGTGTAAAAGCGAGGCAATATTCATGATATCGTGACAGCTATTTATGGTGGTGTTTCATCAAATTTCGCCTTTTGTTGAAATGATTTGATTACATGTCGCTATAAAAAAATATGAAGAAAATAACCTGTTAACTTTAAAATGAGTTTTTTCCTTTTGTATGAATCTTTAGAAAAATCCAGGCGTACAGGGGCCTCTTATAGTAGATTATACACTAAGGGAATAGAGCAGTGTCTTACGTCACGGGCGGCATATTGAACCCTGAGCGTAACGAGGGACTCTAGAGTTAACTGCTGACCGTAGCGAGGGAGTTATATAGAGTCCTGAGTAAAACGAGGGGTTCAAGCTGCCCAAGACAAAGACAGGCTTTATTCCAGAGGAGCATACTCTACTTTTCACACCTTCTGCGAACAATAAAAGCTCGACATTTTTTATCAACATTAATAATTCAATAAAATTCACTGACAATCACAGCACCAAACACCGCCTTTTGTTTCATATTCTTTGTAAACGCTTTTTTTCTTTTTGTTGAATTCTGCTTATGGTGGCCAGTTCGATTTTCGAACAAAACTCTTTACAATCCCATATGGGCATTTGTTTTCCACGAGTTTCCACACGAATTTGACGTTCCAAATTTAAATCACTTTAATCCCTAGGGATTTTCATATAACTTTATATCCCTTGAGATATAATGCGTTACTTTACGTTGAGGTTGCATGATATGTAATTGGACATTGTCGAGCAGGTGGTAGAGCTGATGCCGGGCTCGACTGTGGAGATACCACCATCTTACTTGGAGACCCCCTCGAAGTTAATTCGGGGGAGAGTAAGAGGACAGCTCACAGGCAAAAAACCAGGAGGCCCACCATGCCTGGGACCGATTGATGGCGGTATATCCATCCCTAATAGCCGGGCCTTATATGGAACAGACTGGTGATGGGCAGCGGTGTCACTGGTGCGAGGGTTCCGGCACCGCGCTCACCAACCCACCTGCTCAGCGTGTGTGAGTATGGGCAATTCTTCCAGGATGACCGCCGGGAGTGGCAAAGTCCTGGAAAGGCTTATGTCCAGCAGTGGACGAACTAGGCTGATGGATGGATGGATGGATGGATGGATAATTTTTAAGGATGTCCTTTTTTTCAGATTGAACATTTTGCTGAATGTATTCGTAGCAGGAAGATGGTTATATCTATATGCGGATATTTTCCTATCGATGGAACATTAATGTATAATGTAAGTGAAATGCATTGACGTATCCCCATTTTCCTTTTTAGCGTTCCGTACCCAAAGGGTAACCAACAACGGTACCCTATTACTAAGACTCCGCTGTCCGTCTGTCTGTCCGTCTTTCACCAGAGGACATTATGTTGCTTTCGTTACCATCTGGACTGGGTGCCTATCATCAAAAACATAGATATACTATCGAAGTCCGATTGTCTAAGGATATGTTCGCACTTGAAGTGACGTCACAGGTCGTTAATAGTTCAATACCCACTAAAGGCAATTTTGAAAGTTTAGTTTTTAGCTATATTTTTAGTGATAGGCACCTAATCCAGTTGGCAACTAAAGATACATAATAGAGGGGCAGGCATATCTCATGAACCGTGATAGTTAGACAGTTGAAATTTTCACAGATGATGTATTTCTGTCACCACTATAAGAATAAATACTAAAAAAACAGAATAAAATAAATATTTAAGGGGGTTCTCGTACAACAGACATGTTTTCTTTTGCCGTTTTTAGTGTTCCGTACCCAAAGGGTAACCAACGGGACCCTATTACTAAGACTCCGCTGTCCGTCTGTCACCAGGCTGTATCTCATGAACCGTGATAGTTAGACAGTTGAAATTTTCACAGATGATGTATTTTTGTTGCCGCTATAACAAAGAATACTAAAAAACATAATGAAATAAACATTTAAGGGGGCTCCCATACAACAAACGTGATTTTTTGCCGTTTTTATAGATAATGGTACGGAACCCTTCGTGCGCGAGTCCGACTCGCACTTGGCTGGTTCTTTATTCTACTAAGATCATAACGCAGACATTCAATGTCTATGGTTCATAATAACCATGTACTTACTTGCTCTATATTTACAGGTGATGTCAGCTGTTAAAATAAATAAAATAAAAAGACATTTATTTAACACACCATTATGGACAAAGTCGTACAGTGGAGACCACATCAAGCTATACACTTGCAATACGAAATTAGCCCCTACAGAGAAGAATATAAGACAGGTACAAAGTCCAATGTATCTTACTTGATGCGGTCTCCACTGTACAACGTAAAGTTGTGACTCAGCATATGTTCCTATACCAAAGGCATTAGAAACGCTGTTATTCTGCCACCACCATTAAAAGAAAAAAAAAAACAAACTTAATTAACTTACTATTAACCTAAACATATTCAATAAAATCAGCGTATAGTTAAAATATTATAAATATGTTTTGACATACTTTCTCTATGTTTACAGGTGATGTCAGCTGTTGTGACATACTTTATAATCCTGATTCAATTCGATGCCATCGTCATTATAAATATGAGAAAAAACGCTCAGGAAATCGCCGCTAACAGCAACGGTTAATAAAAATAGTAGATTATGCACTAAGGGAATAAAGCAGTGTCTTACGTCACGGGCGGCATATTGAACCCTGAGCGTAACGAAGGACTCTAGAGTTAACTTCCGAGTGAAGCGAGGGTTCAAGCTGCCCAAGACAAAGACAGGCTTTATTCCAGAGGAGCATACTCTACTTTTCACACCTTCTGCGATACAATAAAAAGCTCAGTACCAAACACCGTCTTTTGTTTCACATTATTGTTAACGCTTTTTTTCTTTTTGTTGAATTCTGCTTATGGTGGCCAGTTCGATTTTCGAACAAACCTCTTTTCAATCCCATATGGGAATTTGTTTTCCACGAGCTACCTCACGAATTTGACGTTCCAAATTTAAATCACTTTAATCCCTAAGGATTTTCATATAACTTTATATCCCTTGAGATATAATGCGTTACTTTACGTTTAGTTGAGGTTGCATGATATGAAATTGGGCATTGTCGAGCAGGTGGTGTGAAAAAATTATTTGATACAAGATTATAATATTACATGCACCCGTAGCACAGTGTTTAATCGCGCGCCACGCGACTTAGTTGAATCACAAGTGCATGGAGCGTGACACGATGTTTTTGCGATTAAACAGTACGTCACGCTCCTCGCACTTGTGTTTCGACTAAGTTGCGTCGCGCGTGATTAAGAGGAGGTCTTCCTTTTTCAACAGTTTTTGAACGATTGTACTGAATCTACCACAGACGCAATCAATATGAAACTTATATATATGTTTTTTCAAACCTTTATCTTAACGTTGTAAGTAGCGTTACCTAATTGGCTTTTTTTTATAAATATTAATATATATAGTGGTTTTTGTTAAATTATACACATTAATTAATGATAGCAAGATATATTTCGAGTCCTCTTGGATTCGGCATCAGTTGCATTGATTGACATTAAAAATTATGATATTTTAATTATAAAAACAAAAGAAGTATAGTTTTTTTTTCATTTGTAGCTGTGTCTCTGGCTTACGTGTGGCGCCCTCTAATGACTGTTATAGGCAAATTTTTTTTGGCAGATATGCTAAGGAGCGCAATGGTTTTGCAGCTATTAAGAAAACTTTCGCTCGATAGATTTTCTTTTTGAGTGTTTTTTTGGTTTTGCGTTTAATCCATTTGATTTTTATGTGCCATGTTTTACTATCAATACGAAAATCGTGTTTATTAACCAATGTAAGTTGAAAAATGACTTAAATGCAATATTGTAATTTTAGTCGATTTTAATCTTAAAATTAGACTCGTTCTGAATCGTTTCGCGCGCATTTTGGCGCACGCGATTTTCAACTTTATGAAAGTTAGTCTACGGAAAGCCGCTGTGCGCCTAAGGAAGGCCTCGTCTTAAACACTGTGCTACGAGCGATGGTTTTATTTTATTTTATAGCGAAATCCATCGCTTTGGATACTAATTGTTATAAGAGTGCATTACAATTTAGTAAACAATAATGAATTTTCAAAAAGAGTTCAGTATATAATTCTATTAGTATTTAATAAAGAAGCTGTAAAAAAAATTATGTTTGGTATAAATTCCATCCATCCATCCATCAGTCTAGTTCCAAAACTTTGCCACTCCAGGCGGTCATCGTGGGAGAATTGCCCATACTCACACACGCTGGGCAGGCGGGTTGGTGAGCGCGGTGCCGAAACACTCGCACCAGTGACGTCGCTGTTCGTCACCAGTCTGTGCCATAGAAGACCCGGCTATTATATTAGTATAAATTGCAGAGTAAAATTCAGTATAAGAGTCATTATTAACTTGTTTGTAATTATTTAAATGTAGGTATGCACATTGTATGCACATACATAGCGAATTTATATCATTATTTAGATATTGAAAAATCAAAATTTCTTAATACCATCCCGCACCTTACAAAAATAAATTCTCATATGGCTTTCCATATAATAAGATTTGTTTGTTGGTACCCAGGTTCACTTTCATTTTAAGAAGCAGCATGTTAAATTCAAGAACTTGTTATCAACAATAGATTCATTAATTCAATCGGCTTTAACGCAAGTACTCAACCTTCCCATTACCGATCGCTGTTGGCTTCAGGCTTCACTTCTGGTCAGGTTTGGAGGGCTTGGCATAAGAAAGGTGTCCGATGTAGCCCTACCCGCCTTTTTGTCTTCCATTCACAGCACTGAGGCCTTGTATAAGAAACTTATTCAACCTTCTTTGGTTGATATTGAGGTCTCGTGCTGTGGAGAAGCCAAACAGGCGTGGTCGCTTACCCTCCCAGGAGAGGACACCCCTGAAAACCTTTCGTCACAACGACAATGGGATGAGCCTTGTTGCAAATTAACGAAAAAAATCCTACTTGCTTCAAGTAGTGACGTCACAGAGCGAGCGCGGCTCCTCGCTGTGTCAGAGCGCGAGTCAGGTCTCTGGCTCAATGCCCTCGGATCCACCAACCTAAGGACACTATTGGACAATCTTTCTTTTAAAATGGCCGTCGGTCTGCGAATCGGGGCTAATGTAATCGAACCTCATCACTGCCCTTGCGGGGCTAGTGTTTGTCGAGCCGGACTCCATGGACTTTCATGTCAGCGTAGTGCCGGCCGCCTGTCTCGCCACGCAGCCCTTAATGACGTCATCCGAAGGGCCCTCGTCTCCGTAGGAGCTCCGGCTACTCTCGAACCTCCCGGACTGGTTCGTGACGACGGAAAGAGACCAGACGGTATGACATTAATACCGTGGAAGCATGGGAGGCCGCTCGTGTGGGATGCAACCTGCGTGGATACGCTGGCGCCCTCTCATGCTTCCCGAAGCAGTAGGGCTGCTGGTTCGGCGGCGGACGCTGCTGAGCTCTCCGAGAGGCGTAGATATGTGGAAATAGGTTCAAGCTACATGTTTGCGCCTTTTGGGGTCGAGACAATGGGGACATGGGATCCGGAGGCGCGTCAGCTTGTCACGGACCTCTCTGTAAAGCTTGTGGATACTAGCGGCGATCGGCGAGCTGGCTCTTATCTAGGCCAGCGTCTTGCCATACAGAGAGGTAATGTGGCAAGTATTTTGGGCACTCTCCCGCAGGGCAGTGATCTAGAGGCAATTTTCTTTTTATAATTATTTCTTTAGAATTATTTTTGTATTAATTATTGTCTTTCACATGTATTTCTATGTACTCATTCATGTATTACTCATAAATTTATAAGTAATATTGAAGCATAACTTTTTAAAAATATTTATATTTATATTTTGTTTTAGTATATATTTGGGTAACAAACTTTATAATAAATAGAAATAGAAAAAGCTTTATTGATGTCACACAATTAAAATACAATATAATCATTAACAAACAAAACAGAAGTGACACCCAAAAGGCCTCCACTCAGCATGTGTCATGGCACTTCGTACCACGACGCTGGTCTTCCGCGGACACCTCGCAGGGTAACGTTATTTAGCATGCAACATAAGTAGCACTTAATCTCTTAACCTTTAGAATTATTGAATTAAGATGACAATTGAATACAATAGACTCGCGGTACGACCGTACCTTATATAATATAAGCTGACGGGTTAATTACAAAATTATTAAATATTTCTTTGATTATTTCATTGACTGATGACGACCCCATACCGAGGGTCGAAATATATCGAGTAATATTTTTTTAATTGTTTTGATACTAATAAATAAACAAAAAAAAATCTTTTCAAAGCAAAAAGTTATATATTTATTAACACTTTATTCAGTAGGTATTTAAGAAAACTTAACACAATAACATTCAAATAAATTTGCATAAATTAATCTGACTTTGCATTATATGATCATCTTAAAGGAAACTTAATCATATTATAAAAGATAACCCCATTTATGTATGTAGTTATTGGGTAATGTAGCCAGTATTCTGGGCACACTACCGAGGGGCAGCGATCTGGACTCAATTTTCGATTTATAGTTTTTATATTTAAGACTATTATTCATTTATGAGTAGGTGTATATCAGGTAAATTTAACATTTAATGAGGAACTTTCCAGGCTACGTTACTCAATTATTTCATAGATGGCGCTGTGAATCCACTTCACATTAGCCTACATTAGTTTGATATCCTTTGCTTTTATAGTTTTTTTTTTAAGAAAACTAGTCATACATTCAAATTGTATTATGTTTATCGATCGATCACTAACTGTTCTGTTTATTTCGGTTTCGTTATCGTATTTCTTTCTGTCTTTTTTCTGCTATTAATCGAACTGCATGACTTTGGACTCTTTTTAGGGTTCCGTAGTCAACAACAAGGAACCCTTATAGATTCGCCATGTCCGTCTGTCTGTCTGTCTGTCCGCGGCTTAGCTTAGAGACTATTAGTACTAGAAAGCTGTAATTTAGCATGAGTATACATATTTATCACGTCAAAAATTTGTACAGTAAAATGTTGAAAAAGATTTTTTTTTATGGTACCTCCCCTACACGTAAAGTGGGGATATTTTTTTTTTCTCGTCTATCCCCTAGTGTGGGGTGTCGTTGGATAGGTAATTTAAAAATATTGGGGGTGTACGAAGACTATTTTTCGATCCAGAGTTCCGTTTGCGAAATATTAAGCTTAAAAGTGTTAATTTTTGTTAGAGTCAAGTATCCCCCCCCCCTGCCAGCGAAACGGTTGTATTTGGAGACGTGAAAAAAATCACAGCAGTAGTATACATAACGAAATTAAAAGGAAAACTATCACAGCTAAGTAGGCTTTACAAGTTAACGAGTACAGATCGCGCCAAACTTTTAGTCCCTTCTAAACAAGGGGCGATTCGCATCGGCAGGAACAAAATGTATGGGTCGTTCTTGGGAAGAGCAATTTCCGAGCGTACTAGAAGGTTGACGTGATCTGTATTATTATAGATAATGGTACGGAACCCTTCGTGCGCGAGTTGGACTCGCACTTGGCCGGTTTTTTCTTAAATGTTTTCTCTACCCGAGCAAAGGGCATCATACTCATGCAGCCTAATTTAAAGGAGTTTTACAGCGCCATCTATGAGATTTTTAAGGAATGTGACTTGGAAAGTTCTTCATTACTATTGTTTTTCTTTCATTTTCTTTTTAAGGATTCGAGTCCCGTTTCAGAGCTCCTCAGATCCAGATTCACTTTTCTTTATTTTTCTTGATATATTGTTAATTTGTTAATTAAATTTTATGGACAACCCTATTAATAAAATAGTAAAAACTTAATTTAACATGTTCTTTCCTACTTGTTTAAACATAATACGTAATTGAACAAAAGTTTTCTTTAAAACATATTCAAAAGTAAACGCTAAATGTAAGCCTTAAAAACTAAAACTTCACTTTTTTCTAAAATAAAGGTATATCCCTCCTGAAATAAGTAAACAAATCAAATCAAATTATTTATTTCAGACTAAAGACCAACTAAACCTCTTAAGGGGCTGCACAATGCTAAAATGCAGTCCTGCTCTAACGCTTTTGTTTTTTAAACTGTCTATCCTACTCTAATCAGATGCCGCGCAAGCAAATCTTCAATTATTTTGAAATCGCGGCTACATTAGGGCATTAACAAAATTTTTTTTATGTAATAAAGATGTTTTTTTCTAGTTAGTATCTCCTTGTGTTAGTTTTGTCTTAATTAGTTTTGAAATTTGGAAACTGAATCGCTTTTTTCGTAAAACTCATGCTTTTTTAAATGTAATATAATCAATAGAAGATTGAAAGTATGTTTATTTATAAAGTGTACTTAATAATTCTCTTGAGTCAAAAAACACGCATTATTTTTTTCAAAATTTTACCATCTACATTGACGGAACTGAATCCAATACAAAACTGATGTTTAGCATTGTGGAGCCCCTTAAATCTAAAATACTAGAGAGAAAATCAATAAGAAGTATACATAGAGCTACAACATTTAATTAACGGTAAATAAATCATGATGATTTATATGGTATATTTTATATACAGGTATAATTTTCATAACTATGGGTATAATGATTAATCTGATTATTACAACAAAATTATCCAGTCAGTCATTTTATTTCTATTTGCGTTATCTTCCCCCTTAACCAATGCAAAATTTGCAATTATGATACATCAAAAGACAATACTCGTGAAAACTCACAGACAAACACTTTTCACAGAGATAAGTCCTAGCTAGATCGATCATTATTTTCAGTGACATCCTCCAAGCATAATTTTTCTATCTCGGGGTTAGCTCCAGCAATGTAAAGTTTCCCGATGCCACTGAGAAGAATGGCGATATGATTTGGGTTGTTCCATTTGTGAAGGCCGATATTTGTCGTTGTGTCTGGTAAAATCCGTTCCAAAATCGTACGTGAAGTCCAATGCCTATTGTCAAGAGATACATCTATTGTAATTCCATTATCAGGAATATGTTTGTACGCATCAAGAACGTAAATTGGCTGTAAAAGATTGTGCACAAAATAAACTGGACCACTAAATTTTGCTATCGGACTTTCCCGACAATCTTCTGGCACAGCCGTCGAAACCCATTTGGAAGATCTTTTTTTAGGCTTAACAATAAGTTTTTTCATTTCTTTTTTGAGTCTAGCACCTGCTTTTTCAATATATTTTGAATGAAATGCAATACCTCCGCTGTCAACAGTTTTTGCATATATTTCTTTACTTTTTAAATAAGTTACAAAGTCTTCAACTGATTGTTTTGGTCCTGATAAAGAGAGGTAATTTGAAAAAGCTTTACAAGCTACCTGTATGTCTGATGGACAAACTTTATTAATTTCTTCCACAGAATGTGCTACTATTGCCATAGCCCCAGGCACAGAATTTGACTCTTTTACGCATTTTCCTCTCCAGTAGGCTGACAATATAGTTTGTTCATGTGTTAACGATCCGTCTGCATAAGCGCAAGATAATTCACCTGTTGAAACTCCTATTATACCATCTGGTCTAATACCGATCGATTCAAATAAATCTACCAGTGCAACTTGAGTTGAAACAATCATAATAAATCTATTAATAATATTTTTGAAAGTTGTTTCTGTACTATTATAGATGAGATCCAACAAATTAACGCCTTCTCGGTTTAAAACTCTTGCACTGCGATGTATGCTTTCTTTGAATGATTTAATTTGCATAAGTTCTCTTCCCATGCCTGGCCATTGACTACCCATACCAGTGAACACAAACCAGATTGGTCGTTTCTCCGTATTTACTGGGCATTCTTTTATTTCAGTGATATCACCTCTAAGTACAGAATAGCCTCTAAAGCTATGTTCAGTTATATCATGACAACAAATTTTATGACCAAAACTGTTGGATTTAATAAGATGATCGTTTATTTCTATCTTGCTCAATGTCAATTTACAATCTTCTTCAAAACGCCCAGATGTGATGACTAATTTTGGCATAAAAAAGTTTTTTTTTCTTGCATCACTTGAGGTTACTTCATCGTTTTCAATTTCTTTGACAACATCTTCTAAGACTTCAAAATTTTGTTCTTGTTGAACCTTGTTCTCCATGTTAGTAGATAAAGATGTTTGAAACACTAAAACAAAAACAACGACCATATTTAATCTCTACATGCAAACAGAAGTGCTTATAATTTTAAGGTGGATGGTCCAAGGCAATCTTCATACAAACTTGTGGGAACTCTTTTACCTTTTTCCACACGTTCCATCAACTTTACACGCGCAAATTATCAGTTTTTTTACAAACAATCTTTTTAGAATCTAATTTTGTTATTTAAAACTTTTGTAATCCAATGCATGAAAGTTTTAAATTGCAAAAATTAGACTGTTAAAACATTTTGTTTTTAAGAAAAACTGAATATTTGCGGGTGTAAAGTTGATGGAACGTGTGGAAAAAGGTAACATAATTAAATAATAATACTTCTGTCGTCATTATTGGTTCCCACAAGTTTTTTATAAAAACTACCTTGGACCATCCACCTTAGTGATTGTGTGTACCGCAGTCCCATAACAGAATCAGAAGTCAAAATAATATTGTTTCTGGGTCTAGCAATGATATTAGAATAACGTATAGATAGGTTATAGGCGATCCGCGAGTGGCACGTTAAAACTTGGCTAAATTGCCTACCTGAACACAGTATCGCGTAGGCGCACGAGAGATGTCGCACGTGACAACGCACAGTAACATATATTATTCAACATAATCTCATTATTTGTTTTGATTTATTTGTTCATACAATAATTTACATGAAACTTTATCGAGATTACTTGCATGGAGCCCCCATCGGGTTCTTTTTTTTTAATTACTTGTGGTGATAAAAGATTTCAAAAGTTTAGATGAGCCCCGGCACCTAATATTGTTTTTTAATGTGTGCGTTAACATAATGCCGACGCGCGCACAATATGAGTGCGCAATCTGTCTACCTACGGTCATCAAACTGATCAGACTATTAAAGTCTTAAAAATTCAAAACATTATGTGCACTTAAGGCGTCCAATTATCACTGTGTTCAGATGAGCACTGATTCCAAACGTGTGAGTATCACCCATTTAAAGGTGGTATAAAATATATTCACTTTTGGAAAGCTTTTTATATATATTTTTATTTATACGAATCAATAATTAAATAAAATACTTTATAATTATAAAATTACACGGTTTAAGATATATTTCGGGTCCGACCTGGACCCGGCATCAGTTAAATATACTAATAGAAATAAGTATGGCTTGACAACATCCATAGACATTAACATTACCGCATAGATAAAATATGTGTTAGAACTATTTATAAAAACTATTTACAATCGAGCTTCGATTTCGATAATGAGGTGATGATGATGATGATGATGATGATGATGATGATGATGATGATGATGATGATGATGATGATGATGATGATGGTTATGATGATGACGATGACGAGGAAGATGCTGGTGATGGTGATGGTGATGATGATGGTGATGAGGGGGTAGGTAATCTGGGTCATCAATGTTGTTTATTGAGGCCATCTCCGTAATGCGCACCAAGAGACCATATAAACGAGGACTCCCATGTCCTAAGCTGTATGTCGGTTAAGGGGGGATGAAATGACTTAATGATTCTGACCGTGAAGCACTGATCAAATGTTAGGTTGTGTAGGCGTGTGTGTGTAGGAATGGGTAGAATGTTGTTTTGTATGGATGATGTGTGTCGGTGTTGATTTATGCGTATGTGTAGTGGATTTTTGGTTTCTCCTATATAGAATGCCGGACAGTGCCGGCATTCTAACAGATATATGCAATTTTTAGTTTTGCAGTTCGTGTTGGGTTGGGATGTGTATGTTTCTGATGTGTGATGTGTGTTGATTTGTATGTTGGTGTTTATGATGGGGCAGGTTTTACATCGCGGTCGGCGGCAAGGGGATGTTCCGGGAGAGGTGATAGTTGTGGGTATAGGACTTGGTTTTGTTTTATTTAGTGTTGATTTTAGATTTATATTTTGTCGAAAGCATATTTTTGGATTTGTTGGGAGAAGATTTTTTGTTTCGTCATTTTGACGGAGTATTGGTAGATTATCTTTAATAAGGGTCTTTAATTTGTGGCTACCGTGGAAATATGTGGTAACGAGACGGGTTTCTTGAGATTGAGATGAATTTGTGTGGTTATGATTATTTCCAGAATATTGTGGTCGTTTATACATATGTTTTTGTAGAAACCGTTCAGGGTAGTTTCTTTTCAGGAGTCCACTGTGAATTTTGTCATGATATGTGGTAAGTGCATTTTCGTTATTGCAAATCCGCCGACCACGGAGTGATAGGGAGTATGGTAACGATTTTTTTATGTGTGGAGGATGGCAGCTATGGAAATCAATGTATTGTAGTTTGTTTGTTTCTTTGAAGTGTACTGAGGTGTGAATTTGGTTATGGCGGTCAATGTTTATATCCACGTCTAGGAACGTGATATTATGGTTGGAGATGGTGTGTGTGAATTTGAGTGTGCTATGATTGTTGAGTCTTTCAAGGAAGTTGGTGAGGGAGTCCCTGTTGTGCGGCCAGATTATGAATATGTCATCGATAAACCTCTTCCACAAGAGAGGTTTGAGGGGTACTGATGCGAGGAATTCTGTTTCAATCGAGGCCATGAAAATGTTGGCATAACTTGGAGCCATCCGAGTTCCCATTGCAGTTCCTTTTAACTGGTGGTAATATTTGTTTTGGAATGAGAAAAAGTTATTTTTTAATGTGATTTCGGCTAATTGGATGAGAAAGTCAGTAGATGGTTCGTGAGGTAATGGGCGGTCGTTTAGGTAGGAGCGAAGTGCAGTAAGGCCAGTGTCATGTGGGATATTAGTGTAAAGTGATGTGACGTCTATTGTTACTAGTAGTAGATTTGTATCTGGTGAAAGTTGTAAAGAGTGTATGATGTTAAGGAAATGATTTGTGTCTTTTATATGTGATGTGAGGGTTTTTACTATGGGTTGTAAGTGGTGATCAACAAATGCGGAAATTCTTTCGGTTGGTGCATCATACGATGCCACTATAGGTCTGCCTGGGTTGTTTGTTTTGTGGATTTTTGGTAACATGTAGAAATGGGGGGTCTTCGGATGGCTCGGCAGCAGTAGTTGAATGTCTGTCTCTGTCAGTCCCTCATTTGTAGCTCTTGTGTGAAGGATGTTCTGGATTAAGTCTATAACCTGGCCGCATGGATCTCCTGGTACGGTGGCATAAAAGTTAGGGTCAGTGAGTTGTCGTAGGCCTTCATTGGTATAATCAGTTTTGTCCATGATTACAGTTGCAGACCCTTTGTCTGCTGGTAGTATCATGATTTCTTCATTATCTTTTAGTTTTTTAAGTGATTGTTTTTCGTTGTGTGAGAGATTTTGCCTATTGTCCTGGATATTATTAATAAAATGGTCGTCGGAAAGTTTTGTGAGGATGGTTGATATGAAGATTTCTATGGGGTGGTTAGGTGGAAGCTGAGGTGGTTCGTTTGGGGATTGTGGTTTGAACTTTTTTAGCGCTGCGTGTGTATTGTCTTGGGGTGGGTGGGGATGTGATTGCCAGTAATGCTTCCATTTCAATTTGCGGCCAAAGCTGATGAAATCATTGACTAGTTTGATTCGATTTAGTTTTTTTGTTGGACAGAACGATAATCCTTTGTTGATAACTGCTTTGTCGTTTAGGGTCAACTGGAAGCTAGAGAGGTTAACAATATTTTGGCTGTCTGATTGAGGATGATTTCTGATGATTTCTGGTGGTGGTGGGATGGAAAAAGGATTACTTAGATCTGTAGGAGTAAGGTTAAGATTTGTAAGTCCAGCAGTGGGATGGTATTGTATTGGTAAATTAATATTATTTTTCTGGTAATAATTTTGCAGATTGTGTAGCTTTTGAGAGTGTCTATGGTTTTCTCGGGTAATATTTGTCCTTGCTTTCGATACTATGTTTTCGATTTTCAGAAAGAGATGTGGGTAAGCAATCAGACTAATTTTTAGAAGAGAGTTCAAGTAATTTTTGAGGTCTATACATAGGTATGAGTATTGGATATATAGTGCATGTGTTGTTTGAAGAGCATTCATATGATTGAATATAGTGCGCATTACGGAGATGGCCTCAATAAACAACATTGATGACCCAGATTACCTACCCCCTCATCACCATCATCATCACCATCACCATCACCAGCATCTTCCTCGTCATCGTCATCATCATAACCATAACCATCATCATCATCATCATCATCATCATCATCATCATCATCATCATCATCATCATCATCATCATCATCATCATCATCATCACCTCATTATCGAAATCGAAGCTCGATTGTAAATAGTTTTTATAAATAGTTCTAACACATATTTTATCTATGCGCTAATGTTAATGTCTATGGATGTTGTCAAGCCATACTTATTCCTATTAGTATATTTAACTGATGCCGGGTCCAGGTCGGACCCGAAATATATCTTAAACCGTGTAATTTTATAATTATAAAGTATTTTATTTAATTATTGATTCGTATAAATAAAAATATATATAAAAAGCTTTCCAAAAGTGAATATATTTTATACCATTTTTACTCGCACAAGCGATATTATATATTTAACATAAAAGGAGAAATATAAAAATATATGAAGACTGTATAAAGGAACTTGGCAATAAACACTGGAAAGCAACAATAAGAACAACAGCAGGTGCACATCACATTAAAATTTAAGAAAGGTCGCAAATACAACGGTCTCGTTGCTGTCGCCCTCTCATAAACAAGACGACCTTCATCGGTTCTCGAACTAGGCTTGCTATCTCCAGAAGATTCATCTCAGGCAAACAGCGAAGCCCGCATAAGAAGGAATTAAGGAGAGGAAGGAGAGACGGCGCGCCGCGGATGACCTCAGTGCCAGAGTTAGATGAGGGACAATCTGGCTCTTCTTTTATTAGACTCAGCTCAGGCTCTTGATCACATACATTGATAAAAATAGACAATAATTGAATCATCACGATTTCAGAAAATATTGATCATAACCTCTCATATATACTTGACATAACTGACAACTTTGAACCACAAACAATCTGTCATAAATTTCATCTATCATACATTTATTCATAAAAAACATAGACAATAATAATAGAACATAATTATAAAACTCAACCTACAACGGTATGAAAGAGGTTTTAAACAAAATAAAAGACACAGTAGATAAATTATTCCAATATTACAATCACCTAATATTTCTTGGAAAATGTTTGCAAATTGGCGCTGCCCCAAAGGGTCTGTAGCCGCTGGCTACAGGAATGCAGAGATGATGAAAGAGGATAAACGGATGGGTTGACACGAGAGAATTGTGGGTAAACTGACTGACCTTGCTTTGGAATGTTGTTCTCGATGGCAAATGCGCTGTGCAGCGTCCCTCCTTGTTGGGATGATGCAGACGGCGTTTGTGTCAGGAATGTGCAGAAAGGGCAGTGTAGTAACGTGAACACTTCACTGGTATATAACACTGCGAACACAACACTGAGACGTATGCGATATTGTTTGTGGCGTCGCGAATGTGTGTACACGTGTCACTCTCTAGAGAGTTCGGACGAAACAGAGAGAGTCCAGCGCCCGCGCGCGCCTCGATCCGCGCGCGGCGGGGGGGGGGGTGAGTGGTCATCCGCGCATGCGCACGCGAATGACACGTCATGTTCTAACGTCATGCTGGTAACGTAGTGTAGCGTGAACATCCTGGGGGGGCCGGGGCTGCGGCTCCTCTTGAGCTGAATCCAACGGCAGCCTGGCTATCTTGAACACAGGTCGTCGCAGATTTCCATGAGCTGTGTCCAGATCCACAACTCGTATCACTCCATCCTTGCCAGGTATCGTGCGGAGAATTCTTCCCAACTTCCATTGGAGCGGAGGCAGGTCATCCTCTTTGATGAGGACCAGTTCACCCACTTGAGGAGGGGAAGAAGGGGAGAGCCATTTGGAGCGGGTTTGCAGGGTATGGAGGTAGGATCTGGACCAGAGAGTCCAAAAGCGCTGAGAGAGCGCTTGAATGAGTTGAAACCGTTTAAGAGCAGATATGGGTCTGTCGTCAAAAGACTGCTCAGGTAGAGCGGTGAGCGGACGACCAATAATGAAATGTCCGGCCGTGAGAGGTTCAAAGTCCGTAGGGTCGGATGAAATTGGGCAGAGGGGTCTTGAATTGAGTACAGCCTCAATTCGAGCCAAAAGAGTAGAGAATTCCTCAAAAGTGAGGTGCTGTTCACCTATCACACGATAAAGTAGTTGCTTGGTGGATTTTACGTTTATTTCGTGCAGTGCGCCGAACCAAGGCCCTTTAGGCGGGTTCAGTAACCAAGTTATGTGCTGATTCGCGAGCTTGTGAGTGATTGCATCATTGTTTGACCTGAGGAAGTTCTGAACTTCAATGAGTTGATTCCTAGCACCTACATAGTTTGTGCCGCAGTCTGAACGAATGAGAACCGGAGTACCGCGACGTGAGATAAAACGTTGCAATGCCGCAAAGAACGCTTCCGTTGAGAGTGCAGAGACTGGTTCCAAATGAACCGCCTTTGTTGCGAGGCAAACGAAAATACAAAAGTACGCTTTTATGAGTTTCGCGTTCCTCAACGTGCTGGATTTAACGAAGAAGTGGCCAGCAAAGTCCGTCGTGACGTGACTAAAAACTGGCTGAGGAGTAACTCTGTCTGCTGGGAGATCAGCCATGAGCGGAGCCTTAGGCTGAGCGCGGCACCGGAAACATCTAATACATTTAAACACGCGGTGTCTAATAATACGACGAGCGGACAGAATCCAGTACTGCTGGCGTAATATGGCGTGTAATGTGTCAGCTCCAGGGTGGCAGTGTATTGTGTGATAGTGATCTATAATGAGATCTACGAGCGGACTTGAACTGGGTAGAATGAGTGGGTGTTGAGCGTCATACCTAATTGACGCGTGAGAGAGACGACCACCGACTCTCAAGAGGCCGTCCTTTATGAAGGGCGAGAGACGCTGGAGCCGAACGGGACAAACCTTATCAGTCTGGATACGATTAATGTCTTCAGCAAACTCATTGTGCTGAACAGAGCGGACCCAGTGCAACAGAGCGTCCCTGCGTTCACTAACTGTCAACGGACCAGAGCGCCGTGCATCTGGGCTGTGCCGACAATTGAATATGAACCTTTTAATACAAGCCGTCACTCCGACGAGCTTGTCAAGTGAGCTGTAGCGAGTGAGCAAGTCCATATCGATATCTGGGACTGCTATGTGTGCTGGTACCTTTTTGGGCTTAAGGCCTGGGAGAGCATGATGGCCTAGAGCGGGTGGCATCTTGGGCCAAGTGCAGGTAGGTTCTTTGAGCCAACTGGGTGACCACCAAAGGTCATGAAGTGAGAGAGACTGGGCAGACATGCCTCTGCTTGCACAGTCAGCAGGGTTGAGGTTCGTGGGCACATGCCTCCACATATTGCTAGTTGAAGTAGCTGTAATCTTAGCCACTCGATTGGCCTCGAAAGTCTGTAATCGGTGAGGTGGGGTATTGAGCCATGCCAAAACTATTGTGCTATCTGACCAGCATGTGTGTGTTTGAATGGGTATATGAGCTGACAGTTGGGCTGACACTCGAGTCATAAGCTGAGATAAAAGAGTCGCGGCTGACAACTCCAATTTCGGGATTGAGAGACGAGTCTTTATGGGTGCGACCTTGGACTTGCCAATGATTAGGTGTACATTGACATATCCAGTGGTATTGCGCTCATGAAGGTAGATAACGGCACCAAAGCCAGCCTCTGATGCGTCCGCGAACCCGTGAAGTGAGTAAGTAGACGTGGGTTTACACTTACAAATGTGTCGCGGTAAACGGAGGTTTGAGAGCTGAGGAAGATCCTCTGAGATGTGTTGCCACTCTGTGTGGACTTCTTCAGAGATAGGCTCATCCCATCCTATTTTCAGAAGCCAAAGCTTCTGGAGAAGGATTTTTGCGCGGAAGATGACTGGAGTAACCCAGCCATTGGGGTCATAGAGAGACGCTACTGTACTGAGAATGGAGCGCTTTGTGACTTGAGCATGAGTGGGCAGAGAAATGCGATAAGTGAACTCATCAGTTTGAGGAATCCACTGTATTCCCAGAACCTTAATGGAATTAGAGTCGGGACTGAAGTCAAAGTCCTTGGGCATGTCGCACTGGTCATCTGGAAATCGTTCAAGGAGCTGGGGCGAGTTGGAGGTCCATTTACTGAGCTGAAAGCCACCTAGGGCGAGTAACTCGATCAGTTCGCTTTGGAGCGACTGAGCAGATTCTACAGAATCTGCACCTGAGAGAATGTCGTCCACAAATATTGATTTGCGGAGGACCTGAGCAGCGTGGGGGTAGCGATGACCTTCGTCATCAGCCAATTGAAGTAAAGTGCGGATGGCATGGTATGGGCTGGACCTTAATCCATATGTGACGGTATTAAGGGCATACGTGAGCAGGGGCTGGTCGGGTGAAGACCGCCAGAGAATGAGTTGAAAAGGTCTTTGCTCTGGGTGAATGAGTATATTTCTGAACATCATTCGGATGTCTGTGTTGAAAACTTGTGAGTGGATCCTGAAGGACATGATAATGTCAACAATATCTTGTTGAAGAGCTGGACCTGTATGGAGACAATCATTTAAATTGACGCCATTTGAGCTTTTACAACTTCCGTCAAACACGCAGCGTAACTTTTCTGATCCTGGCTTGAATATGCCATGATGTGGGATATAGAAATGGGATTTATGAGCAAAGGTATTGGGGTGACACGGCGACATATGTCCCAATTTTATGTAATCTGACATGAATTCTACGTATTTCGAGCGGAAGGGCGGGTTCGCTTGCAGCTTCTTCTCTAAGTTGAGAAACCTGCGCAGTGCAATAGCGTGAGTGGAACCTAATGTCGGCGCGTTGTGCAGAAAGGGCAGTGTAACCACATATTGACCTGATGGTTCACGAGTAGTTGTGGTGCGGAAAATGTCCTCACACTGATCCTCTAATGGGCTGGTATGCTTGTAGGTTTGGGGTTCCTCGGATTCCCAAAACCTCTCAAGACTTTTGTGAATGTCATGAGTGGAATGCTCTGAGTCCGTGTGAGAGCCGACAATGTGAACTGAGTTGACCTGATTCGTGGGTGAAGTATGTAAACTTTCGAAAGGTCCAATCAATGTAAAATCAAATATCGTGCCGAAGGCTATAGGCTTGCCAGGGCCGAGCGAAACCTTGGTTCCGTCTAACACTTGACCAAGAACGTCAGATCCTAGTATTAGATCAACCGGAGCTGGTGTGTGATATTCTCGATCAGCAAGAGGAATCGGTGGGTGACCTGTTAACTGAGCGAGATCTGGAACCTTTTCTAACGGTAGGTACCCAGTTACGTTCTCCAATATATGAGCTGTGGCCGTGATCGTAGGTGTGTCACGGTGTGTAGGTCGGCATACAATTGTGATTGATGCCTTTGAGTTTTGTGTGTGCTGATTTCCAACTCCTGCGATTTTTAGAGATGTATGTTTTAATGGTAAATTTAAAATTGTGGCCATGCGCTGAGAACAAAGAGTCAGCATACTTCCACAGTCTAACAGGGCTCGTGCTGAGTGAAACTGACCATGTACGTCTGCTATTTTAAGTGAGACGGTTGGCAACAAAATTGGCGTGTTAGTGACGTTCACTACACGTTGTGCGGAGTTACAGGAATTTTCTGTTGGAGTTGAAGTCATTGAGTGACAATGAGCTGAGTGTGTATGTGATGAGTGTGTGTGTGATGAGTGTGCTGAGTGTGCTGAGTGCTGGTCGTCCTCGCCTTCATAGTGCTCTGTTATTGTAGGTAGTCACTGTTGACTACCTACCCGAGACCTACTTGGCGATCGCGATTGAGTGGGCGAGTTGGAATGGGACGTATATGCCTGTGTAGCATGTGCCGAACGGTACTGAGGCTCATGCGCTGAGCGCTGTCTGGGCTGCTCACGTAGAGACGGAGGCAGCAAATGAGCAGATGAGCGTGTCGGAGACATGGCCCCATGGCGATGCAGTGAAGTATGGTGGTCAGACCGCCCACACTCCTTGCATGCACGTGTAGACCTGCACTCGTTCTCATAATGAGGACCCAAACAGCGTCGGCACCGGTTGCGTGAGTTCACAAAGTCCCACCGACCTTGAACTGGCTGGTTATTAAATCCTGGGCATGCGATGAGTTTGTGTCCCCTATTCCTGCAGTATGGGCATGGCATACCACCAGTAGGGGAAGAAGGTTGAGCCGAATAATCCTGTCGGCGAGTGGGTGATGGGGATAATCGGGCCGAGTAAACTGGCGCTGTCTCAAATGCCATAAATGGTTGACGAATAGGACGGGGGGAGCGATTGTCCTGCCTAGGAGCTATGGGGCGGAACTCTTGATGAGCCTGGTAGGGCTGACGTGGAGTACCTCGAGTGGGTTGAAGCAGCTTATTGAGCTGAGCGAGCCTTTCTGACGGGCCGAGCCGTGATGAAGAAGGAGCCTCCTGTGACGCAAGGAACGATGACTCATTCTCCTTGCAGCGTGCGTGCTCTTCCAGAAACTCAATGAGGTTCTTGAGCGTGGGCAGAGTTGCACGAGATCCGTACTTCCGCTCGAAAAGAGTGCGGAGCTCGCCTTGCAGTTTTCGCACCACCATGGACACGAAAACATAGTCGGAGTCTTTCATGGGCAGATCGAGGTTGCGGAGAGCGCTTTGCGCTGAGATAAGCGGAATTAAGAACGATGTGCGGATATCCGAGCGCATGTGGATGTGCGGAAGGTTCATTATAATGTCCACAAATCGGTCAATGAGTACGCGACGATTGTCGTAACGCTTGGTGAGAATTTCCATGGCTATGGGATAATTCTCGTTGGTAGGGTAGAGGTGTTTCACCATATCATGTGCCTCACCCTTTAGGGCGCCTAACAAATAATGCAGCTTTACAGCATCCGAAACTGTAGCCATCTCACTGACGAGGCTCCTAAAAACGGCAATAAATGAGGGCCATTCTTCAACGTTCGAATGAAACTCCGGTATGGGTATCTTTGGTAAAACACCAACGGGTGTACCTGAGCTGAGGGGTTGCGTCTTGTCCGGAAGAGCTGATTTTTCATTTAATTTTTCAAATGCCACTAGGATAGCATCATAGTTGCTAAGTGCCGACTGAAAATTTTTTGTGTAGGTTGCCTCAGTTTCGTCGGACAAATCCTCATCGTCAAGGATCTCGTAATATACGTTCTCTAACTTAGTTTTAACGCTTTGTATGTTTGCGTAACGAGCGGTGAAATCCGCCACAGAATAAGTTTTTCTGTCGCCTGCCTCTACCGCCGCACCGATCTCCTTTAACAGAACTATCGCCTTTACGGCCTCACGAAACATCGCGGCTTGTGATTTCGAAGGCATCTTAATTTTGTTAAAGTAGGTGGTTGATTACTAAGACAAAATACGCAACGATTTTGAACTGAACTATAAGAGCGGACGTACAACCAAAATATATAATGAGACAGATGAACAGAGCTGAGACACTTGCGCGGATGAAGTAACAATGACTATGTTCAAACGGAATACGGAACTCTTAAATAAACACGAAAGAGAAGAAAAAATATTTTTTTTTTTTTAAAAAACAACCTGTATATGAGCTGATACACCAACGTGGAACACCCTATATGTGTACCATAAACAATAAGAGCAGAGATGAGATGAAAAAACAAAAATTTTTTTTTTACTATATTTGTGCTATATATATATCCGGTTAAAAAGCAGACAATAACACGATCAAACTGTCTAATACTATTACTGCGACGTGAGATTACCGCAACACAAAAATATCGAAAAGGGCCGATGAACTTGTTAGACAATAACACGAAAAAACTGACGGCAATATATCATAACAGTATATTTACAACAACACATCAGTCGTCGAAAATTCTATTTATAGAATAAAATACCTACCTACAAGCCTCGAACGCGTAAACGAACAAAGAATGTATTTACCTCGCAGAAATCGGATCTAAATGAGCGGACAATCCAATGATGCAGATCAAACTTTGGTAACGTAATAATTCGTAAACGTAAACGTTCGTTACGTAATAACTTACGTATACGTGAGTTTTACGTATGTGCGTAACTTACGTAAATGCACGAAATAAAGCAAATACTCGCACCGAAAAAATATCTCGCAAAATCTCGTAAAATTTGGGTTTAATAAAGAAGTATAGTGGACTGTAATAAACAATTGGGCTGAATGAATATACTTATGTTATCTGAGCTGAATAATAATAACAAACTGAGTTTATTCTGTAAAGGGGCGGGGGGGGCCGAAATATGTAACCGGGTGAAAATGGACTGTAGTAACTCGACGAGGGCTGGTTCAGTAGCGGTTTGAAGGGCCAAAATTGTGAAAATGGACTGTAAGGACCAGAATTCGATCCGGCCGAAGGACCAAAAATGTAGCCGCTGGCTACAGGAATGCAGAGATGATGAAAGAGGATAAACGGATGGGTTGACACGAGAGAATTGTGGGTAAACTGACTGACCTTGCTTTGGAATGTTGTTCTCGATGGCAAATGCGCTGTGCAGCGTCCCTCCTTGTTGGGATGATGCAGACGGCGTTTGTGTCAGGAATGTGCAGAAAGGGCAGTGTAGTAACGTGAACACTTCACTGGTATATAACACTGCGAACACAACACTGAGACGTATGCGATATTGTTTGTGGCGTCGCGAATGTGTGTACACGTGTCACTCTCTAGAGAGTTCGGACGAAACAGAGAGAGTCCAGCGCCCGCGCGCGCCTCGATCCGCGCGCGGCGGGGGGGGGGTGAGTGGTCATCCGCGCATGCGCACGCGAATGACACGTCATGTTCTAACGTCATGCTGGTAACGTAGTGTAGCGTGAACAGGGTCTGATACCAAAGATACCTCTACATACAATGCCACAAATAATAAGGAGAAACATGAACATAATAAATCATATGAATGCTCTTCAAACAACACATGCACTATATATCCAATACTCATACCTATGTATAGACCTCAAAAATTACTTGAACTCTCTTCTAAAAATTAGTCTGATTGCTTACCCACATCTCTTTCTGAAAATCGAAAACATAGTATCGAAAGCAAGGACAAATATTACCCGAGAAAACCATAGACACTCTCAAAAGCTACACAATCTGCAAAATTATTACCAGAAAAATAATATTAATTTACCAATACAATACCATCCCACTGCTGGACTTACAAATCTTAACCTTACTCCTACAGATCTAAGTAATCCTTTTTCCATCCCACCACCACCAGAAATCATCAGAAATCATCCTCAATCAGACAGCCAAAATATTGTTAACCTCTCTAGCTTCCAGTTGACCCTAAACGACAAAGCAGTTATCAACAAAGGATTATCGTTCTGTCCAACAAAAAAACTAAATCGAATCAAACTAGTCAATGATTTCATCAGCTTTGGCCGCAAATTGAAATGGAAGCATTACTGGCAATCACATCCCCACCCACCCCAAGACAATACACACGCAGCGCTAAAAAAGTTCAAACCACAATCCCCAAACGAACCACCTCAGCTTCCACCTAACCACCCCATAGAAATCTTCATATCAACCATCCTCACAAAACTTTCCGACGACCATTTTATTAATAATATCCAGGACAATAGGCAAAATCTCTCACACAACGAAAAACAATCACTTAAAAAACTAAAAGATAATGAAGAAATCATGATACTACCAGCAGACAAAGGGTCTGCAACTGTAATCATGGACAAAACTGATTATACCAATGAAGGCCTACGACAACTCACTGACCCTAACTTTTATGCCACCGTACCAGGAGATCCATGCGGCCAGGTTATAGACTTAATCCAGAACATCCTTCACACAAGAGCTACAAATGAGGGACTGACAGAGACAGACATTCAACTACTGCTGCCGAGCCATCCGAAGACCCCCCATTTCTACATGTTACCAAAAATCCACAAAACAAACAACCCAGGCAGACCTATAGTGGCATCGTATGATGCACCAACCGAAAGAATTTCCGCATTTGTTGATCACCACTTACAACCCATAGTAAAAACCCTCACATCACATATAAAAGACACAAATCATTTCCTTAACATCATACACTCTTTACAACTTTCACCAGATACAAATCTACTACTAGTAACAATAGACGTCACATCACTTTACACTAATATCCCACATGACACTGGCCTTACTGCACTTCGCTCCTACCTAAACGACCGCCCATTACCTCACGAACCATCTACTGACTTTCTCATCCAATTAGCCGAAATCACATTAAAAAATAACTTTTTCTCATTCCAAAACAAATATTACCACCAGTTAAAAGGAACTGCAATGGGAACTCGGATGGCTCCAAGTTATGCCAACATTTTCATGGCCTCGATTGAAACAGAATTCCTCGCATCAGTACCCCTCAAACCTCTCTTGTGGAAGAGGTTTATCGATGACATATTCATAATCTGGCCGCACAACAGGGACTCCCTCACCAACTTCCTTGAAAGACTCAACAATCATAGCACACTCAAATTCACACACACCATCTCCAACCATAATATCGCGTTCCTAGACGTGGATATAAACATTGACCGCCATAACCAAATTCACACCTCAGTACACTTCAAAGAAACAAACAAACTACAATACATTGATTTCCATAGCTGCCATCCTCCACACATAAAAAAATCGTTACCATACTCCCTATCACTCCGTGGTCGGCGGATTTGCAATAACGAAAATGCACTTACCACATATCATGACAAAATTCACAGTGGACTCCTGAAAAGAAACTACCCTGAACGGTTTCTACAAAAACATATGTATAAACGACCACAATATTCTGGAAATAATCATAACCACACAAATTCATCTCAATCTCAAGAAACCCGTCTCGTTACCACATATTTCCACGGTAGCCACAAATTAAAGACCCTTATTAAAGATAATCTACCAATACTCCGTCAAAATGACGAAACAAAAAATCTTCTCCCAACAAATCCAAAAATATGCTTTCGACAAAATATAAATCTAAAATCAACACTAAATAAAACAAAACCAAGTCCTATACCCACAACTATCACCTCTCCCGGAACATCCCCTTGCCGCCGACCGCGATGTAAAACCTGCCCCATCATAAACACCAACATACAAATCAACACACATCACACATCAGAAACATACACATCCCAACCCAACACGAACTGCAAAACTAAAAATTGCATATATCTGCTAGAATGCCGGCACTGTCCGGCATTCTATATAGGAGAAACCAAAAATCCACTACACATACGCATAAATCAACACCGACACACATCATCCATACAAAACAACATTCTACCCATTCCTACACACACACGCCTACACAACCTAACATTTGATCAGTGCTTCACGGTCAGAATCATTAAGTCATTTCATCCCCCCTTAACCGACATACAGCTTAGGACATGGGAGTCCTCGTTTATATGGTCTCTTGGTGCGCATTACGGAGATGGCCTCAATAAACAACATTGATGACCCAGATTACCTACCCCCTCATCACCATCATCATCACCATCACCATCACCAGCATCTTCCTCGTCATCGTCATCATCATAACCATCATCATCATCATCATCATCATCATCATCATCATCATCATCACCTCATTATCGAAATCGAAGCTCGATTGTAAATAGTGTTTATAAATAGTTCTAACACATATTTTATCTATGCGCTAATGTTAATGTATATGGATGTTGTCAAGCCATACTTATTTCTATTAGTATATTTAACTGATGCCGGGTCCAGGTCGGACCCGAAATATATCTTAAACCGTGTAATTTTATAATTATAAAGTATTTTATTTAATTATTGATTCGTATAAATAAAAATATATATAAAAAGCTTTCCATTTAAAGGTGGAAACATGTTGGTGCTGTCATAGTACGGTAAGGGCTTATCTTTATTTTTGAAATCTTTGGAGGCCATAGTTAAATTTATTCAGTGAAAGAACAAATTTAAATCTTGCGAGATCACGCACTGACAACGATGCGTGATTGATCTTGCAATATATGTGTGAGATCTCGGTATTTCGATTTTTCGATTTCGATTTTTTTTTTAATATTTATTTATAACATTAAATAAATGTTTTTTTTTTATTATGTTTTTAAATTCAAATTCATATTCATAATTAAATTAATAAACAAACTTGAATAATCTGGTAAAATATATGTATTTTTTTTGTTTATTTGTTAATGGCAGGTGCTACAGTGAAATTATTATGTTATTTAGGTTTTCTTTATGTCAATAAATTAATTACTTATTAAAATTTATCAATTAATAAAAAATCCTGTTGTATATTATAAAAGATTTAAAGATAAGAATAGGATACAAAATCGTTTATTTACTGTCACAATTACACACAACAGAGAAAGAAAAAAAAAAGACAAAATAAACAGTAGATTAAGACAATTTGAAACAAACATTAAAATCAAAAAAACATTTTTTTTTTTACAAAAAATAAGGGAATTTTCCACTTTATATTATGTTTGTTTCATATAATTCATCTTTTAAGGTGTTTTAGTTTATTTTTAAGGATATTTTTGGTTTATTTTTATTTCAGTGTTAATGTTATTTAAGTTAATTGTTTTCATATAATATTGTTTAAATAATTTGTAATCACTCACTGTAATCAATCAATAATTAGGAATTAATTAATCGTTATTATTATTGTAACTTTCAACAGTTTTGTGTATGTAATTATTATAGTGAAAATGTTCAATTTCGTTTGTACTTTAAAACTAAAAAAAAAACTTCTTTTTTTTTTTCAACATTACTTAGGAGGTACCTACAGCTTTACCTTTTTGTTACACCTTTAATGCGTTTATTGATTAAAAAGAATATAATTCTACAACTTATACACTGACACAACAGACTGATACCGAGGCCAGAAGAGGTTTAGTTATGTGTCGCTGCGAGCGCTCATCAACTAATTTATACTTATTTAATTTTATTTTAATGTTAAGACAACAATACTTTAAAATAGTTGTTATTCTGCGCGGATTACGACTCAGTTGACTTATAATTTGACTTGGTAGTTCATTTAATATATTTGGGAGCATATTCTCCCAGGTGCGGGTTCCGTAGTTATTGTTAGTTATTGACTAGTTTTGTGACAGGTGGTAGAGCTGATGCCGGGCTCGACCCTGGAGGTACCACCATCTGTTCTGTTCTAATGCCGTCTCTTTTGCACGCGTTAAAAAACTCTATCCTACTTTCAAATCATTTTATGATTCACCCGAGTCGGCCTTTTTAGATCCCCAGGTGGTAGAGCTGATGCTGGGCTCGACTGTGGAGGTACCACCATCTTAATTGGAGACCGCCTCGAAGTAATTCGGGGGAGAGTAAGAGGACAGCTTCTTCACGGACTAGGGGATTGATATTATTCCAGCACTTGGATGCCACATACTTAAAACTGCCACTGGAATGCCATCGTTCTGTGTGTGGGAACGCGAATGTACTTGCCGACATAAAAACTACCCCTGCTGGACATAAGCCTTTCCAGGACTTTGCCACTCCCGGCGGTCATCCTTGAAGAATTGCCAATACTCACACACGCTGGGCAGGCGGGTTGGTGAGTGCGGTGCCGGAACCCTCGCACCAGTGACGCCGCTGCCCGTCACCAGTCTGTTCCATATAAGGCCCGGCTATTAGGGATGGATGTACCGCTATCCATTGGTCCCAGACATGGTGGGCCTCCTGGTTTTTTGCCTGTGGGCTATCCTCTTACTCTCCCTCGAAATACTTTGAAGGGGTCTCCAAGTAAGATGGTGGCGCCTCCACAGTCGAGCCCAGCATCAGCTCTACCACCTGGGTATCTAAAAAGGCCTACTCGGGTGAATCATAAAATGATTTGAAAGTAGGATAGAGTCAGAGCTTTTTCACGCGTGCAAAAGAGACGGCATTATAACAGAATCTTAATGTGATTCATGCAAAACGGCCTTTTTAGAGGACCTGTTCCGAGCACATGTCACTTGAATTTTTAACCGACTTTAAAAAAAGAGGTGTTCAATTCAGCTGTTGATTTTTTTTTTGGGCATTTTACTTCATAACTCCGTCATTTCTAAACTGATTTGGATAATTACTTTTTTGTTTGGAAAAGTGTGCTATCAGGTAGGTCCTGTTTTAAGTTTGGCCGTGATTTGATGAAGGACTTTAGAGATAGGCAGTGAATCTCCTCATAAAATGACAGCATACCACTCGAGATTGAGCAACCGTATCAGGATGCTGATTGCAGTATCTTACTTGGAAAATTGTTTTATTTTGTCTTTCAGTCATGTTTTGTATATATTTTGTATAATTTTAAGTTAGTTATTAGGTTAAAGGTTTAGGTGTGTATGTAAATTCGTTTATATATTATTATAGGCATATTGATTTTTTTGTTCTTGCTTCAAATTGTATGTTTGCTTTGTGTTTATAATTTAACTATCAATGTTGTGAACGCCTGTAACTGATCCGCGTATCAGAATTTAAATTTTGTAAATAATTTCGTTGTGTGTAATATGTGTACTGTTTGTGTTCCATTTTAAATAAATAAATAAATATAAATGTAATTTATCCACCTGACCTTCAATCCTGGCCTCATTGCCATAGAACTCTTCAAGGGATCAGAGCACATACTTAGCTCGAGATTAAGGTGCTGATTGCAGGGTTATTCCCAGAGCTCCAAAAATTTCTTCCCATGGCTCCAAAAATTCAATTTCATATTTATTATTGCCATAATTTTAGTCTCTTCAGCTCCAAAATATTAACTGTACATATATGCAGAACAGGACGAACACATAGTTTTACCAAAAACTTGACCCATAAACACCCTAAACACCCGTGGCAAGCGGCGCACGGCGCGGCGCGGCGCTGACGCGCGTTAGTGTGGTAGAGTGAGATCAAATCACTTAATTTTTTAATTATTTATCCTACGCTTTTATATATTTTGGTGTGGTAGAGTGAGATCAAATCACTTAATTTTTTTATTATTTATCCTACGCTTTTATATATTTTGGTGTGGTAGAGTGAGATCAAATCACTTAATTTTTTTATTATTTATCCTACGCTTTTATATATTTTGGTGTGGTAGAGTGAGATCAAATCACTTAATTTTTTAATTATTTATCCTACGCTTTTATATATTTTGGTATGGCAGAGTGAGATCAAATCACTTAATTTTTTAATTATTTATCCTACGCTTTTATATATTTTGGTGTGGTAGAGTGAGATCAAATCACTTAATTTTTTAATTATTTATCCTACGCTTTTATATATTTTGGTATGGCAGAGTGAGATCAAACCACTTAATTTTTTAATTATTTATCCTACGCTTTTATATATTTTGGTGTGGTAGAGTGAGATCAAATCACTTAATTTTTTTATTATTTATCCTACGCTTTTATATATTTTGGTATGGCAGAGTGAGATCAAATCACTTAATTTTTTAATTATTTATCCTACGCTTTTATATATTTTGGTGTGGTAGAGTGAGATCAAATCACTTAATTTTTTTATTATTTATCCTACGCTTTTATATATTTTGGTGTGGTAGAGTGAGATCAAATCACTTAATTTTTTTATTATTTATCCTACGCTTTTATATATTTTGGTGTGGTAGAGTGAGATCAAATCACTTAATTTTTTTATTATTTATCCTACGCTTTTATATATTTTGGTGTGGTAGAGTGAGATCAAATCACTTAATTTTTTAATTATTTATCCTACGCTTTTATATATTTTGGTGTGGTAGAGTGAGATCAAATCACTTAATTTTTTTATTATTTATCCTACGCTTTTATATATTTTGGTGTGGTAGAGTGAGATCAAATCACTTAATTTTTTAATTATTTATCCTACGCTTTTATATATTTTGGTGTGGTAGAGTGAGATCAAATCACTTAATTTTTTTATTATTTATCCTACGCTTTTATATATTTTGGTGTGGTAGAGTGAGATCAAATCACTTAATTTTTTTATTATTTATCCTACGCTTTTATATATTTTGGTGTGGTAGAGTGAGATCAAATCACTTAATTTTTTAATTATTTATCCTACGCTTTTATATATTTTGGTGTGGTAGAGTGAGATCAAATCACTTAATTTTTTTATTATTTATCCTACGCTTTTATATATTTTGGTGTGGTAGAGTGAGATCAAATCACTTAATTTTTTAATTATTTATCCTACGCTTTTATATATTTTGGTGTGGTAGAGTGAGATCAAATCACTTAATTTTTTTATTATTTATCCTACGCTTTTATATATTTTGGTGTGGTAGAGTGAGATCAAATCACTTAATTTTTTTATTATTTATCCTACGCTTTTATATATTTTGGTGTGGTAGAGTGAGATCAAATCACTTAATTTTTTAATTATTTATCCTACGCTTTTATATATTTTGGTGTGGTAGAGTGAGATCAAATCACTTAATTTTTTTATTATTTATCCTACGCTTTTATATATTTTGGTGTGGTAGAGTGAGATCAAATCACTTAATTTTTTAATTATTTATCCTACGCTTTTATATATTTTGGTGTGGTAGAGTGAGATCAAATCACTTAATTTTTTAATTATTTATCCTACGCTTTTATATATTTTGGTGTGGTAGAGTGAGATCAAATCACTTAATTTTTTTATTATTTATCCTACGCTTTTATATATTTTGGTGTGGTAGAGTGAGATCAAATCACTTAATTTTTTAATTATTTATCCATCTACGCTTTTATATATTTTAAGACGGTGCAACAGTTTACTATGTCGTAATTGGCGCCCTCGTTGCGTTTTTGCTTTTTTTCGTTTTGACAAGAAAAGAAACGCTTCGTAGTGCACTGTAGTATATTTATATGCTTCTACTTGAATTTGTTATTTATGTACAATGTGACTGTACATGATAGCTTTTGGAGCCGGTGAGAAAAGAATATTTAAAAAAAAAAAAAATTTTTGGTATCATGGGAATCTCTATATGAAATTTTATTTTTTTGAGAACAATGGGTTTTGGAGTCCTGGGAATAACCCTGATTGCAGGACATTAACTTGAAAATTTACTTACTTGACCTTCGTTTTATACCAACAGCGCTTTTACAAGAATGACGTATATTTCACAATTTAATCCGTTTATAAATATATTATATTTAACTTTTATGAGCTTTTTATTAGTATAGTGTTATTAAAACAATTAAAAAAATTATTACTCGATATATTTCGGCCCTCGGTATGGGGCCGTCACCAGTCGAATGTAAAAAAATTTTGTGACATATAATTTAGGTATCATCATGGTATCATAATAAAAAAATATAAAAAGTAAAAGTGACACTTGTAAACAATTTTAGTTTTAAACAATTTTCTAAAAAATAATAAAGTAGGTTTCTCTAAAAATTATGTTGGTTATTTTTGATATTATTTAATCACTGCTCTTCTTGGATGATCGATGATGGTGGTTAGGTGGTTGTGTGATGTTGTTGGTGTTTTTACTTGAAATTTTGAGCGGTCTAATTCGTCAGTCGGTCGGGTCATGTCTGTCAGTGCTGTCTGTTGAGTCCAGGTCCATAATGAGCACCAAGTGACCAGATATATGACGTCTCCCAGGTTCTTAGGTCTATGTCAGTTCAGAATTCCCTACGATATCACTACAAAGTATAAAACAAAGTCGCTTCCCGCTGTCTGTCCCTATGTATTCTTAGATCTTTAAAACTACGCAACGGATTTTGATGCGTTTTTTTTTAAGTCACAGTGATTGAAGAGGAGGGTTTATATGTATAAAACATGCATAATATAGTAGAGAAACACTGATAATTTTAGAGGTTTCTAATGTGATGTCGTAAATAAACACATTTTTTGCGCTTACATTGAAAACGCTGGCTGAACCCTACGAGATATTACGACTATTACTATGACTATTGTACACCTTCAAAAAGTCTACAAAAAAGTCCGCTATTATATATGTCTATCTCTGGGAATAACCCACAATAACCAGTTTTACCCTTTACTTTTTACGAGAAATAATTTACGTTTATTTACGAAGTGATTTTAAGCAGTACAGCATTAATCCTTATCCAATTAAGTACCTTAAATACATTGTGCATTTAATATAGATCAATATGGCCCTGTACAGCATGTAATTATAAGCATTGCACCCGTGCGAAGCCGCGGCGGGTCGCTAGTAGCAACATAAAAACCAATATAAGGGCATCGAATTCTAGAGAACATTATGTTTCAAGTAGAAGGAAGTCAGCAAAAGTTTTGTTTTGCTATTCATATTAAGAACCCGCTCCGAATCGTACTTCATAAATATCTTAAAACCATAATAACTCACGAAAGTGGAACAATTCAATCAAATAAATTTTAGGTTTTCATTTAGACGGTCAATACGAAGTGGTGTATGTGCCTAATTTTTTCACAAACATCACGTTAGAGACCAGAAAAATATTTAAAATAATGGGATTTCGCCCTAAAATCGAGTACTTTTACAAGGCTTTGTTAAGTATCTTGATTTTGAACATAAACACTTGTACAAGTTGTTTCATAACACAATTATATTTGTTGCACACTTCCCGTTGCACACTTCCCAACCGGTTTCGGAAATTAATCCATCTTCAGGGGATACAGAATATTTATTATTTTAATATACGAGCCATAAAACGACAAACGTATGTCAACAATGATATGTCAACATAAGTGACTTATGAACATTTAACAAGCAAAGTAAGCACATACACCACTTGGAAGTATCATCAATATTCTAATTAATTTAAACAGAATTAAAAATAACAAGTAATCGAGGCACAATTAAGGTATTCAGAAATAATAATTATTTCCAATGCAAAGGGCGAGACTCGCTCAGCACAATTCGAACGGCGTGGGGCAAAGCGTGAGGCGCTTGTTTAGATCAGCCAGCCAAATATGCGCTTTATTGTCGCGATATGTCTCGCTTCGCATCGGAGTTGGCGTCGTCCTGCACCGGGTTCTTAATTGTTTGCTGAAACATGTCCTTCATGCTTTGTGTTTTTAATTTAGTTATATTGTACCTACGTAGATGGGAAACGTGTTTATACAGGTGTTTAAATAATTTCGTATTATATTTATTGATGATGCCAATTTGTCCTTCTAAAGTAAGATGATGTAAACACTCATCATAATTTATTAAAATGTATTATGTATGACATACAACTTATTATACATAATCGTACGGAGAGATAAGTACCTATACAACGTGTAACAGAAAGGTGTGACCATATTTGAAGAGCTTATTCAGTCAATGGTATAAAACAACTTTTACTATGGAGACAACCCTGAAATCTCGAAAAAAAAAAATCTGCCCTTCCATACATTTCGGCCGAGCGGCATTGCATTTTTCTATGAAACAGAAAAAAAAATCGAGATACAGGTTTCGTTCCATAGTAAAAGTTGTTCTATACCATTGACTAAATAAGCTCTTCAAATATGGTTACATTTTTCTGTTACACGTTGTATAAGGTGAAATTTAATCAACCGCCTGAATTCATACTGGAGACTTGTTAGTGATCACGAACAATTTTTAACCACCAGTAAGGTGAAATACGAAAGAAAAACAAAACTCCTAAACTGCCCATACTAGGATTTGTAATTGAACTAGTCCAGTCAGTGTGAATGGGAGCAAATTTTTTTTTACGATATCTGAAGAGTGGTTTTTGAACCTCGTTCCTGATCACTAGCCAAGTCTTCAGTATGAATTCAGGCGGTTGATTAAATGTCACCTTGTATAAACAGGATAGGATAAATTAATATGACTAAAATATCTTTTAATTTGAATATTCTAGCTAGTAGTAGCTTAACTGAATACCTAAAACAGTTAAAAATAAATCTATATACATCATTATCTTTCGTTCAAATTAGGTTTAAGTAATACCTAGGAATCTATACCAAAGTAACCCGGGATTATTGTTAGAACAAAACAATAGTACATTGTTCACCGAGGGAAGAAAGGGGAAGATTACTAACGAGGGTGTAGTTTGAGGCCCGAGGCGAAGCCAAGGGCCTCAATACACACGGGTTGGGAAGCGCACTTTCTCCCGAGTGATACATAGTGCTTTATACTACACCTGCAAGGAAATAGTATAATTTTACTTTTAATTAAGATACAATAAGAGAAACCGACTGACTCGCGTGCGATTGTCACTTTTTATTTCCTTTTTATTTTTTATCATGTACAGGAAAAGCAAGTGGCCAGTATCATTTTTCGAGTTTTATGTACGAGTTCGCAAAATAATACTGGCCACTTGGCCACTTGCCCATTCTTTATGTTATTTAAAAAAAAAACAGCACGTTAACAATGGATTTGCATATACTTTTTCTGCCCGCTCAAGCACGTTAACAATGAATTTTCATACACTTTTTCCGCCCGCATATTTGGATGACAGTAATGACGTATTTTCTGCATCGTTTTCAAAAAAGTAAGAAGGTGCTTTCCGAGCAGGTGTAGTATAAAAGTAATTCCTTAATTTTACACAATGTAAGATTAAGCGGCGGTAGCTCACGGGTAGAACGCTGGCCTTTCAATCTTGAGATCCAGGTTCAATCCGCGGTCGGGCATGCACCAATGAGTTTTTCGGAATTTATATGGATAGTATTGGTTCTTACTTACCACTTACTGAACGGTGAAGGAGAACATCGTAAGGAAACCTGCATGCCCTAAAAAGCATGTATTTGTGCCCGAAGTACAGCGATAAGGTTTACCAGACACCACCCATCACGTTGGCACGTAATAATCGTCGGTGAAAAGTGGGTGTACTCAGTAATCAGTAATTCATTTATTGACCATTATAACAGAGAACGTTACATGAGGCATGTCAAATATTACATATATGTATCTTAATGATAAGATAGGTTTAATAAATATGCTAAATTAAAATTAGTTACAAAACTAAATTTAAAAGTTATGTCAATAGAATATGAATTGTTAAATATAATTGGAAATGATTTGTCGACGAGATTATATAATTATGTCAAAGAGAGAATGAACATTTATTCAATTGCTTAGCAATGTACTCATTTATTGAATAAAACGGATTTGATTCAAAATAAAATTTTTATTTAATTTTAAAATCCGCTAGCGGAAGTCTGGTTATTTCTAATGGCAATTTATTGTACATAACAATTTTGTTATAAAGTCCCTGTTTTTGCGTTTTGCTTTATTTGTGTCGGTCCATGTATTTTGGAAAATTATGTTTGTTATTATGTATTTCTATTAATGATTTATACAAGTATAGCGATATTACTGTCATGATTTTGTTTAATTTAAAGTATTTTTTGCTGATGTGCGTCCATGAAGTCCGTTTAAAATTCTTATTGAGCGCTTTTGGCTGATCAAGATTTTCTTGATCTCCGCAGCATTGCCCCAAACAGTTATGGCATAGTTTAACTTTGATTGTATATATGCATAATATACACTTATAAGAGTAGTTTTGTTAACTAATGGCTTAAGCTTAAACAGAGCATAGTTCGCACTAGATAATTTTTTACGTAGTTTTTCTATGTGAAGTGAATGGGTCAATGTGTGATCTACAACGTAGCCAAGAAATGTCGTTTCCTTGGTTTTTACTGCAATGGATTTATTTTTTCGTGTCTGGTATGCCATCACTACACTTTTGTCTGCGTTCAAAACAATACCATTTGCTTTAAACCAGTCCTGCAAAGCTAGTATTACAGTTTCTATTTTTATTTCTACTGAAGGTTGATTTTTACCCCTGACACCGACGTGTGTATCGTCCGCAAACAAAGTGACAAATGCCCAACTGGGTAAGATGCTAGGTAGATCATTCACATATATAAGAAATAATATGGGACCCAATATTGAACCCTGAGGTACCCCGATGTCATTGATTTCAAACGAGGACAGTGTTCCGTTTACCCTGACTGCCTGTGTTCTATTTTTTAAATATGTGAATAGCAATTTTAACTCTTTTCCTTCGAAACCATAGTGTTTAAGCTTGTGGGTCAAAATGTCATGCCGTTGGCAGTCAAACGCCTTGGATAGGTCACAAAATACACTTGAACATTTGTGTGATGTATCCATAGTGCTGAGTGTGGAATGTGATTTGCATTTCAAAGTTCACACTCAGAACACCTCTGACACTCCCTCGGGGATTGATGTCGTGACGATATATTTTATTTATTTTTATAGGATTACGTACACAATTCTTAAAGGGATTTTGACGAATTGACTCCATTTTGCACTTAAACAGTCAGAAGAGACTTGTATAAAATGTTATTGTAAAAATTTAAGTAAACTAATGTAAACTAAGTAAAAAATTTACTTTTAACAAAAAAATAGTAACCGACTTCAACAGTAACAGCAGTCATTCACTAAAAAGTTAATAATAATTCTATAAAGACCGATGGTACCGAAGCAACACTTTTGCCGACTTCTTTCTTATATCTTATATTGGTTTTTATGTTGCTATATCGTAGGAAATACGCCGACTTCTAGATAACATAATGTTTCAGGAAGAAAGAAGTCGGCAAAAGTGTTGCTTCGGTACCATGGGTCTTTATAGAATTATTATTAAATTTTCATTCATGGTCAAAAGCTTTTGGACTCCTAGTGAATCCCAAATCGTCCCAGGCAATTTTGATAGGCAGAGTAGGTATATGACCAATTTACTCAATCAGGAGAGTTTTGCACCTGAACTAAATAATAATTTTCCTATTGCCTACACAAAAACAGCAAAGAATCTAGGTATCATTATTGTCTGCAACTTGTCATGGAACTCTCACATTAATGAGATTCTTACGCCACGTTTCATTCGCTCAAACGCCTGCAAAAATTTCTTCCCTTTAAACCTAAAGTTACCCTCACACAGTATCTACTTCTTCTTATTATCGACTATGCCGATGTTACCTTTCATGACACTAATCAAGTGTTGGTCAGTAAACTCGAGCGTTCACAGAATCTGGGTATTAAATTCATATATGACCATGTCTTTCAGTTTCGTGAACAGTTGAAATGGCTCTCCAATAAAAAACGTCAAAACGTCCACATTCTCATTTGTGCTCACCTATTTTTTAAATTGCTATAGTTTTCCTGTAATATGCCAGTTATGATCTATGTATATTCAACATTTTTGTCATATTTTTCGGTCCACCAGTTTCGGAGATAAGGGGGGCGACATACATATTTTTGTGGTTTTTTAAAGATTTTTCAAAGCTAGTGTCAGTAAATATAGTAAAAGTATGTATTTTTACAATCAACTCTTTAATATCTACAATTTGATATCCATATTGTATTTTTAGAATAATATTTTTTATTTTTCTCTTTTGTTTTGGAAATATTTTGAACAATTTAAAACTAGGCAATTTTTTTACACTGTGATATGTGGGCAAATTAATGCAATTTTTGTGCCAAACTTCAAATCTTTATCTTTAACCGTGCTAAAGGTATGAGGCTGTGACATACCGACGGACGGACAACGGAGTCTCACCATTATGGTTCCTTTTTTACCTTTTAGGTACTACGGAACCTAAAAATAACGCTTATGTACTAAGAATGTATAAAATAATGTAATTTACACTTGTCACTAAAATGTTCAATGCATTTTTGTTACAGTTTCTTTAGAAAACCTAATTTTAATTAATTTCGACAAAATGCCCCACGATTTTCGGCATAATCATTGAACTATCGACTTCCATGCGAAGAGACAAGTGTAAATTACGTAATTTCATACTTTTCAGTACCCAACCGTGTTTTTTTGTTTTTTTTTTACTATAAATTAGTTTGTACTTTTTTATCGTAAAATTACTTTAACTTAAAACTGATGAAGTCCAACCCATGCTTGCCGGTGACTAAAATTTCTGTATTACCAAAATTTACGTAATCCATAACGAATGCTCAAATTAGTTCTACTTGAGAATTTTGGCTTTTCATAAGGAAATGAAGAAGTTCTACTACAGACACATGACAAATTGATTCTTTGACATGAAAGTTTATTTTTCAACTATTATTTTTACAACTTCTTATTTTGTTGTATTTATTACCGCACGTTTATTTATTGAAGAAATATGGGAATAATTTATTCCCATATTTTTGTTTTGTTAAACTTATATTAAGAACAATCCAAATGATTAAGTAGAACATGAGATCCCACCTGGATAGAATCTAGACGTCTGTGTCTGTACATTTTTTATGAGTTTAGGTTCAAATCATGTTCAAGTTTCTTTTGAATAAATTTTTTTTTGCTCGTTTTAAATATAACGGGTTTTGGGACTTAGAACAATGCATGTGAGTAATATAATAATCTCCTTATTTCTTGTCTAGAGTCATATAAGAGACTTGCTTCAATTCGTTTTAATTTAAAACCAGCCATACAAAACATTTAATAATGTTGTTTTAAAGGCAGACGCCTGGTAGCATTTGCTTCTCGCTGGCAGGCGCCTGCTGAGATGTTTTACTGGCAGGCGCCATACTTACTTTTATTTGCTTATATGTAAAAATAGCCATACACATATTTTAATATTGTTTTGTTACACGAGCAGGCACCTGGTTGCATTTGCTTCACGCTGGTAGGCGCCTGGTAGCATTTGCTTCTCGCTGGCAGGCGCCTGCTAACTTCAGCTCGGTCTAGATATCTACGATGTTTTATGATCGTATTATTAAGCTGCAAAACGCCATAGTGCGGTATAAGAGAATACTGTCGGAATAATAAAAGATGAGTATTCTTTTGGATTATTTACTTGTTTTATTGTGCCTTTGACATGCCACCGATTTAATAATGTATTTTTTCAATATTTTAAGGAGAAGTAAATACAAATAATTGAATATAGGTTCGATTCCTATTTTTATTGTATGGCAGAGCTGACAGAATAAACATCCCACATAATGATTAATGCACTTGTTTCATGGATTTATTTTCAAACCTGGATTATTGTGGAAATAAAAATGTTGTGGAAAAAGAGTAGTAAACACAGATTCTACATGGAAGATTCGGCTCCAGACATAATACCAATTAATAAATGTTATCTAAAATAAAAAATATAACACAAATTTCAAGCGTAATTTAACAAGAGCTTCCAAAATGTTGATGTTAGGTTTATTTAATTTGATCTGAATGTAGGTCACCATTATAGGAGTAGCTGCCGATTCGCCTTCATCAGGATGCCCAGGTTTTCTCTCTTCTGTATGGTATACTGTTCAATCCATCAACGGATTTTTTAAATTTTCTTCACGCCAAAAAAAAAAAAATTGCTACTAGCAACTCCATAACACTCTTTCTTTCCTTTGCTGTTAAATCAGTCAGGCTGTGGAATGACCTTCCCATAGCCGTTAAGCGTGCTCCTTCGTAACTTTAAAGATTTATCAAAAGGATCATTTCAGTATTAAATGGTAAAGCGCCTTCACGATCTCTCTTCTTAACATCATTTACACCCAAAGGTTGTCTGTTGTTTGTTACCTATCTTATAACTGTCTTCTCCTGTAAGTTTTTCTTTTAAATAGTGCACAATTAAAAGTTTTGTCTTGTCTTTTTAAAGGAATCCTGTAACGACAGCATTGAAATCAGCTATGCGAGCACGTATGCGTCGATTAGATAAATTTGACAGGTAGAATCAATAAATTCTGAACAATAACCCTTACTGCAATGAAATAAGAGTTACATACCCTTATTGCAATGAAATAAGAACTACATTTTTTTATCGAATCGATGTCGAGTCGATACCAAGTTCATGCTAGTACCCCAGAATTACCAGAACGGTAACGCTTATTCTATTATCTGTGTAAATTTGCATTCACTTAAGTAGTCAGAAATAAGAATCACAATATCTATTGTGAAAAGAACGTCGCGAATGTTGCACTAGCCGTAATAATGCAATCCAGAATATTTTTATTTTGTTTTTGTCTAATGTTACAAATTGTAAACAGTTTGCACTATGAATCGGTATTTGATGTAGAACTGTATAAAAGGGTTTTAAATTCAGATCTTTGTGATACACAAATACAATTTTTGCAGTCGTCCCCACATTTTTTACAAAAATGTAAGTGATTTCTTTATTTATTCCTTCTAGCCTGTCGATGAGATAACATCGTTATTAGTTTATATAATTTTTATTAGTGGGGCGTGGCATCCACCGAAATAATCCCAGTTGTTTTATCCGCGAACGGGTTAGTCCAACCAGCCTCGAAACCAACTTGAGACGGTTATGATTCAGCGGATACAGCGCTGATGCAGAAGGCGGTTCTGCTCGATACTGCTCGCTTCGTTCGCCGTTTTCTTTCCCTGGGGCTCTGAACCTCGGTCGACTGTGCTTCTGCCGGGGGGTGTACCGTCTCTCTCTCATTAAATTCTTTTGGCCAAGAAGGAGAGACGAGATCAAAAATTCTCAGAATAATAATAATAATAAGCCTTTTTATTTCCCACAAAAAGATTAACATTGATTTATAAATTGATTGGTTAGACATGTGAGTACTTAAATTTGAACATATCATACTGTCATAGAAAATTGTTACGTAATATAAATCTGGTAGCTTTATATATATATTTCTTTTTGATAAATTAAATGTCAAAAAATATTGCAAATTTATAGTAATTTAAATTTAAATTATGTCAATATATAATACATATAAACTAAAAATTTTTCATAGAGTAATTTATACATTCTTCATTAAATTTCAGTTCATAATTATGGAATTAAACATATAGGTATTAAGTAAATGTGTTATTCCAAATGATTAAAATTGTAATACTCTTTTCAGTCATGGAGGCGAACGCGAATATACCTCACGACTTGAGCGCTAAAGGAGTTCTAACTTACACAGGCGACTACTTTACCTGCTTGTCCATCAACGAACATGTTAATGGACTTGATGTTCAAAGAAAATATTCACAAGTAACAGTAGACGTACCGGGTCACATTAACAACTACGAATACAAGAAAATTGATAATGTCACTTGGGAAGAAATGAGAATAAATTATAATAGAAGACAATCGATAAAAACATTGTATACAAATGGATGCAAAGCATTTTCACGACCAGATCCTGAGAACGTCAAGTAATTTAAATATTTGTTATACTGTCGTTGATAAAATATTACGAATTCTGGACCAACAAAATTTACTGCATCTTAACAAATCTAAAAATATATGTTAATTTCTGATACATACATATACTCACGCCTGTCTCCTAGAGGAGTAGGCAGTGACTACAGATTTCTATCAGCTTTGATCCTGACACACCTCTTTCGCCATTTCATACAAACTCTTCTATTTCGGGTACTTTTGACATTGCCCTTCTTCAATATGTCGCCAATTTGACCAGCATACGTCCTTTTAAGGCGGCCTGGTCGAGCTCTACTTTCCATTGGCGCACCATAAATTTCATTCGTCACTCTACTTTCATTCATTCTCTCTACGTATCCAAACCACCGAAGCATTCCTTGTTCTATTCTAGTCACTACATCTTCTTTCAGGCCGCAACGGTCCCGTATGTCGATATTTTTCACTCTATCTGTACTCTGTATATTTCTGATAGATCTCGGGAAAAATATGGGTCACATACGAACAACTTGTAATGAGCGCTTTTCCTTATGTCAATTTTAGTGTTAAATAAGATTCCTAGATGGCACTGTCGTATTCTTTAGCAACAGAATCAAAAACAAAACCACTTTGACATTTTATCTACAGCGCCATCTGGAGGCAAACTAAGAACTAAGAAAAAAAACAAACAAAAAACGCTCAATTCAGAGTTTTATATTTGTTGCACGTGAATACGGGGATTCATGATAACTATGTCAATTAATTACAGATATTGGGAAATGAACCTCAACACAACAACTATTACATTAGGCGTTTGTATCCCTGAGCCTTGCTCGTCAGCTCAGGCAATCGACTTTGTATTGGATACTGATAATAGGCCTCTCACACTTGGGGGTAAAGTGATACAACCGAACTATACTATACAATTCTATCGACTTCCATCAGATCGACCGATATCATCAGCTGATTATATTTTCATGTAAGTAACATCTTCAAGTTCAAAGTATTGTAAAAGCTCCATTAAAGCTCCACTGCCTGCCTGTCAGATGGGTCTACAAGTTCAGTCGTTATACATAGCCAATTAAAGTCTTCACGCGTTACTCTGGCCTCTATCGCGGCAAATAATACAATTAATGGGCTCCACAATGCTAAACATCAGTTTTGTATTGGATTCAGTTCCGTCAATGTAGATGGTAAAAATTTGACAAAAATATAGCGTGTTTTGTGACTCAAGGCAATAAATAACACTTTATGAATAAACATACTTTCAATCTTATATTAATTAAGTATATAACTTTTAAAAAAGTAAGAATTTCACGAAACAAGCGATTCAGTTCCCATGTTTCCAAACCCATTGAAACAAAACCAACACACGCAGATACTAACCAGAAAAAAACATCTTTATTACATAAAGAAATTATGGTTAATGTCATAATGTAGCCAAGATTTCAAAATAACTGAAATTTGCGTGCGTGGCATTTGATAAGAGCAGGATAGAGAGTTAAAAAAGACTTCAAACCCTGAAAAAGTAGCTATTAGTTTCAACGATTCAATCAGTTATAATCAATCAATCAATCAGTCAAAAGTTGTCCGAAAGCATGTTACAAAAGTTCTTATGTTAAATGTATAAACATGTTAGTTTCAATGCTATCTGCCAGGCTAGCATACAAATATTTAAAAGTAATCGATTACACGTAATTAATTTAACTTAAATTAAATTATACCAATTAATTACAATTAATTTATCACTTTAAAGTTAACTTACCAAAACAAATCATAAATCAAATATTTTAACAAGTCTAATTTACTTAATTTTATAATGTGAAAAAATAATGTCAATTTATTCCTAATATAATAAAATAACACATAATAGCACAATTCAAATATCAAAGTCATTTTTGCAAAAAAATTTTAACGCTGTAATAGGATTTCTTCTTTAAGATCTTGAAGACTGTCGCTCTAAATTGTCTTTGTGGTAATTCTTTAAATTTATCTGGTAGTTTATTGTAAAGTGTTATTGCCATACTGTAGATGCTATTGCTATGAAGTTTAAAGTTGTATCCTACAACGAAGTCTACTTGACACATATTTAGTCTGCTGAAAATACTTGTAGTTAAATTTTACGGAAAGAAGACACTCTGGGATATAGACTGAAGGGAGTTGGTATATTAAATGAAATCAAATCAAAAATATTTATTTCAGGCTGGGCCCATAATTACACATTACAAAATTAAAAACATATAAATACATACCAGGATGAAAACATTTACAATAAGTCCACTCCCCACTGCTGGAGCCCTGTGTCTACCCACCCACATGTAGACCCACCCAGAGCGCCAGTATTGGCGAATCCCATCTGTCCAACAATGTGCGTAGGATGACGTTGGCACTGCCGCGGATGCGACCTATAATAACGTATACGAAAACACTTAATAGTGGTTTTGCAGCCAGATTGTGAAAAACCCTCCTTTTTCTAATTAAGAGCGGTTTTGCAGCCGGATTGTGAAAAACCCGCCTTTTTCTAATTAATCGAAACAGAATACTTAAATTCAAAATTCATTTAAAAGTCATTGTGCATGTTGCCATTGAAAAGCTTACATTAGCTTCTGCAAATTGGAATTTCAAAAATTTTTAATTTGTTTATTTATTTATTAATTAATTTAAAAAATTTTGGAATTCTATGTTACAGAAACCAACGGAAACTTATACATACATAGGTAATAAGGTTTAGTTGAATAACTATTGAATGAATTGGAGTTTAAGTGTTCTGTTTCGAGTAATTAGAAAAAGGCGGGTTTTACTCAATCCGTCTGCGAAACCGCTCTTAATCTTAAAATGTTGCGGACGCGCAGCGTGACGTCAGCTGGTTCCGAGCCAATAGCACTGGTTTATAACTCACACATTTCTTTTTCAGGACAGCCCTTTGTTTTTTTATTCTATTTGCTATCACTGGAACGGTCTTTGATATTAAGAATGTCGACAATTTGGGTATGTAAAATCCAATATAATTTATAATTTTTACTTGGTAATTATAATAAGCAACAATTTAATCCTTAGTAATATAACTTAAGAGCAGTTTCGCCGCTGGATTGTTAAAAACCCGTCTTTTTTATCGCATCAAACATTGCAATGGAAACTTTGCGATGGCAGCATTCACAATATACTCGTAGTATAGGTAATAAGGTTTTGTTGAATTCACTAAATTGTTAATTTTGAATTTAAGTGTCTTGTTTCGATTAATTAGAAAAGGCGGGGTTTTCACAATCCATGACATAATAGCATATAAAAATTAAACTATTTACAATTTAATCATGATTAGAGTGCATTACAAACTAGAAATCAATCAGAAACAAATACAATCTATTTTATTATTATTATAATAAAATACATTTATTCAGATTTTTGTCTCTATACTCACGAATAAAATAAAAATATGGGAATAAATAAAATTATACTAACAGGTAAGAAAATAAATATATGCCTACCTCCGCCCATTTGATTATTCTTTCTAAGAAGAAGGGCAAGAAACTTAGGAAGATCATGTCTTTTTTTCCATAATTTTTGTTTTAAACAAATGTGTACAACGTTACACTTTAAATGAATACAGAGATGAAAAATACAAGGCAGGAGAGATTTATGTCATGAACATTGACCGGTACCTTTGTCTACCGGTCCCATATAGACCATCTGCTTTTTAATTATTGTTAATTCTATAGGAATCATAACATAACTTGGGAAATTATACTAGTATTAAGACAAAGTTCATGATAATTATGATAACACCATGCTTCATTATCTTCCAAATATTCATAGAAGTTGTCCTCATGGATATAATAATAGTAAAAGCTTCTGGGAGACAATTCCGAGTCTGTTGAATTAGCCTTCTAAACCGGTTATATCTGTCGAACTCCATACACTTTTAGCTCAACTTTTAGAAGTCTCGCTTCGACTGTTTCTCCGGAATAGCCCCCCTGGGCCCTCGTATCATTGTGACATTTTATATTTTTTTCCTTTTTTTTTTAGTTTCTACAAAAGTGATGTCAATATACCGTTGTTTCGCTGTACATAAAAACGTACAACAATTGTTGAAAGTTGATTCATCAAGTAATAATGTACAGTGCGTGGATGGAATAAGAGCTATAGCTATGGCAATGATTATATGGCGTCATTGTTATAGAGAATCAAGAGAGAAATACTCAGCAATTTTTTCGGTATGATATTGTAATTATTATTACTCCGGCACCGCGCTCACCAACCCGCCTGCCCAGCGTGTTTGAGTATGGGCAATTCTTCCAGGATGACCGCCGGGAGTGGCAAAGTATTGGAAAGGCTTATGTCTAGCAGTGGACGAACTAGACTGATGGATGGATGGAATAGCTTAAATGTAAATGTTTTAATTTTTATTTAGTTTTTGCCTATTTGTTATATTTTTCTTTTTAGTGCATTGGACAGATGCTGGGCCCGAATGGCCCGAAATATATCTCACAAAAATTTTATTTAAATGTGTTTTATTTTTATATCATGTATATATGTATGTCTACTCATACTACTCATAAATATTATATTTATAGCAACTTATCCTACCCGTTCCAATTGGAACTAAATCCAGCCGATAGGAAGATCGTAAGTGTCAAGTTAAGTTGGGCCTCTCTAACTGCAAGTGGAATTATTTACCAAGTTTTTAGGGTTCCGTACCCGTATTGTGTGGTGTTACGGAACTCTTTGTGTACAAGTCCGACTCGCACTTGGCCGGTTTTTTTTGCGGCGGCTGCTAGTTTTACCATTGCTTACAAAAGGCTATTGCTGGCCATTGATCGCCAGGGTAACCAATGCGATGGCCTCTGGTGGGCGATCATTGCCCATTGTGTACTGGAGTCATGAGGCGATACGTAAAAGTTTTTTCAATGCATGTGCTCGTAAAGGCCCACTTTTTATGCATCAAAACCGAACAAAAAGTCGAATATTTTGCCCTAGGGCTTTATTATTATTTTTATTTTTTCAATTTATTTGCAATGGTTGGCTAAACTGCAGCCTTTCCTGTGTACCATAGATGTTATACTTTTTTTTCCACTGTTTAACGGCTCTGGATACAATCCTTTTGAGACAATCATAATTTAAAGTTCACAAGATTATATTTGTTTTCATTTCCTCACACTATGCATTGAAAAACGTAGTATGATACACGGGCGTAAAAGCAATAAATTAATCGGTTACGTTTAAAACACTCGCTACGCTCGTGTTTTAAATCGTCTTCGTAATTTATTCCTTTTCGCCCTTGAAGCATAAACTACTATAGTGTCCCTGTTACTCCATATGCGAAAAAACCCTTAGTGGGACAGATTCGTGGAAAAGTAGCAAAGAGTCGGTTTTTTATTGATATAAAATGTAGGTACTAAAGTATTTTGTCAAAAAGATTTTCAAGAAGACTTTACAAATACATAATATCCACATTTTGAATGCAATTTCACAATGAAATTAGTTAGGATTTCAGAGTTACAGGAAAAAATAAAACAATTTAGAGGTCTTTTCGGAATTAAATTCTACCGAGAAAATTTCATCCAATCGCGTTTTCCTTCAGTGAGAATCTAAATCAAATACTCAATAAACATTTTCCCAAAACTGAAATACGTAGACGACGTTATAGTGGAGTAAATGGATTCGAAAAAACCCCATTTTTTTATCCCCTTAACCTTCAATCACTGTGAACAGCCAGTCTAAGAAATATGCCCAAGTTTTTTATTTCAATAAATAAAAACTTTTTTCTTTTTTCAGAAGTCGCACGATTTTTATGAGAACTTTTTCGTACCCGTTACATTATACGGTGTTGACACCTTCTTACTACTTGGTGGAATTTTCAACGTCTATTCTACTGTGTGCAAATATAAAAAACGTGAGTATTGTGTTCCAACGTCATCCTACAGGTATTTAAAATTTCATAGAAAGAGTTCATTTGATGTTTGTTTCTGATAACTTTATTTAGCCGACACCGGGTGATATTAAAGCTGATTCTGAAGGCTTTAATTTTATCCTTAATGCTGTCAAAACTAAATATTTTCCATTGGAACAGAGTCCTTAATTGTTAGGGCTAGAAATGAATTACTCTAGAGACATTTAAGTTTTGACAGCACTAAAACCAAAATTAAAGCCTTCAGAATCGGCTTTAATGTACAATTTCTCGGAACTTATAGCAGTTTTTGGCAGCTGTTAACAGAAATGGCACTTGACCCGGAAGGGGAAGGTTTCTTTGGTTATCTAAGCGATATTATAATCGCCCCGGCTTCGTACGGGTGCATTGCTGATACTAAATATACTACAGTATTTAAGGTACTTAATTGGATAAGGATTAATGATGTATTGCTTAAAATCGCTTCGTAAATAAGCCATTATTTCTCGTAAAATGTAAAGGATAAAAATGGTTATTGTGGGTTATCCCTAAGAGATAGACATATATCATCCTGGACTTTTTTGTATACTTTTTTAAGGTGTACAATACTTTGTACATTATTTTGATCTATCTCGTAGGGTTCAGCCAGCGTTTGCAATGTAAACGCAAAAAAATGTGTTTTTTTACGACATCACATTAGAAACGTCTAAAACTATCAGTGTTTCTTTAAAATATTATGCATGTATTATACACACAAACTGTAACCGCGAGGTTACAGGAATGCAGAGCTGATGGGATTTGAGTATTGACACGGGAGAATTGTGGGCGAACCAACCTTTGTTCCTGATGATTGTGGATGAATGCGCCGCGTGGCGTCCCTCCTTGTTGGGCTGATGGAGCTGGCGCCTTGGGCAGGAATGAACAGGGGTGTCTTGGTTCGTGGAGTAATGTGAACACAACACTGGTATATAATGTGAACACAACACTGGTAGGTACGCGATATTTGTTGTGTCGGCGGCGCGAGTGTGCACACGTGTGTTTTGGGAGACGTCCCGCGCGGAAGAGAGCGAGCACTGGCGCCGGCGCGCGCTTCGGCGCGACGCTGTGTTGCGAAATTAGTTCTGCGCATGCGCGTGCGGATCCGTCACGCTGTGGCGTGAACACAAACATTCCTCTTGAATCACTCTATTAGACAGACAGACAGAGAGCGGGAAGCGACTTTGTTTTATACTATGTAGTGATGATAGTGATTGGGCCAATCACACCGCAGAATCGCGGTGTTATATAATAATGTAATATTGTAACATCGGACAAACATTTGTAAGAATCCATGTTATTTATCGTGTATTATTTACAAATACAAAAATACAAAAATTATTTATTGAATCAAAAAAAAAACATACAGAAGCACTTATCCAATAAAAACAACAGCATGCAATATGTTTTCCCAAATATAAATATGTGCTAATTGTATCCTAAAACAATCTAGACAAAGACAGTCCCTATCACCAACACTGACCTAAAAGGCCGTCTCGAGAGTGACAGTTACCAAAAGCGGCTTACTGCATTTGGGATACTTTGATTTTATTATACCTATCTATTAGTTTAATTTGATGACAATATTACTATATATAGTCTATCTTATATAAAACACAAGAAAAAAGAAAAAAGAAATGTATTTAATGCTAGAGGCACAGTTTATCAAAATGAAGGTCACAATTACCCAACTTCAAGATGAGTTCAAGCAGGAGATATTTAATATGAACAATAAGCTGTCAGCACTTCAGAGGGAAAACAATAGCCTGCGCGCGGAGTTGCTGTCCATCAAGCAATCCATCACAGCCATACTAGAGGCTGATGTCACCTCTCTGCAGAACACCATTGCGCAACTCCAGAGCGATCTCAACGAACGCGATCAAGCCTCACTCTCGAACGACGTCGAGATTACCGGAATCCCGGAATTCGACAGCGAACTCTCGGGCCACATAGTTCTTGCCATCGCAACCAAGTTGGGAGTGCAGCTGGAGGAGCGCGATGTGGTGAGCGTGACCCGCGCGGGAGCCCGCCGCCGCCCGGCAGTGGGCGAGTCGGCCCCAACGCGGCCGCGACCGCTTGTAGTGCGCCTCACTCGCCGCGTGCTACGTGACGACCTCCTTAAGAGCGCCCGGGTGCGGCGAGGGGCAACATCCACAGACTTGGGTCTTCCACCACATCAGCCTCAGCCGTTTCACGTCAACGAACGCCTCTCCAAAGCGAACCGCTTATTATTTGGCAGAGCGCGTGAACTCCGACGTAAATACAACTGGCGGTTCGCCTGGACTCGCGACGGACGGGTCTTTGTTCGGCAGAACGAGGGGTCTCCGGCGCACCAAATTCGCACAGATAGGGACCTTGATGCCGCTTTTCATATTGTTGATAATGCGACTCTTGCGTAACCGGTGCCCGGCTGTGTGGTTGTTGCATATTAATCCTCGTATTACTGGTTTGAATTGTCACATGTGCACTACAATATTATACATTACTATAACTAATATCATGTTTATATTTAGAACTTTTACAATCAACCTCGTATATGTGTGCTGTGATACTAATTTCTTATATATTTTACTAACACTGATTGTTTTGCAACTTTGTCATGACCTTGTTGGGGTCAATACACTATGTGTCTTTGACAGAATTTTAAGCAGTCAAAATTATATTAAAATGTTCAATATTTTTTTTTACGTCTCACACTACAACTCTAAAGTTCTGCACAAACTATAGCTATAATTTCTTTCATTGTAAAATACATTATCGTCCAATATTCAGATTGTTAAAATTAAAAAAGATTATGCCATACCCTACGAACTACGCATTTCATATTTTGTTGATACTAGCCTTATTTTTATTTCTTATTCTTTTAGATCTGACTTATAGAGAAAAATAAAAAACATTTAACTGTTTGTTCATGGAATGCGGGTTCGCTAGGCACCGGCCACGATGAATTTGTAGCTATTGTGGAACGTTATGAACCGGACATAGTAGCTATTAATGAAACCTGGCTCAATGATGGTGAGGATGGAAAGGCACCAGTGGTGCCGGGATACCAACTGCGGCATGTTCCGCGACCGAAAGGAAAGCGCAAGAGGGGAGGTGGTGTTGGTTTTTACATAAAACGCGGTATTAATGCTAGGCTCTGTGCCCACCCCGACGCTAATCCGGTAGAACAAATTTGGTTGAGCTTGAATGTTAATTCTACTAAGGTCATTATCGGGACAGCCTATCGGCCAAATTGGATTGACGCTACCTCCTTCTTCGACGCTATGACTGACTCCATAACATATTTTTCCAGATATCAAAATGTTATTTTACTGGGTGATTTCAATATAAACCTTCTTGATTCCAGTGATCCTGATATCAAGGTATATGACAGTTTCATACATTCTGTTAATTTGAAACAATTAGTAACCGAACCGACTCACTTTACCGACACCAGCGCGACCCTGATTGACTTAGTTTGCACAGACGCCGTGGCACGTTCCTTAACTGTAGATTTCGTTCCAGCTCTGGGTAAACATGCTTTTATTGTAACTGAATTTAACTTTAAAAAGCCTAAACCTACTCCCCAATGGGTCACGTTCAGGCCTCTCAATGACATCATCCCTGAGCTGTTTGAAAAAGACCTCAACTCAATAGACTGGGATTACATTAAAACCCAAAACAATGTAAATGACATGATTGGAGTCTTCAATACTTACATGATCAATCTTTTTGACCTACATGCGCCTGAAAAGACTATCTTAATCAAAGAGCGCAGCTATCCATGGATAACTGATAATGTCAAATTCATGATGCATTTACGAGATGAAGCACATAAGCGGTTTCACTTAAGCAAATCAGAAGGCCATAAAAAGTATTATAAAGAATTAAAAAATCTGGTTAACGTCGCAATTCACAATGAGAAAAAAGCATTTTTTGAAAACAACATTAATACTCACTGTAATGACGGAGCAAAACTTTGGAAAAATCTTAAATCCTCAGTCTTACGTAATCATGAAAGCAAAGACCTTCCTTCGCATTTTCATGATCCGGATGACTTGAATCGTCATTTTCTCCACATCCCTGGTGAACAACAGGTTGATATATCTTTGCTTACATATTTTGAACTTCACAGGTTTGGGACCTCAACCTTCAGTATCGAAACTGTTACAGCAGACTTAGTAGGAAAATCACCAATCGCTTAAAATCAAATGCGTTAGGAGTCGATCGTATCGCTCTCAAGATGATTCTTCTAACATTACCACGTACGCTAGACATCTTGACCTACATCATTAATCAATCTATAAAAACGTCTACATTTCCCGATGTGTGGAAAGTGGCTCTAGTTCGTCCCCTACCTAAAAACCACAATCCTACTAATGTGAAAGATTTACGCCCTATCAGTCTACTTCCTTGTTTCTCGAAAATTCTTGAAAAGATAATTTGTCAACAGACCATATGCTACCTTGAATCAAACAAGATACTACCCCCCTTGCAGTCGGGCTTCCGTAAACAACGCAGTACCGCCACTGCACTTTAAGACGTTGTTGACAATATCCTTAAGGCTCAGGATATAGGCAAGGGTACTATTTTGACTCTTCTCGATTTTTCCCGTGCTTTCGACTCCATTAACCCCGCTCTTCTTTTATCGAAACTTATTTATTATGGCTTTGACAATGGCTCAGTTAAATGGTTCAATAGCTATCTTGATGGTCGCTCTCAAATTGTAGAAATCAAGAGTAATGTATCTGGTGCAAGTAAATGTTCGTCACCTCGACCAGTGTCCAGAGGAGTGCCTCAGGGCTCTATTTTGGGCCCCATTCTTTTTATTTTATACAGCGCTGACATTATCAAAGAGATTCAACACTGCAAATATCACATGTACGCAGATGACTTACAACTATACTTATCGTTTCATCCACGAGCGACTCAAGAATCTGTTATAAAAATCGTTGCTGATCTTAACCGCATAGCTGGTTGGTCGCATAAAAATACACTGGTCCTTAACCCCAGTAAATCAAAATTTTTGGTTTTAGGCTCCGTTAAACAAATTGAGAAGATCGTAAATTTGGCACCTTATATCTCAATTAATGGAGAAAGCATAGACCGAGTAGATGAAGCACGCAATTTAGGGCTGCTTATGGATGGTAATCTGCGCTTTGAGAATCACGTCTTAGCTTCTGTGAGAAATTGCTTTTATAGACTGAAAATCCTCTACAAGATTCGTGATTACCTTAGTGTAGATCTACGCATCCAACTCTGCGAATCCCTTATTCTCTCAAGGCTCAACTATGCCGATACAGTCTATGGTCCTTGTTTGCTAGTTAGAACGATTAAGCTGCTTCAAAGAGTTCAAAACGCTTGCGCGAGATTCTGCTTCCCGATTCCACCTCGGACGCACGTAACTCCCTATCTGAATGCATCAAACCTATTAAAACTCGAAGCACGTAGACATCTCCACCTGGCTACATTGTTGTTTGGTGTGATCAAAATTGGATCACCTGATTATCTAAAGGACAAATTGAAATGGTCCCGTGATCAGTTTCGATACAATACAAGAGCATCATCGTATCTTTTGTCCATGCATCGACATCGTACTACTGCATTTCGTGGCAGCTTTAGGTATGCAGCCACGAAATGTTGGAACAACCTTCCTCCACCGTTACGTGATCTGAAATTAGTTACCACGTTCAAATTCAAATACAAAAAATATCTGCTAGATGGGCAAAGGAATCAGTCCTTATTCTACCTGTAGTCAAATTAACTTGTTTTCACTTTTTCATGTTGTATATTAATCCCAGTGTGCTCTCATGCTATTATGTTTTTTTGGAATTTCCTTCAACAAAATGTTTGCGCATTATTTTTAATTTAAAAAAAAGTTATAGTTATACTTTTTGTGTATATAGTTTTGTATATTGATAAGTAGGTTGTCATTGTTATGTTATTAACATTAGAAGCTGTATAGAGATACTTGTATATACTTTATTAGTGGCAAGAAACTGTACATTTGCTACCGCAAGTCACTCGCACTGGCCGTAACAGAATACCAGCTCTGTGTCGGGGTATATATATTTCTATGAATATGTATTATCTCGGCACAGCAACATGCTGAGTTGCGGCCTTTTCGGTGGAGATGAATGCACGATAATGTATATATATGCTCTTATTTGTAATTTTCTTTTTTTTTTGTGTCTTCATGTTAGTTATAAGCGTTAATGTATAATTATCTGTGTAACTGTCTTGTGTTTTTCACTCTTCACCGAATAAATGTCTTTCTTTCTTTCTTTCTTTCTTTCTAATAACATGCAAATATGCCATGAAAAAGTCTTGACTTCTGTTTGAATGTGATGTTATTGTATGAGAAAAAAGTGTGTGTGTAAGTGTAGTGTGTAATTGTGAAAGTATATGCGTGTTGTGAGGGTGAAGAAAGATGAGTAATTAATTAAATAAAGTAATAAATTTGATGTAAATGTACCTATATTAAGTACCGTCATGAATAGTCAAGACCACGGGGATGGCTTGACACCACAGAAAGCCGTGACTGCGACGCACCGCTGTGATCAATACGTCAGGGCATAACCCGCGGGCCACTCATTTCTCAACCGAACGCGTTAGAACAAACATATTGTAAAAAAGATGTATTGCAGCGTGGTAAATCGTTCTAACTCTTGGAATGACGCAAATAAAACATCCAAAGGAATTGCATTTCACTCGTAAGTACTTTAAACATGTATTTACTGTGATATTTACAGAATAAGCCTTACGGTAAATAAAATTTCAACCTTACCATGAAATATTTAGCGTTGTAGCGAGTAGCGTTGAAATTAGACAATACGTTGTCCATTGCAGGTTATAAAGAGTGTCACATATTGAGTTAGAATATTAACGCCGCCATGTATATTTTTCAAACATTATCAACATGGAATAAAATTTGTGTCACGCCATCCCCATGCTTGACACCAATTTTACAAATATAATTTTAAACATACGCGGCGCACACATAGATTCACCCGTCTTCATACAGCCAAAATAACACCGTATTTCTATGAAGTTTAGATGTGAAATACATATTGCGATCTTCATGGAAACGGTCATTGACCTATAGTAAAATTTCAACTTTCTCTGTGCAAGGGTTTGTGAGTCAGTACTTCTCATTTTATATATATTGATTGACCTTTTCATTTATTTGAGTTTGAAAGTACTTACGAAAGTAAATACACTCCTAATACTTGCAATATTAGTGACGTATATAGGTTTACTGGAAATAAAAAGATGAAACTTTAGCAGCCAACCAAGCCCTTAGGGGGTGGAATAACCATAAACACTGAGACATTTATAAATTAATTTTAATTGTCAGCCTAAATACAAAATTTGAAGATCCTATCTTTGAAACTGACGGACTTTCGTAAAATTTCTTCCCCTATTTTACCCTTTTAGGGGTCAAATTTCCAAAAATCGTTTCTCAGTGGATGCATAAACTGTATTAGGTATCTATGTGCAAAATTTCAAGTGATCATGATAAGTACTTATTTCAATTTTCATTATCTGGTTTAAGAGCTAGAACCAGAGCTGTCATATGGACCAAATAAAAAGTCCGTAAAAGACCGAAAACGTATAAAAAGTCCTAAATCATCAAATAGGACTTTTTCAACCGTGAGCGAGTCCGCGGACCACGGACCGATCGGACTTTTTCGGGCTTCGGGTTAGTCCGTTCAGTCCGTTGGTCCGTTGCTGGTCCGTTGTGTGTAACGAAATGATTATGGATGGTTTTATGCAAGTATAGCATGACAAAATAATGTTATTCGAAGGATGTGATGAGGAGTTGACGTCTAAGAATCGAAATATATGTTTTGCAGGTTTGTATTCATTCATATTTTCTTCATATTGTCCATACTTAATTTTTTGAGTATATATAAAGCTACAAAACGGTAACTCACTGACTGACTGACTGACATGGTTGTTTAGTTTGAAGGAGTCTTTTGACATGGTAGTAATGTATGAAAACAATGTCAGTTGTCTAATACTGAGTGGGGAAAAACCTTGACATTTGACATGGTTTTTTGACATTTTAGTGAGACGTGTCGTTGTATGGGAGTTTCGAAAAATTTTTCGAGTGAGTAGGCGAGCCCGAAGGGCGAGCCTATGAACGAGCACGAACGAGCGAGCGAGCGAAGTTCGTAGTGATGTACCTGGGTACTAGGGATGGGAAAGATTGACACTTTTGACAGAACGAGCCCGCGAGCGCGAAGCGCGAGCGGGCGAAGTTCGCCGGAACAAGTACGCGAGCGCGAAGCGCGAGCGTGCGCAGTTCCTAGGGATGTCCTCGATCACTAGGGATGGGAAAAATTGCCTTTTTTTTTTTCATGGGATGTACCGAAAAAAAAATGGTTTTGGCCATATCTTCGGAACGGAAGGTGGTACATCCCTAGGGGTCGGACCATAGGGTGCCAAAAAAGTTTTTTTTTAATTTTTTTATTGTCAAAACTTTAACCACCCGTATCTCCTAGACGGCTTGAGTTAGACCCATGTTGATGGGTGTCTAAGAAAAGGTCTCGCCGAGATCTAGCCCCCCACAGTGTCAAAACTTTAACGGCCCGTATCTCCCAAACGGCTGAAGCTAGACCCATGTTCATGGTACTCTAAGAAAAGGGCTCGACGAGCTCTAACTGAAAATGAAAAAAAAAAAAACGGAAAAAAAAAATATTTTTGCCAAAACTTTGATCGGCTATATCTCCCGAACCGTAAGTCCTAGCGAGTTGCGGTTTCAACTTTAGTGATCGGTTTGCCGAGGGCTTCCCGACCGCAAAAAAAAATTGACATTTGACAGGTTTTGACATTTTTTTGACAGGTCCAAAAAAGTGCTCCGATTCGCTTGAAACTCGGTATTAAGGGGCAAATGGGGTCGGTGATTACGAATTCATTGTCAAATTTGACACTTTTTGACAACCGACAAGGATTTTGACACTTTTTTGAAAAAAATTTGATCGGACATTTCTTCGGATCTAATGGTGAGGCCGAAGGCCGAGCCTTCAAGTGTCTTTCTAGCGAGGCCGAAAAACGAGCATGTGAGGACGGAGAACGCGCCAGCGAGGCCGAGTCCGATCAAATTTTTTTCAAAAAAGTGTCAAAATCCTTGTCGGTTGTCAAAAAGTGTCAAATTTAACATTAAATTCGTAATCACCGACCCTACTTGCCCCTTGATACCGAGTTTCAAGCGAATCGGAGCACTTTTTTGGACCTGTCAAAAAAATGTCAAGACCTGTCAAATGTAAAATTTTTTTATGCGGTCAGAAAGCCCTCGGCAAACCGATCACTAAAGTCGAAACCGCAACTCGCTAGGACTTACGGTTCGGGAGATATAGCTGATCAAAGTTTTGGCAAAAATATATTTTTTTTTTCGATTTTTTTTTTTCATTTTCATTTAGAGCTCGTCGAGCCCTTTTCTTAGAGTACCATGAACATGGGTCTAGCTTCAGCCGTTTGGGAGATACGGGCCGTTAAAGTTTTGACACTGTGGGGGGCTAGATCTCGGCGAGACCTTTTCTTAGACACCCATCAACATGGGTCTAACTCAAGCCGTCTAGGAGATACGGGCGGTTAAAGTTTTGAAAAAAAAAAAACTTTTTTGGCACCCTATAGTCCGACCCCTAGGGATGTACCACCTTCCGTTCCGAAGATATGGCCAAAACAATTTTTTTTCCAACATATAATCGCTTCAATGAAAAGCAAATAAGGTCTTTGCCATTAGACTTATTGTGCTGGACGGAAATTAAAAAAAAGTTGCTAGGGTATGCCATCCTCTTAATCGAAGTTTTCAGGTATTTCAATATTATTCAATAAAATACACGACATTTTTTCGACTATTTATCAAATTGTAGCACAGCATTTATTGCATAACTCTATTGAAGTAATCTAACGGACTGTTTCGGACCAACTCGGACCGGACCGGCTTTTTACCGAAATAGGGCTAGTCCGTTCGGTCCGCTGGAGTTTAGGGCTCACCATAAAAGTCCATCGGACCAGGTCCGAGTCCTATTTGAACGGACCAACTTAGGGCTTATATTTGGTCCATGTGACAGCTCTGGCTAGAACCACTTCAAGGTTTCCACAAAATCCTTTAAAAATTATTGTCACCTGAAAGAAACGTAGATACTGGAATGGTTAGGATGACCATATTATATTGTGCTTTCAAGTAACATTTTAAATGCTTTTATTTTAAATACTAAATTAAATTGTTTTCTCGTCAAAAACATCTTCTACAAATGTCTTTAAATACATCCAAAAATTATCGGGGTCACCCTGTATACAGTTTAGATATATATTATTTTAAATTTATTGAAAAAGGCGTTACTTTGCGAAGTCCATCATACTTTGTACTCGTACTATTTGCTTTGATTGTGCATGTTTTATGCGGGAGGGCGGGCGGTGCTTGAGTCTGCATTTTGAATAGCATGGTAAGAGTGTTTAGCGGAATATTGCAAATTATTAATATATCTACAAATTCATATATTATTTATTTATATATTTTTATTTTATATTAATAAACATTATCTGACGTATACTTACATTACATAAATAAATATATTATATTATATTACATCACTGACGTACCACTTAATAAAAAAAATAAAGCTTAGGTTTACTTAAATTTAATAAAATGATACACTTGAATAAAATAAAAAATATAATAATAAATAATATTATAATTATAGGTAAATATAATGCAATACATAAAGTAAATATATATTATGCCTAAATCCCCCCATTCGATTAGTATTATGACCACGGAATTCACCTTTGGCATCTTCTTTTGTTTCAGGCCCATTTTCAAGAAACTTGCACTTGCACTTTCTTAATCGATTAGTACGCATGTATCCAGTGCTATGTTTTGCTGTTCTGGTTCAAGCTTCCATCATGAATCATGTTGGAGATGGCCCGCAATGGCACAAGATGGCAACAAATGTAGAAGGCTGCAGGTTGAGTTTCTGGACAATTCTTCTGTTTATTCAAAACTTTATATTCATTTGTAATTCAGGAGCTAATACGGTAAGTGTATTTTTTTCAAGGTACTAGACGTGCCCGCGGCTCCACCCGCGTTTAAAATATAATACCAAATTTCCTAATTTCAAATTTCAAATAGTTAATTTTGCAAAATAGGTATACATAATACACTTTTTACACTTCAAACTTAATCTCATAAAAATATACGTAATAAAATAATAAATGTACATGAACTAAATTAAAGGTTTATTTAATTTATGTAGCAATAATATATATATATATAATATGTATAATATAAGATTAAAATGATAGGTAATAATTTATATTATACAAGGTGAAATCCAATCAACTGCCCGAACCCATACCGGAGACCCGGCCAGGGACCAGAAACAAGGTTCAATGATCACTAACCAAGCCCCCAGCACGAATCCAGGCGGCCGATCAAACATCCTATATACTACATACTAATAGGTTACATTATAGGTATATAAATACATGCCTACCTTCGCCCTTTCGATTAGTCTTGGTAAGAAGAAGGGCAAAAAACTTAGCAAGATCATGTCATGTCATAGATTTAAAAAGTTTTGAACTTCTACTTCACAGAAACTAAAGGAAACTTTGCTCAACCAGTTCCGCCTAGGTAAAACTAGTTTCTCCTATCTGCCATAGGATAGACCAGTTGAGCCAAGTCTGTACCGGTTTATCCTATCGCATAAAGGATGAACTGGTTTGGCCTAGGAAAAACTAGTTTGTCCGAAAATCGGGTTTGGCCGGTAACATATACAAGCCTGGATTCGTGCTGGGGGCTCGGTTGGTGATCATTGAACCTTGTTCTTGGTCTCTGGCCGGGTCTCCGGTATGGGTTTGGATGGTTGATTGCACGTTACTTTGTTTAATTATAGATTTTACCTATCATTTTAATCGTATATATATTGCTACATAAATTAAATAAACCTTTAATTTAGTTCATGTACAGTACATTATTTATTTTAATACATATATTTAATGTTACTGTATATTTTTATAAGATTAAATTTGACTTTAAAAAGTGTATAATATATACAAAATAAACTATTTGAATTTGAATTTTGAAGATTAAAATATAAAAAGCACTATACGTGGTAATATGTCAACCGTTTATAAGGTTATTTCGTTTTCAGAGTTTTTGGTTTTAATTTTATGAAAATTTCGAATACTTACGCCTAAAAACTGATGCCATGACTCTTGCAGTGTTTGCTCGAGTTGCTTATACACCATTTCACGGTGCAACCCGGCATTTTGTTATAATTTTGTTGTGCTCACTGGTCCGGACGGCGTACCGCGCATCGCAAGACTGATCAACGTAATACACATAAATATAAGCCTTGCCCACCTGGGCACATAAATGGTGGAGTCAATCTTGAAGCGAGTTTATGCTTCCATATAATTTTAGTTCGATTTATTTGATTTAAATAGTTAGTGTGTTAAGGCAAGTGAGGCTTTTATGCCCGTTTTCACTAACCTTAAGTGAGACCTAAATCGGATGCCTAAATATTCAAGAGTTCTTAAGGTAATAGAAATAAGAGTTCCTAAATATTTAGGCATCCGATTTAGGCATCAACTAAGGTTAGTGAAAACGGGCATTATTCTTCTTGCCCAAATACCCACGCCTACCCACATCAATATTATTATACCACATTGACATGGAGCCTCCTGTTGTCGACCATCACGAAGTACATTATTTGACCATGTGACACCTGTGCCTTAAATTTACATATTAAGGCGCTTTTATCCCAAAATTAGTAATTTCAAAGTCAAATAGAACTTTCAAATATCGTCTAAAACTTCCAAAAAAAAAAATACGCAATATAGTTCGAACCTTTATCTAGGTCTTCCACGAATGTGTTACACGATCAGATAAACTTTGCTTGATAGAAATAATTCACGAACACAGCATGTAATAAGACCTTTCAAATCATGTCATTTCCATAATTCCACTATTTTATTAACGAAACATATCTGGTAATATTGCTCTTTAAATTTTCTAGGTCTACCACGTAAGTGGGTTTTAATAAACATATCCCTTATTTTTAAACAATTTAAAAACCGATAAAAACAACGAAAAAGTACAAAAGTATGGTTATTTTCTTTACTCTTTTCACGTAAAGAAAAAGACAGAGAGTCACTCTTTTGGGATAAGAGCGCCTTAAATATTTTTCTTTTATTTAGTGTTTAGTACATACTTGGTACTTGGCACTGGATATGCAACTGTTCCTCGTGTCCATTCTGGTACTGATGTGGATGTTTGGAAAGAAGAGAACAGCCTGGACAGCTCTCGTGGTCGCCATCATTTTGTCCCTGGCTTGTTCTACGATTTTCAATTTTCTTTTCAACTTTAAGCAACCATTATTCGACTCTGGGTAAGTACTTTACCAACGTTTTGTGAGTAAACCAAAAACCAGTGAGTTGACCCCAAACTGAACCATATTACTAAACCTCCGTTGTGACAAGAACCCTATCACCCTCCTTTTCAAAACTCTACAGTGACTAATAATGAATTTAGTTACTCGTACAACCCAATAAACAAAACTTCCCACTGTAAACTGTATCTAAATCTTAGGTGCTATGTAAAATCATCCCTACAGTAACATCATGTTGTATCATGAAGCAACAAGCCAGTGGAGAGCGCAGAGATACATTCTCCTTCAAAACACAAGTCACCAATATACGGCGGGGGACGTGACAGCTTAGCGAGCTGTGATTGGACAGCTCAAGGTCAAAATTTGATGCGTAATTTGTGTAGGGATGTCATACAAGTGAAACGAAAAATTATCGATATCGATAAAATCGAAAAAATAAATTTGGAATTTTCGAGTTTGTCAAAGATATACCAATGAAAGTATTGTTGGGTAATAAATAAAACAAAATTATTTATTTGACAAAGTAGCTACTCACTGATTTTAGAAATGAATTAATTTGGAGTATATTTTTCTTATATAATCCTTCGGGTTTTGATTATTTTTTGTAATGAAGGTTAGCCAGGCATCCACATATTTTTTTATTACACATGAAGCTAAGTCAATGTATGTAAGCAACAATACATTGTTCGATAAATTATTAAACACGCGGTAGGACAGCACTATCGAAAAAAAAAGAGACAACTGTTGTGCATTTCACCGTGCGACAGAAAGAGAGGACGTGAAGACATCAACGCAAAGCGCAAGTTCAATTGAAATATTTAATTGTTATATTTTGATGATTAAAAGTATACGAAAAACACTTACCTATGAAATGTTACTCCATCTTTTGTGTTACTTGAAGTAGAAGTATTCTTTCCACACCATTTTATTGCACAAGTAGGCATATTTACTGTAAATTTCGGATTTTTTCTACAGAAACACGCTATGTTTTCACGGACACAGCCAAACTCTGACTAAAACCAATGGCTTCGCTTCAAGCGCCTATACGCTTTGGGAAGCGGATGTTTGGAGAGTCGCGTTACCCCCGCAAGCGCTCTCCACTGGCTTGTTGCTTCATGTGTTGTATATTAATCCCAGTATGCTCTCATGCTATTATGTTTTTTGGAATCTCCACCAACATAATGTTTGCGCATTTTTTTTTATAATTAAGAAATAATTATTGAAATTTTTGTGTAAATAGTTTTGTATATCTGAATTGTAGGTTGTTATTATTATGTTATTAACATTAGAAACTGTAAAGAGATATTTTCTCAGTGGCAAGAAACTATGCATTTGCTACAGCAAGTCACTCGCACTGCCCGTAACAGAATATCAGCGTTGTGTCGGGGTATACAAGGTGACTTTTTGATCACCATCCAAATTCATACTGGAGGCTTGGGAAGTAATCAGCATCATGAATCGATTATTATTAATATTACTCTTTACCCACAACTTTTGTCAATAATCCAGGTTTAAGAATAATCCATGAAACAAGAGCTTAAGGCGATACGTAAAAGTGTTAGCGTCTCTGTTACTCCATATGTGAAAAAACCCGTGCGAGTGGGAGTGGGAGTGCGAGTGGGACGGATTCGTGGAAAAGTAGCAAAATGCCAGTTTTTTATTAATATAAAATGTACTTAGCCATTTTGTCAAAAAGATTTTCAAGGAGACTTTACATAATATCCACATTTTGAATGCAATTTCACAATGAAATTAGTCAGGATTTCAGAATTACAGGAAAAAATAAAACAATTTAGAGGTATTTTCGGAATTAAATTCTATCGAGAAAATTTCATTTAATCGCGTTTTCCTTCAGTGAGAATCGTATTAAAATACTCAATAAACATTTACCCAAAAATGAAATACGTAGATGACGTTATAGTGGAGTAAATGGATTCGAAAAAACCCCATTTTTTTTTTTTTTTTGGTATCGCCTTGTAGTCTTTAGTATATTTATTATTTTAGATAATATTTGTTAATTGTTTATTACTTAATATCATGTCAGGAGTCGAACCTTCCATATAGAATCTGTGTTTACTACTCACAACTTTTGTGAATAATCCAGGTTTTAGACTAATTTAGGAAACAAGAGCTTAATCATTATGTGGGATGTTTATTCTGTTAACTATACCATATGATAAAATAGGAATCGAACCTACATAATATTCAAGAAGTGAAATTTTACTTAAGGGGATCCACAATGCTTAAAACCAGTTTTGTATTGGATTCAGTTCCGTCAATGTAGATAATAAAAATAAAATAAAATATATGCCGTATTTTGTGAGTCAAGGTAATTTTTAATTACACTTTATAAATACACATACTTTCAAACTTCTATTAATTACGAGTATATAACTTTTAAAATTGCACGAATTTCACGAAAAAAGCGATTCAGTTTCCATATTTCAAAACCGATTGAAACGAAACCAACACACGCAGATAGTAACTAGAAAATACCATCTTTATTACATAAATAAATTATGGTTAATGTCCTAATGTAGCCAAGATTTCTAAATAACTGAAGTTTAGCGTGCGCGGCATCTGATGAGAGCAGGATAGAGAGTTAAGAAACAAACGCGTTAAGGGGAACGAAAATACAAACAGAAATAAAATGTCAGCTTTCGGATGATTTTGTTGCAATAATTAGGTTACGTATAGCCATAAAAAAAATACATGTTTTTGGTTGAACTTTAAGGTATTCATTTTCCACAAACCACGTTAATCGATTCATATTTGTACTGTCAATGAATTTTTTTGTAACCCTCTATTGCACACTTCTTATCAATTTTGTTTGAGGTATCGCTTTCGCGATTTTGTTGGTTTTTTTTTAATAAAATTAGTGTGAATGATATCTATTCATTTTCCAAATACCACGTTATTCGGGTCAAAAAAGCACCCCCTTTTTCCAAAAATACGTAAATCCACTGATGCAGTCAGCGGCAGCAAGATATTGTCAGTCTACGCCTAGCGTTGGCGCCCGTAAGACGTGTAACCTGTGCCCTTTTTTGCAAGCTATAAATATCTCCCAAAACTACTTCAAAACACATTGAAATTAATTTTATAAAGTAATATTTCGAGGAGCATCATATTCCTGCCGTGAAAAACTCAACAAAATATGCGTATGAGTGATTTAGCTACATCGTGCCATAGTCATAACAACAAAACTGAATGAATTTGGAATGAATTCATACTTTTATGCGGGAAAATAATATTTGTTACTCTAAAAGAATAATTTTGTGATCGTTATTGAAACCTAAATTAATTTACTTATACTTACTGAGATCTGTAACAAAGGTCAATGACCTTTTCGTGAAATTACCCTATAGTATTGGCTCACCATTAAAGGTCCAATAAGTAAAGTTTTTTGCAAATTATATAGGTACACTTACTTGGGATAAATCGCCAAGCATTTAAAATATAGAAATTTATTTTGAAATATTTACAGTGCATGGCAAAATTATTAGATCGTAGATAATCCTGTCGGTACATGTTCAGGTTCTGTTACGCAAAATGAAAACAATGAAACTCTTTTAGGATTAATTTGTTATCCCTATGTTTGTCTGTCTGTCCGTTTGTCTAGACAATTTTTTCTGGGTAAAATTAATAAATACCAATATTAACGGCCCTCTATAGAGCTGTAAAAACATACTTTTGACGTTTTTATTTATATTACGTTTTAGGCTTTTACGTTTTTTTTTTGACGTTTTTCATACAAATTTTCTCACTATGAAAATGTAGGGATGAACACTTGAGATAATATTTTGCATTTAAAAGTCAACACAGAAAGGAATTGTTGAACAAATAATGTAAAAAATATGCAAACCATGTTGTTCTATTCTAAAGGGATTAATTATCTACTGTTCAATGTGGCGATGGCTTTGTTTATTATTTTCCTTGAATTATTTTTTACTAAGATAACAAAAAGATTAATACAAGGTTTTCCTTAAGAGGTCCCTTTACCCCTGTATTTTTCTTAAAATTCATACAATAGGTATAAACCGAATGTGAAGTCTACATCTTATTTTCTTTATATCTTTTTTCATGAGTATATTCTAGTGACATCTAACTACGTCTCTATACAGCCCAAAAAGCAAAATTTGATAAAACACCATCATAATAGCTGTCAGGATATCGTCAATATTGCCTCGTTTTTACGCAAAGTTTAACAAGTTTGTATATTTTTATCTATACTGGAAATAAAAAAGAGAGAAATACAGGCGTCGTTCATGTTAAGATGACTAAGTTTACACACTTTGCTAAGTATAAACAATTACCGTTTCATGGAAAACTGTTTTGACCTGAAACCATTTCACAAATTCAATTAACTTATTTTGAATATCTTGTCATCTTGCACTTCTTGATGAGAAATACAATTTCAATAAGTAAAAATACAACTTTTAGTTAAGAAAACTTATAGTTAAAAGTCTGCTTTAACATATTTTTAATTATATTACAATAGTAATAAAATAATTGGCTTATCCGTCGTCGTGATACCAGCCGTAAATTTCTTAAATAATCTGATATCACGCTTATGGAAAACCCAATTATTTTGAAGATATCATAATATCATTAAAATATGTTTATGCATATAGCAAACTTTTAACAATAAATTGTCTTAGCTAAAAGTTGTACTTTACCGCTATAATTATTTCTTAATATTTTGTTACAAATTCGGAGAAATAGCCCTTAAGGAAAACCTTGTATGAAAATATTTGTTATCTTTGTAACAAAGAAAAAAAAAATAAACAAAGATATCGCCACATTGAACAAACAGTAAATTATTAATCCCTTTAGAATAGAAAGATATGGTTTTATATTTTTTACATTATTTGTTCTACAATTCCTTTCTGTGCTTTCTTTCAAATGCAAAATATTATGTCAAGTGTTAATCTCTATATTTTCATAAGGAGAAAATTTGTATGAAAAAGTTAAACAAAAGGCCATAAAAACGTTATAATATGTATATTTTACAAGGCTGTAAATATTAGCATTTATTGATTTTACCCAGAAAAATTTGTCTAGACAAACAGACAAACATAGGGACAACAAATTAATCCTAAAAGAGTTTTGTTTTTTCATTTTGCGTAAAGGGACCTGAACATTTCAAACTATGATACAAATAAATTTCTATATTTTAAACACTTGGCTATTTATCCCAAGGGTAAACAGGTGTCCCAAAAGTCAATGCTTTCCCTTGGAAGACTGGTAGGCCAGCTCATGACTGACCAGAATATCAAATTATGACCTCAGCAAAAAGTAGTTAGTCTTTGAGTTGATGGTACTTTTATAAATTCGAATAGATTTTTGAGAGTCAAAGCTAACCAGTTCTAAATTCTAAGAATAAAATTTTTGTTGCGCAACTCTTAATAGTCATGCTATTGATAAAGTCAACAATAAACCTTGAAATGCTGTTACATCAGGAAGAAAAATAAAAACCCAATTTATGAGCAATTTTTTGTAATTAGGTTAGTTCAACACCCTGAAAAAAAATGTCCTATGTTAGTTTTGCAAATTGTCTTAAATAACGGCTCATCAAATATTGTTTTTCAAATGATCTGGTAATTTCTGGGTATTACTTTTGAAAAAAAAGTTATTGCTATTTTACTACCAAAGGAGCTGCGTATTTTTTTAAATAATTAGAATTTAGAATGAAAGAGTGGCGGGCAGTAAAAATATTTGACGTTCATTAGAAATGCCATTTAACACGCGTTAGAGTGAGATAAATAGTGACGCTATTTAAAATGAGTTGGAATGAGATAGTAACGCAGTTAAACGTGGTTGAATGAGAGAGGCATAATTGATATAGGCTACAGTGAGATAGATAGTGACGTGGTGCATTCCTTCTGAGAATATTTGTTACTTTCCACTTTTTGTAATAACAACTTTAGTAAAAATTTTTTGTAAATAAAATTTTGGTCCAATTTATTTTCCCGCAAGTGTAAAACCAGCTCAACGGGCGAAAAATATTTAAAGAATGGGTAATGGTGACAATTAACCGTCACGATATTATTATGTATCTCTAAAGGAGTGTCTGAAATGTTCCGAGGGTCAACTGATAAATCAAACACTCAAAAAACCACTTTTAGCCGACCATAATAAATTTACGTCCCGACGTGATAGCAAGTAGGATCAATGCCGTGTGACGATGATCGAAATACACTAATAAATTAGATAAAATAAAATACGTATTACTTTTGACCCTGCCTCGTCCACTCTATTCGTATTTTTGCTATGGTGACGCGAGCTTAGAGACCGGGACGAATTTCCCCCCACGCGCTATCGTAAAATAGAATAAGCCACGCCCGGAACTGGTTTTTGTTTTGGCTATGTCATACTCATAAAAATTAGGGTTTTTTCCTAAAAAGGTACCGAATTGTTTGTCAGGTGCTACCGTTTTATCGCTTTGTTTTTTGTCACCTTGATGGTGCTATGGCATCTATGTTGTTGCAATTTACTTTTAGGGTTCCATACCCGTATTTTGTAGGGGTACGGAACCCTTTATGCGCGAGTCGGATTCGCAAATTACCGTTTTTTTAGTGACTTAATTACGAAATGTTGATATTTTCTTATTAAATAGACTAATATTGTGAATGTGTGGAACATTATAAATCACCCTTTTGAGGGTGCCTTACCCAAGGAACAGATTATTATAACAAAGGCTCTAAAGATAGAACGGTAATACAACAAACAAGTAAAAGTTTAAACTTTGGGCAGTCTGTAGTAAATACTTTAAAGTAAAATAATGAAAATTTGGGTTCCGTACTAAAAAGGTACCGAATTGTTTGTCAGGCGCTACCGTTTTATCGCTTTGTATTTTGTCGCCTTAATGTTGCTATGGCATCTTTATTGTTGTTATTTACTTTTAGGGTTCCGTACCGTATTGTGTAGGGGTACGGAACTCTTTATGCACTAGTCAGATTCGCACTTTACCGGTTTTATTTTTTAGTTTTCGCACTTTAACTTTAACGTAGAATTTTTTGTTTTAGGCGTCTTTAATGCAAAGCAGCATACCACCAACGTCATCTAGTGTCATACAAATTTATAGATGCAGCTGGAAACATACATTTTGCATAGACTTTGTATGGAAATATTAAATTACCAACCGCAAATAACATTTTTTAATTTTTTGTTGCAATGTACACTTAACACTAACCGCATGCAAAATTTTACGTTTGTAGGCCTGCTAGAACAGCTTTAGACTTTTGATGATGTGTCAGTCAGTCAGTGACAAAATAAGGGAACTTTGACTTGAGATATTTCGTAATCGAATATAGGTACAAAGTTGTAATTTGGGGTCAGAATTAGAATCAATAAGTACTCTTGGTTCCTGAAATTTCAGACTTCTAGCTTCACCCACAACGAAGATACAGGGGGGTTGAAAGTGCCGTGAGTTGCTTCGAGAAAAGGATGGTACGGCCGTTCCGCGTTTTTTCTGCGAGACTTTGCGGGGGCACTGCCGTGCCCCCAGATATTAAACTGAGGAGTGAAAGTTTCTGAAAAAAAAATATATAATTTGTTTCCTGTAGGGAAGTAAGCCGCGGGCAGGAGCAAATAAGTGAATAATAAATTAAGCAAAAATAAATTAATAAAATTACTGATACTGAACGTTTTCTGGAATGTAACAAAAAAGAAAAACGTTATAAATAACATTATTGAACTAAACCTAATTAAGAAAATGATAAGTAAAAAATATCGTCTATAGATACATGTAGCGAATTGAACACATTTATGTGTCGCAGTCTCGGCTTTCATGGCCCTTCTATTCCTTATCAATATGTTATGTGTACGCATGTGAACCATGATGCTTGACTTGACTTACCTCCACCAATTGGTGAGTGCATAGACTAAGTATTACTACGTATAGACCGACAACTCCCCTATATCAGAGAATATAAAGTATTACTACGTATTTATCGTCCCCCGCGGTCCCCCGCAAGTTAGTGGCAAATCTGGTGGCACGTAGAGCTCGAGTACCACTCGTTCACTGCGCGCGTATTTTGTTTTTTGTTTTATTACGATACTGATTTTTAATAAATATGGTTCGTTTTTGTGGTGTTTATGGATGCATTGAAAACGGAGCAAAAAATCAAGAACGCAGATTTTTTTTATTTCCTGCCGATGAACTAAAGCAAGGCATTTTCTTTTATGTATTGGTTTATTACGTTAACTGCAACTCTCAAGCAGTTGCGTAACGGTTGGTAAGAATGTCAACATTAAGTTGAAATTTTAAAATCGAATGTTTTTGTGTCACCGTTCGAGCTGAGCAAATTTCAACATGTCCTAAAAATTGTGTATTTGTGCCCGCAGTACGGCGATAGGGCTCACCACCCATCACGTTAGGACGTAATATTTGTAGGTGAAACGCGGGTGTACCGAGTGCGGACTGTGACTTGCATTTCAAAGTTCACACTCGGAACACCTCTGACACCCTCTCGCGCTGTATATTTTTAATACAAATTTATCCATGGGGAACCAGAACTAGGACCTAGGGATTAACCACGCTAAAATTTAGGAAGAGAATCATATAAGTTGCTGACTATAAATGTTGTCCCTCTCGATCGACGACGCTCACACGCTTGCTGCCAGCCCTAGACTAGCTCACGCACACACACAAGCGTGTGCTGACAAGCCAGATGCGCGCGTGAGAGTGTAGGTAAATAACTTGAGCACAATGTATGAAGTGTCGGGAGTGTGCCTATATCAAGGCGTAGCAAATTTTTTACGCGCCCTTACAACACTAGGTGTCGCCATGTGTTGCAAATAAGCATAATTTGTTTAATTACTCCGCGTTCCGAAATAGAATTATTTCGCTAAAATCGATTACGAATGAATGAGGTGAATGGCTAATAATCCATGAGTGAAGCAAATGCGTTCATTCATTCGTATGACTTTCATGGCTCATGCGACGGAGGTGAGGCGATGTGAGCGTTGAACGGAATGGAATGTCAAAAATTGTTTTCGCTCCATTATTTCAGCAGTTCAGATCAGACAAACCATGGTATATGTTTTATTCGGCCATGAGAGAAACAAATGAAAAGTCGTGTGGAACTCTTCGTCGAAAAGGAAGAATTTATGAATATATATTTTTTTTCGTCGCTATCTGAGTCTACTTTGAAGAACAGTGCTACAAACTCTTCTTGTTCCATCACGAATCACGGCACTTTGACGAAATACAATCAAATAATCTTATTGTATTCTGTGATAAGAGGTTATGGTTAAGATGTATCTTTTTTAATGCGGCCCGAATCATAAGCTATCTTTCACATCGTTTGCTAGCTCACAAATTACGGACCAGTCATCGCTCACACTTTAATTCATTCATAGCTTTTATCTATGTAATTCTATTACGGACCGCAGGGTTAGTTGCAAGTAAACTCTCATGGTTACCAAGTAAACATGCTGCTGTAATAGCTTTGCTTAGAAAATCTAGATGGCGCGCATGCCACGCTTTTTACTGAGCGGCATTTTCGCGGCAGGGCAAGCACTTGATGATTGTTTCTCTCAGCGTATTCGTGTTCCGGTACATGGTAACGCGTATTTGGTATTCAGATATTCGGAAAATTCAGTAGATAGCGAAAACGAATACACGAAATATGCGTGAAATAAAGATTGATATCCAAGTAGCAATTTGTGTACGGAATCGAAATCTGAACTCAGGCATTTATACTAATAGTCCATCCATCAGCCTAGTTCGTCCACTGCTGGACATAAGCCTTTTCAAGAATTTGCCACTCCCGGCGGTCATCCTGGAAGAATTGCCCATACTCACACACGCTGGGCAAGCGGGTTGGTGAGCGCGGTGCCGGAACCCTCGCACCAGTGACGCCGCTGCCCGTCACCAGTCTGTTCCATATGAGGCCCGGCTATAAGGGATGGATATACCGCCATCCATTGGTCCCAGGCATGGTGGGCCTCCTGGTTTTTTGCCTGTGAGCTGTCCTCTTACTCTCCCCCGAATTACTTCGAGGGGGTCTCCAAGTAAGATGGTGGTACTTCCACAGTCGAGCCCGGCATCAGCTCTACCACCTGAGAATTACTATTGATAATATAATATAATTATTATTGTACAGGGATAGGCGTAAGTTGATTTAGTGAAAACAGTATCTAACATAAGTTAAAAAAGTATTAAAAACTGGTTACAATAATGTTTATTGATAATATTTGTGATAATAGTAGTTTATGCTACAAGGACGCAAAGGAATAAATCACGAGGACGATTTAAAACACGAGCGTAGCGAGTGTTTTTAACGTAACCGAGTAATTTATTGCTTTTACGCCCGTGTATCATACTACATTTTTCAATGCATAGTGTGAGGAAATGAAAACAAATATAATCTTGTGAACTTTAAATTATAATTGGCTCAAAAGGACTGTATCCAGAGCCGTTAAACACTGGGGGAAAAAGTATAACGTCTATGGTACACAGGAAAGGCTGCAGGTTATCCAACCATTGTAAATAAATTTAAAAAAATAATAATTGTTCACGCTAAAAAGCGTGACGTCAGCGCATGCGCAGAAAGGGTGACTCGCGACGGAATCGAGTCCTGCGCTGACCGCCGCTCGCTCGGTCTGTTCGGATCGACGAGCCTCTCTAGGCGCACGCGCGCGCGCCCGCGCAGCCGACAGCTCTAAACAATAGACATTCGCGTCAGCACAAACAATATCGCGTACCTAAAGTGTAGTGTTAATACAAGTGCTGTGTACATCACTCAAACCAGGACATTCAATACATCCCTGCACAGACGCCAGCTCAACTAGCCAACAAGAAGGCTCAGCACGTCACCGCATCTCCCGTTGGCCCGTCCACAGACATCATCAAAGGTCAGTCAGTTTACCCACTCTTTTTCTTATCCTGTCTACTCTCCCATTCAAATTCCATCAGCTCTGCATCCTGTAGCCAGCGGCTACATTTTTGGTCCGTCGAGCGGAAAATTTTTGGTTTATATCACCCCCCGCCTCCCTCCCGCCGGCCCGTAACTTTGTTTGAACCAGCCCCCGTCGATTTACTACAGTCCATTTTCACCCGGTTACATATTTTGCCCTCTTTCCCGGCAAAAAAAAAAATATTTTGTGGTCTCGAATACCTATTGCGGGTAGGTAATTGGAACCGCCGCCTGGAAAATTCCATTTATCGGTATAGAACCGGCCCCCCCCCCCGCCCCTTTACAGAATAACTCATTTTCATCACGGTTGTAATTATTGTTCAGCTCAGATAATATAATTATATCCATTCGGCCCAATTGTTTATTACAGTCCACTATATTTCTTTATTAAACCCCCCCCGTCACTTCCAGGGATTAATTATCAGCCCTTATAAACCCCATACGTAAAATTAATTAAACTCAAAGTCAGCATTTTGCTCAACATTTTTTACATGTAATTCCCGACCCAATCTTTTCAAATGTTCTCGAAGTGATTCAACTTTGCTCGTAAATACATAGTTCACATTTTAGTTTCATATCGTGTTACAACGTTTTGAGTACCTACACTTCACTTTGTTTTCTATCGCGCGAAGAGGTGCAAATCTACCCACTGTCAAAGATAGTTCTCGTATCTTGCGAGATATTTTTTGTGAGAGTATAAATTCGCTTTATTTCGTGCATATACATACGTATTACGTATATTACTAAAGCGTGATTTCATCATTAGTTTGTCCGCTCATTTAGATCCGATTTCGGCTAGGTATTTTATTATATAAATAGAATAGCATTTAGCTTCGTGTAAGCGGGAAGTAGCATAATAACATAAGAGTGAACAAGCCTTGTCGATTGTAATCTTGTAATCGCGGTAATCTTGTGTTGCAGTAATATATTGCCGAACAGTTTTATCCTGATATTGTCTGCTTTTTATAGTAAATTTTTTTTTGTTTTTTCATCTCATCTCTGCTTTTATTGTTTATGGTACACATATAGGGTGTTCCACGTTGGTTTGTCAGCTCATATACAGGTTGTTTTTTAAAAAAAAAAAATTTTTTTTTTTTTTTCTTTCTCTTCTCTCTGTCGGGTTTATTTTCCGTGTTCCGTTTGAACATAGCCTTTGTTATTTCGGCCCGCGCAAGTTACAAGCTATCCGCACGTTGGAGTTGGTAGCGCTCAAGTTTTTAATAACTCATTTTCACATATAGTCACACTCATCACACATTCAATCAGCACATACACACTCAACTCATTTTCACTCACACATTCAATCAGCACATACACACTCAGCTCATTTTCACTCACACATTCAATCAGCACATATAGACACACTCAGCTCATTTTCACTCACACATTCACTCATCAGATACACATTCAGCTCATTTTCACTCTATGAAACCAGCACTCAGTCATCACACACACACTCATCACATACACACTCAGTTCATTTTCACTCAATGACTCCAGCTCCAACAGAGAATTCTTGTAACTCCGCACAACGTGTAGTGAACGTCACTAACACACCAATAATAGCAGACGTACATGGTCAATTTCACTCAGCACGAGCCCTGTTAGGTTTTATCTCACGTCGCGGTACTCCAGTTCTCATTCGCTCAGACTGCGGCACAAACTATGATGCAATCACTCACAAGCTCGCGAATCAGCACATAACTTGGTTCGGCGCTCTGCACGAAATAATACTCAACTCAAGAACCCTCTGCCCGATTTCATCCGACCCTACGGACTTTGAACCTCTCACGGCCGGACATTTCATTATTGGTCGTCCGCTCACCGCTCTACCTGAGCAGTCTTTTGACGACAGACCCATATCTGCTCTTAAACGGTTTCAACTCATTCAAGCGCTCTCTCAGCGTTTTTTGACTCTCTGGTCCAGATCCTACCTCCATACCCTGCAAACCCGCTCCAAATAGCTCTCCCCTTCTTCCCCTCCTCAAGTGGATGAACTGGTCCTCATCAAAGAGGATGACCTGCCTCCGCTCCAATGGAAGTTGGGGAGAATTCTCCGCACAATGCCTGGCAAGGATGGAGTGATCCAAGTTGTGGATCTGGACACAGCCCATGGAGCCGCAGCCCCGGCCCCCCCAGGATGTTCACGCTAAAAAGCGTGACGTCAGCGCATGCGCAGAAAGGGTGACTCGCGACGGAATCGAGTCCTGCGCTGACCGCCGCTCGCTCGGTCTGTTCGGATCGACGAGCCTCTCTAGGCGCACGCGCGCGCGCCCGCGCAGCCGACAGCTCTAAACAATAGACATTCGCGTCAGCACAAACAATATCGCGTACCTAAAGTGTAGTGTTAATACAAGTGCTGTGTACATCACTCAAACCAGGACATTCAATACATCCCTGCACAGACGCCAGCTCAACTAGCCAACAAGAAGGCTCAGCACGTCACCGCATCTCCCGTTGGCCCGTCCACAGACATCATCAAAGGTCAGTCAGTTTACCCACTCTTTTTCTTATCCTGTCTACTCTCCCATTCAAATTCCATCAGCTCTGCATCCTGTAGCCAGCGGCTACAATAATAATAAAGCCCTAGGGCAAAATAATCGACTTTCTGTTCGGTTTTGATGCATAAAAAGTGGGCCTTTACGAGCACATGCATTGAAAATAATTTAAATACTCAGTTAAAGGCGATAGGTAACCACAGATTTCTTTAAAATCACTAAGTAACCGACTTTCCAACGATAGCTTATGTTTATTTTGATAACCACACTCAAGGAAAGGTTACACAGGTTAACAAATTTCCTGCAAATAAATAAAAATAAAACACGACTGCGGTAAAATTGATTTACGAACAGTTTTCACGCATATAAAACGAGTCTTTACGAGCAGTTGCATTGAAAATTTAAAAAAAATTATTATTCAGTCCAATATGTTACTTTATTTAAATGTACTTGATTCTCACAAATCCCTAAACATTTTATCAGCTATTGACACAAAGACGAGTAAATATACTATACTTTATATTTCTGTGTTGACGCCATATTTGTTATAGGACTGCATGCGCTGTAGTTTTCAAAGGGCCAGCTTTCGGGCAGCTAACACCTGGCTATTCAGTTGAATGCCGTCACTTAATCAATTATCTATACCAGGGGTCTCCAAATTTTTTTGCCTTAGGGCCATACTGATTCCTCCACTAAGTTTGGTTCCTACTAGTTTGGAGACCCCTGATTTAGACGTACAATAAGACCTCCCGCCCACTATAATCCAGCATGTGGCGGTATATGGGAGCCCGCGCATTAGTCGGCCAAGAATTCCTGCGACAGTCATTAGAACCCACGTGAATGCACAGCAGCCAGCTGGCTGCACGCAGCCAGAATGAGACAACGCAAAGTATCGGCACAAAATTATTTTGTGGTATCGGGCTGCTCCAGTCTCTCGCAGTGTTGCCGACTTAGCGACTTTGTCACTAAATCTAGCCGAATTTCAATCGATTTAGCGATTTGATAAAACAGACGTTTCATACATTTTAGCGACTTTTTGCAAACTGCAAACAATTTGGCGACATTTTGTTAAAATTTTAGTTAAACTTTTATATAAAAATCTAACGACAAGAAAAAAATTTAAAGGGCAACACTGGTCTCTCGCGCACTTGCGTAGCAGCCAGACGTATTTTGTCATAGACGAATACAGCCTACATACTCCTCATAACAGGCGACCGATTTCTGTCAACACATCTGACTGAACGAGCAGACACAATTCGCCACTCAAAAATTATCTGTATCCGTAGGCCAAACCAAAATGGCTTCTATATTCATTAAGTGAGAGTCTTCGTCTTCGGGAAAGATAAGTTTGTGGTGCTATACGTAAGAAAGAATGACCTTGGAAGAGCCAAAAGGATTGCAGTACCTTGTTTCTCATGCCTCGGCTTGTTGAAAGAATTATTTGTACGCAAGATATTGAACAATAGACGTCTTTCTGGGCGGTATTGTCTATGTATTTTGTGTACCGCAGCGATTGAAATTCGCGACTGGTCGTCCATATGGCTACACACAACTGGCTGCTTTGGCTGCCTAGTGGGCGGGAAGCCTATGGAGGCCAATTTAACCATCCGGCTGTGACATAGATATGTCGTGGGGACATGTCCTTTTAAATAATAAAAAAAAAATCACAATTTAGTCCATCTAATGCCTTAATTTTTGTTCATTCACAAATAGTATTGACACATTATGCTTGATTTGAGATATTAGGGCCTTTACTGCCCTCGTTGTTTGTTTGTTCACAAACAGTATTAGCATATACTTGGTCCGATACGTTTTTGTTTTTAATTGAATACTTTTTTATGAATATCTCTTGTATCTCTTGCAAAGTCTTTCCTTTAGTCTCAGGAATATTTAGTTTCGAATATATCCCGACAGCCAGAACAAGACCGGCATAAAAATAAAATAGATATTTATAAGTCATATGGTCTGCCATCGATTGGAAATTTTTTACTGAAATAAATAAACAAAGAGCAGCAATTACACCGACTAGACCAGAAGCAACACTTTTAATATTAGGAGCAAACACTTCACTGATTAAAACGGGTACTATGGGATGCACACCAATACACATGTTTATCCGGTACAGTAAAGCGGTCACGATCACCAACCACTGGACGTCTGACCGATTGTACCCGAGCTCTAATAAATGGAAGCTCAAACCCCACGCAATGAAGGTACAACAAAAGGCCACACATGAGAATACTAGCATGGTGACTCTACCAAACTTGTCACTGACAAACACGGCCACCCAACTAGCAGGAATAGCCACGGCGCTCATGATCGTTACCAGAGTAGATGGAAGGATCACCTCAATCTTGCCAGCCATAATTATTACCTCCATGTATTCTATAATGGCATAAATCCCACTGAATTTGACAATACTGTAAACTACGTTAATCATGAGTAATGTATTCAGATTGACTGGATCGCCCAATTTTCGTAATGATTGCAGAAATGAGACGCGTGGACTAGTTTTCATGAACTCCTGAAGTTTAAAAAACTCGTCCGTTACGTTGGCGCCTCCATTGTAATATCTTAAAGCTTTCTCGGCCTCTTCTAGTTTGTTGCAGTTGATCAGGTAATGTGGCGTTGAAGGAAAAAAGCAAAAAGTGGCAAGGAAAATGACTGACAGAACTAAATTTACGACTCCGAAAATCCAGGATTCTACGTGTGTACCCATAAGGTTGCCTATCAGCAGTCCAACCATCATTCCATTTAACACAAAGCTAATAATAGTACCGCGAATGTTTGCATTTACTACTTCACCCAAGTATAGAGAAAACACTCCGTAGAGGCTTCCCACGGCAATGCCGCAACATATCTGATAGAGTAAGATTATTTTGATGTCGTTTGCGCATAGAAGGCTGAGCCATCCGCCAGCGAAGTACAAACCGCAGATATAGACAGATGTTTTAGTTCCAAGGAGGTAAGTCGCTACTGACCCCGCTATAATTCCTACTACTCTGCTCATGGCAGCAATGGAAGCGACCCATGTTAGCTGTTCCTCTGTAGCTTGGAACGGTGGATCTGGTCGGCTCAACTTGCCCAGGAACGGTGATATCCAACCAGTACTTGTTCCTATCATTGTCGACAACAGGAAAACTGAAAAAAAAAAAAAAGTTAACTTCCAACACGTCCCTTGAGACAATTCGGACCTTGGTTTCGTCTCTGTTTCAAATCAGAAGAATAATATATATGTAATATATATATGTAATATATAATATATGTATGTAATATAGGAGTCAACAGGTTGAACTTTATTTGATAAAGAAATTGAGATTTATTCAATCTAATTTTTTCGCTTATGTTAAGGTGTGTTAATTCGAAAACCATTGCGAGATTTAGGTTTAATAAGGCGTATTTTAGAACTTGTGATCTAAATAAACAACCTCAAGATAATGGATATTTTTACGAAAAAGCTGCAACTTCCACTTGCCTTCGTGTGACGTCACTTGAGAAATGGCTGTTTAGAAATGTATCCTTTGCTAAGATAAATTTATAATAATTCGCTTCCGACTGATTTGACAGCTGGATGACAGATGAGTAGACAAACAGACAGAGACAGACCACTTTGTTTTATAAGCAATCAATTGTGATGTGACAATCAGTGTAATGTCTAAAACTCTCAAGTGACGTCATATCGGACAATGCTTGAAAAAATCATAAAAAGATAATGGTTAATTTATAAATGCCAATGCCAATGCCAAAATAATGAAAAGTATGTCCTAAAATGACGTAAATTCTCTGATTTTCTTTTTTAATCTTTTAAAAATTAAATTCAAACAGTTTATTTTGCAAAGTAGGTATATATAATACACGTTTCACAAGTCAAAATTTTATCGTATAAAAATATATGTAATAAAATAATAAATGTACATGAACTAGATTAAAGGTTTATTTAATTTATGTAGCAATATGTATTTATGTATAATACAGAGTGGAAAAAATGCAAGGGCCCTGGAGGGGAACTACCTTAAATCCTTTAGTTAGCTCATTTTACTGAAACGAAACATTCCTTTATTTTTTAAAAGAAACAAAACTGCATTCAAAGATCTTCTAAAATTCGCTTGTCTCACCCGGGAATCTAACCAACTAAAAGTAAAAAAAATAAACCCTCGCTATTTTATTATACGAATCGGTTGGATTATTGTTACCGAAACCCCAGCACGAATCCAGGCGGCCGACCAAATCCCATAATATACATACTAATAGGTTACATATATTAATAGGTTAAATACATGCCTACCTCCGCCCATTGATTAGTCTTGCTAAGAAGAAGGGCAAGAAACTTAGCAAGATCATGTCTTTTTTTTTACATAAAACTTATACTATACAAATGACTTATATCTACTTTAACTAAGAGATAAGAAAATACAAGACAGCAGGAATTCAGGTTACTAAAAAAAAGAAAAACATATACAACGTGTAACAAAAAGGTGTAACCATATTTGAAGAGCTTATTCAGTCAATGGTATAGAACAACTTTAAGTATGGAACAAACCCTCTATCTCGAAAAAATAAATTAACTCTTTCATAGAAAAATGCAATGCCGCTCGGCTGAAATGTATGGAAGGGAGGATATTTTTTTGAGATTTCAGTATTGGCTCGATAGTAAAAGTTGTTCTATACCATTGACTGAATAAGCTCTTCAAATATGGTTACACCTTTCTGTTACACGTTGTATATCTTTGTCTACCCGTCTCATATAGTCTATTTACTTTTACAGTCTGTAATTAATTTAAGCCATGAGAGTTACGTTCCAATTTGAGTTGGAGAATTAAATTTCGGGTTAATTCATGGCAAAACTCTAATTAGTTGTAAATATATTATAAAACAATACAAATACAAACAAAACCATTTATTTCTCAAATGTTTGTATACATGCAAATACAAAAAAAGAAAGTACAAACACTATCAAATAGTCACAACAAAAGTAGATTTTGTCCAGTAAATGAAATAGACCGAAGGTTTATTGTAGGTAACTATACCTCATCGAGTACCAACATGACACAGTTACTGTGAGAAGAAGGACAAAAAGTTACTCCTAAAAAGTCGGCAGACCTTCATGAAACTTGGCAGGTTGTGTACAGCAGTGGCGTGCGGTCCATACAGACAAACAGACACTGTCTAACCTGACATATTACGCATATCGTAATAAATTTTCTGCTAAAATGTAGCGACACCAACCGCCATCTATTGTCATTAGCGGGAACTGCGAGTCTCAGTTCCGAGTCGCTCGCTCACTCGATGCAAAAAGACATCACGGAATGGTGTCTGTCGGTGTATATGTGTGGGTCATATTCCAACAGTCTATGTTTGTGTGCGTTACAGTAAATACATGGCACACAATGCAAAAGACGACGGCTTTTTACGATATTCACTGAAAATGCCACCTTCGCCTTGGTGGCTTGGCGGGCGGGCGCCATCCATTCTTGTTTTTCGTTCGTTCTTTACGCAAATTGATGACAAGCAGTATAAAAAAATAGCTAGTGCCAGTGTTTACTGTGAAAGTTATTCAATGTGACAACATGTTGTACAATGTGTATGTACAAAAGTTAGGAAATGGTGCGTTTTTGAAACTGTGTTTTGGTGATAAAAACAAATAATTGCGAAACGATATTTCAGGTAGCTAAACGCAAACAGTAACTTGATTATTTGGTAAGTTTTTACCAAGTTTTTAGGCTTTTAAATTTTTATGTCTACCCTGTCTAAAAACTCTGTGCACGCCACTGGTGTACAGTCATGAAAAAAGTGGGGCTTTTTTCATGTCAAAATATATCCCGCGTCGGTACCCATTCCATAATCTTTGCGAAGAATTTCAGTGTTTCAAATTATCTTATTCCAACAAAACATTACCAAATTTTACAAATCGGGAAACAATTTAACCCATTATCTAAGAACTACGTGTTCTAAGAACACATAAGGCAAATTAAATGATTTGAATAAATATATTAACTTAGCGGTCATAACAGACGTTTCAACATTAAAATGTCCACTTACTACACCATTTTTCTTTGTATCAAATAACAATTTTAGCACATCTTACATAGTTTTTTCAAAAATATTGTAATCTTCTCCCGAAGGTCGGTAGACACAAACTATTATATAGTTACTTATTTCTACACAGGATAATTCTACTTGGTGTTCAACAGAAAATAATCCGCTTTGATTAATTAAGTGAAGATTCGTAACGCCCTTACTCGACTGATTCGAGAAATAGAACAGGTATTTCGTACTATGTATATGCAATGAGGGTTACTATCGACGTCAGGCGGCGCCACTGAGGCGACAGGTATAGAAAAACGTCAAATGCACGCGAAACGGCGAAAGCTATGGCTTTTATTAGTTATTTGTGTATTAGTCGAGATAAATTCATAGTTTCAGGTTTATTATTCAAGGTACGGTGCAATGGAAGTAAATTAATTAAGATTAGAGCTAAAGAAAAGAGGGGCTAAACAGTGGCGTAGCTATCATAGGGCCAGCTGGTGCAGTGCACCAGGGCCCCGGAGCTCAGGGGGCCCTCCAACCTAAGCTTTGAAAAGAGCGGGTCAGCCAATTCGCCAGCTCCTGAAGCTAGAAAACCTCGACCCTGCTCACAAGAATTTTCAAGTGAAGTTATAGACGAATTCGCAAAAATTAAAGCGCGCAAGAGGTTGTGAATTGCACAGGGAACTCTGTTAAAAATCGTTTTTCTTTGTCATCTATTGATCTCATCTGTATAATAAAGATTTTATAATGCGTCGTTGCTTATTTATTCCCATTTTCTTTAATATAAACACAGAGATTTTACCTCTCATAGAGATGACGTATGAATTAAGCCTACTAATGATAAGTTCAACTCACTGTATCCTGTATCCTATTCTTATTCCTATCTATAATTTTGAAGGCCAATATAAGTTGAAGCTACCGTGAAAGAGGGGGTGAGGGCCCGATTTTTTCTCTATGCACCGGGGCCTTTGCCTACCTAGCTACGCCACTGGGGCTAAAACGTTTTCGAACATAACGGAACTGCACATCATTGCGGCATTGTTTATTCGCATTTAAGAAAGAAAAAAAATATATTATATGGATAAGCAAAACAAAAAATCGAACTTCTATGTAAATCTAACCTAACAAACCTTTGACATATACCTTACGTGCCAGTGGCGCCAATTGGTGGCCTTTATAAAAGTAGACCCCATTACCATCAGCGAAAGAGATAGATTGACGAAACAAACCTTTTGAGCGAGCAAGACAGGATATTGCTTGGTCGGCTCGGTTCGTTACAAAGCCGAGGCTGAGCTAAGCGATGAAGTCTAGTGTTACCGCTTTGTTACATGTTGAATATTGTTATGGACGCCACCACAACATTAAGCGCCGGTTCCTCCAATCATGTCCTAATTTGTATGCACTGGATATTGTTCTCACTGAATTTAAGTTAAAGTTAATGGACTGTATGTAATAAAAAACAACACAATATTGATCATATGTACCACTATTCAATCCGTCAGAGATCTCGCTTTGCACTTTGCACTAGCTAAGATAACTAGGTTTCTACCTAGTCGCACAAAACTGCATTTCCTAAATGCAGTATCTCACTGAAACCCTAGATGCACTAACTGCATTTCCTAAATGCAGTACCTCACTGAATGCCTAGGTGCACTAAAGCTGCATTTTCTAAATGCACTATTTCACTGCACTCCTATGTGCATGCAATCCTAGATTCCTATTGGCACTGCAATTCCTAGGTGCACTATTTCACTGCTTTTGAGCATAGGTTCCGGCTCATAGATATTACTATATATATTCCTATATATATATATAGGTACTGTCACTACTGCACTACACTGGTATAACTATTACTGGTCTTGATTTATTAGCTGGAACTGAACTGGAACTGGAATAATTCCCTTGAAATTGGCCCTATTTTTATCCTATTCTAATCTATTTTATTGTGTGCGTATAATAGCGATATGATCGTCTGAGGGGAATGAAGTGAGGGGGAAGAGCTTTAATTTCAAGTGCTATAACATAACTATTATAAATTTACATATGTCGATGGAAAATACCCAGAAATTTTCCCTAAGTGTAAACGAGTTGCACAATCAAGAAGAGAGAGACACAACAACTATGAATAGCAACTATTGCTATGCTCTCACTCTTTCTAGAGAGGGCGCTTTAATTATTAGTAAACTACTTTGGAATGCCAGTCATTTTGTAAATTAATCTTATTATCTAACTTAGTCTACTAGGTTGTATATTATTTATTATTTGTTTTCTTAGCCTAGTATATACAAATCAATTTAACTTATTCTATGCGTCGTGTACAAATATCACCGTCCTTTTCTGCAAATGGCGAAGTGTAAACAAAACAAACAGAAAGTATTTTAAGTTTTAAGGAAATTTTCTGGTTTTGGTATACTTTCGAGTGGAAGGTGATTCCATGAAATTTGTTATAAAATAAAAATATGCATACGAAGGCATATCTGCAGGTTTTTTCTGGATTTTATAGCACAGGTAAAGGTGTTTTCAAACACGTGCATACAAACGCCGCCTGGAATACTACTAAACAAAGATAGGCCCGCTGGACCTGTATTTGTGGATCCAACCGCGTTGTGGTTATACCGCATCTTCACTAAATTAATCAAAGGTTATACGACGTCTTTTCTTTCTTTTGCCTTTATATTATTTTTGACGAGAATCATAAAGCCATCTTTTTGTATCGTTAATCTATTGTAGCAGCAAAGAACACTAAAATTATTGACATTAAACTGCATATTTTGTTCAAGTAAATGGTGTTTAGTTATAAACAAAATACTCTTATTGTCAAGCACTAAATACGTAAATACCTCGATCTGTAGAATTCTCTCCTGAAGTCGATCATGGACGTGACGGAAAAGTTCTAAAATTGTGCCCATGGCCATACGAGACCAGATACCAAAGAAGCATTCGCTTAAAAATATCAGACCTCGCCTGTATTATGAGATCCCGACGAAATGTTCTAGTTTGAACAAAAAGAAAATATGGTGGCCAGAAACATCACTACATAGTATAACACCAAGTCGCTTCCCGCTGTCTGTCTGTCCCTATGTATGCTTAGATCTTTAAAACTACACAACGGATTTTGATGCTGTTTTTTTTTAATAGATAGAGTGATTCAAGAGAAAGGTTTATATGTATAATTCATGCATAATATGGTAGAGAAACACTGATAATTTTAGAGGTTCCTAATGTGATGTCGTAAGTAAGCACATTTTTTGCGCTTACATTGCAAACGCCGGCTGAACCCTACGAGATAGATCAAAATAATGTATTACAGTATTGTACACCTTAAAAAGGTCTACAAAAAAGTGCAAAATGGTATATGTCTATCTCTTAGGGATAACCCACAATAACCATTTTTTATCCTTTAATTTTTACGAGAAATTATGGCTTATTTACGAAGCGATTTTAAGCAATACAGCATCCTTATTCATTTAAATTTAATATAGATCAATATGGCCCTTTACAGCATGTCAGGGTCAAACTTTCAACGTTTGACAAAAAAAACTGTGAATGTTGTATATAAAGAAATGTAGTATATTTAGTATCAGCATTGCACCCGTGCGAAGCCGGGGCGGGTCGCTAGTAAATACATGTTCTGAGGAAGTGACGCCATTATTTTGGTCGAAGGAAAGTATGCACGTATTGGTTTGTCCAAGTTCCAAGGGAAATCAGCCACCAAAACGCCAAATCAAATATAAAATTTATAAAAATCCTGGTATAGTATAGAAAATATGGTATTGTGGTGTAAAAAGTGTATATATTTATACCTGCTTTGCAAAATAATCTATTTGAATTTGAAAATATTATTTCCTGATCATTGGAAATCTCTTCCAATTATTTACATTTTTAGAAAATAAAAAGCTCACCAATTAATTCATTTTTGAATTATACCCAACCAATCCCAAAATATAGACGCTCGCCGCAGCAACGGCGAAACATCCAGAAAATAAGGATAAAACCATCAAAACGAACAGGTAAAAAATATACAAGGTGACTTCTTGATTATCGTCCGAATTCATACTGGAGGCTTGATAAGTGATTAGTGAAATTCGTAAAATTAAATTTCGAATTCATACAGTAATTCTCTTCCAGTTCCGAGTGAATTACTATGGGGAGTCGAAATTTCATTTTACGAATTTCACAAAAATTTTTATTGATCCATGATACTGATCACTTATCAAGCCGCCAGCATGAATTTGGACGATGGTCAAAAATTCATCTTGTATATTCAAACACGTGACCTCTGGGGCTTGATCCTCTGATCCCCTACCCTTTAATGCTGCACGAATCACCGGCGAATCCAGAGACAGCACGACATCTCGCCAACTTCCATAGAAAAAATATACCTTTAAATACAAAATTGACCGAACTAAAATATCTCCATTTATTCAAAATTCAACCTTAACCCTTAATTACGTGTCACTTGACATTTTGGACCCAACCAATCAACATGGAGAAATCCTTCATAACAAAGTTTAACCCAAAACCAGTTCTCGTACCAATCAAACGCTCGAGCAAGCTAATAATTGGGATGAAATGGCGAAGAACACCATATTTAAATCTCACTAGCAAATTTGCTACGCTACAACAACAAAACACATTTCAGATCCAAAGAAAGCAATAATTGAAAAATAAACCCGGCCAAGTGTGAGTCAGACTCGCGTACCTAGGGTTCCGTATTGTGAATAATAAATTAAATTTTGTCTTTTTTTTTTCGTGCAATTCTAAACCGCTTTATTTTTCCTGTAATATTTAAGTTAACACATATTACCATGGTTTTTTCATATTTTTAGGATCACCAGTTTTGGAGATAAGGGGAGGATATACCTTTTTTATAATTCTTCAAGGATTTCTCGAAATAGATGCCATTAAATACAGCCAAAATCTATATTTTTACAATCAGCTTTTTAATACCTACAATTTGATATCCATATTGTATTTTTATAAAAATATTTTTAATTTATTTTACATATTTTTGTATATTTCTCATTTGTGCTCAACTTTTTTTTAATTGCTATAGTTTTCCTGTAATTGGCCAGTTATGGTTTATAGTCGACATTGTTTCAGATTTTTCGGTCTACCAGTTTTGGAGATAAGGGGGGGGACATACATATTTTTGTGGTTTTTCAAAGATTTCTTGAAACCAGTGCCAGTAAAAAGAGTAAAAGTATATATTTTTACAATCAACTTTTTAATATCTACAATTCGTTACCCATACTGTATTTTTAGGATAATATTTTTTGTTTTTCTCACTTTTGCTTTTTTTTTACAATTTATTTAATTATATATTTTAAAATTTATGTAACATTACAATTAAAATAAAAAGGAATAAAATTTGCTTTGGCAATATTTTGAACAATTTCAAATTTTGCATATTTTTTTACACCGTGTTATGTGGGCAAATTAATCCTATTTTGTGCCAAATTTCATGTCTTTATCTAAAGTTGTGAGGCTGTGACGTACGGACGGAGGGAAAACGGAGTCTCATTATAAGGTTCCTTTTGTACCTCTTAGGTACTACGGAACCCTAAAAAGATAAAAAACTATGTTCCAATGCGGTTTTAAGTTTTTTTCACTACGTAAAAACGTTGCAAAAAAACTGAAGTTTTGGGTGCGTAAATCAAAAGCGTAAGACATGCGGCCTTTTGTCTTACTTCAATATCTATCGCTATCGCTTTCAAAGCCATCGGGTGATTTCATTTCTAGCCAACCGTGAATCATTTGAAAGCGATAACGATAGATGTTGAACTTAAGGGCCTTACTATTGCCAAATGAGTACTTTCTAAAGCCTACTCCTCGTTTACGGCCAAACCAAAAATAATGAAAAAATGTATTATTAATAATCAGCTCTTAGACAACATATGCAACATTTTTCTATTTCGTACCACCAAAACTTCTACATGAAAAAATGTATTAACTAAATGGTGTTTTTTGGCTTGAATTTCCTACTGCTCCTAAGTGGCTTGGCCGGTTGAATTCATTTATGCTTTGATAAATAGATAAACTTGATAACTATAAACATAACATAGGATTATTCAATCGAACAATCACGTCCAAGTGAAAAGTATAATTTTCTGCTATTTCGCCCTTTCAAGGACGCAGCGAGCGTCGTAACAGCCACTATGCATTGCGCGCTGATATGAACGTTATTTCAATGTCGTTTCCGTTGATATTCGTACTGACAAATATCGAGCTGCTAATTTGGCGATGGTAATCGCCTTAAAGACAAAGGCACCAGTACTTATTCCAAGGAACGCCGACTCCTAAATATTTTTTGGCAACCATTCCATATATCAAATAAAAAAATTCTTGAGATCCAGCCTGGTGACAGACGGACAGACAGACGGACAGCGGAGTTTTAGTAATAGGGTCCCTTTGGTTACCCTTTGGGTACGGAATCCTAAAAATAAATTCAACATGGTATAAAAGAGGTCCTCCCAGAAATGGTTATTAAACCGCAAATCGGTCTATCCTTTTGAGTTCGATATTGATGTGAAAACATACGAAAATATTTGTCCTCTTATATTTGTACACTAATGCAAAAATGTAATAAAAAATTAAACCAATAGATATTTTTTAATACAGTTGCTCAAAAAGTGGCGTATTGCAGGGACGTATAGCGTTCGGGATGTGGGCTATTACATACTCGAGCTTTTTCTTTACCTTTTCCGAACTCGTGCGTTCTCTTTCCCAACTATCAAAATAATGTCTATTAAAAAGAAAAAACCAACCACGAAGTGTTTACAAAAAAAAAATCATAGAAGTTTTTATGATTCATGCAAATATTTCTAAAAAGAAGCTACTAATTTGTTTCAATATCAGATTTAATGATTTGATTCAATGAGTTAGGTTAGGTTTCATTTCATTTCAATCTCATTAAATTTCATTTTCATTTCATATCAATAAAAAAATTCTACTGAAGACTTGGCTGTATGGGCATAGTTCCCTTTGCCTACCCAGAATGGGTGAAGAAAACAAAAAAAATCTCTGCTTATATTCTTTTACGGTTGGCGCCATTTTCCAAAAATTTTCTTTGCGAGTTTAGTTGTTTGTCGCACAAAATGAGTAATTTCGACGATATTTTATTTGAATTTACACCACCGAAATTCAGTATAATTGCATTCGAAAATTATCAAAAAGGGAAGTGTACAGCTCAAGCAATCGGGATAAACAAATTTGGTAATATGCCAAAAGAAATAGCTACGTTTCTTGGTCTGCCAGATGCTGAGTATTATACTGGGCACATTATTGGCAGATTCAGGAGCCAATTTGACGTCCTTAAAGAGACTAGGAGGTTGGAAGTCAGACAAAGTTGCAGAAGGCTATATTACTGATTCATTAAACAACAAACTAGAAACTAGGAAAAAAATCACACAATCCATTAATTTAAAGTCTAGTCCGTCTCCTTCACATGACAATACTGAAGAGAACGTTCGTCCATCTACCTTCGTTGATAATGATAATTCATCAGATCCAATTCCATCAACTAGCAAACGCCATTGTATAACACCTTTGACAAATATACATGAACAATCATACGAAATTAATAATAGTTTGTCTCAAACAGTAAATATGCAACCTAAAACTTCCCCAGTTAGTTTAAAAAACTGTACCAATTTCAATGTATATGTGAACTATAACTTTTATAAGAAATAAATGATTAGTTAGTTGAGTTTATTGTGTTTTTATTATTTTATTAAATTGCTTCATTTTTTCGCAACTGTATTAAAAATAGTTGTTCAGTACACGTGCGGAACCGTCATTGCAACTTGTTCCGACTGTCGTCTGAGGTCAACCCTCACCTTCGGCTGCGCCTCGGCTCGGGTAGACATTTGTCGGAACTCTTTGCAATGACAGGCTTTCCGCACTCGTAATGAAATATACTATTTACCCGTTTTAAAATTTCTGGTAATCAACATGTTTCAAAAATACAACAATATTGAGTACAACAAAGTTTACTCAATAGTCATTCAACAAATATGTATTACCTATGTATTGTGTATGCTGCCATCGCAAAGTTGCCATTGGTTTCTGTAAATTAGAACTTCAAAAATTCTAAATAAAAAAAAAATTATTCTAATATATAAAAACCAATGGAAACTTTGCGGTGGCAGTATACACAAAACATAGGTAATAAAGTTTTGTTGAATAACTATTGAGTGAACTTTGAATTTAACCCTTTAATACATTGCGTATCAAAGATGAAGGGCTTGTAAATTTATTATAATTATATTTTTTGTGAAATATTATAATTATTTGTATATATGAGCTAAAAATATCTTTGGCAATAGCTCTGAATTTTTTTTTTATTAAAATTCGTTTATTTATTTTTCTTTATTTCTTTTTTGTATTTCCTGGCATTTTGGCGGGAAAATTGATAAAGAGAGCTTTAGGAAAAAAAATCTAATAAATATTCTGCTTGCAAATATTTTTGTAGTTTTTTGATATTAAAGTCAAAAAGAGTTCAGCTTTACAAGTACCTAAACAAAAAAGAAAATTTAAAAAAAAAAATTATAGCAAACAATTTTTTTTTCTTGTTTAAGTTTGTAACCCCCCTTTACATTAAAAAATGTTTTAAATATTTTTTTCATATTTTTTTGGTACTTATCTATCACTGTTTTGTTTTCAATTTCATACAAAAATAAAATGTCATGCATTAAAGGGTTAAGTGTTCTGTTTTGATTAATTAGAAAAAGGCGGATTTTTCACAATCCGGCTACGATACCATCGTAGAAATCGTAGTAAAAAATGTCTGTCTAGCCGTACAGGTAAAAATTCACAACTAATAATATCCAGAAAGTTACCTTCTATTGCTGCAAGCCATTGCATGTTTGTCCCAGCCTTAGACATTTGGACGTTTTTCACCGAGGCAAAAATATTATACTTGATTTTAGAACGACCACTCTTATCTACACTAAAACACAATTTGAGCATGCATTTTACACTAATTACCAAAAGTAATTACTGCATTTCAGGCAGAATTCTATGGCTAGCATACATTTTGCGCATGTATTAAATAATAATGAGATAATGAGACTGTATTTGGTTTTGGTATTGTAGATTACTAGACAATCGTGTCGATTCGGTGTAACACGACTTAGTTTGTTTTGACAGGACTGATCTTACCTGACCTGACTGAAGCTAGCGAACCACTTTTAACGAACGACTTTTAACGAACGCGACGACGTTACGCCTCACACTCACACACACATTGTGAGGCGTAACGTCGTCGCGTAAACGTCTTCACTCGCCCAGATGAAGGCAGTCTAAATCTGCTGAAACTGGTCGGCTTTCCCGATCATAACACGTATTGAGGTGAGCCGTTTTTATATAAATCATGAATTATCCTCAAGTCTCATTTAATTCTACAATCAACTTCTTTTTTATTTTTCACATGTTAAATGTCTCAAATTAAATTCGACGATAGGTAGTATGTGAACTAAATTGCATGTCTTGGCGAGACAGCGAGTCTCGTCACGCTCGCTCGTTTCTGAACGTGGCTGAACGATAGATGTAAAAAACAGGCCAAGTGCGAGTTGGACTCGCGCACGGAGGTTTCCGCACCATTATCTATAATAATATCGCGCCAAACTTCTAGTCCGCTGGGAAGTTGCTCTTCAACCGTCACGCCGGCAGGGGGGTGGGGGACACTTGACTCTAACAAAAATTAACACTTTTAATTTTAATATTTTGCAATCGGAACCCTGCATCGAAAAATGGTCTTCTCACATCCCCAATATTTTTAAATTACCTGTCCAACGACACCCCACACTATGGGATAGATGAGAAAAAAAAATCATCCCCACTTTACGTGTAGTAGGGGTACCCTAAAAAAAAATTTTTTTCAAAATTTTACTGTACCACTTTGTCGGCGAGAGAAATATGTATATTCATGCTAAATTACAGCTTTCCAGTACTAATAGTCTCTAAGCTAAGCCGTGGATAGACAGACAGACAGACAGACGGACATGGCGAAACTATAAGGGTTCCTTGTTGTTGACTACGGAACCCTAAAAAGACAAACAAAAGCCGGACGAGCCGGACGCAGTCAAATTGGGTTGGACAAGAGATCAAAAAGCCTAACACTGTCCGGCTTTATCCGGACGGATGGCAATGCTACGCGGAAGCATAATCCACTCATGCAGCGGTATCCGCGTCAGAACCTGGACCTACGTCTGACCTGCTCAGTGCCGGTTTTAGCATTGACGGAGCCCTGGGCGAGAATTCTACGGCGCCCCCTATCTGTTTCCTAAATTATTCATGTGCAAAAAAGGAAAAAAAAACAAGGGAAAGATTATTTCAATCTTCAATTATGACCATTTATTTTAACATAATTCCCATAGCTTAATTTTTAAAAGATTTTATTTTTAATTTTTTTCGGAGAATTTACGTCATTTGAGGACATGGTTTTCATTATTTTGCTATATATATTGACCATTATTTTTTATGATTTTTTAAAGAATTGTCCGATGACCTTGTCACTTGAGAATTTTAGACATTATACTGATTGTGATGTGTGATTGCTTATAAAAAAAGTGGTCTGTCTCTGTCTGTCTACTCATCTGTCATCTAGCTGTCAAATTAGTCTGAAGCAAATTATTATAAATTTATCTTGATAGCAAAGGACACATTTCTAAACAGCCATTAATCAAGTGACGTCACACAAGGGCAAATGGAAGTTGCAGCTTTTTCGTAAAAATATTCAGCATCATGAGGTTTTTTAGACCAAAACTTCGAAAATACGGCTTTTTAAACCTAAATATCGAAATGGTTTTCGAATTAACACACCTTAAAATAATTTAATCTATGCCAATTTAACAAAATTTTACTTTTCTTGCCTGTCTATTAGCAAACTCCTTTATTAAGACACCGAAATCGATGTTTTCTGCTATTTCATTTTCGATTGATAGAGTTGCCAAGTTTGTCAATCTAGATTGAGATAATGTCAAAACTCACGAGGGCGCGACTGTTGAAATTCTTCCCAAAGTGAAACTAACTTCAAGCTGGGGGCCTGAAACTGACCCAACCTATTTGCAACTACGCTCGCCGCGCCATCCCATGATCCAAACTGACGAGGGGGCGCTGGCGCCCCTTGATGTCTGGCGCCCTGGGCGGTCGCCCAACCACGCCCTACCCTAACGCCGCTACTGTCTGACAACGCCGAGTTCTTCCCCTCAGCTCTCTGAGCCTTTGTCGGTCGACGCGTCAGCAACTGAATCTTTGGCGTCAAATTGGCAAAATTGGCAAAAACTTAGGGCCCTTATTAGGGAATAAACTTACTCAAAAGTCACCAATATTTGCAAATTGTGTCCATCCACCCATCCATCAGCCTAGTTCGTCCACTGCTGGACTCCACTCCACTCCCGGCAGTCATCCTGGAAGAATTGCCCACACTCACACACGCTGGGCAGGCGGGCGGCCGCTGCCCGTCACCAGTCTGTTCCATATAAGGCCCGGCTATTAGGGATGGATATACCGCCATCCATCGGTCCCAGGCATGGTGGGCCTCTTGGTTTTTTGTCTGTGAGCTGTCCTCTTACTCTCCCCCGAATTACTTCGAGGGGGAATTTTTTTTTGTTCTTTATTTATGAAACAATAAAAATTGATACTCGATATATTTCGGCTAGTATGGAGCCGTCATTGGTCGAATCCACGGATTTAGAACAGAGGTCGAATCATAACGTGGGCCGAAATATATGGAGTAGGTACCTATTTTATTGTTTTACTTTTAATAAATAAAGAACAGAAATAAATAAAAAGTGACAAAATACAATATTTTGGTACGAATTCTTACATTCTTACTTTTCTTTTGACGGAATATATTTTGTACCTTGCAAATTATTAAAAAAAAACAATTAACTAATAAGTCAGCATGCATCTAACCTTGTATTGAATCAGTTACAATGTGTACAATAGGAAACTTTTCAATACCAGTCATAATAGATGGTATTTGTTAAAACAATTATTTTCATAATTTTGTCCCTATATAAGACTCGACTCTAACAAAAATTAACACTTTTAAGCTTAATATTTCGCAAACGAAACCCTGGATCGAAAAATAGTCTTCTCACACCCCCAATATTTTTAAATTATCTATTCAACGACACCCCATACTAGGGGATAGACGAGAAAAAAAAATTATCCCTACTTTTACGTGTAGCGCGTTGGCGCGATCTGTACTCGTTAACTTGTAAAGCCTTCTTATCTGTGATAGTTTTCCTTTTAATTTCGTTATGTATACTACTGCTGTGATTTTTTTCACGTCTCCAAATACAACCGTCACGCCGGCGGGGGGGGGGGGGACACTTGACTCTAACAAAAATTAACACTTTTAATTTTAATATTTTGCAATCGGAACCCTGCATCGAAAAATGGTCTTCTCACATCCCCAATATTTTTAAATTACCTGTCCAACGACACCCCACACTATGGGATAGATGAGAAAAAAAAATCATCCCCACTTTACGTGTAGTGGAGGTACCCTAAAAAAAAATCTTTTTCAAAATTTTACTGTACCACTTTATTGGCGTGATAAATATGTATACCCATGCCAAATTACAGCTTTCTAGTACTTATAGTCTCTAAGCTAAGCCGTGGACAGACAGACAGACAGACGGACATGGCGAAACTATAAGGGTTCCTTGTTGGTGACCACGGAACCCTAAAAACTACTGAATTTAACTTTCCCATACAAAGCTAACAGTAGGTCTTTAGGCAAGTTGATCAGTATAATCGTACATTATATGGTTTCGCTTAAAGATACCTGTCCATTTTCACCAGCGGGTCTACCGCGTAATTTTGATTTTCATCAACATCAACTTGAGATTGAAATTTGTCGTGCGTGCGACGACGCCCGCCTAACATGCCATCTCTTTTGCACGCGTTGAATTTCGCATGCATTTGCTTGAAGTTGATACAAATCAGAATTACGCGGTAGACCCGCAGGTTACCACTATACATTTAAAAAATATGAAGACAAAATCGTCCGCCTTGATTGGTGCGCGAAGACGGCAAGAGACCGGACGGAATGACTTTAATATCAGGCGTTTAATTGTCTGCAGCACATTTTTATTTATTTATTTATTTATGTAGGAACGGAATGTTTTAATCTGCGTAGAAAAAAAAAAGAAAAAAAAACAGAATGATAATGGAGGTTTAGGCGACAAGTATTCTTCTCGTGGTTATTTTTCGAAAATAAAGAAATAAGGAGGAAAGGTGTTTGTTTCCGTGGCCTTTATCCCACATTTATTTAAAAAGGAACACCAACACAATAATTATACACAATTTATTTACAACATTTAAATTCTGATATGCCAACCAGTTACAGGCGTGTACAACATTCATCATTAAATTACAAACACAAAGCAGACATTCTATAGCAAGAAATAAAGAATTAAAATAATAATTAAATGAATGTACGTGCAAAACTCCAACTAGCTTAAAATTATACAAAAAATATAACCAAAACATAAGTTCGAGACTAAGTAAAATTAAACAAAACACAATCATAGCAAGCTATTCCTAAACTTGTACAAGGATAAGTAAAAAATATCAAGTTCCGGCACAGTTTGGCTTTTCTCGTTAGCATTCTGGTGATTGGTGAATTAAGACCTAAGTTAGTTTTACTGATAGGGCAGCAAAATATTTTACCGATGGGCTTACGAGGGATATTATAGGCACACCGATACAAAGATCTTCTCGAGCAACTGCGGGCACGGTGTTGCACCAACTAGCTGGTGAAGGAAAGTCAAGTCAAGCATGGTTCACGTGCGTACGCAAAACATATTGATAAGGAATAGAAGGGCCATGAAAGCCGAGACTGCGACACACAAATGTGTTCAATTCACCACATGTATCTATAGACGATATTTTTTACTTATCATTTTCTTAATTAGGTTTAGTTTATAGGAAATCTTAGTTCAATAATGTTATTTAAAACGTTTTTCTTTATGTTACATTCCACAAAAAGTCCAACATCAGTAATGTTATTAATTTATTTTTACCATAGACTAAGTATTACTACGTATAGACCGACAACTCCCAAACATTAAGGCGTAGCAAATTTTTCACGTGCCCTAACGACACTAGGTGTCGCCAAGTGTTGCAAATAAGCATAATTTGTTTAATTGGCTGCAAGTAAACTCTCATGGTTACCAAGTAAACATGTGGCTATAATAGTTTTGCTTAGAAAAACTAGATGGCACTAAGTTGTCGCCAATAACAGTGAATATTTCAGCGCCATCTATTATCGAAGTGGGAATTATTTTTATGTTACGTGACATCACTGTGCCACTAGCATCACCAATCGGTATTTTTAACATCGTGTTCGTTAGAGGATTTAGCAACGCCATCTAGATTTCATTAGAATTTTACTCTTTTTTTGTGGCTACAAACTGATGTGTGGGAACTGCTAGTCTATACGTAGTAATACTTCGTCTATGATATTACTTACTAGCTCCTTCTGCGGCTCAGCCCTCGTGCCCTACAGTAAGCAAATGATATATTTTTTTCAGAAACTCTCGCTCCTTCTTAATTTAATATACAAACTGACAATATCATAGAACCCTTTTTCTTTATTTACTCGAATGCAGGTCGATCATAGTACAATATATTTTAATCAAAGTAATATCAGCTTGTTGACAATTTATCTAGGATTACAACGGTATGCCATATGCGTGGTATTTCCTACCAGGAAAGCCATAAAAACCACTAAACTACACCACGTCACGCGCGGCCCTGCGGGTGCCTGGAGGGGCAATCACTGTAGGGCGACAAGGGTGCGCGCGGCGTATCAGGTTAGGGGTTATACAGCAAATTACTTAAATTATAAAACAAATACAGAAAAAAAAATGAAAACTTTAAATAACCTAACACTTAATAAGGGAAGGGGACACCATTCGCTCAGTTATCAACCTGGGGGTATTTCGGGAAGAGAGAGAAGTTTGGTTTGATTACCCTCACACATAATACAAACAAATAAGTCTAGCGTTACATGGAGATGCATTTTAACAAACTTAAAATTAAACAAATTAAACAAAAGACAATATACATTATACTTAATAACTATCGATATTACCTAACAATTATAAAAGTATTATATAGTAGGTATGTGCCTTGCCAGGCAACCCCATACGCGTTTATTCAACTCTGCCCCGTTTTCAGCTTGGGCGTTATTTTATTAACATCCTTTATAGCCTTTATGTTGAACAGGGTCACTACGATGATAATAAAAAAACCGCATCCAAATCCGTTCAGTGCTTCCGGAGAGGTGCGTGAACAAACAGAAAAGAGTTCTAAAATCGCTGATTTGTATTTTATGACTTTTCTTTAGCACCCCCTTTCTATTTTTATTACTTTTCTTCAATGTAATAGGCTCTGGGTACTGGGTTCTACTCTTTAATTATTTATGTAAATTGATATAAGAATAGGGTAGTTTTTACAAAACGAAAGCCAATATAAACATAAAATTAAACCGGAAAAGATCGGACCATGATGGGGTCCAGAAGGGCAATGATTATTCCAGCAAATTTCGTCGCTTGGTAGGTTGGTGTCAGGTGACAAGAGCTGCAGCTTATTTTGGTTAACGTATCAGCTTAGCCATTCAGCGAGGTAACGCTGCTAGCGTCTGGGGCACCCTGCCATGTGGCAGCAGCAACCTCGACAAGGTTTTTATTTACTTTAGCTTTAGATAGGTTTAATTTTATTTTATAATTTAATTGTAACACAGTTACAACGACATATATTGCTTATGTTCTAATCCAATGGTTTAATTTATTTTCCTTTTTGAATTTATCCATTTAATGTTGATACTGCAACACATGAAATACTTTCCTCGTATTTAACTTCAGTTTTAATATTTACAGCCGGTTTCTTTCCTCCTGCAAATAAGGATAAATATTATGATTGAAATAGGGATTTGGTCGGCCGCCTGGATTCGTGCTGGGGGCTCAGTTGGTGATCATTGAACCTTGTTCCTGGTCTCTGGCCAGCCCCTCTATTATGTATCTTTGGTTGCCAACTGAACTGGGTGCTTATCATCAAAAACATAGATAAAAACTGGACTTTCAAAATTGCCTTTAGGGGGTATTGAACTATTTACGAACTGTGACGTCACTTCAAGTGCGAACATATCCTTAGACAATCGGAATTCGATAGTTGATCTATGTTTTTAATGATAGGCACGCAGGATATATAAATAGTTTGCAATATTCCCCTAAACATTCTTCTGCGGTAGGGCGAGCGGTGCGTGAGGGCGGGCGATGCTTGAGTTAGCATTGTGAATAGCAAGATGTTTAGCGGAATATTGCCAATTATTTATATACCCAAAACATAAATAGTTATTTTCACAACTAAATTACGTCGTTGGAACGATTTGATAATAAAACGTCGTTGGAACGATTTGATCTTGATTATTAAAGTATACACATGCGACCTGGTAGCACAGAAGCAAGCTATTATCAAGCATATGCTACTAAGTACCATGTGTATTAATAGACATTGCAAGAAAACAGCATGCTCAAAGATGAAGAATCCCACGACGTTGGATTTTCGAACATGCTACCTGAAGTGCGGGTGGAAGGGGGTGCGCTTTGAGCATGTTGGAATGCGTTTGCTTACCAGCATGCTAGTTTTGACGGGTGCTTGTAGGCGTTGCATCTTTACTTTGAAATATACTTACTTTGACGAAAAGACTTTAAAGATGAAAAGAAAAAGTAATCATGAGTGTTGATGGAACATACTGTCACCGCTCCATAGAAACATGCAAGGAATAATGCATGTGAAGATCGCATTAAGCTCACAAATTATTACCTAGCTTTTATTAATGCACTTAGTTGCTAGCTAGCAATAAGGTAACATTATTTAATTCGTTGGTGATTCATCGGAAGTAATCGGAACAGTTCCATTTTCAACTGCTTCTTGCTTGAAAGAAGCATGTGTTGTGTATTTGGTGCAGTTGCTTTTGTAGCCAATGCTCATTAAAAGCATGCTAAAACACAAGCAAAAGTGTGTACAGTAAGTGAGCATTCTCTTTTTGAGCATGCTTAAAATGAGCAACCAACCATACTCTTTTAGTCAAAGATTTCAAAAGTTAAGATGAGCCCTGGCTCCTAGAATCTATTGCATTGTTTTTGAATGTGTGCGTAATCTGTCTACCTACGGTCAGCAAACTGATCAGACTACTAAAGTTGAAAAAATTATTAACTTTAAGTGCACTTAAGGCATCCAACTATCACGGTTTTCAGATGAGCACTGATTCCAAACGTGTGAGCGTCACCCATTTAAAGGTAGAAACATTTTGCTGCTGTCATAGTACGGTAAGGGCTTATCTTTACTTTTGAAATTTTTGCTTTTAGTAGCTTGTCTATCCAGACCTTTACTACTTTTACCAGAAAGAAAAAAACTTACCTAGCCATAGTTTGTACAGGTTAAGCAGAGGTTGTTCAATAACCACTGTTACCGTGAAAGCAATGACCATAGAGACCAAAAACACAGTCAAAAATAATTGAAACTGAAACGAAAATGGTAGACATTAGAATACTTGTATTATTCTAATTAAAAGGATCACAATATTCATTATTGCACAGAAATATTAACCATTGTGAAATGAAACGTCTTTAGTATGACAACATCGTCGCTCTGAATACCGATAATCCAATCTCTTATTGGATAATGGAAGATATACATGGCGTACGATAGACGAGACAAGAGTTTCCACTGTTTCAGAGACAAAAACCAATTAACTGGACCTGAAAATTATCATAATATTAAAATATAAGTACATAGACAGTGTATAAACAGACTGCAACCTTTTAATGAAACCACATAATATACTGTTCATACTGGTTGAACAACACTCTGAAGGAAAATACACGCGCAAACCTTCAGAGAAGAAGATATTCAACTGTTACTTAAAAGACTTTATCTCGTAGGAGGAAGGTCTATTTTAGAACGCTGCGCGTGAACAGCTGTTTCACGGGCGACGCTGACACAAAAAACGCCCGTATCTCGGTGCATTAGGGTTCACGCAATTTTGTTTGAAACTCAATTGTTTTCCAAACTAATGGTTCACGCCGGTATGTTTGTTGGGAAACGTGGTTCAGTATGATCGGTAGAATATATGGTTTCATTTAAAGGAAGCAGTCTATTTATATGCGGTATATAGGTATATCGTCACGACATGAATCCCCGAGGGGGTATCAGAGTTGTTCAGAGTGTGAAATGTAAAATGCAAGTCACAGTCCACACTCGCTACACCTACGTTTGACATACGATTACTACGTACCAACGTGATGAGTGGTGAACCCTGTCGACTTTTTTCGTTCACAAATACACGCTTTTTAGGGCATGCAGATTTCCTCACTTTGTTTTCCTTCACCGTTCAGCAAGTGGTAAGTAAGAACAAAATTAAAGACTATGCACATAAATTCCGAAAAACTCACGCATGCCCGACGTTAGAAATTTTACATCTTGAGTTAAAAGCACTTGTACAGTAGTTTCACTTTATTTATGTTTTCTACCAACCATTCTACGTTGCTCAGAGCTAGTGCCTGGAGTAATTCTTCCCTTGAAAATGTTGTAAAATCCGAAACCGGTTGGGAGAAAACATAAATAAAGTGAAACTATTGTACAAGTGCTTTTTTTGATTTTTGATTTGATTTAACTCAAAATGTAAAATGTCTAACGTTTAGACCAGATATAATACAAGTACAAGTTGATTTATCTATGCAGACAATTTTTTATGAAACTTTGTTTCAATAACTAACTAAGCTAATAAAAACTAACTAAGCTTAATTTGTTAATGTTGTTACTGATGTTAATTTAGACTATGTAGCCTCCATCCATCCATCCATCAGCCTAGTTCGTCCACTGCTGGACATAAGCCTTCCCAGGACTTTGCCACACCCGGTGGTCATCCTGGAAGAATTGCCCATACTCACACACGCTGGGCAGGCGGGTTGGTGAGCGCGGTGCCAGAACCCTCGCACCAGTGACGCCGCTGCCCGTCACCAGTCTGTTCCATATAAGGCCTGGCTATTAGGGATGGAAATACCGCCATCCATCGGTCCCAGGCATGGTGGGCCTCCTGGTTTTTTGCCTGCGAGCTGTCCTCTTTACTCTCCCTCGAATTACTTCGAGGGGGTCTCCAAGTAAGATGGTGGTACCTCCACAGTCGAGCCCGGCATCAGCTGTACCGCCTGTAGCCTCAACTTAACAAAAATAAATTATACCCAGTGAACAAAAACAACATAAAAATCTGATTAGACCTGAAAAATGACCCCACGATAAAGTGTGTTGAACACAATTTTGTATGGCGACGGCTCCAATAGCATTTACTGCATCTTTGATTCGGCCAAACACGGCTTGCTTAGTGTCACATGACAACAGTACGAACCAATCTTGAGCCTTTTTCTCTTTTCAATCTCCGGTGCCATTTTCGAATGACAGTTTGTTAGAGATGAGTCTTCTATGTTTTTTTTTTTTCATTCGCCGATGATATCACATCAAAAACATAAATGTGAAAAAGAGGCCGAGCTCAGTGCAAATTAAGGCAGTGCCAAATTGTCGACTTCGCCGAAAAAATAATTGAGATCAAATTGGGTGCCGAGTAGTATTTTTTATTTTTGTAAGTGGTATTTAATTAAAGTAAGTAAGTAGCGTTTATTCATGAACATGATTGTGTCAAACAATATAAACAGGTCTTAAAATTTGTTAAGTACACTCCATGTTCTACCCATATGGGCATATGAATATTAATTAGCAGACACCCATATATAATTAAGTATTATCAAAAGAAATTAAACAAAGTCTTGGAGAATTAAATACAATACCTTTGTCAAAATTATTAGAATGTGATTTTGACTTGTGAAACGTGTATTATATATACCTACTTTGCAAAATAAACTTTTTGAATTTTGAATTTGAATTTTGACGAGGAGTAGGCTTTAGAAAGTACCCATTTGGCAATAGTAAGGCCCTTAATATCGTTTGGTACCTTGTTATATATTAATGAGGCCATACAAAAAACACTCTTATGCATTAATACAGTGATGGATTTTTGTAAACATAGTCTATGGCGATGTTGCATTGCATGCGTACACTTTTATTGTGCGTAGTGGAGACTTTAAAAAAGTATTCCGGATTAAATTTTACGAGAATAGCAATCTCGAAAATATAAAGTGATGGTAATGTTAGCAATTTCAGCTTTTTGAAATACGGTTGGCAGCTATCTGTTGTTTTTAGTTTACACATTGCCCTAATACACCGTTTTTGTGCCTTAAAAGCAATTTCTTTGTGTGTTGAATTTCCCAAAAAATAATCCCATATCGCAGAGTCGACATAACAAAACCGTGGTAGGCTGTTAGAGAGTTTTGCTCGCTTAGGATTTTTGCTTGTTTTGATAATAGAAAGGCATATTTGCAGAGTTTGTCTCCCACAGTTTTTATTTGTTGTTTTCAATCTAATTTTCTGTCTATAGTTAGGCCTAGAAATTTTGTATACTGGATATCGTAAATTTTTTGCCATTATATTCAATGTTTATATTGCCTAGTTTTGAAATATTTTGATAAAAATTCATCATGTAAGTTTTAAATTATTTCTATTCATCCAAATAATTTTTTTTTTTAAAGCGTCATTAATTTTGGTTTCATTGTCATCAAATTCATTGCATTCTATTATTAAAGTGCTATCATCAGCGAATAATGTCATAGGGTGTGAAATATTTTTCGGGAGGTCATTTATGTAAATAATAAAAAGTAGCGGTTCTAAAACACTTCCTTGAGGAACGCCATATTTAACAAGTCTTGCATTTGATTGATATTTTGTTTCACGCTTACTTTTCACACAAATCTTCGAAATTTCAGTCCATTGCGTTCTATCGCTTAAATAAGATTGTATTAAATCTATAATTATAGGTAAATACACATAAAAGAAACACAACTATTGCAGAATAACATAATATAGTTCAAGATATATTTCGGGCCCCACTGGGCCCGGCATCAGTTGGAGTAATATTAATAATAATGATGCCGGGCCCAGTGGGGCCCGAAATATATCTTGAACTATATTATGTTATTCTGCAATAGTTGTGTTTCTTTTATGTGTATTTACCTATAATTATATATAAAAAAATAAAAAACAAGCTGATAAAGGCAATATATATATTTTTCATTGTATTAAATCTAGTAGCTTTCCCCTTATGCCATATGCATATAATTTTTTTATTAGTAACGTTTGGTCTACGTAGTCAAAAGCCTTAGTCATATCCATGTAAAGTGCTACTATGGCATTTCTTTTATTTACACTGCTTGTTATGTTTTTTGAGGAATTCGTAGATTGCCATATTTATTGACTTGCCCTTACGAAAGCCTTTCTGTTTCTCGGTGAGTATATCAAATTTTTCCAAGTAAGATACAATAGAGTGGTATATGTACTTTTCAAAAATCTTGGAGAATATAGATACTAAAGCGACTGTTCTATAAAATTTCATCAACTCTCTATTCTCCTTCTTAAAAAGCGGCTTAATGATTACTGGCTTGAGACTTTCTGAAAATACACCAGATTCAATACAAACATTAAGAATGTGGCTAAGTGGGTAAGCTATCCCATACAACCATTTTGGTTGCAACGTCGTAACTGCTACATTTCTGTGTTACAACCCAAGTAACAAATTTCGCCGCTCTGACTGCTTAGTTTCGTCGTTACGTCAACAAGTGGGGAAGTTCCGAAACATACATTTGGTTGTGGTATATACACCATGTTGTAAAGTTGTAGAAGCTTGGTTACCAGGTTGTTACGAAATTTTGGTGAATATGTTGTAAAGTTGTAGAAACTTTTTACCAGATTGTTACAAAATTATGCTCGCATGATTGAATGACAACGAGAAACGAAAAATCGAATTGTGTGCCAATGTTTTATTTACTAACTGTCATGTCAACTTTACCGCAGCCATTTGTTATTTTCATTGTTATATACCTATGCCTGTTTTTAAGTTATTTATGCGTTTGACAAAGTGCGCAATCTAGTTCATCGCCTAATTTGGAAAGAAAATCCCAAAAAACAGGAGCACCCGTGAAATAATGAGAGGTAAGCCAAATCTTTAGTTATTTTTCATTATTTTGCATAAATAAAAACATGCAATAAATATGTATGTTGCTAGCAAATCGTTCAGTATGATGTGTTTGGATCTAATTTCATTATATTATAAAGTATATAGCTGTAAATTTGGTTTATTTTGATTTCATAAGGGAGTTGCATGCCTTAGTAACATAGTGCACACCAAAGTGTATTTCAGTAACAAATTCTACTATGGCTGCCGTGCTAATCCGATGTCAGTGGCTCCAAACATTTTATTTTCCCCAATATTTACATCTGTGGTTAAATGTATTACTGTCTGTTGATAGTAAGTTGATTACACTACTTGATTGATTACATCAAGAAGACCATTAACTTTTATCTTCTTTGTTGTTTGTATTTTTGAAAAAAAAGCTCTTGTTTCATTATAATATATTCATTCATAGGCCCTTTAAGAATTGCAATATACGTACGTTGATTACAATTTATCGTTTATAAGTTGGAAGTGCTCCGGCTGCCGGATCCAGCACTTGGGGCGGGTGCCGGAGCCGGCATTTGGGACAGCTGCCGGAGATCACGCAATAGGGTGCTTTTATAATTTTGCACGGTAACGGCACGTTTTTTTTTTACACAGTAATTTTATATTCGAATATTTGAACCATTTCATTATTAGAATATTCAAATGCAAGCCCTAGCTATCAGGGTGCTCCACGTGCAAGCTTTTGATTTTTGGGGCTCAAGTAATTAAAATATTTTCTTGATATTTTTTCAGATCCACATCAGCCACGAAGTTCAGCCAAAGCCACACACAGGAGAAGTTCCCCAGAATTAGAGGCCACAAAACCTTTCGTAATTTTTTTCAAGTGTTCGAGATATGATTCACAAAATTTATTGTTTCGCAAACAAAACGTGCTTACTTAAAAAACTTGATGAATGAAGGAAGTATTAGTATAATTATTTCAAAAGTGTTTTTAGAAACGTTAAAGAAAATTAGTTTCCCATAATTGGGGGTCACAAACGGGATTGATTTTACGGTGATTTAACAGTGACAAGTTTTCGGTAAATTGTATTTTGTTTCAAAATAAAACTGTATTTGAGAGAATAAGTCTTTTATTTTCCACTTTCTTAAATCAGTCTAAATAGGTAATAATATATTTTGATGCTAGTGCGAGATGGTCGATATTTCAAGTCGAGGCAAAAAATAGGACAAGAAATATCTACACTCACACGTGTATCAAACGACGTTTTTTAATACATCTGCGAAAATGACATAATAATAATAAATTCTACGATATATTTAATTTATACTCTACAACAATTATAAGACGGATTAGACGTGGACGTTGTTTCAGTTTGTTCTTTCAGTCATAACCCGTTTTAAATTAATCCGGTTACTTCCAGAAATACCAACAAAACGATATGCAAAACCAGTCCACAGAGTGCTTACTTAAAAGATGCTAATGTTATCCTCTAGATGGTGCTAGTGATTGAAAAATAAAACACTGCGCATGTGATACAGGCACAAAATCTAGCATATTTTGAGCAGGTGCACTAAAAATGAACTTTTAACAAAAAAATAGTAACAGACTTCAATAGTAACAGCAGTCATTCACTAAAAAGTTAATAATAATTCTATAAAGACCGATGGTACCGAAGCAACACCTTTGCCGACGTTTTTCTTCCTGAAACGTTATTTTATCTAGAAGTCGGCGTTCTTATATTGGTTTTTATGTTGCTATATCTAGAAGTCGGCGTCTTCTAGATAACATAATGTTTCAGGAAGAAAGAAGTCGGCAAAAGTGTTGCTTTGGTACCATCGGTCTTTATAGAATTATTATTAACTTTTTAGTGAATGAATGCTGTTACTATTAAAGTCGGTTATGAATTTTTTGTTAAAAGTTTATTTTATTTCACATTTTTTAGTGTTGCTGGGTTAAATTGTGAGGTATGGGTAGTTCTTGCAAACGTGGTGTTAATATGAAATGAAGTTCAAGTGAGTACAAGTAGCCATGTTTGAGTACCTTCCTACTATCAGCACCCTAACACAACATGATTACCACAATCTCGAGTTATGTGCTGTCATCCGTTGAAGAGTTCTACGGTGATGAAGCCAAGATCGAAGGTCAGGTGGGTACACTGGCAATTTTCAGCAATGCCCTGCAATGAGCACCCTAACACAAACTGGTTGCCGCAATCCAAAGTTATGTGCTATCATCCGTTGAGGAGTTCTATGGTGATGAAGCCAGGATCGTAGATCAGGTGGGTATTCTGATAATCTCCAAGTAATACCCTTGTATCAGCACCCTAACGCAGTGATTGCCGCAATCTCGAGTTATGTGCTCTGATCCGTTGAAGAGTTCTATGGTGAATATGGTGATGAAGCCAGGATCGAAGGTCAGGTGGAAGAATGTCGATTTTCAAGTAAAAGCTTGTAATCAGCACCCAGGCACAAAGCAATTACCTCAATTTTGAGAGGTATGCTGTCATTTTCTGAGGAGTTTTACTGCTTATCTCTGAAGACCTTCATCAGATCATGACTAAACCCAACATGGGACCTACCTGAAAGTACATTCTTTCAAACAAAAAAAGAATTATTCAAATCGGTTCAGAAATGACGGAGTTATAGAGTAACAAAGCCAAAAAAGAAATACAGTCGAATTGAGAACCTCCTGTTTTTTTTGATGTCGGTTAAACATACTCCTACTTACACAAATTAAAAGGGATTTTTAATTTTTATCCAACTTTGATTTACTTTTGATACATAAAGTGACAATCATGTGGTAGGAAGGAAAAATTCATTTTGAAACTACTGCTGTGTTTATAATATAGGTAAATCGGTAATAAGTCGTTGAATGCTCACAAAATTTCCTCATGGTAAATCCAAACGTAATTCAATCAAAGATTTCAAATGAGTTCAGAACAAAAGGTTGGCAAGAACTTACTTTTTTGTAAAAGAAATCGAATATTCTTTGATCACCTAACGGTTACGACTCAGTTTCGATAACAAAACCTAGTTTCCACATTTTGAAAGAACTATTTAAACACAGCTTAGTAGTATAAACAGGAACAATGTAGTTATACTGTGAGCACTTTCGGATAATGTGGTAGCAGTGTAGAAGCATAATGTGAACTAGTTTACACATTTTTAAAGAACTATTAAACACCGTTTAGTAATATTAACAGTAACCATGTTGTTATACTGTGAACACTTTCGGATAGTTTTGTTCTTGTTATTACGATAAAGTAGCAATGTAGAAGCATAATGTGAACTAGTTTACACATTTTTAAAGAACTATTAAACACCGTTTAGTAATATTAACAGTAACCATGTTGTTATACTGTGAACACTTTCGGATAGTTTTGTTCTTGTTATTACGATGTAGTAGCAATGTAGAAGCATAGTGTGAACTAGTTTACACATTTTTAAGGAACTATTAAACACCGTTTAGTAATATTAACAGTAACCATGTTGTTATACTGTGAACACTTTCGGATAGTTTTGTTCTTGTTATTACGATGTAGTAGCAATGTAGAAGCATAGTGTGAACTAGTTTACACATTTTTAAGGAACTATTAAACACCGTTTAGTAATATTAACAGTAACCATGTTGTTATACTGTGAACACTTTCGGATAGTTTTGTTCTTGTTATTACGATGTAGTAGCAATGTAGAAGCATAATGTGAACTAGTTTACACATTTTTAAAGAACTATTAAACACCGATCAGTAACATTAACAGTCAACATGTAGTTATACTGTAAACACTTTCGGATAGTTTTGTTCTTGTTAATAGAATGTAGAAACAATGTGATAATATTTACGGAACATCGCATCCAAAATTTGTCTCACACAATTTTAGATGCATAGTTAAGACTATACTTCTACATTTTGCGGCTAAAACTTCACACAACCGCAAAGAGTATTAACTATTGCGACTCTACGACCATATTCCAAGTGCAGATTTCTATGTTACCGAAATTTCAGCCGCCGCGGCCGAGTTTGGTTGTATGGGATAATATCACTGACGTATTTTAGTACCTTAGTGTGTGCACCATCATAACCGACACTATTTTTGTTTTTTATTGAACCAATTATTTTCCATATGCTGACTGGAGTTGCAGGGTTCATAAACATCGATTGATTTTGATAGTTTATATTTGTTTCGAAATACGTAATTTCGAAAAACGAAATAATAATAAATATAATTAGAGCAAGGCTAACTTTAATATTGTTAAAGTTATTTCCTCGTATCATATTTAGATTAATTGTTCTTTTACATTCAAATTGATGTGTACTAAGTGTATAGTAATAAGATGTACCCACATTACGTTAATGAATTATTTCGTAATCTAAGCGTAACTTTCTAATTTGTAAACAGTACCTTTTGGTTCGTGATTTTCTTTATGTTTAAATTTATTAATTCTTACTATTACGTAAACCTTATAATCTTAAATCATAATAATAACAATATTTGGACTTGTATCTGGTAAATAAATAATGTATTATTATTTAAATTCACTATCTCTGACACTCCTTTCGGGTCATGACGATGAATGAATTATTGACGGAACATGTGTTCAAAAGAGGTATTCATACCACCATAGCCAAGGTGACAAGCAATTATGACCCAGCTCACAGCCACACTCCAGACAGCCGACACGTTGGAGTTAATTATGTTGTGTAACACCTGATTGTTGATGGAATCCCATATAATAGTCATCCCGAAAACAGACAGCACTAGAATTAATTTCGCCAAAATCAACAAAAACCAAATCCACACCTGTAATGAAATAAAATATCAAAAAGTTTTCAGTTTGTAATAAAACACTATAAGGGATAATATAGCCGTCCATACTAACTACATTTACTATTGAATCTTCACTAGGAATCACGATAATATTAATAATATTAGCTGTATTTGTATTTTTATGTATACAAGGTGTAACAGAAAGGTGTACCATATTTGAAGAGCTTATTCAGTCAATGGTATAGAACAACTTTTACTATGGAACAAACCCTGTATCTCAAAAAAAATTTAACTATTTCATAGAAAAATGCAATACCACTCGGCCGAAATGTATGGAAGGGCAGATTTTTTTTTTTAGTCTTCATGGTTGGCTCCATAGTAAAAGTTGTTCTATACCATTGCCTGAGTAAGCTCTTCAAATATGGTTACACCTTTCTGTTACAGGTTGTATAAGGTTAAATAATATTAGTTAGCGAAACTCAAAACATAGGTAGTACTAGTTTATATGAACAATTGTTTGTATGGGAGCTAAGCGAAATTCTTAAAATTTGTTTTCACCTTTCCATACTGGACCAGTCAGCTGATCGCGGCAATTTGTATGGGAGGAAGAGATAAAAAGTTGCGAATTTCGCTTAGCTCCCATACAAACAGTTGTTCATATAGACGACTACTACCTATGTTTCGAGTTTCGCCAACTAATATTATTTAATCTTATATACATAAAAATACAAAAAAAAATGCAAAATTGTCTTTATTGTACATACAGTTTCACAAAATAATAATTGTGACTCTGAACCCCAAACTTATACAAAATATATTAACAAAAACAAACCAAATGATCCTGATAAAATCTGGAATAACATTTTTATTTTGAAGTGAACAATTTGAAAACGAAACCAGTAAACGAAACTCTCCCACTCAGGTTTTGGAAACAAAAAGTGGTATATAACTCGTCTTTATAATCTATTTGCGACAAATATCTTTCAAAATAATGTAACTAAAACTAACACTTACTTTACTAAAATGAAAACATTGGCCTTCATCCTTTAAATTAATTAATATATATCCAGTCATCATTCCAACAAAATAAGGTGGCGATCGACACAGAGTCGAAAGATATTGTTTAAACGATCTTTCATACAATTCAGGATCATAATATCTGTAAAATTAAAAACACTAATGAATTTATCAACAACACAATAAAATCTCATTCATAGCTTTACGGATTGCTAAATGATTTATTCTTTTTAACTCTCCTTTTTAGAAAGTAATAATAATAATGAAAATTCTTTATTGCACATTAACAATATGTCTGTACAGAGGCGAACTTAAGGCTATAAAGTCTTTTCTTCCAGTTAACCTGGGGCGTTGTTGGAAATATAGGGAAATATAGGAATAAAGTATGCATTGTTTATTTCGTAATTCGAAGTATACAGTGAAGAAGCTCATATTTTCCATCTCTTTCTTTCTAGCTTTAAGAAACTTTTAAATTTGGTAAGCCAAGTTCATAAATAAACATACTTTTACGAATCATCTGGCATTGTTGTTCTCAAAATTTTGCATTGCATTGACGTGAGAGTCGCCATAATAACACGCATTCTGTGAAAATTTCAACTAGCTACCTTTTACGGATGAAGCTGCTGTTGACCCCTGTTACAGACGGACAGACAGATAGACAAACAACGTAGGTTAAGTAATATGGTTCAGTTTGGGGTCCTTTGTATATGGAACCGTAAAAAACGTATCTTTACTCACAAAACGTTTGTATAGTCTTACCTTAAGCCGAATAATGGTTGCTTAAAGTTGAAAAGAAAATTGAAAATCGTAGAACAAGCCAGGGACAAAACGATGGCGACCACGAGAGCTGTCCAGGCTGTTTTCTTCTTTCCAAACATCCACATCAGAACCAGAGTGGACATGAGGAACAGTTGCATATCCAGAGCCAAGTACCAAGTCTGTTCTAAACACTAAACAAAAGAAAAATATATAAATATGAAGGCACAGGTGGTCAAATAATGTAAGTACTCCGTGATGGTCAACAAAAGGAGAGTCCATGTCAATTTTGTACAATAATGGCCTGTGTTTGGGAAATTACGTCAGGTATTCTCCTCGGCCATACCTCAGTGTTTAAAGACAAAAGTCTTCAACCAGTGCGTTCTGCCGGTCATGACTTACGGTGCCGAAACGTGGACACTAACAGTTGGACTAGTTCACCGATTCAAAGTCGCTCAGCGAGCTATGGATCAGGCTATGCTTGCAGTTTCTTTGATGGATCATATCAGAAATGAGGTGATTCGTCAAAGAACCAAAGTCATCGACATAGCCTCTAAGATAGCAAGCTTAAGTGGCAGTGGGCTGGCCACATCAGCCGAAGAATCGACCACCGATGGGGGAGAAAGGTTTTCGAGTAGAGACCACGAACCGGCAGATGCAGTGTAGGACGCCCGCCAGAACGGTGGAACAGAACGGAATCTAAAAAAGATTGCCGGTAGTGGCTGGATGAGGATGGCCGAGGATAGAAAAATGTGGCGTGCCCTTGCAGAGGCCTATGTCCAGCAATGGACTGATTTTGGCTGATAGATTGGAGGCGTGGGTATTCGGGCGAGGAGAACAAAAGCCTCACTTGCATAAACACACTTACTATTTTAATCAATCGTTGAAATACTGTTACGATTACAACAAGGATAATAATAATAACTATAAAACTCGCGATTTGTTAGTCAGATTTGTCTGACTAGTTTCACTGTAAAAGTACAGCTTCTTCAAAGGCAAACCGGATTAGGTAAGTCTGTTTGGCATCACATATCTGACCATGAGTATCTGATTGATATTCTACAAGCACTAACCTGTGTTGGGTTCCGGGAGGTGTCCTGCGGGATATCTGGCACTTCAGCACAAGTTAGGGAACACGATTATATATTTTTTTTATTATTTTCTCCGGAGCGTGCGGATATCGATCGCATAGATTTTAGCGGAAGTGGTTGGGAGGGGATAGGAAAATGGTCGATGCTTGCGTCTACCAATCAAACCTGATCTCGGCGTAAGATATCTTTGGCGCGCAGATTTGAAAACCATTTTGCTTCGTATACCTAACAGTATCTAAACCATGAATCCCTAGGTAGCAAATCTTCGTCATAATGACGTACATTTACAGTCATATTTAGACGTAAGTGACGTCACATAATGACGTCGGGTGGTTCAGAAAACTACGTCAGTTGGTCACAGCCTCAAAACGTCATCTTATTATGGAAAAATTACGTCTATTCAAGATTGCCACAAGACGTCTTATTAAAGTGGCTCCGTCGGAAAAATTAGCAACTCGGTTCGTGGTGGTTGAAATTTAAAACAAAACCATATTAAAATAAAGTTCTTATCAACTCGCACTGCAACATGGTTGTTACGTCAATTGCTGCGGCTGACAAGTGCGAAAATAGTGTTTTTAATTTATTTTTACTAAAATAAAATTAATTTCCAAGAACTGAGAAAATCATATCATTTAATATTATTTTTCTAGAAGTTTATTAATTTTTATACTGTTTCGATAAAAACTGTAGCAGTTATATTGTTACAAGTGGACAAAAAATCGAGAAATAAGGGTAAACTTGGAATTTTCTTGCTTGACTTCTGTATAATAAAATAAAATTGGATGGACTTGGATGTCATCCTTGGAAAGATCGAGGTCGATTTTGTAATAATTTGGTTTAAAATCGGGATAAAGCGGGTGTGGAAACCCAGTGAACAGTTTGTGGATCAGAGCGGACCCTGTTCTTGCCGGGGAGGCAAGTTACTACTTGGAAGCGGCTTCGAGAAACGTCGAGACGACGTTCTGACTCCGTGGGACACGCGGCGACTGAAAGACATGGTCACATTGAAGAACTGGCTGGTGATATCCTTTATGTATTCTTGGGTGTTGAATTCAACGGGTTAGGCTAGGGTTATTATTAGGGACCTAACTCAACACATCATCAGTGCCGGCAACAAAGAGGACTTTGTGAGATTATATGTAAGTTTGTATTTAATTTTATTAGGTTAGTTTACACAAGACATCAAAAACGTCTTAGACGCAATTAGAGACAGACGTGTTATTAAAGCTCCTACACTTACAATTACATTTTAGCGTTTAAAGTGCTTATTACTGTTCAAACTTTCTACCAGTGTCAAAGTAAGCTAATTTATTGCTCATTAAAAGTGCATTTCAATAAAATCCGTGTTCGCATTGCCGTAAAATCAGCATTTTTGCCAGTGTTTTGTCGGTAGCAGTGATCAGTGTTCGCAAAATTGTTAAAATCAATTTTTCATCCACCCCCTTTTCGTTAATTATCACGCGTCACTGGCTCTCACCTATACGCTTAATTCGCCACTTCAAGTAGCAAGTACTCCAACCTAGCCGTCAAACGTTCTCATTTTGGCTGACATCGCACCGACGAATCCCGAGTTCGATTCCCGCACACAGAAAAGTTTTTTGTGTTTGCATTTATTTATAAAACGACACCTAAAGCCAAATCAACCCATTAGTGATTGCGCTGGTTGATGGGGGGCGTGTTTGTGCTTCACCTTTATTAAAAAATAACTTAGATACCATCAGCATGTCTTCAACTTGTACTACATGCAAAAGAATTGCATCGGATAAAGAGGACTTGAAATGTGTTATTTGTCAAGATATCTTTCACTATGCCTGCGTTCCGATTACAAAGGCCGAGTTCAAAAAAATATTGCCAATGAATAAATGCAAGTGGAAGTGTTCGACGTGTAAAGGCACAAAGCAAGTTCACTCCCCAGCATCTGCAACTGGTGGCCTCACTCACTCGTCACCGTGCAATCTGGGCTCAACTTTAAATGATCCTCCTCAGTCAATTGTAAATATTGATACAGAGAAGTTGATAGCCTATATCGATAAAAAGTTTGTCGAAATGAGACAAAATCTGCAGCAAGACTTTAAAACCAGCATTGATTCAATTCAAGAAGACGTCCGGAAACTCTATGAAGAGAGTACAAAGTGGGACTCGCGTTTCTCCTCGCTTGAAAACAGAGTGACGGGGTTAGAGTCCTCTGCCTCCCAGGTTACAGACACAGAACTCCGCCTGCAGCTGGACTCGATGAAGAGAAAATATGACGATCTGGACCAAGCCTGCAGAAGCTGTAACGTGGAAATCCAAAACGTAATGGAGAAAAAAGGCGAAAACCTGATGGAGCTTGTGAGGGACATCGGCTCACTGGTGGGTGTACCGATACCCGCTGAAAGCATCTGCGCTGTCCACCGAGTCGCGCATGGAGCACCAAGTGGGCGCCCCAAGAACATTGTGCTGCAGTTGACAACCCGTCGTCTGCGCGATAATGTACTGAGTGCAGCGCACGTTCGCCGCGGCTCCCTCACTACGCAACAGCTCAAATTCCCAGGACCACCCGTTCGATTTTACCTTAATGAACACCTATCTCTGAAAAATAAAATCCTTTTCTCCAAGGCAAGAGTCCTACGTACAGAAAAGAACTATAAATTCGTGTGGGTGAAAAACTCTGTAATTTTAATGCGTAAATCAGATGACAGTCACATTATTCAAATTAGAGACGAGAGCGACTTAGCAAAAATTATCTGACTAATTATAATTTTGTTCGTATTAATTAAGTGTTGGTTTTTGTTTTTTCGATACTTATTTTTATATGTTTACTTTTTGTCCATGAAAGCGTTTTCTTTTGAGTCAAGAGTATGTCTTCTTTTGAACTTTATTAAACACCTTACAGTTCTATGTGTAATTCATAATATGGATTGTCATTGCTTGTCAATCTTACCCAACTTTTGCCGCCTTATTACAAATCTACTTGCCTTAAGCTTCAATATTACTCTTTCTAATTTGTATAAGTATACTTCCTACTATTCTATACCTATATTATACATTGTTAATCCACTAAAATGTCTGTACTAGTAAATAACGGTCTAAATATATACTACCAAAACTGTGGCGGTACTAGGACTAAATTAGCAGCCCTACGTTTGAGCATCTTATGCAATGATTTCGATGTCATAATACTGACAGAAACTTGGCTCCAAGACGGTGTCTTTGATGCTGAGGCTATTGGCGATAAATACTCGGTTTACAGATGTGATAGAACACAACTTACCTCACACAAAAAGGATGGTGGAGGGGTTCTAGTCGCGGTGAAAAAAAATATCAAAGTAATTCGTCGTATGGACTGGGAATCTCCAGTAGTGGAGGAGATTGTTCTACTCTTTCCTCTAGGTACAGACGGTTTTATGTTGAATGCTTGTTATATACCGGGACAATCAAATAAAGAAAAATACGAGAGCCATTTCAACAAACTCTATACAATAACAGCTGAGATCCCCGACTGGACAGTACTCCTTGTTGGTGACTATAATTTACCGGATACTTTATGGAATTACTCAGATGACAATCGTGGTACTATCTCTTATCCATCTTCTGGCATAATTAAATCTTTAGACACTTTAATGAAATTTCTTGACTTATCTCAATACAATAGACTCCTGAATTGCAATAACCGTACTCTAGACCTTGTGCTATGCAACACACCATGTAGCGTGTTATTATCTGACTCACCTCTCCTGCCCCCTGATCGCCATCATCCTCCTTGCTGCATCGATACTTCTATACAAGTACCATCTAGCGAAACACTATCCAGCTCAACATTACCAAAGTACAATTATTATAAAGCTAATTACTCAAACATAAATAAAAAAATATCCTCATTTGATTGGATGGCTGAGCTACATGGTTTGCCAATTGAAGAGGCAGTCGTTCGTTTCTATAATGTCATCTACGATATAATAAAAGACGAGGTACCCTTAGTGAAAATCAAATCTGCTCGCTATCCCGTATGGTTCTCCCACAAATTAATAAAAGAATTGCGTCGTAAAGAAAAGGCTTGGCTCAGATGGAAAAAATATGCTGGACATGCAGATTATCAACGCTATTCATCCATTCGTTCACAAGTTAAAGTACTTCTCAGCGACTGCTGGAGCTCGTATATTAGAAATGTTGAGGACTCCACCAAAAATAACATAAAACACTTTTGGAAATATACTTCTTCCTTAAAAAAGACCAACACTGGCTATCCTTCCAAAATGAAGTACCGGGGTAACGTTTCTGAGAACCCCTCAGACGTATGCCAATTTTTCTCTCAATACTTCTCTTCGGTCTATGAGCCATGTAGTCCAGACTCCTATGATTTAGATTTTTCTGACTTTCCTGAGAACCCAGCTTCAACTAATTCAATCTGTGATCTTTATTTCTCTGAATTCGAAGTAGAGAAAGCCTTACTGCAATTAATATGTGATAGGGGCGCGGGTCCTGACAAAATAAGTCCTATCTTCCTCATGTACACGGCCTCTACCATACGAATACCTCTTACTATTCTTTTTAATAGAAGCTTCAAAGATGGTATAATTCCAGCTAGTTGGAAAGAGGCATTTGTGACACCTATACACAAGTCTGGTGCCAAAGATGACGTAGAACATTACCGCGCAATTTGTCTTCTCTCCATCATACCCAAAGTTTTCGAAAGGTTGGTGCACGATAAAATTTACCCATTTATTGAGCTCATACTAGACACTAGGCAACATGGTTTTGTTAAGGCAAAATCCACGGCAACTAATCTTTTAGTTTACAGTAATTTTCTTTTTCAATCCATGGATAAAAGTGTACCCGTTGATTCTGTCTACACAGATTTTCGTAAGGCATTTGATAAAGTAGATCATAAATTACTACTTCAAAAGCTCTACTACAATGGCATTAAGGGTAACCTATTAAGGTGGTTTTCCTCTTACTTGCGCTCAAGAAACCAGGCGGTAATTTTGAACGGACACATTTCATCCTATTTGCGTGTTAGTTCAGGTGTACCTCAAGGCTCTATTTTGGGACCCTTACTGTTTGTCATCTTTATAAACGATATAGGGGCCTGTTTCCGTAACACCGACATACTTTTGTACGCTGATGACCTCAAAATCTACAAGCAAATAAGATCTATCGAAGACTGCTTCAAAATCCAGGAAGACCTTGATCGGCTAGCCATATACTGTGACAGTAACAAAATTCATTTAGCTGAAAACAAATGTAAGGTGATAACGTTTACGAAAAATATTAATGTACACGCATTTGACTACAGAATTGGTAATGCCCAATTGGAACATGTCAAAGTAATTAAAGATCTTGGAGTGATATTTGATTCCAAGTTGACCTTTGACGTGCATGTTGAATCAATTGTCAACAAGGCATATCGTATGTTGGGATTCATACTTAGATCTTCTAAAAATTTCAAACAGTCTTCTACTTATATAACCTTATATCAAACCCTCGTACGTTCCCACTTAGAGTACACATCAGTCGTATGGAGCCCGTTGTACAATACTTATACTACTAAGATTGAACAGATACAAAAACGCTTTCTTAGAGCTCTGAACGGCCGTATGTTTCAGCCGAAAATATCGTACGAGAAACTCTTAAAAAAGTATAACTTTCTGTCACTCTCTGATCGTCGTGTGTATGTTGATGCTATCTTCCTACGTAACATCTGCACGGGTTCCCTGATGTGCCCTACACTTTTACATCAGATAAATTTTAGAGTTCCTAAGTTGCTCACTCGTAGTACCATACCTAAAGTTGTCTTTGTTCTAAAGTCTGTAAAAAAAGAAACAGGTAAAAGAGATCCACTATACCGAATGTGTAAGAGTCATAATGAAAATTTCTTGAATATCGACTTCAATAATTGTTCATATATGTGTTATAAAAGACAAGTGAAGAAAGCGCTTTCTGACAATTAATTAATCTTAATAATTTTCTGTGTGCATGTTAGTTTTAAGATTGGTTGTGGGTTTTAGCTTTGTAGTGTAATTCTTTAAACAAAAATATAATATTACTTTTATCTTTATCTCCTGTCTGCGTCACTTCAAACATTTATATTATCTGTGAGTATGCTAAGGATAGTGGTACAATGAAAAAATACCTATAACTTTACTGTAAGATATTATGTGCCTCTCTCTGTTTGTACTCCTTGTTTGTAAATAAATAAATAAATAAATAAAGACATCACCAGTCCCGGGTATACTCAAGGGCCCAGCTGCCTGTGTGTGTGTCTGGTGACTGTTTTGCTGGTTGGAAGGTGTCCATTCGTGGAGCAGGCACCTTTCACCAACAATCAGTTTAACGTGTTCATCTGTCTGTGACATCGTAGCTCCCAAACAGATGAACCGAAATTTATTTAGTTTTTTTGTTTAAAAGGCGTCGTGATCGAAAATGTTTTACTAGCTTTTGCCCGCGGCTTCGCCTTGTTTTTTTACCTTTAATATAGTTCTATCGAAACCATTACAATAGTGACAGGAACTACTCGTCCTCAGGGAACAAACTATAGTCTGTAGGACTCAGGAATAACGTACCTTCCTATTAGTGAAAGAATTTTTAGAATCAAATGTGTAGTTCCACATATTATCTCCTACATCCAACGTGTAGTTCCAAATATTATCTCCTACATCCAGCGTGTAGTTCCAGATATTATCTCCTACATCCAGCGTGTAGTTCCAGATATTATCTCCTACATCCAGCATGTAGTTCCAGATATTACCTCCTACATCCAGCGTGTAGTTCCAGATATTATCTCCTACATCCAGCATGTAGTTCCAGATATTATCTCCTACATCCAGCGTGTAGTTCCAGATATTATCTCCTACATCCAGCATGTAGTTCCAGATATTATCTCCTACATCCAGCGTGTAGTTCCAGATATTATCTCCTACATCCAGCGTGTAGTTCCAGATATTATCTCCTACATCCAGCATGTAGTTCCAGATATTATCTCCTACATCCAGCGTGTAGTTCCAGATATTATCTCCTACATCCAGCGTCACTCACAACCATCTCTTATCTATGATTCAAGTGTTTCGGGGGCTTTTTAATTTATAGTTACTAAGCCGATACGTAAAAACTCTCAGTGCAAGTGGGACGGAGTCGTGGAAAAGTAGCAAAAAGTTGGTTTTTTATATAAAATGTACTAAGCTATTTTATAAAAAAAAAATTCAAGTAACTTTACAAATACATAGTATCCACATCTGAATGCAATTTCACAATGAAATTTGTTTAAAAAAAACACTTGTACTTATCCACATATTACGTACAACTTTATTATGCCCGACCGGTTTCGCTGTAAAGCATTTTCTAGGGCTTTTTACACATCCTAAACTAACAAATAAATCATATAAACTACAATCATGTCTAAAATGACGTGCAATAAATGAATAAACGTTTTTTCATTTATTGCATAAACGTTTTTTCATTTATTGCACGTCATTTTAGACATGATTGTAGTTTATATGATTTATTTGTTAGTTTAGGATGTGTAAAAAGCCCTAGAAAATGCTTTACAGCGAAACCGGTCGGGCATAATAACGTTGTACGTAATATGTGGATAAGTACAAGTGTTTTTTTAAACAATGTTTTATAAACTCCACCAAGTGCCAACAATCACTAGCATCTACTACACAATGAAATTAGTTAGGATTTCAGAATTACAGGAAAAAATTAAACAATTTGAATGTATTTTCGGAATTAAATTCTATCGAGAAAATTTCATCCAATCGCGTTTTCCTTCAGTGAGAATCTTAATCAAATACTCAATAAACATTTATCCAAAACTTAAATACGCAGATGACATTATAGTGGAGTAAATGGATTCGAAAAAACTCCTTTTTTTTGGTATCGTCTTAAATTTTAAACGCGGTGGAGCCGCGGGCATATCTAGTATCTTATAAAATCTTATATAATTAAAGCAACCTAGATAAAGACTGACCTACAACGTTATGAAAGAGGTTATAAACAAAATCAAAGACACAGTTGATAAATTATATCAGTATTATCAACACTTAATATTTTTAGGAAGATGTTTACAGATTGGTGCTGCTCCAAAAGGCCTGATATCAAAAATTCCACTCCATACAATGCCAAAAATAAAAAGACCAAACATGAACATAGTTAATCACATAAATGCTCTTCAAACTACGTATGCATTATACAGCCAATACTCATATTTATGTACAGACCTAAAAAATTATATAGATTCTCTCTTGAGAGTGAGCCTAATAACATATCCACATCTCTTTCTCACCATCGAAAATATAGTCTCAAAAGCAGCAACAAATATTTTCAGCGACAACAAAAGACTCTCCAAAAAGTTGCAAAATCTAGAAAACTACTACAAAAATATTAACATCCGTTTACCATTACAATACCACCCGACCACTGGTCTCACACATCTCAACTTAACCCCAACAGATCTTAGCAATCCATTCTCTATTCCACCGCCACCACAAATCCTGAACAATAATCCTCTACCTGAAAGTGATCAGAAAATAGTCAACCTATCTACACTTCAGTTAACTCCCACTGACAAAGCGGTTATAAGCAAAGGATTATCCTTCTGCCCAACAAAAAAAGTAAATAAAATAAAACTATTAAATGACTTTGTTGATTTTGGCCGCAAACTGAAATGGAAAAATTATTGGCAAAAACACCCCCAACCAACTCAAGACAATGTACACGCTGCACTTGAAATATTTAAACCGCCTTCCAAAAATGAACCGCCTCAGCTTCCGCCTAACCATCCTATTGAAATTTTAATGACAGCTATCCTCGTAAAACTTTCAGATGATCATTACATAAATAACCTTCAAGACAATAGCCAAAATCTTTCTTATGCCGAAAAACAATCTTTAAAGAAGCTACAAAACAACGACGACATTATTATTTTACCTGCTGATAAAGGGACAGCAACAGTAATTATGAACAAAATTGATTACACCAATGAAGGCCTGAGACAACTCACGGATCGTGAATTTTATGCCACCGTACCAAGTGACCCATGTGATGAGGTTGTAGGCGTGGTCCAGGACCTGCTCCACACGAGAGGTATAAATGAGGGACTCACCGATACAGACATTGAACTGTTGCTGCCAGGTCATCCGAGGACCCCCCATTTTTACATGCTTCCAAAAATTCACAAAACTAATAATCCGGGCCGGCCAATAGTGGCTTCATACGATGCACCGACGGAAAGAATTTCTGCTTTCGTCGATCATCATCTACAGCCCATAGGAAAATCTCTACCATCACATGTTAAAGATACCAATCACTTCCTAGACATAATACATTCCTTACAACTTCCATCAAAAACAAAACTGTTTCTAGTAACAGTCGATGTCATCTCACTTTATACAAATATCCCGCACGATGCCGGTCTCACCGCACTTTAATCTCATCTAAATGACCGCCCATTACCTCATCAGCCATTGTAGCCGCTGGCTACAGAAATGCAGAGATGATGAAAGAGGATGGATGGGTTGACACGAGAGAAGAAAAGATTGTGGGGAACAATGTGGGTGCGCTGACCTGGTTGGAATGTTTCGATGTGCCGGCTGAAATGTGCCGCGTGTTGTCTCCTCTCGTTGGGCTGATTGATGACAGGGCTGATCTTGAACAGGGATGTGCAGAATGTCTTAAAGTAATACACAGCACTTATATGTTCACAAGACACGGTGAATACGCGAGATTGTTTGTATCGGCGGCACGAATGTGTACACATGTGTCGTTCTCTAGAGAGTTCAGACGAAACAGAATGAAGCCAGCGCCCGCGCGCGCCTCGACCGGCGCGCGGCGGGGAGGGGGTGGTCGTTCGCGCGTGCGCGCGCGAATCACACGTCATGTTCGAACGTCACGCTGGTAACGTAGCGTAGCGTGAACATCCTGGGGGGGCCGGGGCTGCGGCTCCTCTTGAGCTGAATCCAACGGCAGCCTGGCTATCTTGAACACAGGTCGTCGCAGATTTCCATGAGCTGTGTCCAGATCCACAACTCGTATCACTCCATCCTTGCCAGGTATCGTGCGGAGAATTCTTCCCAACTTCCATTGGAGCGGAGGCAGGTCATCCTCTTTGATGAGGACCAGTTCACCCACTTGAGGAGGGGAAGAAGGGGAGAGCCATTTGGAGCGGGTTTGCAGGGTATGGAGGTAGGATCTGGACCAGAGAGTCCAAAAGCGCTGAGAGAGCGCTTGAATGAGTTGAAACCGTTTAAGAGCAGATATGGGTCTGTCGTCAAAAGACTGCTCAGGTAGAGCGGTGAGCGGACGACCAATAATGAAATGTCCGGCCGTGAGAGGTTCAAAGTCCGTAGGGTCGGATGAAATTGGGCAGAGGGGTCTTGAGTTGAGTACAGCCTCAATTCGAGCCAAAAGGGTAGAGAATTCCTCAAAAGTGAGGTGCTGTTCACCTATCACGCGATAAAGTAGTTGCTTGGTGGATTTTACGTTTATTTCGTGCAGAGCGCCGAACCAAGGCCCTTTAGGCGGGTTCAGTAACCAAGTTATGTGCTGATTCGCGAGCTTGTGAGTGATTGCATCATTGTTTGACCTGAGGAAGTTCTGAACTTCAATGAGTTGATTCCTAGCACCTACATAGTTTGTGCCGCAGTCTGAACGAATGAGAACCGGAGTACCGCGACGTGAGATAAAACGTTGCAATGCCGCAAAGAACGCTTCCGTTGAGAGTGCAGAGACTGGTTCCAAATGAACCGCCTTTGTTGCGAGGCAAACGAAAATACAAAAGTACGCTTTTATGAGTTTCGCGTTCCGCAACGTGCTGGATTTAACGAAGAAGTGGCCAGCAAAGTCCGTCGTGACGTGACTAAAAACTGGCTGAGGAGTAACTCTGTCTACTGGGAGATCAGCCATGAGCGGAGCCTTAGGTTGAGCGCGGCACCGGAAACATCTAATACATTTAAACACGCGGTGTCTAATAATACGACGAGCGGACAGAATCCAGTACTGCTGGCGTAATATGGCGTGTAATGTGTCAGCTCCAGGGTGGCAGTGTATTGTGTGATAGTGATCTATAATGAGATCTACGAGCGGACTTGAACTGGGTAGAATGAGTGGGTGTTGAGCGTCATACCTAATTGACGCGTGAGAGAGACGACCACCGACTCTCAAGAGGCCGTCCTTTATGAAGGGCGAGAGACGCTGGAGCCGAACGGGACAAACCTTATCAGTCTGGATACGATTAATGTCTTCAGCAAACTCATTGTGCTGAACAGAGCGGACCCAGTGCAACAGAGCGTCCCTGCGTTCACTAGCTGTCAACGGACCAGAGCGCCGTGCATCTGGGCTGTGCCGACAATTGAATATGAACCTTTTAATACAAGCCGTCACTCCGACGAGCTTGTCAAGTGAGCTGTAGCGAGTGAGCAAGTCCAGATCGATATCTGGGACTGCTATGTGTGCTGGTACCTTTTTGGGCTTAAGGCCTGGGAGAGCATGATGGCCTAGAGCGGGTGGCATCTTGGGCCAAGTGCAGGTAGGTTCTTTGAGCCAACTGGGTGACCACCAAAGGTCATGAAGTGAGAGAGACTGGGCAGACATGCCTCTGCTTGCACAGTCAGCAGGGTTGAGATTCGTGGGCACATGCCTCCACGTATGGCTAGTTGAAATAGCTGTGATCTTAGCCACTCGATTGGCCTCGAAAGTCTGTAATCGGTGAGGTGGCGTATTGAGCCATGCCAACACTATTGTGCTATCTGACCAGCATGTGTGTGTTTGAATGGCTATATGAGCTGACAATTGGGCTGACACTCGAGTCATGAGCTGAGATAAAAGAGTCGCGGCTGACAACTCCAATTTCGGGATTGAGAGACGAGTCTTTATGGGTGCGACCTTGGACTTGCCAATGATTAGGTGTACATTGACATGTCCAGTGATATTGCGCTCATGAAGGTAGATAGCGGCACCAAAGCCAGCCTCTGATGCGTCCGCGAACCCGTGAAGTGAGTAAGTAGACGTGGGCTTGTACTTACAAATGTGCCGAGGTAAACGGAGGTTTGAGAGCTGAGGAAGATCCTCTGAGATGTGTTGCCACTCTGTGTGGACTTCTTCAGAGATAGGCTCATCCCATCCTATTTTCAGAAGCCAAAGCTTCTGGAGAAGAATCTTTGCGCGGAAGATGACTGGAGTAACCCAGCCATTGGGGTCATAGAGAGACGCTACTGTACTGAGAATGGAGCGCTTTGTGACTTGAGCATGAGTGGGCAGAGAAATGCGATAAGTGAACTCATCAGTTTGAGGAATCCACTGTATTCCCAGAACCTTAATGGAATTAGAGTCGGGACTGAAGTCAAAGTCCTTGGGCATGTCGCACTGGTCATCTGGGAACCGTTCAAGGAGCTGGGGCGAGTTGGAGGTCCATTTACTGAGCTGAAAGCCACCTAGGGCGAGTAACTCGATCAGTTCGCTTTGGAGCGACTGAGCAGATTCTACAGAATCTGCACCTGAGAGAATGTCGTCCACAAATATTGATTTGCGGAGGACCTGAGCAGCGTGGGGGTAGCGATGACCTTCGTCATCAGCCAATTGGAGTAAAGTGCGGATGGCATGGTATGGGCTGGACCTTAATCCATATGTGACGGTATTAAGGGCATACGTGAGCAAGGGCTGGTCGGGTGAAGACCGCCAGAGAATGAGTTGAAAACGTCTTTGCTCTGGGTGAATGAGTATATTTCGGAACATCATTCGGATGTCTGTGCTGAAAACTTGTGAGTGGATCCTGAAGGACATGATAATGTCAACAATATCTTGCTGAAGAGCTGGACCTGTATGAAGACAATCATTTAGATTGACGCCGTTTGAACTCTTACAACTTCCGTCAAACACGCAGCGTAACTTTTCTGACCCTGGCTTGAATATGCCATGATGTGGGATATAGAAATGGGATTTATGAGCAAAGGTATTGGGGTGACACAGCGACATATGTCCCAATTTTATGTAATCTGACATGAATTCTACATATTTCGAGCGGAAGGGCGGGTTCGCTTGCAACTTCTTCTCTAAGTTGAGAAACCTGCGCAGTGCAATAGCGTGAGTGGAACCTAATGTCGGCGCGTTGTGCAGAAAGGGCAGTGTAACCACATATTGACCTGATGGTTCACGAGTAGTTGTGGTGCGGAAAATGTCCTCACACTGATCCTCTAATGGGCTGGTATGCTTGTAGGTTTGGGGTTCCTCGGATTCCCAAAACCTCTCAAGACTTTAGTGAATGTCATGAGTGGAATGCTCTGAGTCCGTGTGAGAGCCGACAATGTGAACTGAGTTGACCTGATTCGTGGGTGAAGTATGTAAACTTTCGAAAGGTCCAATCAATGTAAAATCAAATATCGTGCCGAAGGCTATAGGCTTGCCAGGGCCGAGCGAAACCTTGGTTCCGTCTAACACTTGACCAAGAACGTCAGATCCCAGTATTAGATCAACCGGAGCTGGTGTGTGATATTCTCGATCAGCAAGAGGAATCGGTGGGTGACCTGTTAACTGAGCGAGATCTGGAACCTTTTCCAACGGTAGGTACCCAGTTACGTTCTTCAATATATGGGCTGTGGCCGTGATCATAGGTGTGTCACGGTGAGTAGGTCGGCATACAATTGTGATTGATGCCTTTGAGTCTTGTGTGTGCTGATTTCCAACTCCTGCGATTTTTAGAGATGTATGTTTCAATGGCAAATTTAAAATTGTGGCCATGCGCTGAGAACAAAGAGTCAGCATACTTCCACAGTCTAACAAGGCTCGTGCTGAGTGAAATTGACCATTTACGTCTGCTATTTTAAGTGAGACGGTTGGCAACAAAATTGGTGTGTTAGTGACGTTCACTACACGTTGTGCGGAGTTACAGGAATCTTCTGTTGGAGTTGAAGTCATTGAGTGAAAATGAACTGAGTGTGTATGTGATGAGTGAATGTGTGATGAGTGTGCTGAGTGTGCTGAGTGCTGGTCGTCCTCGCCTTCATAGTGCTCTGTTATTGTAGGTAGTCACTGTTGACTACCTACCCGAGACCTACTTGGCGATCGCGATTGAGTGGGCGAGTTGGGATGGGACGTATATGCCTGTGTAGCATGTGCCGAATGGTATTGAGGCTCATGCGCTGAGCGCTGTCTGGGCTGCTCACGTAGAGACGGAGGTAGCAAATGGGCAGATGATCGTGTCGGAGACATGGCCCCATGACGATGCAGTGAAGTGTGGTGGTCAGACCGCCCACACTCCTTGCATGCACGTGTAGACCTGCACTCGTTCTCATAATGAGGACCCAAACAGCGTCGGCACCGGTTGCGTGCGTTCACAAAGTCCCACCGACCTTGAACCGGTTGGTTATTAAATCCTGGGCATGCGATGAGTTTGTGTCCCCTATTCCTGCAGTATGGGCATGGCATACCACCAGTAGGGGAAGAAGGTTGAGCCGAATAATCCTGTCGGCGAGTGGGTGATGGGGATGATCGGGCCAAGTAAACTGGCGCTGTTTCAAATGCCATAAATGGTTGACGAATAGGACGGGGGGAGCGATTGTCCTGCCGAGGAGCTATGGGGCGGAACTCTTGATGAGCCTGGTAGGGCTGACGTGGAGTACCTCGAGTGGATTGAAGCAGCTTATTGAGCTGAGCGAGCCTTTCTGACGGGCCGAGCCGTGATGAAGAAGGAGCCTCCTGTGACGCAAGGAACGATGACTCATTCTCCTTGCAGCGTGCGTGCTCTTCCAGAAACTCAATGAGGTTCTTGAGCGTGGGCAGAGTTGCACGAGATCCGTACTTCCGCTCGAAAAGAGTGCGGAGCTCGCCTTGCAGTTTTCGCACCACCATGGACACGAAAACATAGTCGGAGTCTTTCATGGGCAGATCGAGGTTGCGGAGAGCGCTTTGCGCTGAGATAAGCGGAATTAAGAATGATGTGCGGATATCCGATCGCATGTGGATGTGCGGAAGGTTCATTATAATGTCCACAAACCGGTCAATGAGTACACGACGATTGTCGTAACGCTTAGTGAGAATTTCCATGGCTATGGGATAATTCTCGTTGGTAGGGTAGAGGTGTTTCACCATATCATGTGCCTCACCCTTTAGGGCGCCTAACAAGTAATGCAGTTTGACAGCATCCGAGACTGTAGCCATCTCACTGACGAGGCTCCTAAAAACGGCAATAAATGAGGGCCATTCTTCAACGTTCGAATGAAACTCGGGTATGGGTATTTTTGGTAGAACACCAACGGGTGTACCTGGGCTGAGGGGTTGCGTCTTGTCCGGAAGAGCTGATTTTTCTTTTAAGTTTTCGAATGCCACTAGGATAGCATCATAGTTGCTAAGTGCCGACTGAAAATTTTTTGTGTAGGTTGCCTCAGTTTCGTCGGACAAATCCTCATCGTCAAGGATCTCGTAATATACGTTCTCTAACTTAGTTTTAACGCTTTGTATGTTTGCGTAACGAGCGGTGAAATCCGCCACAGAATAAGTTTTTCTGTCGCCTGCCTCTACCGCCGCACCGATCTCCTTTAACAGAACTATCGCCTTTACGGCCTCACGAAACATCGCGGCTTGTGATTTCGAAGGCATCTTAATTTTGTTAAAGTAGGTGGTTGATTACTAAGACAAAATACGCAACGATTTTGAGCTGAACTATAAGAGCGGACGTACAACCAAAATAATTAATGAGACAGATGAACAGAGCTGAGACACTTGCGCGGATGAAGTAACAATGACTATGTTCAAACGGAATACGGAACTCTTAAATAAACACGAAAGAGAAGAAAAAATATTTTTTTTTTTAAAAAACAACCTGTATATGAGCTGATACACCAACGTGGAACACCCTATATGTGTACCATTAACAATAAGATCAGAGATGAGAAGAGAAAAAATAATTTTTTTTACTATATTTGTGCTATATATATATCCGGTTAAAAAGCAGACAATAACACGATCAAACTGTCCGGAATACTATTACTGCAACGTGAGATTACCGCAACACAAAAATATCGAAAAGGGCCGATGAACTTGTTAGACAATAACACGAAAAAACTGACGGCAATATATCATAACAGTATATTTACAACAACACATCAGTCGTCGAAAATTCTATTTATAGAATAAAATACCTACCTACTGCCTCGAACGCGTAAACAAAGAAAGAATGTATTTACCTCGCAGAAATCGGATCTAAATGAGCGGACAATCCAATGATGCAATGTATACGTATGTACTCAAAATAAAACGAAATAAAACGAAATAAAACGAAATAAAACTCGCACCAAAAAAAAATATCTCGCAAAATACGTGGGAAAACTATCTTTGACAGTGGGGAGATTTACTAAAGATATATAGTGGACTGTAACAAACAATTGGGCTGAATGAATATACTTATATTATCTGAGCTGAATAATAATAACAAACTGAGTTTATTCTGTAAAGGGACGGGGGGGAGCCGGTTCTATACCGATAAATGGAATTTTCTAGGCGGCGGTTCTAATTACCTACCCGCCATAGGTATTCAAGACCACAAAATATTTTTTGCCGGGAAAGGGGGCAAAATATGTAACCGGGTGAAAATGGACTGTAGTAAATCGACGGGGGCTGGTTCAAACAAAGTTACGGGCCGGCGGGGGATAGGTGATATAAACCAAAAATTTTCTTGGATTGAAAATGGACTGTAATCGACGGGGGCTGGTTCAGTAACGGTTCGAAGGGCCAAAATTTTTTCTTGTATTGAAAATGGACTGTAGGGGCTGAAAAGGGGCTGGTTCTAACGGTTCGAAGGGCCAAAAATGGTTCGAAAACGGTCTCGAAGGACCAAAAATGTAGCCGCTGGCTACAGAAATGCAGAGATGATGAAAGAGGATGGATGGGTTGACACGAGAGAAGAAAAGATTGTGGGGAACAATGTGGGTGCGCTGACCTGGTTGGAATGTTTCGATGTGCCGGCTGAAATGTGCCGCGTGTCGTCTCCTCTCGTTGGGCTGATTGATGACAGGGCTGATCTTGAACAGGGATGTGCAGAATGTCTTGAAGTAATACACAGCACTTATATGTTCACAAGACACGGTGAATACGCGAGATTGTTTGTATCGGCGGCACGAATGTGTACACATGTGTCGTTCTCTAGAGAGTTCAGACGAAACAGAATGAAGCCAGCGCCCGCGCGCGCCTCGACCGGCGCGCGGCGGGGAGGGGGTGGTCGTTCGCGCGTGCGCGCGCGAATCACACGTCATGTTCGAACGTCACGCTGGTAACGTAGCGTAGCGTGAACAGCCATCAACAGATTTTCTCATCCAACTAGCAGAAATCACCCTCACGAACAACTTCTTTTCTTTTAATGACAAATATTATCACCAACTAAAAGGAACTGCTATGGGGACTCGGATGGCTCCGAGCTATGCCAACGTGTTCATGGCCTCAGTTGAAACTGCATTTTTAGATAAAGAAATACATAAACCCCTCATGTGGAGGAGGTTTATTGACGACGTCTTTATAATCTGGCCTCACAGCCGAGATTCCCTAACCGCCTTCCTTGACAGACTGAACAATCATAGCCCACTCAAATTCACACATACCATATCCACCAGCAACATTACCTTTTTAGACGTTGATGTAAATATTGATAGTCAAAACCAAACTCATACATCTGTCCATTTCAAAGAAACCAATAAACTACAGTACCTTGACTTTTACAGCTGCCATCCACCACACATTAAAAAATCATTACCGTATTCGCTATCACTTCGTGGCCGTCGGATTTGTAGCACCGAAACCGCGCTAACCAAGTATCATAGCAAAATTCACAGTGGACTTCTTAAGAGAAATTATCCAGAGAAATTTTTACAAAAACACTTATACAAAAGACCACGAAATTCTAATAATAATCACAATCCCAATCATTCATCCCAAGAAACTCGCCTCATCACCACCTATTTTCATGGACTAGTAATAAATTAAAATCACTTATCAACGATCATCTACCAATACTCCGCCAAAACGATGAAACAAAAAATTTCTTACCAACCAATCCGAGGATATGTTACCACCAGAATCCAAATCTCAAATCAGTTCTAACCAAAACAAAACCGAAAGTCAGAATTACAACCGCCTACACATCTCCTGGAACTTTCCCTTGCCAACGGCCACGCTGCAAAACCTGCTCCCTCATAAACACTAACATTCATATCAACACACATCATACATCAGACACATACACAGCACAACCAAACACCAACTGCAAATCAAAAAACTGTATATACATCCTGGAATATCAGCACTGTCCGGCATTCTACATCGGAGAAACTAAGAACGCACTTCACAAACGAATTAACCAGCACAGACACACCTCCAAAATTACAAATAACATTTTACCGATTCCCACCCACACACAACCAGACCTTCGATCAATGTTTCACAGTAAAAATCATTAAATCATTTCATCCACCACTCACGGACATACAGCTAAGGACATGGGAATCCTCCTTCATATGGGCACTTGGTGCACATTATGGCGACGGCCTAAACAAACAACATTAAAATCATCATCATCGTCATCATCATCATCATCATCATCATCATCATCATCATCATCATCATCATCATCATCATCATCATCGTCATCATCATCATCATCATCATCATCATCATCATCTTCTTCTTCTTCTTCTTCTTCTTCTTCTTCTTCTTCTTCTTCACCATCATCATCATCATCATCATCATCATCACCATCATCATCATCATCACCGTCATCATCATCATCATCATCATCATCATCATCATCATCATCATTATTATTAATGACAATTTATAATAAGTTAATATTAAGATAGATTGTAAATAGGTAGTCTAGGTCATAACCTGTCATGTCATGTACTTTTATTATATATATGTCAATGTCTATTTATTTTAATTAAGATACTCAACTGATGCCGGGTCCAGGTCGGACCCGAAATATATCTTGAGATTTCTTTATATTTGTTTATCTTATTTATCAGTATATTTATATTTTTTTAAAAAACTATAAAATCTTATACTTACTCTCGTAATAGATCCTGAAATACAAATGTATATAAAGTTTTGGATAAACAGAAGATTTGTCCACCAACTCAACCTGCAGCCTTCTACAGTTGTTGCCATCTTGTGCCATTGCGGGCCATCTCCAACATGATTCATGATGGACGCTTGAACCAGAACAGCAAAACATAGCACTGGATACATGCGTACTAATCGATTAAGTAAGTGCAAGTGCAAGTTTCTTGAAAATGGACCTGAAACAAAGGTAAATTCCGTCGTTACAATATTAATCGAAGGGGCGGATTTAGGCATATTATATTAGGTATTTACATATGAAATTTTTCTATAGAGAATTTGAAGAAAACTCAATTTTCACTACTAACAATTTTGCATTTTATCAGGAATGAGAAATCAAAATTATGTAATTTATTTTGTGTATGAATGAGACAACATTAAGCTAACAGCAATATTAATTAAATTTTTGATAAGTGTCAGCTGTAACAAATTATTACGAATCTTATCATGAAAATGGATGGCATTTAGGACGAACTGTTTTTGAAGATTTAATCTGTAATCAAACTGAAAATAAAAACAAAATTTAATACGTAGATTAAAATCAACTTTCAAACAAAAAACAAATAATTGAAATAGCTATTGAATTACAGGAATTATGAACTCATTGATGTCTAAGAAAATTTCATCAATTTCATAGGTAAGACATTTTATTTACTTCATGTATTGTATTCGATTTACCTATAATTATAATTATATTTATTCCCATATTTTTGTTTTAATCATGTGTACCAATTATTAAATTTAAGTAAACCTAAGCTTTATTTTTTTTCTAGTTCCACGATTGTGCAAAACAGGGTTCGGGGTTATGGCCTATTTAAGAAAGTAAAAATTTAAATTTCTTAACAAAATAAATACCACTTACTACCTTACAAGATGAAGTACTGGTTCTTTGAAAAAAATCGCGGCTCTAATGTATGGTTACTTCAGAAAAAAAACAGGAATCTCCAGAAAATCTCTCAAATAGCATTGCGGTGTTATAGGTATTGGGATTAAATTAAAGACAAAACAACGACAAAACATATTTCAGATTCATAACAACACGTTACCAAACATTATTGCATAAAAAGTTTTCCGATACTATTCATAGCTTTTCCGCAATACGTTACCAAATATACAACTATTTTAGGCACGATTTCTTCTATACAAATTTCTATGGGCGCGCGCGCTCAAATTACTTTACTATAAAATTACGTGCACATGGCTCAAACATTCAGTGAATCACGAGCTGTCAAGGTGGGAGGTTACGTCTTTTCGATAATGTTGTATACTGGCCGCTCACCCAAGCTGTCACGCGGACGCGACATGTATGTGTCATTAGATTTTACATCATCCATTAAAGAATAAAATATCAACTTATGATTTTAAATACATACATAATAAATTGGCGACGAGATGTCGACTATTGATATTTAAAAACTAAAAAAAACCCACGCCTCCTTACGGGGCAATCTTACAAAACTAGAAAACTATGTAAACTCTCAATAAACAATATCCTATGAAGAAATTCAGACAAGACTCGAAACACTCCAGGAAACACTACGGAAATTACGGGAAATACAGCAATCTATAGAATTGGAGACACCAGAAGATCAACTTGACCACGAGATAGAAACCAGGTACGACTTCGAAGAAAAGTTTACAACTATAAAAACAAAACTTCTTATTTTTCAAAACAGAAACAACCAACCTATCTCACCTATACAAACATCGTCATCACAGACGAGTACATGTACACAACAAGAGCGAGGGCCAAAAATGAACTTCCAGCCACTCCAAGAGAAAGAAACCTTCAAAAATTTTTGCAACAGACTGACAGTATTTTTCTTGCTCAACAAGATCGAAGACGCTAAGATAAAAGTATACATGTTACTTTCGGCTCTACCTCCAGAACTACACGAGAGGTTATATGACTTATGCTCTCCGGATGACCCTCTTAATATGAATTTTAAAGAACTTACACAATTACTAGATGATTACGTAGATCCGAAACCAAGCATATGGGCGTTGCAACACAAATTTATCACACGTGTACAAGGTGAAAATGAAACGGTGGCAACATACGCTTCAGAATTGAAGAAACTTTCTGTAAACTGCGAATTCAAGTGTCATAACTGTCATAAACCCACTTTAGAAAACTTCCTATCCTTACAATTTATTCGAGGGCTGAGAGACAGCGACGTGCGAACTAAAATACTCCAAGAAAGAGATACCCCTCATTTTACCAAATTAGTACATTTCGCTACATCCATAGAAATGGGAAAATCGGAGGACACGCGAATATCCGCAGATATTCACAAACATTTGGACACAGTAAATAGAATTACGAATACAACAAGCAAGCCTGGCTATCCAGGTACCTCATCCTTACGACCAAGCAGACAGGCAAGAATACCTGTCAATTGTCTGATGACAATAAAAGATTTAAAAGGAAAATGTTTCCGATGCGGCAAAAATTACCACAGGTCTAACGATTGTGGTGCTATCGAATCTACCTGTTCAAAATGCAAGAAAATTGGTCATCTGGCACGAGTATGTTTACAAAGAAATATTAGTGTCAATCAATTAGATGACAGTACAAGTAATACCAGTAACGAGAGTATGGGAGATATCAACTTAATTAAAAGTGAGATATCTGAAAAATATATAAAATATAAAATAAAAATAGAGAACAAACCAATTCACATGGAGTTTGACACGGGGGCGACTTTATCATCAATGTCGCTTAAACAATACAAAAGCTTAAACATAGAAAATAAAATATTCAAAACCGAAATGAAATTAAGAACATACACGGGTGAAATTATTAAGCCTGCAGGAGTTACATACATTAAAGGGACTTATAAAGACCAGACTTTCAACGGAAAATTGTACATTATCAATCAGAATGTTGATCCAATATTTGGCAGGAGCTGGATGAAGGAGTTGAACGTGGAACTTGCAGACATACGAGTAATAAAATCATCTGAACAATCCACCGAACTTGACAAATTGTTAGAAGAATATTCATCAATTGTTTTTAGATCTGACCTAGGAAAAATACCAGACTACCATGCTCATTTATTTCTAAACGAAAATGCACAACCTATTTTTATAAAACCGAGACGTATACCGTACGCTTTAAAAGAAAGGGTCGATAAAGAGATTGATCGATTATGTGCAGAAGGGGTAATCACCAAAGTGGATCATTCAGATTGGGGTACTCCAATTGTACCTATCGTGAAACCAAATGGTAGCATTCGTCTATGTGCGGACTACAAGGTCACCCTTAACAAGGTCATTAGAGATGAACATTACCCAATTCCTATAATAGAGGATATATTTGCAGAAATGAATGGAGGTCAATATTTCTGCACCCTAGATATTTGCCAAGCTTACCTTAATATGGAAATGGATGAAGAAAGTGCCATGTTACAAACATTAAGCACGCACAAAGGTACTTATAAAGTCAATCGCTTGATGTTCGGAGTTAAAGTGGCACCAAGTCTTTGGCAGAAATTCATGGATCAATTACTTCTGGGACTAGACGGAGTTAAATCCTTTTTCGATGACATTATAATTCAAGGAAGCTCAGAAGAACAACTCTTAACACGACTAAAACAAGTCTTACAGAAATTGAAAGTTAATAACCTTCGCGTCAACAAGGAGAAATGCAATTTTTTTAAACGGAGCATTAATTATCTAGGACATACGATTGATAAGGACGGCTTACATAAGAATAAAGATAAAACCAAGGCCATCATGAAAACAGATAGACCAACCAACACAAGCGAACTTAGAACCTTCCTTGGCATGGCGAACTACTATAACAAATTTATACCGAACCTCGCCTCTATAGTAAGTCCTCTAAACGAATTACTAAAGAATGAGAAAGATTTCATCTGGACATCTAATTGCGAAAACAGCTTCAATAACATTAAGAAGGAAATCTTAAGTGAAAGAGTTCTTATTCACTTTGACCCCAGTAAACCCTTAATACTAGCGACCGACGCCTCACCAACAGGATTAGGAGCTGTTTTGTCTCATAAATTACATGATGGCTCAGAAAGGCCAATCGCATTTGCCTCTAGAACACTGTCAGCCAGCGAAAAGAAATACAGTCAAATTGACAAAGAAGCAACGGCTATCTACTGGGGTATTAAAAAATTCTTCCACTACTGTTACGGCCGGAAGTTCACATTAATAACTGACCATAAGCCTCTTACGTCGATATTCCACCCTCACAAGACCTTGCCAACATTAAGCACTATGAGACTGTTCCATTATGCACATTTCTTATCAGGCTTTAATTATGACGTAGAATACAGAGCCTCAGCGAAAAACTCAAACGCCGATTACCTATCAAGATTCCCGGTAGAAATAGTAAAAGAATCCTCAATAGACCAACATTGTACTTTCCAATTACAACAGATTAACGTTCTTGAAGTTCGACCGGAAGTGATAGCTGCAGAAACAAGAAATGACAACGAACTAAAAACCCTACTTGTAGCACTACAAGCTGATCACTCATTACGTCAATATGGCTACAGTGATAATGAACTTACACTCCAAAATAACTGCATACTGAAAGGAACTCGAGTAGTAATACCACAAAGCTTACGCGTGCGCGTACTGAATGAACTACACGCCGGACACATTGGCATTCTAAAAATGAAATTGCTAGCCCGCAGTTTTATATATTGGAGAAACATAGATAAAGACATCGAGGATAAGGTAAGATCCTGTAGAGCGTGCAGATTAGAACAAAATGAGCCATCAAAGGCACCTCTACACCACTGGGAACAACCTACTGGACCCTGGCAAAGACTGCACGTAGATTTTGCTGGACCTATCCTTGGACATCAACTTCTGATAATCGTAGATGCCTTCACAAAGTGGGTCGAAGTCTTTCCCACTAAGACCACGACAAGTTCATGGTGCATCCGGAAGATGAAGGAATTGTTTTGCATATTTGGCATACCATACACTTTAGTATCAGATAATGGACGCCAGTTTGTATCTGAAGAATTTAAGAGCTTCCTTTCCAGTTGCGGTACAAAACACGTGACGTCTGCTCCATACCACCCAGCCACCAATGGGCAAGCTGAACGCTACGTCCAAACAATAAAGAGATCACTACGCGCAATGGAAGGGGAGGGTGGCGACCTTACAGACAAGCTGTTTGTTTTGAAAACCAGACTCAGACGCACACCGAATCAGAACGGCCAGACCCCCTATGAACTAATGTTTAGTCGAGACATTAGAACTAAAATGCACGTGATGTTCAGAACTTCAGCCTCTCCGATAGTATCCAGATCCAACAACACCCCGCCTACCATCAGGGCATACTCAGTAGGCGACCGAATCCAGGCTAGAGTCTACTCACACCCTAAACAGAAATGGGAGTTCGGGACGATTGTGCGTCGGCTTGGCCGACTACATTATCAAGTGATGACAGACGGTGGCGCCACGTGGCGCAGACACCTGGAGCAACTGTTGCCGGCCCCAGGGGTGCAGTCACCAATCGCGGCGGAGGACTGTTGTATACTGGCCGCTCACCCAAGCTGTCACGCGGACGCGACATGTATGTGTCATTAGATTTTACATCATCCATTAAGGTGGTAACAGAGGAGGCCTTTTCATACAAACTTTCTGAGTAATATATATGAAGACGCAATAAATTCATGAATTTAATTGGGAATATAAACAATGTACATTTAACATATTTTTCGCAAACTTATTCAAATTGTATAATTATTGCTTAGATACTCGAATATCAGGTTTTCAAAAATGAACTCATTTCGTCTGATTTGCGTCGGTGTGCGGCTCACGAACACGGCACTTACAAACACAAACACAGCAGTCTTGTGTAAACATGAGTGCATTCTCAAATCTAAAGCAACATGATTCCATCTTTGAATGTAATTTTATGTAATAATGACCAATACCTAAATAAAGCAAAATGAATGTTTTTCATTCATTTTTATTAGATTTTATTCATATACTTGTATTAATTCCCGAAAAATATTATATTTTTGAACGATTCTTCATCGTAAGCCGTCTGTCAAACAAATGTCGATTGTCGATTTCATATTTTTAACCGACTTCAAAAAGGAGGCGGTTCTCAATTCAACTGTAAGCTTTTTTTTTTTTTTTGTGGCGTTGTTACTCCATAACTCCGTCATTTCTGAACCGATTTGAACAATTCTTTTTTTGTTTGAAAGAGTGTACTTCCAGGTTGGTCCCATTTTAGGTTTGGTCATGATCTAATGAAGGTCTTCAGAGATAGGCAGTGGAACTCCTCGGAAAATGACAGCATACCTCTCGAAATTGAGGTAATCGCTTTGTACCTGGGTGTTGATTACAAGGTATTACTTGAAAATCGACATTCTTCCACTTAACCTTCGATCCTGGCTTCATCACCATATTCACCATAGAACTCCTCAACGGATCAGAGCACATAACTCGAGATTGCGGCAATCACTGCGTTAGGGTACTAATTCAAGGGTATTACTTGGAGATTATCAGAATACCCACCTGACCTTCCATCCTGGCTTCATCACCATAGAACTCCTCAACGAATGACAGCACATAACTTTGGATTGCGGCAATCAGTTTGTGTTAGGGTGCTCATTGCAGGGCATTGTTTGAAAATTGCCAGAGTACCCACCTGACCTTCGATCTTGGCTTCATCACCGTGGAACTCTTCAACGAATGACAGCACATAACTCGAGATTGCGGTAATCATGCTGTGTTAGGGTGCTGATAGCAGAAAGCTACTCAAACATAGCTACTTATACTCACTTGAACTTCGTTTCATATTAACACCACGTTTGCAAGAACTACCTATACCTCACAATTTAACCCAGCAACACTAAAAAATGTGAAATAAAATAAACTTTTAACAAAAAAATAGCAACCGACTTCAATAGTAACAGTAGTCATTCACTAAAAAGTTAATAATAATTCTATAAAAACCGATGGTACCGAAGCAACACTTTTGCTGACTTCTTTCTTCCTGAAACAATGTGTTATCTAGAATAGAAGTCGGCGTATTTCCTACGATATAGCAACATAAAAACCAATATAAGAGCGCCGACTTCTAGATAACACATTGTTTCAGGAAGAAAGAAGTCGGCAAAAGTGTTGCTTCGGTACCATCGGTCTTTATAGAATTATTATTAACTTTTTAGTGAATGACTACTGTTACTATTGAAGTCGGTTGCTATTTTTTTGTTAAAAGTTTATTTTTCATTGATGATAATCATACATTCTTTGTAGTTTGGAAGTTATTTTGTTATTAGGATAACTAAATCCACATCCACAATAAATTTAATCCATTTTGTCTTTAATACACGAGACATGACGTGTTGACAAATACGCACACAGTTGCAATGAAGTATTGCACACTCAAGCATTTACAGTGTTTTTGTAATGTATGTCGTGTTGAAATAGGTAATAGAACTTTTGCATAATCTTTACATGTTCTGTTTTAATACAAGTTTCGCAAATGGAGCGAATCCATTAAAATGTTGGTATAGGATGAGTTATTTACATTTATGTACATTTTGCTTCAGTAGCGCCATCTAGTTCAAAAATTTCAGATTGGTTTCCTCTTTTACCACCTTAAAGAATAAAATATCAACTTATGATTTTAAATACATACATAATAGATAAGAAAATTCCGCGATGTCGGCTCGTGTACACACACAAAAACATACTGCACGGGTACCAATTTGACAAAAATAAGTATGTACATCGCTTTGATTTTATTGAATGATGCAAGATGGTGTCAACCTAAACGCTGCGAGTGTTTTCGTATGCGAAGATGGATAGCATTTTGTAAGATTTAGAGTTTGATGTTTATTCTGGATTCGAAGTGAAGACGTATTATTTTTTTTTATTTTATATTATATACATATATTGCAACCGGGCTAGCTAGCGGGAGCAGATTAAAAGATGGATCGTAGTTCGATAGATATATTTACAATAAGGAAGGAGGAAAAGATCAGGTTTATAAAAGTATTTACAAAACGACAGCACTGGCCTCGATTTAGTCCTAGGTGAGCGCAGGCGGCTATCAAGCTCGAGTGGCACAGCGTCCAGATACTTCCGTCAATTGTCGAAGATAGTGGTCGAAGATAGAACAGGATAGGAGAAGAGAGTAGGAAGATAGTAATCCAAAAGGAAAGGCTGGAACAAGGGCAGTAACTGAAGAACTGTCCAAGGCGCATCTGGCTTCCTCAATAATCGATATACCAGTTCAGTCTCAGTGAGCCAGACATGACTTGGACAGAGTTTCATATTGAATTATTACGAGTATATTTACATACCTGCAGTTAGGCAGCCTTTCTATTTCAGCAGGTACAAAGTTTTATCAGTAACAATATGGTAATAATAATTAAATCAGATATTTATAATTTTCTTATCTGCAAGGATGCTTCTTTGGAAAATACTCCCAAGACGTTATTCTTTTGTTTTAGTTTTACGAAAAGAGAAAATTTTGAATTTAGATTTAAAAAGTTACATTTGGCTTCGAGTGCCAGCAAAATCAAAAGAGGTTATCGAAAAATAAGGATCAAGAAGTATTACAAATATTGCAATGCTACAATATACATATATATTATATTTATTATTTATTCTATCCTATATACAAGATGACTTTTTGATCATCGTCCAAATTCATACTGGAGGCTTGGTAAGTGATCAGTATAATGAAATTTCGACTTCCCATAGTAATTAACTCCCAGTCCTGAGTGAATCATTATGGGGAGTCGAAATTTCATGATGCTGATCACTTACCAAGGCTCAAGTATGAATTTGGATGATTTTCACAAATTTACCTTGTATATAAAATAACATAACAGTCACTCATTGACTGACTCATTGCATTGTAGTTTAGTTGGAAGGACTGTTCTGACATGATAGTGATGTATGCGTATTTTTGTTGACTTTGACCCTAGGGATAGGAAAAATTGACACCTGACACCTCACCTAGGAACTAAGCATGCGAGCGCGAAGCGCGAGCGTTCGCAGTTCCTAGGGACGTCCCTAGCCTCAAGGGACATCCCCAGACACTAGGGGTGTACTTTTTGCCTTTGACACTAGGATTGTCCCAAAAAAAAATTGTTTCGACCATATCTTCGGAACGGAAGGTACATCCCTAGGGGTTGGACTAATGGGTGTAAAATACATATTTTTTCAAGGTCAAAACTTTGACGGCCTGTATCTCCTAAACGGCTGGAGTTAAACTCATGTTGATGGGTGTCTAGGAAAAGGTCTCGCCGAGATCTACCCCCTTCCCCATATCAAAACTTTGACGGCCCGTATCTCCCAAACGGCTGAAGCTAGACCCATGTTCATGGTACTCTAAGAAATGGGCTTGACAAGATCTATTTAAAAATACACGTTTTTGATACTAGGGATGGGAAAAATTTACATCCTAGCGATGTCCCCCGCCCCGTACTTGTTGACTTTTACACTAGGGATGTCCCAAAATTGCTCATGCTTGTTCGTGCTCGTTCGTGCTTGTTCGTGCTCGTTCATGCTCGTTCGTGCTCATCTGTGCTCGTTCGAGCTCGTCCGTGCTCGTTCATGCTCGTTAGTGCTTGTCCGTGCTCGTCCGTGCTCGTTCGTGCTCGTCCGTGCTCGTTCGTGCTCGTCCGTGCTCGTTAGTGCTCGTCCATGCTCATTCGTGCTTGTCCGTGCTCGTCCGTGCTCGTTCGTACTCGTCCGTGCTCGTTCGTGCTCGTTTGTGCTCTTTCGTTTTCATTCGTGCTCGTTAGTGCTCGTCCGTGCTCGTTCGTGCTCGTTCGTGCTCTTCCGTGCTCGTTCGTGCTCGTCCGTGCTTGTTCGTGCTCGTCCGTGCTCATTAGTGCTTGTCCGTGCTCGTTCGTGCTCGTCCGTGCTCGTTCGTGCTCGTCCGTGCTCGTTTGTGCTCGTTCGTGCTTGTCCGTGCTCGTCCGCGCTCGTTCGTGCTCGTTCTGCCCAACCGGGAATTGAACCCGAGACCCTCGGCGCAGAAGGCAGATACTATCAACTACACTGTACGGGTCGTCAGTAAAGAATTTTTTAATAATATTACATTTATATTTAATTATCGAGATGTTATCGTGTTGATGAATTCGCTCGCTTATGCAAGTTCGCGGCACTTCGTGGTACCACTGCTGAAGTTATGTATGTGTGCGTGCGCGGCCTGAGAATGAGTGCGTAGCTAATATGCCTACTTTTGACAACGAGCCGTGGGGGCGCCGGTCCTTAAGTGATACGTCAGTGATGTAATTTAATGTAATAATATGTAATATATTTATTTATGTAATGTAGATATAAATCAGATAATGTGTATTAATAAAAAATAAAAAATATATAAATAAATAATATATATCTAATCTGTATACAGCGTGACTTTAAAAGCAACCCCGATAATTTTTTGGTCTATTTATAGACATTTGTAGATGATGTTTTTGACGAGAAGACAATTTAATTTAGTATTTAAAAGAAAGCATTAAAAATGTTACTTGCACAATATATATGGTCATCCTAACCATTATTTTGAAGGATTTTGTGGAAACCTTGAAGTGGTTTTAACTCTTAAACCAGATAATGAAATTAAATTGAAATAAGTACTCGTATTTATCATGATAAGTACTCACTTGAAATTTTGCGCATAAATACAGTTTTAGCATCCACTGAGAAACGATTTTTGGAAATTCTACCCCTAAGTATGGATCTTAAAATTTTGTATTTAAGCTGACTATTATAATAAAAGAAGTGGTCTGTCTCTGTCTGTCTCTGTCTGTCTCTGTCTGTCTACTCATCTGTCATCCACCTATCAAATCAGTCGGAAGCAAATTATTATAAATTTATCTTGATTGCAAAGGACACATTTCTAAACAGCCATTTTTCAAGTGACGTCACACGAAGGTAAATGGAAGTTGCAGCTTTTTCGTAAAAATATCCATCATCGTGAAGTTTTTTAGACCAAAAGTTTTAATCTAAAATACGGCTTATTACACCAAAATCTCGAAATGGTGTTCGAATTAACACACCTTTACATAATTTAATCTAAGCGAATTAAGGACTATTTTGCAATGGAAAATATTTACTTTTGACAGCATTAAGAATAAAATTAAAGCCTTCAGAATCAGCTTTAATATCATCCGTTGCGGCTGAATAAAGTTATCAGAAACAAACATCAAATGAACTCTTTCTATGAAATTTTAAATACCTCGTAGGATGACGGTAGAACACAATACTCACGTTTTTTGTATTTGCACACAGTAGTGTAGACGTTGAAAATTCCACCAAGTAGTAAGAAGGTATCAACACCGTATAATGCGAAGGGTACGAAAAAGTTCTCATAAAAACTGTGCGATTTCTGAAAAAAAAAAAAAGAAAGGTTGTGCTTAAGGGGCTATACCGTGAAAATTGACACTTTTTGAAGTTATTTATCTGCACTTTTAATGAAGTTCCAAGTAAAATAAATTAGTATAACAATTTTGGGACCTTTTACTAGATATTGGTCTATCAGAAACGCGATAGGAGGAATTTCATTTGATAGAAATAATTATTGAAATCAGGTCTAAATTTACACTTTTTTTGATATTCTGACAAATTAGGATAGCATACAGACTTGAAAAATATTTATTTAGATGGGTTTTAACTACACCTAAATTACTGGTTATGGAATTTTTTGTAGCTATTTTAGTTAATTTTAAATTAATTTAAAACCGACTTTTTGACAATTTTCCCCGATTCCGTCCCTTTCGCACTGCGGGTCTTTCTGCCTGGAGTAACGGGGACCTTTGCTAGCACGGTATATCACCTTAAGACCACACGACAGAAGTAAAAACTTCATCAAGTCGGTCGCCGAGCAAGTATAGCAGAAAAGCGTTAGCTATATCTCTCTCGCTCCCTTACTGGATTCGAGCCGAAGCCTCAGTCTTGTTCAGTGCCCACAAAAAAAGTGCTCAGCGCACCTAAAGAAGTTTTCACTTCAAAAATGTTTGTATTAATTTTGACTTTCATAAAACTTGGGAATCGTTGAGAACTATTCAGGGAATAGTTATAGACTTATTTATGTCTTTAAATAATTATTGGCCTTTATATTTTTGCCTTGACTGGAGAGGAACAGAAATTACCCAGCCTCATTTAAATGTCTTTTAATTTTCAAGGTTAATTTTTAAACCGCTGAAGATAGAAAAATGCAATTTAAAACATACTTTCTTAGACAGTGCAGGTACACTATGAAATGATTTTTCGAAAATCAACCCCTAAAGGGGTGAAATGGGGTGAAAACGTTTGTATCAAAATCGTATTCCCTGCGTGTGTCAAAAAACTTGATACAAACTGTTAACGACAAAAAATAAAACACGTAGAACTGCATTTTCAAATATCATCCTCTTATGGAGTGAAATGGAGTATAATATTTTGTTAAGGAAAATCGTATTCCATGTGTCTAATAATTTGAAACTTGGTGTTTCGCATAATCAACTTTCAATTTCAAGTATTTTAGGTTAAAGGGTAAACCAACAAAGGATTTGTCGAAAATCAACCCTTCAAAGAGTGTAAATGTACTTTCGCAAGAAAAATTGTTTTGCCTGACGGAATGTTTTAAAGTTCTATGGGAAAATTTGATTCGAATTTACCATAAATTGATTTAATTTTCTGTGTATATAATGGAATACAAAAAAAAAAGAAACCCTATTTTATTTACATATATTATCCTCTTAATACCCTATACTCGCATATTTAGTTATCCATAGATTTCCAAATTGTTTATCCTTATGAGCTAAGCCCCAATAAAAATATGTTCCAAGATATACGAGTAAGTGAATGTCGGAAGACGTTGTTATCTATTGTAAAGTGCTACACACTAGCATAGATGCCAACGGCTATCCTTATTGGTTAAGACTTACCTTTGTATTTATGTTGTTTTAGTCTATATAAGGATAATCTGTTATACGCTTCATATAATAAAATAAAATGAACTTTTTTTTACTTTTCTCTTTTTCAATATTTAACGTAGGTATTATTAAAATTATCTAGGCACATTTAATCTGTCATTTATTTCTGAGTAAAACCTATCACCAAGAATCCCAACCATCACAAACCGTAATTTGGTGTCAATTTACGGACAGACAGACAGTGGATGCTTATTAATAATAAATATAATATCATACCAAAAATGTTGTTGAGTCGTTACCACCTGATTTTGTATAACAATGAAGCCAAATAATCATTGCCATAGCTATAGTTCTGATTCCATCCACGCACTGTACAGTATTACGCGATGAATCAACTTTCAACAATTGTTGTACGTTTTTATGTACAGCGAAACAACGGTATATTGACATCACTTTTGCTGAAACTAAAAAAAAAGTTAAAAAATATCAAATAACACAAAAATACGGGGGCCCAGAAGGTTTTACTGTTATTGTATCCATGAGGACAACTCCTATGAATACTTAGAAGATAATGAAGCATGGTGCTATCATAATTACAATGATCTTTGTCTTAATAGTACATGGTTAGTATAATTTCCCAAGTTATGTTATGATTCCTCTGGAATTAACTATAATTAAAAAGCAGATGGTCTATATAAGACAAAGGAAGGATATTATTTTTTTCGTCATGACATAATTTTCTCCTGCCTTGTATTTTTCATCTCTGTATTCATTTAAAATGTAACTTTATACATATTTGTTTATCATCAATATATCAATACATTTAATAAAAGAGTAGAACCCGCTGTGTCAGCAAAAACAAATTTTGAACACAAATCAAAGATTTTTAGAATTATTTTCTGTCTGTCTGTCTATCTGTTTGTTTGTTTGCGCACATCTCCGAAATTTAATGTAGTTTTCACAGTTGGACGAGGATTAATTTGGAGCAGAATATAGGTTTTACTTAATTAAAATAGAACGACGGAAAAATAAGTTATTGTTATTTAACGATTCTAGGAGTTTACATTTTTACTGTTAGAAGTTACATAGCAAATAATAATTTTTAGCGTTAAATGCTTATAGACTTCACGAATGAGTGTTAAAATAAAAACAAGAAAGCTTTGGTTAGAAGTTTGTAACGTATCAAATTCTAGTAACTTCTGTATACATAAAATTCAAAGTCCTGACTGACTAACTGACTAACTGACTGACTGACTGACTAACTGATATATCAACGCACAGCCTAAACCCCTGGTTCTATAAAATTGAAATATTGCATATAGATACCTAATATAGTATAGGTATCCACTAAGAAAGGGTTTTTCAAAATTCAAACGGGTGTTTGTATGGGGAAAAAAGATTAGTAAGACTATTTTATTCGAGACTTCAGACGAGTACGTTATCTATAAATGAGTAAACTTGTGTTTCAGGTTTTTATAGAATTCAACCCCTAAAAGCGGGAAATTCTGAAAATCAACATGGGTATCGTTTGTATGGTTAATCGGGTCGCTGATTACGAAAACAACAACGATTTTAAAATCCAACGTGGTGGACGTGAAAAAAGCTTTTCCAGAATTCAACCCCTAAAGGGGGGAAATGGGGTGACAAAGTCTGAAAACCAACATAGGTATCGTTTGTATGGTTTATCGGGTCGCTGATTACGAAAACAACAACGATTTCTAAATCCAATCTAGTGGACGTGAAATAACATTATCCCCTGTTGGGGTGGGTGGAGTGTTGCTTTTATGGTTTTTTGGGACGTTTGTTACGAAAATGGCATCGATTTTGAAATTTAATATAGTGGACATGAAAATTCTTGAAAGTATGTGTGCCAGAGCAAATCGGCTGTAACAGACGGACAGACAGACAGCCACACAAGTGATCCTTTTAGGGTTCCATTTTTTTATCTATCTATCTATATATCCACTATCTATCTATCTATCTATCTATCTATATCTATCTATATCCCAGCAAAATATATTTGGAACGGAAGGTGGTACATTCCTAGGGGTTGGACCATGGCGTGCCAAAAAAACTTTTTTTTTAATGTCAAAACTTTGACGGCTTGTATCTCCCAAACGGCTGGAGTTAGATACATGTTGATGGGTGTCTAGGAAAAAAGGTCTCAACGAGATCTACCTGCCGGAAGTGTCAAAACTTTACATCTCCCAAAGAGCTGATGCTAGACACATGTTCATGGTTCTCTAAGAAAAAGGCTCGGCGAGATCTAGAAGACGGTAAAAAGAGACGAAAAAAAAATTGCCAGAATTTTGTACGGCTAATTGTAAGGAGTTTGGGTTTCAACTATAGTGATCGGTCAAGTGGGGCTACATGAACAAAAAAAAAATTTGAATTTGACAGGTTTTGACAGTTTTTTGACGGATCCAAAAAAGTATTCCGATTTGCATGAAACTTGGTATCAAGGGGCATTTAGGGTCGCCAATTACGCTGCCATATTCAAATTTGTCATTTATTGCCAACTAATAGGGATTCTGACACTTTTTCGGAAAAACTTTGATCGATGAATCCCGGCGGTATTTGGCACGAGGCTGAAAAACAAGCATGAGAGCATACACCTTGACTCCCAGAGGGAGTGAGAGCACTTAAAATGTTTGTTCCTGAAAAAAGGTAATTGGTTTCATGGAGGCCACGCGGGCGAAGCCGCGGGCAAAAGCTAGTAACAAATGTTATGGAAAAAAAACATGATCTTGCTAAGTTACTTGCCCTTCTTCTTAGAAAGACTAATCGAATGGGCGGAGTTAGGCATATATTTATTTTATTACCTATTGTTATAATTTTATTTATTCCCATATTTTTATTTTATTCGTGTGTATAGAGACAAAAATCTGAATAAATTTTGAATAATGTTAATTATAATTATAACAAAATAGATTGTTAATAAATAAATAAATTTGTTTCTAGTTTGTAATGCACTCTAATAATAATTAAATTGTAAATAATTTAGGTTTGATATGTTATTCATTTCGCAGCAAGATTTTGAAAACCCCGCCTTTTTATAATTAATCGAAACAGGGCACTTAAATTCAAAATTGACTATTGAGTGAATTCAACAAAACGTTATTACCTATATATTGTAAATGCTGCCATCGCAGAGTTTCCATTAATTTCTGTAAATCAGAATTTCAATTCACTCAATAGTTATTCAACAAAACGATGCGATGAAAAGGCGCGTTTTGTTACAATCCAGCTGCGAAACCGCTCTTAAGTAATATTACTAAGGGTCAAAACGTTGCTTATTGTAATTACTAAGTAAAAATTCTAAATTATATTGGATTTTACATACCCAAATTGTCGACACTCTTGATATCATAGACCGTTCCAGTGATAGCAAATAGAATAAAAAAACAAAGGACTGTCCTGAAAAACAAAAGTTTGAGTTATAAACCAGTGCTATTGGCTCGGAACCAGCTGACGTCATGCTGCGCAACATTTTAGACGGATTGTGAAAAACCCGCCTTTTTCTATTTAATTATTCGAAACAGAACACTTGAATTCAAAATTCACTCAATAGTCTTTCAACAAAACCTTGTTACCTATGTATTGTGTATGCTTGCCATCGCAAAGTTTCCGTCGGTTTCTGTAAATTAGATTTCCAACAATTTTAAAATTCAAAATTTTTTAAATTCTAATTTGCAGAAACTAATGGGAAACTTTTGGATGTCAACAACCACAAGAATTTTGAATTTAAGTATTCTGTTTCGATTAATTAGAATAAAACCGGTCAAGTGCGAGTTGGACTCGCGCACGAAGGGTTCCGTACCATTATCTATAATAATACAGATCGCACCAAACTTCTACTCCGCTCGGAAGTTGCTCTTCCCAAGAACGGCCCATACATTTTGTTCCTGCTGATGCGAATCGCCCCGTGTTTAGAGGGGACAAAAAGTTTGGCACGATCTGTACTCGTTAACTTGTAAAGCCTACTTAGCTGTGATAGTTTTCTATTAATTTCGTTATGTATACTACTGCCGTGATTTTTTTTACGACTCCCAAATACAACCGTTTCGCCGGCAGGGGGGTCCTTGACTCTAACAAAAATTAACACTTTTAAGTTTAAAAATTTAAAGGTTTAAATTTGTTTTTAAGGGGCTGCACTATGCTAAAAATCAGTCCTGCTCAAACGCGTTTGTTTTTTTACTCTATCCTGCTCTAATCAGATGCTGCGCACGCAAAACTTCAGTTATTTTGAAAGACTGGCTACATTATGACATTAACTATAATTTCTTTATGTAATAAAGATGTTTTTTTCTCGTTAGTATCTGGGTGTTTTGGTTTCGTTTCAATCGGTTTGGAAATATGGAAACTGAATCGCTTTTTTCGTGAAATTCATGCTTTCTGAAAGTAATATTATTAATATAAGATTGAAAGTATGTTAATTTATAAAGTGTAATTAATAATTGCCTTGAGTCACAAAACAAGCTTAATTTTTTCAAATATTTACCATCTACATTGACTCGGAACTGAAACCAATACAAAACTGATGATTAGCATTGTGGAGCCCCTTAATTGTATTATTTGCCGTGACAGTAACACGTGAAGACTTTAACTGGCTAAGTATAACGGCTGAACTTGTAGACCCTTCAGACAGACAGGCAGTGGAGGCTTACTGGAGTTTTTACAGTACTTGTTACACTGCAGAAGTCGAGACCTGAGAATTGCGTTTGTGTGCGTGCACACTTACAATGTAGAGAGCAAAGCGGGTTTTACAGTCGGCTTGAAGCCTGCCCCGCCCGGCACGTGGCGTCACCCTGCCGCGCACATCCAAGGTTGGATTTCGTAGTATAATTTTACTATTTGTACCATATTTTCATGACATGTAGTATGTAGTATCGTAATGGAACTATACTACGTAGAAATACCATAATTTTATCTTCAGGCCAACCGACTTGTTTTATTGGTTGAGATTTTTTGCTTTTTAACATTTACCCTCAATATAGGGAATTTCTGTGCGTTTTGAATAATTTTATTTAATATTTTTTTAATTTACTAACAAATAGGCTATTTTATTTAATTACGAATATTTTTAATAATTTTTTTTAATATTTCTCTGACTAAAATGCTATTTTATTTAAATTCAAAACAAAAATCAACGAAAAATTAAACGTAGTATAATTTTAGCCAAGAAGTATATTTTTAATTTCCATAGACAATAATTTTCAGAGGGCCTGAATCCAACCCTGCGCACATCTCGCATTTCGCCTCCGGTACCGCTAGCAGATTGACGTGCATTTAGTTGTTTGAATTTTTGATTTTTGTCAATACAAATTAGTGAAATAGCTCCTACATTGAGTACACGAAAACCATTGAGCAGCTAATCGAAAAAAAATGTGTTAAACTTGATAAACAATTTCAAAGATGTAATTAAATTTAAGGGGCGAGACGCCACTATTGATTCTCGAAAAGAGCGAGTCATCATAAATGTGGGCGATAAATGGGACGAGAGTGAATTTCAAGTTGATGAAGATGCAATGTGAGGTGTAGAATAAATATTACAACATTCTAAGTAAATAAAACTCTATGTGTAGTATTTTTATCTGACTGTACATTTTGGTACCTATCACTATCACAAACGCATTTCTTAGGTCTCGCCTTCCGGAATGTACTTGAACTTGAAGATGTTACTTACATGAAAATATAATCAGCTGATGATGTCGACCGATCTGATGGAAGTCGATATAATTGTATCGTATAATTCGGTTGTATTACTTTACCCCCAAGTGTGAGAGGTCTATTATTAGTATCCAATACAAAGTCGATTGCCTGAGCTGACGAGCAAGGCTCAGGGATACAAACGCCTAATGTAATAGTTGTTGTGTTATATCTGTAATTAAATGACATAGTTATTTATGAATCCCCGTATTCACGTGCAACAAATATAAAACTCTGAATTAAGCGTTTTTCTGGTTGTTTCTTTTTTCTTAGTTCTAAGCTTTCCTGCAGATGGCGCTGTAGATAAAATGTGTTTTGTAGAAATAAATATCAAAGTGGTTTTGTCTTTGATTCTGTTGCTAAAGAATACGACAGTGCCATCTAGGAATCTTATTAAACACTAAAATTGACATAAGCAAAAGCGCTCATTACAAGTTGTTCGTATGTGACCCATATTTTCCCGAGATCTATCTACACTTCTACATTAATATTATAAAGAGGAAAGATTTCAATTTTAGTATGTTTGTAACGAATAAAAAACTACTGGATAATTATATACTAATAAACTCAAACTAACAAACTCTACAGGTCGTAGAGCTGATGCCGGGCTCGACTGTGGAGGTACCACCATCTTACTTGGAGACCCCCTCGAAGTAATTCGGGGGAGAGTAAGAGGACAGCTCACAGGCAAAAAACCAGGAGGCCCACCATGCCTGGGACCGATAGATGGCGGTATATCCCGCCCAGCCCCGCCTGCCCAGTGTGTGTGAGTATGGGCAATTCTTCATGGATGACCACCGGGAGTGGCGAAGTCCTGAAAAGGCTTATATGTCGAGCAGTGGACGAACTAGGCTGATGGATGGATGGATGGATTGAGTAAACTCAAAAACTACTGGATCGATTTCCAAAATTCTTTCACCATTAGAATGCTACATCGTCCCTGAGTAACAAGGGCTATATTTATTTAGGGATCCCTATTAAAACTTCAATAATGTAACCCAAGGTGTAAACATTTTTGCCATAAAATGTCTTTTATCGCATGCGCTTGCCACCGGGCTAACTAGCGGGAGCAGATTAAAAGGTGGATCGTAGTTCAATAGATATATTTACAATAAAGAAGGAGGAAAAGATCTGGTTTATAAAAGTATTTACAAAAAGACAGCACTGGCCTCGATTTAGTCCTAGGTGAGCGCAGGCGGCTATCAAGCTTGAGTGGCACAGCGTCCAGATCCTTCCGTCAATTGTCGAAGATAGTGGTCGAAGGTAGAACAGGATAGGAGAGGAGAGTAGGAAGATAGTAGTCCAAAAAGGAAAGGCTGGAACAAGGACAGTAACTGAAGAACTGTCCAAGGCGCATCTGGCTCCCTCAATAATCGATATACCAGTTCAGTCTTAGTGAGCCAGACATGACTTGGACAGAGTTTCACATTGAATTATTATATTTACATACCTGCAGTTAGGCAGCTTTTCTATTTCAGCAGTTACAAAGTTTTGTCAGTAACAATATGGTAATAATAATTAAATCAGATATTTATAATTATCTTATCTGCAAGGATGCTTCTGTGGAAAATTCTCCCAAGAAGTTATTCTTTTGTTTTAGTTTTACGAAAAGAGAAAATTTTGAATTTAGATTTAAAAAGTTACATTTGGCTTCGAGTGCCAGCAAAACCAAAAGAGGTTATCGAAAAATAAGGATCAAGAAGTATTACAAATATTGCAATGCTACACGCTGCGGAAACTATATTGATAATAGAACAAAAAAATGTTCTACAATATTAAAGAACATATCACGTGATACCATATGTCCAACTTTTGTAGTTATGTCAGCTACTTATGTCCTGCGTAGTGATACATTTACTCTACGCTTGTCCCAAAACTGTTAAAAAATAAATTTCCGCTAGTGAGAAATATACGAATTATGATAGAGTAAAAAAAATCGACATACGGGATCGTTGCGGCCTGAAATAAGATGTAGTGACTAGAATAGAAAAAGGAATGGTTCGGTGGTTTGGACATGTAGAGAGAATGAATGAAAGTAGAGTGACGAAAGAAATTTGTTGTGCGCAAGTCGAAGGTACAGCTCGACCAGGCCGCCCTAGAAGGATGTATGCTGAGCAAATTGGCGACATATTGAAGAAGGGCAACGTCAAAAATACCCGAAATAGAATAGCTTGTATGAAGTGTCCGGATCGTAGCAGATGGAAATCTCTAGTCACTCCCTACCCTTCTGGGAGACAATGAGTATATGAATGTATCGGAAATTTCCATATATTTTTGGATTTGTTAAGCTGCAGTAAATTTTGTTGGTCCAGAATTCGTAACATTTTATCAACGCCGGTATAACAAATATTAAAATTACTTTACGTTCTCAGGATCTGGTCGTGGAAATGCTATGCATCCATTTGTATACAATGTTTTTATTGATTGTCTTCTATTATAATTTATTCTCATTTCTTCCCAAGTGACATTATCAATTTTCTTGTATTCGTAGTTGTTAATGTGACCCGGTACATCTACGGTTACTTGTGAATATTTTCCTTGAACATCAAGTCCATTAACATGTTCGTTGATGGACAAGCAGGTAAAGTAGTCGCCTGTGTAAGCTAGAACTCCTTTAGCGCTCAAGTCGTGAGGTATATTCGCGTTCGCCTCCATGACTGAAAAGAGTAATAAAAAGGAACTATTAGGACTCGTTCATACTACAAAAAATAAAACAAAATTTTTATCTTTCCATGTGCACATCTTTCCATTTATCTGGTTTATTTTTTTTTATCCCCTCCCGGTATTATCTTTGCCTTTCAGCATTTTGCTGAAAAATAATATTTAAATAGTGTTAACAATCAAACAAAAAGTTAAACTGAGTTTCAAACGAATCTGACGACTTTTTGCAAATTTCATACTTTGACAGTTGTAAGAAAATTTTAAAAACTGTTATTGGTCTGATTATCTGAAAAACCGTTCATTAGAGTCTGTTGAATATAGCAACATTCATATTTTCTAATTAAAACTATTAAGATGTCTTGTCTATAATTTGTGACTGCTGCCTTGCCTGCCATAAAAGATGGCGTTGTTATATTTTTGTAAGAAGAAATAAAGTTATGTTTTTAAGTTAATAAATAAAGATTTAGTTCACAAGAAACTAATATTTTTAACTCTAGAACTGCCCTGGCCCTCAGCAAATATTCAATAGGGTTATGGGCCCAGGATTTGCGTGAAAACGAAAAGTGGAAAAGACGCCGTGCAGCCATTGTTGTGTTGGATGGAAAAGAAATTGAAAACGGAAAATAAAAGTTTGATCGGAAATACGGATTGAAAAGAAGAAGAGAAGAAAATAGTAACATGGAGACGAAAGATAAGTTTTATTTGAGCAGATTTGCGGGAGAAAACTTCGGGGCGTGGATGTTTCGATTGATGTCAATTTTGAGAGAAGCCGGTGTGCAGAAAGCGGTTCAAGAAGAAAATTTTGCTGCGACTAAAGAAAATGAGAAAGCGGAATCTAAAGCTCAGGCTATAATAATAAGTGGCGTTGCGGACAGCCATTTGGAATACTTGAAAAACAAGACAACTGCGTATTCTATGATCAAAAACCTGGAAGAAAGTTTCAAAGAAAAAAGTGTAAGAAGCCGTTTATTTTTACGCAGAAAGCTATCAGATATGAAGTACACGGAGTCTCAGCCCCTCTTACAACATTTTATAAGTATGGAAGAAATATTTTCTCAACTGGTAGACGCTGGGAACGAGTTGACAGAAGAAGAAAAAGTTAACTACATACTTCTGTCCATGCCGAAATCATATGAGGCGATAATAACGGCGCTGGAAACAGTAGATAACCTCAAACTAGATTTTTTGAAAAATAGATTATTGGGTGAAGAAGAAAAAAGGAAGAAGCTATCAAACTGTCCCAGTTATGCGGAGAATGTTGCAACAAGTTTCACTTGTTATTCATGTGGACAGAAAGGACATAAACAGTATCAGTGTAATAATTTCAACAACAGAGGTCAAGTGAGAGATCAGAATCGTGGAAGAGGTTATTTTCAAGGACGTGGATTTCAAGAGCGAGTAGGCCACTAGAACTTGTACACAGTGACGTTTGTGGACCAATAAATCCCACTACATGGGACGGTAATAATTATTTTGTAACATTTATCGATGATTATACTCACTTTGTGATGGTTTACTTGATCAGACAGAAGTCAGAGGTATTTGATAAGTTTAGACAGTACTACAATTATGCTACTCGACATTTTAATACAAATTTACTGAAACTTAGAACTGACAATGGGGGTGAATATGTGTCAAGGGAATTCAAGCAGTTTTGTGAGGATAATGGAATTTTAATGCAGTACACAGTAGCTTATAATCCAGAGATGAATGGAGTAGCTGAGCGAATGAATAGAACTTTGATGTACAAAGCACGCACTATATTGATTGAGTCAGGTTTAAGAAAGGAATTTTGGGGAGAAGCTGTTTATTTCTCAGCATATGTTACTAACAGAAGCCCTACAGTATCAAAAGATAGGACTCCCAGTGAGCTATGGGAAGGAAGGAAGCCGAATGTAATTAATATGAGAGTGTTTGGAAGTATTGCATACAATCATGTACCAGGTCAATTGAGAAGGAAGTTGGATGATAAAGGAAAGAAGATGATTATGATAGGATACTGTACAGGAGGATATAAACTATGGGATGACGAACAACATAAAGTAATAGTAGGGAGAAATGTTATATTTGATGAAAAACCACAAAAGGTGAGAGATGTAGTCGTTATTGAAGGAAGTAGTATAGATGTTGAGGAACAAGAGAAAGAGAACAGAGTAGAAGGAGTCAATAAAATGGAAAAAGAGGAAAGAGTGGAAACAGATGAAAGAGTTTATGAACAACAACCAAATACGAGTCAAAAGGAAGGTCAGTCAAAGACACAAACAAAAAGAACGATTAATAAGCCAGCATGGCAACAGGATTATGTAATGGATTTTACTGAGGAAGAGGAATCATTATTTGCTTTGTATATGGGACAGTCAAATGATGTACCGATTATCTATGAGGACATTGAGGCAAGAGAAGATAAGAGAGAATGGAAGAAGGCGGTAGAAGAAGAAATAAATGTGTTAGAAGAGAGTGAGACATGGAAAAGTGTGCCTAAACCAGATGGAGCCAAGTTAATTGATACAAAATGGGTTTTTACAAGGAAAGATTTGAATGACAAAAGTGTATGTAAGGCAAGACTTGTTGTGCGAGGGTTTCAGCAGCAAGATACATTTGAAGATGTGTTTTCACCAGTATTAAAATTACAAACTTTGAGGATTGTGTTGTCAGTTGCTGCTCATAGGGATTATAACATACATCAAATGGATGTGAAAGGAGCATTTCTGTATGGAAGAATAGATGAAGAGGTATATTTGAAGCCACCTAAGGGTATTGACATTCAGGAAGGGCATGTACTGAAATTGACAAAATCTTGGTATGGTTTGAGAAAATCACCAAAATATTGGTATGAACGTTTTACTGAGACGATTACTGGAGTAGGTTTTCAAAGATCAGAAAATGACTATTGTTTGTATAGGAGAGGAGACATGTACTTGCTAGTGTATGTCGATGATTTACTTATTTTAGGAAATGATTTGACAGAAATAGAGTCAGTCAAGGATTTTTTATCGACACAATTCAGAATGAAAGATATGGGAAGTGAAAATTTAACATACTTGGGAATTTCAATTCAAAAGCAGAATAACTGCATTGTTATAGATCAGTCAAAATATTTACAAAAGGTTTTAAACAGATTTGGAATGGAAAACTGTAAAAGTATTGATTCACCAATGGATGCAAACTTTACATTAAATGAAAATGATTGTATTGTTGACCAATCATATGAGAAGCAATGTCGTTCGCTTATAGGTTGTTTAATGTATGCCACTGTAGGTTCAAGACCTGATTTAGCTACCTCAGTGTATTATCTTAGTAGATTTCAATCGAAGCCAAGTGCTGAGTTGTGGAAGGCATTAAAGAGAATATTGCGGTATGTGAAGGGAACTATTGAATTGCAATTATTGTTTTCTGAAGACAAACATAATGTACCTTTAATGGGATATGCGGACGCCGATTGGGCTAGAGACTGTGATAGGAAGTCAACCTCAGGATTTTTATTTAAAGTTTTTGGGAATACTGTAGTATGGAAGTCAAAGAAACAAGTGACTGTAGCGTTGAGTTCAACTGAGGCTGAATTTGTATCACTTTGTGAAGCTTCTGTAGAAGCTTGTTGGATAAAGAAATTGCTATGTGAGCTTGATATAGACACAGGTCTTATAGTCATTTATGAAGATAACCAAAGTACAATTAAGTCGGTTAAAAGTTCAGATCAGAAAAGATTAAAACATATGGAAGTAAAATTTAATTTTGTGAAACAAAAAGTTGAAGAAGGTGTTATTCATCTGGAGTATATTTGTACACAGAAACAGTTAGCGGATGTATTAACTAAACCTTTGTCTAAGAGAATGTTTAATTATTTTATCGCTGAGTTAGGTTTGTGTGATAACAAAAATGTGAATGTTGAGGAAGGGTGTTGAATATAGCAACATTCATATTTTCTAATTAAAACTATTAAGATGTCTTGTCTATAATTTGTGACTGCTGCCTTGCCTGCTATAAAAGATGGCGTTGTTATATTTTTGTAAGAAGAAATAAAGTTATGTTTTTAAGTTAATAAATAAAGATTTAGTTCACAAGAAACTAATATTTTTAACTCTAGAACTGCCCTGGCCCTCAGCAAATATTCAATAGAGTCCAAACACGGGGAATCTAACAACATCCGATCCGGAGATATCCAATCAAAGTTTTGCCAAAAACCTGTCAACTGTAAAAAAAAGTGACAAATTTGAATACGGTATCGAAATAAGCAACACCAAATGCCTCTTGATACCGCGTTTCATGTAAATTGGACCACTTTTTAGCACCTGTCAAACAAGGTTTTACAATTTTACATATTCAACAAAATCAACACTTAAAAAAAATACAACTAACTAACTGTTTTAGTAATTTACCATGTGACGTGTGACGTCATCACATTCGTAGTATTCTGAACGCACCCTAAGCTTTCCTTTTTGTAACGTTACAAAGAAAAATGTGACAAAGTACAATAAAACATTCACGCTCATAACTTCAAAATAATTTACACACTGTGGATAAATTTGAATGAAAATTTGACTAATTACAACGTAAACAGACTGAAATTCAGATGACGTGTGTATGAGTAAGTTTGTGAATTCTTACCATCTATTGGGTTTTGCGGGTGTGACAAAGAGGATCATTAAAAAGTCTTTTTTTGTCGCGCGTTGACGTTGTCTTCGACCATGGGAACAAACAAAATGGTGCTACTTCTACGTAAACTCTTGTTTGCGGTGTTGCGAGTAAAATAATTCAAAATTTTACCACATTTTATAGAAAAAAATGCTACAAAGAAAGTAACAAAGAAAAGTTCGTTTTTTAATAAGTTCGTATTTTGTGTAAAATTTAATAACCACTTTACAAAAATAGTTGAAAATACAATGAAATTGCGAAATTGGTTATTCTTCTATATGATGTATAAACACAAAATTTCAACGTAAAGTAATTATATTTTATTTTTTTAGTATATTTTGGTGCAACTAAGCTAAATGGACAAAAAATTTACGAATTTTGGCTTTTTCACCCTTATACCACCGATGAACTCTAGCAATACAATACATGGACATGTTTTACAATAAAAAATTACAGTTCTTTTTTGTGCCGATTCAAAGCGAACGTATTAACACTTGTTATAGTAGATAACGTAATTTTCTTCAAAATTCAAAATTCAAATAGTTTAATTATTTTATTTAAATTATTTGCGGAACAAAGATTGCTGCCTGATTTTTTTTATTGCAAACAAAATCTTTGTATGCTGACCAAATTATTTAAATGCTGTCTTTTTGTGGCGCACCAAATTTTATAATTGCTTAACAATTTATTTACTTCTATATGTATATAGGGTATACCCCCTGAGTCATTGTCCTCTTCGTCTTAATTACCTATGTTTTGTTATGTATAATATATGTAGATACCTTTATATGTATATTATTTTATTTGTGAGTAGATTATATTATGTATATACGATAATTACTTTACTCTTATTATAAGTATTTAATATATATAGTATCTATGACAATATGATTTCTTGGTCGAATTGATTATAGTAATCAACTTGTCTGGCACTACCCTTAAAAACTTTCCACATCACCAAAGGTTAACTGGCAGAGAATGCTTATTAGCATTAAGTTCGCCTTTGTGCATTGTACATTCTTTTGAGCAAAAAAGTATTTACATACATATATACATACTGCCACTGCAATAAACTAGACTTCCTGACGAGAAATCAATCGTGAGGCATATTACATCCTTTTTCTGGAAGGGCAAGGATCTAGCTGCTGACCGCTAATCTGAGGTAGAGTTTGCGATACGCAACGATCTCTTGGCTTATATCGAGCCGCCAAAAAGAGTGTCAAAGTGCGTTAACTCCGTCTGTATATGTGGCAAGCAAATTGTAAAATTCCGCCGTTTATAAACGACGCCGTCATTTTCCAAGCGCTCACTGTTTTGCAATTTGCCGTTCATCAATTTGAAAAATAGCCGCCGTTTGCAAAATTCTTTTTGAAAAACAAAATAGACTATTCCAAAACAAATATATTTTTTTAATGTTCTTTTAATAACTTAGACTTTGGCAAGAATTTCATTGTTATACGATAATAATTGACGAAGTTAGAGGAGTTTAAAGTTCAAATTAATGCGCGGGAATAAACGATAGCTCCCAGGCGGCCTCTCTGAGAGTGACGTCACACTTCACAAACTACTACAGCGCCCGGAGAGAGTAGTACATAAACATGTCTCTACCTAAGCAGTCAGTGTTATAAATATTGTGTTGTTCCAAAATGTCAGTCAATAACGAAATCTACACTTGGAAAAATGTTTATAATGGCACCGAAAGACATTAATCTGCGAAAGCAATGGTGTGAAGTCATGAGAAAGGATGAGCTGTCTCTCAAAACAGCAGCGTATTGTTGTGAGGACAATTTTGACGTAAGTAAGTACTTACCTTTTATATTAATACTTATACTTATTATGTAATTATTATACTAAATTACAGCCACCGATTCCTAAAGTGTTTGTAATGTAATAAATAACAAATTTATTATATACCCGTGGTAGATGGTACCATTGCTGAAAATGATCGTCATCAAGTGAAAATTTTGTCAAAAAAAAATGTATGTCTTCTCTTTCTTTAGTTTAGGTATTTTTATTTTTTAATGAACGTTAAATGTAATAAGTAAGTTATGTTATGTCATACCAAGAGGTCAAAGCATTGGCAGAATGGCAGTTACTCTACCGACAAGACAAAATCGTAGTTCTTATGCTATAGATAGATAAAAATAATAAGTAGGTAGGTGGTATACTTAAATTAACGAGTCACGGAAATGCGTTCTAACCCCTCAGTAACGAAATTTAAGACTTCTGTTATAAAATGCAACCACACATGACTACCGTGGTAAGAGGTCACCAGCGGCACCGCACCGGTGTCATTTTACTCATAAGTCGAGATGGCGGCATTTCCTTTGACGCAGCTGCAGGTGCAGTCAGTTGAACGACTTGCTTTGCTACGACTCGGTAACAACAGAATAGAGGTGAGGCATAGAATACTTATGACTTGCAAACCCTCATGAAGTTATTTAGGGGAAAGTAAGAGGACAGTTCTCAAACAGGCACAACCAGTAGCCCACCATGCCTGGAACCTTTGATTAATAATCAAAACCTGGGACCTATTGATGGCGGTATATCCATTTCCATAAAACAGACTGGTGACGGGCAGCGATGTCACTGGTGCGCGAGGGTTTCGCCAACCCGCCTGTCCAGAGTGTGTGAGTATGCGCATTTCTTCCAGGAGGACCGCCAAGAGTTGCAAAATCTTGGAAAGGTCTGTCGACCAGTGGACAAACCAGGCTGATAGATAAATCGATGAATGGAACAAATAACTTGTATGTAAAGTTCTTTTCACTAAATTTTTTCTATTTATCAAAAAATAGGTAAATACGAAAATGCCGACTTCTTTCGTGAAAAGGACTTTACGTACCTACTACAATAGGCTACCGTGAGGATAACGTAAACATTAGGTAGGTACCTATCTAAAGTATATTAAGTTTGCTTTACTCTCTGCTTTGACACTCCTGATTTCGGCACTGTGGAACTTGGTGGTATTATTAGAAATATATTCTGCCACTGCCATCATTAAGCCGTCTACTCTTGGAATATTAAATATCAGATTGGGCCTTATTAAAATTATATATTTGTAAATTTTAACGAATAATTATTGCTTACTTGTAAATATAATTTCTCAAAGAGTCCTCTTTACCTAAACTTGAATTAAAATCCTAAAAATAAGAAATACAGCGTAAAATCTGTAGAGCGTCCGCACACGGTTGCGAAGTGTGACGTCAAATCGGTCAAGTGGGCAACGCGCTCATTTCGGCGGGCATTTACTGCACATTAATTTTACTTCCACTTTGATTGTTAATATCTTTGTAAGTACTTGGTGTTTTTCGATGATTTAAAAACTTTTATTCATGTAAAAATAATACCAACGCTATCTGCTAACCCATGAATATAAATAAATTAGAGTGGATAAGTGGATTACTGAAATGCCCAATTGTACCACTTGACGAATATTTGTCAAATAGTAAAATAACGAGCGTTTATAAACTGACGACGCCGTTATCTAAACCTTAGATAAAGTGAGCTGAACTAATAACGAGTGAGGCCTTAACTCAAAAATGGAAGCCCGTTTTATACCAAAATTAATTTCCATGCTGAATATTTTTATTTGAATTTTTTTTTATTAGAATTTTGTATTTTCTCAAGAGACCTAGAATCAAACAATTTTGAATTTTATACTTAAACCTAAATGTTTAATCCATAATTATGAACTGAAATCTAATGTAGAATGTATAAATTACTCTATGAAAGAATTTTAGGTTATATTATTATATTGACATAATTTAAATTTAAATTACTTAGTATAAATTTGGAATATTCTTTGACATTTAATTAATCAAAAAGAAAAATATATTCGAAGCTACCAGATTTATATTATGTAACAATATGTCTAATCAATCAATTTATAAATCAATTACTTAATGCATGCTATGAATTCACTCAATGTTAATCTTTTTTTGGGAAATAAAAAGGCTTATTATTATTATTATTATTTCGAGAATTTTTGAGTTAAAAGAACTGGGATTATTTCGGTGGATGCCACGCCCCACTAATAAAAATTATATAAACTAATAACGATGTTATCTCATGGACAGCTGAAGGAATAAATAAAGAAATCACTTACATTTTTGTAAAAATTGTGGAGACGACTGCAAAAATTGTATTTGTTTATCACAAAGATCTGAATTTAAAACCCTTTTATACAGTTCTACATCAAATGCCGATTCATAGTGCAAACTGTTTACAATTTGTAACATTAGACAAAAATAAAATGAAAATATTCTGGACTGCATTATTACGGCTAGTGCAACATTCGCGGCGTTCTTTTCACAATAGATATTATGATTCTTATTTCTGACTACTTAAGTGAATACAATTTTACACAGATAAAAGAATAAGCGTTACCGTTTTGGTAATTCTGATTTCAATGCTGTCGTTTTAGGGTTCCTTTAGAAGGGCAAGACAAAATACTCTTAATTGTGCACTATTAAAAAGAAAAACTTACAGGAGAAGACAGTTATATGATAGGTTACAAACAATTGGTGGCACTTAAAGCGATTTCTTACAGACAAACTTTGGGTGTAAATGATGTCAAGAAGAGAGATTGTGAAGGTGGTGTACCATATAATAATAAATATATATATAATATTACAATGACATTCTAGAATTTTAGAAATGTCATTCTAGAATGTCATTGTAATATTATATTACTTTATTCTATCTTTCTTCAACAAATACTTCAATGTAGATCTTTATTAATACTGTTATATACTATACATAGTAAAAGACTAAGAAAATTGTTGTCAAACTATACAGGTGGAAAAAATGTAAGAGCCCTAGAGGGGAATTACCTTAAATCCTTTAGTTAGCTCATTTTACTGAAAGGAAACATTCCTTTATTTTTTAAAAGAAACAAAACTGCATTCCAAGATCTAAAATTCGTTTGTCTCACCCGGTAATCGAACCAACTAAAAATTTAAAAAATAAACCCTCGCTATTTTATTATACAAATCGGTAGGATTATTGTTCAGGATAAAATTTGTCAAATAAACATTTGGTCTTACACTCATCTGTTGTACGAGATATCCATGAAATTGAATATTTATTACAAGTTCTTTATTAACAAAACCTAGTAATGTCCACTTGAAATAGTAAATTGTTCGTTATAATTTTCTTATCTCTCTGACATCCAAAGACATTTTATTCAAAAAAATTTCCACATGCTGAGTTGAGCATTTTCGATTTCTTACCGGTGAAACCATCTGATAATCGTTTCAATAGCGACGCTAGTTTTGTATATTCTTTGATATTCACATTGTGCTTTTTTATATATATACAGGGTCCTTGGAAGTTCGACCTATTCCTGGAAAGGAGTTATACTAGAGATCATTTCCAACAAATTGAGCCCCTAGATATTTTTCAAACTTTCAGGTTGGTAACCAAAAACAAGTAATTTAAAAATAACTACCCCTCTCTCGGCATTTATTTGTTATTTTTCTGATTAAGAAGATGGCATACCCTAGCAACTTTTTTTATAACCCGTCCAGCACAATAAGCCCTACGGCAAATACTTTATTTGCTTTTCATAGAGGTGATTATATGTTGGCTCCTTGGCCTCTTTTTCTTGAACGCGTAATACTAGTGATCACGCAGCGAAACAACAAATTTGTGTGTTTTTAGCTAATACTGAAATATGTTGTAGGGAAAAAAATATTGAATTTAGGTGATATACCTTCATATTTCTATTACCTATTTTATGAAAAAAAAATCAAGTTGATTTCTTAACCGCGTTCTTGAAGCGAACGTTTGACAACCAAAAAAAAAGAGGGTGCAAAACATTTTTTATTGACAAAAGTATAAATCTTAGTACGAGTACATTGTTTATACGTAAGATCCCTAGAGAAAAGATTAATAAACTAAATATATTTTTTTGAATACAAGGCGAGTCCGAATTTCTTCAAACGAATCCTAGATAGACTGGAGTTGGTCATGCTCTAGGCTCAGGTACAGTCTTAATGATAAATGAGCGACCATTTATAAAAAACACATGGCCTGAATTCCCATAATCTCAGAAATAAAAGGTCTTAAGTGGAAAGAAGACCTTCTTTACTTTGTAATTTTCGCAATATCGATGTGTTTTACCTGAAAAAAAAAAAATATTTCGACCCCTATTTGATAGGCATTATTTGTTGGAATTGATCTCTAGTATAAATCCTTTCAAGGAAGTTGAATTTCAAACTAATACTAGCTTTTGCCCGCGGCTTCGCCCGCGTTGATTAAATATTTATGTAGTCCTATCAAATCTGTCCTATCAAAGCAGCAGGTGGTAGAGCTGATGCCGGGCTCGACTGTGGAGGTACCACCATCTTACTTGGAGACTCCATCAAAGTTATTCGGGGGAGAGTAAGAGGACAGCTCACAGGCAAAAAACCAGGAGGTCCACCATGCCTGGGACCGATGGATGGCGGTATATCCATCCCTAATAGCCGGGCCTTATATGGAACAGACTGGTGACGAGTAGCGGCGTCACTGGTGCGAGGGTTTCGGCACCGCGCTCACCAACCCGCCTGCCCAGCGTGTGTGAGTATGGGCAAATCTTCCAGGATGACCGCCGGGAGTGGCAAAGTCCTGGAAAGGCTTAATGTCCAGCAGTGGACGAACTAGGCTGATGGATGGATGGATGATCGAATCTGTCAATATTTTTCGGGCTATTAATTTTATAGAACATACTTCCTTAGGAAAAAAAAGTGTCTTTTGCGGGTAGAAAGCGGGTGTGCCAAGTGTGGACTGTGACTTGCATATCACAATTCACACTTGGGAACACCTCGGTTTCGATCCTGGATACATGTCGTGACCATGTCTTTATTTTTTTATTTTTTATTTTAGTTAATACCGATCCTTTTTGAACGTTGGTAACTTATTTAATAACGTTTCTAGGGTTCCGTAGTACCTAAAAGGTACAAAGGGAACTTTATGGTGAGACTCTGTTGTCCGTCAGTCCGTCCGTATGTCACAGACTCATAACTTTAGCACCGTTAAAGATAAAGACATGAAATTTGGCACAAAAATAGCAATTATTTGCCCACATATAACAGTGTAAAAAAATATATGAAAAATTTGAAATTGTTCAAAATATTTCCACAACAAAAGTGAGAATAATAAAAAATATTATCCTAAAAATACAAATATCAAATTGTAGATATTAAAAAGTTGATTGTAATATATACTTTGCTTTTTCCTTAATGAAAGACAATAATTAATACAAAAATAATCCTAAAGAAATAATTATAAAAAGAAAATTGCCTCCAGATCTCCTGCGGGAGAGTGCCCAAAATACTTGCCACATTACCTCTCTGTATGGCAAGACTTATATTACGCTGGCCTAGATAAGAGCCAGCTCGCCGGTCGCCGCTAGTGTCCAAAAGCTTTACAGAGAGGTCCGTGACAAGCTGACGCGCCTCCGGACCCCATGTCCCCATTATCACGACCCCAAAAGGCGCAAACATATTATGTAGCTTGAACCTATTGCCACATATGTACGCCTCTTGGAGAGATCAGCAGCGGCCGCCGCCGAACCAGCAGCCCTACTGCTTTGGGAAAAATGAGAGGGCGCTTTATATATGTATTTTATTTATATATTATATATATAATTATATATATTATATACATAATATATACTTTTACTGTATTTACTGGCCCCGGTTTCGAGAAATCTTAAAAAAAACACAAAAATATGAATGTCTCCCCCCTTATCTCCGAAACTGGTTTACCGAAAAAGATGACAAAAATGTCGATTATAGATCATAACCAGGCAATCACAGTAAAAATTTGGGCAATAAAAAAAAGTTGAGAACAAAAGAGAAATATGAAAAAAGAAGTAAAATAAATAATCTTGAATTAAAACACTTGTACTTGTAGTTTCACTTTATTTGTGTTAACTCCCAACCGGTTTCGGATTTTATTCCATTTTCAAGGGAAGATCTTAATTAAAATATTTTACATGACTCCAGGCACTAGCTCTGAGCAACGTAAACAATGATAATGTTGCTACGTTGTATACGTTGCTCAAAGCTAGTGCCTGGAGTCATGTAAAATATTTTAATTAAGATCTTCCCTTGAAAATGGAATAAAATCCGAAACCGATTGGGAAAATAAAGTGAAACTACAAGTACAAGTGTTTTAATTCAAGATGTGTTTCAAGTTTCACCAAGTGCCGACAATCGCAAGTATAAATTTTGTAAAATAAATAAATAAATATCTTATAAAAATCCAAATTAAAGGTAATAGAAATTTGATTGTAAAAATATATAGTTTAGCTATATTTAATTGCATCTATTTCAAGAAATCCTTGAAAAACCATAAAAATATGTATGTCCCCCGCCCCCTTACCTCCAAAACCGGTAGACCGAAAAATATGACAAAAATCATGCTAATATGTGTTAACGTAAAGATTACAGGAAAAATAAAGCGATTGAGAAATTCACGAAAAAAAAAACCGGCCAAGAGCGAGTCAGACTCGCGTACCTAGGGTTCCGTATTGTGGATGATTGATTTTGTTATTTTTTAGGGTTCCGTAGTACCTAAAAGGTACAAAGGAACCTTTATGGTGAGACTCCGTTGTCCGTCCGTCCGTATGTCTCGCACTTTTTAGGGTTCCGTAGTACCTAAAAGGTACAAAGGAACCTTTATGGTGAGACTCCGTTGTCCGTCCGTCCGTATGTCTCGCACTTTTTAGGGTTCCGTAGTACCTAAAAGGTACAAAGGAACCTTTATGGTGAGACTCCGTTGTCTGTCCGTCCGTATGTCTCGCACTTTTTAGGGTTCCGTAGTACCTAAAAGGTACAAAGGAACCTTTATGGTGAGACTCCGTTGTCCGTCCGTCCGTATGTCTCGCACTTTTTAGGGTTCCGTAGTACCTAAAAGGTACAAAGGAACCTTTATGGTGAGACTCCGTTGTCTGTCCGTCCGTATGTCTCGCACTTGGCCGGTTTTTTTTACGTACGTGTACTTGTGTATATGTACAATATACGTTTTTTTACATCACTTTTCTGAAGAAGCTTAAAACCCCATTGGATGATAACATAGGCATTATTCATGAGATTACAAGTAGCCTTTACTATTGCTAAATTTCAGTCCAATCGCTTCAGTAGGTTTACCGATATGGCGTGATGAAGTAACACTTAACTTTTCTATAGAAACACACCTCATTGCCATAACATGGGATGGGAACTGATTTATGCGACAAAAAGTAGCCTATGTTTCAGCCCAATCGGTTCAGTAGATACGTCGTGAAGGAGTAACAAACAAACAAACAAACAAACAAACAAACAAACATACATACATACATACGTTCAAACTTTCGCATTTCTAATATTAGTGGGATAGTATGCAGTTATCATTTGATAAATGAAAGCGCTTTCTTCTTGAAACTTGGTTTATTTCTTCACATACAAGCTGACCGACTTCATCCAGGGGTCTCCAAACTATGGCCCGCGTGCAACACCAATCCGGCCCACGGTCGCTGGCGGGACATACCCGGCGGTTTCTATCCCGCCATAGTTTATTTAAAATTCACAAATGTATAATATTAACGTGATGCTATTTATAATAGTATCAAAATTCACAACCCGTTATAATGCGTATTTGTCTAAAAGTAGCGTTATCATAAGAATGTTATTTACAACCCTATTCCACAGTCTGCGCACAGCACGCGCTGCGGCTAACTCCATCACAATGGTTAAGGCCCCTCAATTATAAAATGAACATTTTGTTTAATTCATACCGTTAGTAATTACGTTATTAAAAATCCAAAAAAAATATATATTAGAAACGAGGATATACTTAAGTAACTTGTTGTTCTGAAAACGTAATTTAATTAACTTCGCTCGATAGAAAAAAATCGCAAAGTCAGCGCTAAAAAAATCTTAACATCGAGCTAATGATGTGTATTTTTAAAGCTATACATCTCAAAATATGCGAGAATTTTTTACATACATTACTTAAGTTACTTGTTGAACGCTTTTTGATCACAATTAACATTTGAAATAAATATGAAATAATACATATAATTTCTTCCCGCAACGCTCTGATCGCTGTTTGTCGCCTGCGACCAGTTCGCGCTGAGGCGCTCTGGAGGTCGGACCTGTGCCAGTTTTCGCTCTGCGCTATAAAACCATAAACATTTTAAAAATATATATATAAAATGGGACAAAAGAAAATAAAATTTAAAGGAGATCGAAGTAAATTTTCGTATAGAGAGAGACAAAAAAGAATGTTGGATATTTTAAGGTAAGAGTACTATTCAATTTACTTTTTATGCCCTAAAAAGCATGTATTTGTACCCAGAGTAGGTACGGCAATAGGGCTTACCGTAACCACCACCCATCACGTTGGGACGTAATAATCGTCGGTGAAACGTAGGTTTACAGAGCGTGTAGAGTATGACTTACATTTCACAGTTCAAACTTGGAAAACCTCTTGACACCCCCTCGAGCATTCGTTTCGTGACGATATATTATATTGATTTTATTTATTACTTTTGTTTCTTTACAAACAAAACTGCACCAGTACATTATTTTGACGCGGTGTATATTTTTTTTTTTCAACTTTGATATCGTAAATTATGTACTTAGAGATGCATATTACGTATATCAACTAATAATGTGAATATTTTTTCTTTCAGATCGAGAAAAAATAATGAACAAAAAGATGAATTAGATGATGTGAATGAAACTAGCCCTGCGTTCCGAAATAGAATTATTTCGCTAAAATCGATTACGAAAGTATGAAGTGAATGGCTTATAATCCATTGTAATTCTATTACGGACCGCAGGGTAGGTAGGTAAACCTAGCGCCGCCGCGCCGCCCGCGCCGGGCGCTTCCTTTGAGCTCAAACCAAGCCGACACAGGTGTATGGCACCAGACTTTACTGCGTAAATCTAACACTTACTTACTGTAACTGTAATAAGAGTTCATTCAGGTTACGCTCGTATCTCGAGCGAGTCCTATCAGTTGTCCCGTGAATTATGGCGCTGTCATATTTATTGCAATGTAATAAGAACTTTAGCGTGAGAAAAATTGAACGTAATTTGGTACAAATTTTATTGTCGATTGTAATATTATAGATTTTTCATCTATTTAACTTTCGAACAAAGTTCTAAGTTCTAAAATAACATGATCTAAAAGAAAAATAACACAGAGCATGTATTTGTACCCAGAGTAGGTAGGTACGGCAATAATAGGGCTCACCACCTATCTTACCTATCTTACCGTCTTAGTGTCTGTCTAGAACTTTCTATCGTCTCTCTCTGCTAATTGAGCTAAAATGTATAAAGTACTATCAAAGATGGGGACACCATGTTGTGTACCGAGTATGGACAGTGACACTCACTCCTTTTTGACAGAAAATACAAATGTAAATAACAAAGTTCTATAAAATATTATTATTTTGATCAGTTCGTGGAAACGGAGCAGTGGCGCACGGCCTGCCCGGTTTCCACTATTAGCTAGGAATTGCGTATTGGCGGCGTCACCACGCTGACACCGCAAGCTCTAGATCCGCCACCGCGTGACGGTTGGTCGCTTGGCAAAATAATACGGAGAAACGGTATTCAATTAAAATATCATGTTGCCTAGTAAATTAATGAAACAGAGGAAACGATAAATGCAACATTGAGAACTAACTACACGGACCTCGATTAATCATAAAAATATTCGGCTTGTCAGTGACCAAAAATCTAGGTTACATAAATAATGTTTTATTTGAATTAAAGTTCCAATTATACCACATTGCAAAATAAAAATATAATACCCTCCATTTCGGATGTTGATGAAGAAAGGTATAAACAAAATTTTCAAAAACTTTTGGCTCTTAGTTGGCTAAATTAATTCAGCTGTTTGAAATTCAATGATTTAGAGAAAAACACCTTAAATTCTCTATAGTATTAAAATGTTAAATTAAAATGTTAAAAATGTTACTTTGCACTCTAATAATAAACGTATACATTTTGTGTAACATTTAAACAACGCCGAGGTGCGGCGCCGCTACGCCAACCAAATTTGATCGGCGCACAGTCGCCGCCGCCGGCAGATCGAGTCGGCGCCCACGTCTAAAAAATATAGTAGGTACTAATGTAGCAGTTAATTAGGGAAATACTAAAAATGTATGTATTATTATGTAAACAAATGTGACTATGGTCAAAAGTTTTAAATTTAACTTATATTCTCGAAATGTATATTTTAACTACCGTTTTGTTCTAAATAAATCCTTTTAACATTTAATTAAATAAATACTTGATGTCCATAAATGTTTAATACTTTAATACATATTACCCAATTTTCTGTTTCAATTTATCTTTTCCAATAGCTATGCAACATTTCGCACACAAGCGCCTCTAGTGCCGATTTGTGGCACTAAAATTCATTTGCGGGGAAGCGCGGGGGAAATCTCAATTTCTCAGCGGCCTGGGCCAAGCCTTAATGTTGCCCGAAGTACCAACTGAAATTGTGAACGGAGTGGGGTACTCTCCTGCGCCCTGCGCAATAGATATTTCACTGACCGGTTAGTCTCAATGCGTCAAAACTACAGTATATTGGTATTTTTCAAATATCCCAGTCCTATTAAGGGGTAGTTACAAAATGTTTCTTTTGGGTGACAGTTCACTTATATAAAGCTGCTCGCTCACAATATTCTTTCTTATTCAATAAACTACCGTCGTGAAGTCAACATCTGTTTTTACTTAGCCCATTTCCAATACAGTATTTTAGAATCATGAGTCTTGGCCCTCGGGACTTAGTGGACGAATCAATGTGGCCCAGGCAAAAAAGTTTCAAAACCCCTGTCCTATACTATCATTGATTATTTTAGTTGTATTTTGCTGTAAAATTAGTAAAATAAAAATTTAATTAAATTTTTAAAATGTTACCTGCCCTATATCTCTGTCTTTTTAAATTTGGCAATAATAAATATGAATTTAAGTGAAATATATTTATTTATGTAATATTGGCACATCATATATATTTATTACAGGTCAAGTTTAATGTAAAATAATTAAAAAAAAACTATTTCAACTAAATATAAAGGGAAATGCAATAAAAAAATATTAGTTTGGCTTACTTAGATTTGATGATATTATATACTTAACAAAACAAAAATATGGGAATAAATAATTCCCATATTTCTTCAATTAATAATAAACGTGCGGCAATAATACAACAAAATAAGAAGTTGTAAAAATAAGAGTTGATATAAAAATAAACGTTCATGTCAAACAATCAATTTGTCATGTGTCTGCGTATAACACTTCATTTACTTATGAAAAGCCAAAATTCTCAAGTAGAACTAAATTGAGCATTCGTTACGGATAACGTAAATTTTGGTAATACAGAAATTTTAGTCACAGGCAAGTATGGGTTGGGCTTCATCAGTATTAAGTTGAAGTTATTTTAAGACAAAAAAGTCCAATTCATAGTAAAAAAAAAAACAATAAACTTTTAACAAAAAAATAGCAACCGACTTCAATAGTAACAGCAGTCATTCACTAAAAAGTTAATAATAATTCTATAAAGACCGATGGTACCGAAGCAACACTTTTGCCGACTTCTTTCTTCCTGAAACGTTATGTTATCTAGAAGTCGGCGTTCTTATATTGGTTTCTATGTTGCTATATCGTAGGAAATACGCCTTTGTACGTGCATTAGTGCACGAGTGCATTACCAGCTAGAAATCAATCAGAAACAAATTTAAAAACACAAATATTTTTGAAAACACTCCTTGGGTCACGATTTGAACCTGCGACCTCCTGCTTACATGACAGGCGCTTTACCTACTACGCTACCGAGGTTCGTATCTGGAACGACGAATTCCACCATATCTGTACACCGGATTTTTGTAACTACTTGATATACCAGCTTGTAATGCACATACCGAACGCTCATGTTGCAGCTTTTTCGTAAAAATATTCATGAGGTTTTGTAGACCAAAAGTTATAAAATATGTCTTAGTAAACCTAAATCTCGAAATGGTTTTCGCACACCTAAACATAATTTAATCTATGCGAATAATAATAATATTTAAATAAATTTACATGCAAAACTGTAACAAGCTTAAAATTATACAAGAAATATGACCAAAACATAAGTTTGAGACAAAATAAAATAAAACTGAACAAAATCATAGCAAACTATTTGTTAGCTTGGACAAGGATAAGTAAAAAATATCAAGTTACGGCACACTTTGGTTTTTCTCGTTTCTTCTCTTGATTCTCGTAACATTCTGGTGATTGGTGAAAAGTTAATTTTACTGATAGGGCAGCAAAATATTTTAGCGATGGGCTTACGAAGCATATTTGTATCGATTTGGTGTAACACGTTTTAACTTATTTTGTCAAATATATATATGTCCTGTCGGACTAAACTTAATTTAAGGCGATTATCCCGGACAAAATGTGAAATTCGACATTTTAGAATTTCGAAGACGCTGCATCCGGTCGCTTTAGGAAATTGCAGCTCTGCATAAACATACGTTGATCTTTATTCTAAGACCCCTTGGAATTCGTTTTTACATAATTTATCATTTAAAGCTATAATAAGCTTCACGCGTTACTACAAAGTCATAAAAATAAGAAACTGTTTGTCATCAGTTTCTCACCAAATACGGGCTAAAATGCAGAAGACATCACATATTCAGGTATGGTTCAAAGAAGTAAAGATACCTATGAGATTCTTTTTTTATTCAATTTGTTTTAGAAGGAAAAAGCTTGAAAATATTTAAAAGCGCCTGCAAAAAAAATACCAAAACAAGATCTAACGATTTTGATTATTGCTTTTAAAATTAATCAGGCGCTTAGAGTCAAACGACACGCTCCCGTCACGCGAAAATGAAAAAAAATAAAAAGTCTTTATTTCGGGCAATGAAAAACACATAGAAAGTGGAAAGAAAATTTTGGCTAATATCAGGTGTTTTTGTGGTAGTGTAGTGCATTTGACGATTCCGATTTTGTATAATATTGTGAACTAGTGGTGTGTTGTGTATAGTAATGTAAATATTCCCTTTTGTTTTGTTTTTGTGCAATAAGTGTAAGTGTAATGTATAGGTTAGGTTAGTTTGCTGTATCATTTATTAAATAAATTAACATTGTAGAAGACAATAATAAATTTTAAATAATGGGTAATAAAAGAATAATAAAGTACTACGGTTCTGGTAAAGCCAAGCGAGTTTACCAAAATAAAGGTCGACGGCTCCTCGGTCTCAAGTAGACACAGAGCATAAAATATAAATCTTTACGTCAATGATAAAATAGTATATGAATTCGAGGTAAAAGAAGTACAAATTGTTAAGTTAATATTTTATATGTATATTATTAAAATATTATATCTTTCATAGAAATTTAGCTGTCAGTAATGAATGACCATTCTGACAAAGAAAATATATATGTCCTACTGAGAGGACAAGATAATTTAAATCAAGAAAGGGTAATGAGGGAGTACCTAAGTATCTAGCTGCTGAATCTTCATTCAGTAAAATATTAATCATTGCTTGATAACAGAACTATTGAAACGTTAGAGGCTTTAATGATTATTTAGAATAATTTGTTTGTTTTTTAGCTTTCAAAGAAAATTGAGTGTCAGTAACGACCATCCTGACAAAGAAAACATAAATGTAATACTGAGTGGATAAGATAACGTTGTGCCGTTCAGGGTCAAGGTCATTGTACTGCCAGAAGGACAAGTCAAATTTTCATACAAAATACGTACTGCCAGCAGGACAACATATTGATTTTGTCAGGACGTTTCGCACAAAAAACCCATCCTTCCAGAAGAGCTACAAATAAATATCCAAATTCGCTACAAATAAATATAAATATCTGCCTAACTTTGCCCGTTCAATTAGTCTTACTAAACAACCAATCAACCCAAATTTTGGATTTATTTACGTATATAACATGTGTTATTTTACTCTAATTTGTGATTCTTTCGCTAAACTCATAAACTAAACATGAAAATCAGAGGTGCGATTGTGTAAGAAAATATTCATGAAATCGTATTCATTTGATAGCTTAAAACTTATCATTTCACTTGTCAAACGGCCAATTCGAATTGTCTATGGTATTCATAGATGCATTACGATTTGTATCGTTATTTTAGACAATGATGAGTGAATGATTTGTTAAGATTGACAGATAATTCGAATTGTCTAAGATTTTTTAGTTCATCGCTAATGTCAAATGATTGCGGCGACTTGTGGTCTATGACAATCGTTTAACGGTAAGTGTTTTTGATTATTTTGGAATAAAATTAGGTAAAAAAAAAAATATTCTACCATTAAAATCAATAAATGATGTTCAATTAATCAAAATTGTGGTGCTTTTTAGTCAAAACCCTTGGCTTTGGCACTGAAATAAGAATTGTTTTTTATATGAACACAGTTTGGGGCTATATTTTTGTAGGGAAGATATTATGACAAGGTTTAGGGCAGTTCGGCCACAGAATAAAATATTTTTTCTTACTTTTTAGGGTTCCGTACCCAAAGGGTAACCAACGGGACCCTATTACTTAGACTCCGCTGTCCGTCTGTCTGTCCGTCTGTCAACAGGCTGTATCTCATGAACCGTGATAGTTAGATAGTTGAAATTTTCACAGATGATGTATTTCTGTTGCCGCTATAACAACAAATACTTAAAAACAGAATAAAATAAATATTTAAGGGGGCTCCCATACAACAGACATGTTTTTTTTGGCGTTTTATAGATAATGGTACGGAACCCTTCATGCGCGAGTCCGACTCGCACTTGGCTGGTTTTTGTATTTTGGTTTGGTTGCTATCTCGTCATACTAATATAATAAATAAACATACTATAAAATAAAACACCGACCGATTCAAAAATATCTTGCAGTTGCAGTTGACTTGACACTTGAATTGATTCCAAACTATGACGCGTTATTATAACTACAAAACTCGGACGAAGACAAATAATACGATAAGATATAGCGCTGTCTCTTTCAGACATCACATCTAGTAAAAAAAGTAATCCCGTGTCAAGCTCTTCAACTCCATCTACTGTTGAGTAGTAGTAAACTTATGCCACCTCCTGGGGTCGAGCAGCTGAAACTCGGTTTTTCTTCAATTGTTGCGTTTGGTTATACAATTTGCATGGAGATAATTTTCGATTGAATACTATGTTTTAAATTTAAAAAAAATTTTTTTGTGGTGGATTTAAAAAATGTTATTAAAAAGATCTATTATTTTTGTGTTTCACATAATTTTGAAGTAAATAAATGATCAAATTTCATTTAACATAGGTAGTACACAATAAAACGCTATTTAATTTCGCATTTTTTAAACCATCGGTCATTTTTAAACCTTCGGTCACTTTTCGGTCTTCATTTTATGAACAGTTTTACACAATTCGAATTTGCCCTACACGATCCTTGACAATGGTATAGATTTATCATCCATGACCAACCTTACACAATCGCACCTCTTTAGATTACCAGAATACGGACGCCTCACAGAATAAGGTTGCGGGAAGCGCGCGGGGCGACTCGCTTGCAAGTGCGCCGCGCAGCGGGAATAAGACGGCTATAGTTTTTTTCAAATACAGACTGTTCACAGTTATTTTACCTCTGACAGCTGTTCTATGTCCAATACTTAAGAAACATTTTCGATCAGCCTAGGGATAAAATAACTGTGAACGATCTGTACAGTGCGCGCCAATCTTTTAGTCGCCTCTGAAGTTAGCCCCAAGAATCGACGCATTAGCCGTTTTACGGTGTCAGGGGGACGTTAAAGGAGCGAGGGCGCGGAGCACACCCGCCTGCATGCCGCACCACACCCCCCGCTCGCCGTTCGGCAGGTGTCAACACTATGCGTTAGTGTTAGTGCTACGTCCGTACACTACACACGCGCGCGTTGCATGAAAAGTACGTTCGTGGAAAAAATTCTATGTGTCGTTAAGTTAATCGTTGAATCTGTTTGTGTTGCCTTTATTTGTTGTTTTGTTGATTTAGTTTGTTAAAGTTTATTGTTGTTGTTATGCCTCGCGGTCGTTATAGCGTTTTAAGGCGACAATGTAGGAAAATGGTGTTTATATTAATTTGTTTTAATTAAACAGTTAAGATTGCACTAAAATACTAATATATATTAAATAGGTAGGTACAACAAGCATACCTTCCCACTTATAGTAAACATTTAATAGTCAACCGTTCATATTATTGTTTCCTTGACTGTACCTGCGCAAGCTTGCACTCGTAACTCAATCAGAGGCGACTAAAAGATTGGCGCGCACTATACCTATCGTGGCCGCGGCCGCTAACTCAATGATTCCCTTAAGGGGATCGAAAATACAAACAGAAATAAAATGTCAGCTTTCGGATGATTTTGTTGCAATAATTAGGTTACGTATAGCCATAAAAAAAATACATGTTTTTGGTTGAACTTTAAGGTATTCATTTTCCACAAACCACGTTAATCGATTCATATTTGTACTGTCAATGAATTTTTTTGTAACCCTCTATTGCACACTTTTTATCGATTTTGTTTCAGGTATCGCTTTCGCGATTTTGTTGGTTTTTTTTAAATAAAATTAGTGTGAATGATATCTATTCATTTTCCAAATACCACGTTATTCGGGTCAAAAAAAGCACCCCCTTTTTCCAAAAATACGTAAATCCACTGATGCAGTCAGCGGCAGCAAGATATTGTCAGTCTACGCCTAGCGTTGGCGCCCGTAAGACGTGGAACCTGTGCCCTTTTTTGCAAGCTATAAATATCTCCCAAAACTACTTCAAAACACATTGAAATTAATTTTATAAAGTAATATTTCGAGGAGCATCATATTCCTGCCGTTAAAAACTCAACAAAATATGCGTATGAGTGATTTAGCTACATCGTGCCATAGTCATAACAACAAAACTGAATGAATTTGGAATGAATTCATACTTTTATGCGGGAAAATAATATATGTTACTCTAAAAGAATAATTTTGTAATCGTTATTGAAACCCAAATTAATTTACTTATACTTACTGAGATCTGTAACAAAGGTCAATGACCTTTTCGTGAAATTACCCTGTAGTATTGGCTCACCATTTCAGGTCCAAATAAGTGAAGTTTTTTGCAAATTATATAGGTACACTTACTTGGGATAAATCGCCAAGCATTTAAAATATAGAAATTTATTTTGAAATATTTACAGTGCATGGCAAAATTACTAGATCGTAGATAATCCTGTCGGTACATGTTCAGGTTCTGTTACGCAAAATGAAAACAATGAAACTCTTTTAGGATTAATTTGTTATCCCTATGTTTGTCTGTCTGTCCGTTTGTCTAGACAATTTTTTCTGGGTAAAATTAATAAATACCAATATAAACGGCCCTCTATAGAGCTGTAAAAACATACTTTTGACGTTTTTATTTATATTACGTTTTAGGTTTTTACGTTTTTTTTTTTTACGTTTTTCATACAAATTTTCTCACTATGAAAATGTAGGGATGAACACTTGAGATAATATTTTGCATTTAAAAGTCAACACAGAAAGGAATTGTTGAACAAATAATGTAAAAAATATGAAAACCATGTTGTTCTATTCTAAAGGGATTAATTATCTACTGTTCAATGTGGCGATAGCTTTGTTTATTTTTTTCCTTGAATTATTTTTTACTAAGATAACAAATAGTTTAATACAAGGTTTTCCTTAAGAGGTCCCTTTACCCCTTTTTTTTTCTTAAAATTCATACAATAGTTATAAACCGAATGTGAAGTCTACAGCTTATTTTCTTCATATCTTTTTTCATGAGTATATTCTAGTGACATCTAACTACGTCTCTATACAGCCCAAAAAGCAAAATTTGGTAAAACACCATCATAATAGCTGTCAGGATATCGTCAATATTGCCTCGTTTTTACGCAAAGTTTAACAAGTTTGTATATTTTTATCTATACCGGAAATAAAAAAGACAGAAATACAGGCGTCGTTCATGTTAAGATGACTAAGTTTACACACTTTGCTAAGTATAAACAATTACCGTTTCATGGAAAACTGTTTTGACCTGAAACCATTTCACAAATTCAATTAACTTATTTTGAATATCTTGTCATTTTGCACTTCTTGATGAGAAATACAATTTCAATAAGTAAAAATACAACTTTTAGTTAAGAAAACTTATAGTTAAAAGTCTGCTGTATGCATTAACATATTTTTAATTATATTACAATAGTAATAAAATAATTGGCTTATCCGTCGTCGTGATACCAGCCGTAAATTTCTTAAATAATCTGATATCACGCTTATGGAAAACCCAATTATTTTGAAGATACCATAATATCATTAAAATATGTTTATGCATATAGCAAACTTTTAACAATAAATTGTCTTAGCTAAAAGTTGTACTTTACCGTTATAATTATTTCTTAATATTTTGTTACAAATTCGGAGAAATAGCCCTTAAGGAAAACGTTGTATGAAAATATTTGTTATCTTTGTAACAAAGAAAGAAAAAAATAATAAACAAAGCTATCGCCACATTGAACAAACAGTAAATTATTAATCCCTTTAGAATAGAAAGATATGGTTTAATATTTTTTACATTATTTGTTCTAGAGTTCCTTTCTGTGCTTTCTTTCAAATGCAAAATATTATGTAAAGTGTTGATCTCTATATTTTCATAAGGAGAAAATTTGTATGAAAAAGTTAAACAAAAGGCCATAAAAACGTTATAATATGTATATTTTACAGGGCTGTAAATATTAGCATTTATTGATTTTACCCAGAAAAATTGCCTAGACAAACGGACAAACAGACAAACATAGGGACAACAAATTAATCCTAAAAGAGTTTTGTTTTTTCATTTTGCGTAAAGAGACCTGAACATTTCAAACACTTGGCGATTTATCGCAAGGGTAAACAGGTGTCCCAAAAGTCAACGCTTTCCCTTGGAAGGCTGGTAGGCCAGCTCATGACTGACCAGAATATCAAATTATGACCTCAGCAAAAAGTAGATAGTCTTCGAGTTGATGGTACTTTTATAAATTCGAATAGATTTTTGAGAGTCAAAGCTAACCAGTTCTAAATTCTAAGAATAAAATTTTTGTTGCGCAACTCTGAATAGTCATGCTATTGATAAAGTCAAAAATAAACCTTGAAATGCTGTTACATCAGGAAGAAAAATAAAAACCCAATTTATGAGCAATTTTTTGTAATTAGGTTAGTTCGATACCACACCCTGAAAAAAAATGTCCTATGTTAGTTTTGCAAATTGTCTTAAATAACGGCTCATCAAATATTGTTTTTCAAATGATCTGGCAATTTCTGTGTATTACTTTTGAAAAAAAAGTTATTGCTATTTTACTACCAAAGGAGCTGCGTATTTTTTAAAATAATTAGAATTTAGAATGAAAGAGTGGCGGGCAGTAAAAATATTTGACGTTCATTAGAAATGCCATTTAACACGCGTTAGAGTGAGATAAATAGTGACGCTATTTAAAATGAGTTGGAATGAGATAGGAACGCAGTTAAACGTGGTTGAATGAGAGAGGCATAATTGATATAGGCTACAGTGAGATAGGTAGTGACGTGGTGCATTCCTTCCGAGAATATTTGTTAGTTTCCACTTTTTGTAATAACAACTTTAGTAAAAATTTTTTGTAAAGAAATTTTTGGTCCAATTTATTTTCCCGCAAGTGTAAAACCAGCTCAACGGGCGAAAAATATTTAAAGAATGGGTAATGGTGACAATTAACCGTCACAATATTATTATGTATCTCTAAAGGAGTGTCTGAAATGTTCCGAGGAGGGTCAACTGATAAATCAAACACTCAAAAAACCACTTTTAGCCGACCATAATAAATTTACGTCCCGACGTGATAGCAAGTAGGATCAATGCCGTGTGACGATGATCGAAATACAGTAATAAATTAGATAAAATAAAATACGTATTACTTTTGACCCTGCCTCGTCCACTCTATTCGTATTTTTGCTATGGTGACGCGAACTTAGAGACCGGGACGAATTTCCCCCCACGCGCTATCGTAAAATAGAATAAGCCACGCCCGGAACTGGTTTTTGTTTTGGCTATGTCATATTCTTAAGTGTTCTGTTATTTTCTTTTCACACCACCTGCTCGACAATGTCCAATTACATATCATGCAACCTCAACGTAAAGTAACGCTTTATATCTCAAGGGATATAAAGTTATATGAAAATCCCTAGGGATTAAAGTGATTTAAATTTGGAACGTCAAATTCGTGTGGAAACTCGTGGAAAACAAATGCCCATATGGGATTGTAAAGAGGTTTGTTCGAAAATCGAACTGGCCACCAGAATTCAACAAAAAGAAAAAAAGCGTTTACAAAGAATGTGAAATAAAAGACGGTGTTTGGTGCTGTGATTGTCAGTGAATTTTATTGAATTATTAATGTTGATAAAAAATGTCGAGCTTTTTATTGTCTCGCAGAAGGTGTGAAAAGTAGAGTATGCTCCTGTGGAATAAAGCCTGTCTTTGTCTTGGGCAGCTTGAACCCCTCGCTTTACTCAGGACTCTATATAACTCCCTCGCTACGCTCAGGAGTTAACTCTAGAGTCCCTCGTTACGCTCAGGGTTCAATATGCCGCCCGTGACGTAAGACACTGCTTTATTCCTTTAGTGCATAATCTACTATTCTATAGTAAAGACAAAGACAGGACGCTCAAAATAAGGTTAGTCTTGTCAAATAAGTTAAGTTGTGTTGCGGCGAATCGATCTAATTATAGGACACCGATACAAAGATCGTCTCAATCAACTGCGGGCGCGGTGTTGCACCACTCACCAATTGGTGGAGGAATTTCTTTTTTGTTACTTTCCAGAAAACGTTCAGTGTGTTACGTATTATAAAAGTATTACATAGTAGGTGCCTTGCCAGGCGACACCACACGCGTTTATTCAACTCTGCCCCGTTTTCGGCTAGGGCGTTATTTTATTAACACCCGTTATAGCACATATATATATATATATATATATATATATATATATATATGTATGTATGTTGAACAGGGTCACTATTATGATAATAAAAAAAACCGCATCCAAATCCGTTCAGTGGTTTCGGGGTTGTGCGTGAACAAACAGACAGACATAAAAGAATTCTAAAAATCGCTGATTTGTGTTCCATTACTCTTCTTTAGTCACCCCCTTTCTATTTTTATTACTTTTCTTTAATGTACAGACACACCGGGTTCTAATTTTTATATCTTCTATATATATATATATATATATATATATATAAAATTCAAAGTCCTGACTGACTGACTGACTGATATATCAACGCACAGCCTAACTAAACCGCTGGTCCTAGAGACTTGAAATTTTGCATATATAGTGTAAGCATCCACTAAGAAAGGATTTTTCAAAATTTACCCCCTAAGGGGGTGAAACGGGGGTCCAAAGTTTGTATGGGGAAACAAGATTAGTTAGACTATTTTATTCAAACTTCACAGGAGTACTCCTATTCATAAATGAGTAAACTAGTGTTTCAGGTTTTTTCAGAATTCAACCCCCCAAAAGGGGGGAATGGGGTGACAAACTCTGAAAATCAACATGGGTATCGTTTGTATGGTTTATCGGGTCGCTGATTACGAAAACAACAACGATTTTAAAATCCAACGTGGTGGACGTGAAATACTATCATCCCCTGTTGGAGTGCGATGGGGTTGAAATGTTGAAATGTGTAAATATCAATATAGGTGTCGTTTTTATGATTTTTTGGGACGTTAATTACGAAAATGGCATCGATTTTGAAATTTAATATAGTGGACTTGAAAATTCTTGAAAGTATGTGTGCCAGAGCAAATTGGCTGTAACAGACGGACAGACAGACAGCCATACAAGTGATCCTTTTAGGGTTCCATTTTTTCCTTTTGAGGTATCTATCTATCTATATATCCACAATCTATCTATCTATTTGTCTATCTGTCTATCTATCTATCTACCCATCTATCTATATCTATCTATATCCCAGCAAAATATCTTTGGAACGGAATCATCATTTGGAACGTACATCCCTAGGCGTTGGACCATGGGGTGCCAAAAAAAATTCAAAACTTTGACGGCCTGTATCTTCCAAACGGCTGGAGTTAGACTCATGTTGATGGGTGTCTAAGAAAAGGTCTCGACGAGATCTACCTGCCGAAAGTGCCAAAACTTTACAGGCCCGTATCTCCCAAATGGCTGATACTAGACCCGTGTTCATGGTACTCTAAGAAAAGGGCTCGGCGAGATCTAGATGACGGTAAAAAAAAAACGAAGAAAAAAAATTGCCAAAATTATCTCCCGAACGGCTAATTGTAAGGAGTTCGGGTTTGAACTATAGTGATCGGACAAGCTGGGGCTACATAAACAAAAAAAATGAATTTGTGAGGTTTTGACAGTTCCAAAAAAGTATTTCGATTTGCATGAAACTCGGTATCAAGGGGAATTCGGGGTCGCTGATTACGCTGCCTTATTCAAACTTGACATTTTTTTTGACAACTGATAGGGATTTTCACACTTTTTCGGAAAAACTTTGATTGGTGAGTCCCCGTATTTGGCACTCTGGCGAGGCCACGAGCATGTGAGGATGGAGAACGCGCCCCCGAGGCCGAAGGCCGAGCAGGACGCGTTCGTAGTCCAAGCATGCGAGTTTTTCAGCCGAGCCCTACACCTTGACTCCCAGAGGGAGTGAGAGCACTTAATCTTTTGTTAAAAAAAAAAATTTAAAGAAAAATTCAAAATTAATTTATTGTTTACGATTCACAGTTTACATGGTTTGGGACTCCCCTTTTAAGTTTAGTAACCTGTAATAGGAGAGGCCCGCTCATTCTATGGATATGAATTTAAACATTTGTAAACTACACAAAAATATGACAAATATAATTTAGAAGAAATTAAGACGAATGGTATATACTTAACCAATTGTTGTATATTTTTAACTATGTAATGTTATTTCATTTACTTTATCTTACACGCAAAATTTTGAAAAAATTATATAATATTAATAATAAATGATAAAGGGCAGACAGATGACAAAGGAGTTATATTAGAAAGTGCATGACTCCCTAGCCCTACGACCAAGGTCTTGGGATCAGTAGTAAATTACTTCTAGGGAGTGAATACAAAATTATATTTATATATACATGGGTAAGGGTGTAGTGTAGATGCATGTGTGAGAGAGGGTTTGTGTGTGTGAGAGAGGGTGTGTGTGAGGGTGTGTGTGTGTGTGTGTAGGGGGGGATGAGAGAGGGTGTGATTGTATTATGACAGAGGGATTACCAGTAATCTAGCTGTAAAAGTGTAAACCTAGGAGCGGTCTCTTACTTATAATGTTTGTTTCTGAAAAAAAGTCAATTTGTTTCCTGTAGGCCACGCGGGCGAAGCCGCGGGCAGAAGCTAGTAATATATGTTTTGAAATAAGAATATAGTTTTTACAAAAAAAATCGATTGGACCATGGGGTCCAGAAGCGCAATGGTTATTCCAGCAAATTTCGTCGCTTGGAAGGTTGATGTCAGGTGATACAAGAGTTGCAGCTTATTTTGGCCAATTTATTTATTTATTTATTTATTATTACACAAAATTTGTACAACATGACAGTAGCCCAATGCGCTATACAAATGAATAAGTGCTACAACATTAAATACATATTGTAAATAACAATATAACAAAACAAAATACAAAACAACATAATTAAAAAATAAGTCTCATGCAGGCTTCATCTCACAGAACTTCAAACACTCCCGATAAACATCCATCCAACAGTCAGCGAACAGGTCACACTGTGGCTCTGCTGACAGCAGCGAGTTAAGAGCACTGCGAGCTCGCGGGAGCGGAGAGTGGCGGCGCGCCTCGGTCGCGACTATGGGCACGTGCAGCAGGTGGTGGTGACGCGCGCGCGTATATTTGTCCGGCGCGAATAATGACGCTACAGCGTTCACGAGCTGCGGGCAGTCTGAGCTCCCGCGCAGCATGCGACATACCACAATCAGCAGCTCAACGTTACGCCTAACTTCTAAAGAGTTAAACCCAAGTGAACCTAAAAGAAAAAGGGTAGGGTACATGAAAGGATAATATCCATATTTACGCTGCGAAGTAACGCTGCTAGCGTCTTGGGCACCCTGCCATGCGGCAACAGCAACCTCGACAAGGTTTTTATTTACTTTAGCTTTAGATAGGTTTAATTTTATCATATAATTTAATTGTAACACAGTTACAACGATATATATTGTTTATGTTCTAATCCAATGGTTTAATTTATTTTCCTTCTTGAATTGATCCATTTAATGTTGATACTGCAACACTTGAAATACTTTCCTCGTATTTAACTTCAGTTTTAATATTTACAACCGGTTTCTTTCCTCCTGCAAATAAGGATAAATATTATGATTGAAATAGGGATTTGGTCGGCCGCCTGGATTCGTGCTGTGGGCTCGGGTGGTGATCATTGAACCTTGTTCCAATATTGCCAAATATTGCCAATTATTTATATAGGTAAAACAAAATTTGCCTGTAAGCAATTCGATAATCAATCTGTTAGATTATACAATAAAATAAATAAAACTCTAAAAATCTACCCAATGACCTTAAATGAATGTAAACATTCTGTTACCAAGTGGCTAAAAACCCTAAACTATCATGAAACCGAAAACCTTTTAACACAACAACTACAATAATTTATACACCTTTAATCATCTCATCAAATATGTCAAATGTATACCTATATATATATATATATATATATACAAAAAAATATACCATGATATTACCTATACATATTTATAATATATTTATTTATATATACAACAATCGTATTTATTTATATAAAATTCTTTTAATAATAACTAAATTAACAAAAATAAATATTTGTAACCTACATCAAAAATTGGATGCACGTTGAGCAGCAATCTATAGATGCTAACACGTGAAGTCTATAGTTTGTGTGTTTGCATCGTCCGTCCGATAACAAAGTTGTGCGACTCGAAACTGGCTTCCACTGTACAGGACATAGAACATACTATCGCATGCCAATAAAAAATGACCTAATTGCTGTTAAAGAAATGGTTGCCTAACTACCTACTGTACATCTTGCAAATAAAACGACAATTATCAATTACCTACCGTACGTTTAAGTTTGTTCGCCGAGTTATATTTTATTTTTGATAAGGAAAATAAAATGTTAAGTAAGTAGGTTAATTATTAATAGTGTACGTAGATTAAGTATTGTTATAACGATCAATAGGAAAGAGCGGTCTCCCCTAATACAGGTTCTGCGAACTTAACAGGGGTGTCCAATAACCTGTAATTTCAATTTTTTACTTAAGAATATGACATAGCCAAAACAAAAACCAGTTCCGGGCGTGGCTTATTCTATTTTACGATAGCGCGTGGGGGGAAATTCGTCCCGGTCTCTAAGTTCGCGTCACCATAGCAAAAATACGAATAGAGTGGACGAGGCAGGGTCAAAAGTAATACGTATTTTATTTTATCTAATTTATTACTGTATTTCGATCATCGTCACACGGCATTGATCCTACTTGCTATCACGTCGGGACGTAAATTTATTATGGTCGGCTAAAAGTGGTTTTTTGAGTGTTTGATTTATCAGTTGACCCTCGGAACATTTCAGACACTCCTTTAGAGATACATAATAATATTGTGGCGGTTGATTGTCACCATTACCCATTCTTTAAATATTTTTCGCCCGTTGAGCTGGTTTTACACTTGCGGGAAAATAAATTGGACCAAAAATTTCTTTACAAAAAATCAGATTATTTAAGAAATTTACGGCTGGTATCACGACGACGGATAAGCCAATTATTTTATTACTATTGTAATATAATTAAAAATATGTTAATGCATACAGCAGACTTTTAACTATAAGTTTTCTTAACTAAAAGTTGTATTTTTACTTATTGAAATTGTATTTCTCATCAAGAAGTGCAAAATGACAAGATATTCAAAATAAGTTAATTGAATTTGTGAAATGGTTTCAGGTCAAAACAGTTTTCCATGAAACGGTAATTGTTTATACTTAGCAAAGTGTGTAAACTTAGTCATCTTAACATGAACGACGCCTGTATTTCTGTCTTTTTTATTTCCGGTATAGATAAAAATATACAAACTTGTTAAACTTTGCGTAAAAACGAGGCAATATTGACGATATCCTGACAGCTATTATGATGGTGTTTTACCAAATTTTGCTTTTTGGGCTGTATAGAGACGTAGTTAGATGTCACTAGAATATACTCATGAAAAAAGATATGAAGAAAATAAGCTGTAGACTTCACATTCGGTTTATAACTATTGTATGAATTTTAAGAAAAATACAGGGGTAAAGGGACCTCTTAAGGAAAACCTTGTATTAAACTATTTGTTATCTTAGTAAAAAATAATTCAAGGAAAAAAATAAACAAAGCTATCGCCACATTGAACAGTAGATAATTAATCCCTTTAGAATAGAACAACATGGTTTTCATATTTTTTACATTATTTGTTCAACAATTCCTTTCTGTGTTGACTTTTAAATGCAAAATATTATCTCAAGTGTTCATCCCTACATTTTCATAGTGAGAAAATTTGTATGAAAAACGTAAAAAAAAAACGTAAAAACCTAAAACGTCAATAAATAAATAAATAAAAACGTCAAAAGTATGTTTTTACAGCTCTATAGAGGGCCGTTTATATTGGTATTTATTAATTTTACCCAGAAAAAATTGTCTAGACAAACGGACAGACAGACAAACATAGGGATAACAAATTAATCCTAAAAGAGTTTCATTGTTTTCATTTTGCGTAACAGAACCTGAACATGTACCGACAGGATTATCTACGATCTAGTAATTTTGCCATGCACTGTAAATATTTCAAAATAAATTTCTATATTTTAAATGCTTGGCGATTTATCCCAAGTAAGTGTACCTATATAATTTGCAAAAAACTTCACTTATTTGGACCTGAAATGGTGAGCCAATACTACAGGGTAATTTCACGAAAAGGTCATTGACCTTTGTTACAGATCTCAGTAAGTATAAGTAAATTAATTTGGGTTTCAATAACGATTACAAAATTATTCTTTTAGAGTAACATATATTATTTTCCCGCATAAAAGTATGAATTCATTCCAAATTCATTCAGTTTTGTTGTTATGACTATGGCACGATGTAGCTAAATCACTCATACGCATATTTTGTTGAGTTTTTAACGGCAGGAATATGATGCTCCTCGAAATATTACTTTATAAAATTAATTTCAATGTGTTTTGAAGTAGTTTTGGGAGATATTTATAGCTTGCAAAAAAGGGCACAGGTTACACGTCTTACGGGCGCCAACGCTAGGCGTAGACTGACAATATCTTGCTGCCGCTGACTGCATCAGTGGATTTACGTATTTTTGGAAAAAGGGGGTGCTTTTTTTGACCCGAATAACGTGGTATTTGGAAAATGAATAGATATCATTCACACTAATTTTATTTAAAAAAAACCAACAAAATCGCGAAAGCGACACCTGAAACAAAATCGATAAAAAGTGTGCAATAGAGGGTTACAAAAAAATTCATTGACAGTACAAATATGAATCGATTAACGTGGTTTGTGGAAAATGAATACCTTAAAGTTCAACCAAAAACATGTATTTTTTTTATGGCTATACGTAACCTAATTATTGCAACAAAATCATCCGAAAGCTGACATTTTATTTCTGTTTGTATTTTCGATCCCCTTAATAAAGAAATTTTGAATTTTGATTTTTGATTTGAGGTACTTATTTTCACAACTAAATAACTAAATTAAGCGTCGATGGAACAATTTCATCTTGATTATTAAGGTATACGAGTACACATGCGACCTGGTAGCACAGAAGTATGCTATTATCAAGCATATGCTGCTTGGTACCATGTGTATTAATAGACATTGCTAGAAAAAAGCATGCTGGAGAATCACACGCCGTTTTATTTTCGATTAGTATTTTGACGGGTATTCAGTACAGTACAGTAACAGTAACCAAGTATCCCTCAGCCAGGAACAGTCCTGATCCGGCCTAGCGGTCGGCACACCGAGGCTACGGTATTTATACAGGGGGGGAAGACATGCTCCCAATGGATTGGAGAGGAAGGTGATTATAATCAGCTGAGTGTTCACCCTAGAGCCAATACTGGATATAGCGGAAAGGTAGCATAGGGGGAAGGCATGAGCTTTTTTCGTCCCTCTCGTTTGTCACCTACTTTTTATCTTGTGGCTGATTGCCAATCTGGTGTCAGAGTTGTTCAGGCCGCCATACAGGCCTCTGTTATGGCCCAAAGACCATTCGATACATAATAACATATGTATGTATGTCTTGTTTTCATAATAGCCGGGACAAACAGCACCACGTGCCCTTCGAGGCACATAGCGATCCCGACGCTGGTTACGCAGATGGTCATCGATCCAAGGGCCGCCCGTGTCGACCGTTTCCTTCACGACGGTCGTAATTATTTACGTTCAAACTAAAGCATCCCTTTTTTGGCTTCTTTTACATCGTTATTTCTACTAAGGTTTCGTTTTAACCCGCGCACATGTTACGAGTCTGAGAACTTATTTCGATTTGAAATTTTGAATGCAATTTTTCTTGTTTTCCGTTCTTTTGTTTATTGGTCGGTCTCGGAATTGCAGGAACGGTCTCACCGAGGGTCTCCCGTAGTGTCTTCTGTGTTGCAGCTGTCTTGTGCTGATCGCTGGCTCCTATACACTTGGGGGCCTGTTGCGTCACCCAGATTTAGGTCCGCAGTGTTGTACTTAGCTAATGCTAACTCAAAAGCTTGGATTTAGCTTAACTTAACATTACACACACTACACAGTTACGCGTACGGCAAGTAACGAAAATGATGGAAACATAAACACGGCACTAAACAACTGTTCGGCGATAACAACACCAAATGTTGTGGCACCGCGCCCGTGGCTCGTTCACACAAAGGTTTTGCGGAGCAATTTTGACACGTCCGTCCGTCCAATGCATATGATGATCTCATTAAGCTCACGAATTATTACAGTGCGCGCCAATCTTTTAGTCGCCTCTGAATGAGTTACGAGTGCAAGCTTGCGCAGGTACAGTCAAGGAAACAATAATATCAACGGTTGATTATTAAATGTTTACTATAAGTGGGAAGTTGTACCTACCTATTTAATTATTTATTTATTATTTTAGTGTAATCTTAAGTATACAAATAAAACGCATTAATATAAACACCATTTTCCTACATTGTCACCTTAAAACGCTATAATGTCCGCGAGGCATAACAACAACAATAAAATTTAACAAACTAAATCAACAAAACTTTAACAAACTATATCAACAAAACAACAAATAAAGGCAACAAAAACAATAAACTATAACAAACAGATTCAACGATAAACTTAACGAATCATGGATTTTTTTCCTCAAAGGTACTTTTCATGCAACGCCCGCATGTGTAGTGTATAGTGTACGGACGTAGCACTAACACTAACGCATAGTGTTGACACCTGCTAAATTGCAAGCGGGGGGGTGTGGTGCGGCACGCAGGCGGGTGTGCTCCGCGCCCTCGCTCCTGTAACGTCCCCCTGACACCGTAAAACGGCTATTGCGTCGCCTCTTGCGGCTATCTTCAGAGGCGACTAAAAGATTGGCGCGCACTGTACCTAGCTTTTTTAATGCACTCAATAGCTCGCTAGCAATAAGGTTACATTATTTAATTCGTTGGTGATTCATCGGAACATTTCCATTTTTAACTGCTTCTTCCTTGAAAGAAGCATGTGTATTTGGTGTAGTTGCTTTTGTAGTCAATGCTTATTAAAAGCATGCTAAAACACAAGCAAAAGTGTAGTGAGCATGCTCTTTTTGAGCATGCTTAAAATGAGCAACCAACCATACTCTTAGTAGCATGTCTATCTAGTACTTTATGACTTTTACCAGAAATACAAAACTTACCTAGCCATAGTTTGTACAGGTTAAGCAGAGGTTGTTCAATAACCACTGTTACCGTGAAAGCAATGACCATAGAGGCCAAAAAACAATTTAAACTGAAACGAAAATAGCACACATTAGAATACTTGTATTATCCTAATTACAAGGATCACAATATTAATTATTGCATAGAAATATTAACCATTGTTAAATGAAACGTCTTTAGTATGACAACATCGTCGCTCTGAATACCGATAATCCAATCTATTATCGGATAATGGAAGACATACATGGCGTACGATAGACGAGACAAGAGTTTCCACTGCTTCAGAGACAAAAACCAATTAACTGGACCTGAAAATTATTATAATATTAAAATATAAGTACATAGACAGTGTATAAATAAACTGCAACCTTTTAATACAACCACGTAATATACTGATCATACTGAACAACACTCTGAAAGAAAAATACACGCGCAAACCTTCAGAGAAGAAGATATTCAACTGTTACTTAAATACTTTATCTCGTAGGAGGAAGGTCTATTTTAGAACGCTGCGCATGAACAGCTGTTTCACGGGCGACGCTGACACAAAAGACGCCCGTATCTTGGTGCATTAGGGTCCACGCAATTTTGTCTGAAACTCAAATATTTTCCAAACTAAAACACACCCGCATGTTTCTTGGGAAAAGTGGTTCAGTATGATCGGTAGAATATATGGTTTCATTTAAATCTATTTACATCCGGTATATATGTATCATCACGACATGAATCCCCGAGGGGGTGTCAGAGTTGTTCCGAGTGTGAAATGTAAAATGCAAGTCACAGTCCACACTCGGTACACCTACGTTTAACATACAATTATTACGTACCAACGTGATGAGTGGTGAACCCTATCGACGTTTTTAACCGACTTCAAAAAGGAGGCGGTTCTCAATTCGACTGTTTTTTTTTTTTTTGGCGTTGTTACTCTATAACTCCGTCATTTCTGAACCGATTTGAACAATTCTTTTTTTGTTTGAAAGAGTGTACTTCCAGGTAGGTCCCATTTTAGGTTTGGTCATGATCTGATGAAGGTCTTCAGAGATAGGCAGTAGAACTCCTCAGAAAATGACAGCATACCTTTCGAAATTAAAGTAATCGCTTTGTACCTGGGTGTTGATTACAAGGTATTACTTGAAAATCGACATTCTTCCACCTGACCTTCGATCCTGGCTTCATCACCATATTCGTCATAGAACTCCTCAACGGATCAGAGCACATAACTCGAGATTGCGGCAATCACTATGTTAGGGTGCTAATTCAAGGGTATTACTTGGAGATTATCAGAATACCCACCTGACCTTTGATCCTGGCTTCATCACCATAGAACTCCTCAACGGATGACAGCACATAACTTTGGATTGCGGCAATCAGTTTGTGTTAGGGTGCTCATTGCAGGGCATTGCTTGAAAATTGCCAGTGTACCCACCTGACCTTTGATCTTTGCTCCATCACCGTAGAACTCTTCAACGAATGACAGCACATAACTCGAGATTGCGGTAATCATGTTGTGTTTAGGTGTTGATAGCAGGAAGCTACTCAAACATAGCTACTTGTACTCACTTGAACTTCGTATATTAACACCACGTTTGCAAGAACTACCCATACTTCACAATTTAACCCAGCAACACTAAAAAATGTGAAATAAAATAAACTTTTAACAAAAAAATAGCAACCGACTTCAATAGTAACAGCAGTCATTCACTAAAAAGTTAATAATAATTCTATAAAGACCGATGGTACCGAAGCAACACTTTTGCTAACTTCTTTCTTCCTGAAACAATATGTTATCTAGAAGTCGGCGTATTTCCTACGATATAGCAACATAAAAACCAATATAAGAGCGCGGACTTCTAGATAACAAATTGTTTCAGGAAGAAAGAAGTCGGCAAAAGTGTTGCTTCAGTACCATCGGTCTTTATAGAATTATTATTAACTTTTTAGTAAATGACTGCTGTTACTATTGGAGTCGGTTGCTATTTTTTTGTTAAAAGTTTATTCGTTCACAAATACACGCTTTTTAGAGCATGCAGGTTTCCTCACTTTGTTTTCCTTCACCGTTCAGCAAGTGGTAAGTAAGAACAAAATTAAATACTATGCACATAAATTCCGAAAAACTCACGCATGCCCGACGTTACAAATTTTACATATTCAGATAAAAGCACTTCTACTATAGTTTCACTTTATTTATGTTTTCTCCCAACTGGTTTCGGATTTTACAACATTTCTGCTTTTAACTCAAGATGTAAAATGTCTAACGTTTAAAACAGGGGCTCTACCGCGTAATTCTCATTTGTATCAACTTTAAGCAAATGCATGCGAAATTCAACGCGTGCAAAAGAGATGGCATGTTAGGCGGGCGTCGTCGCACGCACATCAAATTTCAATCTCAAGTTGATGTTGATGAAAATGAGAATTACGCGGTAGACCCGCTGATATAATACAAGTACAAGTTGGTTTATCTTTGCAGCCAATTTTTTATGAAACTTTGTTACAATAACTTACTAAGCTTAAGTTGTTAATGTTGTTACTGATGTTAATTTAGGCTATGTAGCCTCAACTTAACAAAAATAAACTAAAAACAACATAAAAATCTGATTAGAGCTGAAAAATGACCCCACGATAAAGTGTGTTGAACACAATTTTCCAATAGCATTTACTGCATCTTTGATTCGGCCAAACACGGCTTACTTACCCTGCGTTCCGAAATAGAATTATATCGCTAAAATCGATTACGAATGAATGAGGTGAATGGCTAATAATCCATGAGTGAAGCAAATGCGTTCATTCATTTGTATGACTTTCGTGGCTCATGCGACGGACCTGAGGCGATGTGAGCATTGAACGGAATGGAATGTCAAAAATTGATTTCGCTCCATTATTTCAGCAGTCCAGATCAGACAAACCATGGTATATGTTTTATTTGGCCATGAGAGAAACAAATGAAAAGTCTTGGATGTGAAATCGTGTGGAACTCTTCGTCGAAATGGAAGAATTTATATATATATATTTTTTTATATCCTGTTTTCTCCGATTTTAATTTTTCAGGGACCTTGTTTTTTTTTTCATTATTATTATTATTATATTCATTTGCATCATTATACTTTTACATTGTTTATTATGTTAATTAAATTTTTATTAAATATTATATTACATGTATTTGTTTATCTTTAATATTTTTTTTTACTGTTATTATAATTAATCAATGATTTTTTTTTATTTTTTATTAACGTATATTAGAAATATGTATTTATTTTCTTTCCTGGGGCATTGCCCGCTGCTTTACGTCTTGTTAGTTTGTGCCACTGCTTTCATGACGTCGATGCAGTATTCCGCAAATTTCGGTCCTGAACTCTTACCCGCCAGGAGGGAGCTCCAGTTTGAGGTTTCAATATTCATGTCGAACTCAAGTTCGAGCTGCAACCTCCTGGATCCGATCATTGGACATTCGTTCAGGACGTGTTCGATTGTCTGATCGACGTCTGGGAACAAGAGCAGCCTGGGTCGTCACGACATTTGAAGCGGTGAAGGTAGTGTGCGTTCCCGCCGTGACCAGTCCACGCTTGAGTGATCCAATATGAGACCCTAAAATTCACAATTGTTCGGAAAGACTGGCAAATGTCCGGGAAGAAAAGTTTGGTGATTCTGCCCTTCCCGGACGTGGAGTATTCCTCCCGCCAGATTTCTAGGGTCCATTGGCGGATCACTCTCCTGGCATAGACAGAGGGAATCTGTCATAATCTGCAGCCGTCTTATTGTGTAGGGTGGCATGCTTAGCTAGGTCGTCGGCGCGCTCGTTTCCAGCAGTGCCAATGTGAGCCCGCACCCACCATAGCTTTATTCGGACGCCCTTTTCAGCTGCAACTGCCAGGAATTTATATTTGTAAATGTGTTTGTGGACTCGATAAAAAATATATATAAATTTGAAAATGAATCAGAGTCAATATGATCGAGCTTCTTAAGGGTAAGTTGCATTGTGCAATAACTGGTTAATGATGCGCTGATCAGCTTCTTCGTCAGTAGTGTTCGATTCAGATGTAGAGCTGTGCATCAGTTCGCCAAATTGGCTATCGTCGCTATCCGAGTCTACGTTGAAGAACAGTGCTACAAACTCTTCTTGTTCCATTACGAATCACGGCACTTTGACGAGATAAAATAAATTAATCGTATTGTATTCTGTGGTAAGAGGTTATGGTTAAGATGTATCTTTTTTAATGCGGTCCGAATCATAAGCTATCTTTCACATCGTTTGCTAGCTCACAAATTACGGACCAGTCATCGCTCACACTTTAAATCATTCATGGCTTTTATCGGTGTAATTCTATTTCGGACCGCACGGTTAGTGTCGCATAACAACAGTACGAACTAATCTTGAGCCTTTTGCTCTTTTCAGTCTCTGGTGCCATTTCCGAATGACAGTTTGTTAGAGATGGGTCGTCTATGTTTTTTTTTTCATTCGCCGATGATATCACATCAAAAACATAAGTGTGAAAAAGAGACCGAGCTCAGTGCAAATTAATGCAGTGCCAAATTGTCGGCTTCGCCGAAAAAATAATTGAGATCAAATTGGGTGTCGAGGAGTATTTTTGTAAGTTGAAATTAAATTAAATTAAATTAACAGAAACTGCTGTTAACCCTGCAGAGCGAGCCCGTCTCTTGGCAACAAGTGAACCAGAATCTGGATATTGGTTGAACGCACTTCCTTCGGCTAATATTGGGACACTGCTGGCAGATAATATAAAGTATTACTACTGCTGGACAGAACCACTTTAACCTTGGCTGTCGGCCTGAGACTAGGAACGAAGACAAACGAGCCACATCGCTGCCGTTGCGGGGAAAACGTCGACCATTTTGGCCACCACGGCTTGTCATGCCAACGCAGCGCAGGTCGGCTTTCGCGCCATGCCACACTAAACGACGTCATCCGTCGGGCTCTTGCCAGCGCCGGCGTGCCAGCAATCTTAGAGCCAAACGGTTTGGCACGCGTCGATGGGAGAAGGCCCGACGGAATGACGCTCGTTCCATGGAAAAATGGACGGCCGCTGGTTTGGGACGCCACATGCGCAGATACTGTGGCGCCGTCACACTTACCAGCGACCTCTGTCAAGGCAGGCGCGGCGGCTTACAAAGCAGAAGGGGCTAAGAAGCGGATATACACAACGTTGGGACAAAGTTATCATTTTGTTCCCTTCGCTGTAGAAACCCTCGGGCCGTGGGGGTCAGAAGCGCGACGGCTCTACAAGGAGATATCGTCGCGCCTGATCGATGCTTCAGGGGATCCAAGGGCTGGATCCTATTTTGGACAAAGATTAAGCCTCGCGATTCAGCGAGGCAATGCCACCAGCCTATTGGGTACCCTACCGGGTGACGGCAGCGATTTGGCTTCGATTTTTTATTTAGGATAGTTTTATTTTGTTTATACTTGTATATTGATAGGTAATTTTAATTTATAGTTAGTTTTTATTTAGTTTAGTTTTATTTTGTTTATAATTGTATATTGATAGGTCATTTTAATTTTTTATTTAGTTTAATTTTAAATATTATTTCGTTTTAATTTTATAATTTTTATTGTTATGTATTTGATTTGTTGTGTAATAAATAAATACCATAGGCATTATAAAGTCAAAAATTAATTTTTGTAAGTGGTATTTAATTAAAGCAAGACTAACTTTAATATTGTTAAAGTTATTTCCTCGTATAATATTTAATTGTTCTTTTACATTCAAATTGGTGTGTACTAAGTGTATAGTTTTAAGATGTACCCACATTACATTAATGAATTATTTCGTAATCTAAGCGTAACTTTCTAATTTGTAAACAGTACCTTTTTGTGATTTTCTTTATCTTTAAATTTATTAATTCTTACTATTATGTAAACCTTATAATCTTAAATCACAATAATAACAATATTTGGACTTGTATCTGGTAAACAAATCATGTATTATTATTTAAATTCACTATCTCTGACACTTCCTTTGGGTCGTGACGATGAATGAATTATTGATGAAACATGTGTCCAAAAGAGGTATTCATACCACCATAGCCAAGGTGACAAGCAATTATGACCCAGCTCACTGCCACACTCCAGACAGCCGACACGTTGGAGTTAATAATGTTGTGTAACACCTGATTGTTGATGGAGTCCCATATAATAGTCATCCCGAAAACAGACAGCACTAGAGTTAATTTCGCCAAAATCCACAAAAACCAAATCCACACCTGAAATGAAATAAAATATCAAAAAGTTTTCAGTTTGTAAGAAAACACTACTCGTACAGTGCGCGCCAATCTTTTAGTCGCCTCTGAAGCTAGCCCCAAGAATCGACGCATTAGCCGACGTTAAAGGAGCGAGGGCGCGGAGCATACCCGCCTGCATGCCGCACCACACCCCCCCGCTCGCCGTTCGGCAGGTGTCAACATTATGCGTTAGTGTTAGTGCTACGTCCGTACACTACAACACGCGCGCGTTGCATGAAAAGTACGTTCGTGGAAAAAATTCTATGTGTCGTTAAGTTAATCGTTGAATCTGTTTGTGTTGCCTTTATTTGTTGTTTTGTTGATTTAGTTTGTTAAAGTTTATTGTTGTTGTTATGCCTCGTGGTCGTTATAGCGTTTTAAGACGACAATGTAGGAAAATGGTGTTTATATTAATTTGTTTTAATTAAACAGTTAAGATTGCACTAAAATAATAAATATATATTAAATAGGTAGGTACAACCAGTACAACTTCCCACTTATAGTAAACATTTAATAATCAACCATTCATATTATTGTTTCCTTGACTGTACCTGCGCAAGCTTGCACTCGTAACTCAATCAGAGGCGACTAAAAGATTGGCGCGCACTATATAAGGGATAATATAGCTGTCCATACTAACTACATTTAAAATTGAATCTTCACTAGGAATCACGATAATATTAGCTGTTCTATACATAAAAATACAAAATAATGCAAAATTGTCTTTATTGTACAAACAGTTTCACAAAATAATAATTTTGACTCTGAACCCCAAACTAATACAAAATATATTTTGTACCAGAAACAAACCAAATGATCCTGATAAAATCTGGAAAAACATTTTTATTTTGAAGTGCGTGACAATTTGAAAACGAAACCAGTAAACGAAACTCTCCCATTAAGGTTAAGGGAAATTAAAAAAAAAATAAACTCGTTCGTATAATCCATTCGCGACAAATATCTTTCAAAATAATGTAACTAAAACTAACACTTACTTTACTAAAATAAAAAGATTGGCCTTCATCCTTTAAATTAATTAAAATATATCCAGTCATCATTCCAACAAAATAAGGTGGTGATCGACACAGAGTCGAAAAATATTGTTTATAGGTTCTTTCAATAAATTCAGGATCATAATTTCTGTAAAATTAAAAGCACTAATGAATTAATCAACAGCACAATAAAACCTCATTTATAGCGTTACGGATTGCTAATTTTTAGCTCTCCTTTTCAAATTCAAATGGTTTATTTTGCAAAATAGGTAAACATATCACACTTTTTACACGTCAAATAATCTCATAAAAATATGTGTAATAAAATAATAAATTTACATGAACTAAATTAAAGGTTTATTTAATTTATGTAGCAATATATATATAATGATAGGTAATAATTTATATTATACAAGATGAAATCCAATCAACCGCCCGAACCCATACCGGAGACCCGGCCAGGGACCAGGAACAAGGTTCGATGATCACCAATCGAGCCCCCAGCACGAATCCAGGCGGTCGACAGGCCGACAGGCGGTTTTGATGACATTGCAGAAGTTTCAGATAATGAAGACAGTGTACAAGATGATATTTATTACTCTAAAGAATAACATATCACACTTTTAAATTTGGCATTAAATAAACTTCATCTGCATATTTGTTTTATTGCTTTTCATATGGCTACAAATAGTTATGTACCTTGGAAGAAAAAATACATGGGTGGCGTTTTGATTTTTTTGCCAATTTCTCAATAAATTTATAAAAAAACGATACAAATTAATACCAAAAATGAAGTCTACACTATCGATTTAATCCCCCCCCCCCCGTGCAAACGCCCCCTATCTGGAACTTATCATATATTTTTTCAGTAATCTCTCATCACCCCCCATCTGCGTAGCTATCGCTTTTTTGCCCTGATTATGATATTTTTTTAGCCCGCTTGGCTCCCCTACCAATATATGACATATCTACTTTAACCAAGGGATAAGAAGAACAAGACAGCAGGAATTCAGGTGAATGAAAAAAAGAAAAACATATATATCTTTGTCTACCTGTCTCATATAGTCTTTTTCCTTTTTACTGTTTACACAACGTTGACCAATGAGACATAATCTGTAATATATTGTAAAGAATTCCTCCACAACGTTTGACTCAACTAAGTTCCATCGTTTACGCACCATTTTTGGTTTGAAATTCCCCTTCTGTTTGTTGTTTTCATTTATTGCACGTAATTTTTAGACATGGTTGTAGTATATAATTATTTTTTTTGTTAGTTAGGATTTGTAAAAGGCCCTAGAAAATGCTTTACACCGAAACCAGTCGGGCATAATAAAGTTTACTGTATATGTGGATAAGTACGAGTGTTTTTTTAAACAATGATGGACAGACAGATAGACAAACAACGGAGGTTAAGTAATATGGTTCAGTTTGGGGCCCTTGGGATATGGAACGTATCTTTACTCACAAAACGTTGGTATAGTACCTACTAACCTTATGCCGAATAATGGTTGCTTAAAGTTGAAAAGAAAATTGAAAATCGTAGAACAAGCCAGGGACAAAATGATGGCGACCACGAGAGCTGTCCAGGCTGTTCTCTTCTTTCCAAACATCCACATCAGAACCAGAGAGGACACGAGGAATAGTTGCATATCCAGTGCCAAGTACCAGGTCTGTCTTAAACACTAAACAAAAGAAAAATGTATAAATATGAAAGCACAAGTGCGACATCCCATCCCATCCCATCCCACTGATCCCACTATCCTATCCCACTTCCCACTAATCCCACTAATATTATAAATGCGAAAGTTTGGATGGATGGATGGGTGCTTGTTACACCTTCACGCCGAAACTACTGAAACGATTGGTCTGAAACTTTGCACAAATGTAGTTCTGGACCTGGAATAGGACATAGGCTACTTTTTATGCCATAAATCAGTTCCCGTTGAAAGTCAATTCAAATTCAAATTTAAATAGTTTATTTTTCAAAATAGGTACACATAATACACTTTTTACACGTCAAATTTAATCTAATAAGGATAAATGTAATAAAATAACAAATGCACATGAACTAAATTAAAGGTTTATTTAATTTATGTAGCAATATATACAAGGTGAAATCCAATCAACCACCCGAACCCATACCGGAGACCCGGCCAGGGACCAGGAACAAGGTTCAATGATCACCAACCGAGCCCCCAGCACGAATCCAGGCGGCCGATCAAACATCCTATATACTACATACTAATTGGTTACATATATAAACACATGCCTACCTCCGCCCATTCGATTAGTCTTGCTAAGAAGCAAGATCATGATCATGATCATGCTCATTGCTAACTTAGCAAGATCATGTCTTTTTTTTTTTCAACATAAAACTTATACTATACGATATATGACTTATATCTACTTTAACCAAGGGATAAGAAAAACAAGACAGCAGGAATTCAGGTTAATGAAAAAAAGAAAAACATATATATATATATAGGTATCTTTGTTTACCTGCTGTCTCATATAGTCTTTTTCCTTTTACAGTTTGTAATTAATTAATATTTACACCTTAGAGGAATCATGGAAATTATACTACTAAATTAAATAATAACCTACTATCATTATCATTGTATGCTTGCTTCACCATCATCGAAATATTCATTTATTTTAAAATATGCCTTTTTCAATAGGCCCTGCTTAATATACAATTTAAACTTATTCTCTGACAAAGTAAGGACCTCCTTTGGAAGTTTATTGTAAAATCTTATACCATGTCCTCACCTTGGCGAGTCTCGTTTTTGGAAAAGCCAGTTTATGTTCTGGTTTCATTACAATTTTGCTCACCAAGCCTTGGGAAAGACTCAAATTTTTTTCTGACATATCAAAGGACTTGGTAAATTCACAAGGAACCGTTAATATATTAATTTCTTTGAACTGGGGTGTCAAGTTCTTATAGAAAAGGGAGTACTGTTACTACTCCTTCACGCCGTTGAATATTAGTGGGATGGGATAGTGAGGATGCGATGGGATGGGATAGTGGCATTAGTGGGATGGGATGGGGTTGGATTCGATATGACTATACAAACACTTAATCAACGCGGGCGAAGCCATAGGCTAGTTGTCAAATAATGTACTTCGTGATGGATAACAACAGGATGGTCCATTTCAATTTTGTACAATAATAATTGATTTGGGTAGGCATGGGTATTCGAACAAACCGGATTAGGTACGTCTGTTTGGCATCACATATCTGACCCCATTATATTATATATATATATATAAACTATACTTACTCTCGTAATAGATCCTGAATTACAAATGTATATAAAGTTTTGGATAAACAGAAGATTTGTCCACCAACTCAACCTGCAGCCTTCTACACTTGTTGCCATTTTGTGCCATTGCGGACCATCTCCAACATGATTCATGATGGACGCTTGAACCAGAACAGCAAAACATAGCAATGGATACATGCGTACTAATCGATTAAGTAAGTGCAAGTGCAAGTTTCTTGAAAATGGGCCTGAAACAAAAGAAGATGCTAAAGGTGAATTCCGTGGTTACAATACTAATCGAATGGGCGGATTTAGGCATATATTAGGTCTTATTTTCAGTACTAATAATTTTGCATTTTTTTAGGAATGACAAATCCAAATTATGTAATTTATTTTGTGTACGAATGTTGATTTTTGATAAGTGTCAGCTGTAACAAATTATTACGAATCTTATCATGAAAATGGATGGCATTTAGGACGAACTGTTTTTGAAGATTTAATTTTTGTAATCAAACTGAAAATAAAAACAAAATTTAATACGTAGATATAACACCTTGAAATCAACTTTCAAACAAAAACAAATCATTGAAATAGCTATTGAATTACAGGAATTATGAACTTATTGATCTGTAAGAAAATTTCAGCAATTTCATAGGTAAGACATTTTATTTACTTCATGTATTGCATTCGATTTACCTATAATTTATTTTTTGTTTCAATCATGTGTATCATTTTATTAAATTTAAGTAAACCTAAGCTTTATTTTTTTTTCTATTAAGTGGTACGTCAGTGATGTAATAATATGTAATATATTTATTTTTGCAATGTAGGTATACATCAGATAAAGTGTATTAATAAAAAATAAAAAATATATAAACAAATAAATTATATCTAATCTGTATACAGGTCGACTTTAAAAGCAACCCCGATAATTTTTTAGTGTATTTATAGACTTTTGTAGATGATGTTTTTGACGAGAAAACAATTTAATTTAGTATTTAAAAGAAAGCATTAAAAATTTTACTTGCACAATATACATATATGGTCATCCCAGCCATTATTTTCAAGGATTTTGTGGAAACCTTGAAGTGGTTCTTGTTGTGGTTTATAATAAAAGTATTTTTATATTTTTATGTTTTAGCGTGTATTATGACAAGACATGACAAGCAAGCAAGTAATGGCGGCGAGCCTTACCAAAAACAATATGTTTATATTAAAAACTAAATAGTAAAGAGGATGCACACACAAGGTGTTTAAATTATTCTCTCCAACACAGCCCCTTAATTTTAATACCTTAGTTTTTATATAAACTTATGTTTTTTTTTTTTTTATTACAATATAAATGTACTAATCTAATCTAATGTAACTTATCAGTAAAGAAATAAAAAAAAATATCTTATATTTTTATAGAGCTAGTAAGTAATAAAATTATTTTCCTACCACAGCCCTTAAATTTTAGTACCTATTTAAAGAAAAAAATATTCTAAGTAACTAAAGCTAAACAAACATCTTCTTGAGAAAAAAAATCTTGTTTTTAACTTTAAAAAAAATTAAGTAAGGTATAGGTATGTTTAAGTTACTTGTTGTGCTTAATTTTCAACATTGAAAATGAAAATTTGAAAATTTACAGATCTTAGGATACAATATGTTTAACAAAATTGTTATATTTAATCTTATTTAAACTTTTTGTAAATAAATCAGCAATTTGCTCATTTGTTGGGCAATAGCACACACTGAGATCTCCATCAATCGCTTTTTCGTGAATAAATTTAAATCTAACATCAATGTGTTTTGAGCGTCTATTTATAACACCATTTTCAATTAACTTTATGGCACTTTGATTGTCCACATATAACTTAACATTAACTTTTGCACTTAACAGTTCTTCAATCAACGACTTAAGGTACAAAATGTCTTTACAACATTCAGCCGCTGCGATGTATTCCGCTTCTGTAGTAGAGAGTGCTACAACTGGTTGCTTCCTCGTACACCAGCTGATTGGACAACCGCAAAAGTAGATTATGTAGCCTGTTGTGCTCTTTCTCGTTTCAATGTCACCTGCATAGTCAGAATCACAGTATGCAGTGAGTTCTATCTCTCTCTCTCCCTTTTAATACTTCAGACCCTTTGATTTTGAATTTTTCAGGTATCTCAGGATTCGTTTTATTTTTATTACGTCATTATCTGTTGGATTTTCCACATTCCTACTGCAGTAATTTACAGCAAAGCTGATGTCGGGTCTGGTCTTATTGGCGAGGTATGTTAGACTTCCTAATAGTTGTCTATAGGGAAATGATGTGTCTATCGGTGAATCTTCTCTTTTGTTTGTTTCTATTGGTGTCTCTGCTGACTTAGCATCTTTCATGTTGTATGATTCTAGCAATTTCTCTACAAAATTTTCCTGTTTTAGTTTCAGGTTTTCTTTTGAATGTGATATCTCCATTCCAATATACTTCTTTGGATTTTTGTCGACAGTTGTTTTGAATCTTTTTCCTATTCTTTCTGTCATATTTTCTATGTCTGCTTCATTTTTACCAATAAAAATTCCATCATCGACATGGATCCCTAGGTATATTGTCCCTTCATCATTGTTAAAAATACAGGGTTCTGTTTTCAATTGCTTCAATCCTTCAGATTTCAGAAAGTTAGTCAATGTTTTGTTCCATCTCAGAGGAGCCTGTTTCATGCCATACAAAGCTTTTTGTAGTTTGCATATTCCATTTATTTCTATTCCTTCTGGAGGATACATGTAAATATCCTCTTCCACTTCACCATATAGGAAGGCGGTTTTGATGTCAAACGTCTTTATAAAGAAGTTGTTCATCGCAGCTAATGCAAATAGTATTCTTAGTGGGCTGCTATTTATGACTGGGCTAAACGTTTCGTTGTAGTCAATCCCTTCTTATTGCTCAAATCCTCTTATGACGAGACGAGCTTTATATTTACCATCTTCTTTTATTTTCAAAATCCATTTACTAGTTAGTATTTTCTTTCTTTCAGGCACGGATTCAACAACCTTCCATGTATTGTTTTCTTTTAATGATTGCTTTTCTTCTTCTATTGCTTTTTTCCATTGTTCTTTGTCTTCTCCAGATAGTGCTTCATTGTATGAAATCAGGACATAATCATTAAATCTTTGTGGTGGCTTCCTTACTCTTTTAGATCTTTCTCTTGACTTTTTAGAGTCACTGGTTTCTTGTTTATCATCATTATCTTCATTTCTATTTATTGTCTCTGGAAATTCCTCTTTTATTTCTCCATTTTCTTTTTTGAAATCAGTGTCTTTAATTTCTGTAACTTTATCATATCTATCTTTTGTGTCACATTCTTCTTCATCTTCTTTCTCATTGTCTTTTCCATCTTTTCCATCTTTTTCTTCGTTATCTTCATCATCTATAATTTCTTTATCTTCTTCATCTTTGTTTGCATTATCTTCTTCATCATGCAATTTTATTGTTACTTCAGAATCTTCAGATTGCTCTTGTTCAATGTGTTGATTATTTTTGACAAAAATCACATCCCTTCTTATAACAAAATCTCTCTTTTCAGTATTCCATAGCCGGTAACCAGTAGGAGCATAACCAACAAGAATAAGCTTTTCGCATCTCTCTTCTAGTTTTTTTAGATATGTAAGTCTTTTACTGTATGCTTTTGATCCGAATATTTGTATACAGTTTACATTTGGTCTTTTGCCTGACCATTTTTCTACAGGTGTTTGTGTTTGAGCATTTTTAGGTATTCTGTTTATGAGATATGTTGCTGTTCTCACAGCATCACTCCACATTTTTTCATTTAACTTGGACTCAAATAACAGTGCACGCACTTTTTCCATTAGGGTGCGGTTATATCTTTCAGATTTCCCATTCAGCTGAGGACTATACGGTATAGTATAATCAAGTTTGATTCCTCTCACGCGACACCATTCTTTAAGATTATTGCTGGTGTACTCACCTCCTCCGTCGCATCTTATCACACTCACTTTCATGTTTGTGCTTCTTTCTACTTCTTGCACATATTCTTTCAGATACATGAATACTTCACTTTTGTACGTTATCAGGTAAGTTTGAGTGTAGTCAGTATAGTCATCGATAAAGCTGAGAACATACTTCTTTTCATCCCAACTTACTGGTGTGATCGGCCCACATACATCCGTATGTATGATTTGCAGCTTTCTTTCAGCTCGGCAGCGCTGAGTTTTGAATGGTAAACGATGCTGTTTGGCCTTAACACACACATCGCAGGTAGAGGTAAGAGAGTCAATTTGTTCGTGATTTATATTAATACCGTTGACTGTTTTGGTAATATTTTTCAATGTTTCTTTTCCAGGATGGCCAAACTTGATGTGCCAGTCCATTGCAGAATCTTCTTTGCATGACAACAATGCATTTTCATCAATATTAGTTGTAAGGTTGATATTATATAGGCCCTTGTTGTTCTTTGTTCCAGTTAAAACAAGGTTATTTTTCTTTATTATGACATTTTGTTTTGTAAATACTCGTATAACCTCTCCTTCTTTTTCAGTGATGGCATTCACAGACAGCAAGTTTTTCTGAAGATGTGGTACAAACAGAACATTTTCAAATTCACAATTATTTGTTTCAATTTTGCCTTTTGTCTGTGAGATAATAGTGTGATCCTTTTTTGCAGTTTGTATTTTAATCTGACAATTTTGCTGATCTTTTAAAATGTTACTGTTATTGGTCATGTGCGAAGAACAACCGGAATCAACTATAAAGTTTTCTGTTTCTGTCAGAAAAGAAACATGTTCCTTCTTCTTGAAAAAGCAGTTATTTTCTCTGTGGTTGTATTTTTTACATATCGAGCATTGCTGTTTGTCTTTAAAGTAACAGTTTCTTTCACTGTGGTTGTTTTTCTTGCATATTTTACAAAATATTACGTTTCGTTTTGGGAATTGTCTTTTTCCCGCTGCTTTGTAGGCTATTGTTAATTCTTCAGGGTTAATTTTGGATCTTTGTTGCTCAGTCAGTAGCCTAGCTGTCAGATTATTAATTGTTTTTTCAGACAATGGAGTCGAGTCCCATGCTGTAATAAAGTTGTTATACTGTTCGGGCAATGTCGAAAGTATTTTTGACACAAGCATGTTTTCATTTATTTTTTCTCCAACATTATTGAGTTGGTATGCATCGAAATAATAAGGAAAGGAAGTATAATCTCAGTAGGAAACGCCATTAAAACGTGACGCCACATTTTGAAGGTTGTGTGCTTTGTGGTGTACGACAGACGCTTAGCTCATTGGTCAGCAAAAATCACGTGATGTTATCTCCCCACCTCTGTATGCCTAGCAAAAAAGTTTTTTAAAGTAAACGTACATGTTACTACTTCGCAAATTTAAACTTTTTTTCATGGTTGTACACCTTCAACAGTGATTCCAAACCAATTGACAATCATTAAGTAAGCGACAGTATCGTGGTCCTCTATCAACACGCTGTGTGTGAACGAAACAAGACAACAAAGTCGAATGACGCTCTAACCAAAGCATCTCGAATAGGCCGGATTATCCGTCATGAAAATGGATATGTTTATGCAACATTGGGCAGTGATCAAGATTATTAACAAATAACACTGATCAACAAAGATAATACTTGTTTTTTGTTAATATTTTAAATATTTTAGATATTCTTGTAGAAATTTGTGTGCTGAATCTTATCGAAAAACTTTTACGTAGCAATAAGGATAATAAATAAAATACCAGTATTAAAGTAATAAAAAATATATAATACAATAACTACAGATTTATCCTTTACTTATGTACTACACTTAACTAAAAATATTTTTTCATTAGATGCTGGAATCAAAATACAGAAATGTTAAACAAGAAAAAATCTTTTTTTTAAAACGTTAGATACGCGGCTATAAAAAGGGTTGAGTGCGTAATGTATTTATAAAAAATCGTATTTCTACTTGAACTAATATTCATGTATTATATTTTATTATCAGAATTTGGGAAAATACCAATTTCACGTGATTTTATATTTCTCACTTGCATATTGTCTTAAATCACTTTAAGATTGCTATAACCTATTCAGACTCTTAGTTTCTTCATTTTTAGGTTTCCGTACCTCAAAATGAAAAACCGAATCCTTATAGGATCACTTTGTTATTTGTCCGTCTGTCTGTCAGTCCGTCTGTCCGTCCGTCCTTTCGTCTGTCTGTCTGTCTGTCTGTCAAGACCCTTTTTCTCGGGCCCTGTACGAGATGTCAAATTGAAACTGATACCTGAAATACTGATATCTGATACTGATTCTTTTTTGCCCTCTCGCCCGCAACGAAGCAACAGCTTCTTTAACAAAAATTGTATAATATTAGGCGATTTCAATATCGATAACATATTAACAAACATATCTAATAGTAATGTATACAATGTTATGGTCGATCATAATGGGCTGGCTGATGGACATGCTGCGATATCGTGTAGTATAAAAGCGGAAAGTGGTTACCGAAACCCATCACTTAAGGATTATATACACTTAGAAAGAAGGGTTTTTAATGAAAAGCGTAACTACAAGTTTCGACGAGTTGGTACAACAAAATTTGAATAATATGTGAATAAATGGCTTCATCAAATCTCTTGGTAATGCCTTTCGTAAATGTTTTAAAAAGGTTAAAATAAAGTAAAACACAAAGAGAAAAACGAAACTTAAATGGCTAACGAAGGGTATTAAAGTCTCAAGTAAAATGAAACAAATACTAAATGCGAAATCCGGTTTTAAAAATGACTCAACATTAATAACTTATAGGAAATCTTATAGTAGGATATTAAAAAAAGTAATTTGACATGCAAAGAAAAATGCTGTTCGATCAGAAATTGCTAAGGCCAAGATCTCGTCAAAAGCTATTTGGAAGGTAGTAAATAAACACAGAAATAAGTTAAACAATGGGGTTAGGGAAAATCTAATGCTAAAAGTTAATAACAAAATCACAGACAATCCAAGGGAGGTTGTTAAGATTTTCCATGATATATTTAATGACAAAACATCTGCAACGCCACATGACCCAACACTGGCTTTGAAACTTCTGACAGACTGCACCGATAGAGTTGACAATGGCATTATTTTCTCTTATACTACACCAGCAGAAGTGTCAAAAATTATTAATGGCATGAAGAGTAAACCATCTTGTGGATCTGATGAAATACCAATTACTGTTTTCAAGGATAATATTGATATCTTAGCGGCACCATTAGCAGTATTTTTTAATACATGTTTCGATCAAAGTATCTTTCCTGATCAACTTAAAATAGCCAGAGTTTTACCTATTCATAAGAAAGGCTCAAAGACTGATCCTTATAAGTATCGCAAGGTGTCTTTGTTGCCCGTATTGTCAAAAATTTTTGAAAAACTAGTTAGAGATAGAGTTATGCTGCATTTAAATTTTAATAAAGTGATTAATAGAAGACAATTCGGATACCAAAGGGGTGTAGGTACTAACGATGCCATCGATACACTGGTAGATGATGTGATTATCAAACTCAACAATAAAGAAAAAGTGGCAGGATTATTCTTGGATCTAAGTTCTGCTTTCGACTGTGTTGATCATAACATATTGTTGCTCAAACTAGAACATTACGGGGTTAGAGGAAATACTTTGCAATTATTTAAGTCATACCTCTAAAACAGGAAAGAATTTGTAGAAATCAAAGCTATAGAAGGGCAACAGGAAAAAACATTCAAGTCAAGCATAGTCACAGTCACAAAAAGAGTCCCCCAAGGTTCAATCTTGGGACCCACTTTTTTCATTGCCTTCACGAACGATCTTATTAATTTTGTAATGAAAACTATGCCAGAAAATAGGATAGTAGTGTTTGCAGACGACACTAATGCAATCATTTCTGCTGATAATATTGAAATACTCAATGCAAAGGTAAATGATACTCTCAGGACTCTTTATTACTGGTTTAAAATAAATGAATTAAAGCTTAATGCAACAAAAACTAGCGCTATGTTATTTAGGACCACAGCTAGAAATAAGGAGTCTCTAGAAATTGCTATAAATGGTGACAAAATCGGTATTACGGAAGAGGTCAAGTTTTTAGGAACTTATATTGATTCGCTGCTTAACTGGAAACAAGAGCTTAATGCAATTGTAGGATCGATTAGCTCTGCGTGCTACGTTCTTAGAAGCTTGAGAGAGGAAGTTAACATTAAAGAGTTAAAAACTGTATATTATGCCCTCGTAGAATCAAGACTGAGATATAGTATTAAATTTTGGGGTAGCAGTTACAAGTACAACATAGAAAAAGCGTTTACCTTGCAAAAGAGAGCTATTCGAACTATGGTTCGTATTCCACAGCAGGAATCATGTAGAGAATATTTTTCAGAACTTGAAATTTTGACTGCTCAAAGTCTTTACATCCTGGTGCTTTTATCGGACTTGATAAAGGTGTTACATACAAGTTTATGTCCGAAGTTAGAGGTAGCAAAGCACAGTGCTCAATTTCAATCAGTTGCATTGTTTAATAAATTGCCAAGAGATTTGAAAATAATTACTAGTTACAATAAGTTCAAAAATGAATTAAAACGTTTTTTGTTGAAGTAGTGCTTGTATTCGATTGACGAATCGTAGGTAATTTTATGATGAATAAGTTATATTAATTTTTATCTAATGTGTGACATAATTATTCAAAAATTTTAGACATGGTTTATATTATTATTTCGTTAGTGTTAAGAATTGTTTTGTTGTGATTTAGTTTTAGTTACTTGTGTATTCAAATATCAGGTACATAGAGTTAAATAGATTTTATGTGTCAAGTTAAGTTGGTCCTTCATAACTGCAGTCTGCAAGTGGAATTATTTACCATAATGTTTCAAGGGGTCCGTACCCGTTTGTTGCGGAACGGAATCCTAGTGCACGAGTCTGACTTTTTAGTTTCGGAAATACAAAAGAGCATAAATTATTTATTACCAGTTCCATTTTTGAAAATATTTTTTATATAATTTTACTTCACCTTGGAATTAATACGTACGTAAGATACAAGGCATTTGCAAGAAATGCAAAATAAATTTTCCCGCATTAATTGTTACTTCAATGGAATAGATCACTTAACGATACAAAATCACCAATTTAGGTATGTAACATTTTAAAATTAGGTTATATTTATATAATTGGAATCTGCATAGTACTTACCTATTTCAACAACAATAAATTTAAAAAGTTTTTCAAGTCATCATTATTTGTTTTTGAACAATGAATAAAATTTTTGGTATCGGTCTATCTATCTGTGAGTTGCGAATAAGGGAATTAAAAGTAATATAAGCTATAATCCGTTATGTACCTCGAAAAATGGTTAGTTTGTTTAGCTTTTGTCTAGAAGATGCTCTATGAAGAATGCTCTTTCATGCATAACACCATCCAATTCTCGTGTACCATGTCTAGGGCGGCAGCTCCACGCAATTTAGACTCTTTTGTTATCTTTATTGTAACGTGATAGGGACTAAAATGCTACAACTGACTATAAACTTATGTGGTTAATTTTAAATTATTCTTAGGTTATTTATTTTCGACTAATGTTTGAAAAATTATGTAATTTTTCATACTTACGCATAGAAACTTATACCATCACGCTTGGAATGTTTCGTGGAGTTGCTTAAACACCATTTCACAATGCAACTAGGCATATTGTGGCTTTTTTCAAACGTTTCATGTATATACTCGACGACTTATTTCACGCACAGCTGTTACGAGACTGCTTGACGTGCGGCACTTATAACTAAGCACATGCCCACCATGGCAACTATTTAGTGGCGTCAATTTTCAAGCGCGTTTATACTTCCATTCCTTATTATTTCGATGGTTGGTATGCCAGATTTTCGAGTGCGCTGATGTGATGAGTTATTTCTTTGCTCTTGTCAAAATTGTATTTCCGTTGACTTGATGATTTTTCAAAGATAAAACAGAGCTTCTTAAACATGTCATGAGCATTTTCACAGCTCATCAGCAAAGGCAGGTGTTTCTTGCCCACTGTGGTCATGATGATCCGTTGAGCTTGAGCGTCTCTTTTTTCTTCCTCCTTTTTGTCACCCCCAAGGGCGATTGCGTTATCTGGGCCATTTACTATTTCGTGCAATCCTTGACTTTTGAACAGTATATTTATTTGGAACTTCCACATAGCAAATGTTTTCTCGTCGAGTAACCGCTGTATATTTGCTAATATCGAGGATTCTTTATTCATTTTTAAGAATTTTTTTTTTACGGTGCACAACACAACACGTTTTCTTTGGTTGGTTTTTAGGGTAAGTTTTATTTTTGGTTTTATGTGTTTGTTTGCACTTATTTTATATTACGCAGAGGTTTCGTAGATCGAATTAACCAATATTTGAAACTACACGCTCTGCTACCATGTTGTGGTTTATAATAAAAGTAGTTTTATGTTTTAGCGTGTAATATGACAAGACATGACAAGCAAGCAAGTAATGGCGGCGAGCCTTACCAAAAACAATATGTTTATATTAAAAACTAAATAGTAAAGAGGATGCACACACAAGGTGTTTAAATTATTCTCTCCAACAGTGCTAACTCTTAAACCAGATAATGAAATTAAATTGAAATAAGTACTTATCATGATCACTTGAAATTTTGCGCATAGATACAGTTTTAGCATCCACTGAGAAACGATTTTTGGAAATTCTACCCCTAAGTATGGATTTTAAAAATTTTGTATTTAGGCTGATGATTATAATAAAAAAAGTGGTCTGTCTCTGTCTGTCTACTCATCTGTCATCCACCTATCAAATCAGTCGGAAGCAAATTATTATAAATTTATCTTGATTGCAAAGGACACATTTCTATAAACAGCCATTTCTCAAGTGACGTCACACGAAGGCAAATGGAAGTTGCAGCTTTTTCGTAAACATATCCGTCATCGTGAGGTTTTTTAGACCAAAAGTTTAAATCTAAAATACGGCTTAATACACCAAAATCTCGAAATGGTTTTCAAATTAACACACCTTTACATAGTTTAATCTTAGCGAATTAAGGACTATTTTGCAATGGAAAATATTTACTTTTGACAGCATTAAGAATAAAATTAAAGCCTTCAGAATCAGCTTTAATATCACCCGTTGCCGGCTGAATAAAGTTATCAGAAACAAAAATCAAATGAACTCTTTCTATGAAATTTTAAATACCGAGTAGGATGACGGTGGAACACAATACTCACGTTTTTTGTATTTGCACACAGTAGAGTATACGTTGAAAATTCCACCAAGTAGTAAGAAAGTATCAACACCGTAAAATGCCAGGGGTACGAAAAAGTTCTCGTGAAAATTGTGCGAATTCTGAAAAAAAAAAAAAAAGGTTGTGCTTAAGACCACACGACAGAAGTGAAAACTTCATCAAGTCGGTCGACGAGCGAGTATAGCAGAAAAGCGTTGTCTATATCTCTCTCGCTCCCTTATGTCGGAAGTACGGTCGGCAGTAACTTCAGGTTGGTCGGAGCGTAACCTGTGAACGCGACCTGTGAACGTGATTTGGTTTTTGAAAAAAAAGGAAGAGTTTTTTCAGAGTCTATGATTGGACGGCCAAAAGAGAACAAGGAAAATTAAGAAAATAATCTTTAATAATCTTCAGGATAACCGAAGCTTTTCAAATTTATTCTTTTGTACTTTGTTATTGTTGTTCTTTTTGTCATTTAGAGAAGATTATTTCAATGTTTCAATAATCATTTAAGTATTATAATTACGAACGAAATATTACTTCATTTGCAATTATTGTTCTTAGAAATCTGATTGAATCGTTTAATATCTTTTGATATGTGTTGCTAATTCAATTTCAATACCGACGCTTTGTTAAGAGATTAGTATTTCTATGTTTTATGTATGACAATTGGTGCACCAAGATAAGTGTGTAAAATGTACAGTAGCTGTCAATAGAAATTGTGGACTATGTAAACAAAGCGCCATGTTGTCTTTGTCTATGAATAGATGAACTATCTAGAGATGGGTAAGTATGTGATTAAAATATGTTAGGTGCTTAATTAGTTTTCTTTATTTGATTCATCGCTAAAATATTCTGATGAATCGCTAGTCAAATCGCCCACGTTAATTACAAATGGTTCCGTCACAGCGTTGTTGGCCGTATCTATTATCTCATCCAGTTCTTTCATTTTTTCTTCTACTTTTAGGACATGAGCTACACATTTTAGAGCATCGCTGGAAGATCACACAGCTCTCGATAGAATCACACACACGTTTATGTCAAAGATTATGAAGTAACGCTGTTAAAAAAAAATGACGGAATAAAATAACATCACGAATAAAATAGGTTTATATTTAAATAGATTCGTACATCACCAATTTTCAAAGACAATACAGATTCGATGAGAAAAAAATATGACAGCAATCTCGACGCAGTACAGAATTGACTATTGATTCTATGATTTTCCGTAATTAACTGGTGATTATTGAATATTTCATGATGAAATACAGTGAATGACTGGTAAGACTCGATGCTTCATGATTTGGAATAATGTTTAGTGAGACTCCGTGATAGAACCTTGAGAAAAATTGAGAAAACGGTTTGTTTACATAGTCCACAATTTCTATTGACGGCGACTTTAGTTGCATAATGGTCGTCTACATTTTGTGTGTTTAGTAATTTAGTTCCAACATTTGTTTTGTTGAGATGAATTTTATACCTCTGTACATTATGTTAATAATTAATAACATTTAAGTGCACAAATTTATGTGAATTACATTGCCACGGGAGTTTTGTTGATAAAAGTAATTTGGTAGGATTATCATATCACATGCATTATAAGGAAATATATACTTACAAGAATAAGTTTAAATAACGTTGTCTTATTGTTATATATTTTATTTATAATCTTGTAGTAATACTATTCTTAACACTTACCGGATTCGAGCCGACTTTACCTGAACGAGCGTTACATAGCCGAGCGTGACGCCTCAGTCTTGTTCAGTGCCCACAAAAAAAGTGCTCAGCGCACCTAAAGAAGTTTTCACTTCAAAAATGTTTGTAATTATTGACTTTCATAAAACTTGGGAATCGTTGAGAACTATTCAGGGAATAGTTATAGAGTTTTATATGTCTTTAAATAATTTTTGGCCTTATATCTTTGCCTTGACTGGAGAGGGACAGAAATTACCCAGCCTCATTTAAATGTCTTTTAATGTTCAAGGTTAATATATAAACCGCTGAAGATAGAAAAATGCAATTTAAAACATACTTCCTTAGAGAGTGCAGGTACATTAAGAAAGGATTTTTCGAAAATCAACCCCTAAAGGGGTGAAATGGGGTGAAAACGTTTGTATCAAAATCGTATTCCCTGCGTGTGTCATAAAACTTGAAACAAACTGTTAACGACAAAAAATAAAACACGTAGAATTGCATTTTCAAAAATCATCCTCTTATGGAGTGAAATGGAGTACAATATTTGTTAAGGAAACTCGTATTCCATGTGTCTAATAATTTGAAACTTGGTATTTCGCATAATCAACTTTCGATTTCACGTTTTTTAGGTTAAAGGGTAAACCAACAAAGAATTTGTCGAAAATCAACCCTTCAAAGAGTGTAAATGTACTTTCGCAAGAAAAATTGTTTTGCCTGACGGAATGTTTTAAAGTTCTATGGGAAAATTTGTTTCGAATTTACCATAAATTGATTTCATTTTTCTGTGTATATCATGGAATACAAAGAAAAAAAGAACCCCTATTTTATTAACATAGCCTCTTAATACCCTATGCTCGCATATTTAGTTATTAAGATTTCCAAATTTTTATCCTTATGAGCTAAGAACCAATAAAAATATGTTTTAAAATATAAGTGAATGTCGGAAGACGTTGTTACCTATTGTACAGTGCTACACACTAGCATAGATGCCAACGGCTATCCTTATTGGTTAAGACTTACCTTTGTATTTATGTTGTTTTAGTATATACAACGAGTAACAGAAAGGTGTAACCATATTTGAAGAGCTTATTTAGTCAATGGTATAGAACAACTTGTACTATGGAGAAAACCCTGACATCTCAAAAAAAAATCTGCCCTTTCGTACATTTTGGCCAAGCGGCATTGCAATTTTCTATGAAACAGTTGATTTTTTTTAGAGATACAGGTTTTGTTCCATAGTAAAAGTTGTTCTATACCATTGACTGAACAAGCTCTTCAAATATGGTTACACCTTTCTTTTACACGTTGTATAAGGATAATCTTATACGTTTCATATAATTAAAAAATATATACTTTTTTTACTTTTTAATATTTAACGTATTATTAAAATTATCTAGACACATGTAATCTGTAATTTATTTTGTTGTAAAACCTATCACCAAGAATCCGAACCATCACAAACCATATTCTCTTAGGTTTTGTACGAGGAATCTCAAGAGGAACATTGCTCAAATGCCGATGTATTTGAGTACTTGAACCGAATCAATATGAGGATGGCATACCCTAGCAACTGTTTTTATTACCCGTCCACGTCCAGCACAATAAGTCTAATGGCAAAGACCTTATTTGCTTTTCTTAAAGGCGATTATATGTTGGCTCTTTGGCCTCTTGTTCTTGGACGCAAAATACTAGTGATCACGCATCGAAACAACAAATTGGTGTGTTTTTAGCTAATACTAAAATATTTTGTAGGGAAAAAAATATTGGGTTTAGGTAACATCCTTTCATATTTCTATTGCCTATTTTATAAAAAAAAATATCAAGTTGGTCTCTTAACCACGTCTTTGAAACGAAAGTTTGAAAACCAAAAAAAAGAAGGTGGAAAACATATTTTTTTTTACAAAAGTATAAATCTTAAAACATTGTTTATAGGTGGATAGATAAAAGATCGATAAATCAAATATATTTTCTTCAATATGAGGAGAGACTTAGTTTCTTCCAATGAACCCTTCGAAACCTGCTGTTTTTGATGTTCTAGCGTCAGGTATCCCGTTAACATGATTATCTCGCAAATCTCCCAACAAATTCTAAAGTGATATGGTCAAAAATTCTACCGTAATGCATTAGGGTTTGTAATCAATTCATGGACAGACAGACAGATAGTGGATACTCATACTCATACTCATTTATTGGTAAAATACAAAAACATTTACAAGTCATTTCAAACAATACAATTATGCGGTATACAATTACAATTGATATAATAATAATACAGTATTTCTAATAATATTAGAAAATTAAATGTCAGATAAAGATAAGGTTACTTAGTAATAATAAATACAATATCATACCAAAATTTTTTCTGAGTAGTTCTCACTTGATTTAAAATAACAATGAAACCATATAATCATTGCCATAGCTATAGTTCTGATTCCATCCACGCACTGTACAGTATTACGCGATGAATCAACTTTCAACAACTGTTGTACGTTTTTATGTACAGCGAAACAACGGTATATTGACATCACTTTTGTTGAAACTAAAAAAAAGGAAAAAAAAATAAAATGACACATATCCATATCCATGAGGACAACTCCTATGAATATTTGGAAGTTAATGAAGCATGGTGTTATCATAATTATAATGATCTTTATCTTAATAGTAGTTAGTATAATTTCCTAAGTTGTGATTTATATAAAAACGGCTCACCTCAATACGTGTTATGATTGGGAAAGCCAACCAGTTTCAGCAGATTTAGACTGCCTTCATCTGGGCGAGTGAAGACATTTACGCAACGACGTCTTCACTCGCCCAGATGAAGGCAGTCTAAATCTGCTGAAACTGGTCGGCTTTCCCGATCATAACACGTATTGAGGTGAGCCGTTTTTATATAAATCATGAATTATCCTCAAAACTCATTTAACTCTATAATTCCTAAGTTGTGTTAAATAATTCCTCTAGAATTAACAATTATTAAAATGCAAATGGTCTATATGAGACAGGTAGACAAAGGTAGTTTATTATTTTTTTCTTCATGACATAAATCTCTCCTGCCTTGTATTTTTCATCTCTGTATTAATTTAAAGTGTAACTTTGTACACATTTGTTTATAACGACAATTATTATGGAAAAAAAAGACATAATTTTGCTAAATTTCTTGCCCTTCTTCTAAGAAAGACTAATCGGATGGGTGGAGTTAGGCATATAATTATTTTATTGCATTATATTTACTTTTTGTTACAAAATTATTTATTCCCATATTTTTTATTTTATTCCTGTGTATAGAGACAAAATTGTGAATAAATTTTAAATAATGTTAATTATTACGTCGTCGTCCTAATGAACGACACTCGCCTTGATAATGCCGAAATTGTATCGGTGAAACGGTTGGCATATAGTCAACAACAATCACACGTGAGTGTTCAAGCCGTATGTAATAATAATTTAGTATGTCAGCTCACGCGAGTTTTAATAATATTAATGTTAATTATAATAAAATAATAATGAGATGGATTGTAAATAAATAAATAAATTTGTTTCTGATTGATTTCTAGTTTGTAATGCACTCTAATAATAATTATATTTTAAATAGTTTCGGTTTTATATGTTATTATTTCATGAATTGTGAAAACCCCGCCTTTTTCTAATTAATCGAAACAGGACACTTAAATTCAAAATTAACTATTGAGTAAATTCAACAAAACCTTATTACACATGTATTTTGTATGCTGCCATCGCAAAGTTTCCATTGCGATGTTTGATGCGATGAAAAAGGCGGGTTTTTCACAATCCAGCTGCGAAACCGCCCTTAAAATAAAACGCAATTGTGTTTTTATTAATTAGAAAAAGACCGGTTTTTTACAATCCGGCTGCGAAACCGCTCTTAAGTAATATTACTAAGGATTAAATGGTTGCTTTTTATAACGACTAAGTAAAAATTCTAAATAATATTGGATTTTACATACCCAAATTGTCGACATTCTTGATATCATAGACCGTTCCGGTGATAGCAAAGAGAATAAAAAAACAAAGGGCTGTCCTAAAAAAAAATTTGTGAGTTATTTATATACCAGTGCTATTGGCTCGAAACCAGCTGACGTCACGCTGCCTGTCCGTGAGATTTACAAGTAAGAGCGGTTTCGCAGCCGGATTGTGAAAAATCCGCCTTTTTCTAATTATTCGTAACAGAATACTTTAATGCAAAATTCACTCAATAGTTATTCAACAAAACCTTATTACCTATGTATTGTGTATGCTGCCATCGCAAAGTTTCCGTTGGTTTCTGTAAATAAGAATTTCAAAATTTTTTCAAGCCAAAATTTTTTATGTTCCATAGGTAATTTGCAGAAACCAATGGAAACTTTGCGATGGCAACATTTGAATTTTGAATTTAAGTATTCTGTTTCGATTAATTATAAAAAGGCGGATTTTTCACAATCCGGCTGCGAAACCGCTCTTAAGTGTTTCCATATAACTGAATGAATCGTTGAAAGAAATAGCTACTTTTTCAGGGTTTATTAAGGGGCTGCACAATTCAGTCCTGCTCTAACGCGTTTGTTTTTAACTCTCTATCCTGCTCTAATCAGATGCCGTGCACGCAAGACTTCAGTTATTTTGAAATCACGGCTACATTATGACATTAACTATAATTTCTTTATGTAATAAAGATTTTATTTTCTAGTTAGTATCTGCGTGGGTTGTTTTCGTTTCAATCGGTTTAGAAATATGTAATTAATAATAAAGAAAGAATAAAAGAATAAAGAATGGAAACTGAATCGCTTTTTTCGTGAAATTCATGCTTTTTAAAAGTAGTATCATTAATAAAAGATTAAAAGTATGTTTATTTATAAAGAGTTATTAATAATTGCCTTGAGTCACAAAACAAGCTATATTTTTTTCAAACTTTTACCATCTACATTGACGGAACTGAAACCAATACAAAACTGATGTTTAGCATTGTGGAGCCCCTTAATTGTATTATTTGCCGCGATAGAGGCCAGAGTAACACGTGAAGACTTTAATTGGCTATGTATAACGGCTGAAGTTGCAGACCCCTCTGAAAGACATGCAGTGGAGCTTTAATGGAGCTTTTACATTACTTTGAACTTGAAGATGTTACTTACATGAAAATATAATCAGCTGATGATGTCGGCCGATCTGATGGAAGTCGATAGAATTGTATAGTATAGTTCGGTTGTATTACTTTACCCCCAAGTGTGAGAGGTCTATTGTCAGTATCCAATACAAAGTCGATTGCCTGAGCTGACGAGCAAGGCTCAGGGATACAAACGCCAATTCTTATAAATGTTGTGTTATATCTGTAATTAATGGCGATGTATGTTTACTGTTAAATTAGTTTCGCATAGAGGGCACTGGGTGTTTGTGTCTGTTAGCTTGTCAGTTCACATACAAATAATTGAATAATTTCTTATTTTCATTGAAAAGTTAAAGCAATGGGTTTTTGTGTCGCTTTTGGAGGTACGGAACTTTAAAATTTCCTAGTGTTGTAAAGTTGAGAAAAAAGTGGGAAAAGAACAATTAATCCTCCAGTTATTCTAGGTTATTGTGCCAATCACTTTAAAGAGCGTTTTTCTGGTTGTTTTTTTTTCTTAGTTCTTAGCTTTCCTCCAGATGGCGTTGTCCATGTCACCATAGACAAAATGTGTTTCGTAGCAATCAATGTCAAAGTGGTTTTTTGTTTGTTTGAAATCTGTGCAAATTTTTTCTTTGATTCTGTTGCTAAAGAATACGACAGTGCCATCTAGGAATCTTAATTAACACTAAATTTGACATAAGGAAAAGCACTCATTACAAGTTGTTCGTATGTGACCCATATTTTTCCCGAGATCTATCTACACTTCTACACTAATATTATAAAGAGGAAAGATTTGTATTTTTGTATGTTTGTAACGAATAAACTCAAACTACTGGATCGATTTCCAAAATTCTTTCACCATTAGAATGCTACATCGTCCCTGAGCAACAAGGGCTATAATTTAGATAGATAAATAGATAAATAAAACATTTATTCACTGTTACAATACGTACACAATTCACATTCAACACAATTAAACATTTACATTAACAATAAAAGACAAGGAATAAGTTTTAACAATAATAATAATGAGACAGATACATAATTATGGACATATTACAATACCTAGGGATCTCTATTAAAACTTCAATAATGTAACTCAAGGTGAAAAGAAAATTGCCATAAAATGTCTTACATCGCATGCGCTGCGGAAACTATTGATGATAGAACAAAAAAATGTTCTACAATATTAAAGAACATATCACGCGATACCACATGTCCAACTATTGTAGTTATGTCAACTACTTAAGTCCCGCATAATGATACATTTACCCTACGCTGATCCCAAAACTTTTAAAAAATAAATTTCCACCCTTGCGAAGCCGGGACGGGCAGTGCCAGATTAATCCACACCTAGGGACCCTATATCCACTAGTAAACCAGGATAGTTCTTTAAAAAATTAACGCGTTTATTATAAAGAGATGGATGGTTACGTATATGTCTTAGAATATGTACGAAAGAGATAAGTGGAGTAGGCAGCTATTATAATAAAAACTAAGTATACTTACCATTTTTAAAATGTGACCTTTAACTTTGACGGACAGCAAATTCTCGAACAATAATGTCAAAGATCAATTTTCTTAGCATATCTGCCTGTTTTTTCATGTATATACAATACTGATAAAGCGTCAAGCCTCTTTTGTAGCATCGTCGTCCGTTTTTATTACCTTGCTGACTATTTGGAAGATTTGCAAATCATGGGTTCAACGCAACGACATCTCATTACTCAAAGTAGTCAATTTATTTACGCGCGGATATTTACTAATAAGCTTTGCTTTTCATGTGCTAGAAAATATTTTTTCGTTGCTGTTCATGGTGCCCCCCGAGACGTGATGCCCTAAGGGGGTCGGCAACCGGCGGCCCGCGGGCCGCATGCGGCCCGTAGACTATCTCGGTGCGGCCCGCAAGCCTGAGGTCCGTAAGAAAAAAATACCGAAGCAAAAGGCCATATAAATTCACTAGAATTTATACGGCCATGCTGCTGGGCCATGAGAGTATTCTTGAAAGCTCGCTCCCACGCGGGGTGATAAAAATGTACCTCTATTTCATTTCTTAAGAACTGTTTATCAAGACTGTGATGTTATGTATTGTTTCTACCGAAAATAAATATTTGCTGTACTTATTCAATTCTTGGCAATTTCTTTTGCGTTTATCCGCCGCACGTGCTGCGGCGGGTGGCTCCTTTGAGACAATAGGCGGGGCGGCAGTCTTTGATTAGACGCAGGTGTGCGGCGGCGAAAAAATTCAAAGCGACCGGTTTTAGTTAAAATCACAGCCGCGCGAGGCTCTCGCCACATTCGGTTGTGGAAATTCGCCGGAAACTCACGTCTCATCTGGTTGCTAGCTACGCGTTTCGTTTCACCTTTCTTCCCTTCGCTGATAGCTTCTCACGCACGACGTATGAGGTAAGTTGTATGCACTCGCGAGCATTTTGTTTTATTTTATTTACTGCTTGTTAATGTGAACCTTCAGATTGATGGGTAAATGTTATAAGGACGGGGATAGTAGTTACATGACATGAAGTTAGTTACGAGTGTGTCATGTTTTAATTATTATTTGAATGTGGAGTTGAATTTGTAGGTGCTAACTGGAACATATAATTTTACAACGAATTTAATTTTTTTCATTATTGTTACAGAATAATTATATAAACATGGCTTCAAGAAAAAGGAAGATAGAAGAAGAAAAAAGAGTTTTTAACGAATTATGGACAGAATTATACTTTTTTATCGAGTTTAAAGGAAAACCGTTATGCTTGATTTGTCAAAAGAGTATTTCTGTAGTAAAGGAATATAACCTGAAGCGACATTACGACACTGAGCACAAAGCTAAATTTGACTGTCTTGAAGGAGAAATACGGAAAAGGAAAATTTCCACTTTGAAATCGTCATTACAAAATCAACAAAACATATTTAAGGTTGTGGCAGACAACAGCGAATCGAATATTCGGGCCAGTTACAGGGTAGCAGAGATTCTTGCAAAAAGTGGACGTCCGTTTACCGATAGTGAATTAGTAAAAGAGTGTGTCTTAGCTATCGCAGAAGAAATATGCCCAGAGCAGAAAAAAATGTTTGAAAGTCTTAGTCTCTCTGCAAGAACTTGCACCCGACGTACTGAAGACTTGGGTGCTAATTTGTGTGAACAACTCAGGGATAAGGCGCAGTCTTTTGACTGCTTCTCTTTAGCGATGGATGAAAGTACGGACGTGTCGGATACAGCACAGCTACTCATATTTGTACGCGGCATTGACGAAAACTTTACTGTTTACGAAGAGCTTGTGAAAATTTGCAGTTTGAAAGGTACAACTACGGGAGAAGATTTATTTCACCATGTGGAACAAGCTCTGGATTCATTGCAATTAAGCTGGGAAAAGTTAACAAGTGTCACTACCGATGGAGGCAAGAACATGAGCGGTCAAAAAAAAGGTGTTGTTGGGAGAATCATCAGCAAAGTGAAAGATTCTGGATCTACTGTGCCATTGATTTTTCACTGTATTGTCCATCAAGAGGCATTGTGCTCCAAAGTTATATCCTGGAAAGAAATAATGGATACTGTAACATCCACTGTTAATTTTATAAGAAGAAATGGGCTCACACACCGTCAGTTCCAAAAGTTTTTGGAAGATCTGGAAGCTGAACATGGTGACGTGGTTTACTACTGTGAAGTGAGGTGGCTCAGTCGAGGTGCCGTTTTGGAACGGTTTTTTGATTTGAGGAAAGAAATTGGCAACTTCATGGAGATGAAAGGAAAGCCAGTAGAAGAGCTTACTAACAAACAGTGGATTATCGATCTTGGTTTTTTGACTGATTTGACTAAGGAACTGAATCAGCTCAACAAACGCTTGCAGGGAAAAAATAAATTGATTTGCGATATGTATACAGATGTAAAGTCATTTGAAATGAAACTGAAACTGTTTATCAAGCATATTGATGAAAAAAAGCTTGACCATTTTCCTAATTGCAAGAAAGCCGTGGAAGAAGCTAGAGATAATTTTGTGTGGCAAAATATTACAATGAGAAACGTGTTAACACAACTACAAACTGAGTTTGTAAATCGATTCACCGACTTTAAAAAGAGCTCCCTTAACATGGAAATATTCCAAAACCCTTTTGCAATTGATATTAGTGAGGTACCAAGCAATTTGCAAATGAACATAGTAGATTTGCAAAGTAATAGCACACTTAAAACGGCATTTAAGGAAAGCACTGACTTGATACAGTTCTACGGAGGTTTGAGTTCTGAAAACTTCAAAGAATTGAAAAAGTTTGCTCAGCAGATAATAACTATGTTTGGTAGTACATATTTGTGTGAGCAGACTTTTTCAATTCTCAACTACCGCAAAAATAAGAATTGTTCGCGGTTAACGGATGAACATTTAGACGCGATACTGCGCGTGTCTACTACTAAAATGAAAGCAGACGTTAAAAAACTTGCAAGTCAAATGCAGCCTCAAAAATCTCACTAGTTCTTACTTTTATGTTAGTATAGTAGTTCAATTAAAAAAGACATAATTGTATGAATATATATGCGTTTTATTTCAAATATTAAAAATACATGCCCGAACATATAAATATAAGTGCGGCCCGCACTGATACTCTGGCAACATATGTGGCCCGGCTATAGCATAAGGTTGCTGACCCCTGCCCTAAGCCATTGCTTAAGGGCCTTACTGTTGCCAAATGGGTACTTTCTAAAGCCTACTCCTCGTTTATGGCCAAACCAAAATTAATGAAAAAATGTATTATGAATAATCAACTCTTAGACAACATATGCAACATTTTTCTTTTTCATACCACCAAAACTTCTGCATGTTTTTTTTTTTACTGAATGGTGTTTTTTGACCTCAAATTCCCTACTGCTCCTGAGTGGCTTGGCCGATTGAATTCATCTATGCTTTGATAAGTAGATAAACTTTATAGCTATAAACATAACATAAGATTATTCAATCACGTAATCACGTTCAAGTGAAAAGTATAATTTTCTCCTATTTCGCCCTATCAAGGACGCAGCGAGCGTCGTAACAGCCACTATGCATTGCGCGCTGATATGAACGTTATTTCAATGTCGTTTCCGTTGATATATGTAGTGACAAATATCGAGCTGCTAATTTGGCGATGGTAATCGCCTTAATTTGCTTATAGGCTAATCCGGCACTGGGGACGGGCCGCTGGTCAGAAATATACGAAGTATGACAGAGTAAAAAATATCGACATACATGATCGTTGCGGCCTGAAAGAAGATGTAGTGACTAGAACAGAAAAAAGAATGCTTCGGTGGTTTGGATATGTAGAGAGGATGAATGGAAGTATAGTGACGAATGAAATTTATGGTGCGCAAGTGGAAGGTAGAGCTCGATCAGGCCGCCCTAGAAGGACGTAGGTATGCTGCCCAAATCGGCGACATATTGAAGAAGGGCAATGTCAAAAGTACCCGAAATAGAAAAGCTTGTATGAAGTGGCGAAAGAGGAGTATCAGAATCGTAGCAGATGGAAATCTGTAGTCTCTGCCTACCGCTCTGGGAGACAGACGTGAGTATTTTGTTGGTCCAGAATTCGTAACATTTTATCAACGAGTGTGTAACAAATATTAAAATTACCTACTTTACGTTCTCAGGATCTGGTCGTGGAAATGCTTTGCATCCATTTGTATACAATGTTTTTATCGATTGTCTTCTATTATAATTTATTCTCATTTCTTCCCAAGTGACATTATCAATTTTCTTGTATTCGTAGTTGTTAATGTGACCCGGTACGTCTACGGTTACTTGTGAATATTTTCCTTGAACATCAAGTCCATTAACATGTTCGTTGATGGACAAGCAGGTAAAGTAGTCGCCTGTGTAAGTTAGAACTCCTTTAGCGCTCAAGTCGTGAGGTATATTCGCGTTCGCCTCCATGACTGAAAAGAGTATTAAATTTTAATCATTTGTAATAACACATTGAACCTCTATATACAGGTTGTCCCAAAAGTCAACGTTATCCCTTGGAGGGCTAATAGGCCAGCTCATGACTGTTCAGAATATAAAAATATGAGCTCAGTAAAAAGTCTATAGCTTTCGAGTTTCGTGAAATTTGACACCTTAGATGAGTCTTTCCAATGCCACAGCTGCACGATTCCATATTTTTATATTATCTGCTATTGATCCCAGTCCAAAATCAAACCAAACACATTTGTAATAAAAAAAAAACATTTTTGTTCGAATTATGAGTATATATAAATAAACTTAACGTTTCATAATTTGCAGAATTGTGCAGTTCTTTGGAAGCATGTTTCTGTAATGCTCTATAATCTGTCATAAATTTGGGACTTCACATTTCTAATAATATGTCCTGGGACTTGCAGGTTGCACAAATCAGCAAAAAGATATATTGGCCTCAATACAATCACTAAAGCTCATGCAAAAAATTCTTCCATACTCTGCCAAGGTTAAATTAGTTAATTTTCTTTTGCTTCCTATTATAGATTACGCTGATTTGAGTTATCCTGATCTTACAGAAGAACTTTTAAACAAGTTAGATCGTCTCCTAAATCTCTGTATCAGATACATCTTCGGATTGCGCAAATACGATCATGTCTCTTAATTTCGTCTCCAGCTAAACTGGCTCAATATCCGCTACCGAAGGAACTCACACATCGTCTCACTTCTTTATAATGCTCTCAATAGCCCATTTTTTCCTCCCTATCCTCGAGACCGGTTTGCTCCTATTTAATCCCTTGGCCGGCTTCGGGGACCAAGCAGAGCTGTGCTCCTCCGATTTCCCGAACACAGCACCAGTGTGTACACAAATTCTTTACAGTGTCAGCAATCCGCCTGTGGAATAGTCTTCCTCTTAATATTCGTCAGTCTCCCTTTATCTCTACCTTCGAAACCAAAGTCTATCAACACTATCCACAGCTGCTACAGAATCAGTCATAAAACTTGTAATTTTCACATACCCCCCTGAGTCATTGTCCTCCTCGTAATTTTTTTTTTTAGTGTTTTCTTTATTTTCAAAAATCTTAACCTAGTTACAAAAATGCACAATCAACAAAAACCCACAGGGTTTATCAGTGATTGCGGAGTTCGGTTCTTATATTAAATTATAGTAGCAATAGGTAAGCATCTCACAAACATAGCTGGGTGGTGATCGCGGTCGTTCCGCACACACAACACGCTAAACGTAAACACGCTAAATTACATATGTATTGTTGTGTATAATATATTATGTAGATACCTTTTTATGTATATTATTGTATTTGTGAGTAGATTATATTATGTATATGTATACGAATGTATAAATTACTCTATGAAAGAATTTTAGGTTATATCATACAGGCTGTTTGGTGCATCGATGTAAATAATTTCAGGGATGATAAAGGAAGTGATTTTTAATTTTTTTACTGAATTTACTTTAATGCAAAGTTTAACAGTTTTCGAGATATAGACATTTTTTAGTTTTGGCTACTTAAAAATAGGTTACTGCAATGAAATGATAATAAAACACTATTATGACTAAAATAATACATTTTCATTCTAGATTATTCCTAAATACATTTGCATTTAATACATTTAACAATAAAACAATATCAAATTGTTCACAAAGAAGTGAAAATAAACGTAAGGCAAAATACAGTACGAAGGAAAATATGTTTTAGTAAATTTTAGTAAATACATTGCGCTAAGTTTAAATATATCATTACTTTACATACAGACATGCAAATCATTTTAAAATCTTGTTTATCTTGTAAAATAAATATGTGATTTATAGCCATAATTCTTGTTTTATTACCATTTCATTGCAGTTACCTATTTTTAATTATACAAAACAAAAAAAATATCTCGAAAACTATTACACTTTGCACTAAAGTAAATTCAGTCAAAAATGTTTAAAATCACTTCCTTCATCATCCCTGAAAAAATTTACATTGATGCCCCAAACATCCTGTATATTGACATAATTTAAATTTAAATTACTAAAATTTTGAATATTCTTTGACATTTAATTAATCAAAAAGAAAAATATATTTAAAGCAACCAGATTTACATTATGTAACAATTTACTATGAAAGTATGATAGGTTCAAATTTAAAGAAATTATATATATATATATATATATATATATATATATATATATATATATATATATACGAAAACACAAAAAATATAATTATAGGTAAGTAGTAAAATATATTTCGACCACTAATTGTGGTCGGCATCAGTTACACAATTATAAATAAAAGTTAAAAATTAATAATTATAAATTATAGATACCTATGATACTGAATATTTTATTTTTGTAATGATGACAGCTACACTGATTGATAGGAAATGGAAGAAGGTCTTATTAAGAAGTTTGCATTGTTTCTTGTGCTGACTCCTCGTAAATATCAATGCTGCTTGTTCAGGCCCGGACCGTAGTGGGCACCAAGTGACCAAATATAGGATCCTTCCCATGTCCGTAGTTGAGTGTCTGTCAGTGGAGGTGAAAATTATTTGATTATTCGTGCGGTGAAGCAATTATTGAATGGATGGTTATGAAGTCGAGCGTGGGTGGGGATTGCCAGAGTGTTGTTTGTAATAGAGTCGCATGTGTGTCGGTGTTGATTGATTCGGATGTGGAGAGCGTTTTTTGTTTCGCCGATGTAGAATGCAGGACAGTGCCTGCATTCTAGTATGTAAATGCAGTTGGATGTTTTGCATGTGCTGTTAGGTTGTGCATGGTATGTGTTTCTGGTGTGGTGTGTGTTTATTTATATAAAATGAATTTTATCACCAGAGAAAAGGAACGGCAATGGGTACTCGGATGGCTCCCAGTTATGAATGAATGAATGAATATGTTTACATCCCACAAAACCAATTAGAATTTTGGTTTGTCTGTGGGGAGGGAGTCGCACTTCTTTTTCTATAAATTAGATAGTTATGTACTAAATTATAAGTAGTTAGGTACATTAATAGTAAATAATAAAATGTTATGCCAACATATATATGGTTTCTATCGAAAATAGCTTTTTAGCGACGGAACCTCAGAAGCCCTTGGTCTGGAAAAGATTCATAGATGACATATTCATGATTTGGCCACATGATCAATACTCTCTCGACAACTTTTTGACAAGACTAAACAACCATAGCTCACTCAAATTCACCCATGAAACATCCACTAAGACCATTACATTTTTGGATGTTGACATAACTTTAGAGGCAAACAATAATATCACTACATCGGTTCATTTCAAACTGACCAACAACCTTCAGTATTTACATTTCAATAGCTGCCATCCTCCTCATTTAAAAAAGTCCATACCATATTCATTATCACTCCGTGGCCGTCGGATCTGCAATACACAAAATGCTCTAGATTCCTATCAAAACAAAATACATACTGGTTTACTCAACAGAAACTACCCAAATAACTTCCTGACAAAACACATACATAGCCGGCCCAGATTTCACAACCAAAACAACAGAACAAAACGAAACACACAAAATCAACCACGTCTGATCACAACTTACTTCCATGGCAGCTACAAACTACAAAAACTGATCAAAGACTTCCTTCCAATCTTAACACACAATGACGAAACAAAAGATCTCCTACCACACAACACCCAAATATGCTACAGACAAAACCCAAACATCAAATCTCTACTCACTCACACAAAAAGCATCCCTTCTCAAAACACATACATATCTCCTGGCACTTCACCATGCCGACGGCCACGATGCAAAACATGCGCAATTATTAACACAGCCACAGCCATCAACACACACCACACCAGAAACACATACCATGCACAACCTAACAGCACATGCAAAACATCCAACTGCATTTACATACTAGAATGCAGGCACTGTCCTGCATTCTACATCGGCGAAACAAAAAACGCTCTCCACATCCGAATCAATCAACACCGACACTCATGCGACTCTATTACAAACAACACTCTGCCAATCCCCACCCACGCTCGACTTCATAACCATCCATTCAATAGTTGCTTCACCGCACGAATAATCAAATCATTTTCACCTCCACTGACAGACACACAACTACGGACATGGGAAGGATCCTATATTTGGTCACTTGGTGCCCACTACGGTCCGGGCCTGAACAAGCAGCATTGATATTTACGAGGAGTCAGCACAAGAACCAATGCAAACTTCTTAATAAGACCTTCTTCCATTTCCTATCAATCACTGTAGCTGTCATCATTACAAAAATAAAATATTCAGTATCATAAGTAGGTATCTATAATTTATAATTATTAATTTTTAACTTTTATTTATAATTGTGTAACTGATGCCGACCACAATTAGTGGTCGAAATATATTTTACTACTTACCTATAATTATAGTTTTTGTGTTTTCGTATATATATATATATATATATATATATATATATATATATATATATATATATGTATAATTTCTTTAATCGAAAAGACAAGAAAAGTCTATTATCATTTTATGTAGGTTCAAATTTAAGTACTTATGTCTAACCAATCAATTTATAAATCAATTACTTAATGGAGTGGAGCAAGCGTCGACCAACTAGGCCACCACAGCCTTTCATGTCGTCGAAGCGCCGGCCGCCTATCCCGCCATGCAAATCTTAATGATGTCATCCGAAGGGCCCTTGTCACCGTTAACGTGCCGGCAATATTAGAGCCCCAAGGTCTCTCACGTGACGATGGCAAGAGGCCCGACGGCATGACACTCGTTTCGTGGAGAAACGGGCGGTCGTTGGTGTGGGACGCTACGTGCGTAAATACGCTTGCTCCGTCCCACCTTCCGGCGACCGCAAAAAAGGCGGGTGCGGCGGCAGCAACGGCTGAACTAGCTAAGCAGCCCTGGGAGCGGGCCCTACATATTTGCGCCGTTTGCCGTCGAAACACTGGGGCCGTGGGGGCCAGAGGCGCGTCGACTGTTCCACGAAATATCGTCGCGCCTGGTCGATGCCTCGGGTGACCCGAGGGCTGGCGCGTACCTCGGACAACGGATAAGCTTAGCCATCCAACGAGGTAACGCTGCCAGTGTCTTGGGTGCCCTCCCGTCTGGCAGCGATTTGGAAAAAGTTTTTTATTTAATTTAATTTGTTTAGGTAATTTATTTATTTTTACTTAGTTTAGATACAAACATGATATGTATGCATGTAGGTAGGTGTACACTAAATTATAATATCTGTACGTAGGTAGTTCATAAGTCAGTTGAGTACAAGCCATCAAGTAAAACGCAGTTTCTTTTATTTGAATCCCGATACAAATCACTGGACGACGAGGATAGTTATTTAAAAGTGCGCGATTAGCAAATTCCATTATGTCTATCGGGAAAATACGGGAGTTCGACATGGAGAGTGGAAATTGGAAGTCATACTGCGAACGGCTGGAGATGTACTTTAAAGCCAACGAAGTAAAGGCGGAAAAACAACTCGCAACATTAGTGTCCGTCGTGGGTGACGAATGCTACGAGCTGATGGTTACCCTGACAAGCCCTAAGAAGCCCTCGGAATACACATACGATGCGCTAGTGACTCTGGTAGGAAATCATGTGTGCCCAAAACCATCCATCATGGCCGAGCGTTACAGTTTTCGATTAAGACGGCAAGGTGTTAACGAAGATATTAAGCAATATGTGGCTGTTTTGAAGAAACTTGCACGTACGTGTGATTTTGATACCGCGTTAATGGACAATCTCAGAGATCAATTCGTGTGCGGAGTGAGTGGTGACGTCATACGACAACGTCTTTTTGCTGAGGAACACCTAACGTTTTCCAAGGCGGTAACGTTAGCACAATCCTTGGAGGCAGCAGAACGTGATGCATCGATGATGCAGATCCGCTCCGGAATGGAAAATATGCAAATAAGTGCAAGTACAGCGAGAACGGGGCGGGGAAGCGGAGCTTCGGAAATAAATCTCATCGCGGGGCGTGGAGTCGGCGGCAGGGATACCGGTCGCATGCCAGGTACATGCGGCGGCGGCGGCGGCGGCGGCGGTGGCAGCGGTCGGCCGGCAGCGGCGGCGGTTGTCAACAACAGACCTCACTCGGGAGCCGTGCCGCGTAGTTATGTCGGACGTAGGTGCGATGCATGCGGTGCAACTGCGCACAATACTGCACATTGCAGGTTTAAAACTTACACGTGCAGCTCATGCAAGATGCAAGGGCATCTACGGCGAGTATGCCCAAACACGAGTATGTCGTCGGGAAAAAGGGCGGCGAAAAGCAACTCAGGCGCGTATTTTTTGGCGGGGGAAAATGGCGATAGCAACAGCAATTCCGAGGACGAAGCTATCTATAAAATGGAATTAAATCGATACAAACCGGTGAGTTTGCCTATTTCAATTAATGGGAAAGAGGTTATTATGGAATTGGACACCGGGGCTGCGTGTTCTTTTGTCAGTAAAAGCACATATGAAAGACATTTTAGTGACATAAAATTAAAACCATCCAGTACTGTGTTTAAATTTTATGATGGCACAAAAATAAGCCCGTTAGGAATGTTATCGCCAATAGTGTCCTATGGTAACAAAAATAAGGAATTGGATTTATACGTGCTAGATAAAGGTGAAACGAGTTTGTTAGGTCGGCAGTGGCTAGCCGAATTAGAAATAAACATTCCAGTGTTACGGTATGATAAGTCAAGCAGCTGTTCTCATGTTTATTCTTTATGTGACAAAACTGATGTACCTAACGATTTGCACGTACTCCTCGACAGGCATAAAGAAGTGTTTGACGGTGGTCTCGGGCGGTATACGGGGGGAACAGCGACGTTGCGAGTACGACCCGACGCCGTGCCCGTCTTCCGTCGTGCCCGGCCCTTACCGTTTGCGTTGAAGGAGCGAGTCGATGCGGAGATTGACGCCATGTTAGAAAGCGGGATCATCGAACCTGTGGACTGCTCAGACTGGGCTACGCCTTTGGTTCCGGTAAATAAAAAGGATGGAAGTTTAAGGGTGTGTGCGGATTTCAAAGTCACCTTGAATCCAGTTTTGATGGTTGATAGATATCCCTTACCAAGAGTAGAGGAATTGTTTGCAAATTTAAATAATGGGGTTAAGTTTACAAAGATAGATTTAGCACAAGCATATAACCAGGTATGTCTTTCGGAGGAAAGTAAAATGTATACTGTCATCAATACCCATAGGGGTCTATTCAAATATAATAGATTAGTATATGGGCTTGCTTCTAGTAGTGGAATTTTCAGTAGAATAAGCGATTCCATAGTAAAAAACATTCCAAATGCACAGACTTTTCTTGATGATATTTTGATCACGGGAAACGATCAGGCGTCCCATCTTAAAGCTCTGGAGGCTGTTTTAGAGAGGCTTAAAACACTAGGTTTAAAAATAAAAAAATCCAAGTGTACGTTTTTTGCGGATGAGGTATATTATTTAGGATATATAATCTCAAAAGAAGGTATTAAGCCGGATCCTAGTAAAATAACTGCAATTACAAAAATGCCCCGACCAAGCAATGTTACGGAATTGAGGTCATTCTTAGGAATGGTAAACTTTTATTCAAAATTTATTAGTAAAGCTAGTGAAACACTGGATCCATTACACGCATTGTTAAAAAAGAGTGCAAGTTGGAGATGGACGGGAGAGTGTGAGAAAGCGTTTCGAAGAATAAAAGAGCTTTTATCAGGTAGTGAAGTTCTAGCTCATTATGATGCCAAAAAGGAATTAACCCTAACGTGTGATGCAAGTTCCCACGGGATTGGTGGATTAATAACGCAGCCGGATAGGGACGGTCGAGAGCGACCTATCGCATATGTATCACGGAAATTAAATGCCGCAGAGTTAAACTATTCACAAATAGACAAAGAAGCGTTAGCGATAGTATTTTGTACAAGTAAATTTCACCAATATCTATTTGGTCGAAAGTTTCATTTGAAAACAGATCATAAACCATTGGTTAGTATTTTTGGACCACAAAATGCGGTACCCAGTATGACATCGAGCAGAATGCAAAGATGGGCAATAATATTATTGGGGTACGATTTCGATATCCAGTACATAAGCACGTCTAGCAATTGCGCCGATGTGTTATCACGGTTACCAGTAGGTGAGACAAAGGAGGATGAGTTACCGGAGCAATCATATTTGCATTTTGCATCCAATGCTTTATTAATAGACAATAACGAAGTACGATTAATGACAACGAGAGATAGATTACTAGGTAGGGTAGTTAACTACATGAGTGATGGATGGCCGGAGGTAGTGGAGGACAGGGAACTACGACCATATTTTAATAGGCGAAAGGAACTCTATTTAGAGCTGGGATGTATCATGTGGGGACGTAGAGTTGTAATTCCAGAATCCTGTAGAGATAAAATTTTAACGGAACTTCATGAACCTCACATGGGTATTGTGAAGACCAAAGCTATGGCTCGAAGTTACATTTGGTGGCCGGGGCTGGATGAAGATATAGAGAAACATGGGAAGGCATGCGAAACGTGTATGGCAGTAGCCCCGGCACCAGTAGCAAGTCCTTCTATTCCTTGGCACTGGCCGTCACGTCCACAAGAGCGAGTTCATATAGATTTTCTAGGGCCGATTGGAGGCAAAATGTATTTAGTTGCGATTGATGCTCGTACTAAATGGATAGAAGTATTTTTAATGAGTAGTACTTCTGCAGAACAGGTAATATCGAAATTGAGGGAATCATGGGCAAGATTTGGGATCGCGAAACAGGTAGTTTCTGACAACGGGCCTCCCTTTTCAAGTCGTGAATTTAATGCCTTTTTAGCAATAAACGGGGTACAGCATATGTATTCAAGTCCCTATCATCCAGCATCAAACGGAGCTGTTGAAGGGGCGGTAAAGTTGATCAAAAATGTAATTAAAAAGGCCATGGTTGATAAATTGGACACTTGGGTAGCTATTCAGAGATTTTTGCTTCACTACCGAAATACCCCTCACAGCACCACAGGTGAGTCCCCGGCAAAAATGATGTTAGGAAGAGATTTGAGAGTACGTTTAGATTTACTCAAACCCGATAGGTCAACAAGGGTATTTAAAGAGCAAAGTAAAATAGCAAACAAAAAAGGCTCGGTGTCTAGGGAAATGACATTAGGTGACTCTATAGCATACAGGGACTACAGACCTGGGGGTAAGTGGGCTAAGGGCATTGTAGTGGATAGACTAGGTGGTTCCGATTACACAGTTGCGGGGGAAGATGGTTCTATGCACCATCGACATATAGACCAAATGAAGCGGCGAGTTAGAAACTCTTTGGTATATCCATCAACCTCAACAGACTGCGCTCAGGGTGTGACAGTTGAAGGCAGTCCACAGAATTCAGATGAATCATCAACAAATCATCCGTCTGAAGTACATACAGACGCAGACCAGGGCGAGTCGGGCACGACGTCGGATGCATTCTTACAAACACAGCAAATAACGATTGAGGCAAATGCGGGAAGAAAGTCCTCAATAATGACGGAGGAAGAAGGGTCAGATAATGCAGGAAGTTCGAGACCACCCATTATCGTAGAACGTAAATATCCGTTAAGAAATAAGAAACGTGTACAACGTTTTGGATTTGAAATAGATTGATTGTATAAAGTTACAGACTTAATAAATATGTATTTTGTTATAAGATATAACGTACAGTTTGGTTAGATAATAATTGTAGCAATGTAAAATAGAAAACTGTTTGTATATTAGGCTTAAGCGCTAAGTTAAGTAAATTAAGTTTATTAGGCCACCTGTAAAACTAACTAGCGGGATAGCTTAAAATATGTGTTAGTTGTAAATTATGTGTGAGGGTGATATGTATGCATGTAGGTAGGTGTACACTAAATTATAATATCTGTACGTAGGTAGTTCATAAGTCAGTTGAGTACAAGCCATCAAGTAAAACGCAGTTTCTTTTATTTGAATCCCGATACAATGATATATGTTATATGATAAATTGTTTTAAGTAAATAAAGTTTACATTACTTAATACATGCTATGAATTCACTCAATGGTAATCTTTTTGTGGGAAATAAAAAGGCTTATTATTATTATATAAACTAATAACGATGTTTTCAGATGGACAGTTGAAAGAATAAATAAAGAAATCACTTACATTTTTGTAAAAATTGTGGAGACGACTGCAAAAATTGTATTTGTTTAACACAAAGATCTGAATTTAAAACCCTTTTATACAGTTCTACATCAAATGCCGATTCATAGTGCAAACTGTTTACAATTTGTAACATTAGACAAAAATAAAATGAAAATATTCTGGACTTCATTATTACGGCTAGTGTAACATTCGCGGCGTCCTTTTCACAATAGATATTGTGATTCTTATGTCCGACTACTTAAGTCAACGCAGTTTTACACGGATAATTGAATAAGCGTTACCGTTTTGGTAATTTTGATTTCAAGGCTGTTGTTATGGGGTTCCTTTAAAAAGACAAGACAAAATACTCTTATAATTTATACTGTAAGGTGTGACTCCTTCATTCTAACACTAATCAAAGTCTTCTTGTACTACTTCCACTATTTTATTTACTTAATTATTGCGACTAGTTTCGTCTATTTGACATCGTCGGGCTAATTGGAATAGGTAAACAGTAAAAGTATAGCTAACTAAGTCTTAGGGTAGATAAATGTCGCTACCCTAAGACTTGGTTAAATAAATATGTATGTCTCCCCCTTATCTCCGAAACTGGTATACCCAAAAATATGACAAAAATGTCGATTATAGATCATAACCAGCCAATTACAGGAAAACTATAGCAATTCAAAAAAAGTTGAGAACAAAAGAGAAATATAAAAAAAGAAGTAAAATAAATAAATAAATATTTTATAAAAATACAATGTGGGTATCAAATTGTAGGTAATAAAAAGTTGATTGTAAAAATATACAGTTTGGCTTTATTTAATAATATAAAACTTAAATAACATTAAAAAACTAGACTACCTATAAATTAATAGAAATATGAAAGATAAAATTATACCTAACTAAAAAATAAATTAAGAAAAACTTACCTATAAATTAAACAATATAAAATATTTTTTCCAAATCACCGCCGTCGATCGGTAGGGTCCCCAAAAGGCTGGAAGCATTTCCTCGTTGAATAGCTAAGCTTAGTCGCTGTCCGAGGTATGCCCCAGCCCTCCGGTCCCCTGAAACGTCGACCAGTCGCGAAGATATTTCCTTGAACATCTGCTTCGCGGCTGGACCCCACGGCCCTAAAGTTTCTACTCCAAAAGGCGCAAATATATAGTCTGAACTTAGATCTACATACTTGCGCCTTTTGGAGTCCTCTGCTGAGGCTGCCGCAGCAGCAGCTTTAGCGGCAGTCGCTTGGATGTAGGACGCCGCCAATGTGTCGACATAAGTGGCGTCCCACACCAGCGACCTGCCGTTTTTCCACGGAATGAGTGTCATTCCATCGGGCCTCTTACCGTCGCTGCGTACAATGCCTTTCAGCTCCAAAATAGCTGGCACACCAATGGTGGCAAGGGCCCGACGGATGACATCATTCAGACTGGCATGCCGCGACAGACGTCCAGCGCTCCTTTTGCAGGATAGGCCATGGTGTCCAAGCTGGTCGACGTTGACACCACATCGACAGCGGTGAGGTTGATTTGTCCTGGCGCCGATCCGGAGACTCACGGCTAAAGAAAACGTTGTTTTGTCCAGCTGAGTGCCAATGACGACAGATGGTAAAGCGTGCAGCCAGTAACCTGACTCCCGCTCGCCAGCTGCCAGAAGACGAGCTCGGTCCGCAGCGTTGGTGGAGGTCTCCAACATGTTTTTTGAACCTTGCTGCAGATCGGCTCGTCCCATAATTTTTGAGAATTCAAATCCGTGGGCAGGCTCTCGCCAGGACAGGCAAGCGTCCAAGCGTCCCTGGCCTCCACCAAGCACGAGGCCTCAACATCACCGAGTGATGGGCTTATTATTGTACCATAGAGGTCCTTCGTGCTGTGGCTGGAGGACAGGAAAGCAGGGAGGGCTACACAAGAAATTTGGCGAATCCCCAGGCCACCGAGCCGGACTGGAAGGGTGGCTTGGCTCCAAGACCGGTCAGTGAGTGAGCAGTTTAAAATAGTTACTAAAGTTTGACGAAGAATATTATCAAAAATTTTGAGATAGACGTCAAATTTCCAAAGGGGACAGCAACGCAAAACGTAAATTAATTTTGGAACAATAAGGCAAAATTTTAAAATAAAGAAAGCAATGTGTGGATTTATACTGGTTAAACGGTCAGAAACAGCGATGAATTTGGCTACCTGCTCATTCACGTAGCCGGGGATCGATTCGTTTAAGACCGGGGCTCCAAGGAGGCGCAACGACTCGTTATCGACAATTTTTATTTTAGGAGCAATACTATTAAATTTTGAAATGATAGCAGCGTTATCTATGGGATTGATGAGATTTGAAACAAATAGTTCGCACTTTGAGAAGTTAAGTTCAAGGCCTATGTCTTTAAATTTCTCAATTAAAATTTCAAGGTCAGTAAGAACGGTTGTGGCATTGCCTCCAATGGAACCGTCATCCAAGTACCAAACATTAAATTTTGAATTTAGGGTTTTTATTATCGGATTGATAGCCAGACTGAATATTGCCGGTCCAAGCGGATCGCCCTGCTGACAGCCTGTTGCTGATTCCAAAAGGTGGTTTTTATATATTAATTTTGATGTGCTACCATAGCACTGATATGTGTAGCTATATATTGCTGGGGAGTGATTTTTTATCTCTCTCAGCAAGGCTCCCCTGTCCACGGAGTTGAAGGCATTCTTGACATCAACCTTCAACAGAACTTCACCTGCATTATGAGTGAGGAAGGTGCGGGCTGCATGGACTGCAGCCTCACACCCTCCCCTGCTACCAAAACCTAGTTGAAATGGTTGTAATTTTGGTGTCAAATCTTCCAGGACATGTTTACAGCAAATTTTGGAAACTATTCGCCGAAAAGTGTTGCCTACAGCAATGGGTCTGATTCCGCCATCCTTCTTTTTTAGGGCACACAGATTCGCACCATAGAGCAAATCTGTGATGCCCTCGCACACTCTCCCTGACAACATCAGATTCGCTAGCCGCGCGATGTCCTCAAGGAGGGTTTAACCGGCATGCCCATTAGACCCACCTACTAAATCTTTCAAGTGTTGGGGGCTGATGCCGTCTAACCCAGCAGCTGACCCGTTTTTAAAAGACATCACTGCAGCTAGCGCATCCTCCACTGTGGCCTCGGGTGTGTGGTCGGTAGGATGGGGTGGATCAGGTAGCGAGCAGGTTCCGGCTGAAGGTGGATGTTTTGAAGCCAGAGCCAAAAGTGTATCTGGAGAGTCAGGAGCCATGGTATCCTCAGAGAAGAGGAGATGAGCGGCCCCTCTAATATCTCCATCATTAAATTTACTTTCAATTTTATTTTTTATTGCTGATGAATGTTGGTATTTTATAGTATTGTTATTATCCGGGTTGAAGTCTTGGTTGGATATGCAATTATTTTTAATTTTTTGTGTGAGTGAGCCTCTCTCACTCCTCCCCTTCCTCACGTGCAGGATCCGGTATGCGAATGTGAAAAGTTGTTTCCAGCAATCTTCGTTGTTTTCGTCTATAACTGATTTGATGCATTTGGACAGAGAGGTCGCTACAGTTATACGGGCCCCCCTTGGAATTCGTTTTACAACCGGTATTGTAGTCTTGTATGTGCTTATGAGTTTCCAAAGAGGACTATTGATTGTAGGGGTATTTTGGTTTGAAGTAGGGCACGGGGTTATCTTGGCTTGCGGATGTTTTACTGAAGTATGAATTTTTAGTCCTCTCTGTCCTTTAAAATTCTTATTGCATTCCGGGCACTGCACGCGATCTGCTGAGGGCTGGCTGCCGGCACCCGCGCTGGATGGGCCGGGCGTCTGCGACATACGTCGCCAGGACGAGCTTGCGTGTCGGCAGGTACCCAATATCAAGAACAAAAATAAATTCCGAAAATAAAATAAATGCCTAAATGAATATAAAATACATCAAATCTTAATATTAAAACATAAAATGGTACCGTTATTTAAAAATAAGTAAATAAGACTAAATTATAATATTTTACAGATACTTACAAAAAAAAAAAAACCTAATCTAAACTAAAATTGAAAAAATAAAAATTGTGCCGCGGCGGTTGTACGTGCGGTGAAGGCGTCTCACGGTGACCTTTAGTTGGTGCACTCAGTAAGAGCACTGAAGTTGGGCGGGGGCTGGGCTGTGGGGCTCAAGCTGCGGAGAGTGGGGAGCAGCGCGGGAAAGTGTTGGCTGCACACTGTAGCCCATGGATGTACATGCTGAAGCCGTGGTCCTTGTGAGGTATGCTATCAAACTGGTGATGGTTGCTGGTGCACTTTTTATCAATAATCTTATCAATGATATTTATTAAATGATTTTTCTTCAAAGAAACTTGCTTTTAGCGGCACAGATTTACCAAAATTATAAATTATTAATAAAATTACGGAAAAAATACTTCTGAAGTTGACATTGGACATCTATTTCAATAAATCCTTGAAAAACCATAAAAATATGTATGTCCCCCCCCTTATCTCCAAAACCGGTAGACCAAAAAATATGACAAAAATCATGGTAATATGTGTTTACGTAAAGATTTCATGAAAAATAAAGCAGTTGAGAATTGTGGAGGAGCTGCCGGAAGGAGTACCGAGGAAGACGGATGTTGGTGCCCAGGGTGGCAAGGGGGAAGGTTACATAGTGGAGGAGGTTGGCTCCGAGGAGACACCGCCTGAAAACGGGGTGAATCTACAAGGATCTTATGGCGCGTGGATTGGTTATGTCCAAAATCGGCGCAATCGGCGCCATCAGATAATTGTATTACTGTAGCGAATGTGCTCATGACGTTTAAATACCTAGCAAATTCAGCCTTTTAATTAACTGGACGAGAAAAATAAAAATAAAATAATACTTGGCTGTACGGGCTATTGTCCTTTGCCTGTTCCAAGACGGAAAGAAAAATAAGGGGAAAAAATAAAGAAAGACAAATTTCAACACCGGCGGTAGGTGGGCCGATGAAAGCCAAACGCATACTGACACAAGGAAAGTACAGGTGTTAAACTGAGTAGAAAGGTCAGTGTTAAGAGATGGGTTAAAAATGTAATACATTAAGGCTACGTTTCAAAACGTGTGATCTTCGTGCGAAATTTCACTCGTTTTTAAGAAAGAGACAAAGCTATATACTAGAAAGAGAATGAAAGATCTGGTTTTGAAACGCTTGCGAGTGATTCCCGTGAGAAAAGCGTTTTGAAACGGTCTGGAGTGACACACGTCAAGTAAATACATAACCTCAAATCAAAATAAATAAATTAAGTAAAGTACCTAAATACCTATTGCTTTTAATATGGATGGCATTGCAACCTTTGCATTTGCAAGCCATAATCCTGTCGAAGCAGTTTCGAAACATTTTCCCGTATTCGTACGGAAATGTTGAATTCTATTTTCAAAAATTGTCCGAATCCCGAGAAAACTCCGAAATGACAACTGTCAGGCGAATTTTAACGGTACCCAAACAGAGTTAGAAATCACACTTGTCAGTGCGATATTCACATTTCCCGAAAGCGTTTCTAAACACTTAGCGCAACTGTCAGGTAACAGTTCGTTTACCCTCGGTTTCACTCGGGTCGATTTTTGAACGATATATACTTTTTCAATGGAAAACATTGAACATTTTATAACTAAAACAATGAAAGTTCTGATGAAAATTTATTATTCTTATAAAAAATAAGGTCGCCTATGTACATCTTATTTCTAAGTGCAATTGTTATTATATTTTTATGTGTACAGTAAAGAATAAGAAAATAATAAGAATATTCTTTTAATTAATCTTAAATAAATTATAAAATTAAAATTATGAATAAAGACGGTTCGACTTACATGAATTTATTTCGCGATACGCGACATGTTTCGAATTCTTTCCAAATTCGTTATCAAGCGAGCGAGGGCCTGTCGCCTGTCGCTCGCTTGGCAACGAATTCGGAAAGAATTCGAAACATGTCGCGTATCGTGAAATAAATTCATTTAAGTCGATCTGTCTTTATACTTAATTATGAATTCAACTTACAATAGTTACAAATCTAAAATTAAAATTATGTTTAATCTTTCATTATAAAATGTTACTTTACTTAAATGTACCCGATTCTGTGACAAAAATTACTTGAGATTTTATCAGCTATTGACTGATATTCTGATTGGTCTATTGATTGTCAAAGGGCTAGCTTTCGGCAACCGAAAAGTTAAAAGTTGAGGTATTTGTGTTATATTGAGTTGTATATTTACATAACTTATATACCACCAGGCCTGGCTATTCACCTGGATGCCTAGGAGGGCAGTAGCCTAAGCATGAAAACATCTCCGTATCGTTGCATTTGAAACTAAACTAAGGTTGCCATACGTAGCTGTTAGTTCCGCTACTGTCCGCTTGGAGCGGTTTCCCAGATTCCATACGATGTTGATGTAGTTCGAAACGCAACTATACGGAGATGTTTTCATGCTTAGGCTACTGGAGGAAAAGATTTCAAAAGTAAAGATAAGCCCTTACTGTACTACGATAGCACCAAAATGTTTCCACCTTTAAATGGGTGATGCTCACACGTTTGGAATAATCAGTGCTCATCTGAACACAGTGATTAAGTGCACTTAAAGTTTTGAATTTTTACGACTTTAGTAATCAGTTTGCTGACCGTAGGTAGACAGATTGCGCACTCATATTGTGCGTGCGTCGGCAATAATGTTAACGCACACATTCAAAAACAATGCAATAGATTTTAGGTGCCAGGGCTCATCTAAACTTTTTAAATCTTTGATTGGAGGCTGATTTAACCATCCGGTGGCGACAGAAATATGTCACGATGACATGTTTTTAAATTATAAAAAATTTCATTCACAATTTAGGGCAGCGAATGTCTTCATTTCTCGTTTGTTCACAAATAGTATTGACATATGCTTGATTTGAGATATTGGTGCATTTACTGCCCTCATTATTTGTTTGTTCACAAATCGTATTGACATATACTTGATCCGACACATTTTTGTTCTTAGTTGAGAACTTTTTCAAGAATATCTCCTGTATCTCTTGCAAAGTCCTTCCCTTAGTCTCAGGAACACAAAGTTTCGAATATATCCCCACAGCTAGAATGAGCCCAGCATAAAAATAAAATAGATATTTGTAAGTCATAGTGTCTACCATGGATTGGAAGTTCTTTACTGAAATAAATATACAAAGAGAAGAAATCACACCAACGAGACCGGTAGCAAGACTTTTAACATTAGGCGCGAACACTTCACTCATTAAAACTGATACTATGGGATTCAAGCCAACACTCAAATTAACACGGTAAAGCAAAGCGACCACGATCACTAGCCATTGGACGTCTGACCGACTGTACCCAAGTTCTAGTAAATGAAAGCTCAAACCCCACGCAATGAAGGTACAACAAAAGGCCACGCATGAGGCAAGGAGCATGGTGACTCTGCCAAACTTGTCACCGACTGACACGGCCACCCAACTAGCTGGTATAGCCACGGCGCTCATGATCGTCACCAAAGTAGAGGGACGGATCACTTCAATTTCGCTAGACATTATTATTACCTCCATGTATTCTATGGCGGTATAAGTCCCGCTGAATTGGACTATACTGTAAACGATGTTAATCATTATTAAAGTCTTCAAATTGACTTTATCGCCCAAATTTCTTAGTGATTGCAGGAATGAGACGCGCGGACTGGTTTTAATGAACTCCTGAAGTTTGACAAACTCGTCCGTTACGTCGCCTCCCTTGTAAAATCTTAGCGATTTCTCGGCCTCTTCTAGTTTGTTACAGTTGATTATATAATACGGCGTAGAAGGAAAAAAGAAAAAAGTGACAAGGAATATGATTGCTAGAACTAAATTCACGACTCCAAAAATCCAGGGCTCCACGTGTGCACCCATAAAGTTGCCGATCAGCATCCCGAACATCATTCCATTTATCACAAAACTGATAATAGTTCCTCGGATATTCGCGTTTACTACTTCGCCCAAGTAGAGGGCGAATGCTCCATAAAAACATCCCACGCCGACGCCACATAATGCCTGATATAGTAAGATAATGTTGATATTGTTTGCGCATATGAGGAAAAGCCATCCGCCAGCGAAGTACAAACCACAGACAAACACAGAGGTCTTGGTTCCAAGGATAACTTCCTTTAAATGGGTGATGCTCACACGTTTGGAATAATCAGTGCTCATCTGAACACAGTGATTAATTGCACTTAAAGTTTTGAATTTTTACGACTTTAGTAATCAGTTTGCTGACCGTAGGTAGACAGATTGCGCACTCATATTGTGCGTGCGTCGGCAATAATGTTAACGCACACATTCAAAAACAATGCAATAGATTTTAGGTGCCAGGGCTCATCTAAACTTTTTAAATCTTTGATTGGAGGCTGATTTAACCATCCGGTGGCGACAGAAATATGTCACGATGACATGTTTCTTAAATTATAAACAAATTTCATTCACAATTTAGGGCAGCGAATGTCTTCATTTCTCGTTTGTTCACAAATAGTATTGACATATGCTTGATTTGAGATATTGGTGCATTTACTGCCCTCATTATTTGTTTGTTCACAAATCGTATTGACATATACTTGATCCGACACATTTTTGTTCTTAGTTGAGAACTTTTTCAAGAATATCTCCTGTATCTCTTGCAAAGTCTTTCCCTTAGTCTCAGGAACACAAAGTTTCGAATATATCCCCACAGCTAGAATGAGCCCAGCATAAAAATAAAATAGATATTTGTAAGTCATAGTGTCTACCATGGATTGGAAGTTCTTTACTGAAATAAATATACAAAGAGAAGAAATCACACCAACGAGACCGGTAGCAAGACTTTTAACATTAGGCGCGAACACTTCACTCATTAAAACTGATACTATGGGATTCAAGCCAACACTCAAATTAACACGGTAAAGCAAAGCGACCACGATCACTAGCCATTGGACGTCTGACCGACTGTACCCAAGTTCTAGTAAATGAAAGCTCAAACCCCACGCAATGAAGGTACAACAAAAGGCCACGCATGAGGCAAGGAGCATGGTGACTCTGCCAAACTTGTCACCGACTGACACGGCCACCCAACTAGCTGGTATAGCCACGGCGCTCATGATCGTCACCAAAGTAGAGGGACGGATCACTTCAATTTCGCTAGACATTATTATTACCTCCATGTATTCTATGGCGGTATAAGTCCCGCTGAATTGGACTATACTGTAAACGATGTTAATCATTATTAAAGTCTTCAAATTGACTTTATCGCCCAAATTTCTTAGTGATTGCAGGAATGAGACGCGCGGACTGGTTTTAATGAACTCCTGAAGTTTGACAAACTCGTCCGTTACGTCGCCTCCCTTGTAAAATCTTAGCGATTTCTCGGCCTCTTCTAGTTTGTTACAGTTGATTATATAATACGGCGTAGAAGGAAAAAAGAAAAAAGTGACAAGGAATATGATTGCTAGAACTAAATTCACGACTCCAAAAATCCAGGGCTCCACGTGTGCACCCATAAAGTTGCCGATCAGCATCCCGAACATCATTCCATTTATCACAAAACTGATAATAGTTCCTCGGATATTCGCGTTTACTACTTCGCCCAAGTAGAGGGCGAATGCTCCATAAAAACATCCCACGCCGACGCCACATAATGCCTGATATAGTAAGATAATGTTGATATTGTTTGCGCATATGAGGAAAAGCCATCCGCCAGCGAAGTACAAACCACAGACAAACACAGAGGTCTTGGTTCCAAGGATAACTTCCTTTAAATGGGTGATGCTCACACGTTTGGAATAATCAGTGCTCATCTGAACACAGTGATTAAGTGCACTTAAAGTTTTGAATTTTTACGACTTTAGTAATCAGTTTGCTGACCGTAGGTAGACAGATTGCGCACTCATATTGTGCGTGCGTCGGCAATAATGTTAACGCACACATTCAAAAACAATGCAATAGATTTTAGGTGCCAGGGCTCATCTAAACTTTTTAAATCTTTGATTGGAGGCTGATTTAACCATCCGGTGGCGACAGAAATATGTCACGATGACATGTTTTTAAATTATAAAAAATTTCATTCACAATTTAGGGCAGCGAATGTCTTCATTTCTCGTTTGTTCACAAATAGTATTGACATATGCTTGATTTGAGATATTGGTGCATTTACTGCCCTCATTATTTGTTTGTTCACAAATCGTATTGACATATACTTGATCCGACACATTTTTGTTCTTAGTTGAGAACTTTTTCAAGAATATCTCCTGTATCTCTTGCAAAGTCCTTCCCTTAGTCTCAGGAACACAAAGTTTCGAATATATCCCCACAGCTAGAATGAGCCCAGCATAAAAATAAAATAGATATTTGTAAGTCATAGTGTCTACCATGGATTGGAAGTTCTTTACTGAAATAAATATACAAAGAGAAGAAATCACACCAACGAGACCGGTAGCAAGACTTTTAACATTAGGCGCGAACACTTCACTCATTAAAACTGATACTATGGGATTCAAGCCAACACTCAAATTAACACGGTAAAGCAAAGCGACCACGATCACTAGCCATTGGACGTCTGACCGACTGTACCCAAGTTCTAGTAAATGAAAGCTCAAACCCCACGCAATGAAGGTACAACAAAAGGCCACGCATGAGGCAAGGAGCATGGTGACTCTGCCAAACTTGTCACCGACTGACACGGCCACCCAACTAGCTGGTATAGCCACGGCGCTCATGATCGTCACCAAAGTAGAGGGACGGATCACTTCAATTTCGCTAGACATTATTATTACCTCCATGTATTCTATGGCGGTATAAGTCCCGCTGAATTGGACTATACTGTAAACGATGTTAATCATTATTAAAGTCTTCAAATTGACTTTATCGCCCAAATTTCTTAGTGATTGCAGGAATGAGACGCGCGGACTGGTTTTAATGAACTCCTGAAGTTTGACAAACTCGTCCGTTACGTCGCCTCCCTTGTAAAATCTTAGCGATTTCTCGGCCTCTTCTAGTTTGTTACAGTTGATTATATAATACGGCGTAGAAGGAAAAAAGAAAAAAGTGACAAGGAATATGATTGCTAGAACTAAATTCACGACTCCAAAAATCCAGGGCTCCACGTGTGCACCCATAAAGTTGCCGATCAGCATCCCGAACATCATTCCATTTATCACAAAACTGATAATAGTTCCTCGGATATTCGCGTTTACTACTTCGCCCAAGTAGAGGGCGAATGCTCCATAAAAACATCCCACGCCGACGCCACATAATGCCTGATATAGTAAGATAATGTTGATATTGTTTGCGCATATGAGGAAAAGCCATCCGCCAGCGAAGTACAAACCACAGACAAACACAGAGGTCTTGGTTCCAAGGATAACTTCCTTTAAATGGGTGATGCTCACACGTTTGGAATAATCAGTGCTCATCTGAACACAGTGATTAAGTGCACTTAAAGTTTTGAATTTTTACGACTTTAGTAATCAGTTTGCTGACCGTAGGTAGACAGATTGCGCACTCATATTGTGCGTGCGTCGGCAATAATGTTAACGCACACATTCAAAAACAATGCAATAGATTTTAGGTGCCAGGGCTCATCTAAACTTTTTAAATCTTTGATTGGAGGCTGATTTAACCATCCGGTGGCGACAGAAATATGTCACGATGACATGTTTCTTAAATTATAAAAAATTTCATTCACAATTTAGGGCAACTAATGTCTTCATTTCTTGTTTGTTCACAAATAGTATTGACATATGCTTGATTTGAGATATTGGTGCATTTACTGCCCTCATTATTTGTTTGTTCACAAATCGTATTGACATATACTTGATCCGACACATTTTTGTTCTTAGTTGAGAACTTTTTCAAGAATATCTCCTGTATCTCTTGCAAAGTCCTTCCCTTAGTCTCAGGAACACAAAGTTTCGAATATATCCCCACAGCCAGAATGAGCCCAGCATAAAAATAAAATAGATATTTGTAAGTCATAGTGTCTACCATGGATTGGAAGTTCTTTACTGAAATAAATATACAAAGAGAAGAAATCACACCAACGAGACCGGTAGCAAGACTTTTAACATTAGGCGCGAACACTTCACTCATTAAAACTGATACTATGGGATTCAAGCCAACACTCAAATTAACACGGTAAAGCAAAGCGACCACGATCACTAGCCATTGGACGTCTGACCGACTGTACCCAAGTTCTAGTAAATGAAAGCTCAAACCCCACGCAATGAAGGTACAACAAAAGGCCACGCATGAGGCAAGGAGCATGGTGACTCTGCCAAACTTGTCACCGACTGACACGGCCACCCAACTAGCTGGTATAGCCACGGCGCTCATGATCGTCACCAAAGTAGAGGGACGGATCACCTCAATTTCGCTAGACATTATTATTACCTCCATGTATTCTATGGCGGTATAAGTCCCGCTGAATTGGACTATACTGTAAACGATGTTAATCATTATTAAAGTCTTCAAATTGACTTTATCGCCCAAATTTCTTAGTGATTGCAGGAATGAGACGCGCGGACTGGTTTTAATGAACTCCTGAAGTTTGACAAACTCGTCCGTTACGTCGCCTCCCTTGTAAAATCTTAGCGATTTCTCGGCCTCTTCTATTTTGTTGCAGTTGATTATATAATACGGCGTAGAAGGAAAAAAGAAAAAAGTGACAAGGAATATGATTGCTAGAACTAAATTCACGACTCCAAAGATCCAGGGTTCCACGTGTGCACCCATAAAGTTGCCGATCAGCATCCCGAACATCATTCCATTTATCACAAAACTGATAATAGTTCCTCGGATATTCGCGTTTACTACTTCGCCCAAGTAGAGGGCGAATGCGCCATAAAAACATCCCACGCCGACACCACATAATGCCTGATATAGTAAGATAATGTTGATATTGTTTGCGCATATGAGGAAAAGCCATCCGCCAGCGAAGTACAAACCACAGACAAACACAGAGGTCTTGGTTCCAAGGAAGTTAGTCGCTACCGCCCCCACTATAAGTCCCGCCACTCTGCTTATAGCTGCGATGGAAGCCACCCATGTTAGCTGTTCCTCTGTAGCTTGGAATGGTGGATCTGGTCTGCTCATCTGGCCCAGAAAAGGTGTTATCCAACCGGTGCTTGTTCCTACCATTGTTGACAACAGGAAAACTGAAAAGAATTGACAAGTTAACTTTTATTGCTTTCCTCAAACATGCATCTCTGTAATGTACAAAGGGAGATAGTTGATGGTTACGATTGTTGGCACTTGCTGGAATTTACTACACAAGTAAATAAGGCATATCATCTATGTAAGGCCGTATGGGTTTTATATGAAAATAAATACAATTGAGCATTTTTAGGCTTCCGTAGTACCTAAAAGGTAAGTACAAAAGGAACCTTTATGGTAAATTTTGGAAGCAGTATATAGTGGTAGACCTGATGCCGGGCTTAACTGTGGAGGTACCACCATCTTACGTAAGTATCATCTTAGAGTAAGAGGAGCTGAAACTTGGTACAGGTGTAGCTTAGGTCAAAATGAGCAGATAAAGGCCTGCCCCCAGCAGTTACATTGTTCGCGGGGGGCGGGGCATGTGTGTTGGAGTACGCTCCTGCCGCTCCGTAAACAAGAAAATACTAACGCGTCGTGATTTCACACAAGGCCATATTTTTGGTATCATTTTCGTATAAACTGAGGACAGCAGGTAAACTTAGGACAAGGAGGAGGTAACAGAAGGTAGAGCTGATGCCGGGCTCGACTGTGGAGGTACCACCATCTTACTTGGAGACCCCTCGAAGTAATTCGGGGGAGAGCAAGAGGACAGCTCACAGGCAAAAAACCAGGAGGCCCACCATGCCTGGGATCGATGGATAGGATGGCGGTATATCTATCCCTAATACCCGGGTCTTATATGGAACAGACAGGTGACGGGCAGTGGCGTCACTGGTGCGAGGGTTCCGGCACCGCGCTCACCAACCCACCTACCCAGCGTGTGTGAGTATGGGCAACTCTTCCAGGATGACCGCCGGGAGTGGCAAAGTCCTGGAAAGGCTTATGTCCAGCAGTGGACGAACTAGGCTGATGGATGGATGAAGTTTATTTTATTTTTTCTTGTTTTTTTTTTTTTTTTTTTATAATTTGATTGTAATAAGATAAGGAAAGATCATAATATATGTATAATAATATGCTGTTACACAATTATACTAAAATATATCAAAGCTGTTTTTTCAGAGTGTACTCAGTGGCTTGAGATTTTTTTAATTTACCGCGTTTTTGTTGTGACACGTTTCCCTGGCCCGGCTCTAGTACAATTTTCAAGGCCCTTTAACACTCGAAAAACCATATTAGGATTAAGACGTACATAGCGTGTAAAAGAGATGTCCTAACCTTTATGAACACCTTGCAAGAGAGAAAGAGATGCACCACAAAGAACTGTGTCAATGTTTTTTCGAGTAAGTGCCCATAACTACTCGCTTGCTTGGGTGTAATTGCGGATTTTATAATAATATTTAAATAATACATAACTAAATTGACAAAATATAGTGATTGGTTTATCTTGTGCAGTGAGTAATTGTGATGTGACAAGGAGAAATAACCCAAATAATTATACATTTCACAGGATTTTGTCATTAGAATGTTTTGAACCACATGTTGCCCAATTTCTCGTATTAAACGGCCCAAAAAAAAATATTTACAGTAACGTATTGATTTTCTTTGTTGTATTTAGTAGTTATATGCAGGATTGTCCAAAATACTAAGTAAAATAGTAAAGGCTTTAATTCGATACTACTAGTACATGCTTTCGAGTTCATGATTTTTTTAGTGAAAGATATGGTTACAAGACGACATTTCGCGTTTTGCGAATCGAAATAGTTTTTGAGATATGATTTTTCAAAATTTCATAAATTCTATGCATTTTTTCAGATTTTTTCGTAACGAAACGTTTGACAATTGTCACCAAACGCAATTTTGGTGACACGAACGTTCCGTTTTACAAAACAAAAGAAGTTGCCAAGTTTTAAGGCTGATATTTTAACGTTTCGTGTAGCAAAAATGTGCATGGAACGAAACGCACCCCTCTGCGGTTGCTTATCATTGGTTAGGGGTCGGCCATCTTATTTTCGTTCAGTCAGTCAGTGTTTATACTCGCAGTTTGATTCTATACCAAAACCGAATCAGAGCGACCCACTTCCTCGGGATATAGGTTGAATCTATACCAAAACCGAATCAGAGCAACCCACTTCCTCGGGGTATAGGTTGAATCAGTACCAAAACCGAATCAGAGCACCCCCGACTCCACGCAGTCTTGTGGATACTACAACAGAGTGTATATCGAAAACCGGAGGCGTCGAAGGCGTCGCGTCCGCCCCGAGCGCCGGAGCTAAATAAAGCAAGAGTCAATTTTATCCATAAACAGTAGTTTTCATATTCTAAACTGCGTAAATTATTAATTTAGACCAACATAACCTCAAAATTTGAAAAATTAATATCTCAAAAACTACGCAGTTTCGCAACACCCCCTTCACAGGGGCTCACCTTCCCCCCTCCCCTTCCTCCTCCCCCTTCCCCTTCCCTCTCACCCCCTCCCCTTAACTATTTACCAGTAGTACTAAATTCCTTCCATAGTAAATGTAATAATAATGTCATACCTAGTAATTTTTTGGTATAATTTTCTCTACTACATTGTTTATCTTGTACATTCTAAATCTATGCGAAAAACATGAAATTTAGAGGTAAATTAAGGAAGGCCTTTTATACTTCGTAATTTTTTCTATCAAGCGAACTTAAAGCTATTCCGTTTTTTCTAAAATGTTTAGATCAGCCCTATAGTCTACTATCTTTATTTTATTTTTATAAAGCCGTTTGACCAAGTTACACAATGTGAAATGGTTATTTTAAGAACCCGCTCCGAATCGTACTTCATACATATCTAAAAACCATAATAACTCGCGAAAGTGGAACAATTCAATCAAATAAATTTTAGGTTTTCATTTAGACTGCCAATATGAAGTGGTGTATGTCGCTGATTTTTTCACAAACATCGCGTTAAAGACCAGAAAAATATTTAAAATAATGGGATTTCGCCCTAAAATCGAGTACTTTAACAAGGCTTCGTTTAGTGACTTATGAACATTTAACAAGCAAAGTAAGCACATACACCACTTGAAAGTATCATCAATATTCTAATTAATTAAAACAGAATAAAAAATAACAAGTAATCGAGGCACAATTAAGGCGCTACGGAAATAAATTCGACACTTTAAGGACTTGCATATCTACTTCAGTAAATAATGTATTATTTTGATAAAATTGTATATTATTTTTGGATTCTTTTTCTAGGGATCTGTTAAAACAGAAACGCGATTGGAGAAATTCGGCTCGATAGAAATATTTATTGAAATGAGGTCCTTTTCGACACCAATTCTCCTGGTTTGACAGTTTAGAATGACATATAGACTGCAACTATATTTTATTAGATGGGTTTTAACGGTATCTAGGACCAGGTTAAACGAAATTTCGATAGCAACTTTAGTACATTTTATATTACTTTTTGCTACTTTTCCACGAATCCGTTCCTCTCGCACTGAGGCTTTTTTCGCATCTGGAGTATTCGGAAATAATTATTATTTCCAACGCAAAGGTCGAAACTCGCTCAGCACAGTTCGAACGGCGTGGGGCAAAGCGTGAGGCGCTTGTTTAGATCAGCCAGCCAAATATGCGCTTTATTGTCGCGATACGTCTCGCTTCGCAACGGAGTTGGCATCGTCCTGCAACGGGATCTTAAGGTGATATAGCGTTCGTGCAAAGGTCCCCGTTACTCCAGGCGAAAAAACTCGCAGTGCAAGAGAGACGGAATCGGGGAAAATTGACAAAAAGTCGGTTTTAAATTAATACAAAATTAACTAAATTAGCTACGAAAATTTCCGTAACCAGTAATTTAGGTATTATTGAAACCCATCTAAATAAATATTTTTGAAGTCTGTATGGTATCCCAATTTGTCAGAATATCAAAAAAAGTGTAAATTTAGACCTCATTTCAGTAATTATTTCTATCGAGTGAAATTCCTACAATCGCGTTTCAAAGGTCCCAAAATTTGGTATACTAACCTATTTTACTTGGAACTTCTTTAAAAGAGCAGATAAATAACTTCAAAAAGTGTCAATTTTCACGGTATACCCCCTTTAGTTGTGCACCTGACCTTATTAGGACCCTTAAAGTATAAAATTTATATAAAATGTAAACCATCTATTGCTGCAAGCCATTGCGTTCTTGTCCCAGCCTTAGATATTTCGGGTACACTCTCCATCGAGGCTAAAATATTGCACTTGCTTTATTCCATTAAAACAACCACTCTTATTCACACCAAAATATAATTTAAACATGTTTCAATTCGGAACATGTCGGTACAACCTTGAAAAAATTATGTCTGCAGCCACGGTTCGTCCATGCTGCGGCTTTTTGCATTATATTTGGTGCGGTTTCATTTTTACCGATTATTACACCAATTTCAAAACTTCATTGTCATACAGATACAGATTTTATTCGGTTCTTTTCGTTAGCAAAAATTTTGCTTGCGTTACTTACTGTAGTGTTTATATATAGAAAATAGATGTAGGAAAATTCAACAGAAACTCATTTTCCTGATTGCAATGGCCGAAAACAAGAAATATTTTATGGATCAGAAGCTAGTTTTAAGAGGGAAGTAATAAGCAAGATACTTAATAAATAGATATATAATAAGAATGTGACTGCACACTATATTCGTAACAAATAATTATCAACATTCCTCTATCCTAGTTCCCTACCCTACCATACACACACACACACTTACTTTTACTCTGACATCCTACGCCGCTAACTTTTCAATATTACTATTTTTCTGTATATAAATGTATGTATTTTTTCCTCTTGGTCTATGAAGTTTGTTTTAAATGTACTATTGTAGAAAATGTAAAACCGTAATTGGCATAAGTTTTGATGTTATTAGCTACGATCATAAATGTTTAAGGCTGTGGTTTTTGTAATAACAATAATATTAGTTTATGCTACTAACCGTAACTAAACGTAACCGAGTTATTTATTGCTTTTACGCCCGTGTATCATACTACGTTTTTCAATGCATAGTGTGAGGAAATAAAAACAAATATAATCTTGTGAACTTTAAATTATAATTGGCTCAAAAGGACTGTATCCAGAGCCGTTAAACAGTGGAAAAAAAGTATAACATCTATGGTACACAGGAAAGGCTGCAGGTTAGCCAACCATTGTAAATAAATAAAATAAAAAATAATAATAAAGCCCTGGGGCAAAATAATCGACTTTTTGTTCGGTTTTGATGCATAAAAGTGGGCCTTTACGAGCACATGCATTGAAAAATAAATAAATACATATTTTACAACCATCGCTTGGCATCTTAGGGTCTAACCTAAGTCTAAAATATGATATTATTGCAGATTATGGCGATGCACATTATAATACTATAATTATATTTAGTTATAGGTTTTTAATTTACTTTTATATTTTAAATTGTATAAGTTATTATTATATTGCTATAGGGTCATTCCATGGTGGCGGTCGGGACAGTTTTACTCCATTTTTCGACATACTTATATATGTAGATCTGTAATTATACTCTTTTTACATAATGTAAATATACAGAATTATAGATAAATATTAGTGTATGGACATCATCTAGTAAAATACTAACATTTTAGCATTTTATCATACTAAATCCCTCCTTGAAAAAACGCGGCGTACGGGACAGGCACGCGCCCACCCTTTTCAAATTTGTGCAAACAACTGTTATACTCAGCCTTTCTGGTCGTAGTACAGCTTTGTATTTTTTTTTATAGGTGTCTAGATAGTTGGTCTAAATAACTCGATAAAACATACAGTAATTTGTAAAAGGAATGTCTAGATATAAATTTTTGAAAAGTGCGGCGGTTGGGACAAGGATTCGTGGCGGTCGGGACGAGTACCAAAATCATGATATTTTACAAGATTAAATAATTGTTTTATTACTCAAGCAACATAATTAAGAAATAACAATCACAACATAATAAGAGATCAACATTAAAAAGGTATTAATTACACTTTTTATGGACAGAAAGGAACCTGAAAATTTGTTATAAGTATTCATGGTGTTAAAAACGATGTCATGAATATTACTTATATTTTCTCAAAAACGTCAATGTTCTCATTAAATTCGTAATGTATACGATTTACGTATTATTTACGATAAATTTTTCACCTCTCATACTGGTGGCGGTCGGGACCAAACTTTGATTCCCCACAAAATATTATAACTAACGCCTTGCTGCTGGCAAATATGCCTGAAGGGTAGCTGCCCAGTCCCTTCTTACTTCTACAAGTTATTTAAGTTACAATTCTAATATTTTTAGGTTAGGAAAACTAAACGTCTATTTTTCCGTGGCGGTCGGGACATGAGGCATACCTAACCTTGAGGCGTCATATATTGGTAATTTACCTACATATTGCAATTTTCTGTTCGCCAAGTAAAAGCATAAACCCTTCCGTGAAATCTCGTTCCCAAAACACGCCGTGTCGTAAACAAAATAGACGCAAACAGTATTGCTAAGTTATCGGCAAAAATCGTACCACTTGAAGATACGTGAAAGTCAATGTTTCAGTTCGACAAAAACGAAGAAAATGATAGAATTTTTTTGAATTTTTTGCTATTTCATTAAACATGGGGTTTTTACTCAACAATGTGATTCAAATTAATAGTATCTAATGAATTTTATTTTTTTCGCTCATGGTTTCAATTAGCGTGGAATGACCCTATACCCTTACAGGGTGTCATTGTACAAACAATAACTATGTATGTAACAATATGCAATAAAGAACTTGAAACTTGAAACTTGAATATTTATAGGTACCACTTCATCTTCAATTCAATTCAATGCCTTTTTATCTGGCTTCCAATAATGTCACTCCACACATTAGTTCCGCCAATAAAGCCGATTCTGAAGGCTTTAATTTTAGTTTTAGTGCTGTCAAGACTTAAATTTGTCCAAAGTAATTTAGCTTCTGTGCTTCACACCTATGAACTATTTTGTAATGATGAAAATTTTGTCTTGACAGCACTAAAACTAAAACTAAATCCTGAAGGCTACAATGTCGAGTTATAACTTTAAAAGTAAAAAGACGCACAGAGACTATATAGCAATTGAAGGGTACGCGGGAAGAAAGATCATTGTCAGTTTTTTTCAAAATTGAGTAAATAGTGCCATCTCCTAAAATGTCTCGATAACAATGATTGAGCGAAAACAAAAACTTGAAAAAAATAACACAGTCCGCAGATTATCGCTTTTAAAAATAAACCGGACTCAAGAAGCTTAAAAACCTAACTTAAAAAAAAGGTCATAACTAGTACAAAAAGTTTAAAAAAATTGTCTTTTAACTGTGAATATGGGGAGCTATGGGCTGATAGTAAAGTTTGCTTTTGAGAAAAAAAAATGTTATTACAATAATTAACTGTGATTACGATAAGCCCACTAAGCAGAGTTCTAAAATAATAACCTAAGCAAGTTTTTTCTACTTATTTCAAATTTATCTTCTGTTGACTATGATCCCTCTTCTCGCTTACCCTTCAATTAGGTACCTACCTTCCTACCTATAACTAAACCAAAATTATAATCTCATCGATCTTCCGCGAGTACAATAAAATAAGGATAAAATAGTAATTTATGCTACAAGGGCCAAAAGGAATAAATCACGAGGACGATTTAAACCGAGTAATTTATTGCTCTTACGCCCGTGTATCATACTACATTTTTCAATGCTCGTGTGAGGAAATAAAACAAATATAATCTTGTGAACTTTAAATTATGATTGGCTCAAAAGGACTGTATCCAGAGCCGTTAAACAGTGAAAAAAAAAGTATAACATTTATGGTACACAGGAAAGGCTGCAACCATTGTAAATAAATTTAAAAATATAATAAAAATAAAGCCCTAGGGCAAAATAATCGACTTTCTGTTCGATTTTGATGCATAAAAAGTGGGCCTTTACGAGCACTTGCATTGATAAATAAATTAAACTAAAAGGCAGACAGAAAAAAAAAGAAATAAAAATTAGGAAGGAACTAGAATTAGGTACCTACAGTAAATATTGCTAATAGAACTATCCCTATTATAATTTAATATTATTTAATTTAATAAATCTACGTAATAAATATTCAACGTTGGTACCAGTACAATATTGATAGGTAAAGTAGCCGTCAATAGAAATTGTGGACTATGTAAACAAAGCGCCATGTTGTCTTTGTCTATGAATAGGTGAACTATCTAGAGATGGGTAAGTATGTGATTAAAATATGTTAGGTACTTAATTAATTTTCTTTATTTGATTTATCGCTAAAATATTCTGATGAATCGCTGGTCAAATCGATCACACAGCTCTCGATAGAATCACACACACGTTTATGTCAAAGATTATGAAGTAACGCTGTCAAAAAAAAATGACGGAATAAAATAGCATCACGAATAAAATAGATTGATATTCAAATAGATTCGTACATCACCAATTTTCAAAGACAATACAGATTCGATGAGAAAAAAATATGACAGCAATCTCGACGCAGTACAGAATTGACTATTGATTCTATGATTTTCCGTAATTAACTGGTGATTATTGAATATTTCATGATGAAATACAGTGAATGTCTGGTAAGACTTGATGCTTCGTGATTTGGAATAATGTTCAGTGAGACTCCGTGACAGAACCTTGAGAAAAATTGAGAAAACGGTTTGTTTACATAGTCCACAATTTCTATTGACGCCGACTTTGGATAAACTTTGTAACTGTGCGGACTGCGGTCCGAATCACGCTGTCATCGCTTACAAACGTCCGTTGCCAGTTAGTTTTGAAAAAAGGGGGTGGTTATGAAAACCAACACGTTCACCAAATAAAACAAACCGGACTTGACAACTTGGCGGGGTCTACGGGGTCTACTTTTATAAAGGCCACCAATTGGCGCCACTGGCACGTAAGGTATATGTCAAAGGTTTGTTAGGTTAGATTTACACAGAAGCTCGATTTTTTGTTTTGCTTATCCATATAATTTTTTTTTTCTTTCTTAAATGCGAATAAACAATGCCGCAATGATGTGCAGATCCGTTATGTTCGAAAACGGAAGGAGGACTTAAGTTTTGTTTATCCCCTCTTTTCTTTAGCTCTAATCTTAATGAGGGATTTTCTTTTCTTTTTGTTAAAGGAGATTCATTGGAGGAGGGACTCCTTTTGGAATACTACTGGCTTCTCAACACTATAACCGGAGCATTGACAGCTTGTTTATATATTCGATAAGAAAATGTCTTTACTGAATGTGTTATAAAAAGTCTAAATTAAAATACTTTGTTATTTAATCCTCGTCTTTATTCTGCTGCATAAAATATTCATAATAGGTTAAGGACCCGCAATAAGAATGGAAGGGTTAAGTACGAAGTTTCAAATCGGACTGTTGGATGGAAGTAACTGGGCCACCTGGAGGTACAAAGTCTCTATACTACTCAGCAGTGTCGATCAAGCACTGGAGGTATGTGAAGGCAAAGTATGCGAGCCAGAGATGGAGCCAGGAGGTGGTGACGCTAATGCTGCTGCTCTTGCTAGTTTCAAGAAAGCAGATCGAAGCGCTCTCCTCATACTCACCAATAACATGCAGGAAGATATTCTAACAAAAGTAATGAGATTTAAGACAGCGAGACAAGTGTGGGAAGAATTACACAGATTATACGACGGAGAATCAGAAAATAGAGCTTACCAATTATGCCTCGATTTCTTTGGGTTCAAGCACAGCCAAGATGAAAGTGTGTCGACGCTCCTGTCGAAGCTTAAAAATATCTGGAGTGACTTGAATGCTGAAATACTGAAGGAAGATGCGTTTTTCAAGCTACCTGAGATGCTTCTGATCTGTAAGATTTTAAATTCTCTCGACGAACGATACTTCGCGTTTAGATGTAGCTGGCTTTTGTTAAACAAGGCTAAGAGGACGATTGAGAACTTGACCACCAATCTTTGCACCTACGAGAGGTCACTGAAAGGTAAAGAAGATAGTCAAGAGACCCAAGAAGTCCTAGTCACGAAAGAGGTTCTGAAGCAAAAGAAGAGCAAGGATGAAAACCTGAAGTGCAACTATTGTATGAAAGTTGGACACAGAGTTAGAAACTGCAAGAAGTGGATAAAGGATGGAAAGCCACCTAAGCCAAAAGCAGATATTTCACCGTCAACTTCTAAGCTTCATAACATAACACTAATGGTAAATGCTTGTAGTACAGGACAACCAAAAGATACAGAATTCTGGTATGTCGATAGTGGAGCTACAAAACACGTAACGAACAGAAGTGACATATTCCAAACATTTCATGAGTTTGAATCAGATCACATCGTGACGACTGCAGATGGAACGACCATTCCTGCTGTAGGTAGCGGCACGGTGATTGTAGAATCAAATGTCAATGGCCAGAAAAGAGAAATGACACTTGCAGACGTGTGGCTAGTACCATCACTTACGAAAAGCCTGTTTTCGACACTCTCTGCACAAGATAGAATGCAGAACAGTGTATTCAGGTCAACTCCAAAAGAATGCCAATTAGAAGTCAATGGCAGCATTGTTGTAGTTGGAAAACGAGACCTCAAGGGTGGACTGTATAGGCTAGAGTTGAAAACAGTCAAGCCGGAGGTGAAGACTTTGGAAGTAAATGCTTTGTCATGTAAGTCAGACATGCTCCAACTATACCATGAGCGATTTGCACACCAAAACAAGAGACATGTGCAACAGCTAGTCAAGCGAGAATTTGGTGTAGAGTTACCACTTGACAAGAAGAAGTGTGTTGGATGCATTTACGGAAAAGCGCATAGGCTCAAGTTTGGGACGAGGGAAAAAGCAACTAAGCCTGGTGAGCTTATACATGCAGATGTATGTGGACCATTCCCACCAAGTGGATCAAAGTTCAGGTACTTCGTCGTATTCAAGGATGACTTCTCCTGCTATCGCTATGTCTACTTCATGCGACAGAAATCTGAAGTCAAAGACAAGCTCATTCAGATGCTCAATGAATCATAGACTACTGGACACGTAGTGAAGACCCTATTGAGCGACAATGGTGGAGAGTTTGATAACGAAGACGTGAGGAAAGTACTAAACAGTCGTGGTATACTACAAAGACTGACTATGCCATACACACCGGAGCAAAACGGTTGCAGCGAGCGAGAGAACCGTACTCTTGTAGAAGCTGCGAGATCCATGCTGCACGTAAGACAAGAGCTACCAGAATTCTTATGGGCTGAGCTGATAAATACAGCCACGTACGTGCTGAACCGAACAGGACCTACTAGAGAGAAAGATAAGGTACCGTTTGAGCTTTGGCATGGCAAAAAGCCTAAGATCACTCACCTAAGAATAATTGGCAGTGAATGCTACGCCCACGTACCAAAACAAAAGCGAAAGAAGTTGAGCAAGAAAGCCGTAAAAGGAAAGCTTATTGGCTACGAAAATGATGATGGATATCGCATCTGGACTCCAAATGGTACAATTAGATCCAGGGACATCACATTTGAGACTGATATTGAATACAAGATTTCAATATCAAGCCAACAAACCCCTGAAGTAGAGGGAGACGATAAAGATCGTGAATCTGAGCAAGACGGCGATGATGATCAAGATTCAAAGCAGGATGGAGATCAGAGAGACAAAGAACATGACCTAGAGGGAGATATAAATAGAGGTCAAGTCCATAGAGATACCAACGAAGACGGGTTTCAAGACGCAGAAGAATCTCCAGAAATTGATGAATCAGACGATGAAGAGTCTGTAGAAGTTCGTGAACCAGAAATCGAACAGAATAGATACAATCTTAGGGACAGAAGCACTCTATCTCGCCCGAAGAGATATGATGACTACGTTTGTCTAACAGGTTGTGACGAATCACCTGCAACATATAAAGAAGCTATGAGTAGAAAAGATAAAGTAGCCGTCAATAGAAATTGTGGACGATGTAAACAAAGCGCCATGTTGTCTTTGTCTATGAATAGGTGAACTATCTAGAGATGGGTAAGTATGTGATTAAAATATGTTAGGTGCCTAATTAATTTTCTTTATTTGATTTATCGCTAAAATATTCTGATGAATCGCTGGTCAAATCGATCACAAAGCTCTCGATAGAATCACACACACGTTTATGTCAAAGATTATGAAGTAACGCTGTCAAAAAAAAATGACGGAATAAAATAGCATCACGAATAAAATAGATTTATATTCAAATATATTCGTACATCACTAATTTTCAATGACAATACAGATTCGATGAGAAAAAAATATGACAGCAATCTCGACGCAGTACAGAATTGACTATCGATTCTATGATTTTCCGTAATTAACTGGTGATTATTGAATATTTCATGATGAAATACAGTGAATGTCTGGTAAGACTTGATGCTTCGTGATTTGGAATAATGTTCAGTGAGACTCCGTGACAGAACCTTGAGAAAAATTGAGAAAACGGTTTGTTTACATAGTCCACAATTTCTATTGACGGCGAGTAAAGAATGGATTAAAGCGATGAAGAGTGAAATAGAATCACTGAAAGAGAACAAGGTCTGGGAAATGTGTGAATTGCCCAAAGATAAGAAGGCATTACCGTGCAAATGGGTGTATAGGCTCAAGAGAAACCCAGATGGTTCTATCGAAAAATACAAAGCTCGCCTAGTAGTGAAAGGCTTTAAGCAGCGAAAAGGTATCGACTACGATGACACCTACAGTCCAGTAGCAAGGATGGCCACAATAAGATCCTTGATAAGTGTGGCTGCTACTGAGAAGATGTATCTCACTCAGTTTGATGTCACGACGGCATTCCTGTATGGAGAACTGAACGAAGAGATTTACATACAACAACCTGAAAGTTTTGAAGATGGCACAAAGAGAGTTTGTCGTCTGAAGAGAAGCCTTTACGGACTAAAACAAGCACCCAGGTTCTGGAACTATAAATTTCATGAAGTCCTGATGGAAATGAAGTTTGAACAAAGCACCTCAGATCCATGTCTATACACAAAGAAGGTAGGAGGAAAGAAAATAACACTCACCCTTTATGTGGACGATGGACTGGTAGCTGCAACAGACAAGCAGTTAGCAGATCAATTCCTGAAAGAACTGAGAATGAAGCTGAAAATTACGACGAAGCCCGCATCATTCTATTTGGGAATGCAGATTGAACGCCTAATAGATGGCACATTGGTTATAAACCAAAAGGCATATACCGAGAAAATCCTGGAGCGATTCGGTATGGCAAAGTGCAACCCCGTATCGACTCCCACGGAAATATCTGGCAAATACGTTAAAGAAGAGGAAGAAGAAAACGAAGTAGAGAAGACCTCGTTTCCTTACCGAGAGGCCGTCGGAGCCTTATCATACCTAATGGTATCGACTCGCCCAGATATAGCTCACGCGGTTGGTGTAGCATCTCGTAAGCTAGAGAATCCAACAAGAGCTGACTGGAACAAAGTGAAGCGCATACTACGTTACCTGAAAGGTACAGCGTCATTGGGGATTCAGTACAAACCCAGTGCTCAGACCGGCGCCCTAGAAGGATTCAGTGATGCAGATTATGGAGGTGACGCATCTACTGGAAGATCTACTACTGGAGTAGTGTGCCGCTATGCAGGAGCACCAGTATCATGGCTCAAAAAGAACTGAGAAAGAAGGACAAATTCAGGAGCACATAAAAAAATCTAGACGTATTTATGTATTCGGAGGGGCACAATGCACAGGACTATCAATGATTTTGAGAAAACTACGATCCAATAACAAAGGGGAAAAATATGAAATTATTTCTTTCATCAAACCTGGTGCTTCAGCAGAAGAAATACGAAAGACAATGAATATATTTTCATTTACAAGTGAAGACAAGGTTATTATATCTATTGGAGAAAATGATGCCAATCCTACAAATATTATGCTTGAACTGGGTCATATTATAAATGAACTGAAGAATATTAATATCCTCATAATGGGAGTAGGACAAAATTACTACTTAAACGAGAATCAAATTAATTACATGTTTAGATTAATATGTGAAAATAAACCAAACTGTTCATTTGTTAATGTAAGCTCAAACAATGCTCCCCGAAACCAATTTAAAAAGTACATTGCCACATTATTAAACACTGCCATTGACCAAATCGATTATGATGATAAATTTTTAAGTTACAATAAAAGAAAATTTAGTCATAACACGAGCCAAAATAAACTGAGCTCAAAGCAGATAGCAAAAAAGGGCACAATACCATATTATTTTAAGGCAATTAAACAAGATGCAAAGCAAAATAAAAACAAAATTAACACGAGCCAAAATAAACTGAGTTCAAAGCAGATAACAAAAAAGGGCACAATACCATATTATTTTATGACAATTAAACAAGATGCAAAGCAAAATAAAAACAAAATAAAAACTGTTGACTCTAAACCCCAGCCATGTACTAGTAATAATGTAAAGAAGCTTTTTCGAGACTAACAACTCTAACTTTATTATCCTACACCAAAACATAAATAGCATAACTAACAAGAAAGAAATTTTTGAATTGACTTTGTGCGAACTGTCCGAATCTGGAAAAAGTCCAGATGTAATTTGTTTGACTGAAACATTTGTAACATGCGGAAACGAAAAAAATATAAAACTACATGGTTATGAGAGGGCTTCATCTTTTTGCAGGGTTAAAAAAGGCAGAAACAGTAGAGGTGGTTCCTGCATTATGGTAAAATCTGGGACTAACTTCAGTGATTTACAAATTACTAAGGACATAGCAAAAACTTATTATTTTGAATGTTGTGGTATAGACCTTAAAAAGCTTAATACAATAGTAGTATGCGTTTACAAAACGCCAACTATTAACAAAAAAAAGACAGATGATAAGGAATTTTTAAACAATTTAGAACTTTTATTGTATAAGTTGACCGAAAGATATAAAAAAAAGAAAATCATTATCACAGGGGATTTTAACATTAATATTTTAGAAACTAATAATACTACTAGACATTTAAAAGACATTGTTCAAAACTACAACTTCAATTTTCATATAAAGGAAGCAACCAGACGGAAGTCATGTATCGATCATATACTAAGCAATATAAAAGATGCCAAAGGATATGTGCTACCGTTAGGACTTTCTGATCATGAAACATCACAAATAGTAACGTTTTATGTCAGAAATAAACAGTCTTTGCCAAAATCGGTCTATGCATACAAAAGAGACTACTCACAAGAAAACACCGAAAAATTTAAAAGTTGTCTCAGAAGCCTCTCTTTCTCTGATGTTTTCGAGAAAAAGGACTTAAATACAGCTTTCGACTTATTCCATGATACTTTTACCCTCTTTTATAACTTATGCTTCCCAACAATCAGAGTAAAAGTTAATACGCATAAAAAACAAAAATGGTTTTCTAAGGGACTCCAAACTAGTTGCAAAACTAAACGAGCTCTTCGATTTAAGTTCTACAAGAAAAAGTCTAGTGAAAACAAAAAAAAATACGAGTCATATTCTAAATTATTAAAAAAGTGTCTGGTTCAGTCACAAAAGATGTCAAATAATAAATATGTTAGTGAAAGTACGAATAAATGCAGGGCTGCTTGGAATGTAATAAAAAATGAATCTGAGATGTTGCCACTTCCAACTCAAACAATAGACTATATTGAACATGAAGGCAAGACTATACAGGATCCTGACAGTATTGCTACGACATTTAATAACTATTTTATTGAATTGACTAATAGGGTAAATCACAATTTAAACTTGACCAACACAAATAATATAATTCAGAACACTATATTTCTTAATCCATACAATGAAGGTGACATAATTAAAATGATATCATCATTGAACAATACAAATTCTGAGGGATTTGATGGTATAGCAACAAAAATATTAAAAGCATGTAAAATTGAAATTTCTTCTGTATTAACTTATCTCATAAACCTATCTTTGGAGACTGGTTGTTTCCCTGAAAAATTAAAAATGTCTATTGTGAAACCCTTATTCAAAAAGGGAGAGAAATCTGAAATAGGAAATTATCGTCCCATCACACTCACACCAGTTCTCTCAAAGTTATTTGAAAAAGCCATGTACAATAGGCTGATACATTTTTTTGGCAAATATAAAATTTTAAAACAAGAACAACATGGCTTTCAGAAACAAAAATCAACAACACTCGCTGCTTTTAAACTTATTAATGGTATAACCCGTAACGTAGATATCCAAAACTTTACAACAGTGTTGTTCTTCGATATGTCTAAAGCCTTTGACTTTGTCTCACATAAATTACTGCTATCCAAGCTCGAAAATTATGGAATAAGAGGTCCAGCGATTCGTTGGCTGAGAACCTATCTAGAAAATAGAGAACAATGCGTGGAGATAAGCAGACTAATAAAAAACGAAATCAAATGTCATAGATCAGAGTTGAAATACAATAAATTCGGTGTCCCTCAAGGAAGTGTGCTTGGCCCACTTCTATTCTTAATTTATATTAACGATCTTCCTGAGATAACTAATCAAAAATGTATTTTATTCGCAGATGACATTTCTTTGATTGTTACTTATAAGAAAAACTTTGCTAATACTATTAAACATGAATCTGACATTAACAATACCGTGTTATCGGTAATTAATTGGCTTAATTATAATAATTTGCAAGTGAATTTGAATAAAACAATGTACATTAATTTTAATGATTATAGAAATGACATAAATTTAAACATTAATCATAAAGGACAAATTCTAAAGGAGGCTAATAATGTGACATTTTTGGGTATTGTTATTGATAAAGATTTAAATTGGAAAGAACATATGCTTAAAATATGCTGCAAATTAAATAGATTTGTTTTTGTGTTAAATAAACTACGTAAGACAGCTTCTCTTTGTACTGCTCTAACGGCCTATCACGGATATGTTGAGTCTGTTCTTAGATACGGACTTATTATTTGGGGGAATGGAACGGACTTTCAGAAAGTGTTCATAGCACAAAAAAAATGTGTCCGTGCGATATGTGGTATAGCACCAGACCAATCATGCAAGCCTTATTTCAAGGAATGTAATATACTCCCATTGCCGTGTCTATACATTTTTGAAATTTGTAAGTTTGTGAAACTGCATTTGGACTTATTTACAAAAGCAAGTGATTTTTACCAAAGAAATACTAGGAACCCTGACAGACTAGTGGTTGACTTTACACCCCGGACAACATTGTACCAAAAAAATTGTTCATATATGGCCATAAAAATCTACAATGGCATCCCTGATAACCTCAAGTCATTGCCAATTAATCAATTTAAAAGTAATCTTTTTAAATGGTTGCAGGGACATTGTTTCTATTCAATAAAAGAATTTAGGGAAGTTTGTAATTATAATCATACTTAGTTATTTAAAAAGAGGCATTGTAAAACATAATTAGTAATTGTATTTAATTGTAAATAATTTGTTGACAAGATTATCATTAATTTAAGTATTTGCATGCTATAACACTAGCTGATTAAGGCGTTCTTTTGTACACTCCTAATAACCTATGTACCCTTATCACAGCAAATAAATATTTTCTTTCTTTCTTTCTTTCTTTCAGCCAAAGACAAGCTTCAGTAGCCCTGTCGACAACAGAAGCAGAGCTAGTGGCTGCCAGTGAAGGAGCTAGAGAGCTTCAGTGGCTGATAAGGATATTTAAGGACATTACGAAGCAGAAGTGTGTGCCTAGCCTCAGTGTCGACAACGAAGCGGCAGTACGATTGGCACATAACCCTGAGTTCCACAAGAGAACAAAACATATAAGAATCAGACATTTCTATGTTAGAGAACTTGTGGCTGAAGGAGCTATCATAGTAAAAAGGATTAGCTCTGTGGACCAGGTAGCTGATATTATGACCAAGGGTCTACAGCGAGCCAATTTTTTAAGGCTGCGCTCCGAACTAGCCTTGAGTTAGAGGGTGTGTTAAAGGAGATTCATTGGAGGAGGGACTCCTTTTGGAATACTACTGGCATCTCAACACTATAACCGGAGCATTGACAGCTTGTTTATATATTCGATAAGAAAATGTCTTTACTGAATGTGTTATAAAAAGTCTAAATTAAAATACTTTGTTATTTAATCCTCGTCTTTATTCTGCTGCATAAAATATTCATAATACTTTTTTACTCTTCCCTAGTTGCTGGATAGATGGCGCTGAACTTAGTAAGTTACTGCAAGGAACGGAACGTCACATAATTTTTTGATTATTTCACTTGGATGTAATTTTGAGATCGTAAAACGTACATAAAAAAGTAATTAATGTCATTGTCACATCACATCACAATGACATTTTGAAAATAAATAAATAATAACAACAAGAAAAAAGAAAAAAATATTTAGCAGTCTTTTTATGAGTTTTCTACGCCAGAAAGAAAATGTCCCAAGAGAAAAAGAAGAGAAGTCTGTGCCTCGTGGATTTGTGTAAAAATGAAGCCATACATCTTTTTCTTAAAGATGAAAGTCGTAAAGCGCAATGAGTACAAGCCATCGTACATTTTAAACATGGATGGACATAACAAAGCATTCGCACATATGCTCAGCACACATGTCAGTCAACCAACGAGCGTATGTGACGTGACGTGACGCAATGTTTTTTTTTTTCCAATCGTTTTGGCTTTGGCACCTAGTAACGTAGTCAGTTCAACGCCATCTACAGAGCTCTTGGAAACTATGTTTTTTTTAATACTCAAAAAGAAAACCTCTCATTCATTTACTTTCATTGCACCGTACCTTGAATAATAAACCTGAAACTATGAATTTATCTCGACTAATACACAAATAACTAATAAAAAGCCATAGCTTTCGCCGTTTCGCGGGCATTTGACGTTTCTCTATACCTGTCGCCTCAGTGGCGCCACCTGACGTCGATAGTAGAACAGACCACATTTTTTGGAACATCGGAAAGTATACTTAACCTACATAATCCTACCAAGATACAATAACACCTACGGAACGCGAACTTGGGAGTACCTACTACCTAAAATTCTAAACGGCATACCTGACAAAATACAAAATGATCTAAACAGAAATACAAACAAACATAAATTAATTTTAAAACCTACTACAACATTCTTATAGGTAGCCCAAACCAATATTAAGTAAAATTGCCATCAAAGACTGGATTCAACATTTAACATTTAAGGAAACCGAGGATTTGCTCGACCCTCTAATCTTCCAAATTATAAAATAAATATAGCGAGGTATATTATACTATTAGTTCTATTATATACAAACACATCTTCACAAACACAACGCATTCATCCTCACACTTCACACACATACCATTCACACATTACTCACCCTCATTCTCAAATTCATACCTTTTTCTTCTATTTGTTATTCTACATAGTTTGCCTAATTAATTAATTCATCTTCTTTTTTGGAAAAATTAAAACCTAATGGTAATACTAACCTACTAACCCACTAATATGATATTATAAGATTTCTATGTACCTACTAACCACAAAATTCAAAATTCAAAATTCAAAAAGTTTATTTTGCAAAGTAGGTATATATAATACACGTTTCACAAGTCAAATTTTAATCTTATAAAAATATATGTAATAAAATAATAAATGTACATGAACTACTTAGATTAAATGTTTTTTTAAATTTATGTAGCAATATATATACGATTAAAATTATAGGTAAAATATTATTATACAAGATGAAATCCAATCAACCGCCCGAACCCATACCGGAGACCCGGCCAGGGACCAGGAACAGGTTCAATGATCACCAACCGAGCCCCCAGCACGAATCCAGGCAGCCGACCAAATCCCATCCTATATACTACATAGTAATAGGTTACATATATAAATACATGCCTACCTCCGCCCATTCGATTAGTCTTGCTAAGAAGAACGGGCAAGAAACTTGGCAAGATCATGTCTTTTTTTTTTAACATAAACTTATACTATACATCAAATTACTTATATCTACTTTAACCAAGGGATAAGAAAATACAAGACAGCAGGAATTCAGGTTAATGAAAAAAGAAAAACATATATATCTTTGCCTACCTGTCTCATATAGTCTATTTCCTTTTACAGTCTGTAATTAATTAATGTTAACTCTTAAGAGGAATCAAAAGTTAGGAAATTATATTAATTAATTAAATTATTACCTACTTTCATTAAAATCAGTATCACTATAACACCATGCTTCACCATCATCCAAATATTCATTTATTTTATAATATGCCTTTTTCAGTAGGCCCTGCTTAATATACTGTTTAAACTTATTCTCTGACAAAGTAAGGACCTCCTTTGGAAGTTTATTGTAAAATCTTATACCATGTCCTACGAAAGAGGTACTCACTTTGGCGAGTCTGATTTTTGGAAAAGCCAGTTTATACTTATTTCTGGTTTCCTTACAATGTTGCTCACCAAGCCTTGGGAGAGACTCAACATTTTTTCTGACATATCTAAGGACTTGGTAAATATATTCACAAGGAACAGTTAATATATTAATTTCTTTGAACTTTTCTCTTAATGAATCCCGGTGCTTCATATTATAAATAGCCCGAATTGCTCTCTTCTGCAAAACAAAGACTGCGTCTGTATCCGCGGCTCTACCCCATAACAGCATGCCGTATGACAAAATGCTGTGAAAGTAACTAAAATAGACTAGTCTAGCAGTATCTACATCAGTAATTTGCCTTATGCGTCTAACAGCGTATGCGGCCGAACTAAGTCTACCACATAGGGCTTCTATGTGGGAACCCCACTGAAGACGAGAGTCTACCGTAATGCCCAAAAACTTAGTTTCGTTAACTAACTCCAGCTTGGACCCCTGCAAAAGCAAATTACAATCCACTTGAATTACATTTGGTAACGTGAATTTTATACATTTCGTCTTTTTTGCGTTTAAAACTAAATTATTTACAGTAAACCAATCAAGCACTAGTGATAAAGTTGTATTCGCGTCGTCAAGGATATCTTTACGTCTATTAACTTTAAAAATAAGTGACGTGTCGTCTGCGAATAGTACTATCTTAGTTAAGTCTTTAATTAAATAGGGAAGGTCATTTATGTAAATTAAAAACAGCAAGGGCCCCAATATGGAACCCTGCGGGACACCCATTTTAACTAATGCTCCACATGATTTTACCCCGTTAATGTCTACCTTTTGAATACGATCACTAAGATACGACTTCATTAACGCCAAAGATTTGCCCCTCACTCCGTAGTGATCTAATTTACATAAGAGTGTTTCATGATTAACGCAATCGAAGGCTTTCGAGAGGTCACAAAATACACCAAATGCATCCTGCTTTTCTTCCCAAGCATCAAAAATATGCTTAACTAAAGCAACTCCTGCATCTGTGGTTGACCTCCCTCTAGTGAATCCATACTGTTCACAGTGAAGCAATTTATTTAAATTAAAATGAAATAACAATTGATTAAAAACAATTTTTTCAAAAACCTTACTCAAAACCGGTAAAACTGACACAGGTCTATAGTTTGATGGGTCACCGTTGTCGCCTGATTTAAAAAGGGGGATCAATTTACTAAACTTCATTAAGTCAGGAAAGACACCATCATCTACACATTTATTAAAAATTAATGCCAAATAAGGAGCTATTAAATCAATAACAGAACTTATAACTTTCACAGATAAGCCCCATAAGTCCTCGGTTTTTTTCAAGTTAAGCGATTTAAATGCTTTAATTACAGTTAATGAATTAATATGTTTAAAAGCAAATACAGAAAGACACTGCGGTACGTTATCTATTAAAAGATCCTGCGCAAGCCCAGGGCTTGAATTTAAATCTTTAGTTGTTAAGGAAGGAATTTCAGTAAAGAATTGTTCAAAGGCATTCGCAACCTCTTTATCTCCCGTAACGACTTCATTGTTAATACTTAACTTAAGCTCGTTATCACGTTTCTTACTTTTCCCAGTTTCAGTATTTATGATGTTCCATACTGTTTTTACTTTGTTATCGGACCTTTTAAGTTTTTTATTCAAGTAGATACTTTTTGCTTTTAAACACACCAATTTAAAGATGCGTGAGTAATTTTTCATGAATTCAGTAAATTTAACATTATTATTGTAGGACTTTTTGTCGTATAATTCGTATAAATGATTTCTGCTTTTGTAAATACCTGGAGTCGCCCAGTCACTGAAGGTGATTTTACTTTTGTTAGAAAGTTTTTGCATCTTAAACGTATTTTCGAACTCTTTGGAGACTATGTTGAAAAGGTCTGTAAAGAGAGCGTTTGGATCGTCTTGGAGAAGATTAAAATGTGCTAATTTAACTTCTAGGTTTGCTTTGAAACAATCTACTTTGTGAGTTGTAATAGGCCTGCAAAAAGCTTTTTTGGGCAATTGATTTACGCTTTGTTTAATGGTTATAGTTTGGCCACTGTGATCGGACTGCAAGCGGTTGATTACTTTATTGTCTGAATATTCGCAATCACAGAATATATTGTCGAGGCATGACGCAGTATCCCGAGTAATTCGAGTAGGTTCTAAGAACACATTAGACAAATTAAATGATTTGAATAAATGTATTAATTTTGAGCGCATAATCGATTTTTCTAGTAAATCTACGTTAAAATCTCCACATATAATAACTTTTTTCTTGGAATCAAATAATAATTTTAAAACCTCTTCCATTGCTTTTTCAAAAATGTTGTAATCTTGTCCTGAGGGTCGGTAAACACAGAGGATAATATATATACTCATTTCTATGCAAGCTAATTCAATTTGATGTTCTACAGAAAGTTTTACTATGTCTTTTCTTTCCTTTGCTTTTATATTATTTTTTACAAGAATCATGGATCCACCTTTTTGTATTTTTAATCTATTGTAGCAGCTAAGAACACTAAAATTATTCACATTAAACTGCATATTATGTTCATGTAGATGGTGTTCGGTTACACACAAAATATCTGTTTTTGATTCCTCTAAGAACAACTCGATTGAAAGTATTTTGCCGAGAAAGCCGCCTTGTATATTTTGATGTACCACCTTTAATACAGGCAGCCCTCCCGTTGTCTTCAATTCTAAAAAGAATTTTTTACAATTTTGTTAGTACTTGTACTAACCGTGTCAATAGGGACAAAATTATGTAAATAATTAACATTACAAATACCATCAATTATAACAGGTATTGGAAAATTTCCTGTTACACACTTTGTAACAGATTCACTACATTCTAAAATGCATGCTAACTTAGTAGCTAATTGTTTTTTATAATAATTTGCAAGGTACAAAGTACCTTCTGTCAAAAAAAAATTACGAATGTGTATATTCGTTTTAAAGTATTGCACTTTGTCACTGTGACACGCTGAGTAGTTGTGCATGCACATATTCAAATTATATAAATTAGTTTTTTGTGACCCTGTAAGTAATTCTGAATAAGGGAATTCACAAATAATGATTTTTTTAACCCTAAGCTGTAACATTAGCTCGAGATATTTAATAAGGTCACTTTGTGTGATACCTGTACTATTTCCTATCAACAGAACAATTGTTGTATTTAATTTATATTCCATTTTAAGCAAACATTCCTGTTTGTATTTTTCTGTAAATAATTATTACGCTAACACTTTGATCTGTATAATTTATAATATAAGAGGAGAAACTGGTTCCTGAATCTCAGTATTAACTTTTTGGGAGCCAGTTGCTTTACAACAATTGTGACTTTGTGTATGAAAATAAATACTTTTTATGTTTTTTATGTTATGTTAATAGATGCTATATATATGTATACATAAAATCTTAATATTATGAATAAATCTTTAAATACATTTTTAAGCATTATTATTATACAGAGTGGAAAAAATTTAAGGGCCCTGGAGAGGAACTACCTTAAATCCTTTAGTTAGCTCATTTTACTGAAAGAAAACATTCTTTTATTTTTTAAAAGAAACAAAACTGCATTTTAAGATATTCTGAAATTCGCTTGTCTCACCCGGGAATCGAACCAACTAAAAATTAAAAAAACAAACCCTTACTATTTTATTATACGAATCGGTAGGATTATTGTTCAGGAAAAATTTTTTCTTATAAACATTTGGTCTTACACTCATCTGTTGTACGAGATACCCATGTACGAGATACCCATGAAATGAAATATTTATTACAAGTTCTTTATTAACAATACCTAGTACTGTTCACTTGTAACAAGTAAATGACACGTTATAATTTTCTTACCTCTCTTACCTCTCTTACATCCAAAGACATCGTATCAAGTACAAGCTTGCTAATGTTATTTATCTTAAGTACCTTGTTGACTACTTCAATAAGAAAATCGTTAAATGGTCATAATAAATCTATGCACAGCACAATTCCTTCTTGCACTAGGCGTACTGAAGAATAGTTTAAAAAGGGAACGTATTTTTTTTTGCAACGTCGAGCAACAAATTTGAAGTTCGATCGATAACTATCGATAAAAGTCTTCGTTCGAATTTCAAATTTTGGTTTGTTTTGCTTTCATTCCGTGCTGTCATTGTGTAATAATGGCGTATCATTATTACTTTACAAGTGAACAGTACTAGGTATTGTTAATAAATAACTTGTAATAAATATTCAATTTCATGGGTATCTCGTACAACAGATGAGTGTAAGACTAAATGTTTATTAGACAAATTTTATCCTGAACAATAATCCTACCGATTCGTATAATAAAATAGCGAGGCTTTATTTTTTTATTTTTTATTGGTTCAGTTTCCGGGTGAGACAAGCAAATTTTAGAAGATCTTTGGATGCAGTTTTGTTTCTTTTAAAAAATAAAGGAATGTTTCCTTTAAGTTAAATGAGCTAACTAAAGGATTTAAGGTAGTTCCCCTCCAGGGCCCTTGAATTTTTTCCATCCTGTATATATATGAGGTGGTAGAGCTGATGCCGGGCTCGACTGTGGAGGTACCACCATCTTACTTGAAAACCCCCCGAAGTAATTCGGGGGAGAATAAGAGGACAGCTCACAGGCAAAAAACCAGGAGGCCCACCATGCCTGGGACCGATGGATGGCGGTATATCCATCCCTAATAGCAGGGCCTTATATGGAACAGACTGGTGAAGGGCAGCGGCGTCACTGGTGCGAGGGTTCCGGCACCGCGCTCACCAACCCGCCTGCCCAGCGTGTGTGAGTATATATGGGCAATTCTTCCAGAATGACCGCCGGGAGTGGCAAAGTCCTGGAAAGGCTTATGTCTAACAGTGGACGAACTAGGCTGATGGATGGATATTATTATATCTAAAAAAATATTGTAAAACCTAATTTTATACCTCACCTAACATTGTATCGAGCTAAGATGATCTCAACACAAGATGGATAAACCCTACGAGGTTTTTGTCATGTGTTACTTGTGCACCTATACAGGTGTAATCGTTAAGTGTGACCAGGCGATTATTCCGTAACTATTAAAGATATCAAAAAAATATTAACTGATATCGTAAGTACGTTACCTAATCAGTAAAATGACATCAATCACTTTTTGAAAATCAAACGAGAAGTATCCAAAATTTTGACATTAAACATTCCCATTTAGTATGAGATTAGTAGAAAGGGTTTAGTTTCCTTATTTTAAGTCATTTTACCTTAGTAGTAGTCATTTAACCTTAATCTCATTTTATGATTACGTATGATATGATAACGTCACGTGTAGATTATCGTCATCGTCATCTTTATCGTCATCGTCATCTTTATCGTCATCGTTATCGTCATCGCTATCGTCATCGTCATCTTTATCGTCATCGTCATCTTTATCGTCATCGTCATCTTTATCGTCATCGTCATCTTTATCGTCATCGTCATCTTTATCGTTATCGTCATCGCTATCGTCATCGTCATCTTTATCGTCATCGTCATCTTTATCGTCATCGTCATCTTTATCGTCATCGCTATCGTCATCGTCATCTTTATCGTCATCGTCATCTTTATCGTCATCGTCATCTTTATCGTCATCGTCATCTTTATCGTCATCGTTATCGTCGTCGTCATCTTTATCGTCGTCATCGTCATCTTTATCGTCATCGTCATCTTTATCGTCATCGTCATCGCCATCGTGTTCGTCGTCGTCGTTTTCAATGCAAGTATTCGCGCCAAATAACAACTTGGCAGCCATGCATACCAAATAACTATTACCTAATCACTAAGGAAATTACGGTCTGCATGAAGAACACCTTTCTTTGTATGAACAACTGAACTAATATTCTGAAGGCCTTACACGTATACAATATTCTTTTGAATATGATAATTAGCCATTAAAGAACACGGCAATGACAGCAAATTATTTTATTAAATTTTAAACAACCGTAACTTAATAAATTAACTGTCGCTTATGCTATGTAGTCACAGATATGAGTACTTAAAAAAAAATAAAAAATATATATCGTCACGACATGAATCCCCGAGGGGGTGTCAGAAGTGTTCCGGGTGTGAACTGTGAAATGCAAGTTACAGTCCACACCCGCGTTTTACCTACGATTATTACGTCCCAACGTGAATGATTACGTTATACAAGGTGACTTTTTCATCATCGTCCAAATTCATACTGTAGGCTTGATAAGTGATCAGTATCTTGGATCAGTAACAATTTTTGTAAAATTCGTAAAATGAAATTTCAGCTTCCCATAGAAATTCAGTTCCAGTCCCGAGTGAATCAATATAGGGAGTCGAAATTTCATTTTACGAATTTCACCAAAATTGTTATTGATCCATGATACTGATCACTTACTAAGCCACCAGTATGAATTTGGACGATGATCAAAAAGTCACCTTGTATAGAAACGGAAATGAAGGTAACAAACAAGCAGACTCTCTGGCTGAACTAGCATCCCACATGGAAATAACGACACAGGGCACAAACCTGTGTCGACCATCATCAGAAGCAATCTTTTTCAGGGGTGAACTGCGAAAACACACTCTGACTGTACACAACAAAACATGGACAGAACGGAACGACTGCCGGTTGTCAAAACTAATGATACCGCAGTCATACTTTATATTCTCTGCCGCAGTCGAATCCCATCCCACTAATATTATAATCCCACTAATATTATAAATGCGAAAGTTTGGATGGATGGATGGATGTTTGTTACTCCTTCACGCCGAAACTACTGAAACGGTTATGATGAAACTTTGCACAAATGTAGTTCTAGACCTGAAATAGGACATAGGCTACTTTTTATCCCATCAATCAGTTCCCATTGGAAGGCAATGGGGTGTCAAGTTCCTATAGAAAAGTGATATAGTGTTGGTCCTTCACGCTATTGAATATTAGTGGGATGGGATAGTGACACAAATTTTATTCGAGAACCTCTGTCGCCACTATTTGGAATAACTTAGTATTACCTAGTTAGTAAACATACGCGGCGCACACATAGATTCACCCGTCTTCATACAGCCAAGATAACGCCGTATTTCTATGAAGCTTAGATGTAAAATACCAAACACGTCATGGCACTGTGCCAATGTGTGTCAAGAGCTATGACCAGCGGCCGCACTATGACACAATTAGGTCTGTGTTGATAATGTTTGAAAAATATACATTGCGGCGTTAATATTCTAACTCAATGTGTGACACTCTTTATAACCTGCAATGGACAAAATATTGTCTAATTTCAACGCTACTCGCTACAACGCTAAATATTTCATGGTAAAGTTGAAATTGTATTTACCACAAGGTTTATTCTGTAAATATCACAGTAAATACATGTTTAAATGACTTACGAGTGAAATGAAATTCATTTAGATATCTTATTCGCGTTATTTGAAGAGTAAGAACAATTTGCCACGCTGCAATACACCATTTTTACAATATGTTTGTTTTTAACGCGTTTGGTTGCGAAATGAGAGGCCCGTGGGTTATGTCTTGACGTATTGATCATATCGGTGCGTCCACGGCTTTCATGGCCTTTCTATTCCTATTAATAGTTCTGTGTAAATGCTAGTGATTGTTGGCACTTGGTGGAATTTATAAAACATTGTTTAAAAAAACACTTGTCCTTATCCACATATTATAACTTTATTATGCCCGACCGGTTTCGCTGTAATGCATTTTCTAGGACCTTTTACACATCCTAACTAACAAAGAAATAATTTATACTAGCATATTATAACTTTATTAAACATGGTTCTAGTATAAATTATTTCTTTGTTAGTTAGGATGTGTAAAAGGCCCTAGAAAATGCATTACAGCGAAACCGGTCGGGCATAATAAAGTTATAATATGTAGATAAGTACAAGTGTTTTTTTAAACAATAGTTCTGTGGTTTGTACTACGATTACCTACTCTATAAATATACTTACTCTGCAGAAACTTAATGACCGAAGCGAAAGGAGATGGTCAGAATCGGCCTTAACCGCGTACATGAAATAAAATACTATAATTTCTGTTAGATTTACTCGTAGCTAGATTCACTTTCATAATAACACGGACACACATATTAATAGTAGTTTATGCTACAAGGGCGCAAAGGAATAAATTACGAGGACGATTTAAAACACGAGCGTAGCGAGTAATTTATTGCTTTTACGCCCGTGTATCATACTACATTTTTCAATGCATAGTGTGAGGAAATGAAAACAAATATAATCTTGTGAACTTTAAATTATAATTGGCTCAAAAGGACTGTATCCATAGCCGTTAAACGGTGTAAAAAAAGTATAACGTCTATGGTACACAGGAAAGACTGCAGGTTAGCCAACCATTATAAATAAATTAAAAAAATAATAATATTAAAGCCCTAGGGCAAAATAATCGACTTTCTGTTCGGTTTTGATGCATAAAAAGTGGGCCTTTACGAGCACATGCATTGAAAAATAATATAAGTACTTAATGTCGCAGCCAGTCATGAGAGCGAACACCGAACGAAACGAAAGGGCGCCATCTACCAAATAGTCCACAAACTACGCTTCCAGCGTGCTTTGATAGAGTCATGCTCATGCGTGACGCAATCGGCAGTCACAGCTTTTTATTTCACGATTCATGCTTTTCTTCTGGATTCTGATAGAGATTACATTACTACTGACATTTGAGCATGACCCTTTTAAATATATCAGAATCATCGTGAAACATTGTTACAACTATGAACGTTTCAAACGCGCTTAAGTTTATTTTCGCAATGCCATATGAAAATAACCTCAAAATAAAAACGATTTATCATAAAAAGTTATTAAAAGATGGTGTCCGTTTTAAATGGATAGTCAAACCGTGTTATTCTGAATTTATTCTTTATCATTGACCACAATATATTTGTGTACACTCTTAAGGCATTTTGCTTATGGGGAACTGACCGTCTCCATTGAATGCTGTGTTGCAGCTGATGCCAGAAAGATTTAAGGCTCAAAAAAAAAAATCATTTTTGAAGTATTATTCAATTATATTCCTCATAAAGAGCATAATATTACAATGTATGAATCTAACTAAAAGGTAATAAAATATTGTAGACTACATTTGCTGCGTAGAGTTTCCGTTCCAGGTGTTGTTTTCATCGTCAGAGCTCCTGTCTCCGTTGAGTCGGTGAATGTTGGTGCGGGGCCGGTATCTGTGACAATGTATACTCATTATTTATTTTATACTACACCTGCTCGGAAAGTACCTTCTTACTTTTTTGAAAACAATGCAGAAAATACGTCATTACTGTCATACAAATATGCGGGCGGAAAAAGTGTATGAAAATTCATTGTTAACGTGCTTCAGCGGGAAGAAAAAGTATATGCAAATCCATTGTTAACGTGCTGTTTTTTTTTTAAACAACATAAAGAATGAGCAAGTGGCCAAGTGGCCAGTATTATTTTGCGAACTCGTACATAAAACTCGAAAAATGATACTGGCCACTTGCTTTTGATGTACATGATAAAAAATAAAAAGGAAATAAAAAGTGACAATCGCACGCGAGTCAGTCGGTTTCTTTTAGTGTATCTTGATTAAAAGTAAAATTTTTACTATTTCCTCGCAGGTGTAGTATAAAGCACTATGTATCACTCGGGAGAAAGTGCGATTCCCAACCCGTGTGTATTGAGGCCCTTGGCGAAACACCCTCGTTGGTAATCTTCCCCTTTCTTCCCTCGGTGAACAATGTACTATTTTTATTTTATTTATTTATTATTTACATTTATACTACACAATCTTCACAGGCTAACCTAATGCGATTGGTAACAAATTACATTTAAAGCAGTTTTTGCGAACTCAGTCAGAGAACAACTAAAAAAATCGATATCCGTTAAGTTGTCGATTCTGTTGAAAAGATGGAGTGCCTTTACAACAGGTGACTCTTTAAGAACATTAGTGCGCGCATGCTGCACGCAAAACAACTTATGATTTCTCACGCGAAGATAGTTATCCGGCACAAACAGCTTCAAGGACGCATAGACTAAGTATTACTTCGTATAGACTAGCAGTTCCCACACATCAGTTCCATCCATCCATCCATCCATCCATCCATCCATCCATCCATCCATCTATCCATCAGCCTAGTTCGTCCACTGCTGTACATCAGCCTTTCCAGGACTTTGCCACTCCCGGCGGTCATCCTGGAAGAATTACCTATACTCACACACGCTGGGCAGGCGGGTTGGTGAGCGGGGTTCATCATCATCATCATACATCAGTTTGTAGCCACAAAAAAGTTTAAAATTTTAACGAAATATAGATGCCGTTGCTAAATCCTCTAACGAACACTATGTTAAGAAAGATCGATTACCGAAAGCGTAAACATATTGTGTTGAGTGAGTCACAATAACAACTTACCCTGCGTTCCGAAATAGAATTATTTCGCTAAAATCGATTACGAATGAATGAGGTGAATGGCTAATAATCCATGAGTGAAGCAAATGCGTTCATTCATTCGTATGACTTTCGTGGCTCATGCGACGGAGGTGAGGCGATGTGAGCGTTGAACGGAATGGAATGTCAAAAATTGTTTTCGCTCCATTATTTCAGCAGTTCAGATCAGACAAACCATAGTATATGTTTTATTCGGCCATGAGAGAAACAAATGAAAAGTCATGTGGAACTCTTCGTCGAAAAGGAAGAATTTATATGTATATATATTTTTTCGTCGCTATCTGAGTCTACGTTAAAGAACAGTGCTACAAACTCTTCTTGTTCCATCACGAATCACGGCACTTTGACGAAATAAAATAAAATAATCGTATTGTATTCTGTGGTAAGAGGTTATGTTTAAGATATATCTTTTTAATGCGGTCCGAATCACAAGCTATCTTTCACATCGCTTGCTAGCTCACAAATTACGGACCAGTCATCGCTCAGACTTTAATTCATTCATAGCTTTTATCGATGTAATTCTATTTCGGACCGCAAGGTTAGCATAGTTTGGTTTCATTCATTCATTCATTCAGGTCATGCCTCTAGAACCGTTTAGGGGGCATAATATCTCACCTAAGAGTGCTAGGTGCTGGGCGGGGCGAGTCGCGGGCGCCGGCGGGGGTGTCCGCGGGCGCGGGGGCGGTCCCCCCCGCACCCCCGAACAGTCTCAACCTCACCCAAGACCACAGTTGTGTTGACGGCTCGTAGATCAGTGACGTGAACAGTTGCGACAGGAATGTCGCTATGAACGCTGGAAGAAAAGTAATTGTTTGTAAGTAAATATGAATTATTCATCTTAAGTTGGGCGCGACGGATCGCGTTCCCAAACGCAAAACTTATTATGGATTTTCTTATTTTTTAATAAAAAGGTATTAAATAGGTAGAAAAGCCCATTTGACATTATACTTTGCTCACCTAAGTGCCATACATAAATCTGATTTTTTTAATACTTTTTTATTAAAACGCGATTTGTCGCAACCACCTTAATTATAATTTTATATTTTTGGTGTATTTAAAAAAACTGCTGTTCTTAAGAACAGTTTAGCAGCCGCATTGTAAAAACCCCGCCTTTTTCTAATTAATCGAAACAGAACACTTAAATTCAAAATTCACTCAATAGTTATTCAACAAAACCTTATTACCTATTACAAAAATATTGAAGTCCTAATTTACAACAAACAATGGAAACTTTGCGATGGCAACGTACTCAATACATATGTAATAAGGTTTTGTTGAATAACTATTGAGTGAATTTTGACTGGTGACGGGCAGCGGCGTCACTGGTGCGAGGGTTCCGGCACCGCGCTCACCAACCCGCCTGCCCAGCGTGTGTGAGTATGGGCAATTCTTCCAGGATGACCGCCGGGAGTGGCAAAGTCCTGGAAAGGCTTACGTCCAGCAGTGGACGAACTAGGCTGATGGATGAATTTTGAATTTAAGTGGTCTGTTTCGATTAAAAAAGGCGGGTTTTTCACAATCCGGCTGCGAAAGAAAATCAAATTCTCTAAAGACCATAGATTTCCTAAACCAATTTCTTCAAGAAACATTAACGTCGGACTCTCAAAAAAGACCTAGGTTCAAATCCTTTCAGACAAGGATACACCAAAGATTTTTATTTTATTTTATGTATATATATTTGTATATTGACCACTTGCTGAACGGTGAAGAAAAACACTGGTAAGTAAACTTGCTTGCCCTAAAAAGTATATTTGTGCCCGAAACCTTCAAACCCAATCACGTAGGGACGTCAAAATCTCCGGTGAAAAGAGAGTGCACGAGTATTAGAGAAGAGTTACCGAAGTTGAACCCCGGTCTAGCCTCGCTGACGGCTCGGTTAGACCTCGGTAACACTAACAGAGCCGCACTCGGAGCTAGCTGCAGTTGTCGCAATGTAGCGGACCGGTCGGTCAGTTCTTGTATAGAGAAGAGTTACCTAAGTTGAACCCCGGTCTAGCCTCGCTGACGGTTCGGTTAGACCTCGGTAACACTAACAGAGCCGCGCTCGGAGCTAGCTGCAGTTGTCGCAATGTAGCGGATTGGTCGGTCAGTTCTTGACGAGGGAATGCCATCCATATGGCGAAGTTGATCATTGGTAGCTGGAAAAAAAATACAAAATTATAAGTCATAAGTAGACATCGGATTTTATGCATTTGCATATTTGCATATATTTGCATATGCAAATGCATATAGATAGATAGATAGATAGATAGATAAAACATTTATTCACTATTACAATACGTACACAATTCACATTCAACACAATTAAACATTTACATTAACAATAAAAGACACGGAACAAGTTTTAACAATAATAATAATGAGACAGATACTTAATTATGGACATATTACAATAGCAAAAGGGCTCCGACTCAGTATTTGCTGCAAAGATTCACAATGCAGCACTGATCATTCTGCCGGAACCGTAGAAGAGCTATATATAACCATATAACTCTCTAATTACGGCGTTAATGCATATTTAAGCCTTTTTTCCCAATGGTGCATATTTCGTTTAGTAGCGGGAGGTGCGTATAGGGATCTAGGTACGAAGACGTGTAGGGCGCGAGCGCAGTGGCTGAGTAAACTGACTGACCAATGCGTGCGTTTTGTCCAATGACGTCAGTTGATATAGAGAGGTCGTTTTCGGCGTACAAATTGATACTGGGTGACAAACGTCACAAATTTGCGCTCGAAAATTTGGAAAAATAATTGAATTGTCACAATAACTATGCATAATTTTAAGTATATTTCGCTGTTTTTGTACCGTCTTTAATTAAAATATATAAAAATAAAAATGGTTTTTTGATTTTGCATTGTGCATATTTTGGCTATATCAACAGTTTTTAGTGCATATTTCGGTCTTTTTAGTGCATATTTGTTACTTTGTTAGTGCATATAATCCGATGTCTAGTCACAAGCATTTAACCCTCTGATATGGATAGGGCAGACATGTTTGCTAGTACGCGCACACTTTAGAAATTCCGTTCCGAAATGTAAAATATTGATCAAATTATTGATCTTGTGCGACTAGCTGAATGGGAATTAAATTTTCTTCAAGTTGGTATGCGATAATCTATGCTTCTTGGAGAGAAAAAAAGGGTTGGAAAAAAAGCGCGAAGATGTGATGGCGTCGTTTTTTTGTTTTATTGAAAAAATATTGCATTTTGGGTGTTTTGATCAACAATAGCGATAGAATATTGTGCATTAAAATCACCGTAACCTGTGTAGTGTGTTGTTCAATGGAACAAAAGTGCGGGCTGTGCCTTTTCGTGTGTTTTTTCTAATTTTCTATTTTCTAATTTTCTTTTCTAAATTTTCTTGTATTTGCGTTATAAGGCTATCATTATAGCGGAAACGACAGGACAGTGACTTAGACAGGACAGAACTTTCAGATGATCCTCAACAGAAGAGGATAGTGCATATAAACAGATAATAACTTTAACGTCAGACATGGCTGTATGGGCTAAGATCCCTTTGCCTTTCCACTTAGTGGGAAAATAAAACGAAAAAAAAAGAAATCCGTGTTTGAAAACAGTGAGTGAGTGGCCACGGCCAATGCAAAAATTTTACAAAACTTTCTGCTCGGTTTTGAGACTAAATCTCCACTGAACCTATATACAAACCTTTTAGGCGACTAGACATTCATTCAGCATTATTGTGGATAACATTTTTTGTCCTAAAGTAACATGGTATTTTGTAAATAAACAATTTCTTCTCGCAATCTGGAAAGGAGACGGTCAGTTCCCCATAAGCAAAATGCCTTAAGAGAGTACACAAATATATTGTGGTCAATGATAAAGAACAAATTCAGAATAACACGGGTTGACTATCCATTTAAAACGGACACCATCTTATAATAACTTTTTATGATAAATCGTTTTTATTTTGAGGTTCTTTTCATATGGCATTGCGAAAATAAACTTAAGCGCGTTTGAAACGTTCATAGTTGTAATCACGATGATTCTGATATATTTAAAAGGGTCATGCTCAAATGTCAGTCGTAATGTAATGTAATCTCTATCAGAATCCAGAAGAAAAGCATGAATCGTGAAATAAAAAGCTGAGACTGCCGATTGCGTCACGCATGAGTCTATCAAAGCACGCTGGAAGCGTAGTTTGTGGACTATTTGGTAGATGGCGCCCTTTCGTTTCGTTCGGTGTTCGCTCTCATGACTGGCTGCGACATTAAGTACTTATATTATTTTAATATGTGTGTCCGTGTTATTATGAAAGTGAAACTAGCTACGAATAAATCTAACAGAAATTATAGCATAAATTTATTTCATGTACGCGGTTAAGGCCGATTCTGACCATCTCCTTTGAGTACAATATTTACTTTACTCGAAAAAAAAAAGTTTGTCAGCTGTGACCACAGAGTGAGTGATTCGAAATAAAAGAGGGGCATATCCATAGAGTAAAACGCTTTTGCGCTTTTCGCATATATAATAGTAGTTTATGCTACAAGGGCGCAAAGGAATAAATAACGAGGACGATTTAAAACACGAGCGTAGCGAGTGTTTTAAACGTAACCGAGTAATGTATTTCTCTTACGCCCGTGTATCATACTACGTTTTTCAATGCATAGTGTGAGGAAATAAAATTTAAATTGTAATTGGCTCAAAAGGACTAGGTATCCAGAGCCGTTAAACAGTGGAAAAAAAGTATGACATTTATGGTACACAGGAAAGGCTGCAGGTTAACCAACCATTGTAAATAAATAAAAAAATAATAATAATAATAAAGCCCTAGGGCAAAATAATCGACTTTCTGTTCGGTTTTGATGCATAAAAAGTGGGCCTTTACGAGCACTTGCATTGAAAACTACTATTAAAGTGTTTATCTCAGTGTCTGTAAACTCACGTTCAAGTTGTCTGTAACGTAAGCCTGCATGGTGGCCAACGTGTTGTCGGCCTCGAAGTGGGTCGTGTGAGACGATCCATCCGGCAATTTGAACTGTATGCGGGCTCGGCCGGTCGCGTCGCCGGACGCTGGAACAAATAAAAAAAATATATTAATTAATGTAATTTATTTATTGATATGTTATTAATAGATATATTTAATACTTACGTATGTTATGTATGTAATATAATATATATATATATATATATATATAGGCCGTAGGGTTTAGTTGTTTTATAGTGGTTATTTTAGATTTTAGGCAGTATTGGTTACCTTAATTATAATTTTTCATTGTTTTTGTTTGTTTATATTACGCCAAATCTGATCCATCGATCGGTAGGACCACTGGCTGTCATGCGGACAAGGCAACTTAGTTTGGCAGGCAGGGTAACATCCATGCGGATACCTACACTTAGCAGATGAATGCTCGTTCCCTTTCTCTAATTATAATTTAATTTTGTTTGTTTAAATATGTCTGTTGATTTGTTGAGTGTATGTAAAAAAGTTTTTGGTGTGAAAATAAATTATGTCTTATGCCTTATGTCTTAATTTTATTAGGTTAGTAAAACACAAGAAATCACCAGTCCCGGGTATACTCAAATGGGCCCAGCTACCTGTGTGTGTGTTTGGTGATGTTTTGCTGGTTGGAAGGTGTTCGTTCATGGAGCAGACATCTTTCACCAACATTTTTTGGTAGCAGAGCGTGGTTGATACGTCGTCTCACGTTTCTCGGAAGCCGCTTCCAAGTAGCAACTTGCCTCCCCGGCAAGAATAGAGTCCGCTCTGATCTACAAACTGTTCACTGGGTCTCCACACCCGTTTTCAAACCAAATTCTTACAAAATCGACCTCGATTTTTTCCAAGGATGACTTCCAAGTTCAGTCAGTCTGTTCACAGACAAAAAAAAACACAGACCACTGTCGGATACGTTCCAAAATATACGTATTGTACGTACAATGCTACCTTGCATTAAGAAATAGATGCTAAGTTAAATATAAGTATTTTGTTGTCCCTACGAGGGCGACATGGTCACGTAGGTAGGTAGGTATCTCGTACAACAGATGAGTGTAAGACCAAATGTTTATTAGACAAATTTTATCCTGAACAATAATCCTACCGATTCGTATAATAAAATAGTGAGGGTTTATTTTTTTCATTTTTAGTTGGTTCGATTCCCGGGTGAGACAAGCGAATTTCAGAATATCTTAAAATGCAGTTTTGTTTCTTTTAAAAAATAAAGGAATGTTTCCTTTCACTAAAATGAGCTAATTAAAGGATTTAAGGTAGTTCCCCTCCAGAGGCCTTGAATTTTTTCCACCCTGTATATTAAATAAGAACACTAATTTAAACATGAAATATGAGAAAAATAAGCTTTCTATGGAAATATTAGATTGTTTATATGTCGTCTTTATATCAGTGTCATTTCAAAATATATATTTGAGAACCTAGATATTCTAAAATCCAATCGGAATAAACACACACTATCCTAAGAATATCTATGATTTACAAATGGTTTTGGTATTTCGTTTGTATGAACTAGGATTGCTTCGTATGGTTTAAATCCTGCGCGACCTGTTCAAACAATCAGTTTGAAGCCACAAAAAAGGTGTAAAATTGTAACGAAATCTAGATGGCGTTGCTAAGTCCTCTAACTAATACGATGCTAAAAAAGACCAATTTTTGACGCTAGTGGCACAGCGATGTCAAGTAACATGCAAATAATTCCCACTTCGATAATAGATGGCGCTGAAATATTCACTGTTAGTGTTGCCAACTTAGCGCTTTCGGTGCTAGATCTATTGCAATTTTCATATTTTAGCAGCTAGCACCTAATCAATGAGCAAAAGAGAGCAAAATTTTGTTGTAATTTTGAGCAACAAAAATACGCCAAGAGAGCCTACCTGCCCTGCCGCGATAAAGCCGCTCAGTAAAAAGCGTGGCATGCGAGCCATCTAGTTTTTCAAAGCAAAGCTATTACAGCCACGTGTTTACTTGGTAACCATGAGAGTTTACTTGCAGCCAATTAAACAAATTATGCTTATTTGCAACATTTGGCGACACCTAGTGTTGTAATGGCGCGTAAAAAATTTGCTACGCCTTGGTGTATGGGAGTTGTCGGTCTATTTCTATCTTTCTATCTATCTATACGTAGTAATACGTAGTCATAGTATATCACTACAAGTCAGCGAATATAAAGTATTAACATAGTATAAAACAAAGTCGCTTCCCGCTATCTGTCTGTCCCTATGTATGCTTAGATCTTTAAAACTACTCAACGGATTTTGATTCGGTTTTTTTGAATAGATAGAGTGATTCAAGTGGAAGGTTTATATGTATAATACATGCATAATATAGTAGAGAAACACTGATAATATTAGAGGTTAAAGGCATTCTGTAATACATTTAGTGTAAGCATTGTACAAACACACACACACACACCCTTGTTTGCTGAATCCTAGATGTGAGGCGTTTGATTTACACCCGGTGTAGTACCCAAAAGCGAGACCTCAGTGATCTATGCATATTTTTTACTACTTATACATTGTTTAAGCTTGCCTAGTGTTTTCTCACTCTAACTGTCTATTCCATGTATGTCTATCACGTTTACAACGAAAGATATAAGTGAAAAGGTAAAAGTGCTAACACACCCAAACCCGAGGCGTGCACAATTGCGAGACTCCGCCTCACATTTATGTGTTTAACCATACGGTGTTTGTAAACCGCCTCGGTTTTGAGTGTGTGAATACGACTCGGTTTTGGTATTGCCAAAACCACAAAATCGAGACCGCTTCATTTTAAGCTATTGTTGTGTGTAAGGAGACTCGGTTTTGATCATGTCAAAAGCATAAATATGAGGCCGTCTCTTAATTATGATACGGTTGTATGTTAAGTGTATACTATTTTTCAACACGCCAAAAGAAATATTTTTTGTTCTTGGAGTTTGTTGCTATTCAAGATTCAACAATAATTTATTTTTATCACATAAATAGGTATTTTAAAAAAGAACTTTATTAAGTTAATCATTTCAATTAATAATGTCTTAATTAAAAATTAAATTTATATTATGCAAATGTCAGAAATTTATTCAGGAAAAACTGTGCCCGATATAGCATTCAACACTTAGCACCCGGACAACGTACAAAGAAATAAAAAAATATATACGAAAATTTAAAAACATATTTAAATATATAATTATTTTTAAATATTTGGCAATTTATACAAAAAGTATTTTTTTTTCGTTAACTATTAGTTTATTAATAACTTATGAAACTTTTCTATAGAGCAAATTTTTTTTTCGCAATTTGTGGTATAGTTCCATTGTAAAAGTTATTAGCATAGACGAGTAATTTTGTCAGTTTCCGGTTTTCACAACATCATATTTAATAAATTTAAAAAGTGAAACTAGTGCTATTTGCACCAAGCTGTTGAAACATATTCCGAAAAAGAACATAAAATGAGAAAATTACGTAATTGAAACACTTAAACATATCCTGAGAGCAAAAAACGTAGTTAAGATGTAATTATAATTCAAACTGTAACACCGAATTATATAACACAATGTTATACAATATACAGATCGTGACTAACTTCTAGGTTGCTCTAGATACGAGGTGATTCAACAAAAAGTTTGGTTCAATCTATACAATTATTGCACCAAACTTTTAGTTGAATCGCCTCGTATCTAGAGCAACCTAGAAGTTAGGCACGATCTGTTTGAATAACATTGTGTTGTATAATTTGGTGTTACAGTTTGATTTATAATTTTATTTTATTTACGTTTTTTGCTCTCAGGATATGCAATTATTTTAAAGATTGCACCAAACTTTTAGTTGAATCGCCTCGTATCTAGAGCAGCCTAAAAGTTACGCACGATCTGTATATTGTATATCATTGTGTTATATAACTTGGTGTTATAGTTTGAATTATAATTAAATTTTAACTACGTTTTTTGCTCTCAGGATATGTTTAAGTGTTTCAATTACGTATGTTTCTCATTTTATGTTCTTTTTTGGAACATGTTTCAACAGCTTGGTGCAAATAGCACTAGTTTCACTTTTTAAATTTATTAAATACCAGCTTTTGCCGGCGGCTTCGCCCGCAGATTTAGTTTTTGTAAACTACTTTTTATAGAACGTATTTAAATCTGGTTTGGAGTGTTTTTGGTACAATTATTTGATCTCCAGGTAAATTCTCTTTGGCGGGGCCTATTACCAATAAGTTTTTTTTAATTCATACTTAATGTACCTCTTTATATACTACATTAGAAGCTTTGCCCTCAGCTGTTAACACGACCAGGCTGCTAGGTGAGCTCAATCTCGAGCAGGCAACGTAAAACTGGCCGTGCGAAGAGCAGTCCCCCTAAGATCAATTCCTGCTGTTTTCAGTGACTGCCACTGAGACTTAATAATCGTCATTGCGAAAAGGAAAAAATGGAACCCTAATAGGATCACTTGTGTCGCTGTCTGTCTGTCCGTCTGTTACAGCCGATTTACTCTGGCACACACACTTTCAAGAATTTTCATGTCCACTATATTTAATGTCAAAATCGATGCCATTTTCGTAATTAACGTCCAAAAAAACCCTTAAGACACTCATATTGATATTTACATATTTCAACATTTCAACCCCATCGCACCCCAACAGGGAATGATAGTATTTCCCGTTCATTACGTTGGATTTAGAAATCATTGTTGTTTTCGTAATCAGCGACCCAATAAACCATACAAACGATACCCGTGTTGGTTTTCAGACTTGGCCACCCCATTTCTCCCTTTTAAGGGTTGAATTTCAAAAAATCTTTTCTCATTCCTTGTCTACATAACAAAAGGAAGCTCTGTGCAAAATTTCAGCTATCTAGGTCCAAGGGTTTGGGCTGTGCGTTGATGAGTCAGTAAATGAGTGAGTCAGTCAGTCAGGACTTCTCTTTTTATTATATTCTAGCTTTTGCCCGCAGCTTCGCCCGCGTTGATTAAGTTTTTGTATAGTCGTATCGAATCTGTAAATATTTTTAGTTTTAGTAGTTGACCTGACTTTGATTTGGAGTATTTAAAGTGTTTTTGGTTCTCATCATCTCTAATTTGATCGCTATGTAAAGTGTTTTTGGCTAGGCCAAAGACCAATACACGTTTCCGTCTTTGCCGAGGCCGAAGCCCGAGCCGTTTTGCAGATCGACACTATTTTTTGTTCTCCGAATTAATCCTCTGCTAATGTGTATTTGGCTGTCTTTGATAACCGATTCAATCCCCTAGTATAGCATGTTTGGATTGTTTGGCGAGGTTGAAGGCCGAGCTGCATTTCCAGTTAACACTATCTTTTGTTTTCTAATTAATTTTAATCATCTGCTTAAGTATCTTTGGCGGTCTTTGGCGAAGCCGAAGGCCTGGCTGCGTTTCCGAAAGACACCATATTTTGTTCTCTGAATTAACCCTCTGCTAAAGGGTCTTTGGCGAGACCGAAAGCCATGCCGCGTTTCCAAACGAAAATTTTTTTTGGTTACTGATTTGATATAAAGTAGCGTATGTCCTATTTCAAGGCTAGAACTACATTTAAAGCAGTTTCAGTTAACTACAATAAAAAAAATATAAAAAAATTTAAATATCACTTTGAAAAAAAGAAATTTGTATAGGAAATTTTCACTCTATGGTAGACATTATCTACCCTGGCGTCATACAAAATATTTTTTTTCAAAGTGTAATTAATTTTTTTTATATTTTTTTTATTGTTGTTCTTGACCAATTGTTTGCTTTTCCAGCAAAAAGTTCTGTGCACGCCACTGCCCATAGCCATTATATGGGAACTGATTTATCGGATATAAAATAGCCTTTGTCCTATTCCAGGTTTAGAACAACATTTGTGCAAAGTTTCAACCCAATCGGTTCATCAGTTACGGCGTGAAAGAGTAATAAACATCCATCCATCCCAATTTTCGCATTTATAATGTTAGTTGGATGTACCTAACATGAGACGAGTGCATCCGCAAGACGAAAGAACATTAACTCATCCCTTAAATTTTTATGGACATCAAAACACTAATTTTCTATTCCTTTTATTGGATTTAGAAAGTACTTACGAAAGTAAACACACTCCTAATACTTGCAATATTTGTGAGGTACCTACATTGGGTCACTTCTAATTATATAGCCAAAAATACATACTGAAGACTCGGTAAGTAGTCAGTGACCCTTTTTGAGAAAAAACACAACAAAAACAATAGGTTTGCTATACTGATTGACTGGGAGTTATTCTTAAATTAGTATAGGGCACAAATTTTATTTCGTGTTTTTCCCTAAAAGGGTCATTGAACCTTGGTCTTGACCACTTACCGAGTCTCCCGTTTATACGGATGGACAGACGGACAGCCTAAATAACAAATTTAGTCTTTCCAAAGACAACTTCATTCCCCTTTTCACCCCTTCGAGGTTGGTATTATCACAAACGCTGAGACACGTATAAAGTAATTTTCAATTGTCAGTCTAAACACAAAATTTAGAGATCCTAACTTCGAAACAGACGAACTTTATAATAAAGAACTTTCATACAAACTTTCTTTTTTTTTATCGTCATCTAGACCTCGCCGAGCTCTTTTCTTAGAGTACCATGAACATGGGTCTAACATCAGCCATTTGGGAGACATGAGCCTGTAAAGTTTTGACACTTTCGGCAGACAGATCTCGTCTAGACCTTTTCCTAGACACCCATCAACACGGGTCTATATTCAGCCGTTTGGGAGATACAGGCCGTCAAAGTTTTGACAAAAAAAAAACTGTTTTTTGACATCCCGTGGTCCAACCCCTAGGAATGTAGTGATGTACTACCTTCCGTTCCAAAGATATTTTGCTTGGATATAGATATATATAAATAGATAGATAGATAGACAGATAGATATATAGATAGATTGTGGATATATAGATCGATAGATATCTCAAAAGGAAAAAATGAAACCCTAATAGGATCACTTGTGTGGCTGTCTGTCTGTCCGTCTGTTACAGCCGATTTGCTCTGGCACACATACTTTCAAGAATTTTCATGTCCACTATATTCAATTGCAAAATCGATGCCATTGTCGTAATAAACGTCCCAAAAAAACCATAAAAACGACACCCATATTGATATTTACACATTTTAACACTTCAACCCCATCGCATCCCAACAGGGGATGATGGTATTGCACGTCCACTACGTTGCATTTAAAAATCGTTGTTTTTTTCGTAATCAGCGACCCGATAAACCATACAAACGATACCCATGTTGGTTTTCAGACTTTGTCACCCCATTTCCCCCTTTTAGGGGTTGAATTCTGAAAAAACCTGAAATACGTATTTACACAAGAGCACTCCTGTGAAGTTTCAAATAAAATAGTCTAACCATTCTCGTTTCCCCATACAAATTTTGGACCCCCGTTTCACCCTCTCAGGGGGTGAATTTTGAAAATTTCTTTCTTAGTGCACCCCTAGACCTTTAAAAGAACCTACTTGTAAAATTTGGAATCTCTAGACCCAACGGTTTGGGCTGTGCGTTGATATGTCAGTCAGTCAGCTTCTTCTTTTATATATTTAGATAGATATGATGATAATGATGATGATGATGATGATGATGATGATGATGATGATGATGATGATGATGATGATGATGATGATGATGTTGTGAAAGCCGGAAACTGGCAATATTACTCGTCTATGCTTATAACTTTTACAATGGAACTAAATCACAAACCGCGAAAAAAAAATTTTGCTCTATAGAAACGTTTCATACCTACTCGACCAAAATGTATGAAACAATAATTTCTTTTTTGATTTTTAGATTTATTTTAATTATTACTAAAGGAAATTATTCAGCCATAAGCAACTTAAAAAGTAGAACATTTTTTGAGATCAAAATACTAAGTTAAAATAATATAATTAAATAATAATCATTCAAACGGTAACACCAAGTAATATAACGCAATTTCATGCAATATACAGACCGCGCTTAACTTCTAGTCCACTCTGAATACGAGGCGATTCAACTAGAAGCTTAGCGCGATCTGTACACTTATTTAACGGCATCTTCAAATGAGTGTAAATATTCGATACACAGACATAGACGTGTTTTAAATTCCGAGGCGCTTTCATTTTTACACCGATTTCACACAACAGCCTCAGAATTAGGATCAGAATTTACACCCTTGTGACTCTTATGCCACCTAGCGGGCACACCCTGGTACTACCTATTTCGGGATTTTTTTATAAACACACACACGACCTGTCATAGTTACCAAAAGCGAGGCGAAAATTTCAATGTCTCTGATTGGGTCGTCAAAAGTATGTTTTTGACCAAACAAAGGCCGTAGATTTTGAAAATAAAGTCAGATTATCCATGAAAAAATGTGAGACCGCCTCGCTTTGACAGGCGCCTCACTTTTGGGTCTGTAGACGGACAAAACGTCTCACATTTAGGACTACACAAACACACTCCCTCCCTAGTAGTAAATATACGGATCCCAAGACTTTGGTCGTAGGGCTGGGGAAACACATCCACTAACATACACCCTCTTCCTACACACACACTCTCATTCTCATCCACACTCTTCACACAGACCCACCCTCTCATATGCCCTTGATTTTTTGTATTTATTATAAGTTAGGCTGCATGCTCTGTTGTTTATTTTTTTGTATTCTCGTTTATTTTATATTACTTTTAATTTTTAATGTAATACTCTGTAAGGGAAGAGCTTGGCGCCTATATCACCGGTACATACACCCTTGTAGGCGTCAAGGTAATCCTATTCTGTTATTGGGTAATTTTTAGATGAATAAAATCATATATTCTATTCTATTCTATTGCACCCGTGCGAAGCCGGGGCGGGTCGCTAGTGATTATATATATATATATATAAATTATGAAATACAAACTGTTAGTGTTCGCCTGCGGTTGCGATACCGGAGGCGGTGCAGGGGGCGTGTTCTCTCGCGCCCTCCTCTCGGCCCGATCCTGCGCGATCTGTTCCAACACGCGCTGTCTCGCTAGATTGTCCTCCATTTTCTCGCGTTTTCGTTCTTCCTGTGTGAAAGAAAATTATTTACTGGAGATACCTCGCAGCGCTATTTTCGTGGATTGCGTTTCTACCGATTTCCTAAAATTCAAATTCAAATAGTTTATTTTGTAAAGTAGGTATACATAGAGTACCTCTTTCGTAGGACATGGTATAAGATTTTACAATAAACTTCCAAAAGAGGTCCTTACTTTGTCAGAGAATAAGTTTAAACTGTATATTAAGCAGGGCCTACTGAAAAAGGCATATTATAAAATAAATGAATATTTGGATGATGGTGAAGCATGGTGTTATAGTGATACTGATTTTGATGATAGTAGATAATAATTTAATTAATTAATATAATTTCCTAACTTTTGATTCCTCTTAAGAGTTAACATTAATTAATTACAGACTGTAAAAGGAAATAGACTATATGAGACAGGTAGGCAAAGATATATATGTTTTTCTTTTTTCATTAACCTGAATTCCTGCTGTCTTGTATTTTTTTATCCCTTGGTTAAAGTAGATATAAGTAATTTGATGTATAGTGTAAGTTTATGTTAAAAAAAAAGACATGATCTTGCCAAGTTTCTTGCCCGTTCTTCTTAGCAAGACTAATCGAATGGGCGGAGGTAGGCATGTATTTATATATGTAACCTATTACTATGTAGTATATAGGATGGGATTTGGTCGGCCGCCTGGATTCGTGCTGGGGGCTCGGTTGGTGATCATTGAACCTTGTTCCTGGTCCCTGGCCGGGTCTCCGGTATGGGTTCGGACGGTTGATTGGATTTCACCTTGTATAATAATATTTTACCTATAATTTTAATCGTATATATATTGCTACATAAATTAAATAAACATTTAATCTAAGTAGTTCATGTACATTTATTATTTTATTACATATATTTTTATAAGATTAAAATTTGACTTGTGAAACGTGTATTATATATACCTACTTTGCAAAATAAACTTTTTGAATTTTGAATTTGAATTTTGAATTTTTGACATAATACACTTTTTACGAGTCAAATTTAATCTTATAAAAATATATGTTGTACCATAAAAAATGTACATGAACTAAATTAAAGGTTTATTTAATTATATAAATATATAAATACGATTAAAATGATAAGTAAAATTTATATTATAATTTGGATGTATCAATAAACCTTATATGGTTAGTAGATAATAACATAGAAGCCCCACGATATTGCTGAATAGCGAAATCGGTTGGGCATAATAAACTACTTATGTCAAAGAATCTGTGGATAAGTACAGACAGAAAAGGAGACGTTGGGACGCAACAATCGTCAAAGTGTGCCGAGTGCAAATGCATTCCACAGTTCACACTCGGAACACCTCTGACAACCCTCGGGGATTCATGTCGTGTTTCATCCATCAGCCTAGTTGGTCCACTGCTGGACATAAGCCTTTCCAGGACTTTGCCACTACCGGCGGTCATCCTGGAAGAATTGCCCATACTCACACACGCTGGGCAGGCGGGTTGGTGAGCGCGGTGCCGGAACCCTCATCAGTCTGTTCCATATAAGGTCCGGCTATTAGGGATGGATATACCACCATCCATCGGTCCCAGGCATGGTGGGCCTCCTAGTTTTTGCCTGTGAGCTGTCCTCTTACTCTCCCCCGAATTACTTCGAGGGGGTCTCCAAGTACGATGGTGGTACATCCACAGTCGAGCCCGGCATCAGCTCTACCATCTTGTCGTGTTTATTCACCTGTAATTGTTTCATTTCCTGGTCAGCCTGCCACTTTTTCAGTTCAGCCACACCTTGCCCTGTAGATCTCCGCTCCAACTCTTTCTGCCTTTCTAACTGTAAACAAGTAAAGTGATTGCATTTGAAATGCGTTCCTTACAAAGAATGTAGCTTAGCATTGATTGACAGAGTAAAAAATATCGACATACGGGATCATTGCGGCCTGAAAGAAGATTCAATTCAAGATGTAGTGACTAGAATAGAAAAAGGAATACGTCACGATGTTTGTTTCATGTGCCTGCTGTTCGTACAAACTATGCTCAGAACTCCCCACTTATACGTTTGGTAAAAGAGTACAATTCAAAATTTCACTCTATTGATCCATTTGATTGCAATAAATTCAGATTCAAAAAACGAGTTTTATATAAATTGAATTTTCCTGATTCTTAGTAGCTCTACTACACTTTCACTTACATTCATTTCATTACACACCTCTCACACACGCACACTTTTATGCACTTATTTTAGTATTCATGTCAAAATAATAACAGTGCTAATTATTAGCTAATTTGTCTGTCTTTTTCAATTATATATTTAGTGTCTAGTTAAATAGTTCTATGTTCTTTCGTTAATGTACTATTGTGGATATCTGTTATTGGCTTTATTTCTTGTATTTTTTGTTAATGTTGTATTAAGTTTTATGTATTGCTGTTGATGTCCCTAATAAAACTAAATAAATAAATAAATGCTTCGGTGGTTTGGATATGTAGAGAGGATGAATGAAAGTAGAGTGACGAAAGAAATTTATGGTGCGCAAGTGGAAGGTACAGCTCGACCAGCCCCCCTATTCTATATCTTTAGTTGCCAACTGGACAGGGTGCCTATCGTCAAATACATAGATAAAAACTGAACTTTCAAAATTGCCTTTAGAAGGTATTGAACTGTTTACGAACTGTGACGTAATTTCAAATGCGAACATATCCTTAGGCAATCGAAATTCGATAGTATATTTATGTTTTTGATGATAGGCACCTAGTCCAGTTGGCAACTAGAGATACATAATAGGCCCGCAAGCCGCCCTAGAAGGACGTATGCTGACCAAATTGCTGAAGAAGGTCAATGTCAAAAGAACCTGGAATCTTCGACCAAAATAAAATAAATGGACGGGCCATAGCGTACAGATTTTTGAAGTCTGTAAAGTGAGCGCCGGCTCTCACTTCATCTCTGTCTCTGTCTGTTAGAAGAGTGACACGTACGCTTATTATTACATGCCATCCAAATAACTGACGAAAAAATACCTTCTTGTGCATTTACAAAGTGCAAAAAGCAAAATAAAGATAAAAATAAAAATTAGGTATTGAAGTATTATCCATTATTATTGAATCCAATTGCTTAGACTCGTTATGAGTGAGGAAACTGTAAAGACAAGGCCCGTCCATTCATTTTATTTTGGTCGAAGCCTGGAATAGAAGATTTTGTATGACTAGATTGGTGGATACGCTAACCTCTTTTTCCTTCTCCGCTTTCTCTCTTCTTCTAATTTCTATCAACTCCTTCGCTTTCTGCATCTTCTCCTCAACGCTGGCGGCGCTCTCTGCCGTGGTTACTTCGGCAGTTTTCTGCAATAATATAGGTAAAGTACATGAAAAATAGGTTTTATACAATGAACGAAAAAAAACATGGAAGTCTGATTAGAGCTGAAAAATTACCCAACGATAAAGTGTTTTGAACACAATTTTCTGTGGCAACGGCTCCAATAGCATTCACTGTATCACGGTTCATGAGATACTGCCTGATGTCAGACGGACAGCGGAGTCTCAGTAATAGGGTCCCGTTGGTTACCCTTTGGGTACGGAACCCTAAAAAACGACCGAATTCCCACTGTCACGAACTTTCAGTTCCTCCTTCGTGCAAAAAAATATACTTTAAAGCAGGTGAAAGTGGAAGCAGGCGAGGAGTGCGCTTCAGCAACAATCTACGGAAGTCGGTAACGGATTTTTGACTTTGTAACAGCCTGTGACCACTTTCCCAGTACGACTTCTCATGACGTCACGCCGGAACACAACGTGTCGCTTGGCGGCAGTGGCGTATTTACCCTAGGGCCAAAAGGGTCATGGCCCGGGGCGGCAGGCTGCGAGGGGCGGCACAAGCAATTAAGAATTAGCTATTCTTAATACCTATAGAAGCTGACTTGACAAAATCCGTTAATTATGACAGTGTCATTGAAGACTTTTGCAACTAATTAGGCCATGAGAAAAAATGTAAATATTGAATAAATGGTGTTTGCGTGGCCTTTTTAATTTTTTCATTCATCATCACCATTCTTAGCCCACATCAACACACTGCTGGATTTTATTATATTTTATAAGTGAAATATTTTTGCTTTTTTTCGATATTTTATAGGGCTGCAACCCTTACGCCAGGGCCACAGCTTCAGGCTTCTGGCGGCGCTTCTTGCTGCGCTTCCAGGCAGTTTTAGCGACGGGCTTTGCCCTGCCACGACACCCGTCGGCGCCTTCCACCGCATCGGATGTATAGCGCGCTCGCTCGCTCAAAGCGCTCGAAACTAGGTTCGTCCTGTGCGCTCGATCACTGGCGCGGCTCCCCGCCTCCCCGCACACCGCCATCGAGAGAGCGCAAGTCACTCAAAGCCGGACAAGACGCGCGAGCGGAGACCCATGGCCGGCTCTATACAACTTCATACATTTGTTCTCTCCGCCAGCGCCGTCGCAAGAAGAACCGCTCGGCGCGCCTCTCGAAGCCTGAAGCTATGGCCGACCGGTTACATGCCCTGGGCGCTAAATCTTATAATACGCCACTGATTGGCGGCATATGGTTTCGTGCTGGTGACGAGCTATCACCAGTTAAGAGGAGGCCTTCCTTTTTCAACAGTTTTTGAACGATTGTACTGAATCTACCACAGACGCAATCAATATGAAACTTTTACAAGGTGACTTTTTGATCATCGTCAAAATTCATACAGGTGGCTTTTTTTTTATATATATGTTTTTCTTTCTTGAATTAAAACACTTGTACTTGTAGTTTCACTTTATTTGTGTTAACTCCCAACCGGTTTCGGATTTTATTCCATTTTCAAGGGAAGATCTTAATTAAAATATTTTACATGACTCCAGGCATATTTTTCTTTATTTTCAAAAACCTTAACCTAGTTACAAAAATGCTCAATCAACAAAAACCCATAGGGTTTATCAGTGATTGCGGAGTTCGGTTCTTATATTAAATTATAGTAGCAATAGGTAAGCATCTCACAACCATAGCTGGGTGGTGATCGCGGTCGGTCCGCACACACAACACGGTTCCGCCTGCCCGTGTGTGAGGGCCGTCCGTGATCCTAGGCTAGGTAAGTGATCAGCATCATGAATCGATAGATCTTTTTGTGAAATTCGTATAATGAAATTTCGACTTCCCATAGTAATTCACTCCCAGTCCTGAGTGAATCACTATGGGGAGTCGATATTTAATTTAATGAATTTTACAAAAATCGTTACTGGTTCATGATGCTGATCACATACCAAGGCTCAAGTATGAATTTGGACGATGTTCACAAATTCACCTTGTATATATGTATGTTTTTTCAAACCTTTATCTTTACGTTGTAAGTAGCGTTACCTAATTGGAAAACTTTCGCTCGATAGATTTTATTTTTGAAAATAGTTTGATTTTGAGTTTTTTTTTTTTGGTTTTGCGTTTAACCCATTTGATTTTTATGTGTCATATTTTACTATCATTACGAAAATCTTGTTTATTAACCAATGTAAGTTGAAAAATTACTTAAATACAATATTGTATATTTAGTCGATTTTAATTTAAGTTTCGCACGCATTTTGGCGCACACGATTTTCAACTGTATGAAAGTTAGTCTACGGGTTATAATTGCAAAGCCGCTGTGCGCCTAAGGAAGGCCTCGTCTTAACATTATTTTCTCACCGTTCCACTGGTCTCCACCTGACTGGGCCCGGGATCCTCTTGACCTTGCCCTTTGGGCCTCCTCACGCACACATCTCCCTCGCACACCACCTCGTACTCTTCACTTGGTGACTCTTGACTTGGTGACGTTTGATCCGTCTTCTGGACTTTAGCTGCTGTAGCGGTTGAGGTTTCTGGAAAAATGTATTCTTTTATGAGATACATCGGTAGGAAACCTGACTTTTAATCTTTTTTTTTTTTGTTTCTTGGCGACGGCTGCTATTTTAAGCGCCACTTTTTGCCAGTGTCAAGTTAGATTCTTTCAGACGCTGTTTGTTCATCACGCAGGGTAGAATTAAAAAAAGATAAAAAACATAGTTATTATATTTTAATGTCATTTGATCAAAGATTTCAAAAGTAAAGATAAGCCCTTACCGTACTATGACAGCACCAAAATGTTTCCACCTTTAAATGTGTGACGCTCACACGTTTGGAATCAGTGCTCATCTGAACACAGTGATAGTTGGACGCCTTAAGTGCACTTAAAGTTAATCATTTTAATAAGTTTAGTAGTCTGATCAGTTTGCTGACCGTAGGTAGACAGATTGCGCACTCAAATGAGTGCGCGCGTCGGCATTATGTTAACGCACGCACTCAAAAACAATGCAATAGATTTTAGTTGCCAGGGCTCATCTAAACTTTTGAAATCTTTGCATTTGATAGGATAATTTTTTTTAGGATACAGACAATTTTTTAGTAAGATTAGATAATGAGACCAGGGGATCTAAAAAGGCCGACTTGGGTGAATCATAAAATGATTTGAAAGTAGGATAGATTCAGAGCTTTTTACGCGTGCAAAAGAGACGGCATTAGAACGGAATCATAACATGATTCATGCAAAACGGCTATTTAGAGGACCTGGGCAGGAAGGGTCTCACTAGGTCACGTGACCCGCGCTAAATACTTACCACGACACACTAGTGTTGGTTAAACATCGATAGTTTGAGTCTCCGATAGTATCGATAGTTTACAAAAATGCGGTCGATATATCGATAGTTATTAAGATACTTATCTCAAATTAAATATGTGTTTCTTTTTCGTAGTTGAACTTATTTTTGTAATTATTAATAACTAAACAAGTAAATAAACAATAATAACTGCAAAATGTCACTTAAAAATCAAATAAAATAAATTTTATCAAAAACAAAACACTTTGCAAAGTCAAAGTACTTATTGTCAATGACTAAGTATGAAAATGCCTTGATCTGTGGGACTTATTTTACGAGAAGAATATATTCAGACGCAAAATATGTGCAATGGTCTCCTGTAATGCTGTATAAATGTTATGTAAATAAATAAATAAATATGCTACCACACACATTAAGATCGCGTTCCAAATGTGAGGACTATCGATTCATCCATCCATCAGCCTAGTTCGTCCACTGCTGGACATAAGCCTTTCCAGGACTTTGCCACTCCCGGCGGTCATCCTGGAAGAATTGCCCATACTCACACACGCTGGGCAGGCGAGTTGGTGAGCGCGGTGCCGGAACCCTCGCACCAGTGACGCTGCTGCCCGTCACCAGTCTGTGCCATATTAGGTCCGGCTATTAGGGATGGCTATACCGCCATCCGTCGGTCCCAGGCATGGTGGGCCTCCTGGTTTTTTGCCTGTGAGCTGTCCTCTCTCTCCCCCGAATTACTTCGAGGGGGTCTCCAAGTAAGATGGTGGTACCTCCACAGTCGAGCCCGGCATCAGCTCGACCACCTGTCTACCACGAGGACTATCGATTGTTTTTACTAAATGAGTATCTTGGCCCGGGGAATTTTTTCAAATTCTTGTCTTTGGATTTGTTTCTGATTGATATTTTCTAGTTTGTATTCACTCTAATAATATTTATAGTATTCATAGCGATGGATTTCGCAAAATAAACATAATCTTAGTTAATGAGAACTGTGAATTTCTTAACTGTCTGAAGCAACAATATTTGTAGCGACGACAGCGCCATCTGTTTCTTAAGAACAAGGCGTGAAATCACATATCGCCCTCGTGAGCGTTCTCTATGTGCAGTACAAGCTAGTATATCAGGCAGATGCAAAAATGACAGTGGACAAGTATGATAGAAGAATTCGCCGGTCTAGTTAGGAACCTCGGTGGCGCAATTGGTAGCGCGCTTGTCTTGATAACAAGAGGTCGCAGGTTCGAATCCTGGCCCGGGGAATTTTTTCAAATTCTTGTCTTTGGATTTGTTTCTGATTGATATTTTCTAGTTTGTAATGCACTCTAATAATATTTAAATGAGTATTTATTTAATATTCATAATGTTTACCTGGTTCTTCATCTCTGTGTGGAGTCTTCCTATCTGCAACAATTGTAGCTTCAGCTTCCAGAAGACTGCTGGTCTGCTCCTTTATATCTTGGCTTGAAGTTGAAGGTTGTGGTAGGAACGGCTTTTCTTTATCTGGAATGAAAATATTAATAAACATGTATTTCACTTGTTATAAGCTATTGCCGTATTGTGAAATACCAGCCTTTTTCTAATTAAGAGAATGGCCTACCATAGCTACTTTTTTTGTGACCCGTCCAGCACAAATGCAGGTGTGAGTATAAATAATTAATATGTAAGATTACTAATACTAACAGGTGTGAGTATAAATAATTAATATGTAAGATTACTAATACTAACAGGTGGGAGTATAAATAATTAATATGTAAGATTACTAATACTAACAGGTGTGAGTATAAATAATTAATATGTAAGATTACTAATAATAACAGGTGTGGGTATAAATAATTAATATGTAAGATTACTAATACTAACAGGTGTGAGTATAAATAATTAATATGTAAGATTACTAATACTAACAGGTGTGGGTATAAATAATTAATATGTAAGATTACTAATACTAACAGGTGTGAGTATAAATAATTAATATGTAAGATTACTAATACTAACAGGTGTGGGTATAAATAATTAATATGTAAGATTACTAATACTAACAGGTGTGAGTATAAATAATTAATATGTAAGATTACTAATACTAACAGGTGTGGGTATAAATAATTAATATGTAAGATTACTAATACTAACAGGTGTGAGTATAAATAATTAATATGTAAGATTACTAATACTAACAGGTGTGAGTATAAATAATTAATATGTAAGATTACTAATACTAACAGGTGTGGGTATAAATAATTAATATGTAAGATTACTAATACTAACAGGTGTGAGTATAAATAATTAATATGTAAGATTACTAATACTAACAGGTGGGAGTATAAATAATTAATATGTAAGATTACTAATACTAACAGGTGTGAGTATAAATAATTAATATGTAAGATTACTAATACTAACAGGTGTGAGTATAAATAATTAATATGTAAGATTACTAATACTAACAGGTGGGAGTATAAATAATTAATATGTAAGATTACTATACTAACAGGTGTGAGTATAAATAATTAATATGTAAGATTACTATACTAACAGGTGTGAGTATAAATAATTAATATGTAAGATTACTAATACTAACAGGTGTGAGTATAAATAATTAATATGTAAGATTACTATACTAACGATGCTCCTCAACGATCCTGTCTATCCTTGTGGCCAAGTTGTCAGCCTGCACGCCTGCGCAGACCACCTCCAGGGGCGTACCGTTGCGCCCGATAAAGAACAGTGACGGCACGGGCACAAACTGGTCTGTTGTTGTTGAGTTAATAGAAATGATATGTCACCATATTAGTTTATTGTTTATAAAATTTATTGAAAATTATTGCAATTGCAAAAAATTGCAAATTATTAATATATCTACAAATTTATTGTTTATAGTTTATCTCGACTCCAAGCGTGACCAACTCAAGGCCCGACCGCCTGTGGCTATTGACTACAACTACGAGAATGGAACACTCAAATGTGGTATATGCGGACGAACATTTAAAGCCAAGATTGGTTACGTCAGCCACATTCGGGCACACCAGCGAAGCCCATCACACCCTCACCAATAGTAGTCGCCGTAGCCGTGTCGGCTTGGAGACCATCATCATCATCATCATCAGTTTATTGTTACAAAAAGAAAGAGACAGCTGCTGTGAGTTTGATCGCATCTAGCTAGACATCGCAGATGTACTTTGTCATGGAAAATAAATACGAAATTATTTTCTGTTAAAACTAAGGTCTCCTCGTTCCGCTCCGCTCGGCTCCCCAAAGTTAGTTAGATGTGAACCTAACACGCCCCACCTCGCTGCACTTCACTTCGCTCGTTTCGCACCTATTTTTGACTTTTTATTAAAAGACTTTCGTAATCTGCTTTTTCGCGGAAAAGCGAAATAAATTCGTCGTGTTATCACGTAATGGGTCGGCATTCACGCCGTAATACGGTTTTTAAATGGGAAAGCGCATATTTTCGCGAAATAGCTATTTACGCCATCATACGGCGGCATACCTATACAAGGTGTAACAGAAAGGTGTAACCATATTTGAAGAGCTTATTCAGTCAATGGTATAGAACAACTTTTACTATGGAGTCAACCCTGAAATCTCAAAAAAAAAAACTGCCCTTCCATACATTTCGGCCGAGCGCCATTGCATTTTCCTATGAAGCAAGTAATATTTTTTTTCGATATACAGGATTTGCTCCATAGCAAAAGTTGTTCTAAACCATTGACTGAATAAGCTCTTCAAATATGATTACTGTATAAGGTAAAATTTAATCAACCGCCCGAATTCATCCTAGAGTCTCGGTTAGTGATCAGTATCAATGTATTTTTAATGACCCTTCAGGTGAAATTCTAAAAGTATTTTTTTTGCTTGTGTACTGCCCGTACTAGGATTTGTATTTGAACCAGTCCAGTTCGTATGGGAGCAAACACGACTAGTTTCAGCAGATTCAGACTGCCTTCTACTGGGCTAGCGCTCGCGCTGCGTGGGCTTCATCGGTGCAGTCGGTGCTTCTATGGTCGAGAAGTGCAAGCAAGAGGTAGACCCTCGGCACCCGCTTTTCCAATATGCTCCAGTTAAACTTCGTCTTAAATCCAGGCTGTACTATCCAGGTACTAAGACCAGGCTGTCTCTTTGGGATCAAGCGCCTCAGCCATATCTAAGCCCTGACTGGGGAAAACCCGCAGAACATCTCCCTTCGGGCCACGATCAGAAATGGCTAGTATGGAAATCCTTGAATCGCCTTAGAGCTCGTGTCGGAAGGTCCAAGGATAACCTAAAACGCTGGGGAATTTCCGCCGAAAATGCTAGCATGAACTGTCTATGCGGTGTTCCACAAACGACAGACCATCTCATGTCGTGCACACTGTGTCCGGCTTCCTGCACCCACTTAGACCTGATGCAGGCTAATGACAAAGCTATTACAGTAGCTACTTACTGGAAAGATTTAATTTAATTTAGTTTCCACACGAGGAAGAAGAAGAGTTGGCGTGGACGGTCAGACGGATCGGCGTCCATAGAATTGATTACTAACGGGCTTGCATTATCTAGACTGTCACCGAACAGCGATTGACATGCAGAACTCACGGTATCTACGTCACTTTCAGTATATTCTGTGCTTAATCTAGTTACTGTTTTAAGAATAGGCTTTTACATCTTTTTCTCTTCTTAAAAACTGCAGTCACTTGAGAGAGCGGAGAGCCTAACTTCAGATCGGCCAAGTTAAACCACACAATCTGTGCATTTGCTATCACAGGTATGTTTATGGTTAAAATCTACCTGATTCATTTATAGTCTGTCTAGGTAAGGCCCGGACTACATCTGTTTCGGTTACGGCATAGACTAAGTATTATACTTAGTCTATGGTTACGGGTGAAAGGAAGAAACCAATACTAGTTGGATCGATTGCAGCCTGTTACACTTTCTCACATAAGTTTGTCCCTTTCACCCGTAATCGAAACATACATATGTATTCCGGGCCTAAGTGTTACAAGCATACAGACCTCAGTTTGCAGTCCTTATTGGTTACATGGTGATAGTAGGACCTTGCAGAATATTGGCTTTTATTGCCTGGAGGAGTGCAATGTTGACAAGTGTTTGTGGTCTAAAATTCTAAATTCGTAGCGGGGGCAATGAGTCCTGCACTGATTCTTGGTAATCGTGAATATTGTGCACTTCCCCCCAGTCAGTCAGCCCAGCCAGGACAGCTACTTAAAGTAGAGCCGAATAGCTTCAGCGTTCTGACACATAAACTAGTCCAGTGAAGGGAAGTTGGAGCTCGTCGCAATCTCTGCTTCTCAGAAGTGTTTGTGGTGTTATATTTAATAGTATTACATTATAAATTACTACATTATACTGACACAATCAAACGTCTGACACTTGGTAGAAAAATTTACGGATAGTTCATCCATTTGTGTAAAATTGAAAAGGATACAGATCTGAGCAAAGTATGTGTATGTAGAGGATCCACTCTTCAGTTTGATGGCCAAGAAGTTCGCTTCATCTGAGAGACGTTTGGCTATAGCTGCATCACTTAGAGTTGCTGACATCTCTACTGATAGGTCGTTGTCACCTGGAAGCATATTTAATCTAATTTATTAAAACAGGCGTTACTTTGCGGAAGTCCATCATGAATTTATGGGTATATTAATAATTTGCAATACTCCGCTAAACACTCTTAGCATGATATTCAAAATGCAGACTCAAGGAGCACCCGCCCTCCCGCTTCAAACATGCACAAGCAAGCAGTACGAGCATAAAATAAGCAATGTTAAATAACAATTGCTCCAAATTCTAAATTTTAAATTCGAAGTGAGGGCGATTAATGGTCCTGCACAGACTCTCCGCTACTGTGAGTATTGTGAACTTCCCCCCAGTCAGTCACCCTAGCCAGCCCAGCTCTTTAAAATAGAGCCAAACGGCATCGACATGCTGACAGAACTCACCTCTAAACGAGGCATCCTCGAGATGTGTTGCTCGCCCGACCACTCCACAGCATATAGCATGGTAAGAGTGTTTATTGGAATATAGCAAATTATTAATATATCCCTAAATTCATATTTAATCTATAAGATAGACCTTAGCCACGATCGGGACTGCAGTCTATTGTTTTAGCAACTATGTAAAACGTGCACATTGTGTAATATTTGTTTAGGATTAGTCCGAAGCTATGCAAAATAGTTTGCAAAATAGTTTCCAAATAAAAATCCTTTGGTTTTGTTTAGGATAATTATTGTAAACTTAAAACAATCAAATCAAATCAGCGTTTATTTGTTCAATTTTTGGTAAATTAATTGGGTGTTACATTGGGGTTGATCATGAGTCCTCAAAAATCTGCCAATGAAGGCGTACAAATATTTAGTACCAATAGCATGCATTGTTGTCATATTAAACGTTTTAATGAATGACATGAACTTTCTATGTTTAAACAAAAATCATCACATCAAGGAAACGTTTGATTTTATCTTTTCAAGTTCCTGTTATCAGTTATATCTAAATTAATAAAAATAAAACAAAGAAAAAGATCGGTGAACAGCCAGTGCCTGTTTGAAAACTATGGTGAACTCCGCATTGTCGTCCTAAGAACAACACATGCCTTGATAATGCCGAAATTGTATCAGTGAAAAGATTGGCATATAGTTAACAACAATCACACATGAGTGGTCAAGTCGCATGTAATAATAATTTAGTATGTCAGCTCATGAGTTTTAATAAAATTATAATTATTTTAGTTGCAAACAATGGAACACAAGTTCTTTAGAGAGATCAGAATATCTTAATAGTTTTACCGGTATTTGTAATGCAAATTTAGGCATACGCGATTATTAGGTCATATTAAATTCGGCAATGAAATGCAAGCAACGGTTGAGTCATGTAATTATAAAAACTACTTTAGCATGTTTTACTGCTTTAGTACTTACTGAAAACCGTATTTTTGATATTCTAGCTAATATAATTGTGTAGAATTCCATATAGAATACATTATAAATTGGCTTACCTTCGACAAAAACCACAAAAATTGCATTTTTTTGTTTTGATAAGTTTACGGCCTCAGCGATGCTTCCTCCAAACCAATGCATGTTTGGAATACTTTGTTGCGTTTCAGATTTTCTAGCAGTTGATGAAATGTCGAAGGTGTTTCTGCTATTTTTCTTTCAGTTACAGTGTTTTTGGCTGAACAAAAATATTACGGAGACATGACACTTGAAATTTTGACAGATCTGACGTGTTTATTTTCGTGTCCTTCTGTTTCTTTCACTCATTTCAAACCTTGCCAAAACACATTTCATCAAAACTCCATACGTTTTGTGTTCATTGTAGTCAGTTTAATTTTTCCGGTTAATGAAGAGCGAGTAAGATAGGACTATATCATCCTTGCCTATGGTTTTCATGTGATATGAAGTTGCTACTACTTGCTCATAGATGGCTGTACACAGCTTTAGCTACTCGATAACAGATGTCACTACTTGTAAAATTGGCAATAAAATTTGGCGCTTTTATAATTTTGCCCGGTAACAGCGTTTGTCCACAGTCCGGTATTGTATCCGGTATATGACGGACCGGTAAACTGCGCATGTTTTATGGTATACTGGACCATAGACAAACGCTCTAATGGTAACGGCACCGCAAGATATTTTTAGGGCGTTTTCACACGAGCCACCACAAGCAACGATACCGCACATCACGACACACGTTTTTAAATGACAATTCGCTATGTGGTTAGATCTGTGGGTTAAACGCTGCTATGTTGTTACGTTTTTTTTTGCGGTGACGATATATCCACTATCCAGTAGCCTAAGCATGAAAATTTCGTTACGTTTCAAACGACATCAAAATCGTATGGAATCTGGGAAACCGCTCCAAGCGGACAGTAACGAAAGTAACAGCTACGTATGGCAACCTAAGTTTAGTTTCAAACGCAACGATACGGAAATATTTTAATGCTTAGGCTACAGAACGCACGACACGACAGTTCAGTTTGACTTTGATTGTTTGTTTTTATTAAAAAGTGGTGTGCGATTTTAACAAAAATGGAAAAGTTTAATATGACATTTTTACGTTAATAGAGGCTGTGGAAAAAAACCCTGTATTCTCTGGGTTGAACCCAATGTTCTCTGCGTCTCCTTCTTTTTCTTATGTAGGTAGGTACAACAGGATTGCAAGAAGGGACACATCTTGGAGTGCATGCGTACGTGATGAACTACTAATGCGACTACTGTGCCGCTACTGAAATCGTCGCTCGTGGGAAAACGCCCAAACGACAGGTCGTGTGTTTCTTAAATCGTGTCGTGCGGTGGCTCGTCTGAAAACGCCCTTACCGTCACAGTTTAACAGGAAAGTAAAATGTATGGAAAATCGGTAGTTTTTTGCAAATTTTGTCTGCTTTTTGGAATCATCCATTATCCATCATCCATCAGCCTAGTTCGTCCACTGCTTGAAATAAGCCTTTCCAGGATTTTGCCACTCCCGGCGGTCACCCTGGAAGAATTGCCCATACTCACACACGCTGGGCAGGCGGGTTGGTGAGCGCGGTGCCGGAACCCTCGCACCAGTGACGCCGCTGCCCGTCACCAGTCTGTTCCAGATAAGGCCCGGCCATTAGGGATAGATATACCACCATCCATCGGTCCCAGGCATGGTGGGCCTCCTGGTTTTTTGCCTGTGAGCTGTCCTCTTACTCTCCCCCGAATTACTTTGAGGGGGGTCTCCAAGATGGTGGTACCTCCACAGTCGAGCCCGGCATCAGCTCTACCACCTGCTTTTTGGAATAAATGTATCTACTAAATTTCTAAATGAATATAATAATTTTAAATTTATTCTTGTAATATTTTAGTATTGTTAATGTTAGATATCAGAGCTGTTGTGTTTTTTAAGTTTTGCATGTTGTATTTTTCTTTGTCGTGCATTAATTTATTTGTTTTAATACTGTTTGAATAGATTAATTTAGGATTGAAATTTCAATTATGTATATTTTCAAGCTTTTGAACAGATTTTATAAGTATTTTAGTGTTTACAGGAAGTGGCTTAATCAATAATCATATTAGATTAAAGATGCGTTCAAGAAATACATTTTTTCGTATTTAAATGTGTGACGAAGACGTCACTGAAGGTTTAATGAAGAACATCACTCTTTTTTTCATTTTAAGGCGATATGTTAAAAAAAAAGGGTGTTTCTTTTCTGTGTATTTCATGAAATACACGGAAAATTATAATCAGTTTCTGGTATATTCATTTTGACTATATAATCTAGGGTTTTGTTTATGGAAAACATATTTCGATAAACTTTCCTCGATAGAAATAATTGTTAAAATGAGATCTTCTAACACACTTTTCTCCTCGTTTAACGAGTAGCAGCCACGTACAGAACTCAAACATATTTTGTTAGATGGGTTTCAACAATATCTAGATTTCAATTTTGGAAATTTTGCTACCTAGTTTAGTTTTTTTAATAAAAATATAAAACCAACTTTTTTCCCTTTCGCCCTGAATCCGCCTCTCTCTTACTGCGCGTTTTTTCACTTGGAGTAACAGTGACAACAATAAAATTCGCATAAAACGGAAAGCTATTCCTCGAAACGGTTTTCGAATAGTAAATATTGACCAAAAACAGTAGCCTAAGCATGAAAACATCTCTGTATAGTTACGTTTGAAACTAAACTTAGGTTGCCATACGTAGCTGTTAGTTCCGCTACTGTCCGCTTGGAGCGGTTTCCCAGATTCCATACGATTTTGGTGTAGTTTGAAACGCAACTATACGGAGAGGTTTTTATGCTTAGGCTACGGACGTATATGCTTTTAGTTTTCCGTGGACATTATCGTACATAATAAAATTTCAGGTCTCAATCTCATTCCGTCTAACCGGTCGGCAACAGCCTCAGGCTTCAAGAGGCGCGCCAAGCGGTTCTTGCGACGGCGCCGGCGGAGAGAACAAATGTATGAGCGTCTTGTCCGGCTTCGAGTGACTTGCGCTCTCGGGACGGTGGTGTGCGGGGAGGCGGGCGGTTGAAACAGTGATCAAGCGCACAGGACGAACCTAGTGTCGAGCGCTTTGAGCGAGCGAGCGCGCTATACATCCGATGCTGTGGAAGGCGCCGACGGGTGTCGTGGCAGGGCAAATCCCGTGGCAAAAACCGCCTGGAAGCGCAGCAAGAAGCGCCGCCAGAAGACTGAAGCTGTGGCCCTGGCGTAAGAGAGCTAGAGACGTGACATACGGATGGACAGATGAACAGCATAATCTCATTAAGGCGATATGTAAAAGTTTTAGCGTCCCTTTTACTCCATATGCGAAAAAATCCTCAATGCGAAAGGGACGGATTCGAGGAAAAGTAGCAAAAAGTCGGTTTTTTATTAATATATTGTTGCTATCAAAATTTCGTTTAATCAGGTCCTAGATACTGTTACAATTCATCTAATAAAATACAATTGCAGTCCACATGTCATTCCAAATTGTCAAGCCAGGAGAATTGGTGTCGAAAAAGACCTCATTTCAATAAATATTTCTATCGAGCCGAATTTCTCCAATCGCGTTTCTGTTCTAACAGATCCCTAGAAAAAGAATCCAAAAATAATATACTATTTTATCAAAATAATACATTATTTACTGAAGTAGATATGCACGTTCTAAAAGTGTCGATTTTTTTTCCGTAGCGCCTTAATAGGTACGGAACCTTAAAAAGTAATAAAGACACTCGACACTGACACAGTCGACACTTTACTAGACCTTGTCATACGTCTACGTATTACTTTCATTTACAAAAAAAAAATTACAAAAATTACATTTACATAAGTAATTATTTCCTCTCAACATATTTTTATCCTACCGCCAGCAGTCTGAAGGCAATTAACCAATTTGTTGTCGAAGGCACTGGCAACAGCATGCTCGACTTGCTTTATTTTATTACCCTGACTACATTTTAGCGCTCTTTGAAAATGAAGCTCAAAATTTATGCGGTCGAGAGTCTTAGCAGCAAAAGTTGGACGACGAAAAATATTAGAACTACATACTTGGTCAAGAAAGAAAAGAACTAAACAAAAAACATATACCGCGTGTAACTATATGAAAGAGTAGGCACAATAAACAACTTTCTCTCTCTCTCTTTCTCTCTCTCATTTTAAAGCTGATTTTAATACTGGGCGTTATTATTTTAAGCTGGGGTGTTAAAATGGTGTCGCGCAAGAAAAAGAGACTCATCCATTCGAACATATTTTACTATGTAACCAACAAGAAAAAAGCGAAAAAAAAAACAAGCTTTTGTAAAAATGTAAAAATTTACATGCCTACTCAACCAAAATGTATGAAAAAACTATAAATTTTTTGGATGAAAACAAACACTCCCCAGGTGTTTGTTTTCATCCATGATGATGTTTCACCAAGAGCCGACAATCGCAAGTATATATATTATAATATAAATATTCTATACATTTTTTCATGATTTGAGATTTTTTTTCACGAAATGTTCGTTTGGACTGGTACTATCGCCAATCTGCACTTTCTGGCTTCCGCAAAATTCCCATAGCATAATTTCTAAAAGTTTTTTTTTATGGAATATACGCCATTTTAGGGCATAGTTTTCATTATTTTGGTATATAAATTAACCATTATTTTTTCATGATTTTTAAACAATCGTCGGATATGACGTCACTTGCTGATTGTGATGTGCGATTGCTTGCTTATAAAGAAAAGTGGTCTGTCTCTGTTTGTCCACTCATCTGTCATCCATCTGTCAAATCAGTCGGAAGCAAATTATTATAAATTTATCTTGATAGCAAAGGACACATTTCTAAACAGCCATTTCTCAAGTGACGTCACACGAAGGCAAATGGAAGTTGCAGCTTTTTCGTAAAAATATGCATGATCATGGTGTTTTTTAGACTACAAGTTCTAAAATACGGCAAATTAAACCAAAATCTCGAAATGGTTTTCGAATTAACACACCTTAATATAATTTAATCTAAGCGATGTAGGTATATATTATTTATCACTGTATTTTGGTTAGAAGATGGTTATAGTGTAGACTTGGTATAGTAGAGAAGTAGTCAAATATTTAGTATTCTTTGATGGACCTTCATCATATAGAACAAAATTAATAGCCGCAAATAGGGATTCGTCCACGATTTGTCCCTAATCTATGAAAATAAAAAATGGGCGCTTTCAATTGAACTTTTTATCCCGACATGTGGCTGTACTGCAACCTGTGTTGTCGTTCTGACCTGTGCTGCTTAGATCTTATAGTGACTAATAGTAGTTTATGCTACAAGGGCGCAAAGGAATAAATTACGAGGACGATTTAAAACACGAGCGTAGCGAGTGTTTTAAACGTAACCGAGTAATTTATTGCTCTTACGCCCGTGTATCATACTACGTTTTTCAATGCATATTGTGAGGAAATAACACAAATATAATCTTGTGAATTTTAAATTATGATTGGCTCAAAAGGACTGTATCCAGAGCCGTTAAACACTGAAAAAAAAGCATAAAATTTATGGTACACAGAAAAGGCTGCAGGAGCCAACCGTTGTAAATAAATAAAAAATAATAATAATAATAAAGCCCTAGGGAAAAATAATCGACTTTCTGTTCGGTTTTGATGCATAAAAAGTGGGCCTTTACGAGCACTTGCATTGAATAGTAGTTTATGTTACAAGGGCGCAAAGGCTCGTGTTTTAAACGTAACCGAGTAATTTATTGCTCTTACACCCGTGTATCATACTACGTTTTTCAATGCATAGTGTGAGGAAATAACACAAATATAATCTTGTGAACTTTAAATTATGATTGGCTCAAAAGGACTGTATCCAGAGCCGTTAAACAGTGAAAAAAAAGCATAAAATAAATTTAAAAGCATTGTAAGCATTGTAAATAAATTTAAAAAAAATAATAGGGCAAAATAATCGACTTTCTGTTCGGTTTTGATGCATAAAAAGTGGGCCTTTACGAGCACTTGCATTGAAAAAAATGTTAATTATCATTTCGGTCTTGTCAATGCAAGTACAAGAATTTAAAAGGAGCGTCTATTACGTAGCCGGTATACAAATAGGTATTCCAATTACTCTGAGGTTCTACGTATTTAGTAAATAAATAAATACTTAAATGTGTATATCAATTTTAATATATTTGACATAAATGTCAGACTATTTTAATTGAAATGGATCATATCTTTTGTATTTTTTTTTTGCTCTGTAAGCCACAAATCCACGTACCCATCTTGTCACAATCATGGCCGAATTATGATCAGATTTTTTTAATCGGCTTTGACAGCTTTGCAATAATATTGAGTCGAGCTATAGAGTCGAGGCGATAGTGGTGCCATCTTCAATTAGCTTTCCTTGTTGATCCCCATCGACGTTATTTTGGTTCTCCAAGCAGTAAAAATGAAATGAGGCGCGAAATACGTTGCCGGTTTCGCGCCTTTACTGTCTAAAAATGGCTGCCAACATTTGACAGCTGCGAGAAGACAGACGGATGGCTTGTTGGTAACTTTGATCTTTGCAATATTTATGTTCAAAGCTTACATAGTATAGCTCAAAGACAATATAATCAGGTATAGCTAATAAACTCTTTATAAGAATAGTGTCGCGGAAACGATCGAATTCCAAATTTTAGTTCAATGGTGAAACTTACACTGGTAAATAACATACCCAGTGAATAGCATAAATTTACTTCAACAACGCCACGCTCTAAAAACGAAAAAAGTTACGGAATGTCAAAGGAGGCCAAAATGTTCAAACCCCTTTTAAGTCAACAAGCATTTATCTGAGAGTGATCACTATTTTCTACCAAAACAAAAACATCCACTATTCGGTCACGAGTTCACGACTCACGACCCTCAGCAGACGCCAAAAAATGTTGGGAAAAATTGGCTGTCAAACGTGATAGTGCAGCTAACTTCAGGCCACTACGAACCGCCATGGTATGGACTATGTGGTTGATGGTGGTTTGACACTTCAATGGGCGGTTACGAAGTCCGTATGGGCAGAGAATATAAAGTATTTGGTATGGGTTTATTACGATAGCTGAGCGTGATAAATCTATTTATTTTGATAACCACACCCTTTATTCTATTACATGTACATATACAAATGAATCTAAATATTGAATATGGGTGAACTTATAAAAATTCAGTTTTCAAAATGTAACTTTTGCGCTAAAACCAGAATTAGTGAAAAAAATATGTAGCTTCATTTTTAAACGCACTTTTCTTGCTAAATATATATATTTTTTTAACGTACCTACTATTTTTGAGTTTTGCCCTTTCTTTGTACTTACGTTATGGTGGGGCTCAAAATGCGGAAATAGAGACCATAAAAAATATTGTTACCTAATATACGAACATATTGTTTACGTAAAGCCCTCGTAGGGAATCAGTTTTCAACAAAAAGGTTTTCTTTCTTTCCATCACCGGATATTTTATTGTGTCAAAATTAGATGTTTTTTTTTGTGGCCAAAGGAATGCTTTGCTTATTGCCACCGATTTCTGCCAATGTAAATCATAAATTATAAAAATGAAGCGCATCAAATAATTTAGCTTTAGTGATGTAAAAATTCATGTAAATAAAGAAACTAACATATCGAATGAATGAATGCACCGATTCCAGCGTGGCTTGACCAGACTCGATTAACGAATTAACCCAAGGATTTACCCTTGCCTCTGAAACTCCATGTTTTATGGGACTACAAGAACCATTGCATATCCAATAGTAGACCGGGGGACGCTGTAATGGTAGGGAAGACCCCTTCAGGATGTGGATAGGATAGTAGAGAATACCGGAAATGTATCCTAGAGTACGCCTTGGGTTTGTGAAGAGAAGTTTGGTATTAAATTATCTATGGATGGCCATCTTTTGGCGACGGCGAATCAGCGAGCTTCGACCACTGAATATCGTGAGGCCGCAGGCCGAGCTTCCTTCAGGTAGTAGGTTCCACGAGACCATAAATGGCGTGATAAGTCTTTTGGCTGGGCTAGCGCGACGCTGCGAGGTTTGAGCTGCGTTCTCGATTCGCAAAAATCGCATTTTGGTAAGTCGGAACTTTCTTATTGGAGCGTGACCTTATTAGTTTATATTAGACTTTGAGATTTCCTGTCTGTAGGTCAGGTTGTTGCGAGTATGTGGGTCTGAGCGTGTTTGCTATGTTACTGCTAAGCCGTATAACATATTGATGTTTTTTACGTCTTCGTCAGAGGTCTCACTGTTCGTATCGGGTTTCTTGTTAATCTCACTGGCAGCGTCCTTAATCTTATCTCTGTCTTCAGCTGTTTTCATCCAAGTATATCGCCCAAGGGTTAACGTGAGGCCGAGGCCGAGCTGCTGCTGCGGTCCCAGGTTTGTTGACTGCCTTGGAGTACTGTCTTCTTGTCTTCACCCGAGGTTTCGCCATCTGTTTCGGACCCTTTCTAAATCTCATTTGGCAGCGTTCTTGATTTCGCTTCATGTAAAAGCTACAGGTGCGGTATTCTTTTTGTTAAGGCCCTTAATACCGCCAAATGGGTACTTTCTAGAGCCTACTCCTCTTTTATGGCCAAACCAAAAATATTGAAATAATGTATTATGGATTATCAACTCTAGGACAACATATGCAACATTTTTCTTTTTCGTACCACCAAAACTTCTATATGAAAAATTGTTTCAACTGAATGGTGTTTTTTGGCTTGAATTTCCTACTGCTCCTAAGCAGCTTAGTTGATTTAATTCATTTATGCTTTGATAAATAGATAAACTTGATAGCTATATATATAACATAGAATTATTCAATCGAACAATGACGCCCATGTGAAAAGTATTATTTTCTCCTATTTTGCCCTTTCAAGGTCGCCGCGAGCGTCGTAACAGCCACCACGCATTGTGCACTGATTTGAATGTTATTTCAATGTCGTTTCCGTCGATATTCATACAGACAAACATCGAGCTGCTAATTTGGCGACGGTAATCGCCTTAAGGTGATTACCCACGCCAACGGCCTTGAGCAATCGGCCTCACCTCCGGGGAGTTACAGGCGCTGCTCCCCGCATGCCTCTGCGCAGACGCCCCGCGCCCCTCTACAAAGATCGCTAGCGTCGAAATGATTCACACCTCGTAGCGAGGTAGAAATAAATTTATGTAGCATTGTTTTATGCGTAAACCTATAACTATAACTTTTGAAGCTCAATAGGCTGTGGTGCTGTAACAGAGAGATGTGACCATTCTGTTCCTACTACTACACGGTGATATTTTGGTAGTTTTGAAAACAAACTAGTGATTATAGTAATCGCGAACTAGTGGTGATAGTACTGAAATCGCGAAAATATATAAAACATATACAACAAAATCGGTTATGTGAGGATACCCGAAAGTGACCAAGTTGATATTGGGGTCAGACCTTTATAAATCTTGGGCTTGAGCGGTAACAGACGAGCGTCACTTTGCAGTTGGTAACCGTCAACAGTAGGCCCACCATGAGTTTGGCACTCGATATACGTTAGCGACTGCGTAAAATATAATGTATTGGAAATTCTGGTTCCTCTCGTATACCGCTAGAACCGCTAAACTCATACAAATGTTTTACGCTGTCGCTAACGTGTATCGAGTGCCAAACTCATGGTAGGCTAGAGGCACAGTATTATACTGTGCCAGAGGATTGAGGTAACTTTAGACGTTGAACCTTGTCGGCGGTAACCGTCTAATGATGGTAGCGTCAGCCGTCGTCGGTTGCAGACAAACAATTTTTCATAAAAAGTTTCTGTTTATATATTTGAATGATTTTTGAACGATAATGACGAAAAAAATATATATTGATAAAATATAATTTTGTTACAATTTTTGTTAATTTCGGTGCTTTTAGAGACTTGAGTGGTATGTATCGGTTATTTGCGGGTCTCATAATAAAACCGATAGTATGTTATATATTTGGGTACTCAGAAACGGTTTCAATGATGTTGATGCAACTTTTAGATTTTATTTTTATGAAGATTGTATTCGCACGTAAAATAAACAAAACATATATTTTTTAATCTGTAAATTTTAATTATGTTACGTAATCTGTACCACAGTTTCACCTCGCTAACACTTGTAAGCTCTGATCTGCAGGTAAATCCTCAATTTGGTAAATATATTTATATATTTTCTTGATCATGAGTCTTCTGCTTTTTATTTGTTCTTCACTTGAGATAAGTGAAATTTTTTGTTGTGCTCTTTGTTCTTCATTTTCTTGTTCTGTACTTCGTTTATTTCATTGTTCTGTACTGCGGTCTTCATTTTCTTGTTCTATTATATTGTTATACATTTTCTGTGTGTTTTCGTTTTTTTAAATTTTTTTTCCTTTTGTTACTTTTTTTGTGGTGCACTTTGTTTTTCATTTTATTGTTCTGTACTGTGGTTTTCATTTTCTTGTTTTATATTTTGTAATACATTTGCTGTAAATTAAAATGAATCTACCAGAATCGAGTCTTTAATCGTCTTTTGTTCAGAGGCTGTCGGATCATTGTCTTTGCCGTTCATTTGTAATGCAATGAATGAGCCTGGAGATGGTGGTGGTCCAAAAGATATTTTTCTCTGAAAAACATAATAAATAAGTTTGAATTTACCTAAGTACATAGTATAATTTTTAACCCACTATAAATTATAAAATAATGCAAATCCATTAAAGAAAAATATTCAAGTTTCACAAACAAATATAAAACATAATATTAATTCCTAAATATTTACCTAAATTCAAGGATATTACCACGTTATAAAAAAAGATTGGTAAATTCTCAAACCTACCGGAATCGACTCTTCGATAGTCTTTTGTGCAGACATTGTTGGATCATTGTCTTTGCCTTCCATTTCTGAAGCAACGAATGAGCTTAGAGATTGTGGTGATCCAGACGATGCTTTTCTCTAAGAAACATAACAAATAACGCTGAATATGTTTTAATACGGAATATAATTTTTAACGTACTAGGCTGTCGGGTGTCAGTTGGTAACCCTATATCATTAAATAAAAAGATGTGACCAATTCGTAGGGGTGTAGAAAAAAAACTACATCAAAATAAACAGGGTTGGCTCGACGCAACCTGAAAAATTTTGTAAAGTCAGCAAAAGCAGCACAATTTTATTGATTAAAAAAAATCACATCATCAAGTATATATCATCGATAGAGCGTATAAAAGGTGCTAAAGAAAGCTTTTTTTCATATAAAAAGATATTCGATATAATCAGGCTGATTAGTACCAACATAGGACATGCAAACCTTATTTTTAAGCACCTTCTGATACGCTATACCGTACATAGTACTTGCTACTTATTGACGTAATTTTTGTCAGAAAATTTGCGTTGTTTTTGCTGACTGTATAAAACGCTCTAGGTTGCGCCTAGCCAACCCGGTTTATTTTGATGTAGTTTTTTTTCTACATCACTACGAGTTGGTCACATCTTGTTACTCGATGACATAGTGTTCCCGACTGTATTCTGACAGTCTACTATTCTATACCATAAATTGCCACCGAATGACGTTAGCGTCAGCCGTCGGTTGCAGTCGACCATACAACGCTGACAATACCATCAATCGAGTACAGTCGGCGCTGTTTGGCAGCGTCAGCGCGTCGAATGCAACCAATAGCTGACGCTCACTACCATTCTTCGATGGTAGTCGATGGCTATCGCCAACATGGTTCGACATGTGCATGTGTACGGCTACCGTTTTGAAAGTGATGTTCGTTTGTTGGCACTCTAAATATTTACAAAATTTCAATGACATTACATAATTTCAATGACAATGATATTTGATAGGTGGTAGAGCTGATGCTGGACTCGACTGTGGAGGTACCACCATCTTATTTGGAGACCCCCTCGAAGTAATTCTGAGGAGAGTAAGAGGACAGCTCACAGCCAAAAAACCAGGAGACCCACCATGCCTAGGACCGATGGATGGCGGTATATCCATCCCTTATAGCCGGGCCTTATATGGAACAAACTGGTAACGGGCAGCGGCGTCACTGGTGCGAGGGTTCCGGCACCGCGCTCATCAACCCCCTGCCCAGCGTGTGTGAGTATGGACAATTCTTCCAGGATGACCACCGGGAATGACAAAGTCCTGAAACGGCTTATGTCCAGCAGTGGACGAACGAGGCTGATGGATGGATGGAATGACATTACAGGTTACATGCACAGATTATTTTGAATTAATATATTGTCAGGTCTTGGTCTTTTTTGCAGATTTTGTCGGATTATTTTCTTTGCCTTCTGTTTCTGGTGGTCTCTTTTTAGATGCCCCTGAAATAATATATCAACTATATGTATTATACCTACAATTCTAGTTATTCAACTATCTCTACATAATATTACAGGTATAAATACCACGGTTTTGATATGCCTGCCTGGGACATATTTTTCTGAAATGAACTAAAACAAGTATTTCAAATAGTGCTCCGGTCCAAAAAAACAGGTCGGAAGCGGAGCTAAACCATATACATAGTCCGAGCCTTGATACTTGGGTAGTTTATTTAGCTGGATAGAAGTAAAAACAAAATTTTGAGCAACGTTTTTTGCGTGAATTGTTGCTTATAGCTGTTTATAATAATAATTATACCTAAACATTGTCACGATAGGAATCCCCGAGGGGGCTTTGGAGGTGTTTCGAGTGTCTCCGCACTCGGTACACCCGCGTTTCACCGACGATAATTATGTCCCAACGTGGTTGGTGGTGACTTCGGGCACAAAACATTCAGCAAGTAGTAAGTATTAGTAAATACTATGCACAAAAATTCCGAAAAACTCCTTGGTGCATGCCCAACCGAGGCTTGAACCTAGATCTCAAAATTGAGAGGCCTGCGTTCTACCCATGAGCTACTATATTATAATTTTTCTAAAAAAAGTTCCTTGCTAACTCGACAAACTTCTAGTTTATTATAGCGTCCACGCGCGAACTTCACAGCACAATTTATCCTCTAAATAACTAAGTCCATTGCCGAAAGTACTCTCTGAACGCACACAAATAAAAATCCTTATAAATATTTTCGCAAACATGTCATCAGACGCCAGGGTGCGGTACGTGGCAACGAGTGACACAGCCTCCCCGTCTGAACGCCACTGCATGACTGATGCCTGCGCCCGCGCAGAGCACCTCTTAGCCTTTGACCTTGAAATCTTACATATTTCGATATTTTTAATAGAAAAAGTTACTGGATATACTTGAGTTATGTTGCATTTAAAGTTCAACAGATTCTTAATTTTTTGGCGTGTAAATATTTCCAAACGTCATAGCAGATTAGGAGGAGTAGGGAATTTAAGCCAAAAAAACATCATACAGTTGTTATTTTTTTTAATATAGAAGTTTTGATCGTACGAAACCAAAATTTGTTGCAAATATTTTTAAAGAGTTATTATTTCATATATATTTTTTTCAAGCCATTTGGTCCAGCCGTAAACGAGGAGTAGGCTTTAGAAAGTACCCATCTGGCTGTATTTGAAGGATCAAGCGCCTTAATGTCTGGGAAGTCTACGGCTCTAGGCTGAGACGCTCAATAGAATTCCACTGAGTATTGTTTCTACTTGTCCTGAACCTTAGGAGAAAAAAAGGGTCGTTCAAGCATCACATTTGCTTGATTCTGGGTTTTTTTTTATTGCCTCTTTTTGGACGACCGCCGACGCGACGATGCCCGGGTTCTAAAAGTTAAAAAAAAAATAATAATACGCAAGTGCATCTGAAATACAAAATTTATATTTTAATATCGTTAATATCAATCAATTTTGCGAGTATGCAATAATCTTCATATTAGGAAATAATAACAAATACCTAATCCATCACCTCTTAGTCATTATTCGGTAAAATAATATTCACATCTCTGAAAAGTTCAGCCAATAGTCTCTAATTATTTTATCAATCGGGCAATTTAAGAGGCTATGCGAGTTTTATTTTTGTCACTTTCACTCCAAGCGCAAAATCGCGCAGTGCGAGAGGGGCGGATTCAGGGCAAAAGGGAAAAAAGTTGATTTTATATTTTTATTAAAAAACTAAAATAGCTAGCAAAATTTCAAATATCAAATCTCTAGATATTGTTAAAACACACCTAATAAAATATGTTCGAGTTCTGTATATGGTTCCTATTCGTCAAACGAGAAGAAAAAGTGTGTTGGAAGACGTCATTTCAACAATTATTTCTATCGAGGAAAATTTATCCAAACATGTTTTCCAATTTCAAAACCCTAGTTTAAATAGTCAAAATGCATATACCAGAAACTGATTATGATTGTCCGTGTATTTCATGAAATACACAGAAAAGAAACACCCGTATTTTTAAAAAAAATGTGACAGGCTGTCCCCTCCGCTATACCACATTCACAGAATGGGGAAAAGCGTATATAGTTGAAACGAGAGTCATAGTAGTCGGCGAAGCATTTCCATTCATCATTATGTAATTATTGTTGTATGTAACGATTACGTATAGGTATTTTTTCATTTTAATATTTTTTGCGGGATCACAGTGTAATTCTGCACTGAGTTTATCACCAAACTATTTTTTTTTTCTTCATGGTTGAAGAAGCTGGGTGGTTTGAGCTGTAACCAAACTTTAAAATAAATCCTGAATCTTAGACAATTAACACAGGACGTGGCAAAGCGCAACTTTTAGTACTGAATACATTATTCTGCTGTTTTTCGTGAGAGGAGTGGTAAACACGCACACGCACGCTCCTGCGCTAAATTATTATGTCACAAAATAAAAATAAAACGGTTGAGTGCGAGTCAGACTCGCGTACATAGGGTTCGTGGCGGAAAAATAAAATTTTGTCATTCTGTTTTCGTGAATTTCTCAACCGCTCTATTTCACATAAGCACATATTACCATTTTTTTTTTCCAGTCCGCCAGTTTTGGAGATAAGGGTGGGACATACATTTTTTGTGGTTTTTCAAAGATTTCTCGAAATAGATGCAAGTAAATATAGTCAAACTATTTTTACAATCAGCTTAAAATTTTATACCCATATTGTATTTTTATATAAAAAATATTTGGTTTATTTTTCTTTTTTTATATTTCACATTTGTGTTCCACATTTTTGAATCGCTATAATTTTCTTGTAATTGGCCAGTTAGCCACCTATAATCGACATTTTATTCTTATTTTTGGGTCCACCAGTTTCGGAGATAAGGGGGGGACATACATTTTTTTGTGGTTTTTCAAATATTTCTCGAAATCAGTGCCAGTTAGTGTAGTTAAAATATATGTTTTTACAATAAGCTCTTTAATATATACATTTAGATACCCATATTGTATTTTTAGTATTTTTTTTTTCTCTTTCGTATTGGAAATATTTTGAATAATTTCAAATTTAAATATTTTTTTTACTCCCTGTTATGAGAGCAAGTAATTGCTATTTTTGTGCCAAATTTCAAGTCTTTATCTTTAACTGTGCTAAAGTTATGAGGCTGTGACATACAGACGGACGGACAGACGGACAACGGAGTCTCACCATAAAGGTTCCTTTTGTACCTTTTAAAACTGTAACACAAACACAAAACGAGCACACAAGCAAACTTACATAAACAAATTGTTCATGTACTTCGGCAGAGGGGAATGCGTGCGTTTGCCTAGTCCCGTTTTATATGGTCTAAGTCCAGAATCGACCGATTTAACTCTGCAGCAAGGAGAAAAACGGAACGCGTCATCGCCTCCCCGCGCAAAAAAGAAAGTCAAAATGCGCGCGTATCCATCCATCAAGTTGACAGCTGCGTCTCATCGCACAAAACATCACGATCGTTGCTCGTTAGGCATTGATGACTTTGTTAATTGTTATTTGCCTTCAAATTAGATTTAAAGCATTTACTGACGTGTAAATTAATTACTCCAACGCTTCAGTATGTTAATTTGAATTCTTAACAAGTTGGTTGGCGTGTCTTGACTGCGTTGTCTTTGATTTGTTCGATTTTGTTTCGAAGATCCGAATCACTCTTCCATATCGGAGCGCAATGGGGCAATTAAGAATATTTTCCTGAAATTGAAACACAGGCACGCGCGTCACAAAAATAGCTATTCTTTGTTCAAATGAAAAATCGATTAGAAAGATAACAAAGTGACTAATATTGAAGAGGGTCGAATTAGTGGCGTGGGGTGAAATTGCACCCCAAATATTTCGTGCGTGAACGATTTGCGACGGAAACCCCAAATCGAAGCTCAAGCACGTCACGGAACTAGAAATTAACAAATTATATATTTTGTTTTGATACCCGAATCCATGACTATACAATACAAAGAATAACCAGAATCAGATGAGACTTTAAAATTTTGTATTTTCTTAATTCAAATTCTGCTTCTTTTATACATATATTTTTGGTACAAATATCAGAATTTTTTCGCCCAAAATGTTGGAGGTTGTCATCTTTTTTGACTTATTGACAGATTTTGTCCTCTACTGATCTAGAACAATGCTTGAGGAAGACATTAGATGGGTAGGGTAGTATGGATGATAAATTGGTATAACTGAAAGTGTTCGGACTTTGGGGCTGTACAATGACGCCGCGCCGTGCTGAGGTTATGGTTTGACCTTTAGCAAGGACGAAGCCCCGAGGCAACAAGGCTACTTTGAAAATAAAGCTATCTTTTCGAGAGCCTTTTCTTAGGGTGCCATATTCTAGTTGACGTTGACGATGACCACACGGAACTTTTCTCTATTCTGGTTTTCTTTAAGGCTAGACGTTAACTTTTTACCGCGATTTCGTGTCCTAGCTCTTAATGTTTTATTGCTATCCTATTTAGCCTACATACCAAACTACTTACTGCATTTTTCAAATGTTTATGAACTACCACGGGGTCAATATGCATTCAAAGTCTTGAAAAAATGTTGTTATTCGAGAAAAATCTGTGTGGAAATGGAGCACAAAATACAAGATTTCTGAGTACTTTATTGTATTTTTGAAACATGTTGATTACCCAAAATTTCAATACAGATAGGAAGTATAGGTTGGGCGATAGATAAAGTTATTTTAATTTTTATTCTATTTTATGCATTAGCGTACAACTGAGACGACAATTATTTTTGTACGGCATCAAAATATGATCCTCTTCCCTTAACAGGTATCCTTTTGCGTGTCGCTGTTAGCCGGTCGGTTATCATTGTGTCCTCTAAAAATATGTTTATACATATTATTATTAAAAATGTGTGTTTTTGCCCCATTCGGACTGAAATAGTTATAAAAAAAAATTACGACAGTAAAATGTTTAAACGTGTTTTGACTTCTGAAAATAAGTTTGTTATTATTTCATGTGGTCTAAGCCTTAGACTCTAAGGATTGGTCATGCCTTGCCATATAAAAAAAAATTCTAACCTCTTCTATCAAAGAGTAGGTAGGTCATGTCAAAAGCCCAGTTCCCTTTTTAACCTTATTACTTTGTAAATAAAAGGCATAATTCGTTAAAAAAGGGATTAGTGCCCTTGCCATGTGATTACCTGAATAAATATTTATTCGATAATCATCCTCAATTGTAATGTGTGTTTAATTTGGCCGTTTTGTATGGTAATTGTATGTTTTGCGCGCTCGCATGACACAATTCATTAGTAGTTTCGTTACGACTAAATTACTGTAGTTTTCTGTTTACGACTATCATTCGATAGCATTATTGTCTGGGGAGACTAAGCAAAACTTTTTAACAAGAGGTTGAATTTTCAAAAACCGGCCAAGTGCAAGGCGGACTCGCGCACGAAGGGCTACGTACCATTATCTATCTATAAACATGGCAAAAAAACATGTCTGTTGTATGGGAGCCCCTTTAAATATTTATTTTATTCTGTGTTTTAGTATTTGTTGTTATTTGTGAAGGTTTCAACTGTCTCACGGTTCATGAGATACAGCCTGGTGACAGACGGACAGACAGACGGACAGACAAACGGACACACAGATGGACAGCGGATTCTTAGTAATAGGGTCCCGTTGATTGAACCCTAAAGACACAGATAGGAACAGACAAAATTAAATGGGAAATGTGAATGGATAACGGTACTTCTTCAGTGGATATGTACGAGTAATATTAACTACGTATAAAATAGATAAAACACTTTTCCCCTACACTGAAAGCTAAACAGACCTCGTTACTTTAGCGAAACTAATAGATCATGTCGACTCACTCGCAGACGGTATTAAGCAAAACGGAACGTGGCCGGAAACCACGCCTCTTCCGGTGGACTGTCATCTTGACAGAGCGCGAATAGATGTCACATTCCCGCGTTCTTTTTGCATTATAGCGGTAATAGCGGTTCATATTTGTATTTAGGTACCTATGTTCTCGTAGCCAAAACATTGAAAACAACATCAAAAATCCTACGAAACTCAAAATAATAAAAATTTCCTGTCTCATCATTGTTACAGCAGCGTCAATATACATGACAAACTCTCCTGTTTTTAGGGTTTCGTCAATGATATTATATCATTGGGTTTCGTACCCAAAGGATATAACCATTAGTTTCCCTTATGGGCAAAACGGAGCGAATTAATGTCACTCGTCGTCTGTCCGTCCATCCGTATGTCACGGGTCAAAAATGAAATAGGTACGTAGATGACGATGACGTTATAGTAGAGTAAATGGATTCGAAAAAGCCCCATTTTTAGGGTTCCGTAGTCAACAACAAGGACCCCTTATTGTTTCGCCGAGTCCGTCTGTCTGTCTGTCTGTCCGCGGCTTAGCTTAGAGATAGAACTAGAAAGCTGTAATTTGGCATGGGTATACAAGGTGTAACAGAAAGATGTAACCATATTTGAAGAGCTTATTCAGTCAATGGTATAGAACAAGGCTGGCCAATAGATTTTCCAGGTGAGCAAAATTTCTTAAGACTGTGGCGGCGCCGGGCCACCACTACTACCATATTCATAAGGTATTTTATGCACAAAAAAGACAAAATATGCTTTAATTTACTTTATTTGTAAATTAAATGAATTAACATATTTATTTTTATTTAAAGTGAATTTCTTTTTATTTGCCGACCTAAGTGCTGGCGGGTAAATTCAAATGCCTTAGCGGGCCACTTCGTGGCCCGCGTGCCCGGGTTTGACCAGCCTTGGTATAGAAGAACTTTTACTATGAAACAAAATATGTGTCTCGAAAAAAAGCTCGCCGAAATGTACGGACGGGCAGATTTTTTTTTTTTGAGATTTCTGCGTTTTCTATACCATTGACTGAATAAGCTCTTCAAATATGGTTACACCTTTCTGTTACACGTTGTATAAGGTCTTTCAGTGGTCCGATCAGCTGACTCAGTTTGTATGGGACAAGTGAAGAAAAAGTTCGCACAAAAAAAAGTACTTTTCAGTGGAATGTGATGTATTAACGATACTGATTCACCTCTTAAATTACTTTCCATTTAAATTGAAAGACCTTATAATATTTATCACGCTGATAAAGTGGTACAGTAAAATTATGAAAAAGATTTTTTTTAGGGTACCTCCCCTACACGTAAAGTGGGGATGATTTTTTTTCTCGTCTATCCCGTAGTGTGGGGTATCGTTGCATAGCTAATTTAAAAATATTGGGGGTGTGACAAGACCATGTTTCGATCCAGGGTTTCGTTTGCGAAATATTAAGCTTAAAAGTGTTAATTTTTGTTAGAGTCAAGTGTCCCCCCCCCCCCTGCCAGCGAAACGGTTGTATTTGGAGACGTGAAAAAATCACGGCAGTAGTATACATAACGAAATTAAAAGGAAAACTATCACAGCTAAGAAGGCTTTACAAGTTAACGAGTACAGATCGCGCAAACTTTTAGTCCCCTCGAAACACGGGGCGATTCGCATTAGCAGTAACAAAATGTATAGGCCGTTCTTGGGAAGAGCAACTTCTGCGCGTACTAGAAGTTTGGCGCAATCTGTATTAGTCGACAAACTTATAAAATGTACTTGAAGAAGAAGTCCGCGTATTGTGCAGGGCAACTACGGAACCCTACACTGCGCGTGGCCCGACACGCACTTTTTTTGGTATCTCCTTAAGTCTATGGGACGGAACCCTCTGGGCGCGAGTCCTATTCGCATTTGACCGTTTTTAGGGTTCCGTACCCAAAGGGCAAATCGGAGCTCTATTAATGTCACTCCGCTGTCTGTCTGTATGTCACCATGGGTCTCCAGTTCTTAGACGGAAACTGAAATTTTTATATGTTGTGTAAAATGTTGACTCAAAACGAATTTTGAATTTAAAATGTAATTAAATTATTTTTCTGGTTGGGCCTCATAACATGAAAATGGAGATTGTTTTTCTTACCCTAACATGTGGGGTGTTGTTGTATAAATATATTTCTTTTTTTTATCTTAAGGCGATATGTAAAAGTTTTAGCGTCCCTGTTACTACATATGCGAAAAAACCCTCAGTGCGAGAGGGATGGATTAGTGGAAAAGTAGCAAAAAGTCGGTTTAGTATTAATATAAAATGAACTAAAGTTGCTATCGAAATTTCGTTTAACCGGGTCCTAGATACCGTTAACACCCATCTAATAAAATACAATTGCAGTCCATATATCATTCTAAATTGTCAAACCAGGAGAATTGGTGTCGAAAAAGACCTCATTTCAATAAATATTTCTATCGAGCCGAATTTCTCTAATCACGTTTCTGTTTCAACAGATCCCTAGAAAAAGAATCCAAAAATAATATACTATTTTATCAAAATAATACATTATTTACTGAAGTAGATATGCAAGTTCTTAAAGCTTCGATTTTTTTTCCGTAGCGCCTTAAAAAGTAAAGAAATGGGGTGCTATCAAAGTTGCCATTTTTAGACCATTTTTGTTACGGGGTCTATCACAAAGGCCAAAGCAGTTAGGAATTTTTAATTTCTGTGTATTATGTACCATATACTGTATTTAAACAACAAATATGTACTAAAAAAGCTGATTTATAGTTTTAGGGTTACGTCTCCGAATACTAAACCAACTTAATTATGCAGTTTTATTTCATGAATTTTGTAGGTAAAGATAAGTATGTAATTTCTGTTTTAATTATTTAAGAGTCGGAGTTCCGAGATTGGGCAAAACACGGTTCGGGGTTATGGCTTTTTAAGATAGTAAAATATTAATTTCTGAACAAAATAAATACCACTTGTTACCTTACAAGATGAAGTACAGGTTCATTGAAAAAAATCTTGGCACTAATGTATAGTAACTTCAGAAAAAAAAACAGGATGTCAAGTTCAGGTTACACCCGCAGCGCTGCAATGCTATTAAAGAGATTTTCTTGAAATTCCTGTTTTTTGAATTTTTACCGTCTTAAAAAGCCATAACCCCGAACCCCGAATCTCGGAACACCGCATAACCTACACTTAAATAAATATCTAGTTTGAAATAATTAGTCATATGTACGGAACCCCAAAAGAGCGAGCCCCAACTCGCACTTGGCCGTTTTTTTTTTAAGGTAAATCTTGACGCCCAATTGGAATCCTGCCCGCGGCGGACGAAATTAGGCAAAGAATTAAGCAAAAAGTTATTGCTGATTATGTGATCAATTTCATACAAATTGGCTCACCGTGAAAACCTTTAAAACCTTTATTTCCCAAAAACACGACACATACATACAAAAAACAAAGTAGAACTTAAATAAAAGAAAACAAAAATTAAATAAAGTTAAAACACAAAAAGAAAGTAACTTAAATTTATCCTTGTGGTATGAGTGTCGCGGCAAAGAGAAAAAGGCTCCGACTCAGCATAATGCCGCAAACCGAAATCTGCGACGCTGTTATTCTGTCGTCACCTGCAGAGAGCCGCACGAATTCCATCGAGAGTGGACAATTATTGTTTATTTAATGTGTAAATGTGTATGTGAGTATAATGGTTGTGTAATTTGTATATGAGTAAGTATACAATTTTGGCTACATATATTAAATAAGAGAATATCCTGACTGACTGGTCTATCAATGCCCGGGCCAGCTGATTGAACCTAGGAACATAAATTTGGACTGTGGGTTTCATCTGCGACACGCAGACATCCCCAAGAGATAAAAATGTAATAATAAAAATATATATGTATACTTACCTACCTAATTTATACCTACAGTGCAATGGTCTCCTGTCTGTATAAATGTTATGCAAATAAATAAATGTGTTTACGTAAAGATTACAGGAAAAATAAAGCGGTTAAAAAATTCACGAAAAAAAAATTACATAATTAAATTTATCATCCACGATACGGAACCCCAGGTACGCGTCTGACTCGCACTTGGCCGGTTTTTTTCTATATTTTCATACCCAATAGGAGAACCCAAACTCAGTTTATTTAATGAAGTAAGCTTAAGAAATATAGAATTTTTCATTTTTTATTTTCATTTTCATTTTCATTTTCTATGGGGTTTTTCGAAGTCGCGCTTCTTAGTGAACAAAATAACAAGTATTTGGTACTTTTCGGGCACAGAACCCTAAAAAATGAGTTGAGTATTTTTACTAAATACTTAAAAATAAACACTGTTTTCGTCACGTGCCTGATTAGTGAGCGTTTTAATAAATTAATCCATCAACATTTAGAAAGTTGTCGACTGATGGACTCACGCCCTGTATAATTTTAGATCTTTCATAGGTACCATTGAAAAAATTGCCGCAGACCCACTTTTCTCTCTTGTCACCATTGCAATGAGCGTTTTTCTCGTTGTTTTTTTTTCTTAGTTCTTAGGTTTCCTCCAGATGGCGCTGTCTATCAGTGGCGTGCACAGAACTTTTTGCTGGAAAAGCAAACAATTGGTCAAGAACAACAATAAAAAAAATATGAAAAAATTTAAATATCACTTTGAACAAAAAAAATTGTATGACGCCAGGATAGACAATGTCTAGAGTGAAAATTTCCTATACAAACTTTTTTTTTTCAAAGTGATATTTAAATTTTTTTATATATTTTTATTGTTGTTCTTGACCAATTGTTTGCTTTTCCAGCAAAAAGTTCTGTGCACGCCACTGCTGTCTATGTCACCATAGATAAAATGTGTTTCGTAGCAATCAATTTCAAAGTTTGTTTGGAATCGGTGCAATTTTGTCTTTGATTCTGTTGCTAAAGAATACGACAGTGTCATCTAGGAACCTTATTTAACACTAAATTTGACATAAGGGAAAACGCTCATAAGGGCCAATAGTGGGTCTGCGGATTTTTTCTCGATAGTACATAGTGACTTTTATTTTGTAAGCCAAATTTCACACTAAAGAGACATTGATTTAAGGCGCCTCGTCCCAGCGTCACTCCGAAAATGACTCTATTGATAGTGTTTAAAAATTATAAAAAATATATAAATATTTGTGTCGATTTGGCGCAACACGACTTAACTTATTTGACAGGACTAAACTTAATTTGAGCGTTCTGTATTTTTCTTTCTGTATCGAAAAGACAAAGACAGAACGCTCAAAATAAGGTTAGTCCTGTCAAATTTGTTAAGTTATGTTGCGCCGAATCGACACCATTGATTCTCGCGTATAAGAAACAGCATGAGAATATTGTTCAAAGTCAAGCTGTTTTTAGACTAAAATTAAGTAAAACTGGTTAAGGGGTGAAGTAGTTAAATTAGCAGCTCGAAATAGGTCTGTACAAATATCGACAATAACGATATAGAAATAACGTTCATGTCAGAGTGCATTGCAAAGTGGCTGTTACGACGATCGCTGTGTCGCCGGGTAGCGCAAATTAAAAGTTTTAAACATCATTGTGTTAGATTTTTGTATTGCTCGTGTGTGGATATAAGTTTTAACCTTGTCTCTTTTGAGTTTAAAAAGTTTAAACTATTTACCAGTTTTTTAAAGCATTTGAAAGGTTATTAAAGGTATTTATTTTCTTGTTATAGGTTAAAGCTTTTAAGATTTTAAAACATCACAATTACGGGACATGGGTCAATATGTGTGATATACCTATTTTTTTCAAAGTTTTGTAATATTCATATAGAAAGTTTAAACCAATTTAAAAACGTCTGTAAAAGCAGTTTTGATTGTGAAGCCCCTTAACTGACGCGATGGACGGACAAAAAATCATAAATTATTTTACTAAGCAATATTTTCCTTGTACTCAAGTGTAATGAACCATGCAAATATACAAATTTAGTGATTTCAAAGTAATTTCTTTACTTATGTAAATGTAATTTCAAATAATAGTAATTTCAAAGTGATTTCAAAGTAATTACCTTACTTATGTAAATGTAATTACTTTGAAATCACTAAATTTGTATACTTGCATGGTTCATTACACTTGAGTACAAGGAAAATATTGCTTAGTAAAATAATTTATTATTTTCTTTTTCCGTCCATCGCTTCCGTCCATGTAAAAAGTATTATTTTCTTATATTTTGCGCTATCCGGAGACCCAGCGACGTCGTAATGCAGTGCGCGCTGATATAAACGTTATTTCAATATAATTTCCGTCGATATTTGTACGGACAGAGGTCGACTCAAGGTCCTTGGTCACTACCTGCCCCTTAAGGGAAGAGGGGCATATTTTGATGCCGTACAAAAAGAATTGTCGTCTCAGTTGTACGCTAATGGATAAAACCGAATAAAAATAAAAATTACTTTATCTATCGCCCAACCTATACTTCCTATCTGTATTGAATTTTTGGGTAATCAACATGTTTCAAAAATACAACAAAGTACTCAGAAATCTTGTATTTTGTTGTCCAAAACGTCTCATTTCCACACAGATTTTTCTCAAATAACAAATTTTTTTTAAGAATTTGAATTCATATTGACCCCGTAGTAGTTCATAAACATTTGAAAAATGCAGTAGTTTGGTATGTAGGCTAAATAGGATAGCAATAAAACGTTAAGAGATAGGACACGAAATCGCGGCAAAAAGTTACCAATAAGCAACTCGATGTGTGTCGGTACAAATATCAACGGAAACGCCATTGAAATAATGTTCATTTCAGCATGCCTTGAAAAGTGGCTGTTACGACAACCACTGCGTCTCCGGCTAGCGCAAAAAAGGAGAAATATTTTTCACATGGACGCAATGAACGGAAAAAAAAATTGAAGTTAAATTTTTTAGATCTAAAAATTTCCTATGATTTGGTGAAATAATAATTAAAATCGCTTTATGCGTTTGGAAGGAGTAAGAGAATTCTTGTGTTAATCATGTGAAATTTTCGATGACTTTCGATTTTCTTATCAAAACTTACAATAGGAAAACAGTTTATGAAACTTAAAATTTATTTTTGACTCTATAATGCCTATCATATATTTTTATGAAAGTTTTTGGACCACCCGTGTGGAAGGAGTAGGCCTTCAAAGACAGGTCCAAATTGCAGTTGGCGTATACACCAGCTAGTGTAAAAATTTTCTTACAGCTTCATGAGTTCATAATTCCTGTAATTCAAAAGCTATTTCAATGATTTGTTTTTTGTTTGAAAGTTGATTTCAAGGTTGTATATCTACGTATTAATTTTTTTATTTATTTTTGGTTTGATTATAAAATTAAATCTTCAAAAACAGTTCGTCCTAAATGCCATCCATTTCCATGATAAGATTCGTAATAATTTTTACGGCTGACACTTTTCAAAAATTAAATTAATGTTGCTGTTAGCTTAATGTTGTATCATTTATACACATAAGAAATTACTTAATTTGGATTTATCATTCCTAAAAAATGCAAAAATGTTAGTACTGAAAATTGAGTTTCCTTCAAATTCTCCATAGAAAACGGCATTTTCATATGAAAATTATGGTCTCTCAGGGAGGGAGAGATAAAATAACATAATTTTCGAAACTCGCAAAAAGAGCCCCTATGGCCGTATTAATAAGGAAAATTCAAAGCTACTAAAAAGCTATTTGCCTTTTATTCACACTTTCAAATAGCTTTTAGAAATATTTATCATCACAATGAAACTTTTCGCGCCCTTGCCATCCCTTAGGACCCCGAGCTGTCAAAAACGTCAAAATCGTGACGCTCCATTTTCAAACGAGTGAACAGTGACGTCATATCCGTCACGCGCGTAAAGTGCACTCGAGTAGTGATGTGATAAACATAACGGGGACGAAAGTGCGGAACGAAATTATTCAATATAATAAAGGCGACTGATTTTAATTTTGACTTGGTTAAAAAGGAATTTCCTTTTTTGCAATTTTTATTTATCTATATCACATGATAGTAGGTATCATTTTAACTAACAAAATAATATTTCGTGACTAGTTTGGTATTTTCGAGGAAAGCCACAGACCCACTTGTACATTCGCAATAGGAGTGAACAATGGGCCGTCGCAATTTTCCCCGATAGTAACTCAATGAAAATGCCTTGTTATTTTTATAAATCTTATGATGACAATAAAGCTGATTCGATAACTAAATTTTGTTTTTTGCAAAATAGTCCTTAAATGCTAGGAATATAAACTAAATTAATTTGAAATAATTTTAGTCTTGACAGCACTAAAACTAAAATTAAAGCCTACAGAATCAGCCACAATATAGGTGGTTCAGTTCAAAAAAATCTAAACATTATATTATATTTGGTTTTTCTAGTGACGGCAAGTTCCAATAGAGTTATAGTTCTACATATACACAAAAATCGTTTCGCTTTGCGATAGTTATAATTTCAAGTACAAAATGACAGGAAGTTATCCAAGACCTCATTTGAAAGTGTGACAATCCTAAGCAGATTAACGGAACAAATTAAATTATCTCACACGGGTGTCATCGTTCAAACGTTACGTACCATTGCCTCCGAGACGCTAATGAAATTAAAAAAAAAACATTCTTATTTCAAAACTTCAAACCCTATTAAACCCCGCCAATGAGAACTCCCTAGCATGATTGCTGGGCGTGACCGAGATCATTACTTACCGAAAGAGGAAACTGAACGCAACAAAAGAAGTCTATCCGTCTCTTTTTAAAACGAAGCCCTGACGAGGTCAAAAAGGGATGGAAAAGACTTGATTATGGAACGCAATTTGGCCGCATCGTTTAGCAGGGTTTATTCACAGCGTGTATATTTTAATATTTAATTTTATGACGATATTAACTTTGTTATGAATAGGTTTATTCTATTATTGTGGATTTATGTGAGGGTGCGCTAATGGCTGCTGGATTAATGGCTGGAAATGCGATTTGTTGGATAATTTGGTTTGGATTATTATTGTTTTCGTAATACGTAAGAGTCTTTGTACATTGCCAAATTTTGTGCATGTCAAAAAATACTTTGACGAAAATATATCTTTAAAAACAGACCAGCACGTGGGAACCAAATTTAATTTTTAGAATTATGGAGTAAACCAAGAATTTTTCTTATTAGAACACGATCCAAAGTTCAAGAAGTCAAAGCAAAATATTTTCGCAATAATTGTAATCAGGTATTTTCATCTACTTTGAAAATAAATAAAATAGTAAACTTTGATTATGTTTATTTTGCGAAATCGCTATGAATACTCTAAATATTATTAGAGTGCATTACAAACTAGAAAATATCAATCACAAACAAATCCAAAGACAAGAATTTGAAAAAATTCCCCGGGTAGCGCGCTTGTCTTGATAACAAGAGGTCGCAGGTTCGAATCTTGGCCCGGGGAATTTTTTCAAATTCTTGTCTTGGGATATGTTTCTGATTTATATTTTCTAGTTTGTAATGCACTCTAATAATATTTATAGTAAACTTTGTTTTCAATAGTAAGAAAACCAGGTAAACATTTTTCTGACGTCAAAAAATATAGATAGATAATATAGATTTAATAAAAAATATAAATATAGACATTTTTTATACGAAACATCCGCCCGCGCACCCTTATATCATCAATATCTTCCTACTCTCAATATTATATTTTGAGAAGAGGACGCTATGAAAAATACGACACGCAAACAGATCCCTGTCAGACAACTGTGAATGATACCAAATAATATTTAAAAGATAAATCGTAGTCAACATGTACCTATAGGTGTCAGGTTCAATTCCCTCCGGCCGAGATACTTATGGTCCCCGTGGAGTCAGGATTGAGGGGTCGAGGCAGGGTTGGATTTCGTAGTATAATTATACTATTTGTACCTACCATATTTTCACGACATGTAGTATGTAGTATCGTAATGGAACTATACTACGTAAAAATACCAAAATTTTATATTCAGGCCGACCGTTTTATTGGTTGAGACGTTTTGCTTTTTAACATTTACCCTACAATATAGGGAATTTCTGTGCGTGATGAATATTTTCAGTAAATTTTTTAAAAATTTTACAAACAAATAACTAAATAAAAAAATATTTTATTAAATTATGAATATTTTTAGTATTTTTTTTTTAATTTCACTAACAAATGGGCAATTTTATTTCAAATCAAAACAAAAATCGATGAAAAACGAAATGTAGTATAATTTTAGCCAACTAGTATATTTTTAATTCCCAATGACAATAATTTTCCGAGAGTCTGAATCCAACCCTGGGTCGAGGGTTGTTTTGTGGTTATCATTGACAGTTGCAGATTTCTGTTTTCAGATTCACTAAATCTGAATAAATAATAAATATATCTGATACAACACGCTACTTTTTTTAATTGTGTTTCCTTTTCTTTTTGATTTTGGCTTATATTGAAAATCTGCTGCTATTAATCCGTCTGCTTACTTAATAATAGCTACTTGGCGAGACTTTGACCATTTTGTTTTCGCTTGAATACTTTTAAAAGTGAAAATGAAAAATGAAAAGAAATGAAAAAACGTTTATTTGTCTCATAAAAGAAAAACAATGAGTAATTAATTACATAGTAGGTATCACTACACTCCATATGTGTAGTAGAGTGTAGTTTCTTCCAAATATTAAAAAAAAAACAATATAATAAGAAACGCATGCATTAAAAATTAAATATACTTAATAATAACAATTTAAACTTAATTAAGAATTGATTAACATTTCAAATTCAATTTTAGTGATAAGTATGATTAAGTTAGAGCAAAAACAAAAATAAAAATAATGTTAACAATTGTAGGTAGGAGAGAACGCATGCATAAAAAATTAAAGATAATAATAATTTGAACTAAATTAAGAATGGATTAAAATTTCAAATTCAATTTTATTTATAAATGTGATTAAATTGGAGCAAAGATAAGTAACAGATTTATTTTATTTTAAACTAGCTTTTGCCCACGGCCTCGCTCGAGCTGATTTCGTTTGAATTTTCCCGGGATAAAAAGTAACCTTTTGTCACTCTCCGGTCTATAAACTATCTCTATGCAAGAAATCACGTCGATCCGTTGCTCCGTTGCTGCGTGAAAGAAGGACAAACCAACAAACTTACTTTGGCATTAATAATTAGGGGTACGGATTGTATGTAGAATAAACTACTATTCAATTCTATTGTATTTTAAATTGACACTCTTAATTCTCATTATCGCTACAATAATAAAAACAAAAGATTGCAGTCCAGATCGTGGCTCAGAACCATCTACAGATCAAGAGTTGAGCTCGCAGGGAAAGTCTGTTCTTGTACATTATAGTAGTTCGTCCGGAACTGTGAAATAGCGATTCGAACTTGACCGATTTGGCTCATGTTAGAACTTAAAAAATCTTTTTGTCTCATTTACCCGCTCAGCCAGCTTCACTCTTAAAAACATTGCGTAATTTTTCAAATGCCCGCAACTCCTAGTTTTAAGGTATCTAGGTACTATTGGAGAATATGCCCAAACTCACTGTCCACCTTATCGCATTGGGAAGAGTTAAGCAATAAGAGCGAAAATTGGGTCGTTGAATTTACCGTGATAGTACCTAGGTATAGTGTGTGAATATTTTTTTCCATTTTCCTCAAAAGTGCATTCTCCCTAGACAGCTAGACGGCAACTTATGAATGATCCAAATCTAGACAGCTAGACGGCAACTTATGAATGATCCAAATCTAGACAGCTAGACGGCAACTTATGAATGATCCAAATCTAGACAGCTAGACGGCAACTTATGAATGATCCAAATCTAGACAGCTAGACGGCAACTTATGAATGATCCAAATCTAGACAGCTAGACGGCAACTTATGAATGATCCAAATCTAGACAGCTAGACGGCAACTTATGAATGATCCAAATCTAGACAGCTAGACGGCAACTTATGAATGATCCAAATCTAGACAGCTAGACGGCAACTTATGAATGATCCAAATCTAGACAGCTAGACGGCAACTTATGAATGATCCAAATCTAGACAGCTAGACGGCAACTTATGAATGATCCAAATCTAGACAGCTAGACGGCAACTTATGAATGATCCAAATCTAGACAGCTAGACGGCAACTTATGAATGATCCAAATCTAGACAGCTAGACGGCAACTTATGAATGATCCAAATCTAGACAGCTAGACGGCAACTTATGAATGATCCAAATCTAGACAGCTAGACGGCAACTTATGAATGATCCAAATCTAGACAGCTAGACGGCAACTTATGAATGATCCAAATCTAGACAGCTAGACGGCAACTTATGAATGATCCAAATCTAGACAGCTAGACGGCAACTTATGAATGATCCAAATCTAGACAGCTAGACGGCAACTTATGAATGATCCAAATCTAGACAGCTAGACGGCAACTTATGAATGATCCAAATCTAGACAGCTAGACGGCAACTTATGAATGATCCAAATCTAGACAGCTAGACGGCAACTTATGAATGATCCAAATCTAGACAGCTAGACGGCAACTTATGAATGATCCAAATCTAGACAGCTAGACGGCAACTTATGAATGATCCAAATCTAGACAGCTAGACGGCAACTTATGAATGATCCAAATCTAGACAGCTAGACGGCAACTTATGAATGATCCAAATCTAGACAGCTAGACGGCAACTTATGAATGATCCAAATCTAGACAGCTAGACGGCAACTTATGAATGATCCAAATCTAGACAGGTAGACGGCAACTTATGAATGATCCAAATCTAGACAGCTAGACGGCAACTTATGAATGATCCAAATCTAGACAGCTAGACGGCAACTTATGAATGATCCAAATCTAGACAGCTAGACGGCAACTTATGAATGATCCAAATCTAGACAGCTAGACGGCAACTTATGAATGATCCAAATCTAGACAGCTAGACGGCAACTTATGAATGATCCAAATCTAGACAGCTAGACGGCAACTTATGAATGATCCAAATCTAGACAGCTAGACGGCAACTTATGAATGATCCAAATCTAGACAGCTAGACGGCAACTTATGAATGATCCAAATCTAGACAGCTAGACGGCAACTTATGAATGATCCAAATCACATAGTGAAGAGTGTTTTGAATGCGCGAGAAGACACAAACTAGACAGGAGAAAATAAAGATATTCAAGCTATAGTGAGAATTTTGATGAGAATTAGAATAGAATAGAATCTATTTCGCAAGAAGAGAGTACAGTACAAGTTACACGAAGTTTCCCGTAGACCACGAGACATGCAACTGTCTAGAAACGTCGGGTGTCACCTTTTCGTAAAAAGGTAAAAATTTATCGCGGTAGACCCGATTATATACAGGATGGAAAAAATTCAAGGGCCCTGGAGAGGAGCTACCTTAAATCCTTTAATTAGCTCATTTTACTGAAAAAAAAACATTCCTTTATTTTTTAAAAGAAACAAAACTGCATTCAAAGATTTTCTAAAATTCGCTTGTGTCACCCGGGAATCGAACCAACTAAAAATTAAAAAAAAACTCTCACTATTTTACTAAAAGAATCGGTAGGATTATTGTTCAGGATAAAATTTGTCTAACAAATATTTGGTCTTTTACTCATCTGTTGTACGAGATACCCATGAAATTGAATATTTATTACAATTTCTTTATTAACAATGCCTAGTACTGTTCACTTGTAATGTAATAATGATACGCCATTTTACACAATGACAGCACGGAATGAAAGCAAAACAAAACAAAATTTGAAATTCTAACGAATGCTTTTATCGATTTTAAAAATGTTGAAAGTTATCGTTCGAACTTCAAATTTATTGCTCCGCGTTGCAAAAAAAATACGTTCCCTTTTTAAAGATTTCGTCAGTACGCCTAGTGCAAGAAGGAATTGTGCTGTGCATAGATTTATTAATTTTCTTATCAAAGTCTTCAACAAGGTATAACATTAGCAAGCTTGTACTTCATACGATGTCTTTGGATGTTAAGAAAATTATACCGTGTCATTTACTTGATACAAGTGAACAGTACTAGGTATTGTTAATAAAGAACTTGTAATAAATATTTAATTTCATGGGTATCTCATACAACAGATGAGTGTAAGACCAAATGTTTATGAGACAAATTTTATCCTGAACAATAACCCTACCGATTCGTATGATAAAATGGTGAGGGTTTATTTTTTTAATTTTTAGTTGGTTCGATTCCCGGATGAGACAAGTGAATTTTAGAAGACCTTTGAATGCAGTTTTGTTTCTTTTAAAAAATAAAGGAATGTTTCCTTTCAGTAAAATGAGCTAATTAAAGGATTTAAGGTAGTTCCCCTCCAGGGCCCTTAAATGTTTTCCACCCTGTATATTATAATTTGTACAAAACGCGAGAGTTTAAAGTTATATAAGTTACAATTTATAAGCTTAAAATCTAAGATACACGTAAATTGAATGAGAAACTTGAGAATTTTATGATTTTAGATGTGAAATTACTTACTACTTGGGTATTGAAGACCTAAGAGTTAGAATAAATATAGTGATATACCTAAATTATGTAGTAGATACACAATTTATCTGTCAAGATAACAATACACCAGTTTTAATTTTTAAACTCGTTAACTTTCATGTCGATACCTGCCGCACTAATTACTCTCAAAATCGATATTTGGTTCGTGCCCCAAAAAAGTATAATCAAGTACTGAGTAACACTGATATTTTCTTATAAAGTTTGCACTCTTATAAGAATAAGGTTTCATTTATTGTGACAAATAAGTAACAAACCATGTATGTACAAGGAATTATGATATGTATAATAATGCTGTGTTTCTGTATAAATACTGTATAAATTTCGCACTCATACTGTAAATTTTTATCTTTTAACTGTAGGTTATGAGCTAATTTATGTTTGATCTTTCTTATGGTTCTTTAGGTTAGTTTGTGTTTATATTAATGTACTTTATCTGTGTTGTAACTGTTTGTTAACCTGAGTAAATAAATAAATAAATAAATAAATAAAGTATACAAAGATTAACATTTTCTTTTTTGTATCAGATTGAAAAAAATCTCATGATCCTGTCAGTATTACCAATTGTTTACATTATAAACAGTTTTCACGAAATTGGTGCACATAAACTTAGCAGGGATAGTCTACGAAACATTGTAAGAAAAATATTCCGAGAAGCTTACATACCTACAGAAACAAATAATTTATTAATCTCTAGTTATTAATTAACTATAAGTCCATTACAATAATTAATTATACCATTAAGTGCTCCAACTAACATTACAAAAGTCACAAAACAGGGGTCTAAATAAACTGGGCAAGTCTACGTAACAGCGGTTTGCGAAATGGCCGCAATCAATTTTGTCGCGCGCGCGGGGGTGGCTAAGTGGCGAGGGGTGCAGGGGACAAATTGCTCTCAAATGACACGAGCGGTAGCCAAATGGTTGTAGTGGGTTTGGACAGGAGAGTTCACTCGTCTAGACTAGGAACTTGTCCTTTGATACCTACAGGCTGGATATTTTGTCGTTGAAAAGCCGAATCCAGCGATAGTACTCGTCGGAGCTACGGAGCGAATACTAAAGTACCTATCAGTACTCTTCAAATAGGAAGTATGGCTAATTTGCCCCAAATGCACTTTTCCAGGTTGCACCTAGGTAAAACTTTTGGGACGTTATCAAAAAGGTCAGTGTCTTTTTGCAGGAAATAGTACAAGGTTAAAATTCATCGAAGGTTTGTTTTATTGATTTATTACATTATTTGTTTGTAATTATTTTTCAATAATTATATTATTGATTACTGATTTATTATTCACACAAAAATAATCCAACGTATCCTGAAAAACTTAATACTTTTTTCATTAGAATAGAGTTTGAAAATTAAACAGTCAGATTATACGAAGATTATTGAGATACTCCCATACTGCAATAAGGTATAGTACGTTTCAAATACCAAGGCCCCATTGCACTTTAGACGGTCATAAGGTGTTAACAATAGGATTAGTGATAACAAAAGATACCTGGCTAGATACGCGTGCCAATTTGAAGTGCTCCAAATTAGATAACAAAAGGCAAACATTATTAGCCCCATTGTTAAGTTTCTAGTGCAATAGGGCCTTGGTATTTGAAACGTACGTTATCTTTTGTTATTACTAATCCTAGTGTTAACGCCTAATGATCGTCTAAAGTGCAATGGGGCCTTGGTATTTGAAACGTACTATAATAACAACATCAAAAGTAGTTTTATATTTGTTGTTTGACCGATGTTATAATATTAAATTATAATACCGCAATTCTGCGCTGTGATTGGTCAAATTTATCATAACACCGTTAGAGAACCGATCACAAGCAATAACGGTTTCTATAAAATCATCGAGTAGGCTATTTTCTCATTTCTTTCCTGTTTGACATGAGAAATGAGAAAATATATTATAGGTACCTACATCATCTACATTCAACGACATAAATTTCAGTAACAAAATGCTTGATTTAGGTATTTTTTCCAATTTTCATCGCCTGGGAAAAGTTTGCAGCTGAGAACTTTATGAGTAATTTTTAACTTACAACCTACATTTTTTTTTTTTGGGTTCTATGGAAGTTAATTATGATTAACAAAATGTAGAACCGATGACAAAGCACACTACTTTTAGACTAGACATTTTGTTTTTATACTGATTTTACATCATTTAGCATTTGCTGTAAACACGAGTACCTATACGATCATGTTTATTTATTTAGTTTTCAATACGAGTATCTTAGATAATTGTGTCAATTCGGCTAACTTATTTGACAGAACTAAACTTAATTTGAGCCTTCTGTCTTGTTCTTTCCGAATCGAAAAGACAAAGACAGAACGCTTAAAATAAGGTTAGTCCTGTCAAATTAGTTAAATTGTGTTTAGCCGAATCGACACCAATATGTCCTATAAGTTCATCTCTACTGTCAAGCAATATATTTTTTCTGTAAAGTGTAAAGTGGAAGTGCGGAATTTCATGCGATATTACTATATTCAAATAATATTCATATAGCATTTCATATAGAATCAGTTAAGTAGGTATGTAAGGTATGGCTCTCATATAAAATAATGTCTAAAATACCGAATAGTCTCTTGCTGATATGTTATTTGTAAACGGAGCACAAAACAATAAATTCGTTCAAAGCGCTGACTCTGGCAAAACACTGTGATCACCACCAATTACCAGTGTACACTGCATCTACAAATATCAATAGCTCTATCCTTTTCTAGCTGCCCTGCAGCCATACATCTGTCCCTTTTGCACATCATACAAAACTTCTCCCAATCATCTAAGTACCAAAACTCTAAAGACATAACCTTTATCCAGCTCCTAGAAAAACTTACCTTGTATTCTATTTATTAGAGTCTAAATTTCAAAACCATGTAGAACAGTCTAAAAAAGCTTCCATGTACTCAAAAATAAATCTTCATCACCTAGGATAACGTCTGCTTTCGTTAGCACAGCACAAAATTATAAGACTTTTCAGCAAATTATCAAGAGCTATTAACATTGGTATTATGTTGATGGTAATAGAGCAGATATTCCTGTGGCTTAACCGGGGAATGTTAATAAAATAAAATCATACTTTGACTACACCCCGTATGGGGGCGTGGTTGAGTACTGGCTGGCTGGAACGGAGAGTGCCGCGACAAGCCGTCGAACCGAATAGACGTGTTGCCGCGTAAATTCGATTTCCAAATCGTGCCCCAACACTATTTTTGCCGGAAGTTGAATAACTTTTTAAAACTAAAAAAGTGCATTGGTTCTGTTTTTATTATGCCAGTGATTTTATGAATATCTTTTTCTTATAAGGTTTTTCCGTAAAGAACGATGGAATCGGAAATCAGTGAAACCCAAAGTCAAAGGAAGAAAATACCGAAACCGTTTTCCATAGATTCGATAATAGGGAACACGGACAGAAAATCGCCAGAAATCGACATAGAGAACAATCTATCGGAACATTCTAGAAATTCTGAAGAGGATGAAGATAGAGAAGACGTCAGAATGCGGTACTTTTTGAACCAGCCGTTTTTGCAGCAAAATGGGGCGGGGAATTTTCCATTTTTGCTCGGCTATTCCGAGCCCTGGCTGTCCCGGATGCTTGGAGGTTCCGTCCCGGTTAATAAAGTTCCGGATAGGAGAGAAGAAGAGAAGAGAGACAGTCCTGTCAGTGTTGGAAGTGAGATTGACAGCGACGGGGGAGAGGATACGGCGCAAGGTGAATTTTCATGTATTTCCGGACTTCGCAGTTAGGTTTGCTTATTCCACTTTAACTCCAAAGCCATTGTTCTCAGAATTTTACCGTCCATACATTGTGTCCACTTCGACTCCAAAATGTTTTAGGCATTTAATTTAAATTTAGAAATATATGCATAGGTACTTCAATTCCACTCAACCCCAAAACAGTTTTGGTAGAGTCAACAGAAAAATTGCATATTTTATTCAGTGTTAACACGATTTAATTGTCATAAATAAGACAGAACTAAACTTAATTTAAGTGTTCTGTCTTTTTCTTACTGTATCAAAAAGATAAAAACCTGGACACTTAAAATAAGGTAAGTCCGGTCAAATAAGTCGTTCTTATTTCGAATCTACTTACACTAATGTAAGTTATTTGAGTTTTTCAACAAAAGATATGTATGGTCTTATAAAACGCATATAATCATCGTTATTATTTTTTTTATTTTATTTATACAACGATTAACTATAAAAGTCATAAAATTTCTAAACTAAAATATAAGATCACAGCTTCAGATTAAAATTTCTTACTTAGCTAAAATATATTTTAATAATCACAAGTTGCTGACTTTACTTCTTAAAATTTCTGGGAGTTGAAGTGGAACGATTTTAATATAATTAAAATATTCATTAAAATGTGTTTTGAAAGAAAGAAAGAAAGGAATTTATTTGGGGACAAAAAGAATACATGGAAAAGCAACATATAGGTACATAATAACTATTAACTTAAAACTAGTACTTATAATTAACATACTAAACACAATAGTCTAAGATTAGGATGAAGCTATCCCATGCATTCAACGTCACCAAATTGGCCATAACTCAGCATGGTGCTGTGACGCAATAATACATACTTATACAAACATAATGTATGCATACTACGCCACAACGCTGGTATTCTGTTACAGCCAGGTTGGGAGTGATATGCGATTGCGGACGCAAAAGTTTGGTTTGCAATAGATAGTGCCAATTAAACACGTACGTTTTAATAATTTTTTTGTAAAAGAGTGCAGGATGTATGTACTTATCATGTTAAAGATTTAAATAAACAGTGATATCAAGTAACACATAACAACATAACATATAATAACAGTAAAAACAACTCACAAAATAATACGATAAATGTGGATAGTTTTTGAATATAAAGACTGTAGGATTTTAGAGTATTTTAAGGCCCTTTCGAAACCGAAACAATATTTACGTGTACAGAAAAAATAAATAAAAGAAAAACAGCAAGAAGTATTATAAAACAATAATTGATTAATTTTGGAGTTAAAGTGGACGGATTTTGGAGTTAAAGTGGAACAAGCCTGCCAGACGTCCCGTATTTCCCGGGACGTCCCGTATTTCAAGCATAGTTTTAAACGTCCCGCCGGGATAAACTGTCCCGTATTTCAACCCCAGATTTGATAAAGAACGAAATAAAGACCGTTTTCAACTATGATTATAACTGCATTGAATTTTACAAATACGAGAAATTACACAAAGTATGTTCAAAATTACACAAAGTATGTTCAAAATTACACAAAGTATGTTCAAAATTACACAAAGTATGTTCAAAATTACACAAAGTATGTTCAAAATTACACAAAGTATGTTCAAAATTACACAAAGTATGTTCAAAATTACACGATCGTCTTTAAAATATAACCAGCAATAAAAGCACATAAAAATAAAAACGTAAAATACATGTTTTTAATTTGTCCCAGGGAAAATTTTTAATCCTGTTTTTTTTTTGCCAATGAGCGTTTTTCCTTATGTCAAATTTAGTGTTAAATAAGATTCCTAGATGACACTGTCGTATTCTTTAGCAATAGAATCAAAGACAAAATTTGCTCAGATTCTCAACAAACGAAAAACCACTTTGATATTGACTGCTACGAAACATATTTTATATTTGGTGAATAGACAGCGCCATCTGGAGGAAAGCTAAGAACTAAGAAAAAAAAAATAAACCAGAAAAACGCTCATTAAGCATATTTTGTCCCTTACAGGATCAAAAAAAATCTGGCAACCCTACTTCGCACCTAGGGAGTCTGTGTTTACTATTTTGAACTTTTCTATCCATTTGCAATAGGCATAGATTAAATAATATATATAAATAATAAATAATCATAAGATTGCGTACTCATAAGTGTGCGCGCGTCGGCATTATGTTAACGCACACATTAAAAAACAATGCAATAAATTTTAGGTGCCAGGGTTCATCTAAACTTTTGAAATTTTTGACTAAAACAATAAACCAAAACATCTTCATACTCATTCTTTAAACTATGTTATCACATCACAGTTAATCTTCTTAATTTTATTTTTAATTTAAGAAGATTAACTGCGATTGCTTAGTCTAATAATTGACAGGCTGGACTTGTATACAGGGTGGAAAAAATTTAAGGGCCCTGGACGGGAACTACCTTAAATCCTTTAGTTAGCTCATTTTACTGAAAGGAAACATTCCTTTATTTTTTAAAAGAAACAAAACTGCATTTAAAGATCTTCAAAAATTCGCTTGTCAGGCCCGGGAATCGAACCAACTAAAATAAAAAAAATAAACCCTTACTATTTTACTATACGAATCAGTAGAATTATTGTTCAAGATAAAATTTGTCGAATAAACATTTGGTCTTACACTCATCTGTTGTACGAGATACCCATGAAATTGAATATTTATTACAAGTTCTTTATTAACAATACCTAGTAATGTTCACTTGTAACAAGTAAATGACACGTTATAGTTTTCTTATCACTCTAAAATCCAAAGACATCGTATGAAATACAAGCTTGCTAATGTTATTTATCTTAAGTACCTTGTTGAAGACTTCGATAAGAAAATCTTTAAATGGTTATAATAAATCTATGCACGGCACAATTCCTTCTTGCACTAGGTGTACTGACGAAAAGTTTAAAAAGGGAACATATTTTTTTTTTTGCAACGCGCAGCAACATATTTGAAATTCGAACGATAACTTTAAACATTTTTAAAATCGATAAAAGATAAAAGAATTCGTTCGAATTTTTTCATTTTATTTGTTTTGCTTTCATTCCGTGCTGTCATTGTGTAATAATGGTGTATCAAGAACAATTCGATTTATTAGAAGCTTACTTAAAAAAAAGACAAGCGAATTTGAGAAGATCTTTGAATGCAGTTTTGTTTCTTTTAAAAAATAAAGGAATGTTTCCTTTCAGTAAAATGAGCTAACTAAAGGATTTAAGGTAGTACCCCTCCAGGGCCCTTAATTTTTTTCCAACCTGTATATTTGGCCGGATACGACTGTAAAAAGACGGACAGGTCCGGCTGGCAACCCTAAGTGCGCGTGATATAGTGCTCTCTCTCAATCTGTTGATCTACCTCGAGAGGGATAGATATGTTGTATCGAGAGGTTAAAGCTCGATATAGTCTGCTATGCTTATGCTATGACCCCCAGGAATACCTACAGAGGAGCACGTAAAAATTCTCAAATAGACGATTCAAAATAGTATAAATATATACAAAAAAGGGATCTTGCAACGATTAATAAACTAGCTAACCGACTCTAGGTCATAAAGGAGGTCCTCTTAACTCAAACCCGAACTCAAATCAATATGTCTGACGGCTGATTTGGCGCCGGTAAAATCTTTTAACATCACATGTTTTGGATATCGAATGAAATGTATTTTTAAGGTGATATATCATCCGTGCAAAGTTCTCCGTTACTCCAGATGGAAAGACTCGCAGTGCGAGAGGGAAATTTACAAAAAGTCGTAAAATTAATACAAAATCAAATAAAATAGCTATGAAAATTTCCATAACCAGTAATTAAGGTATTGTTAAAACCCAAAATTCCAATTTGCCAGAATATCAAAAAAAGTGTAAATTTAGACCTCATTTCAATGTTTATTTATATCGAGTGAAATTCCTCTAATCGCGTTTCTGATTACAAAATACAGGAAAAGGTCCCAAAATTATTATACTAATTTATTTCATTTGGGACTTCTTTTGCAGCAGATAACTTCAAAAAGTGTCAATTTTGACGATTTACCCCCTTAGTTAAGGAACTAGTAGTGCTGAAAGAAACCTCCCCGTGTGGCGTAAAACAACCACTGATTACTGCTAATACGCCCGGGGCGCACTTTGTTCAGTTAGATTAGATAAAGATCCAACTGACAGATCCTTTCACTTCAATTTTGTACCCAAAAATGAATTGTCCTTTTCGATTTTCACACCCGATTAGTTCCGGATGCTCGAAAAGTTAAAAACGATTTCACGGCACTCCCGGCTCGCATCTGTCCCGTGAAATTGTCAACTACTGCTTGAGTCAACGAAAATATTTTATTTGTGCAGAATTTTTTATGCCCCCAGAATTCCTTTGGCCGAAATCACATTTTCGCGTAAGGCTCCATTATCCCTGACATTGAGCACCTCAATTTGCACCAAATAGAACTTAACTCTATGATCTTTTATTATAGTTTAAAATAGCGCGCTCTGAGCCGTGGCTGTTACGACAACAGAAACATCGCGCGCTCTTAAAAAACACGTTTTTTGCTCAAAAAACGTTTGTACGGTGAAATTTTCAGAAAACTATCCGCAAATGTACTTACTAAATTACATTTTCCGTAATTTCCTGTAATTTTCGTACGATTGGACGATTTAAATTTTATAGATATATTATAAAACGAAAAAACACTTGAAAAATCGACCAAGTTTCGGTTTTTTTTCGATCCAGCAAAGTATAAGGTATCGCGTTTTGAACTACAAAAAGATCTGCAGAAAGGATGTAGGTATCTAAGATATATATTTTTTTTTCAAACACAAAATATCACAGTTTCATGGTTTAAAATGAATCAGAAAAGAGGCAAAATTGGGATAAGTCCTCCTTGAACTTCAACTACTGTCTCTGTGACTGTGTATTCTAATTCAGACCTTACATTACTTTAGGTTGTACAAAAGATGTTGCGGAGTGTATTTTCAAAACTATAGTTGTTGAAATAAAAATATCACATGTAGGTAACTCCTAAGCAGCCGTTAACGATCTCTTAGAATTTATTGACCTAAATAAATGCACCTGTAATGCCTCTGTAGTACAAATTAGGGGAAGACGATGACACGCTGAAAATCAGCGCTGTGAAGATCATTTTATTTTTCTATCACAGGTTATTCCTTTTTGTCGCATACTTTTTGACAATAAATTGCTGTATAGTATTAATTATGTATTTGAGACAAATAAATAATTTCAATTTCATTACAATAAGGTGAAATTTATTCAACCGCCCAAATTTCATTTCCTGTACGTTTTATGTCGTTTTGTTTTTTTGAACCTCCTCCGAAACTAAAACCTGGCTACGCCCGCGCCCGTGCCTTGTGGTATGACTTGCATCCGTCTATCTATCTGTCTATCTGTCTATCTGTAACCCTGGCTGTAGTAGTAGAGTAACTTGCGTAAAGCAGTGTTTACATTTAGTCTAGTTAGAAGTAGAGTAACTAGCGCATTTAGCCAACTACTATATACCACTTTCTACTCTACTCTCCCAGCTACTATCTTTAGTACTATTTTGTAACTGTTTACATTAAGCAAGCAATGTTTTTTTTTATCCCTGGTACTATACCACCTACTCTCAGTGACGTATTCTCCATAGGGTCATTCGGGCCATCGCCCGGGGCGGCCCTGTCCCAAGGGGTGGCCCTTCAGTTTCGTTATTTAGAATCTTTAGCAATTTTAACAATCTCACATTAAAAAAAATACGTGTTTGGCGGATAACCCGTACGCACTAGCGTGGGAGTCGAATCAAAAAGGCGCGGCGGCGTTATGTCAGTACAGTATCAATTTCAATTACCTTAGCGTGCCTCTCGTATGAAAATCTTATCAAAATTATGGCAGGTAAAGTTATGAAAGCAGTCGTAGAAAACATCCAGAATGCGAAATATTTTTCATTCACTGTTAATTCCACACCGGATATTACTCACTTTGACCAACTTTCAGTAATAATTCGATATGTAAAAAAAGATGGTGAACCAGTTGAGAGATTCTTATGTTTCCTTCCCAACACTGGTCATAAAGCAGAAGAGATATGCAAAGCTGTCCTTGATACTTCTGAAGTCAATAATATTGACATCAACAACTGCCGAGGTCAAACATACGATAATGCCAGCAACTTTTCCGGACGTTACAATTGCCTTTAAATGAAAATTAAAGAAAAATGTCCTTATGCACTGTATATCCCTTGCTCAGCATATTCTTTAAATTTGATTGGATCTTCAGCCACCGAGTGCTATAAATATTGTCAGAGAATAAGTTTAAACTGTATATTAAGCAGGGCCTATTGAAAAAGGCATATTATAAAATAAATGAATATTTGGATGATGGTGAAGCATGGTGTTACAGATTACAGTGATAATGATAGTAAGTTATAATTTAATTAAATAGTATAATTTCTTAACTTATGATTCCTCTAAGGTGTAAACATTAATTGATTACAGACTGTAAAAGGAAAAGGACTATATGAGACAGGTAGACAAAGATATATATGTTTTTCTTTTTTTTTCATTAACCTGAATTCCTGCTGTCTTGTATTTTCTTATCCCTTGGTTAAAGTAGATATAAGTCATATATTGTATAGTATAAGTTTTATGTTGAAAAAAAGACATGATCTTGCTAAGTTTCTTGCCCTTCTTCTTAGCAAGACTAATCGAATGGGCGGAGGTAGGCATGTATTTATATATGTAACATATTATGTAGTATATAGGATGGGATTTGGTCGGCCGCCTGGATTCGTGCTGGGGGCTCGGTTGGTGATCATTGAACCTTGTTCCTGGTCCCTGGCCGGGTCTCCGGTATGGGGTCGGGCGGCTGATTGGATTTTACCTTGTATAATATATATTTTACCTATCATTTTAATCGTAAATATATTGCTATATAAATTAAATAAACCTTTAATTTAGTTCATGTACATTTATTATTTTATTACATATATTTTCTTTATTAGATTAAATTTGACGTGTAAAAAGTGTATATATCTATACCTGCTTTGCAAAATAAACTATTTGAATTTGAATTTGAATTGAATTAAACAAGCAACGTGGCTCTTCGGTTTCTTGCAAAACTTTTGCGTTTTTTTTACAGCTTCAACTCGACGATCAAAACTATTGCAAGGGTTTTTGACTGAATGTAATAATGTATCCATAAAAAATAAGTCTAATACTCGATGGTCTGCTAGAGACGATGCCTGCACCAGTTTAATTATTGTAGCACTCAAAAAAAATAAAGATGACCCTTTACAAAAATCTCTCGTACGAAATGAAGCAACGGGACTGCTTTTACAAATTAGTTCTTTGGAAACAGCTATTATGTCTGAATTGTGGGGGGCAATTTTGAGACAATTGAACTTAGTATCAAAAACGTCACAAGCAGTAGACATTGACATTGAAGTCGTTTCAAAACTGTACGATTCACTTATAGCATTAGTAAAAGAGAAGAGAGAAGCATTTTATAAATTTGAAGAGGTTGCTAAACAGAAATCTCAGATTCAGGATTATAAACATACCCAAAAACGCACGATAAAAAGGAAACTTCGAATCAACGAATCGCGAGAAGGTGAAGTGTGCTTGACAGGACGCGACCAATTTCGCGTGCAAACGTTTCTACCCGTATGTGACCATTTTCTAGAAGAGTTAAGAAGGCGAAATGTAGCGTATGATGATATAAAATGGCAAATTTGCATTTTTTCTGAAAATGGACCAGATGACAGAAGAGGAAATAAGAACCAGTGCCTAAGAGCTTCAGTCCACATACCCAAAAGATCTTGCAGATAGACTTCAAGACAAATGTATTCTCTTAATAAAATTATGTAAATATTGTGTTAAAACCAAAGACCATGAAACAAATATTCACATTAATGAATGATAAAATCTTAAAGACGTGTTTCCGTGTACGGATTTTACATTACGTATGTTTTTTTGCACTACAGTGACAAACTGCAGTGCAGAGCGTTCATTCTCCGTGCTAAAGAGGATAAAAAGTTATAAGCGTTCTCGCACAAGAGAAGAACATCTGAATTGTTTAGCAATTCTCAATATAGAGGCAAGTCACTTAACTATGAAGACGTCATTGATGACTCCACCGATCAAATGACGCGTCGTCACCCCGTTCAAATTTTTAATAAAAAAAAGCAAAATATTTTTGTTTGTTTTTATTTTTTGTTTTTTTCCCTCGGCAGTTGGTTAAGGGGGGCGGCCCAATCGTATTCGCCCAGGGCGTAGAAAACCGAAATACGTCTCTGCCTACTCTGCCCGTGTAAACTAGGCTTATATCCTGGATTCGTGCTGGGGGCTCGGTTGGTGATCATTGAACCTTGTTCCTGGTCCCTAGCCGGGTCTCCGGTGTGGGTTCGGGCGGTTGATTGGATTTCACCTTGTATAATATATATTTTACCTAACACTTTAATCGTATATATATTGCTACATAAATTAAATAAACCTTTAATCTAGTTCATGTACATTTATTATTTCATTACATATATTTTTATACGACTAAGTTTTGATTTGTGAAACGTGTATTATATATACCTACTTTGCAAAATAAACTATTTGAATTTGAATATGAATTGAATTTATAGCTATTTATTCAAGTAGGCTTTTTTATCGCTATCTTTTAACCATAATGTTATTATACATATATACATACTCAGCTACAATTTTTAGTACCATCTTGTAACCTTTTACATTTGACTATTCATGTTACTTCTCGCTCGACTTTCTACTCTACCCGTGTAAACAAAGTTATCACTATCACTATCACTACATAGTATAAAACAAAGTCGCTTCCCGCTGTCTGTCTGTCCCTATGTAGGTATGCTTAAATCTTTAAAACTACGCAACGGATTTTGATGCGGTTTTTTTCAACAGATAGAGTGATTCAAGAGAAAGGTTTATATGTATAATACATGCATAATATAGTAGAGGAACACTGATAATTTTAGAGGTATCTAATGTGATGTCGTAAATAAACACATTTTTTTTGCGCTTACATTGCAAACGCTGGCTGAACCCTACGAGATAGATCAAAATAATATACTACAGTATTGTACACCTTAAAAAGGTCAACAAAAAAGTCAGCGATGGTATATGTCTATCTCTTAGGGATAACCCACAATAACCATTTTTTATCCTTTACTTTTTACGAGAAATAATGGCTTATTTACGAAGCGATTTTGAGCAATACAGCATTAATCCTAATCCAATTAAGTATAAAGACATTCTGTAGTATATTTAGTATCAGCATTGCACCCGTGCGAAGCCGGGGCGGGTCGGTAGTTACCTTATACATATGGTTTTCGGTACAAAATGTGGATTGTCTGGCGAGCGAAAAATTTGTTTCTCGGCTCTCCTGTAAAGTTCGGTTCTTTTGGGAGGCACAGACTTTATTGTGCACTTCGCTCACAAAATAACACACACTATAATCACAACGTATTTTTGTTCATTATCATTTTAATGGTATATCTATTTGTATTATTTTCCAATCGTCGCTTCGGCAAAAGCAGATACCAACAAATAAAATAACAATAAATAAAACAGCTTCAAAGTAAAACCTTATTATTTGGTATTTTACTGCTCTTTTACCGACGATAGACAGTTATCCGCATTCCCACAAATCGTCTGTAGGTTTTAACAAAAATAACATTTAATTTGGTTGCGGCAAAATCTATTTTATTCCTTTTCAACAAGATTCATTCAGTTGCAGTTTTGTTGTTGCAAAACTTGTAAAATGGTCCCGGTTTTGCCGCGCATGGAATTTTAAATTTCGGAACGCATCCGAGAGTTGCGTTCAAGAACCGCGGTGTTAAATTGCGTGTGAACGTTCAAAAATGCATTTCGCTGTAATCGGAAATTTATCGATAAGTATCGGTTTATGGACTCTTAATATTTTGAACACGTTTGAATTTGTTTTGATTTCGCGGTTTGCGGAATTCTTTTAGTCATGTTTGCTGGATACATTTTTATGAGAATTTATTTTTAGGGTTCTGTACTTGAAGGGTATAAAAGGAACCTTTATGGTAAGTTTTCCTTGTCCGTTTGTCCGTCTATCCATCCGTCCGTCTGTATGTATAGGTGCTTATGTTGCAAGAACCTCATAACATAATTTTAGGATCTCGGTGCTAAATTTAAAATCAAGTTCAAAATTTTAATTCGGTGCGAATTGCAATTTTTTTACTTTTGAATAAATAGTATGCAATAAATGCCTTTTTGGCAATTATTGTTAATTCGCTTAGATTTAATTATGTTAAGGTGTGTTAATTCGAAAACCATTTCGAGATTTAGGTTTAATAAGGCGTATTTTAGAACTTGTGATCTAAAAAACCTCGAGATGATGAATATTTTTACGAAAAAGCTGCGACTTCCATTTGCCTCCGTGTGGCGTCACTTGAGAAATGGATGTTTAGAAATGTGTACTCAGCTATCAAGATAAAGGAGAATGCTCACGAAGTATGGAGAAAAAACCCAGGCCCGGCGCAAACAAAATGTATCTCTGATTGTTCATTGTAATGGGTGATAAAATAATGTATGGGGGGCATCATCAAAATCGATGGCTAAATGTAAGAAATTGCTATTTGTTTATTGGCAGAGGTAATATTGAGATATCTCAAATAGTGATTAATAGTAGTTTATGCTACAAGGGCGAAAAGGAATAAATTACGAGGACGATTTAAAACACGAGCGTAGCGCGTGTTTTAAACGTAACCGAGTAATTTATTGCTCCAACGCTCGTGTATCATACTACGTTTTTCAATGCATAGTGCGAGGAAATAAAACAAATATAATCAAAGAAAACAATTTGAAAGTTACATTGTTACAATTTTGCAAGTTAATGATTGGTTCAAAAGGACTGCATCCAGAGCCGTTAAACAGTGGAAAAAAAAGTATAAAATTTATGGTAAACAGTAAAGGTTGCGGGTTTGCCAACTTCTCGTAAATAAATTCAAAAAATAATAATAATAAAGCCCTAGGGCAAAATAATCGACTTTCTGTTCGGTTTTGATGCATAATAAGTGGGCTTTTACGAGCACTCGCATTGAAAAAATATTTACAATCAGCATTTTAGATAATAAAATTAAACGCTTTACATTGAAACTGATGGGTGAATGTAAAAAATTGCTATTTGTTTTATGGCAGGGGTAACTTTAAGGTACCTAGACATAGTTACAATTGGCATTAATACCTTGACATTGACTATGCAAATATCTGCTATCCCTCTTACTCTTTACAGTGAACCTACTAAAATCTAGTGTCCTGTAAGTAAAGACAGACCACTTGTATAATGCACATAGGAATCTTCGCCACTGTTCATGTTACCTTACGTCAAGGTCACGTGGTACGTCTGGTTGCTCAACTATAGATTTCTATGTACATTATATCATCTTTAAACGCACTTTATGCCAGTTGTAACTATTTTAGGTACCTTAAGTTACCCCTGCCATAAAGCAAATAGCAATTTTTTACATTCACCCATCAGTTTTAATGTAAAGCGCTTCATTTTGTTATCTAACATGCCGATTGTAAATATTTTTTAATACTATTTGAGATACCTCAATATAACCCCTGCCATTAAACAAATTGCAATTTCTTACATTTAGCTATCGATATCGATGATGCCAAATATGTGGTATTTCATTACACGACTATACTTAAAATCTGAGCTATATAATTAGCGCCGGGCTTTGGTTTCTTTTGTATTACCCCTGCTATTAAACAAATAGCAATTTCTTACATTAAGCCATCGATATCGATGATAAAAAATATGTGGTATTTCATTACATATTTATACTAAAAATATGAGATATATTTCATTGGCGCCGGGCCTGGGTTTTTTTTGAGCATTCACCTTTATAATAATTTGCATCCGACTGCAGACAGAGACAGACCACTTTTTTTTTATAAACAATTACACATCACCATAAGCTTGTGTAATGTCTAAAATTCTCAAGTGACGTTATATCGGACAATACTTTAAAAAATCATTAAAAAAATAATGGCTAATTTATATACCAAAATAAGGAAAACTATGTCCATGAAGTAAATCTCTGAAAAAAAAAACTTTTAATTATTAATGCCATGGGAAATTAAAAAAGTTTTTAAGTACTAAATTTATTTTATTTTATGCATTACATTTTGTCTGTTAATTATTCATACTCTACTATTTATATATTTATAATAATTAAAAGACAAATATGTGATTGTGACTGTTTTCTAATTGTTTTCGCTTGAAGATGTCGATTACATCGATGAATCCGGTAGCGTAATCGTGCTTAAATATATTAGTGGAAAGACGTACTTTTTAACCGACTTCAAAAAGGAGGCGGTTCTCAATTCGAATGTATGTTTTTTTTTTTTTTTTTTTTTGGCGTTGTTACTCCATAACTCCGTCATTTCCCAACCGATTTGAACAATTCTTTTTTTTGTTTGAAAGAGTATACTTCCAGGTAAGTCCCATTTTGGGTTTGGTCATGATCTGATGAAGGTCTTCAGAGATAGGCAGTGGAACTCCTCAGAAAATGACAGCATATCTCTCGAAATTGAGGCAATCGCTATGTACTTGGGTGCTGATTACAAGGTATTACTTGAAAATCGACATTCTTCCACCTGACCTTCGATCCTGGCTTCATCAACATATTCACCATAGAACTCTTCAACGGATCAGAGCACATAACTCGAGATTGCGGCAATCACTGCGTTAGGGTGCTGATTCAAGGGTATTACTTGGAGATTATCAGAATTCCCACCTGACCTTCGATCCTGGCTTCATCACCATAGAACTCCTCAACGGATGACAGCACATAACTTTAGATTGCGGCAACCAGTTTGTGTTAGGGTGCTCATTGCAGGGCATTGCTGAAAATTGCCAGTGTACCCACCTGAATTTCGATCTTGGCTTCATCACCGTAGAACTCTTCAACGGATGACAGCACATAACTCGAGATTGCGGTAATCATGTTGTGTTAGGGTGCTGATAGCAGGAAGCTACTCAAACATGGCTACTTATACTCACTTGAACTTCGTTTCATATTAACACCACGTTTGCAAGAACTACCTATACCTCACAATTTAACCCAGCAACACTAAAAAATGTGAAATAAAATAAACTTTTAACAAAAAAATAGCAACCGACTTCAATAGTAACAGCAGTCATTCACTAAAAAGTTAATAATAATTCTATAAAGACCGATGGTACCGAAGCAACACTTTTGCCGACTTCTTTCTTCCTGAAACATTATGTTATCTAGAAGTCGGCGTATTTCCTACGATATAGCAACATAGAAACCAATATAAGAACGCCGACTTCTAGATAACATAACGTTTCAGGAAGAAAGAAGTCGGCAAAAGTGTTGCTTCGGTACCATCGGTCTTTATAGAATTATTATTAACTTTTTAGTGAATGACTGCTGTTACTATTGAAGTCGGTTGCTATTTTTTTGTTAAAAGTTTTTAATTTTCTATCATTGTTACTCGTTAACTTTTAAAGCCTACTTAGCTGTGATAGTTTTTCTTTTAATTTCGTTATTATACGAGTACATACTACAGCCTTCGATCAAATAACACCTAGATCTATTATTCCATACAAAATCAGTTCGAAATCATGGCCCAAGTATGTTACACAATTATAGTTATATATATACATCACAATAAAACAACAATAACATAAGAGCTAAGTTATGATTTTTCGAAAATAAACCTTGTCCGCACTATCATAAGATTTGTTTTCCACGATCCATTTCAGGACAAATTCTATTTTACTTTCGTAGATCGTAAAGGTAGAAAACTGAATGACGTAAACGAATGCCAAAAATTGAATTTAGCATCAGTTTTCGGAGCCACTTTTTGTGGCTCTAGGGGTTATTTGATCAATGACTACAGCTGTGAATTTTTTCACATACAAAAAGCAACCGTTTAGCTGGCAGGGGGGTTCGACACTTGACACTTGACAAAAATTAGCACTTTAAAGCTTAATATTTTGCAAACAGATCCCTGAATCGAAAAAAAATTTTTGCACACCCGCAATATTTATAAACGACCTATCCAACGACATCCCACACCATGGGATAGAGGAGAAAAAAAAATCATCCCCACTTTACGTGCAGGGAACATAAAAAATTTAAGGATATATTTTACCATTTTGTCGACGTGATCAAATTAGAGACGGACGGACGGATGGACTTGGCTAAGCTATAAAGGTTCCCTGTTGTCTACGGAACCCTAAAAACCGGCCAAGTGCGAGTCCGACTTGTGCCATCCATCAGCCTTGTTCGTCCACTGCTGCCCTGCTGGACATAAGCCTTTCCAGGACTTTGCCACTCCCGGCGGTCATCCTGGAAGAATTGCCCATACTCACACACGCTGGGCAGGCGGGTTGGTGAGCGTGGTACCGGAACACTCGCACCAGTGACGCCGCTGCCCGTCACCAGTCTGTCAAAATTCAAAATTCAAAAAGTTTATTTTGCAAAGTAATACACATTTCACAAGTCAAATTTTAATCTTATAAAAATATATGTAATAAAATAATAAATGTACATGAACTACTTAGATTAAATATTTATTTAATTTATGTAGCAATATATATACGATTAAAATTATAGGTAAAATATTATTATACAAGGTGAAATCCAATCAACCACCCAAACCCACACCGGAGACCCGGCCAGGGACCAGGAACAAGGTTCAATGATCACCAACCGAACCCCCAGCATAAATCCAGGCCGCCGACAAATCCCATCCTATATACTACATAGTAATAGGTTACGTATATAAATACATGCCTACCTCCGCCCATTCGATTAGTCTTGCTAAGAAGAACGGGCAAGAAACTTGGCAAGATCATGTCTTTTTTTTAACATAAACTTAAACTATACATTGAATTACTTATATCTACTTTAACCAAGGGATAAGAAAATACAAGACAGCAGGAATTCAGGTTAATGAAAAAAGAAAAACATATATATCTTTGCCTACCTGTCTCATATAGTCTATTTCCTTTTACAGTCTGTAATTAATTAATGTCGTTAGGAAATTATATTAATTAATTAAATTATTACCTACTATCATTAACACTGTTCCATATTAGGCCCGGCTATTAGGGATGGATATACCGCCATCCATCGGTCCCAGGCATGGTGGGCCTCCTGGTTTTTTGCCTGTGAGCTGTCCTCTTACTCTCCCCCGAATTACTTCTAGGGGGTCTCTAAGTAAGATGGTGGACCTCCACCACCTGTTAAATGTGTTGCATCATATTAAAATGTATTAAGATATTTCTAAATTCGGTTACTATATTGTTTTCTTTCAAAGTATTGGTGTTAAAATCACCAACCATTATAATTTATAACTCTTTTAGTTAGCTCGATTTCATACAGTGGTATAGACTATAGATAGCTACTTGAATTCCAAAACATAAACGGTAGTTGTCGTTAAAAATTCTGATATCTTTGCAATTAAAGCTTATTTTCACGGGATAGCAATTTATATTTATGAATAAATATACTCTTAATTTTAGCTGTATTAGCCTTTTATTTGTAGTTTTAAGCATTAGATGATAATAATAAAAAAATAAACTTTATATTTTCGATATATTTCGGCCCCATCAGTGAGGCCGATGATGGTATCGATGATGGGTACTAAAAAAACTATCACTATATCTGTTCTATTAATCATTTAATTAATGATAATAAAGGCCCAGGGACCTTCAGAGGACCTTTGTCTAACTTCAACATCTATCGTTATCGCATTTAAAGGTACGCCTGATTGGCCAAAAATTCTCTGTGATGTCATTTCTAGCCAATCACGATATATTTAAAAGCATAGTGATAGATGTTGAATTTAAACAATAAGGGGGAAGGGGCTTTATTGTCTAACTTTTACATCTAGTGTTATCGCTCTCAAAGGTGTCGTGATTGGTTAAGAATGATGTGTTACACAATGTCAAAAACGCAACCTTTTTACTTTCCAAACATTTTCTGTAATCTTACGTATACTTAGAAAAAGAAACGAGTCTTCAGTATGAATGTGGCTGCATAGATTAATATCACATGGAGGGGTACTTACTACCTAACCCAGTGGCGTGCATTGAACTTTTTTCCGGAAAAGCAATCAGAAGGTCAAGCTTGGCAATAAAAAAAAAAAGAAAAAATTTAAATAACACTTTGAAAAAAAAAGTTTGTATAAAAATTTGTTTTGTTTTAAAAGATAGACACTGTCTACCCTAGAGTGAACATTTTCACATCAACTTTTTTTTTTCAAAGTGCTATTTAAATTTTTTCATATTTTTTTATTGTCAAACTTGACCTTCTGATTGCTTTTCCGGAAAAAAGTTCTATGCACTAACCTGTATAACTATAAGCTATAAGTGAGCGATAAAATAAAGATAAAACTTCGATAATTCTATAAACGAAAAATTTTCGAGAACATTTTGCAGTATCCCTAGTACAACCCCGCCGTTTTTTCCACAAACTAGTGCTCCGAAAACCGGTAAAAAGCGGTCAAGCAATATCGGCAAACGACCACTCACCGAAGACAGACGGAAGGCGGGGCGAGCTGAGTTGGCGAATCTTTGCTGACTTTTTATGAGCAATTTTGACTCTTGATGTGGCCTTCAAATTACTTTGAGTGGCTTTTTGGTGGATATAGGGTGGGGTCATCGATTTAAGGCGCTACGGAAAAAAATCGACACTTAGAACTTGCATATCTGCTTCAGTAAATAATGTATTATTTTGATATGTTATTTATGGAATCTTTTTCTAGGGACTTGTTAAACAGAAACGCGATTAGAGCAATTCGGCTCGATACAAATATTTATTGAAAAGGTCTTTTTCGACACCAATTCTCCTGGTTTGACAATTTGGAATGACATATGGACTGCAATTATATTTTATTAGATGGGTTTTAACAGTATCTGCGAGCTGGTTAAACAAAATTTTGATAGCAACTTTAGTACACTTTATATTAATAAAAAACCGATTTTTTGCTACTTTTCCTCGAATCCGTCCCTCTCGCACTGAGCGTTTTTTCGCATATGGAGTAACAGCGGGACGCAAAAACTTCGATGCGCGTTTCCCCAAACTGTAGGAACTTGCTGCGCTTTCGTGTAGCGAGCGCGCCACGGAAGGTAGAGTGGTTACTCGCAGTTGCCTAGTATCAACATTAATTCATAATTCTTTATTGTCCACACAAAAATAAAATAACAATTGCATTTAGAAATAACATTCATGAAAACCATGAAAACTGGTAACAGGTTTTTGGTAAGAAATTAATAATACGATTTTCAGCATTTTTGTAAAATCATTCCCTTAGTGGGTAAAATAGGGGATGAAAGTTTGTATGGAAAATTAGTCAGTTTTGTAGTTAAAACGATGGAAATACGTATACGATTTAGACTGAAAATTAAGAAAGATGTGTTTCAGCGTTATTGGAAAATAATCCCCTGAGTGGTAAAAAAGGGGATGAAATTTTGTATGGGAAGTTCGTTAGTATTGAAGTTAAAACCATAAACATTGAGATTAACCCTTCTGGCTAAACATAAAGGATAAAAGTGTTTTAGAGTTTTTGGAAAATCACCCTCTAAAAGGAGTTAAATAACAAACTTTAAATGAAAGTTTGTATGATAAAACTTCGTTAGTTATGTAATTAAAACCATGACAATTGGTATGAAGCCTTTTAGTGAGAAATTAAAGAGTGACAAGTTTCAGCGTTTTTGAAAAATCATCCCCTAAACAGGAAAATTGGGGATGAAAATTTCTAAAACAATTTCGTTAGTTCTGTAGTTAAAACCACAAATTTGGTATGTTTAAGCTGTTTGATTGTTGGCACTTGGTGGAACTTGGAATACATTATGAACAGAAATTTGGTATTTAGCCTTCTGGCTAGAAATTAAGGATAACGTGTTTTCGAGTTTTGGGAAAATCATATCCTAGAGAGCGAATCTCGGATGAATATTTCTGTGGGAATGTCGTTAGTTTTGTAGAAAAAACCATGAATATTTTCTGAGTTATGACCTAAAATTACGCGATGAGGCGATACCAAAACTAAAGGGGTTTTTTTCGAATCCATTTACTCCACTATAACGTCATCTACGTATTTAATTTTTGGGTAAATGTTTATTGAGTATTTGATTAAGATTCTCACTGAAGGAAAATGCGATTGGATGAAATTTTCTCGATAGAATTTAATTCCGAAAAGACCTCTAAATTGTTTTATTTATTCCTGTAATTCTGAAATCCTAACTAATTTCATTGTGAAATTGCATTCAAAATGTGGATATTATGTATTTGTAAAGTCTCCTTGAAAATCTTTTTGACAAAATTGCTCAGTACATTTTATATTAATAAAAAATCGACTTTTTGCTACTTTTCCACAAATCCGTCCTACTCGCACTCAAGGTTTTTTCGCATATGGAGTAACAGGGACGCTTAAACTTTTACGTAGCGCCTTAAGAAAATATTTCACGAAAAAGCAAGATTAAACCAATTACGAAAATCGTTCAACAAAAAGTTAAAATAGGTGCGACGACGAGCGAAGCGGAGCGGAGCGGGGTGACCTCCCTAGTTTCTACAGAATATTATTTCGTACGATCGCGTAAGAGACTGTGTTTACGCCACAATTCATTTTTTTACAAATAGCGCGTTTTTTCGCGTAAAATCAGTTTTCGCCATCATCCGACAAAAGATGATTTGGAAAAATAGGTCGAGTTGAAATTCCTTCAGCTCAAAATATATGGGATTTGACAAATAAAACGAGGATTTCCAACCGACAAGTCTCGACCACTGGAAATTAGGGGATCCTAAATGGATAGACACATCAACCAATTTGACCCGAAGCAGTTTTTACGATCGCCAATGTTGCCTCAAAAAGTCACCCTATTTTATCGGTTTTGCGAGGTCATTCATCGTTTAGAGAGAACCTTGGTTGATTTATTGAGAATTTAGATTTATTACTTCCTAAAGTTGGGTGATAGAATATTATTTGATTTACGTCCGCAAGTCAACCTGCATGGCAGTCATAAAGATTAAAATTGTATGAAAGAAGCAAAGAGTACACGATACAATTTCATAAAAAAAACCGGCCAAGTGCGAGTCCGGCCTCGGTCTTCTGGTGTTCCGTACATGACCAATTATTTCAAACTAGATATTTATTTAATTTTATGTAATGCTCTAATTCTGTTAGGCATAAAAACTGCAAAATTAAGTTGGTTGAGTATTCGGGACGTAACCCTAAAACTACATTATAAATCGGCGTGTTTAGTATTTGTAGTTTAAATACAGCATATGGTAAATAATATACAGCATATGGTAAATAATATACAGAAATTTCAAATTCCAAACTGCCTTTGAGATAGACTCCGTAACAAAAATTGTCTTAAAATGGCAACTTTGATGGCCTTTCCTTTTCTTAATTTTTTAAGATAAAAAAAAAGAAAAATATGTTTATACTCTACTTCATCTCTAGACAATGACACCCCACATACTTGGGTAGGAAAAAAAAATTTTTTTTCGTCTCCGTTTTCTTGTATGAAGCTCCCCCTGAAAAATAATTTAAAGATTTATTTTCATTTTTTTGAGAGAATATACGCCATAGTTTTCATTATTTTAGTATATAAATTTACCATTATTTTTTAATAGAATTATCCGATATGACGTCACTTGAGAATTTTAGACTTATATTGATTGTGATGAGTGATTGTCTGTAAAAAAGTGGTCTGTCTCTATCTGTCTACTCATCTGTCAAATCAATTGGAAGTAAATTATTATAATTTTGTCTTGATAGCAAAGGACACATTTCTAAACAGCCATTTCTAAAGTGACGTCACACGAAAGCAAATGGAAGTTGCAGCTTTTTCGTAAAATATTTATCATCATGAGGTCTTTTAGACCAAAACTTCGAAAATACGGCTTATTGAACCTAAATCTCGAAATGGTTTTCGAATTAACACACCTTAACATAATTTAATCTAAGTGAATTAATCGGAGAAGCTCCGTTCATGCACCCCAATAACTTCTACGTTATATCATAGACTAGCCAGCGTTTTACTCCTGGGCTACCGTGTCGCTTGTATATTGATAAATACATGGTGTTGTTTGATCAGCAACTTCCGCCACAGGGTTGGTTATATAATATACTAAGTATTACTACGTATAGACTAGCAGTGCCTATACATCAGTTTGTAGCCACAAAAAAGGTGTAAAATTCCAACGAAATCTAGATGGCGTTGCTAAATCCTCTAAAGAACACGATGCTAAAAAAGACCGATTGGTGACGCTAGTAGCACAGCGATGTCACGTGATATAAAAATAATTTCCACTTCGATAATAGATGGCGCTTAAATATTCACTGTGGATGACATTGACAGGGGGATGCCGCTATGTAACAAGGGTTACGTATTATCATACACTAAGTATTACTACGTATAGACTAACAGTTCCCATACATCAATTTGTAGCCACAAAAAGGATGTAACATTCTAACGAAATCTAGATAGCGTTGCTAAATCCTCTAAAGAACACGATGCTAAAAAAGACCGATTGGTGACGCTAGTAGCACAGCGATGTCACGTGATATAAAAATATTTCCCACTTCGATAATAGATGGCGCTTAAATATTCACTGTTAGTTTTGCCAACTTAGCGCCATCTAGTTTTTCTAAACAAAGCTATTACAGCTACATGTTTACTTGGTAACCATGAGAGTTTACTTGCAGCCAATTAAACAAATTATGTTTATTTGCAACACTTGGCGACACCTAGTGTTGTAAATTTGCTACACCTTGATGTAAGGGAGTTGTCGGTCTATACGTAGTAATACTTTGTCTATGATTGTATACAGACTTCGTGATTCGTGGAATAAGAGACCCCTCCCTCTTCCAGGAGCGGAATCAGAACCAGACCAGGAGGGTTCAGGCGCGGAGTCCACGGCAGCCAACAAGGCGCGACGGCGACGCACCGCCTTCACCAGCGAACAGCTGCTGGAGCTGGAGAGAGAGTTCCACGCCAAGAAGTATCTCAGCCTCACTGAGCGGTCGCAAATAGCGCAGGCGTTGAAGCTGAGTGAAGTTCAGGTAATGAAGGCCCACGGATCTTAAGAGTGTCACATAGCCAAAAAAAAAACAGTTCCGTTATATATAGTTATATATAATTTAACTACCAATTTTAAAATTTAAATTTATTTTATTTAATTATAATTATTAATTAATTAATTAATAATATTTATAATTATAATTAATTAATAAATTAATAATTAAACCACCTATTACGTATAAGAATACCTGTACCAGGCTACTCGCAGCTGCTGCCTCGCTCTTCATAACAAACAATCAATTTAATAAAATTATTTTATTAGTTTCGAATAAACTTTAAAATTAAAAACCAGCCAAGTGCGAGTCGGACTCGCGCATGAAGGGTTCCGTACCATTATCTATAAAAACGGCAAAAAAACATATCTTTTGTATGGGAGCCCTCTTAAATATTTATTTTATTCTGTTTTTTAGTATTTGTTGTTGTAGCAGCAACAGAAATACATCATCTGTAAAAATTTCAACTGTCTAACTATCACGATTGATTGAAATTGAAATTGAAATTGATTCCGATGCATTACTAGAAAAAGTTAGATTTAAAATTCCTCGTGCCTCTTCACGTTCAAAAGATACTTTTTATTTACACTTCTGCTCAACAAATTATGCAAAAAATACTTTTTTCCGACGTGCTTCTAACACGTATAACACATGTCTAAGCGATATAGATATCTTTGCATTATCCTTATCTGGTTATAAACATAAAGTTGGAGAAGCTTTATTCTTTGTATGAATGTGTTCTTTGCATTTTTTATTTTAATTTTTGTGTGTATATTATTGTTAAACTACTATTATTATATAAGTAATTGATTAACGTACAGTTAATATTGCTCGTTCTTTAATGTTTAGCATATTTTTTAGTTTATTCCGTCTTGTTTAATTGTGTTCGAAAATTTTCAATAAGTGTTTCACTTTTATGGAACTTTAGGTCTGTTTGTTATTGTCTATTTATTTCTTATTATATGTAAATGACTGTTTGTTTCCTAAATAAAATAAAATAAAAAATAAAAATCACGGTTCATGAGATACAGCCTGGTGACAGACGGACAGACAGATGGACAGCGGAGTCTTAGTAATAGGGTCCCGTTGGTTACCCTTTGGGTACGGAATCCTAAAAACTAATAAAGTTAAGGACAGACATGTCCTGAACTTAACAATTTGTGTTTGAGAGAAGGTGTTAATGAGTTGAGTGCGTGAGTGATATGGTCGATTACGTATATTTAGCTCAATTTGCTGCCCAAACTAGCCCCCGGAAAATTCTGGGAAATATATTAATGTAATTAATCATATCTCCGTTAAGGATTGTATGTTTACAAATGATCAAATATTTTATATCTTAACCTCCAAAACATACATATATCTGACGAAGGCGGGAAGGAAGGTTCGTTGTCAGATGTGTCAGACATGGCGATAACCTCAAAATAATAGTTCGGTTGTTTAGTACAGACGTCTATTTTCACTGTTGCAAACAAATTAACAGGAAACAACCAACGATCAGACGGATAGATTCGGATTACTTGGTCGAGAAACGCGGTAAGTTCGATACAGCGACGCACTTTCAAAGTAATGATCGTTCGTCTCGGCGTTCTCCAACAGAAATGATGATGACGGACAGCACTTCACCGACAAACGAAACGTCAAAACGTCAGACAACCGGAAACTGCACTATAGGCAGGGTTGGATTTCGTAGTATAATTATACTATTTGTACCATATTTTCATGACATGTAGTATGTAGTATCGTAATGGAACTATACTACGTAAAAATACCATATTTTTATCTTCAGGCCGACCGACTTGTTTTATTGGTTGAGAAGTTTTGCTTTTTAACATTTACTCTACAATATAGGGAATTTCTGTGCGTTATGGATATCTTAGTAATTTTTTTTGAAATTTCACTTACAAATATGCTATTTTATTACATTATGAATATTTTTAGTACATTTTTTAAAAAATTTCCCAACAAATAGGCTATATTTACAATTCAAAACAAAAATTGACGAAAAAAGAAACGTAGTATAATTTTAGCCAAGTAGTATATTTTTAATTTCCATAGACAAAAATTTTCCGAGGGTCTGAATCCAACCCTGACTATAGGCTGGTTTTTACCGCTTGCGTTGCGCTGTGCTACTTGCGCGGCTAGCGAATTCTCACTCTTTTTCCTCGCTTTAGGAGTTGTCGTTTAGAGGTCAAATGCTCAAGGGCATTAACGATAGTACCAATAACTGGCGCCAATAGAAGAAAGAAAATGTCTCGTTGTAGCTAAACATATTTTTTTGTTTCAGGTAAAAATATGGTTCCAAAATCGTCGAGCAAAATGGAAAAGAGTGAAAGCGGGTCTCGCATCAGGCAGCCACGCGAGCGGGAAAAACAGTTCTGGTACAAAAATTGTGGTACCAATACCGGTTCACGTAAACCGATTCGCGGTACGAACTCAACACCACCAGATGGAAAAACAAAATGGACTCCAATTTCGCCTAGATAGAACCACCCAGCCCTTACCAGGAAGCTTACTGCAATCTCAGACTTCAGCATTTTTAAGTGCAACGAAAATGCAGCCGCCTGATTTACCGGTAGAAAACCGTGGCGAACCGTTAATGTTGAATCGACATCCCAACACTATGTATGACGCTAGTTTGTCCGCTAGGTTGGCAACAATGAGCCAAGCAGCTAACCTTAGGCATTTCCAAAATGGCCGCCATCCGAGCTAATTATTTGATTGATTTTTGTATTTTATTTGTTTAAAAAGGACCAGAATTGATTCTAATAAAATTGTTGTAAATGAAATGAAATGTAGATAAATAATTGAAAAATGTACATATTGCCTAACGTATACCTAGTGTGATAAATTAATGAAATAACAACATGTAGGTTCGTAATAAAATTTAACGTGTGAAATATATTTTTTGGGTTTTATTTCATTAAACATATGTTCAGAAACTGTACATATAATTTATACGGTGTGGTACCATCGTCATCCAGTTTGGACACCACGGCAAAGTTAAATAAATGGCTTTAGCATTTCGGTGAAAAGCTTTGGAGAAGCGTATGAAGGCTTATAATAGTAGTTTATACTACTAGGGTGAAAAGGAATAAATTACGAGGACGATTTAAAACACGAGCGTAGAGAGTGTTTTAAACGTAACCGAGTAATTTATTGCTTTTACGCCCGTGTATCATACTACGTTTTTCAATGCATAGGTGAGGAAATTAAAACAAATATAATCTTGTGAACTTTCAATTATGATTGGCTCAAAAGGATTGTATCCAGAGCCGTTAAACAGTGGAAAAAAAAAGTATAACATCTATGGTAGACAGGAAAGGCTGCAGGTTAGCCAACCATTGCAAACGAATAAAAAAAAAAAAGCCCTAGGGCAAAATAATCGACTTTCTGTTCGGTTTTGATGCATAAAAAGTGGGCCTTTACGAGCACATGCATTGAAAATGTTTTTTTAATGCAAGTGCTCGTAAAGGCCCACTTTTTATGAATCAAAACCGAACAGAAAGTCGATTATTTTGCCCTAGGGCTTTATTATTATTTTTTTTTTTATTTATTTACTATGGTTGGCTAACCTGCAACCTTTCCTGTGTACCATAAATTTTGATTTTTTTTCCACTGTTTAACGGCTCTGGATACAGTCCTTTTGAGCCTATCATAATTTAAAGTTCAAAAGATTATATTTGTTTTATTTCTTCACACTTTGCATTGAAAAACGTAGTATGATACACGGGCGTAAGAGCAATAAATTACTCGGTTACGTTTAAAACACTCGCTATTCGCCCTTGTAGCATAAACTACTATTGTTGGTACACAAAAAGAGATGCACTTTACTTTCCTTTTCGTTTACCTACTAAGGTAGCGTTCCTAAACACCGGGGTAAAGGGAAAAATAAACTGTCACCCGTTCCACAACAACCCGAGTGAAAACGAACAGTTCATAAACCTTGTCAGAAATGTAAAAGTCACTTTGACAGTTTGAATTTTACATTTACCAAGGCGTTTAGGAACGTTACCCAAAAGTAGAGTCACCCGGTTCACTTCAAAAGGGCCGTCTTAAGGGGCGTGTCCAGCCCTAATACATTTATAACATCTTGAGTCTAAAATGTCCAAAGATACGGTTAATTCCCAAAGCAATTTCAACTCTATTACCTGGGAGATAAGAAAACAAGTTAGTTAAATATCTGTCTTGGGAGATCACTGACCTTGCAAGAAATGTTGCTTAAAATAGATGCTTCAAAGAGTTCTTAATAGATGGCAATAAAATTCAAAATTGTTTGCTAGTTTTGCGATTTATTCTACAAAAGCAGCACTAGTGAATGGCCTGTCAAATGCACAAAAGTGTTATCGGATTGCCTTTTGACATTTTGTGCGTTAGATATGAATGATTAGCGTAACAATTTATTTTATTGTCATTGACATAAAGTTCCCTAAATAAAAGAATATCTACTACATATCCATAATACGAACTAGGGTAGCCCCTCGTTTCACAAATAAAAACCGAGCAAAAGCATTAAGGCGCTACGTAAAAGTTTTAGCGTCCCTGTTACTCCATATGCGAAAAAACCCTCAGTGCGAGTGGGACGGATGCGTGGAAAAGTAGCAAAAATTTGTTTTTTTATAAAATGTACTAAGCTATTTTGTTAAAAAGATTTTCAAGGAGACTTTACAAATACATAATATCCACATTTTGAATGCAATTTCACAATTAAATTAGTTAGGATTTCAGAATTACAGGAAAAAATAAAACAATTTAGAGCTCTTTTCTTAATTAAATTCTATCGAGATAAAATAAACTTTTAACAAAAAAATAGTAACCGACTTCAATAGTAACAGCAGTTGAAACCGTTATTTGAATGAATATAATTTTCTTACAAAATTGCATCCCTGAACAACCGCCCCCGACAAAAATCTTCGTTACGTTTACCTGGTCTGCTGGTTCGTGGTTTCAGAAGAATTAGGTAACTGTCAGTATCTACAACCTGTGCTGCAAGCGACGTTGATTCGAAACCGGTTCTCAAGATTGACAAGTGCTGCTTTTTTTTTTCAAAACATATTAGGTAAATAAAAATTTGGGCAAGTGAGAGTCGGACTCGGGCACAAAGAGTCCGTACCACCACACACTATGGGTAGGGAACTCTATTTTTTTATGGTAAAACATTAATGCGCCAAAAACAATCTTACCCGCTATAATTTTCCTGTAATCTTTTTGTGATAACTTATTACCATGATTTTTTTCATATTTTTCGGAGATAAAAGGGGGACAAGGTGTAGGGTGGAGCCACAGAACTATTAATAGGAATAGAAAGGCCATGAAAGCCGTGACTGCGACGCATCGATATGATCAATACGTCAACACATAACCCGCGGGCCTCTCATTTCTCAACCGAACGCGTTAGAACAAACATATTGTAAAAATGGTGTATTGCAGCGTGACAAATTGTTCTAACTCTTCAAATAACACAAATAAGACATCCAAAGGAATTTCACTTCACTCGTAAGTAATTTGAACATTTATTTACTGTGATATTTACAGAATAAACCTCGCGGTAAATAAAATTTCAACCTTACCATGAAATATTGAGCATTGTAGCGAGTAGCGTTGAAATTAGACAATATTTTGTCCATTGCAGGTTATAAAGAGTGTCACAGATTGAGTTAGAATATTAACGCCGCACAGAGGTGAAAAATCCCAAAAAGCTGGCCAAAACCTATTTTTTTCAAATTTGTCATTAGTTGGGTGAAAGATTGTTCCTGGTCCAATTATAGGGATAGAGAGATAGTGTGGGCAGAGGAAAATACCAAATATCCTTCTACCTCTGCTAAAATGGGTCAAAAATGAGCTGGAGTGGTTAGCTTTTGGGTAACAATTCATATGGATCTAAAAATATACCTAATAGTGTTAAAAAATAACTATCCCCTCCTTTCTCTTACACTAACTCCCTTCCCCCTTAATTTCATACAGATAAATAATATACAAAAATGAAATGCAAGTCTTTCATAATCAAAAAAAATATATAATTATGTTTAGTTTATTATACAGTGTCAATTTCAGGATCCTCTAATAAATTTAACACACTTTGAAACAAAGGTAGAAAAGTTTTCTTAGATTACTTATAAAAGGGTCAGATGACACCATTAGTCTTTGATACGTGTTTACCATACACTGCTTTCGAAAAAAAAAATTTGGAAAATTGCTCCCTGTATTTTCTCACATCTTTGTTTCTGCTCTCTTGAGCAATAGCTACTTCCGAAGTTTCAATTATGCTTAAGCCATAGAACAGTATTTTGTGGAACGTCGTAGGCATGTTAAACCATGGATAATGAAACACAAAAGTACATGCTGTTTTCAAGCAGAAAATCTTAAATTTGGCAGCATTTATTTTATATCCACTTGCCATGAACTTCAAAATTGAATGAAGTCGATTTAAGAGATTCAAGCTGATACTAGATATTTCAGTTACTTCCTCTGCATGCTGAAACATATTTCAAGCCGTGTTTCCATCTGTAGACACCCCTCCACCCTGCCTTGGTTTGTCTATATTATGTAGACCAAGTTTTTCCCAAAAATCTTTGAGCGATCACTGGTTTCTTCGAACTTCTTGGAAGGTCGGCCACCTCCTTGGTTGTGGGCTGAATGCACAACAGGGAAAGTAGCATAGGCATTGAACCAATTTTTGTTTTTGTTGGCGCACCCTGTAAAATTGTCATGTGCTTGTTGGAGTTTGGTGTTGTAATCCGACACTAATCTTGTTAACAACCACTTGGTTTCGTGTGAAAAATCGGTAACACATAGAGACTTTTTTCATCTTTTCTTGCAAGTATGTCCGTTTTTCGTGATGCTATCGAGAAGCATACTCCCTATAATAGCTGACAATAGTGTATCTGCTAAAACAGGCTTCTTCGTTAGTCGATCCTAAAACAATTAAAAAACAAAAATTAGCAAACATGACTAATAAAATAAAATGTTTGTTAAGGCGACGGTTTCGGACGGGAAAATTTTCAGTGGTTTTAGCAAGACTAATGATTACTTTTTGTAACAATGTTAACATTAAAGCCGGATGTGCCAGGAAACTCAACTTTATCATTTCATGAAAATTACTAAGCAGAAAAAAATCATTTTCACGTCGTTTTAGTGGCATTAATGTTTAAAAAAAAGTCATTGAGTATCTAAAATAAATAATAAAAAATAGGTAATTACCTTCTGGAGTAGAATCCATCGCAAAAACACAAACTTTCACTAAAACTTCCGAGTAAGAAATTAATAAACGCAAGACTTAAAATTGTCGTAAACACATCCAATTTTGAACAAGTTCAACTTTGGACTGATGTAAAAATTATAACCCGTTTTTCAGGTAGCCCTAATTGCTGTGAACCTTTTCATTGTTTATTCAGGTAGTAATTTAAATTATTTTTGACGTGTTTCGAGAATTTTTACGTTTTTAGGTTTCGACCAGCTTTTATGGATTTTTCACCTTCGTGCGCCGCAATATTTTTCCAAACATTATCAACACGGACCTAATTGTGTCATAGTGCGGCCGCTGGTCATGGCTCTTTACACACATTGGCACAGTGCCATGACGTGTTTGGTATTTTACATCTAAGCGTCATAGAAATACGGTGTTCTTTTGGCTGTGTGAAGACGGGTGAATCTATGTGTGCGCCGCGTATGTTTACTAACTAGGTAATACTACGTTATTCCAAAAAGTTGCGACAGAGGTTCCCAAATAAAATTTGTGTCACGCCATCCCTGTGGGTGGAGCCCTTGGGGTTGTTAAATGATAAGTCTAGGTGTCCACTATAGATAATATTGATAAGGTATTGATATTGATAACTGATATGGGAGGTGAGAGCGCGTCCGCCGTAATACATTATACTTATCTATGGCCGTGATGTAGGCTCAAACGTGAACTGAACTGTGGTCGCGCTGTTTGATGAGTTAGCGATATTGTGCGGTATACGTACCGTACACATGGTAACGTTAAAAAATGCTACTTTTTCGAAAATGCTGTGTATGATTTTTTTATAGTATAAGTGTTTGTCGTGATAGAGGACACAGTAAAACGAATTCTATGAAAATTTCAAGTGGATACCTGTAACAGCTCAAACTGTAGACCCTTTGGCAGACAGACAGACAGACAGATAGACAGACAGACAGTGAAGGCTTCTGTTTTGCACCCTTTGGGTATGGAACCTTAATAAAGGTCCTAACAAAATCCAAACAAGCAAAACAACTAACAAAATATCGTTTTCATAGTGAATCGCGCCCTTATTTTGCGCTAAGTCCCTGCCACGCCCCCGCAAGCCCTTTTATTAAGGTTTGTCCTTTTTGTTGTTAGCAGATTTATTAATCGTTCGAGGTACATAAGTATTGCAACGGCTTTTTTGAAGAATACCTGAATAAGAAGTAACAGCACTAACAACAAAAAGGACAAACAAACAAAAAACAAACGCGCAGCTTGACTTTTGGGCTTAAGAGGCCCCTTCACGCCTGGATTTTTCTCAAATTTCACACAAAAGGTAAAAACTGAATGTGAAGTTAACATCTTATTTTCTTTATACTGTTTTTCATAAGTATTATCTAGCGACATCTACGTACGTATTATACAGTCCAAAAAGCAAAATTTTATGAAACACCATCATAATACAGCTCTCGGGATATCGTGAATATTGCCTCGTTTTTACGCAAAGTATAGCAAGTTGTATAATTTTTATCTATAAAAAAAAGAAATAAAAAAAGAGAAATACAGACGTCGTTCATGTAAATAAGACTAGGTTTATATACTTTTCTATAAATAAACAGTTACCGTTTCATGGAAAACAGTTTTTACCTGAAACCATTTCACAAATTCGGCGCTTTATGAATATCTCGCCATCATGCACCTCTTGATGAGCGATGGGTCGGAGTGCGGTGTGGAGGGGAAAGGAAAGATATATGAAGATGTGTGCAAAGTTTAATTGAGATCAAAGCCATCAGGACGTCACAAACCCCTAAAGCATTTATATGACAGCTGAGCGGGATGTTAAATTAAGTTAAGGCAAATTGGAAGTTTTTATTAATTTAACACAAAATTGTGTAAATAAAAATCAGCCTTTGTACATTTAATTTGCTAAATACTTATTTAAATGTTAGTCAATACTTTTGACATTACTACTTTTTATTTACAATAAGCATAATCACTGGACCCTTTGACAGTTGAGTTAATATCTTTCGTATTATATATATATATAATACATGCTGATGGGACGACAACTGCAAAATATCCGCGTTCCATGTTTTGCAAAACGAAAATGAATCGAAATTCAAATTTTTTTTTTTTTTAGGTGGAATAGGGACGCGTCGTTAATAAGTTAGGGAACCCCTGGTCTAGTTGGTTTGACAGCTTTCCAGAGGTCGCGAGTTCAAATCTTGGAGGGGCACATTTTGTAATCCGTCTTCGCGTTTTGGAAATAATAATCGTTGGTGAAACGTGGCAGTACGAGTGTGTACTGTAACTTGCATATTCACAATCCATACTTATATTACTCGCAAAGACCTCCGCGGGTCTACCGCGTAATTCTGATTTTCATCAACATCAACTTGAGATTGAAATTTGACGTGCGCGCGACGACGCCCGCCTAACATGCCATCTCTTTTGCACGCGTTGAATTTCGCATGCATTTGCTTGAAGTTGATACAAATCAGAAATACGCGGTAGACCCGCTGCTCTGACACTCCCTCGGGGATTTATGTCGTGACGATGTTTTTGTTTATACTTATTTATAGATTTTCGGACTTGAAGATTGTGTTCGACGACTTTTTACGCAATAAATAAGTCCTCTTTATACTTACGTCCCCCTAGATCAGTGTAAGCTTGCTGCGTTTGCGCATGTAACGCCGCACACGGCGACCACGCCCACGGATTACACAATAATACGCGTTGTGTTACCGATTACTGGCACATCTGCTGGTATCGGTAACTGTTGTTTGTTGGAACAACAACGAGTAGAAGTCGTTTTTGGAAGCATTTTTAGGGTTCCGTAGTACCTAAAAGGTACAAAAGGAACCTCCTTCCGTCCGTCCGCATGTCACAGCCTCATAACTTCAGCACTGTTAAAGATAAACACATGCGGTATTACTACAAAACGGTGTTTAACTTTAGACAGTGTTTAAATATTTTGTTGTCCCCTTTTCTTTCATATTGTAAAAAAGTGACAGCAACAGATTTAAACACTGTCTAAAGTTAAACATCGTTTAAACACCCTTTTGTAGTAACACAGATGAAATTTAGCACGAAAATTGCATTAATTTACCCACATATAATGGTGTAAAAAAAATATGAAAAAATTTAAATTATTCAAAATATTTCCAAAACAAGAGTGAGAAAAATAAAAAATATTATCCTAAAAATAACAATATGGGTATCAAATTGCAGATATTAAAAAGCTGATTGTAAAACATAGGAAAACTATAACGATTTAAAAAAAGTTGAGCACAAATGAGGAATATAAAAAAAGAAATAAAATAAAGAAAAACAAATATATATATATTTTTTGAAAATACAATATGGGTATCAAATTGTAGTATTAAAAATTTATTTTAAAAATGTATAGTTTGGCTATATTTAATTGCATGTATTTCGAGAAATCCTTGAAAAACTATAAAAATAAGTATTCTCCAAAACTGGTGGACCGAAAAATATGAAAAAAATCATGGTCATACGTGTTTACGTAAAGATTATAGGAAAAATAAAGCGGTTGAGAAATTCACGAAAAATAGTTACAAAATTAAATTTATCATGCACAATACGGAACCCTAGGTACGCGTGTCTGACTCGCACTTGGCCGGTTTTTATATTTACTAAGTAATTGGCCTCTTCTTTTTTTCGCCAATATTTACATACGATTCGAAAACCATTTCGAGGAATAGCTTTTGTACCTTAAGGCGATATGTAAAATTTTAGCGTCCCTGTTACTCCATATGCGAAAAAACCCGCATTTTTATATTAATATAAAATGTACTAAGCTATTTTGTCAAAAAGATTTTCAAAAAGACTTTACAAATACATAATATCCACATTTTGAATGCAATTTCACAGTGAAATTAGTTAGGATTTCAGAATTACAGGAAAAAATCAGTGGCGTGCACAGAGCTTTTTGCTGGAAAAGCAAACAATTGGTCAAGAACAACAATAAAAAATTGTTTTAAAAAACACTTTTACTTATCCACATATTACGTACAACTTTATTATGCCCGACCGGTTTCGCTGTAAAGCATTTTCTAGGGCTTTTTACACATCCTAAATAACAAATAAATCATATAAACTACAATCATGTCTAAAATGACGTGCAAAATTAAAAACAATAAAAAAAATATGAAAAAATTTCAATATCATTTTGAAAAAAAAAATGTATGACGCCAGGGTAGACAATGTCTACCCTAGAGTGAAAATGTCCTATACAAACTTTTTTTTTTCAAAGTGATATTTAAATTTTTTCATATTTTTTTTATTGTTATTCTTGATCAATTGCTTGCTTTTCTAGCAAAAAAACAATTTAGAGCTCTTTTCGGAATTAAATTCTATCGAGAAAATTTCATCCAATCGCGAGAATAGTAAATGGATTTTAAAAAACGCCATTTTTTTGGGTCGCCTTAAGAGGTCGGCTTAGCAACCCTAGTTCATACAAATTAAATACCAAAACCATTTGTAAATCATAGATATTCTCAGGATAGTGTGATCCGATTGGATTACAGAATATCTAGGTTACCAAATATATATTTTGCAACGACACTAGTTTTAAGCAATTTAAAATTTTCATAGAAAGCTTATTTTTCTCATATTTCATGTTTAAATCAGTGTTCTTATTTAATATACATATATTTGGGGACCTAGATATTCTGTAATGCAATCGGAATGAATACATACTAAGCAACTTAACAATTTCTATGATTTACAAATGGTTTTGGTATTTCATTTGTATGAACTAGGATTGCTCCGCCGGCCCCTTAAGGACACCAAAAAAAAATGGGGTTGTTTCGAATCCATTTACTCCACTATAACGTCATCTACGTATTTCATTTTTGGGTAAATGTTTATTGAGTATTTGACATAATATATCAGCGGTCGGGTTATACGTATATATGACAATCCAATACCTTGAAATATTAGGGATCCGCGAAAAATTGGAAACCCTTACTCATTTAAGCCCATGGCCATCAAAAGTCAACTCAAAACGGCAGATGCCTGCCTAATCGTTTGGCCTATTGTTGGCCTATTTATATTATTACAACTATAATAAGTAGGCGTGTCGGTCTGTGCGTGCGATAAACGGGCCCATTATGTGACTGTTTAGGGGATTTAGGTGACAAATTGTGAATTTTCTCACGCCCAGTGCATGTGCGACTGTTTTGTAAACGGTACAGAGTCAGAAGTGATACCAGATTTTTTTTTTGCGACCGCTGCTACTTTAAGGCGATATGTAACAGTTTTAGCGTCCCTGTTACTCCATATGCGAAAAGATCCTCAGTGCGACAGGGACGGATTCGTGGAAAAGTAGCAAAAACTCGGTTTTATATTAATAAAAAATGTACTGAAGGTGCTATCAAAATTTTGTTTAACCAGCCCCCCTATTCTGTATCTTTAGTTGCCAACTGAACGAGGTGCCTATCATCAAAAACATAGATAAAAACTGAAATTTCAAAATTGCCTTTAGTGGGTATTGAACTATTAACAATCTGTGTCGTCACTTCAAGTGCCAAAATATCCTTAGGACATCGGAATTCGATAGTATATCTATGTTTTTTGATAATAGACACCCAGTCCAGAAGGCAACTAGAGATACATAATAGGCCCGCAGGTCCTAGATACCGTTAAAACCCATCTAATAAAATATAGTTGCAGTGTATATGTCATTCTAATTTCTCAAACCAGGAGAATTGGTGTCGAAAAGGACCTAATTTCAATAAATATTTCTATCGAGCCGAATTTCTGTTTTAACAGATCCCTAGAAAAAGTATCCAAAAGTAATATACTATTTTATCGAAATAATACATTATTTACTGAAGTAGATATGTCGATTTTTTTTCCGTAGCGCCTATAGCGCCACTTTTTGCCAGTGTCACGTTAAATTCTGACATGGTTAGTTATTCAGACTTTCAGACGCCGTTTGTTCATCAACATAGTAATATTTAGATTAGATAATAAATATGACATATTAAAGGCACAGTATAGATAAGTAACAGTATTCCATCTAGGGCAGTGTCATAGTAAAACCAGAAAAAATTTTCAATTCCTTAACCTTTATATTAAATATTTTCAAGTGCCTGTAGTTCCAAAAGCGCAGATTTCCGCAGTTAAGTACAAGGAAATAAAATGTTGGCTGTAATTTTTTCTATCACCTGCAGTAAGTTTCATTTTAAATAAATATTATAAAGTTTTCAAGTAATTTACTGAAAAATTATTTTCTCAATACAAAAAATAATTCAATTTTTTTTTCTCAGAAAGTAATGCATATTTCAGAAAAAATACAAGAGTAAAAGGTGTCAGTAAAGGCGTCAGCAGTCTACCAAAAAAAAAAAACAGTTCGATTCCTTGACCTTCAAGGTCAAGAAATCGAACTTACTCTCCCCCGAATTACTTCGAGGGGGTCTCCAAGTAAGATGGTGGTACCTCCACAGTAAGAGGACAGCTCACAGGCAAAAAACCAGGAGGCCCACCATGCCTGGGACCGATGGATGGCGGTATATCCATCCCTAATAGCCGGGCCTTAGATGGAACAGACTGGTGAGGGTTCCGGCACCGCGCTCACCAACCCGCCTGCCCAGCGTGTGTGAGTATGGGCAATTCTTCCAGGATGACCGCCGGGAGTGACAAAGTCCTGGAAAGGCTTATGTCCAGCAGTGGACGAACTAGGGTGATGGATGGATGGATGACCGTTTAAGGGCCTTTTTATTTTTTTTCAATGCAAGTGCTCGTAAAGGCCCACTTTTTATGCATCAAAACCGAACAGAAAGTCGATTATTTTGCCCTGGGGCTTTATTATTATTATTTTTTTTTATTTATTTACAATGGTTGGCTAACCTGCAGCCTTTCCTGTGTACCATAAATGTTATACTTTTTTTTTCTCTGTTTAACGGCTCTGGATACAATCCTTTTGAGCCAATTATAATTTAAAGTTCACAAGATTATATTTGTTTTATTTCCTCACACTATGCATTGAAAAACGTAGTATGATACACGGGCGTAAGAGCAATTAATTACTCGGTTACATTTAAAACACTCGCTACGCTCGATTTTAAATCGTCCTCGTAATTTATTCCTTTGCGCCCTTGTAGCATAAACCACTATTGTATGTATACAAGGTGAATTTGTGAACATCGTCCAAATTCATACATGAGCCTTGGTAAGTGATCAGCATCATGAAACAATAACGATTTTTGTAAAATTCATAAAATGAAATTTTGACTCCCTATAGTGATTCACTCAGGATTGGGAATGAATTACTATGGGAAGTCGAAATTTCATTATACGAATTTCACAAAAATTGTTATCGATTCATGATGCTGATCACTTACAAAGCCTTCAGTATGAATTTGGACGATGATCAAAAAGTCACCTTGTATATAACACATAATATTTCTCTATTCGCCTGATGACGACCCCACTTCAGGTCGAAATATAGCGCCTAAAACCATTTAATTTAGTATTTATATTTATGTGGAATATAACATACAAAAAATATATACATTTTGGGCGTTCTGGCGACTAAAACTCCATCCAGTTTTAATTCCCGTCTAAATCCGAAACCATTAAATCAAAACAAATCCGATAATCTCCCTCGAAAACCACCCTCACTTACGAACAGCTCTAAGTATTTGTACTCGTTTTAAATCAATTTCCATGTTCATTTTGTTATGCTAATTTTAGTCAAAATGTGCTTTACCCTGTTTCGTCACGGTACGGAATATGCGGCACTTCTGTAGGGATGGGGTAGGAGCACCACATTTGAGAGCTGCTTATCGATAATTTTTTATCGCATAATAATGGTAATCCCTGAAGTAGAGATGTCTGGATTAAGAGTCGGAGTTCCGAGATTGGGCAAAACAGGGGTTATGGCTTTTTAAGATAGTAAAATATTAATTTCTGAACAAAATAAATACCACTTGTTACCTTACAAGATGAAGTACAGGTGCATTAAAAAAAAACTGGCACTAATGTATAGTAACTTCAGAAAAAAAAAACAGGATGTCAAGTTCAGGTTACACCCGTAGCGCTGCAATGCTATTCAAGAGATTTTCTTGAAATTCCTGTTTTTTTTCTGAAGTTACCGTTAAGTTAAGTTAAGTTAAGTTATTGCCGTGATTTTTTTAATGAACCCGCACTTCATCTTGTAAGTGGTATTTATTTTGTTCAGAAATTTGAATTTTTACCGTCTTAAAAAGACCGAACCCCGAATCTCGGAATACCGACCCTTAAATATTTTAAGTGCTTACTAAATAGTTAATTATATGAACTTGTGGTCCTGTACAGTACAATCTTCTTTTCTTGGAGGATTTCGATTTCGATTTTGGCACTGGCTCTATCGTGACAGTTGTTCGAATAGACTAGTACTAAGGCCGATATTAAAACTATCGCAAAAAAGGATCCTTTTTCATACAAAATTGACACAAAACATTTGACGTCAAATTTAAAAACAATACATTGATCAAAGAAAATTGATCGACCTTAATAATCTTAATATCGGCCTTACCCTTCGTTCTTACTTCCAGTTCAGCGACTAAAAATCCATCATTCAAATTCGTCATCGTATAACACTTATTGGCAGCAGAATAGTATAGACAAATTCAACTCGTGCAAAAGAGATGGCATATTAGACGGGCGTTATCCAAAGATCACACTGAACGTATCCCAGAAATCCCAATATAGTTTTTTATCGATATTTCCACTAACGCGTGCACAACACTAAACCGGGAAAGTGAGCATTGCATGAAATTCATGCGCTCATGGGGAACGCATGTCATGAATAAAACCCTCTTCAAGACTGATGCGACGACACGGTATGACGAGTGCCAGCTCTTGGTATGAATGTCTGAACAATTTCGAGGATTCGTTCTGTTGAAACGGAAGTAATTGCCACAAAAAGGCAATTAGAAACAACAAATAAAAAAATATTTTTGCTTATGCGATGGGACCAAAGATAAATGTGGACGCGGCTTATCTAGGAAATAAACAGAAAAATTATTGTTTTCTGAATTGGTCCTCTGCTAGTGTTTTTGGCGAGGCCGAAGGCCAAGCCACGTTTCCAAACTAAATAATTTCTTGATCTCGTATTTGATTATTCTCAGGTGAAGCCACAGGCCGAGCCGCGTTTCCGAACGAATCTATAGTCTTGTTCTCTGAATTCATCCTCTGCTAAAGTGCCGCGTTGCGGAATGAAATTATTTCTTGATCTCGTATTTGATTCTTAGGTAAAGTGTCTAAACACTAAATTTGAAGATCCTACTAACTTCGAAACTGACTGACTTTCACACGAAATTTCATCCCCAATTTTACCCCCTTAGGCATGGAATTTCCAAAAATCCTTCTTTAGTGGATGCCTACACTGTATAAGGTATCTATGTGCAAAATTTCAAGTCTCTAGATCCGGTTTGGGCTGTGCGTTGATATCACTCGTCAGTCAGTTTATAATTTTATTTAAGCACTCGTATATAAAGAAATACAAAAAATTTTAATAATAAATTTGCTTCTTGCTTTTAACTCCCCCGCCGCCCCCTCTGATTACCACTATGCTTGCATAGTAGCTATATGAGGGAGTGGTTATTTTATGCTAGTCTAGTTGCTAATAACTGGTATGAAAAGGTTTTTGTTCAAACAAGAGTTTCTTAGCCAAAACTGAAATCTTGAAAATATTTATGTTTCTTTTTCTCATCATGACGTATCATTTATTCATATCAAATTCAAAACCAACAAAACAATACTATTATTTCGGTGGAATGCAAAATGGAAAAAATAGGAATACGGGAGACCGCTAATTTAAACGTGTGGCGCCATCTACGATGCAGTAGGAATACTAATACGGAGGAGATTAATTCTCATAATATTTTCGATACAATTGTTTTTTTTTACATCCTCAGGCGCCTAGAAAAGGGGTTTTGTAACTATGAATATTAAAGAGTTATTGTTTCAAGTTTTTTATATAAATCCGGCGGATTTACGAAGTTTTTGTTCGGATATTTAGACGAAGTGTGGCGCCTTTGTGGACGCGCCCAGAATTTTGTTTAGAAATTGTGTATATTTTTGACTCTAATTGGTGTCGATTCAGTGTAACACGATTTAACTTATTTGACAGGATTAAACTTAATTTAAGCATTCTGTCTTTTTCTTTCTGTATCAAAAAGACAAAGACAGGACGCTCAAAATAAGGTTCGTCCAGTCAAATAAGTTAAGGCGTATGACCACGCTAAATAAGCAACTCGATGTGTGTCGGTACAAATATCAACGGAAACGACATTGAAATAATGTTCATTTCAGCGTGCCTTGAAAAGTGGCTGTTACGACAACCACTGCGTCTCCGGCTAGAGCAAAATAGGAGAAAATAATACTTTTCACATGGACGACATGAACGAAAAAAAAGTTTTGAACTTAAATTTTTTAGATCTAAAAATTTCCTATAATTTGGTGAAATAATAATTAAAATCGCTTTAGGCGTTTGGAAGGAGTAAGAGAATTCTTGTGTTAATCATGTGAAACTTTCGATGACTTTCGATTTTTTTTTGTCAAAACTTACAATAGAAAAATTGTTTATGAAACTTAAAATTTATTTTTGACTATATAATGCCTATCATATATCTTTATGAAAGTTTTTAGACCACCCGTGTGGGAGGAGTAGGCCTTCAAAGACAGGTCCTAATTGCAGTTGGCGTATCCATTCGCCTTCGAATCGACACCAATATTTTTATTGATGTAATATTAATCATTCCTTATGCAAACAGAGCAATAAATACTTAAATTGTATTTTCAGTTTACTTTGCCATTTAATTTTAAAATTTAATTTTTAATTAAAGTAGTACGAGGGGCATGCCAAAAGAAGTTAGATACTCTTTACTCCTTTGATTGACACTGGAAAGTTATACATCATCTTATAGGCTGGTTGTTTGTTGATATATCTGAAAATAGAACGCACATCATTTCTTTTTTTTTTATTTGGATGAGCATCATTTTTCCGAGAATCTGGCGGGAATTCGCTTGCAGCAATGGAGCTCAGTCGAAGTGATTGTCGCGCTATGATTTATTATGACTATAAAAAAGTTTTAAGCCTCAAGAATGTTTTGAACTTTTGGCTACTACTTTTGGTGAGTCTGGTTGCTCGCGAACAACAGTATTTAATTGGTTCGCTGAATTTAAAAGAGGACGGGGATGTCTCAAAGATGAAGCGAAGACAGTTCGGCTGCCAACCGCGGTCACAGAAGAAAACGTTCGTGCAGTCGAATACTTATTCGCGAAAACCAACGAATTATGTATGTAGAGCTGGAGCGAGAACAGGGAATTGGATCAGCAGCAATGCAAACCATAATTCACGACCACCTTTCTCTCCGTAAATGTTGTTTGAGATGGGTGCCGCACAAACTTACTGATGAACAGAAAGACCGTCGGTTGGATTGGTGCCTGTTCATGATAGATAAATTCGACGGTGGCGAGAAAAAAAATGTGTATGATATACTGACTTGTGATGAAACATGGCTTTATAACTATGATCCCGAAACAAAGTGACATTCGACTGTATGGTGCTTTGAAGATGAGCCAACTCCAACGAAATGTCGCCGTGCACGAAGCACACAGAAACAAATGGTCGCCTCGTTTTTCAGCAAAACGGATCATATTGCTACTGTAGTGCTAGATAATCAAAGAACGATGAACTCCGAATGGTATGTGACAGTTTGTGCTCCAACAGTAATATCAGCTTGGTGTGACAAGCGACCGAAGTCAGGAATCCGACGCCTTCTCGGGCACCACGACAATGCGGCGTCGCACACGTCTGCCAAAACACTTGATTTTTTCGACTCAAAAAATGCGTCAATCCTCCCTCACTCACCAAATTCCCCTGACCTAGCACTTTGTGATTTTACCTGTTTCCAAAAACAAAAAATAAAAAATAAAGGGGAAGAAGTTTGAAAGAAAAGAAGATGCACTGGCTGCCTATATTTTCGAGATTTCTGAGGTGTCTAAAGAAGAGTGGTCATTGGTATTTTCCAATTAGTTCAGACGTATAGAAAAGTGTATACGTGCTCAGGGTGAATACTTCGAAAAGATCGATACTTGTAATAAAGAATAAATTTTATAATTTTCGAGTATCTAATTTCTTTTGGCATGCCCCTCGTACCAACTTAGACCAATAGCTAGCGTATTATGAATTATCTAGCTTTGAAGTATTTCGTCATTGTTATTATTAGGTACAAAGAACAAAGATTTCAAAAGTAAAGATAAGCAATTATATAATTAAATGAGACTTGAGGATAATTCATGATTTATATAAAAACGGCTCACCTCAATACGTGTTATGATCGGGAAAGCCGACCAGTTTCAGCAGATTTAGACTGCCTTCATCTGGGCGAGTGAAGACGTTTACGCGACGACGTTACGCCTCAGTTTTATTTATGCATATTTAATTCTTATTTCAAACTTGTAATGACAGAAAAATGCATGAATTTCAAAATGCATCCACTAACCTATCCATTAATCCATCAGCCTGTCTTCGTCCACTGTTGCACAAAAGCATTTCCAAGATTACGCCACTGTTGGCGATCCTTCTGGAAGAAATGCCCAAACTCACACACGCTGGGCACGCTGGTTACTGACAATAATTAAATATATAGTTTATATTAGAATGGATTACAAACTAGAAACAAACAAAAAACAATCAAATCTTTTAAGAACAAGGCGTGAAATCACATAACGCCCTCGTGAGCGTTCTGTATGTGCAGTGCAAGCTAGTATATCAAGCAGATGCAAAAATAACAGTGGACAAGTATGATAGAAGAATTCACCGGTCCGGGTAGGAACCTCAGTGGCGCAATTGGTAGCGCGCTTGTCTTGATAACAAGAGGTCGCAGGTTCGAATCCTGGCCCGAGGAATTTGTCAAATTCTTGTCTTTGGGTTTGTTACTGATTAATATTTTCTAGTTTATATTGCACTCTAAATAATATTTAAATCTATTCTCTTTATAATATGGGTATAGAGGACACAAGAGAGAAATGACAACAATAGACAAGAATCCGATGCACCCGTAAACTTAAGAGGATGGCATACCCTAGCAACTTTTTTTATTACCCGTCCAGCACAATAAGTCTAATGGCAAAGACCTTATTTGCTTTTCATAGAGGCGATTATATGTTGACTCTTTGGCCTCTTGTTCTTGGGCAAGTAATACTAGTGATCACGCAGCGAAACAACAAATTGGTGTGTTTTTAGCTAATACTGAAATATTTTGTAGGGAAAAGAATATTGGGTTTAGGTAACATCCCTCCATATTTCTATTGTCTATTTTATAAAAAAAAATCAAGTTGATCTCTTAACCGCGTTTTTGAAACGAACGTTTGAAAACCAAAAAAAAGAGGATGGAAAACATTTTTGTTTTTGACATAGGTATAAATCTTAAAACATTGTTTATAAGTGGAATCTCTAGATAAGAGATCGATAAATCAAATATATTTTCTTCAATATGAGGAGAGACCTAGTTTCTTCCAATGAACCCTTGAAAACCTGGTGTTGTTGATGATCTAGTGTCAGGTGGCATAGAAATTTAATCTATGCCAATTCACCCAATTATTATGATTTATTATTCGTATTAAAAACATTGCATTTTTCACCTGAAAATGTGGTTTATTCGATAACTATAGGGAGGACCTAAGAAATGATTCTAAATGGTCGTTTTTAGGGTTTCTTACCAAAAAGGTACACAAAAGAACCTTTATGGTGAGACTCCGTTGTTCGTCCGTCCGTCCGTCCGTCCTTCCGTCCGTATGTCACAGCCTCATAACCTTAGCAGTGCTAGCAGTGCAGTACGAAAAAAAATGACAAAATTAACTTTAGTTAGCACCGTTAAAGATAAAGACATAAAATTTGGCACAAAAATAGCATTAGTTTGCTAAAATATGACGGTGTAAAAAAAAAACGGCCAAGTGCGAGTCAGACTCGCGTACCTAGCGATAAAGTCCGTATTGTGGATGATAAAGTTAATTTTGTAATTTTTTTTCGTGAATTTCTCAACCGATTTATTTTTCCTGTAATCTTTACGTAAACACATATTACCATGATATTTTTCATATTTTTCAGTCCACCAGTTTTGCAGATAAGGGGGGGACATACATTTTTTTTGTTTTTAAGGATTTCTCGAAATAGATGCAATTAAGTATAGCCAAATATATTTTTACAATCAAGTATTTAATACCTACAATTTGATACCAATATTGTATTTTATTTAATATTTTTTTTATTTATATTACTTATTTTTTTATATTTCTCATTTGTGCTCATTGTTAGGGTTCCGTACCCAAAGGGTAACCAACGGGACCCTATTACTAAGACTCCGCTGTCCGTCTGTCTGTCCGTCCGTCTGTCCATCTGTCTGTCCGTCTGTCGGTCTGTCACCAAGGGGTATCTCATGAACCGTGATAGTTAGACAGTTGAAATGTTCACAGATGATGTATTACTGTTGCCGCTATAACAACAAATACTAAAAAACAGAATAAAATAAATATTTAAGGGGGTTCCCATACAACAGACATTTTTTTTTTGCCATTTTTATAGATAATGGTGCGGAACCCTTCGTGCGCGAGTCCGACCCGCACTTTATCGCATTTTTTAGATAAAAATTTTTTAATAGAAATAGGAATGCTTCGCTGTTTTGAACATTATCGCAATAACTGTAAATCACTTTGAGAATATCTCTGACTACGTTCTAGCATAATGAGTTTAGTTTTGTGTGATGATCCACCCCAAATAAGCAAACAGTACAATAATATATAAGGTCTTTCAATGTAAATGGAAAGTAACTACAACGAATTTGGTTGAGCTGGTATCCTTTGTCCTTCAGAAAATGGAGTCTGGCCGGCAGATTGACGTGGTCTACACGGATTTTAAAAAGGCTTTTGACCGCGTAGACCACGTCATTCTGCTACGAAAGCTTGAAAAACTTGGAATCCAAGGCGATCTTCATCGCTGGGTGACTTCTTATATTTCAAATAGGAGACAAGCAGTTGTGCTCGGTGGTCATCGCTCAAATTTCGTTGATATTCCCTCCGGTGTTCCTCAGGGCTCTCACTTGGGTCCATTATTTTATTGTGCTTATATCTATGATATTTATAGTCTATTTCACGACTCCAACTACTTGCTGTATGCGGATGATAAGAAAATATACTTGGATATTAATAATGAAGCTGATTGCGAATTACTACAAGCTGATCTGGACCGACTTAGTATTTATTACAGTAAAAATCGGATAAAAGTTAACGTTGCTAAATGTGTCCAAATAAGTTTTTCCAGGAAGCGTAATCCTGTCATACATGCTTATAATATTAGCGGTAATCCCATACAGCGAGTTGATGTGGTCAAAGACCTGGGTGTGAGCCTTGATTCAAAATTAACATTCGAGCACCACATTGATGCAATTGTGAGCAGGGCATATAAAAGTTTAGGTTTCGTAATGCGGGTATGTGGTGAATTTAGGGACCTTTCTTGTCTTAAGGCGGTGTATTTTGCTTATGTTCGAAGTTTATTGGAGTTCGGGTCTTCTATATGGTCACCACATTATATAAGTTATAAACAGCGTATTGAAAAAATACAGGAGATTTTTTTAAGACACCTAAATTTTAAAGCCAGATTACTAAAAATGAAATTTGAAGATTCTTGTCTACACCATCGCATTCCTTCGCTCGAGGATCGCCGGCTTTTGCTTGATATGTCCTTACTATATGACATTGTTACTGGTCGTATTAACAGCATGAGCATTGTCAGATGCACGACCGGCAGAAACCCGGTCTTTCCACCAGTCGTGCAACTGGACAAGATAAAACTAAACAGTGACCTAATTGTAACCTAATAGTTGTTAAAAGGTTCTGAAGAAAACTTCGAGGTACTATACAATTAAGTTTATTTAATTTTATCAAAACTAAAATCTAACATTCACAAGTTAAGGAAAGGTGTTCACGGAAAAAATTATCTTAGTTACAAGTGTTTGGCCAAGACCTTCATTTGGCAATTTCCTGCCAAGACATTACTAAGACCTTAAGTTCCTTAAAATAGTTGTGTTAGGTACCGCCTTAACATCTGGTAGTAATATTACATTGGAATTAGTATTGCCAAGACATAAATAAACATTTAAGTGATAACTAGGTGGAATTGTTACCGCCTTATCCACAGGTAACTAGATTACATGGAATCTTGTGAAAATTACATTAAATAAAAAAAACTTTAAAAGTAACAAAACTTGTAAACAAACAAGGGAAATAATTTTCTAAATAAAATCTAGCTCAGGGGAACAATAAATTTTTGTCGAACATACTCTTAAACCAAATCGTCTGGTACACCATTCAGTTCTACCAGGAAAGAAAAAAATATTACAGAACATTAAATTTTACAGTTTGGGTTATTCGGTGAAACAGGAAGAAGAATTTAACCTTGAATACTAATAGGACACATAACTAAGTGTCCAGAAAACAATACCGTCCTAGGTATCTCCATTGTGTGTGGATAAAAGTAAAAAAATTCCAACACCTACTTGAATTTTTTTTCCAATAACCACCACGGAAATGACCCGCCGTCCGCTGCCCCCTTCAAGGTCAGCGATCCACGACCGCGCAGACAAGGATCTGCATCTGCGTACACCACGCGGCGATCAAATCTCTGCCAGCAGGTAAATCTCGGAAACAAGAAGATCTTGACAAACACGAAGATCTTGTAAAAACAAAACACCCTGGAATTAGAAGAGAAAAAACAATATTAAAACCTTTACCACACGGAACAATGAGAACAAAATTCCGGTGACTCAAAATACAAAGAAAGCAATACATACCATGATCTGACGATTTCAGAACTCCCACCAACCCGACGAAAAAAATTCCTTTTCTAAATTGTCCGAAAATAATCTCCCTGAAATACAAAAACAAAATTATAAAACTATTCCACACAAATGAATAATTAACCAAATTTAAACACGAAAAACCCACCTAATATATCAAAAACACTACTCCTGTTGGCACCTCCGCCATTTTCATTCGCCGTTGAACGCCATCAAATAAAGAAACAACCAACACGAGTATACTGGTAACTCTCCGTCCGACAAATGAACGAGAAACTCTCGGCATCGCGGCAGTCGCGCGATTATCTTCATGTCTATAAAAGAGGGTAAAACGCAATTTACCATCAAGCCAAACTTCGCCGCGTAACTTTTTGTGATAAACAACCCTACAAAATTTGCAATGCTACAGCATGGTATCTAACTTTCCCCTTAGAGCCCCCTCATTTCGCACCCGGCACTCTGCTAGACTCTTTTATTATGTACCCAATGTTCGCACAAACTACGCCCAATCATCTCCTCTCATTCGTCTAGCTAACGAATACAATAAAAATTCTTTAAAATTGATCCATATGGAAACTCCAGAACTTCATTTCGAAATAAAATAATGAACGAAATATATTGCCCTAATGAATAACCGTAATTATAATGATAATTATGATTTTGCTAAACACCCTCCCCTTTTTACATTCCCCTCACTTACACAAACACATACTCTCTCATACATACTCATCTTACATTAACTCCACACAACACAAACATCTTGTCGAACAAATGAGCAAATTAAAATATAAGATTACGTAAGGTACTTGGTTAAGTTGCTTTATTTTCTTTAAATGTTTAAATATAAGAGTAGTCTAAATTCGGACTAACGAATTAGTTAAGTTTTCCATTTAAATTGAAAGACCTTATAGACTGAACCAGTGTTTTGTAGGTATAGATGAGTAATTCATTATCAGCAATTTCAAATGAACGGTGGTAAAGTTATGAGTTTATGACGGTCGGACGGACAACGGAGTCTCACCTTTTAGGTACTACGGAGGTACTTTATAGGTACTACGGAACCCCGATTACCGTCTTTGAATCTGCTGACGCCAGGATCCTCTTAACGGAGGAACCCTTTCAAAAATAACATAACAAAAGATAATATCACCCTAACCCCGGTACATTTACCTACATGAATGGTTATGTATTTTGAAGAAGAGCAAACGATATCGCGATGTAATATACAAGTAGCGCCATCTGGTTTTTAGTAGCAAACGAACGACTGCGGTAAGTACATTGTCAAAAGTATTTTATGGTTCCGTACCCGCAGGATGACAAACGGTACTAGTACTTAGCCTATAATATATATTTTTTATTTTTCTCTCTTTTGTTTTGTAAATATTTTGAACAATTTAAAATTTTTCATTTTTTTTTACACCGTTATATGTGGGCAAATTAATTCTATTTTTGTGCTAAATTTCATGTCTTTATCTTTGTGCTAAAGTTATGAGGCTCTGACATACGGACGGACGGACGGACTGACGGACAACGGAGTCTCATCATAACGTTCCTTTAGCACCTTTTAGGTACGGAACCCTAAAAAAATTAAAAGATGTACTTTAAAGAGGAACAAAAAAATATATTTTTATTTCCGCATTTATTGGGAAAGTTGTGAGGCATCATCAGAAAATTATGTGATTTAATTTAAATCCATTTACACGCGTTATACATTATACAGGGCGTCCCACGGCTATGTCACATGGAGGGAAAGTGTCTTAAATATTGTAGATGGAACATTTTACTGAAAGAAGACATTTATTTAATTGAAAAAAAAAACAATTTAAACTGCATTCATATATTTTTAAATAGTTCCATGGTTGAACCGGGAATCGAACCCGTTACATGAGAAAAATAATAACTCTGTAGCTATATCACACCGATCGAAAGGCTTCATCATAAGGATTATTTTTTGCTAAAAAACATACTGTCAGAATATATTATATTCTAGGTAGGTACCTTAAAGGTACTACACGGAGGTACTTTACAGGTACTACGGGACCCCGATTACCGTCTTTGAATCTGCTGACGCCAGGATCCTCTTAACGGAGAAACCCTTTCAAAAATAACACAACATAAGATGACATTATTAACCGTAACGTACATTTACCTACATGAATGGTTATGTATTTTGAAGAAGATCAAACGATATCGCGATGTAATATACAAGTAGCGCCATCTGGTTTTTAGCAGCAAACGAACGACTGCGGTCTAGTAAGTACATTGTCAAAAGTATTTTATAGTTCCGTACCCGAAGAATGACAAACGGGACTCTAGTACTTAGCCTACTGCTTGCTTATATAGGACCCCTTGCGACTTTGTGTAGGAAGACGCCGCTTGGCACAGTTGATCATTGGGTTGCTCTGAGCTAATTTAGCCCGATTGACATGAGGTGACCCCCTCTGAGATAGGTGTTAGGGGGGAGGGTGGAAGTGCATCTCCCGCAGAAAGAAGAGTGCCTGTGCATAATTTTGATTTTTGGAGTTCGTGGAGCTTGTCCTAGCAAGGAGCTTCTAAATATAACGAATGAATTCCCATAGCTTAGTTTCTAAAAGATTTTATTCAGAGAATATGCGGCATTTTTGGACATCGTTTTCATTATTTTGGTATATAATTTAACCAGTATTTTTAATGATTTTTCAAAGAATTTTCCAATATGACGTCACTTGAAAATTTTAGACATTATTCAAATTCAAATTCAAATAGTTGATTTTGCAAAGCAGGTATATACAAGGTGACTTTCTGATCATCGTCCAAATTCATACTGGAGGCTTGGTAAGTGATCAGCATCAGGGATCTATAACAATTTTTGTGAAATTCGTATAATGAAATTTCGACCTCCCATAGAAATTCACTCCCAGTTCTGAGTGAATCACTATGGGGAGTCGAAATTTCATTTTATAAATTTTACAAAAATCGTTATTGGTTCATGACGCTGATCACTTACCAAGGCTCAAGTATGAATTTGGACGATGTTTACAAATTCACCTTGTATAATACACTTTTTACACGTCAAATTTAATCTAATAAAAAATATATATAATAAATGTACATGAACTAAATTAAAGGTTTATTTAATTTATGCAGCAATATATACGATTAAAATTATAGGTAAAATATATATTATACAAGGTGAAATCTGATCAACCGCCCGAACCCATACCGGAGACACGGCCAGGGACCAGGAACAAGGTTCATTTAATAAATTTTTATTTTGTAATTTTTTCGTGAATATCTCAACCGCTTTATTTTTCCTGTAATCTTTACGTAATCACATTACCATGATTTTTTTAATATTTTTTGGTCCACCAGTTTTGGAGATAAGGGGGGGGCATACATATTTTTGGAATTTTTGTTTAATTTCTCGAAACCAGTGCCAGTAAATATAGTAAAAGTATATATTTTTAAGATAAGCTTTTATACCCATATTGTAGTTCTATAATTTTTGTTTTATTTTATTTACTTCTTTTTTTATATTTCTCATTTGGGCATATATTTTTTAATCGCTGTAGATTTTCTGTAATTAGCCAGTTATGTTCTATTTTTGTCATTTTTTCATATTTTCCGGTATACCAGTTTCGGAGATAAGGGGGGGACATACATATTTTTGGGGTTTTTTAAAGATTTCTCGAAAGCAAGGCCCATAAATATAACAAAAGTATATATTTTTACAGTTAACTTTTTTTTACAAAGCCGTTTTTTTGTACACTGTGATATGTGGGCAAATTAATGCTATTTTTCGGCCAAATTTCATGTCTTTACCTTTAATGGTGCTAAAGTTATGATACTGTGACATACAACGGACAACGGAGTCTCACCATAAAGGTTCCTTTTGTACCTTTTAGGTACGGAACCCTAAAAATAGTGGTCTGTCGACTCATCGGTCATCCATCTGTCAAATCAGTTGGCAGCAAAGTTTTATAAATTTATTTTGATAGCAAAGGACACGTTTCTAAACAGCCATTTCTCAAGTGACGCCACACAAAGGCAAATGGGAGTTGCAGCTTTTTCGTAAAAATATTCATCATCATGAGGTTTTTTAGACCACAAGTTCCAAAATAGTTTTCAAGGGTTCATTGGAAGAAACTAGGTGTTCACGCGACAGCGTGACGACGCGCATGCGCGGATGACGAGACCCCCCGCCGCGCGCCGGCTCGAGGCGCGCGCGGGCGCTGGTCCTTTCTGTTCGGCTCGAGACGCCTCCCGAGGCGCACGTCTGCGCGCTCGCGCAGCCGACTGTTTCGCCGCAACCGTCGACCGAACGATACGTGTGTACACCCATTCGCGCCGCCACAACCAATATCGTGTACCCATCAATGCAGTGTTCTAACAGTGTTGTGTTCACGTTACCACGAACCAAGACATTCAATACATCCTACTCATCCAAGACGTCAGCTTCATCAGCCCAACAAGAAGGTTCAGCTCGTCAGCGGATTCGTCGGCTCGCCCACCAACATACAAAGCAGGTCAGTGCACCCACATTGTTTCCCACAATTCTCCCGTGTCAAATCCCATCAGCCCTGCATTCCTGTAGCCAGCGGTTACATTTTGGTCCTTCGGCCGGATCGAATTTTGGTCACTTCGAGCCGGTAGTAAAACATTTTTATCAATCCAAGAAAAATTTTGGTCCGTCGAGCGGAAAATTTTTGGTTTATATCACCCCTCGCCTCCCCCCCGCCGGCCCGTAACTTTGTTTGAACCAGCCCCCGTCGATTTACTACAGTCCATTTTCACCCGGTTACATATTTTGCCCCCTTTCCCGGCAAAAAATATTTTGTGGTCTCGAATACCTATTGCGGGTAGGTAATTAGAACCGCCGCCGCCTAGAACATTCCATTTATCGGTATAGAACCGGCCCCCCCCGCCCCTTTACAGAATAAACTCATTTTCATCCCGTTTGTTATTATTATTCAGCTCAGATAATATAATTATATCCATTCAGCCCAATTGTTTGTTACAGTCCACTATATATCTTTAGTAAATCTGCCCATTGTCAAAGATAGTTTTCGTAGGTATCTTGCGAGATATTTTTTTTTGGTGCGAGTATAAATTCGCTTTATTTCGTGCAATTATATACGTCACATATATACGTAAGTTACGTGTGTTGAGTACATAAGTACACACGTTATTACGTACGTATTAACAAAGCTTGATTTGCATCATTGGATTGTCCGCTCATTTAGATCCGATTTCGGCTAGGTAAATACATTCTTTGTTTGTTTACGCTCTCAAAGCAGTAAGTAGGTATTTTATTCTATAAATAGAATTTTCGACGACGAACCAACGCGTATTGTCGGCACATGATTTCAAGGCAAATAACATAAAAGTGAACAGTGCATACATAGCTGTTTGTATTTTTACAAGTGTTGTTTAAATTAGTGAACAAGTTCAGCCCTTTCCGATATTTTATGTTACGGTAATCTTGTGTTACAGTAATATATTGCCGGACCGTTTATTTGTGTTATTGTCTGCTTTTTTTTACCCGGGTATATATATAGCACAAATATAGTAAAAAATTTGTTTTTTCATCTCATCTCTGCTCTTGTTGTTTGTGGTACACATATAGGGTGTTCCACGTTGGTGTATCAGCTCATATACAGGTTGTTTAAAAAAAAAAAAATTTTTTTTTTTCTCTCTGTCGTGTTTATTTTCCGTGTTCCGTTTGAACATAGCCTTTGTTATTTCGGCCCGCGCAAGTTACAAGCTATCCGCACGTTGGAGTTGGTAGCGCTCAAGTTTTAATAACTCATTTTCACATATAGTCACACTCGTCACACATTCAATCAGCACATACACACTCAGCTCATTTTCACTCACACATTCAATCAGCTTATACACACTCAGCTCATTTTCACTCACACATTCACTCATCACATACACATTCAGCTCATTTTCACTCAATGAAACCAGCACTCAGCGCACTCAGCACACTCATCACACACACACTCATCACATACACACTCAGTTCATTTTCACTCAATGACTTCAACTCCAACAGAGAATTCTTGTAACTCCGCACAACGTGTAGTGAACGTCACTAACACACCAATTTTGTTGCCAACCGTCTCACTTAAAATAGCAGACGTACATGGTCAATTTCACTCAGCACGAGCCCTGTTAGGTTTTATCTCACGTCGCGGTACTCCAGTTCTCATTCGCTCAGACTGCGGCACAAACTATGATGCAATCACTCACAAGCTCGCGAATCAGCACATAACTTGGTTCGGCGCTCTGCACGAAATAATACTCAACTCAAGACCCCTCTGCCCGATTTCATCCGACCCTACGGACTTTGAACCTCTCACGGCCGGACATTTCATTATTGGTCGTCCGCTCACCGCTCTACCTGAGCAGTCTTTTGACGACAGACCCATATCTGCTCTTAAACGGTTTCAACTCATTCAAGCGCTCTCTCAGCGCTTTTGGACTCTCTGGTCCAGATCCTACCTCCATACCCTGCAAACCCGCTCCAAATGGCTCTCCCCTTCTTCCCCTCCTCAAGTGGGTGAACTGGTCCTCATCAAAGAGGATGACCTGCCTCCGCTCCAATGGAAGTTGGGGAGAATTCTCCGCACGATACCTGGCAAGGATGGAGTGATCCGAGTTGTGGATCTGGACACAGCTCATGGAAATCTGCGACGACCTGTGTTCAAGATAGCCAGGCTGCCGTTGGATTCAGCTCAAGAGGAGTCGCAGCCCCGGCCCCCCCAGGATGTTCACGCGACAGCGTGACGACGCGCATGCGCGGATGACGAGACCCCCCGCCGCGCGCCGGCTCGAGGCGCGCGCGGGCGCTGGTCCTTTCTGTTCGGCTCGAGACGCCTCCCGAGGCGCACGTCTGCGCGCTCGCGCAGCCGACTGTTTCGCCGCAACCGTCGACCGAACGATACGTGTGTACACCCATTCGCGCCGCCACAACCAATATCGTGTACCCATCAGTGCAGTGTTCTAACAGTGTTGTGTTCACGTTACCACGAACCAAGACATTCAATACATCCTACTCATCCAAGACGTCAGCTTCATCAGCCCAACAAGAAGGTTCAGCTCGTCAGCGGATTCGTCGGCTCGCCCACCAACATACAAAGCAGGTCAGTGCACCCACATTGTTTCCCACAATTCTCCCGTGTCAAATCCCATCAGCCCTGCATTCCTGTAGCCAGCGGTTACACTAGGTCTCTCCTCATATTGAAGAAAATATATTTGATTTACCGATCTTTTATCTAGAGATTCCACCTATTAACAATGTTTTAAGAATTATACTCATTAATTGAAATTCATAACGAGAAAAATAATCTTCCGAAAAGAATGGATGTACATTATTTTAATACGCGGATTAAAGAAAAAATATCTTTACCAAGGATACGACTCACAAAAACAGAAAAGCAAGGAATAAATAAAATAAACTTTTAACAAAAAAATAGCAACCGACTTCAATAGTAACAGCAGTCATTCACTAAAAAGTTAATAATAATTCTATAAAGACCGATGGTACCGAAGCAACACTTTTGCCGACTTCTTTCTTCCTGAAACGTTATGTTATCTAGAAGTCGGCGTTCTTATATTGGTTTCTATGTTGCTATATCGTAGGAAATACGCCGACTTCTAGATAACATAATGTTTCAGGAATAAAGAAGTCGGCAAAAGTGTTGCTTCGGTACCATCGGTCTTTATAGAATTATTATTAACTTTTTAGTGAATGACTGCTGTTACTATTGAAGTCGGTTGCTATTTTTTTGTTAAAAGTTTATTTTATTTCACATTTTTTAGTGTTGCTGGGTTAAATTGTGAGGTATAGGTAGTTCTTGCAAACGTGGTGTTAATATGAAACGAAGTTCAAGTGAGTATAAGTAGCCATGTTTGAGTAGCTTCCTGCTATCAGCACCCTAACACAACATGATTACCGCAATCTCGAGTTATGTGCTGTCATCCGTTGAAGAGTTCTACGGTCATGAAGCCAAGATCGAAATTCAGGTGGGTACACTGGCAATTTTCAGCAATGCCCTGCAATGAGCACTCTAACACAAACTGGTTGCCGCAATCTAAAGTTATGTGCTGTCATCCGTTGAGGAGTTCTATGGTGATGAAGCCAGGATCGAAGGTCAGGTGGGTATTCTGATAATCTCCAAGTAATACCCTTGAATCAGCACCCTAACGCAGTGATTGCCGCAATCTCGAGTTATGTGCTCTGATCCGTTGAAGAGTTCTATGGTGAATATGTTGATGAAGCCAGGATCGAAGGTCAGGTGGAAGAATGTCGATTTTCAAGTAATACCTTGTAATCAGCACCCAAGTACATAGCGATAGCCTCAATTTTGAGAGATATGCTGCCATTTTCTGAGGAGTTCCACTGCCTATCTCTGAAGACCTTCATCAGATCATGACCAAACCTAAAATGGGACCTACCTGGAAGTATATTCTTTCAAACAAAAAAATAATTGTTCAAATCGGTTGGGAAATGACGGAGTAATGGAGTAACAACGCCAAAAAAAAAAAAAAAAAACATACAGTCGAATTGAGAACCGCCTCCTTTTTGAAGTCGGTTAAAAATAGCAACCGACTTCAATAGTAACAGCAGTCATTCACTAAAAAGTTAATAATAATTCTATAAAGACCGATGGTACCGAAGCAACACTTTTGCTGACTTCTTTCTTCCTGAAACATTATGTTACTCGTATCTAGAAGTCGGCGTATTTCCTACGATATAGCAACATAAAAACCAATATAAGAACGCCGACTTCTAGATAACATAACGTTTCAGGAAGAAAGAAGTCAGCAAAAGTGTTGCTTCGGTACCATCGGTCTTTATAGAATTATTATTAACTTTTTAGTGAATGACTGCTGTTACTATTGAAGTCGGTTGCTATTTTTTTGTTAAAAGTTTATTTTTTTTCCTACAAATTATTGTAATATTCGCTAAAAACACACCAATTTGTTGTTTCGCTTCGTATTACACGTCCAAGAAAAAGAGGCCAAAGAGCAAACATATAATCGCCTCTATGAAATGCAAATAAGGTCTTTGCCATAATACTTATTGTGCTGGACGGGTAATAAAAAAAGTTGCTAGGGTATGCCATCCTCTAAACATTTATGCGAAATTATGCTATCTACTTGAAAAAATTACTTTGATTTTAACAATGACCAAAACTTTGAACAAATCTATTTACCAATAAGCCACGTTGTCTGCGGCCCTATTTATTTTTAATTTCTTTACAATGCCGCCGCTAACTGTTCATGGAATAATTTGACTTCCAAAATGGTCAGTCTTGGTATGCATTAAATTACTGGTACAATAATAAATTACATTAGACGAGGTATCAATAAGTATGATACGGTTCAAGTGAGGCTTCAAAAAAATAAATACATCTAGGAAATTACGAGAGGAGGCTGAAAAGTAACCTACCTAACTATGAAAGAAAAGACGTAACTGGATAGTTTTTTTTTTATTTTTCTATATAGTCCTCTGCTAGTAAAATGCACTTATTAAATTTTTCAAATATTGAATTTAAGCCATTAAAAAAAAAAAAACAGTTTGTCGTCAAAATAGTCAGAAACCGCTGCCTTCATTTCGTCATCGGTCATAAATCTTCGTCGCCTGAGGTCTTTCTTGAGAAGTCTAAACAGAAAATAGTCACAGGGGGCTAGATCTGGACTATAAGAGGGGTGGTCAATGGTTTCGAAGCCATTGTCTTTAATTGCTAGCTTTGTTGTGCGTGCGGTATGCACTGGTGCGTTATCGTGCAAAATCAGAATTCCTTTGCTTAGTTTACCTCGCCGTTTTTCTTTTATTGTCTCTCTTGGTTGATATAATAAGTTTGAGTAATAATCAGCATTCATTGTAGTTTTTTTCGGTAAATAATCTATGAGCAAAATCCCTTCTGTGTCCCAAAAGATTGTAGCCATAAGTTTACCGGCCGATGGACAGACCTTAAATTTCCGAGGCGGCTTCTCATCCTTAAATTTCCACTGTAACGACTCTTGCTTACTTTCCGGGTCCCATTGTCGAATCCAAGTCTCATCACATGTTACAATTCTAGAAATTATTTCTTCCTCTTTCCCTCGACTCATGTCCAAAAACTCTTCGCAACATTTGACACGCCTCTCCATGTCAAATGCAGTCAACATTCTAGGGACCCAACGTGCACTAACCTTGGACATGTTCAAATGCTCATGAATTATTTCATTGACTCGCTCTTTACTGACGCCCACATCTCTAGCTATCTCCCACTGCTTCACTCGTCGGTCCTCTAAAATAATTTTTTTTCACCCTGGCTACATTTTCATCGGTGACGGCCGAAACTGGTCTTCCGCTACGAGGATCATCTTCGAGGCTCTCACGACCTAATTTAAACTGCCTTGACCAAAACTTTATAACAAATTCGGAAGATCACGAACTGCCAAACACACGTGACATACGCTGTCTGATCTCCGAAGGCGTATTCCCTTCTTTAGTCAAAAACTTAATCACCGCACGCTGCTCGATTTTATCCATTTTCACTTTTTCTACCGACATGTTCGAAACAATTGTAGGAGACAAATAAACGTGATGCAATAAACAAATGAATGTAATACATTTTGAAAATAGAATAACAAACGAATATAAATCCATACCAGCCAGCATTATTTTTGTATATATTTCTGACCAAGGAGATTACATATCAGCCGCCCTACGTATGTTACATAGGTTCTCATATAGCGCAGTGTTCAAGATATTTGTGCAAAAATCTGTATTTGTGTAAAATATCGCATTCATATAGGAACTGGAGAAGACTGGAAGATACCGACAGAGCATTAACTGCTATACGAACGGCTCAAGAAAAGGTAATTACAAGCCTAGCAGGAGCTGTTTTTTGTTTACCTGATGAAGAAGAAGCGCATCCTACTCAGGGTACGTTTCGTAACGTATGATTATCACTCGGAGCGATGCGAATTTTACCCTGCATCGTTCAAAAATCGACCCGAGTGAAACCGAGGGTAAACGAACTGTTACCTGACAGTTGCGATATGTGTTTAGAAACGCTTTCGGGAAATGTGAATATCGCACTGACAAGTGCGATTTCTAACTCTGTTTGGGTACCGTTAAAATTCGCCTGACAGTTGTCATTTCGGAGTTTTCTCGGGATTCGGACAATTTTTGAAAATAGAATTCAACATTTCCGTACGAATACGGGAAAATGTTTCGAAACTGCTTCGACAGGATTATGGCTTGCAAATGCAAAGGTTGCAATGCCATCCATATTAAAAGCAATAGGTATTTAGGTACTTTACTTAATTTATTTATTTTGATTTGAGGTTATGTATTTACTTGACGTGTGTCACTCCAGACCGTTTCAAAACGCTTTTCTCACGGGAATCACTCGCAAGCGTTTCAAAACCAGATCTTTCATTCTCTTTCTAGTATATAGCTTTGTCTCTTTCTTAAAAACGAGTGAAATTTCGCACGAAGATCACACGTTCTGAAACGTAGCCTCACTAGGTACCTTTTCTACTGTATTTTAGGCAGAAACCTTTGCCATTATGGAATGTGCCAGTATGGTACTCTCAAGATCGGACATAAACGAGAAAACGGTCATGATTTACTTGGACAGCCAAGCAGCACTTTTTGCACTTAAAAATCCAGTGAATAAATCGGCTCTGATAAGAGAGTGTAAAAATACGCTCAATAAGCTAGGTGAAAAAACTTAAATAATAGTAGCTCGGGTCCCAGGGCATGCATGTTGAAGGTAACGAAAAAGCAGACGAATTAGCTAGAGAAAGTGCTGAGGACAGGTTCATAGGACCCGAACCTAGGCTTCCTATTCCTGCAAACGTCACCAACAAGGTAATAATAAGCCACCTGGCTTCAGAAGAATCAGCAGATGTATGGAGGAACATCGAGGGCTGCCGACAGTCGAAGATGTTTCTCTCGACTATAGTCTACAAAAAAGTAATCTTAACCTAAACAGAGTCAACCTAGGTTTGTTGGTAGGTATTCTAACTGGCCACTGAAGGCTGAACAGATATCTGTCAATAATAAAGATAAAGGATGATCCCTCATGTCTGCACTTCGGCGAGGAGGACACGCTTAAATGCTTCATATATTCTAGCCTAAAATGGGAGATACCTGGTAATGGAGATCTCAAGTATCTTGAGTACTCAGATATACTTAGATTTATTAAAAGAAGCGGAAGATTTGAGGGGGGAACGCCCCTGGGACATTAGGATACCAAAGCTCTAAGCAATGGGAATTGGATGGAATAGCTCCAAATAGAGAGCCAACCATCCGCTTGAGCCCAGCAGGCGTCCCACCTCAACATCATCATCATCAAATATTTGTGCTCGTCCAACTTCGAACCCTAGTCGTCTATAAAATTACCGTCTGAACATCGTTCATATACACTATAGTCTAGTATCATATAGGGCCTATATTATCTGGGGGTACGATAGTGCCCCCCGCCAAGACGAGCCAAAGGAAGCGGGGCACTACGTGTTTCAGAATGTAAGTGATATTGTCTATGGTCCTGGTCTACATAGTCTATGTTCGAAAACCAAATGTCATTTTGCTTTATCGTTTACAATAAACAGTTTAAGTTGTTACTAATATTTTATTTAACTTAAACATGGCGCAGCCGTTTTAAGAAAACTATTAGACAGACGCCCATTGAGTCCACGGAAGTGTTGGAAGTTTGATTTGAAGATAAATCTTCGTCAGTTCTTCGCGTCGGTCGTTGTTTGTGTCTTCCGAGTGTGTGAAAATGGCGGAAGTTGGTAACAATGTTGTGAAGCTTCCTCCAAATTTGGCGTTAGACTCATCTAATGCCGCTACAGAATGGAAGTTTTGGAAATTGAGTTTTATGGATTATTTAGTCGTCACTAAACAAAATGACGTGTTGATTGAAAGCAATAATTGACGCTATGCAAGATGTTTTTTGTAGATATGGATATCCAGTATATTTGATAGCTGATAATAATCCATTTGCTTCACATGAATGTCAAATTGTATTTTAAAAGTAAGGATATTACTTTAGTAACATCAACTCCTAGATACCCAAGAAGTAACGGTATGGCTGAAAAAGCTGTACATATTTGTAAACAAATTTTGAAGAAGTACAAAGATGAAAATAAAGATTATAGAGAAGGAATTTTACATTACAATACCTACACCTTTGTCAGGATTTGATGTGTCTCCGTCGCAAATATTAAATAGTCGTAGATTAAGGACGGATTTATTGTATTTCTAATTATTCTAATTTATTATTTATTATAATAATTATGTTAATAAAATATTTTTATAAAACACCGTTCAACGGCCTTTTTTTTATTTTTTATATATATGTTTTACTTCACATAAATACAAACATTTAAATGGTTTTAGTCGCTATATTTCGACCCCTCAGTGGGGCCGTCATCAGGCGAATAGAAAAAAATATTATATGACATATATGTATAGGTATTTGAAGTAAGAAAACCGCTGACATCTATTGATATAAAAATATAAAAAAGTATACTAAAAATCATGAACCAGACTTTTTGAGGGAGAATTTGGTCAGCCGGCGCTAGGTGGCGTTATCATACAGAGTGCTCCGATTCTGAATATTTTGTTATATAAAAAAATAAATATAAAATAAAAAAATAATAATAATAATAAACTGTAAATTTGGATTTGTCAGTCAGTCAAGTCAGTCAGTTAGTCAGTCAGTCAGTCAGTCAGTCAGTCAGTCAGTCAGTCAGTCAGTCAGTCAGTCAGTGTTGTTTGTTCAGTCCAGGTCCATAATGAGCTCCAAGTGACCATATGAATGATGTCTCCCATATCCGTAATTCAATGTCGGTTAATGGAGGTGTGAATGATTTAATGATACGTAGGGTGAAACAGTCGTTAAAGGTCTGGTTGTGGAGTCGCGTGCGTGTAGGTATGGGAAGAATGTTGTTTGGTATGCGATCTGCTGTGTGTCGGTGTTGGTTCATTCGTTTGTGTATTGGGTTCTTGGTTTCACCTACGTAGAATGCCGGGCAATGACGGCATTCTAGTAGGTAAATGCAGTTGCTGGTTTTGCATGATGTATTAGGCTGTGTTTTGTATGTGTTTGATGTGTGGTGAGTGTTGATATGTGTAGCTGTGTTAATAATGGGACATGACAATTAATAATTATTTATTAATTATTCTAATTATATATTGTATTTTAAATTGTATTTCTTTAATGAAGAACTGTGTCGAAAAACAAAATGTAATTAAGAAAAGCCATGACAAGAAAGCTAGGAAAAATACTGTAGATTATAAAGTGGGTGATGATGTAGTTTTTAGAGATTCAAATGTGTGGGGAAAAGCCAAAGTTGTATCCAAATGTCCTGAACCTAGGTCATATATGATTGTCAGAGAAGGGGAGAAAAGCAGACCGATGCGTCGCAACTCATATCAGATGAAAAGGTCTTTTACCACTCTTTCCCCAAAGAAAGATATAATTGTAAGGATGATTTAGATTTCCATCCTATTTCAAGTTTTGTTAAAAATACTCAGCCCCAACGTGTAATCGCAGACCAACCATGTATCTATCAGTCTCATAACTCAAACCATAATATAAGTGTAGATAAACATAGCATTAGCGAGCCCTTTGCAAGTGGCTCAGGCTCCATACCTATGTCTACTCGTAGTGGTAGGGTAATTAAACCTAGACAGGTGTTGGAGATCTGATAACTTTTTAACAGTGAAAGCGTTATGAGCTTATTAGTCTTGGCGACCTAGTTTACATGAAATGTTTTTGATGGGATATATTATAGGCGGATCGATTTTATGACAGACTTCTGTCTTTTCAGAGACTATAACTTTTAACCGCAACAAACTAAATAAAATAGCAGCCATCAGTCGCCAAGACACAAAAAAAAGAAAACTAAATGAGTATGAACAGAAGGACTTTCTTAGAAAATATACTTCAAGCCATACTTCTAGTTTTTGTATCGTGATAATTTCAATCTTTTTTTTCCCTGGGCAAAAAGTTCCACAACAGTGGAAACTTCATTTAAGTCCGTTCATCAGTTTTTACGTGAATCACGAGCATAAAAAATAACCGGCCAAGTGCGAGTCAGACTCGCGTACCTAGGTTTCCGTATTGTGGATGATAAATTTAATTTTGTCTTTTTTTTTCATGAATTTCTCAACCGCTTTATTTTTCCTGTAATCTTTACGTAAACACATATTATTACCAAGATTATTTTCAAATTTTTTGATCCACCAGTTTTGGAGATAAGGGGGAGAGACATACAATTTTAATGGCTTTTCAAGGATTTCTCGAAATAGATGGAATTAAATATAGCTAAACTATATATTTTTACAATCAACTTTTTAATACCTACAATTTAATACCTATGTTGGATTTTTATAAAATATTTTTAATTTGTATTCAATTTGTTTTATCGCTTTAATTTTCCTGTAACTAGCCAAGTTATGATGTATAATCAACATTTTTTTTCATATTTTTCGGTCTACCAGTTTCGGAGATAAGGGGACATACATATTTTGTGGTTTTTTAAAGATTTCTCAAAACCAGTGCCATTAAATGCAGTAAAAGTATATATTTTTACAATTAACTTATTAACATCTACAATTTGGTACCCATATTGTATTTTTAGGATAAAATATTTTTATTTTTCTCACTTCTGTTTTAGACATATTTTGAACAATTTTAAAAATTTTTCATATTTTTTTTACACCGTGATATGTGGGAAAATTAATGCTATTCTTGCGCCAAATTTCATGTCTTTATCTTTAACGGTGCTAAAGTTATGAGGCTGTGACATACGGACGGACGGACGGACAACGGAGTCTCACCATAAAGGTTCCTTTTGTACCTTTTAGGTACTACAAAACGCAAAAAACAAGAAATATACCTTGAAACGACTGCTTCCCAATATCAGAGATCTGATTGTTCGTTAGGTCCAGCTCGAACATCGTGGGTAAGGTATGTACTACTACGGAACCCTAAAAACAGACAGACAGAAAAATATATATATTTTTGCGGCTTCTGTAGCCCTAAGGAATCTGAGTATGTTGAATTTTTTACCTTTTACTTAGGACAAAATCCTAATTAGGATTCTTTTATAATGCACGGGTGCAATGCTTATACTAAATATACTACAGAATGTCTTTATATACAACGTTCACAGCTTTTGTAATTAATTGGATAAGGATTAATGCTGTATTGCTTAAAATTGCTTCGTAAATAAGCCATAATGGTTATTGTGGGTTATCCCTAAGAGATAGATGTATACCATCCCGGACTTTTTTGTAGACTTTTTAAGTTGTACAATACTGTAGTACATTATTTTAATCTATCTCGTAGGGTTCAACTAGCGTTTGCAATGTAAGCGCAAAAAATGTATTTATTTACATCTATATTTACATCACATTAGAAACCTCTAAAATTATCAGTATTTCTCTACTATATTACGCATGTATTATACATATAAACCTTCCTCTTGAATAACTCTATTTATTAACAAAAACCGCATCAAAATTCGTTGCGTATTTTTAAAGATCTAAGAATACATAGGGACAGACAGACAGCGGGAAGCGACTTTGTTTTATACTATGTAGTGAAGTTTATATGTACATAATGTAGATCTCCCAGACTTACAAATCTACTCGTCTTCTGCCCAGTCTAAGTCTAGATTTAATGAAATAGTAATTTTTATATTTTTAAATCAAATAAAAACTAATATTATTTATCTATATCGGTGCAATAAAAAAATTTGATTTTGCTAGATAATGCAGTGGACTATTTAATGTATATTATCTGTCATGTTAATTAATAAAGTGATTGAAGTTAATGCGATATCAAAAACAATGATGGGGTTTTTTCGAATCCATTTACTCCACTATAACTTCATCTACGTATTTCATTTTTGGGTAAATGTTTATTGAGTATTTGATTAAGATTCTCACGAAAAGAAAACGCGATTGGATGAAATTTTCTCGATAGAATTTAATTCCGAAAAGACCTCTAAATTGTTTTGTTTTTGCCTGTAATTCTGAAACCCTAACTAATTTCATTGTAAAATTGCATTCAAAATGTGGATATTATGTATTGTAAAGTCTCCTTGAAAATCTTTTCGAAAAAATAGCTTAGTATTTTTATATTATGTGTTCCGTTTGACGTCTGAAGTCCATTATGAGAGTACGTCGTTCCTTTCCGAATACAGCCGCTAGATGTCGCTAGTTTCCGTCACGTGACCCGCTGTTTTACCCAGAGTACCTGTCAACAGTCGCAAAGAACCCACAAGCCGCCATATTCTTCGTCATTGTTGCGTCGTTTTTCGAACCGTTCGCAGCTTGCTAGTTTATCGCGAAATAATAATCTTTTTGAGTTACCCTCTTTCGAATTTTCGAGAATAAAGTAGAAAATTCTGTTAAGATTTTAGTTTTCCGTCCGTGTTTATTCGTTTATAATTGGATAACGACATTCAAAGTGTAGCCGCGCGTCGAATACATCGAGGAAGAGACGAGCGAGTTTCTTCAGATCAAGTTCAAGAAACGAGTCTTTGAAGCACATCGAGCGCCGAGGGAGATGCATGCCATGACGCACTGCCATGCAAAGGCCGGCACCGCCCTGCCGCCGCTGTCCCGTAAGGCGTGCACTGCACCACTTTACTCGGATCAGAACTGGATCGGAGGTTTGACATTTTTCCAGCGCATGGTGAGTCTTGTCAACTATATTTTGAGTGCAAATCATGGATCGACATAATAATCTCGTCGCACCCATGCCCTTTCATACCGATAACGTGCATCCAGGGGCCAAGCCCCGCCGGCGCTCCGTACCCATATCAAAAGAAAATGTTTTCTTGCAACTTCCATTCTGACACTTTTGCCGGATGTAGAAAATATCGCGAATCTCACGGTAATGTTTAACAACATTCTGTGTAAAGAAAAAATCTCGATCAAGTCGCTAAAATCACGTCCTTGCAACGTTTCGACTCGATGGATACGAATTTTCAGAGGCTCAGAAAAAGTATGTCGCGTTTCTAGGGTTCATGGAACAGAAATTGAACGAGGCATTGTAACGTTTTGAAAAATTCTTCCCTGGGTTGATTGTAAATGACACGTTGTTGTGCCGCTTGATTTAACACCTTTATGGCGCAGGATAAGTTCGTGAACAGACTGTACAGAGTTTTCATCGACTTTTTAGCTAACTCTGAAAGACCACTACCTCAATTTACGAAAAACAGATTTTGAAATTAAAACCGTATCACTTTATATTCTGCAAATTATTTGTGGGAAAGGTGCTGAAGTTTTAAAAATAAATCTAGCAGTGAGGCCCTCAGAGCCCACTACTTCTGCTTATCAAGATATGTAAGTAATTTTGGCCTCTTTCAACGTAAAGAAGGCGGTTATTGTTAAAAGAAACTTGAAGAGTCTTCAAAAAGAAGAGGGAGGGGAAAAATGATGTGGAAAAAGATGACATAGTTTTTCCCCAAACGCATGTTCTATAAATGATAATGGGTTGAATCCTCTTCAATCAGACACTATCGTGGATTTAACCCACAATAGATGTAATGATGAAATAACAAACCCCGGTATCATTACTGATAAAATCAAAAAAAAAAAATTGTTTAATTTTACCCACCGTCGCTGAATATTATATTCGCAAGTTAGCACTTTTTAATCTGAAAGTCTTGAATCAAAACCTATACGTGACATTCAAACATTTTTACCTGTTCACCGCCGCAAGATTGGACGAACACCGATAACACACATCGAATTTCTGGGAATAGCTTTGGACACACAGACCAACTCAAAGTCCCTGCCCCCAGACAAGACAAAGAAAATTCGTCAGTATTTGTCAATCCACCTAGCTGCCGGCTGTTGGTCCCTCAGGCAGGCGCAACGCCTCCTAGGGTATTTCAACTTTGCAACCTTCATCACCCACCGGGGAAGGTTGCATTGCCGTGCACTTCACATCGAGTTTCTGGGAATAGCTTGGGACACACAAACCAACTAAGAGTCCCTGCGCCCAGACAAGACAAACAAAATTCGTCAGTATTTATCAACCCACCTAGCTGCTGGCTGTTGGTCCCTCAGGCAGGCGCAACGCCTCCTAGGTAATTTCAACTTTGCAACCTTCATCACCCACTGGGAAAGGTTGCATGGCCGTGCATTTCAAATCGAATTTCTGGGAATAACTTGGGACACACAAACCAACTCAAAGTCCCTGCCCCCAGACAAGACAAACAGAATTCGTCAGTATTTATCAACCCACCAAGCTGCTGGCTGTTGGTCCCTCAGGCAGGCGCAACGCCTCCTAGGTAATTTCAACTTTGCAACCTTCATCCCCACTGGGGAAGGTTGCATGGCCGTGCACTTCAAATCGAATTTCTGGGAATAACTTGGGACACACAAACCAACTCAAAGTCCCTGCCCCCAGACAAGACAAACAGAATTCGTCAGTATCTGTCAACCTGCCTAGCTGCTGGCAGTTGGTCATTCAGGCAGGCGCAACGCCTCCTAGGATATTTCAACTTCGCAACTTTCATCACTCACTGGGGAAGGTTGCATTGCCATACACTTCAGCAGGACTGCAATATCAAAGAGCTCCCATTTCTATTCGGAGGAAGCACGCCTTGAACTGAAATGGTGCTCAGAAAACATGAGCCGAGTAATGGAAATCCACCTTGGGGGATTTCCAACGACCTACATTATAACTATAACGGACGCATCCAATGTTTAATTGGGAGTTTTAGTGGACAACAAGATGATACAGGGCACGGGGAATCATCAACGTGGGAGGTGGCGTTGCAATGCAAAAGAAATGTACGTCATAATAGCTACGATTTCGGCAGAGGCGTTGTCAGTAGTTGGATAGGTGAAGCCTGGTGATACCACGTGTCGTTGGTTTCATTTCAAAATTATTCTTTAGAGCGACAAGACCGCAATCGCTTACATAAAGAAAGAAGGCGGAACTCTGTACAAAGTTCTGTTGTAGTTGACAAGACTGCTACTGAATCTGGCGGACAATCTTTAATGTTGTACAATTCACTCACCAACTTTCGGGAATGTACAACATGGAAGCCGACCGACTCCCGCGTAATCGTGCATGTACCGAGAGGCACCTTATGGACGAAGCGAAGCCAGCGCAGCGATTATTCAAAGTCTTGCGCACCCTGACATAGGCCAATTCGCATCACGTACCACCTATGTAGTTCCAGATCATGCTAGTCTTGACTTATCCCTTATACCGACTGAGACTAAATGCTAGGTACTCCCCCCCTACCAAGTAATAGACTTGAACGCCTGTTATCACGATGCTTTCTTTAGGTTGGCTGTTTCATCCACCTTGCTTGCTAACTCAAATACTATAACAGTTTAACTCAGAGTCAGGCCGTTACATAACAGTAGCAACCGAGTGAAAGAAACCCTTTTGGCGGCCAGATCGGCAGAACCGAACCTTGACAGGCCTGATAAAGATCAGAGACCTGAAAAGCATTTGTATGGCCACGATGACGAGACGTCTTCCAGCTCAGATCTACAACCGTGGCCGAGCCACCATCTGGATGATTAGCTCATTTTGGATCGGAGTTTTAACAGTTAACTATTCCAAAAACGAATTCTTTCTTAGTGTTGGCGAGTTTCAACTCCAGAAACAGATACTCCCATTTGAAATAAGTTGCTAAAATGGTCTAAATACTGCCAATTTTTGTAGACTCGAGCCGAATATCATATCCTTATAAGTATGCACAATAATATCTGGATGAAAATATCATTTTTGTTTTCGACAGAGATAAGCAGGTTCTCGCCTGATATTCAGGTATTAGGTTCCTACTCCACAAAAAGTAGCGAGATATTTAGCATACTTATTTTTGGCTATACTATACATATAACTTACCAGATAAAACCTTTCTTTTGCACAAGTCTGTAATAGCTTCCATTTGTAAGACTGTTTGAAACATAGATATTTCTTCCAGCCACATTGTTAAGCACATTTTAATAGCAGTTCCGTTAGCTAAGCCATCATCATCGAAAGTATATAATTTTGATGTTAACATCAGGACATAGTTTAGAGTCCACGATTTGACTCCTTTGCATTGTAATCCAGACCATTTCATGAATATTGATTATTCTATTATCCTGCATCCTTCTTTTGGATCTAAAACGGATTCTGTCTGTATCACAACGCCAATTAAGCTGCACTTTATCAGCCTCTCCCGACCGCAATATTGAACCTATTTTTGGATGAGAACATTACTAAATCTCTCCAAAGATTTCAGAAGGTCGGTCACTAACTTGTTCGTCACTAGTTGGGACCCTATCAGGCCACCTACACCAATCATAACTGGAGGTTGAGTCAAGTGCCTTCTGTCCAATGAAGGTATATAAGTTCAACCGGGAGTTATAGATTAGCCGTGTCTGTCTTCCCTAAATTGGATGCAAATTCACCCAGTAAATAAGAAATTCTTGCTATAGCAAATTCGCAAAAGAAATTACTTTGAAGAACCATAAACAGTTTATTAATTTTTACGTCAATGACATTTCTGCTAATAATCATAATATTTTGGAGAAGTTCTTGTCACAGTTTGTCTGAACTACTAATTACATTTTTTTAGTTCAGGTTCAAGTGTCTATTTTTCTTGTTATTTTAAGTATGAAAAATATAGATTTTTACCTGTCATATTTTTGCGTTATTAATACATGAAACATTACGATTTACAATCACATTGTTGCGTTCTATTTTACAAGCCACCAGGAGATAACAAACACATCTGTTTGCTGATGGATGGCAGAAAATATTGTCAGAGTGTTTGTGTTTTTGTGAGAAGGCCTGTTTCTGACTTTACGTGTTACTCTTATTTATTTTAGTTGATTGTACCATTGTATGTTTGTGTTACTATCTTTAATTATTGTAATTGGTTTGTCCGTTTTAATTAAAGTAAATAAATAAATAAAAAAAAAAAAAAAAAAAAAAAAAAATCTCTCATAATGGACTTCAGACGTCAAACGGAACACATAATATAAAAATTTTACCTTCCAATAAAATTGTTGTTATGTTTCCTAAGACGTCTGAAGTCCAGACAATGTCTTCCTGATGAACCATTATGAGCCGAACAATGACGAAGAATATGGCGGCTTGTGGGTTCTTTGCGACTGTTGACAGGTACTCTGGGTAAAACAGCGGGTCACGTGACGGAAACTAGCGACATCTAGCGGCTGTATTCGGAAAGGAACGACGTACTCTCATAATGGACTTCAGACGTCTTAGGAAACATAATAACAATTTTATTGGAAGGTAAAATTTTTATATTAATAAAAAACCGACTTTTTGCTACTTTTCCACGAATCCGTCCCACTCGCACTGAGGGTTTTTTCGCATTTGGAGTAACAGGGACGCTAAAACCTTTACGTATCGCCTTAATATAGTGAGTGTACTATTTTCAAAGGTACAGATTACAAACAAACAAGGGCGTACGTAGGAGGGGGCAGCTGCACCCCCCCTGGGCAAAAGTAGCCCCCCCCCTTCTGGAGTGTGAGGCAAGCAAGTGTTATGTATTGAAATTAATATCTCGCATTACACTGAAATTGTCTTAAAAACATACTGTAGGTATGTAGGTAGTAGAAGACTAATTTTTTAAAGTTAAATTTAATATAGAAAATATATACGTAGTGTTCAATAATTTGTTTGTCTACGATAATGTTTATTTTGCGAAATCCATCGCTATAAATACTCTAAATATTATTCGACTGCATTACAAACTAGAAAAGATTAATCAGAAACAAATCCAAAGACAAGAATTTGACAAAAATTCCCCGGGCCAGGATTCGAACCTGCGACCTCTTGTTATCAAGACAAGATATTATAACAAGAGGTCGCAGGTCCGAATCCTTGCCCGGGGTATTATTTCAAATTCTTGTCTTTGGATTTGTTTCTGATTGATCTTTTCTAGTTTGTAATGCAATCTAATAATATTTAATTATTGTTTGTCTTTTTCGTTTCAGAACCTATGCCTATTCTAAATTCGAACTGGGGGCGATTAATGGTCCAGCCCCTCTATTCTGTATCTTTAGTTGGCAACTGGACTAGGTGCCTATCATCAAAAACAAAGCTAAAAACTGAAATTTCAAAATTGCCATTAATGGGTACTGAACTACTTACAAACCGTGTCGTCACTTCAAGTGCGATTATATCCTAAAACAATCGGAATTCGATAGTATATGTATGTTTTTGATGATAGACACCCAGTCCAGATGGCAACTAAAGATACATAATAGGCCCTCTGAGCGCTTATTATGTATCGTAAGTTGCCATCTGGACTAGGTTGCTATAATCAAAAACATAGATATACTATCCAATTCAGATTGTGTAAGGATATCTTCGCACTTAAAGTGACGACACAGTCGATAGGCCCCCAGTTCAGTTGCCAACCCAAAGATACAGAATAGGGGGGCTGCACGGACTCTCCGTACCGTGAGTATTGTGCACTATGCCCCCCTCCCCCCCCGCCCCCTGAGTGAAATCCTGTGTACGCCGTTGCAAACAAAGAATGCTTTCGGTCAATCAAAGGAATTGACCACTGTTTTATATTTCGATGACGTTCCTGATCGGTGGAGCCTCTAAACCAGCACAGCGTGAACTCTACTTTTTATCAAAAAGTAAGAAAGTGTTGGTCGGATAGACTGGTCACTTTGTAATGGCCGATGAATGAAATAATAATGTTATGCTAAGTGTATAATTGGAATTGTTTTTTGTCGGCGATTCAAACTGCAGTTGCGGCCATTTGATAAATATTCCTTTATATAAGTTTCTGTGAATTGTTTGTAAGCTTGGGAAAGAATGGGGCTTCTGGATAACGATTAAGTAATTTAAGTTTTGATAAAGGTACCAAAAACAAGAAAAAGTTATGAAAATAATGTTATATAAGGTCTTTCAATTTAAATGGAAAGTAATTTAGGAGGTGATTCAGTATCGTTAATACATCACATTCCACTGCAAAGTACTTTTTTTTGCGCTGAAATTTTTCTTCACTTGTCCATACAAACTGAGTCAGCTGATCGGACCACTTTGTACTGAGAAGTGAAAAAAAAGTTCACGCAAAAAAAAGTGCTTTGCAGTGGAATGTGATGTATTAACGATACTGAATCACCTCCTAAATTACTTTCCATTTAAATTGAAAGACCTTATATTATTAAAATTCTCGTGAGCTGACATACTAAATTATTATTACATACGGCTTGAACACTCACGTGTGATTGTTGTTGACAATATGCCAACCGTTTCACGTTTCACGCGGTCGTTGTCAAACTAAGAACGACACTCGCCTTGATAATGCCGAAATTGTATCGGTAAAACGGTTGGCATATTGTCAACAACAATCGCACGTGAGTGTTCAAGCCGTATGTAATAATAATTTTGAAAATATAATGTTATTTAGCATTATAAGTTTTCATAATTATTTTTTTATATTATTGTTTAATCATATTTTCTAACATTACTATTCTAATTACAGTCGAAACCGATTATAACGACATCGTTTACAACGACCGATCGGTTATTACAGCCAGATTGTAAAGTCCCGCCGGAATCTCTAGTAAACTATGCAGCAAACATACCGCCTATAACAACATCGGATACAGCGATATATCGCTTACAACGACGAAACTTTATCGATATTCATCGACTATAACGTCCAACCGCTTCTTGTCCCAGCAAAACAAAACAATACGGACGATTTTAAATCTTATTGCTAAGCATTGAAGGAATAATTAGGCGCGTATTATTACCTAGCACTTTCTCCCACCTCATCCGAACCTCTTCCTGGCCATTTGACCTTGCATATTTTACACCAATTGTTTAGTGCGCTAAATGACTGCGTGAGCGACAGCTTGATTTATAAGTGTTGGTTTTGATTAGACCGTGTATTTATGCGTTATCATGTCGCAAAAAAAGAGAAAAGTGTTTTCTATTGAAGAAAAATCTCATGTAATGTCATAATACATATTTTTATTTCTTTCTAACATTTCATTTGACAACAAGTTCACATACATAACCTATACCTATACTAGATAGATATGTACCTATAATAATATAACTACACAACTAATGTAACTGTATGTATGTATGGGTATTGCTTATAACAACTATCGGATATAACGTCGGCAACTATACGGTCCCTTCAATGTCGCTATATCAGGTTTTGACTGTATTTGTAAATTTTTATGTTTATTATAAACTGAATTGTACAACATTAGGTACCAAATCTTTTAACTTTTTGACAAAACCAATGCAATTCTCATAAAACCTTTTAAAATAAATTTACTCAATATTTCCTCACACCTGCAACTACTAATAAAGTACCTAACCAAAATACATATTAAAAATCGATGAATTTTACGACATCCTGCGCTGAAGTTATTACTTTTAATTGCGGCATAGTCAATGCGGTGCATTCGGTCACTGCGTATGCGCAATGCGTGGCGCGGTATAGTAGCAAAGGACAGTGCATGCTGACCGAATACCTAATGCAAGTGATAGATGTGTGTGCTTTAATTGATTTGTTTGCCCTGTCTGACTACGATCGAAAACGTTTGGCGCATTGTCAAGGAAAACGTTGTGATGGATTTTTGCTATTCAAAATATCTTCTTTAGAGTTATTATTATTTTCTTGTTTATGGCTTCTGATAATGTGTGTGACTAACACAGTTAATTCCACCAATGTCACGTCATAAACCAAAGCACTGTATTAGGCTACGTTTCAAAACGTGTGATCTTCGTGCGAAATTTCACTCGTTTTTAAGAAAGAGGCAGAGCTATATACTAGAAAGAGAAAGAAAGATCTGGTTTTGAAACGCTTGCGAGTGATTCCCGTGAGAAAAGCGTTTTGGAACGGTCTGGAGTAACAAACGTCAAGTAAATACATAACCTCAAATCAAAATAAATAAATAAAGTAAAGTACCTAATAACGAAGGAATTGAACCGATACCTATTGCTCTTAATATGGATAGCATTGCAACTTTTGCATTTGCAAGCCATAATTCTGTCGGAGCAGTTTCGAAAAATTTTCGCCGTATTCGTACGGAAATTTTGAATTCTATTTTCAAAATTCGTCCGAATCCCGAGAAAACTCTGAAATGACAACTGTCAGGCGAATTTTATCGGTGCCCAGACAGAGTTAGAAATCGCACTTGCCAATGCGATATTTACATTTCTCGAAAGCGTTTCAAAACACTTAGCGCAATTGTCAGGTAACAGTTCGTTTACCCTCGGTTTCACTCGGGTCGATTTTTGAACGATGCAGGGTAAAATTCGCATCACTCCGAGTGATAATCACACGTTTCGAAACGTAAAAGTAATTTCGAGGAATTTGGTATCCTGTAAGTCCTTGTGATGATTGCTATTATCTACAACAAAATACAGAAGGTGATCAAAATGTATATATACAATTTAACTAATTAACTATATCTTAAATGATTCTTTAGAGTTAATCTACAGTTAATCTTCAGACTTAATCGGATTTTTATTTGGCTATGTTATAAACAAAAAAACAACCATAGACATAGGACAAGACAAGACAAGACAAATATTCTTTATTGTACACCAAAATAAATAAATAAGGTAAAAGAACAAACTTTATGAGAGAACGCGGCCTTATCACTTATAGCGATTTCTTCCAAACAACCTTTGGGTGGAAATTAATCGTTGAAAAAATAACGTGAAGGTGGTGCACAAAATATATAATAATTAAATGGATACCAAATACCTAAAATAAATACACAAGTATAACATTGTACACACAAATACATATAATACGATAAATACAAGGTGACTTTTTGATCATCGTCCAAATTCATACTGGTGGCTTGGTAAGTGATCAGTATCATGGATCAATAACAATTGTTGTAAAGTTTTGACTTTTGACTTTTGGTTTGACAATACTTTATATTCTCCGACCGCGTCGTCGTCCTAAGAACGACACTCGCCTTGATAATGCCGAAATTGTATCGGTGAAACGGTTGGCATATAGTCAACAACAATCACACGTGAGTGTTCAAGCGGTATGTAATAATAATTTAGTATGTCAGCTCACGCGAGTTTTAATAATATTATAGCAGATGAATAACTTCAAAAAGTGTCGTTTTTGACAATATACCCCCTTAAGAGGAGGCTTTCCTTTTTCAACAGTTTTTGAACGATTTTTGTACTGAATCTACCACAGACGCAATCAATATGAAACTTATACAGTGTGTCCCTCGTAAAAGTGCACATCCGAAAAGGGGTGAAACTAGACCTTATTTTATCGACAAAAAAATGTTTTTTTTTAGAAAATCTTTGATTTGTAAATTTACGTTTTAAAATTTTTTTTGCCTACCGTGGAGACTATATATAAAATATGTCATAACTTTTGATCTACCGCGAGTAATGCAATGAAATAAAACTGTTATAATCCTTAAAAAATAGACGTCCCATACCAAATCAAAAACAAAACATAATCAACTACCATTACCATAAAAATAATATCCTAAAAGATTATTTCTTAAATTTTTCCGTCTTTTTTTTCAATAATAGTCAATTTTTTCAAAATAATGTCCCCGTTTCACTATACTTTTATTCCTATTTATCATTGCCTATTCCATTATCTTTCTAACAAAAAAAAAATACAACATTCTATCATAAATACAATATTTTCTACGAGCGGTTAACCAGGCACTGCGCTCGCGTCCCATACAAAGATACCCAGGTGGATAATTTTTTCAAGATAAAAAAAAAGTTAAAAAAAAAAACTTTGTTTTTGTCGATATATTTAGATCTAGTTTCACCCACTTTCGGATGTGCACTTGTACGAGGGACACACTGTATATAAGTTTTTTCAAACCTTTATCTTTACGTTGTAAGTAGCGTTATCTAATTGGAAAACTTTCGCTCGATAGATTTTATTTTTGATAATAGTCTCTTTTTGAGTGTTTTTTTGGTTTTGTGTTTAATCCATTTGATTTTTATGTGTCATATTTTACTATTAGTACGAGAATCTTGTTTATTAAGCGTTGTAAGTTCAAAAATGACTTAAATGTATGATGACATTAATGATTTTAATCTTGAAAATTAGACTCGTTCTGAATCTGAATGAAATTTGGCGCACGCGATTTTCAACTTTATGAAAGTTAGTCTACGGGTTATAATTGCAAAGCCAATGTGCGCCTAAGGAAGGCCTCGTCTTAACCTCACCAGAGAATATAAAGTGATACTAACCTCACAGTGTTTTCCTTCACCAAGTGTTTACAAATGCTACAGATTGAGTATCCTACTGCTACTCAGTGGCGTATATACCCTAGGGCCAAAAGGGCCATTGCCCGGGGCGGCAGGCTGCGAGGGGCGATACAAGCAATGAGCGTTTTTCCTTATGTCAAATTTAGTGTTAAATAAGATTCCTAGAGGGCACTGTCGTATTCTTTAGCAACAGAATCAAAGACAAAATTTGCACCGATTCCAAACAAACGAAAAATCACTTTGACATTGATTGCTACGAAACACATTTTATCTATAGTGACATGGACAGCGCCATCTGGGGCAAAGCTAAGAACTAAGAAAAAAAACAACCAGAAAACCGCTCATTAAGAATTATCTACTCTTAATACCTATAGAAGCTGACTTGACCAAATCCGTTAATTATGACAGTGTCATTGAAGAATTTTGTAACTAATTTGGCCCTCAGAAAAAATGTAAATATTGAATAAATGGTAATTGCATGACCTTTTTTTGTTTTTTTCGTTCATTATCACCATTCTTAGCCCACATCAACACACTGTTGGATTTATTTTATTTTATAATTGATTTATTTTTGCTTTTTTCTCGTTATTTTATGGGGTGGCAAACCAGACATGCCCAGGGCACTAAATATTGAAATATTGAAACTAAATATTGAATTACGCCACTGCTGCTACTGCTGCTTCTTATTATCATGATTATTATAGTAGTTTATGCTACAAGGGCGAAAAGGAATAAATTACGAGGACGATTTAAAACACGAGCGTAGCGAGTGTTTTAAACGTAACCGAGTAATTTATTGCTCTTACGCCCGTGTATCATACTACGTTTTTCAATGCATAGTGTGAGGAAATAAAACAAATATAAAAGCAGATTCTGAAGGCTTTAATTTTAGTTTTAGTGCTGTCAAAACATGAAAATTTTCCAAAGTAATTTAGCTTCTGTTTTTAACACCTAAGAACTATTTTGCAGGGAAGAAATTTTAGTTTTGATAGAAATAAAACTAAAATTAAAGCCTTCAGAATCGGTTACATAATCTTATGAACTTTAAATTACGATTGGCTCAAAAGGACTGTATCCAGAGCCGTTTAACAGTGGAAAAAAAGTATAACATTTATCGTACACAGGAAAGGCTGCAGGTTAGTCAACCATTGGAAATAAATTAAAGAATAATAATAATAATAAAGCCCTAGGGCAAAATAATCGACTTCCTGTTCGGTTTTGATGCATACAAAGTGGGCTTTTACGAGCACTTGCATTGAAAATAAGTTTTGAATAATAACTATAGCCAGGCGAATTACTAGTTAGTTTATTGTCCAATAATGAGGCAAAGTTTATTACTAGACCAATTTGTGAACAATTTTATTGTATCTACTTCCATGGGCGTAGCTACGGTGGGGCAGGGAGAGGCGCTTGCCCCACCCTGGCTCTGACCTGTAATGTACCCAACCAAACCTAAAAAACTAAATTATCTAGGTACTTACTACAATACTTAATATCCGTAAGAAAGTTCACACTCGACCAGGGTTGCATTTCGTAGTTATACTATTTGTACCATATTTTCATGACATGTAATAGAACTATACTACGTAAAAATACCATAATTTTATCTTCAGGCTGACCAACTTGTTTTATTGGTTGAGACGTTTTGCTTTTTAACATTTACCCTACAATATAGGGAATTTCTGTGCGTTATGAATATTCTAATAATTTTTTTTTTTTAATTTACTAACAATTAGGCTATTTTATTAATTTATGAATATTTTTAGTAAATTTTTTTAAAATTTCACTAACAGATACGCTATTTTATTTTAATTCAAAACAAAAATCAACGAAAAACGAAACGTAATATAATTTTAGCCAAGTAGTATATTTTTAATTCCCATAGACAATAATTTTCCGAGGGTCTGAATCCAACCCTGCACTCGACAGTCATCGTCAACACGAAAAAAAAATGCGATCAAAACAAAAAGCGCGCGCAGCGGTCGGTCCTGCGTACACAAACGCAATTCTAAAAGTTAGAGACACATTTTTGGATGGTAGATTTCGTGGTGTAGGTAGGTGTGCCCCACCCTGAGCCCATGGCTGGCTACGCCCATGTCTACTTCCATCTACACTATTTCAATTACAATTCCTCTGTTTTTCCTTCCTTTATTTTATCTATGACGGTCAATGATATTGAATATCATTGATGACGGTGGTAAAGTTAGTAGTTTTTGACGGTCGGACGGACAACGGAGTCTCACCTTATAGGTACTACGGAACCCCGATTACCGTCTTTGAATCTGCTGACGCCAGGATCCTCTTAACGGAGAAACCCTTTCAAAAATAACATAGCATGACATTACTTTGTTGGCACTTTTGTACGTTTACCCACATGAATGGTTATGTATTTTGAAGAAGATCAAACGATATCGCGATGTAATATACAAGTAGCGCCATCTGGTTTTTAGCAGCAAACGAACGACTGCGGTCTAGTAAGTACATTGTCAAAAGTATTTTATGGTTTCGTACCCGAAGAATGACAAACGGGACTCTAGTACTTAGCCTACTGCTTGCTTATATAGGACCCCTTGCGACTTTGTGCAGGAAGACGTCGCTTGGCACAGTTGATCATTGGGTTGCTCTGAGCTAATTTAGCCAGATTGACATGAGGTGACCCCCTCTGAGATAGGTGTTAGGGGGGAGGGTGGAAGTGCATCTCCCGCAGAAAGAAGAGTGCCTGTGCATAATTTTGATTTTTGGAGTTCATGGAGCTTGTCCTAGCAAGGAGCTTCTAAATCTAACGAATGAATTCCCATAGCATAATTTCTAAAAGATTTTATTCAGAGAATATGCGGCATTTTTGGACATAGTTTTCATTATGTTGGTATATAATTTAACCAGTTTTTTTATGATTGCAGGATGAAAAACGGTACTAGTACTTAGCCCATAATATATATTTTTTATTTTTCTCTCTTTTGTTTTGGAAATATTTTGAACAATTTCAAATTTTTCATTTTTTTTTTACACCGTGATATGTGGGCAAATTAATGCTATTTTCATTCAAAGTTCTGACATACAGACGGACGGACGGACGGCCAACGGAGTCTCATCATAAAGTTCCTTTTGCACCTTTTAGATAAGGAACCCTAAAAAAATTAAAAGATGTTCTTCGCATTAAAGAGGAACAGAAAAATATATTTTTATTTCCGCATTTATTGGGAAAGTTGTGAGGCATCATCAGAAAATAATGTGATTTAATTTAAATCCATTTACACGCGTTATACATTATATAGAGCGTCCCACGGCTATGTCACATGGAGGGAAAGTGTCTTAAATATTGTAGATGGAACATTTTACTGAAAGAAGACATTATTTTAATTAAAAAACAATTTAAACTGCATTCATAGATTTTTTAAATAGTTCCATGGTTGAACCGGGAATCGAACCCGTTACATGGGAAAAATAATTACCCTGGTAGCTGTAGATATATCATACCTATCGAAAGGCTTCATCATAAGAATTATTTTTTGCTAAGTAACATAGTGTCAGAAATAAAACGAAGACCATGAATTTTAACATTTTTAATACAAAATTAATCAATTTTTCTCGTGTAGCGGGTTCGATTCCCGGTTCAACCATGTAACTATTTAAAAATATATGAATGCAGTTTAAATTGTTTTTTAAATAATTATAATAATGTCTTCTTTCAGTAAAATGTTCCATCTACAATATTTAAGACACTTTCCCTCCATGTGGCATAGCCGTGGGACGTCCTGTATACAAGGTGACTTTTTGATCATCGTCCAAATTCATACTGGAGACTTGGTAAGTGATCAGCATCGTGAATCGATAACATTTTTTGTGAAATTCGTATAATGAAATTTATACTTCCCATAGTAATTCACTCCCAGTCCTAAGTGAATCACTATGGGGAGTCGAAATTTCAATTTATGAATTTTACAAAATTCGTTATTGATTCATGATGCTAATCACTTACCAAGCCTCCAGTGTGAATTTGGACGATGTTCACAAATTCACCTTGTATACGCTACATTCTCCGCTGTACTAAGCTGTTTACCGATTCTAGGAGAATGAGATTTGAAACAAAAGAAATAAAAATTTACAATTCAATTTGACTGCAATGCTAGAGCCGACATGCGACACCTTGCTGTCTTGATTTGTTATTTGAGTGTGGTCTAGAATTTGAAAACATATTATAGTACTGAGCAAGGATGGTTTTAATAAATTACATTTGCTGAGGACGTTTTCTACTTATTTTAAAATTTTTGGTTTCTCGTACAAGTGACTTCTAATAGTAGTTTATGCTACAAGGGCGCAAAGGAATAAATTACGAGAACGTAACCGAGTAATTTATTGCTTTTACGCCCGTGTATCATACTACATTTTTCAATGCATAGTGTGAGGAAATGAAAACAAATATAATCTTGTGAACTTTAAATTATAATTGGCTCAAAGGGACTGTATCCAGAGCCGTTAAACAGTGGAAGAAAAAGTATAACGTCTATGGTACACAGGAAAGGCTGCAGGTTAGCCAACCATTGTAAATAAATAAAAAAAAATTATAATAATAAAGCCCTAGGGCAAAATAATCGACTTTCTGTTCGGTTTTGATGCATAAAAAGTGGGCCTTTACGAGCACATGCATTGAAAAGATTTTTAAATAGTTACATGGTTGAACCGGGAATCGAACCCGCTACACAAGAAAAATTGATTAATTTTGTATTAAAAATGTTAAAATTCATGGTCTTCCTTTTATTTCTGACAGTATGTTTTTTAGCAAAAAATAATCCTTATGATGAAGCCTTTCGATCGGTATGATATAGCTACATAGTAATTATTTTTCCCATGTAACGGGTTCGATTCCCGGTTCAACCAACTATTTAAAAATATATGAATGCAGTTTAAATTGTTTTTTTTTTAATTAAACTAATGTCTTCTTTCAGTAAAATGTTCCATCTACAATATTTAAGACACTTTCCCTCCATGTGACATAGCCGTGGGACGCCCTGTATAATGTATAACGCGTGTAAATGGATTTAAATTAAATCACATCATTTTCTGATGATGCCTCACAACTTTCCCAATAAATGCGGAAATAAAAATATATTTTTCTGTTCCTCTTTAATTTAATGTGAAGAACATCTTTTAATTTTTTTAGGGTACCGTACCTAAAAGGTGCAAAAGGAACTTTATGATGAAACTCCGTTGTCCGTTCGTCCATCCGTCCGTCCCTCCGTATGTCAGAGCCTCATAACTTCAGCACAAAGATAAAGACATGAAATTTGGCACAAAAATAGCATTAATTTGCCCACATATAACGGTGTAAAAAAAAATATGAAAAATTTGAAATTGTTCAAATTATTTACAAAACAAAAGAGAGAAAAATAAAAATATATATATTATAGGCTAAGTACTAGTACCGTTTGTCATCCTGCGGGTACGGAACCATAAAATACTTTTGACAATGTACTTACTAGACCGCAGTCGTTCGTTTGCTGCTAAAAACCAGATGGCGCTACTTGTATATTACATCGCGATATCGTTTGTTCTTCTTCAAAATACATAACCATTCATGTAGGTAAATATAAGTCATACATGTATGGTGCATATCTATTTTTGGAAGGGTTTCTCCGTTAAGAGGATCCTGGCGTCAGCAGATTTAAATACGGTAATCGGGGTTCCGTAGTACCTATAAAGTACCTCCGTAGTACCTATAAGGTGAGACTCCGTTGTCCGTCCGACCGTCATAAACTCATAACTTTACCACCGTTCATTTGAAATTGCTGTTAATGAATTACTCATCTACTCGTATACCTACAAAACACTGGTTCAGTCTATAAGGTCTTTCAATTTAAATGGAAAGTAATTTAGAAGGTGATTCAGTATCGTTAATACATCACATTCCACTGTAAAGGACAGGTAAAAAACAGGATTTTCAAGTTCAGGTTACACCCGTAGCGCTGCAATGCTATTCAAGAGATTTTCTTGAAATTCCTGTTTTTTTTCTGAAGTCACTATACATTATTATGTCATAAGGTTGTATATATATTTTTTATTCATATATCAAATGTCATTTAAATTCATTAGTCATAAGGTTGTATATATTTTATGTCATTTACTATGTACAATTCGACTGATGCCGGCCCCAAAGTGGGCCGAAATATGTTTTCGTTTATAAAATAAATAAAAAATAAACATAAGGTAACATGTAGGACTGTAGGTAAGTTAAGACATATTTGGGTATTAGAGCTTTTATATTTTTGGAAAGATTACTCCATTAAGAGGATCCTGGTGTCAGATTCAGGGTTCCGTAGTACAGTACATAAATGGTACCTACAAAAGGGAACCTTTAGTTAGGTTATGGTGAAACTCCTTCGTCCGTCCGTCCGTCATTAACTCATAACTTTGCCACCGTTCATTTGAAATTTGAAATTGTTCAAAGTATGAAAATACCTACTTCCAAAACAAAAGTGAGAATAATATTATTATCCTAAAAATACAATATGGGTATCAAATCTGGTTTCGAAAAATCTTTAAAAAACCACAAAAATATGTATGTCGTCCCCCCCCTCCCCCGTTATCTCCGAAACTGGTAGACCAAAAAATATGAAAATATAAAAATAGAAGTAAAATAATTTAAAAAATATTTTATAAAAATACAATTTGGGTATCAAATTGTAGGTGATAAAAAGCGGATAATAAAAATATACAGTTTGGCTATATTTAATTGCATCTATTTCGAGAAATCCTTGAAAATCATAAACAATTGTATGCCCCCCCCCCTTATCTCCAAAACTAGTGGACCAAAAAATATGAAAAAAATCATGGTATGTGCTTACGTAAAGATTACAGGAAAAATAAAGCGGTTGAGAAATTCACGAAAGAAAATGACAAAATTAAATTTATCAGCCACAATAGGGAACCCTAGGTACGCGTGTCTGACTCGCACTTGGCCGGTTTTTATTCCATTTGAGCGATTATGTTTCTTTGAGGAAGTTTGTTCAATAGTGGATTACGAAGCTTTATTTAAAGATGCCTATCCATTTATACCCGCTATTAATACAAGAATGAACTAGACTGAGTTAATGTTTCATACTCGTATTGTAATAGACCGTTTTCTTACCACCCGACGACCTGCGTTCCTGCACGATCGGTGGGATGTAGCGTTAGCAAAAAAGTTTTTATTTTTTAGAAAACATCTTCCACTAACTTCGTTCTTTTTCACGAATATCAGCCAATTGCCCATGCCGCTGTCTGTGACAAACGTGTCAGGATTTCTTGGATATTATAAGATTTTGTCCAAAACAAATGGGCAAAAAAATCTAAGTAATTTTTTCTCACGTAGCAGAATTGACAGGCAGCTCTTATAAATATTTTTGTAATAAAACACGCGTTATATTTTAATATTTGGCAACTACGAGGTTTCGTAGGTTATTTTAATTATTTTATTTTTGTATTTTAAAAGATTGAAAGTCTTTGCTTCATGTCAAGTTTAATTTTTTTGCTACCACTACAAATTTTTCGGCGCCAGCGTCCGGTCTTCTCTCGCTGGTGAAGTGAACAAATCTCTTTATTATGATAATTTGATAACTTCTATTGTTTTAGTGAAAACGGAAATTATAGACTAATCGGATCCGCTTTTACCGAGTCAACAATACATTGGACCTTTTAGTACAGTGGAGACCGCATCAAGTAAGACACATTGGACTTTGTACCTATCTTATATTCTTCTCTGTAGGGGCTAATGTCGTACTGCAAGTGTATAGCTTGATGTGGTCTCCACTGTACATACAGTTCGTGCCAGTATAGAAGGTGAATTTAAATAATATGTAATAATAAATACGTCAATTGTATATTGATAGGTAATTTCAATTTTTTATTTAGCTTAATTATAAAATGTTATACTTTATAGTTTATCTAGAAACGTCAAATAAATAAATATTATGCTTAAGGCGATACGTAAAAGTTTTTTCAATGCATGTGCTCGTAAAGGCCCACTTTTTATGCATCAAAACCGAACAGAAAGTGGATTATTTTGCCCTAGGGCTTTATTATTTTTTTTTTTTTATTTATTTACAATGGTTGGCTAACCTGCAGACTTTCCTGTGTACCATAGATGTTATACTTTTTTCCACTGTTTAACGGCCCTGGATACAGTCCTTTTGAGCCAATCATAATTTAAAGTTCACAAAATTATATTTGTTTTATTTCCTCACACTATGCATTGAAAAACGTAGTATGATACACGGGCGTAAGAGCAATAAATTACTCGGTTACGTTTAAAACACTCGCTACGCTCGTGTTTTAAATCGTCCTCGTAATTTATTCCTTTGCGCCCTTGTAGCATAAACTACTATTTCAATGCATGTGCTCGTAAAGGCCCACTTTTTATGCATCAAAACCGAACAGAAAGTCGATTATTTTGCCCTAGGGCTTTATTATTATTTTTTATTTTTATTTATTTACAATGGTTGGCTAACCTGCAGCCTTTCCTAAGTACCATAGACGTTATACTTTTTTTACACCGTTTAACGGCTATGGATACAGTCCTTTTGAGCCAATATAATTTAAAGTTCACAAGATTATATTTGTTTTATTTCCTCACACTGTGCATTGAAAAACGTAGTATGATACACGGGCGTAAGAGCAATAAATTACTCGGTTACGTTTAAAACACTCGCTACGCTCGTGTTTTAAATCGTCCTCGTAATTTATTCCTTTGCGCCCTTGTAGCATAAACTACTATTTCACACCACCTGCTCGACAATGTTCAATTACATATCATGCAACCTCAACGTAAAGTAACGCATTATATCTCAAGGGATATAAAGTTATATGAAAATCCCTAGGGATTAAAGTGATTTAAATTTGGAACGTCAATACGTGTGGAAACTCGTGGAAAACAAATGCCCATATGGGATTGTAAAGAGGTTTGTTCGAAAATCGAACTGGCCACCATAAGCAGAATTCAACAAAAAGAAAAAAAGCGTTTACAAAGGAATGTGAAACAAAAGACGGTGTTTGGTGCTGTGATTGTCAGTGAATTTTATTGAATTATTAATGTTGATAAAAAATGTCGAGCTTTTTATTGTGTCGCAGAAGGTGTGAAAAGTAGAGTATGCTCCTCTGGAATAAAGCCTGTCTTTGTCTTGGGCAGCTTGAACCCCTCGCTTTACTCAGGACTCTATATAACTCCCTCGCTACGCTCAGGAGTTAACTCTAGAGTCCCTCGTTACGCTCAGGGTTCAATATGCCGCCCGTGACGTAAGACACTGTTTTATTCCCTTAGTGCATAATCTACTATAGCGTCCCTGTTACTCCATATGCGAAAAAACCTTCAGTGCGAGTGGAATGGATTCGTGGAAAAGTAGCAAAACGTTTTTTATTAATATAAAATGTACTTTTTTTGTCAAAAAGATTTTTAAGGAGACTTTACAAATACTTAATATCCACATTTTAAATGCAATTTCACAATGAAATTATATATATTATATATATAATATACCTCAGTATAAGATATTGTATAATATTTATACGAGTAAATAAAATAATAAAATCAAACTGTTTAAGATATATTTCGGGTCCGATCTGGACCCGGCATCAGTTAAATAACTAATTAATTAGTTATGATATATATCTTAAACTGTTTAATTTTATAGTGTAAAGTATTTTATTTAATTATTTACTCGTATAAATATATATAAAAAGCTTTTCAAAAGTGAATATTTTTTTTTGTATAAGAATAGGGGCTGTTTGCCCTGATTTTAAATCTAGAATTAGTACGATAATTTGAGAGAAGTAATAAATTGACAGTACAAATCTTAGACCTGCGGGTCTACCGCGTAATTCTCATTTTCATCAACATCAACTTGAGATTGAAATTTGACGTGCGTGCGACGACGCCCGCCTAACTTGCCATCTCTTTTGCACGCGTTGAATTTCGCATGCATTTGCTTGAAGTTGATACAAATAAGAATTACGCGGTAGAGCCCCCGATTTACCAACAAATATAGATTTTTAAGATTTTGGTTCAAGCCATCCTAAAATTACAAGCAAATGTTACAACTAAATTTCAGTTAAATGAATGATGTGATGAGTAGTGATGACAAATAAAAATAAACAATATCGTTGCCAAAAAAGGCGAGCCAAATCAAACCTCAAAATGGTGGACAATTACCGTCGATTATGTCCCGAATACAATCGATTGACTCTGATTGTATGCAAAAATCATACACTATGTGCATTATTTGATTACTTTTATCAATCCACTGACTGCAAATTGGTCTATTATCGACATTACTAATGAATTTCAAGTATTATGGCTAGCTGGTTAACGGATATCGATTCTTATTTTAATGAGCTGACTGTCTGAGCTACGAGCCTAACATGGCTGGCCTTTAACACTCTCCAGACATATTTTGAGCCCAATTTGACATTTAACACATTGAATTTGGTGTTTTGTTGTGTCAAAAGGTGTTAAAAGCCGAGCAATGTTAGGCCCTCTGATGTACATTTATTTATTATTTATTTATTTAGATGAAAGCGAAATTACGCAAAGAGAGTCTGGGGCCTTAAAGGAATGTTGCAAGAATATAATTTAATGTTTTTGAGTCTCAAGATTTGCCGAACTTAGAAAAAGTGATAGAAAAATAATGTCGGGCATGTGTAATTAATCCATGAGTAAAATCTATTCTGCGATTATAGAAGGTCTTTCAATTTAAATGGAAAGTAATATAGGAGGTGATTCAGTATCGTTAATACATCACATTCCACTGCAAAGTGCAAGTTTTCTTCACTTGTCCATACAAACTGAGTCACCTGATCGGACCACTTTGTACTGAGAAGTGAAAAAAAAGTTCGCGCTAAAAAAAGTGCTTTGCAGTGGAATGTGATGTATTAACGATACTGAATCACCTCGTAAATTACTTTCCATTTAAATTGAGAAAGACCTTATATATTGAATAGGATTAAATCACATACTTATCTTAAGCCTTATGTAATTATTCGAGGTTTGAAATAGTATGTCAATAGAAAATGAATTAAATAAAAACTGATAGATAAGACAAACACATTTTTTTTTTCTTTTTTTTTTGCCCCTATACTACAAAATTAAAAGGTAATAAGGTTATGAAAAATATTTTTGACCAGTCCGGGCCATCTGAAACGACAAGCAGCCATCCGTGCCATCTGTCATAAGCCCAGTTTAATTACCATCATTAATCGGCCAACATGTACGGTGTCGTCATCAGCTCATTGTGATGCTAGGTGCGGACCTCGACGCGGTTCTAATGAATCGTCGATAAATCAACCAGCTACTCGCGGACTGGCCGTTGCATGTGATCAGATGTGCCAGGTGTCCTGCGTTGAGAATTTTTCAAACATTTTGGTTAGATGATACGGTTTTTCTGCAACACCTTTGCTTTGATACTTTATATTCTCTGCTTTGGTAATCCAAACATTTTTATACTGTATTTTTAAATTTGTCGCATAAATCTGAACTGTGAGTAGTTCGTACCAAAATATCTTTAATTGTAATAAATTATTAATAAAATATTACAATTAACGATATTTAATCACGTATTATTCACAGTTTAGATGATAGATAACTAAGTATTTCAATTCAATTCAATTCAAGTAAGTATTTTTTCATGGCCAGTAATAGAAAATTTGTTATAATTATTATACGCAACTCGCAATACTTCAAGTAATTTTTTATTATAAATACATCGAAAATATTTCCTGCTCTGAATTAGAAACAATCAATTTCCAAGTATCAGAGCCAGTAGTCATATAATGGCTTTAAAACAATAGCTTATTTATAACATAATAAGTCACGTAGCTGTTTAGCCAGAATCTGTTCTACGTATAAAAATGAGTACCTTACGTTACGCTACAAAAAAAAAGGTAAGTACAGAAGTAAATGTACGGCGAAAATAACTTCATAGTGCTTCCGTGCTACGGAGAATTCTAGTATCGGAGCACGCATATTCGAATTTATTATTATGTGCTTTAGTTTTACAGTCTAAGAAAGAATCTATTAATGTGTCGGAAGCCTGCTTTGGGTATTATTAGTCCCAATTTTTTTTTCTTTATTTTTGTATTTTACTAACCCTAGGATAGGCCTAATTAATTTTTTCTATAATACTAACCATTTAAGTAAATAAATAAGTAGGTAGTTTATTTAACATCACTATGTGTGCAACAATTTTTATGACATGTCACCCTACCTATGTTATGTCACACTCATGAATGAATAAACTAATCAAAAGTCTATCAGGTGCGAAGGGAAGCAGTTTAATAGCAATAAAATCTATTTTAACTTCCGAACGCATCGTGCAAAGAATATTAATAAGTATTTTTTTATATTCTCGTTGTCGAGATCTTCAATAATTTTAACAGATTGTATTGGGGATAATAAACTACGCAAACAATGAGAATTTAAATCAATGAAGTGGGAAGATATAGGTAATATAAATTAACTGGAAAAAACACGTCTCTCTGAAATAATGAAAAAAAGGCCTATAATCCGTTCGTCCTTGCCCTAAGGATGACTGGTAAAAAAATAAACAATACCCATAGACAATCGCGCCAAATTTCCAAACAAACGTTCCGGAGAAACCTCCTCGATATGATCTGTAGAAAAAAAACAAAGAAACTAATAAATAATAAAGTGGAAAGTGACAAAACAATATGTAAATATCATTATTTAGCTGTTCTGCTGTGTCATGAAACCAATTTGTTCTTCGGCTTTGGCTATAAATCATCAGCATAGCTTCAAGCGGAACTTATCATCACTGAAATCCTCTTCTTTCTCTTATCACTTCTTTCTCTGGTGAACTCTTGTCTCATTTAAAGCTGGACCAGGGGCTCTACCGCGTAATTCTCATTTGTATCAACTTCAAACAAATGCATGCGAAATTCAACGCGTGCAAAAGAGATGGCGGGCGTCATAGCACGCACGTCAAATTTCAATCTCAAGTTGATGTTGATGAAAATGAGAATTACGCGGTAGACCCGCTGAGCTTAGAACATGAACAACGACAGATTTTCGAGGCTTCGTTTGAAAAAATTAGAACTCTCCTTATATTGAAAAAAATATATTTGATATCTTAGTCTTTCTAATAAAAAATGTATTAATTATATAATTAATTAATTATATAAATTATATGAGTATACATTTGTCAAAAGAAAATAAATTTCAACCCCATTTTTTTTTTGTTTTAAAGTGTTCTTTAGAAGAACGCGCTTACGGGATCGACTTCATTTTTTTTCCATTTTGTGATATTTTTAATTTTGAGTAATAGTATTACCCGTCGAAAACAAATAGGCCAATGAGCCAACCAATATCGCTTATATTTAAAGCTAATAAAGTCTTTGCCATTGACCTTTTTGTGTTGGACGGATAGTCACGTTTTTAGCTGGCCTATGCCATACTCTTCATCATTTTTCGCTTTTAAAACTACTTCGTAGCATAAGCCAATTGAATGACGCCTTGCGGACTGGTTGAACTGGTGAACGAAAAACTTTTGGAACAGAGTGAAGAGTAGAGCCCCTAAAACATGCACGCATGCTCAAAAAAGATCCCGCAAAGTAAGGTTACTGTACATGAGCCTAGAGCATGAACAACGCCAGACTTTCGAGGATTCGTATGAAGAAATTCGGACTCTCCTTATAATTGAAAAAAAAAACATTTGATTTATTGATCTTTTATCTATGGATTCTACTTATAAACAATGTATTAAGATTTATACTTTTGTCAAAATAAAAATCATGTTTTCCACCCTCTTTTTTTTTTTGTTACCAAACGTTAGTTTCTAGAACGCGGTTAAGCAATCAACTTGTTTTTTTTTTTTTTTTCATAAAATAGGTAATAGAAATATGAAGGGATTCTAACATAAAATCGCCTCTATCAAAAGCAAATAAGATCTTTGCCATTGGACTTGTTCTGCTATACGGATAATAAAAAGTTGCTAGGGTAGGCCATCCTCTTAAGATGAATGAACACAGGCTTACAAATATGTGAGCAAAAAACTAGTACCTACTGAATAAAAGTTATAAGCCATTACTTATGAAAACCAAAACGATACTACCACAATCACGGAGTATCGCTACAATAGTAACCAAATATGGAATACCATTTTGATTTTTTGTTTTAAATTATTAAAGACGTTAATTAGTAATTATAATCAGTCATAGATTTTTTTCTTGACCTAGTATTCGTTTTATGTTTTTTATTTTCCAAAAATCAAATTGTTAAAATGGTGATATTTATGGAATAACTACCCAAATATGGAATATTAGAAAAATACACGTGATTCCTATTTAGACACCAACAAAAAAGTAAGGAAATATTGAAAAAAATATTGGGGAATTTAATCAAACTCTGGACTTGCACAGACAAATTATGAATTATGTTGTTTTTCCTTGAGTACCTTGAGAAAACAAAAAACGCCTGCCATAGCCACACCGCGCACCTGACTGGTCTGACAAAATAAGTGCGACACTAAAGTGAGTGAATGAGATAAAAAAAATACTTTGAATTGCATCTTGAAGTGTTAGTTTTAGAGAAATTGTGGTATTCCATATTAGGGATACTATTCCGTATTTGGTAACTTTTCTCTACGTTGAACCTCAACCTATTAGTTTTCGTGTATGTACTGTACATGTGATTACCTTCTTTGAACATTTTATGCGGCCTATCTCAAATGTATATGTATCAAAAATATGCAAAAATAAATAAATAATAGACTATCATTTTATATTTTGTTTAAAAATAACAACTCTGTAATTTTTGAAACTTCGATTTATTTCGAAATTGAAACAAGTCATAGACAATAATGATGGTATCGTTTGCCGTTTAACATAGAACATGGCAACGTTCTCAGTCCTCGGCAGAGATCTAAAATGTAATCAATCGATTGTTGTTATTTTAAACAACATCTTGTAGCTTCTACCTACCTTGGTTTTAGAATCTTTTTTTCGGAAAGACAAAAGTCAACAAATTAATTTTTAAAGATTAAAAAAAATAGATTTTTAAACATTTTTAATTTTATGTAATTTGTTTTGATTAGTTCTGAAGATGCAATAGTAAGAAATTTTGACAGTATTTTTGAATAGAAGTGATGTTAAATGAGCAAATTAAGAAATTGATGAGTAAATCTGGATATGAGACATAGATATACCGTAGTAAAATGGGTGAAACAATATTGTTGTGTCAGGATCGTAGCTGATGGAAATCTGTAGTATCTGCCTACTCCTCTGGGAGACAGGCGTGAGTATATGAAACAAAATAGATATTTTGGGTTCGAAGATGGTTTTATGTATAGTGTCAGATTGATAACAGTTTCGGCCAGTGAGTCAGTTTGATAGACGGGCGTCACCTACCATCACTGACAGCAGGATAGCATAATAACAAGTTCACGCGTGCGAAAGATGTGGCATGATGAATGGGCGTCCTCTGATGATCAAACTGAACGCACTCCAGTACAAAAAATGCGCGTGGAGTTAGCTGTCACCTGCACAGAATGCCCCCGCGCACACCCCCTTCCTCGTCAAAGCTCTGAGAATGTGACGTTATATTTCCATCCATCCATCCATCAGCCTAGTTCGTCCACTGCTGGACATAAGCCTTTTCAGGACTTTGCCACTCCCGGCGGTCATCCTGGAAGAATTGCCCATACTCACACACGCTGGGCAGGCGGGTTGGTGAGCGCGGTGTCGGAACCCTCGCACCAGTGACGCCGCTGCCCGTCACCAGTCTGTTCCATATAAGGCCCGGCTATTAGGGATGGATATACCGCCATCCATCGGTCCCAGGCATGGTGGGCCTCCTGGTTTTTTGCCTGTGAGCTGTCCTCTTAATCTCCCCCGAATTACTTCGAGGGGGTCTCCAAGTAAGATGGTGGTACCTCCACAGTCGAGCTCGGCATCAGCTCTACCACCTGTAATAACGTTATACTCGTATTTAACTAACTTCAATGACTTCCCAATTGCCAAAGGTTAGCTGATGGAAATTACTGAATACTTAGTATTAAGCTCGCCTGTAAACATAATTATTATCTTGTGCACAAAGATTCTTTGCTTGTGCATTTTTTATTATTATTATTATCAATTGTATGGAGGAGTTCCCATTTCCGGCTTCTGCAACATAGTCGTAACACCTAGAACTTAACTTTATTATAAATTAAACTTAGACTCAAAGAACGAAGACGGTTATTGAACCAAAAAACCGTCCATGATGCATTGGCATGAAGTGTTTGGGCACTTTTAAAAACAGCCACAATGCGTTGTGTGTGTGAGTTGTGACAACGCGTTGTGTCCAAATATCATTACAAACAACGAGCCACGACGTGAATTTCACTTTGTGGCTTTTTTAAGTTAGGCCGATGTTACACCATCAGTTTTCTTTGATCAATGTTTTATTTTAAAATTTGATGTCAAGTTATTTTATGTAAATATTTTTTGTATGAAAAGGGATCCATTATGAATAATGTGTACATTTACATGTTTTAATAATGGATCATTTTCCATAGACAATATTTGGTTTGGCGAAGGATCCTTTAAAAGTATGTACCTAATAGGTAGTGAAATTTCGCCCTTAGTTACAACCACAACGCGTTGCGGCTGTTTTTACAAGAAACACAATACGAATATCGCGTCGTGGCGTAGCTGATCTAAAGTGACTACCTACAATCCATCGTGGAATTGTGAATGGTTTTTTCGCTGAATGAGTGTTTTCGTTCTTTGAGCCTAACAAATATTAAGTAATAAAAACGTAGATTTTAGAAATAAAATCTCTCAAATATCTTGATCATTAAAAATAATCCAACGTAAACGCTAATAGATACTTCTCTTGAGAGGTAAGTGCGCACTTGCTATAAAATATTAGTATAAAAATATAGGGGAGAACCAGAGCCAACTTTACGAAATAATTTTCTGCGTCATTTTTGTTGGTGACTCTTTGTCTAAAAATATCTTCGAATAAAACCGCTACTGTCATCTATTGGCAAGTAGCAGAACTACAAACCAATTTATTTTGAAGGCCATTTCTATCTTGTCTACGACCACTTGGCAAAGTACATCGAAGTTCAATTTTGACAGTTGTTCAGTGGTCATCTTATTTTTTATGCTTTCTTGCATTTTGATACAAATTATTTAGTTATTTGCAAAGCCGTATTACGTGAACGAGATGAAAATACGAGCCCACGCATTCAGGGAACCGTGGAATGCGGACCGCTAGCATCGGTAAGTAGATTCAAGACCATGAAAATACATCGTAATGTTCTGTATTTTTAACTGATTAAAAAAAACTGTAGTCAATTGCCTGTTAACCTTTTAACTAAAAGCGAGATGTAGCGTAATTTGACGCTGTGCCCCGTATATAATTTTATTACGTTTCGGATGTAGACGAATACATTAGTCTCCAACTCTAAACTACCTATAGAATAGCACTGGCTGGTTTGAGTTTTGTTTTTTTATTCGGCGAATGCGGCCAAAACAGACAAGTTAGCTTATCAAATGTAATTGTTTCCTTATCAATACAAATTATATTTAAACCCTTGATTGGCTCTTAACTGTGTGATAAAATATTAACTTGTAACGTTATGTATAGTTTATTATCTTTTTCTATATTTTAATCAGGTGATAGAGAACTGTATTCTTTATAAGTTGTGTAACATTTAAATCCTTTTGTGTTCCTTTTTTGTTTTGTGGAGGTATTTTATTGCAACAATTTCAGGTTTGTACTTTTTTTTTAATTTTTATTTTTATTTAGTTGCTGCATGGAACCTTTTAAAAAAAATAGCTTATCATTTATTTATCAATCTAATTTAAACACCTATCTATAAACTCGTGGCCAGTTTACACTGCACAGGTGATCTCAAAATATATTTTTCCATTTTTCCCCGATTAGTTACAGCGTGATTCTTCAAATGTGTAACAACAAAATCAAGACACCTTTCAGCAGTGTTGCCAGATCTTTTGATTTTGCAGGATTCACTATTTTTCTTGAATATTCACCGATTCTATTCTTATGAATTTATGCAAATGGTGTAATTTTCTATTTTGGGTTTTTTCCACCAACCATGAGGATATATTTTGAAAAAAACTTCATCTCCTGCTTTTATTTGTGTTGTGTCTCTTGGATTTTGATTAGGTACTAGATCTGGTAACACTGTTGTGGATAGACTCGGTCATAATTTGTGAAACAGGGAAAGTTTAAAGTTTATTGGTAACACTGGCTCAGAATAAAAAACTACAAATGTATTAATGAATTAAAAACTATAAATGTGTGGGAGTTCTAAATCTAGTTTTTAAGTGTTCCGTGCCTTAAATAAAAAACCGAAGTCCTTTTAAGATCACTTTGTCCATCTGTCCGACTGTAACAGGGGTTTTTCTTGAAAAGAAATATTATTTGCACCAATTTGGCTTAACTTTGGAGAGAATGTGAGCTTGGTATGGCTCGCGCTATTCCTAAACTGTAAAGAGAATGAGAAATTTTTAAAGAATTTTTTTTTTTTTAATTTTTGTCCATTAGTCTTAATTGTATTGTACAAAATTTTATAGAAATGACCGTTCCCCCCCTTATCTCTAGGTAACTATTTAAGCTAAAATTTAGATTTTTATAGATATTTTAACCCGGATGCATATTGACACAAAGTCATAGATTACTGATTGTAATCTATATGTATATATACCCAATTACTTCTTGGGTGCAATGACACATGGTTAGAATGTCGGTGACGGTGATGCAAACCCATAACAATTTCCCATACCAAAAATCGCTCAAAGCCCAAAGAAGTTTTGACTTAAAAAAATACAAAAAAGGTGACGATTTTTTTTTCTTCCCTTTGTTATCCTTCGAGTCAAATGTAATGTTTTTTGTTTTTTTCCTAATGATATTATACTATTTGACTTATTTTTCATAAAGCCATAGAGAATCTGCGTGTCACTATCTTTTCAATATGGCCTACGCCTTTTTAATATTCATTAAAAAAAAAAACGGTTTACTTAATCGGAAAGCCAATTAAAAGCTATCTAGAAGAATATAAACCGTTAAAAGTAACAATTTCCGATCCTCCCCCTCTCTACTCACGCGCGGTTTGTATGTCAGTTCTCACGGTCATTCTAGACGCCGTACAAGATAAAAGTCGCGTTTTTAGGGTTCCTTGTAAAAAAATACAATATTTCCTTTTTAGTTTTGCCTATTTTTCCCATTGACTAGTCCAATCCAGTCTTTCAGCTCACGTTTTAGTTATTTTATTTGTGACATAATTATATAATAAAAAAAAACATTACGTATGTTTGTATGTTTTATCCAGTGAACGAAAAAAACATGGAAGTCAGAGCTGAAAATAGACCCCACGATAAAGTGTGTTGAACACAATTTTGTATGGCGACGGCTCCAATAGTGTCTCTGAGTCGGCCAATCACGGCTGACCTAGTATCGCATGACAACAGCACGAACCAATCATGAGCCTCTTACCCTTTTCAGTCTGTGGTGCCATTTTCGAATGACACTTTGCTAGAAATTCGTTTTCTATGCTCTTTTCATTCGTCGGTTTTATGATAAAAAATACCGACCCTTCGCTTTATCTTGATTAATATTAAAACAATAAAAAAATTATTACTCGATATATTTCGACCCTCGGTATGGGCACAAAATAACCACTTACAGAAGGTTTACTCCGCATAACTAGCGAAAACAGGCGCACGCACACATAGACGCGTACGTACGACGATCTCTGATGAAGTCGGTCGAATACCAATACGAAATTCTGCCGAGATCATCATATCATCGAGATCGTCTATGCATGTGTGCGTCTCTTTTCGCTCCGTCCGTCGAGTCGGCCTTCTGATAGTATATATTTTGTGCCACAGATCTGTACGTAAGGAGATTCCGCCACACAAAATGAGTTCCTCTGTCATTCTTTTAAATTGCCTTATTTTTTAATGATACCTAGATAAGTTAGTAAAACTAAAGTAACTATTTTCATTTTAAATTATGATTAACCTAATCTGAATCTAAAAAGACACCTACATTATTTAAAAAGACGATGAATATTTAAACCGAAACGAACCACTAAACTAAATGAAATATTTTGTCTAAACGAACATCGCTGCCACGCGGCAGAGTGCCCAAGGCACTGGCGGGTTTAATTTTAAAAGATTAACGCACTCAGCATCTGTTAAGTAACTAAACGGAGCGCATAGCCGCCGCTCGTGTATAAGGTCAGTTTGACCGCAAGCTGGCGACATGCGCCACGCCCCCAAGCCATATCCCCCGATATCCATGCCCGTGACATACGGACAGCAAAATGTCAAATGTACAACTTCGAATGACCATTTCGCATTGTGTAACTTGGTCAATTGGTTTAATTAAAATAATATAGACACTAGACTAGATTTATCTTGGAACAAACGCAAAAGCTTTAAGTTCGCTCGATGGAAAAAAATATGAAGTTACCTCTAAATTTTATGTTTTTCAAGTGTTAAGGTTCCTTCCTTAAGGCGATATGTAAAAGTTTTAGCGTCCCTGTTACTCCATATGCGAAAAAACCCTCAGTGCGAGAGGGACGGATTCGTGGAAAAGTAGCAAAAAGTCTGTTTTTATTAGTATAAAATGTACTAAAGTTGCTATCAAAATTTCGTTTAACCAGGTCCTAGATACCGTTAAAACCCATGTAATAAAATATAATTGCAGTCCATATGTCATTCTAAATTGTCAAACCAGGAGAATTCGTGTCGTTTCAATAAATATTTATATTTATTGAAATGAGGTCTTTTTCGAATTTCTCCAATTGCGTTTCTGTGTAACACAGATCCCTAGATAAAGATTCCAAAAATAATGTACTATTTTATCAAAATAATAGATTCTTTACTGAGGTAAGCAAGTTCTAAAAGTGTCGGTTTTTTTCCGTAGCGCCTTAAAGGGCCTTCCTTAAATCATACAGCTTGTAAACTCGGGTTCTTGTGGGCGCGTGTTTCTTGGTGGTCGTAACAGCCACGGCTGAGAGCGCGCTATTTTAAACTGAAGAGAAAATGCCTTATATGTAGCCTTAATAGGGCTCTGTTTTGCCCCTACGGAACCCTCAAAAACGAACCGTATTTTCAAGTAGATCAAATCCACAGTTACGGAACTGGCGAACGACAATTTAATAAATGTAGGTATCCGATTATTTTTCTGTGCAAAAACCTAATGCAAATTTCGTGTCTTAACTAAACCAGTCTTGCAAATACTAACATTTTGGATCGCCGGGCTTAGATCAAAAATAATAGTAAACCAGCGATCTTATATCAATAATGAATAATTCAAATACGTTAAATCAATTAGGAGGTTGGTATTTCGATGAACGAGTTCTCTTTAATAAAATGCAATGTCTGTCTGTCCGCGTTTACGCATAAACATATAACATATGAAGGGTAAGCGGGAAGAGGGATCATAGACAACGGTAGGTAGTTTTGAAATAAGTAGAAAAAACTTGCTTAAACGTATTATTTAAAAACTTTTATTGAGCAATTATTGTAATCATAGTTAATTATTGTAATCACCGTTTTTTTTTAAATTCAAAAACAAGCTTTACTTTCAATAGACAATATTTTAGTTTTTTTTTTTACTTTTGCTCTAATTATGACCCTTCTTGAGTCCGGTATATTATTAAAAGCGAATATTCTGTGGTTTGTGTTATTTTTTTCTAGTTTTTTTTTTTGCTCAATCGTTGTTCTCTAGATATTTTAAGAAATGTCGCTATTAACTCAATTTGTGAAAAAACTGACAATGACCTTTCTTCCCGCTTACCCTTCATATCGTCACGGCATGAATCCCCGAGGGGGTGTCAGAGTTGTTCCCACGGGTGAACTGTGGTACCAAGGGCGGATCCAGCCCCCCTATTCTGTATCTTAGGTTTCCAACTGGACAGGGTGCCTATCGTCAAAAACATAGATAAAAACTGAACTATCAAAATTGCCTTTAGAGGGTATTGAATTATTTACGAACTGCACTTAGAAAAAAATCTGGTTCCGTTAACCTCAATATAGGTAGTTCATTTAAACAGAAAACATTGTACTATATGTGACGTCTATATTTGTTGTTCAGTTTACTTGAACAATCTAATGTAGACAATAATTCAAGTAAATATAACATAATTCTGTTTTTGTTTACAAGGTTTTTTTTACAAAACGATCTAGTAGTATTGTAAAAATATTTTTTCTCCGTGTGTGACGTCACTTCAAATGCGAACATATCCTTAGATAATCGCAATTCGATAGTATATCTATGTTTTTGATGATAGGCACCCAGTCCATTTGGCAACTAGAGATACATAATAGGCCCGCTGGATTTGGTTTTAGGGGGGGTATTCAAGGTTTACCTCAAAGTAAAAAAAAAAAAAAAGTTTATAGGTTCTGAGACGCTTTTGGGAAACGTATTATACCTAAGCTGTGTAAAAGTAGAAAAGTAGTACCAGGTGGTAGAGCTGATGCCTGGCTCGACTGTGGAGGTACCACCATCTTACTTGGAGACCCCCTCGAAGTAATTCGGGGGTGAGTAAGAGGACAGCTCACAGGCAAAAAACCAGGAGGCCCACCATGCCTGGGACCGATGGATGGCGGTTTATCCATCCCTAATAGCCGGGCCTAAAATGGAACAGACTGGTGAAGGGCAGCGGCGTCACTGGTGCGAGGGTTCCGGCACCACGCTCACCAACCCGCCTGCCCAGCGTGTGTGAGTATGGGCAATTCTTCCAGGATGACCGCCGGGAGTGGCAAAGTCCTGAGAAGGCTTATGTCTAACAGTGGACGAACTAGGCTGATGGATGGATATTATTATATATAAAAAAATATTGTAAAACTTAATTTTATGTATAATTTCGGTTTATTCAAGACCTCAAGTATAAGCACGTAAATGTATTTTTTTTAATTCCTGTTACACGAACAGTTTCCAGCATGGTGCTAGGTTTTAAGGCGCTATGACTAATCAAATAGGACTGCTTTTTTTTCTGTGTATTTCATAAATACATGAAAAAAATGAATACATTTGTGGTATATGCATTTTGACTGTATAATCTAGGGTTTTGATTTTGAAAAACATGTTTGGATAAATTTTTTTCAATAAAAATAATTATTGAAAAAGAGGTCATCAAACGTTTGACGAAAAGGAATCATGTACAGAACTCCAACATATTTAATTAGACGGATTTATATAACATCTGGATTTATTTGGGAAATTTTGCCAGCTATTTTAGTTTTTTTATTAAAAAAGAAATCCTTTTTGCGCGGTTTTTCGCTTACAGTGAAAATGGTAAAAATAAAATTTATATAGCTTCTTAAGGGTCGATTCTCCAAATTTGTAACAAAATATTAAGAAATAATTATAACGGCCAAAATACAACTTTTAGCTAAGAACAATGTATAAGTACCAATCTTCAAGTAAATTTATCAAACATTACATCTACACAGTTTTAAAATTATAATAATATTGCGCTGAACATCAATATAGAATACGAAAATAACTTTTCAATGCAAGTGCTCGTAAAGGCCCACTTTTTATGCATCAAAACCGAACAGAAAGTCGATTATTTTGCCCTAAGGCTTTATTATTATAATTTTTTTTTTATTTATTTAGAATGGTTGGCTAACCTGCAACCTTTCCTGTTTACCATAAATGTAATACTTTTTTTCCATTGTTTAACGGCTCTGGATACAGTCCTTTTAAGCCAATCATAATTTAAAGTTCACAAGCTTTAATATAATCTAAAATCACGCTTATAGAAAATCTAATTATTTTGATGCTACCATAACATCATATCATTAAAAATACGTTTATGCGTATAGTGAACTTTTAGTATTAGTAAAAGGTTTATTTTTGCCGTTATAGTAAATTATTTACAATATTAATAATAATTTATTAATATTATTTAATAGTTACAAATCCGAAGAATTGCCTCTTAAATGCGGGCAAAGACGCGGGCGAAAAGCTGATCAAAACTCAAGTTCAGATTTGATTTCTGTCTATTTAAATATATATAAATTATACTTTTCCAAATCTCAAATATTTACATATGCCAGTTTATCACGCAATTAAAAACGAATAAAAGCAATCTGATTTTATTCAATAATCTCTTCATAAAAATAACATTTTTCAACTGTAAAATAATATTGAAATGTTTTTATTGTGTTCTTATTAGTTATTTGTTATGCAAGGCTGCAAAGCATAGACAATACAGCCCAGAAAGACGTCTATTGTTCAACATCTTACGTACAAATAATTCTGTCAACAATCGAAACGGGATACTGCAATCCTATTGGCTCTTACAATCTTACGTATAGCGCCACAAACTTATCTTTCCTGAAGACGAAGACTCTAATGTAATGAATAAAGAAGCTATTTTGGTTTGGCCTACCGAAACATATAATTTTGGAGTTTTTGTATCTGCTGGTTCAGTCAGATGTGTTGACAGAAATCGGTCGCCTGTTATGAGGAGTCTGTAGGCTGTTTTCGTCTACTATGCTGCAAAGTTGTTATTTTGCGCGAGTACTTGTATTGAAACCTGAGGGTCTAGCATAGCAGACCATATCGAGTTTTAACCGCTCGATACAACATGTCTATCCCTCTCGTGGTAGATCAACAGAGTAAGAGAAAGCACTGTATTACACGCTATCGAGCTCGATATGGTTTGCTATGCTAGACTAGCTGAGCAAGCGAAGGATTCTAGGATTCTAGCTCGATTCGCTTGTGGTTCAAAAATAGAATCCTGAGCGTAGCGAGGGTTTCAAAGGTACGAGACGCAAAATAACTTTACTGCCGAGCGACACCCGAATGTCAAGAGTCTGAAAGCCTTCAGACGTTTCTGATTTAGCATTGCTTTCTCTAAAGAGGGCTTCAGTCTATCTACTTTCCGCGTTCATGATTGGCGGATGCAATAAAATTTCGCCGGAACATCGGGAACTATGACTTTTATACAAAACTGAAGAAACGACCTTCACGTGCTATTGACTGTTGACAGTGAGGCCCAAAAAATTCAAGTTGGCGTCCCCAAAATTAATATTCCCAGAGCTACTTCGTTATCAATAAATTAGATGAAATCTAATACCTAGATAGTTTTAATACCTAGATTTTGACCAGATCCATTAACATTACCCGCTTAGACAGACACATAAACAAAGTTGCAGGCAGAACCAGATGGTCTGAACTGGTTCTATCAAGGCTTTTAACATACATAGTTAGTTAAGTAGAGTTTGGGCCCGTATGACTTCGAAATTGGACCTACAGTAAAACTTTTGCTGTGTTACTACAAAAGGGTGTTTAAGCGATGTTTAACTTTTGACAGTGTTTAAATCTGTTGCTGTCACTTTTTTACAATATGAAGAAAGAGGTGACAACAACAGATTTAAACACTGTCTAAAGTTAACCACCGTTTTGTAGTAACACCGTTGGTGTTTTAGACCAAGATGATTTTTGTTATCACCTTAAGGTGAGCTATCCCGCTCAGCTGCCATATACATGCTTTATGTGTTTGTGATATCCTTTGATTTCAATGAAACTTTGCACAGATATTTATATATGTTTCCCTCACATCGCACTCCGACCCATCTCCCATCAAAAGGTGCAAGATGGCGAGGTATTCAAAAAGCGCCGAATTTGTGAAATGGTATCAGGTAAAAACAGTTTTCCATGAAACGGTAACTGTTTATTTATAGAAAAGTTAGTCTTCTTTACATGAACGACGTATTTATTTCTCTCTTTTTTATTTCAAGTATTGATGAAAATTACACAACTTGCTAAACTTTGCGTAAAAACGAGGCAATATTCACGATATCCTGACAGCTATTATGATAGCGTTTTACCAAATTTTGCTTTTGGAGCTATATAGAGACGTAGTTAGATATCGCTAGATAATACTTATGAAAAAAAATATGGAGAAAATAAGCTGATGACTTCACATTCAGTTTTAACCTTTTGTATGAATCTTAAGAAAAATCCAGATGTAAAGGGGTCTGTTAGGAGCTCGTTCCTCTTGAGTACATGGGGCCAAAAGGCGTTAGAACCATGTACAGCAAAGAGTAGCGTAAGCTAACCTCGTGTCCGCTGGACCGACGATCTGAAGGACGTAGCGGGTGGCGGCTAATAGAGAAGTACGGAGGACCGCAAAGAGTGGCAAAATCTTGGAAAGGCTGAGGAAACAAAGTGGAGAAACACAGGCTGATGGATGGACGGATGACTCTTGATTACTCGTGTATCAAATAAAGATTAATTTTGAGGTTTTTTCACGGACTTAAATAGAAGTGATTTTCATGAATGATAATTTCACGCCTTTCTCACAAACTAAAATAAAATTTATCTAATCAGTCATTATATCTACCCACTGTTGCAAGTAGGCCTCTTTTTTTCTCGAAAACCTTTTCGTTCTCTGGCATGGCCTTCACTGCTTTTCAGCTGTTTTGGCAATGGCAATGTCCTCCACCCATCGGGCTTGTGGTCTGCCTATAGACCACACTTCTTGGCCACTCTTTAAAATGGCTTGTTGAAGAAATGAACAATGAAAGCAGCAGTATCTCAGTTGGTAGGACGCCTGACTCAACCTTAAGACCCGGGTTCGATTCGAATCCTGCCGGTTGAATTTATGTTCATATTTGTATACTTACTACTTGCTGATGGTGAAGGAAAACACCGTGTGGTAACTTGCCCTAACACCGTGTGGTAACATGCCCTAACACCGTGTGGTAACACGCCTTCACACCGTTTGGTACCATGCCTTCACACCGTTTGGTACATGCCCTAACACCGTGTGGTAACATGCCCTAACACCGTGTGGTAACATGCCTTCACACCGTGTGGTACATGCCCTAACACCGTGTGGTAACATGCCCTAACACCGTGTGGTAACATGCCTTCACACCGTTTGGTACATGCCCTATCACCGTGTGGTAACATGCCCTAACACCGTGTGGTAACATGCATTAACACCGTGTGGTAACATACCCTAACACCGTGTGGTAACATGCCCTAACAGCGAGTATTTAAAAAATTCGTTAGTTAAAAGAGGGTGTTAAGTGTTAACTGTGTACAGTCACAGACACAGACAGAGCACACTCGGTACCTCTGACACCCGCTCGGAGATATTTATTTATTTATTTATTTATTAGCCTTAAGGGTATTTTCTCCAGATTTGTAACAAAATATTAAGAAATAATTATAACGGCACAAATACAACTATTAGCTAAGGAAACTTTTTGTTAAGAGTTTGCTATTTGCATAAACATATTTTTAATGATATTATAATAGCTATAAAATAATTGGCTTGTGCATAGTCGTGATACTAGCCGTAAATTCTTAAAATAATCGAATATCACGCTTATGGAAATTCTTATTATTTTGAAGCTACCATAATATAATTAAAAATATGTTTATGCATATAGCAAACTTTTAACAATAAGTTGTCTTAGCTAAAAGTTGTATGTTGGCCGTTATAATTATTTCTTAATATTTTGTTACAAATCCGGAGCAAACAAAAAAAAGATATTATTGTACATTTACACAGATAAACGTTTTACACACAATCCCACTGCTAAACAAAGGCCTCCCCTACCCTGTTCCATTCTTGCCTGCCGAACGTTAATCGGGGATATTAGAAGGGACAGTAACCAAAATGATTTTTATTTTACTAAAATAATTCTCACGGGACCAACCTCGACGGTGGTACCGGTACAGTAGTTTTAAGACAGTTAATTTACAGTCCCCAAAATGTAGATACAGATATTATATCAAGATATTCTAGTATTGCCATTAAAGTTTTTATTTTTAGCCTTTTCGGCGGTTTCGAAAACTTCAAGTTTATACGGTATGCGGTGGCCGAGCGTGATAGACAATTTTAGTGATTGCAGAAACTAAACGCATTGGAAAAGTTGTTTGAAAAGTACCCACGGTTGTGATAGTGATATGATCGGTGATGTACAATTATCATGAGTATGTATACTTCACCACATCACCACACCTGTAATTTTCACATTGTCCCCTAAGTCATTATTGAGTCCTCAAACCTGTAATTTTCACGTTGTCCCCTGAGTCATTATTGAGCCCTCAAACCTGTAATTTTCACATTGTCCCCTGAGTCATTATTGAGTCCTCAAACCTGTAATTTTCACATTGTCCCCTGAGTCATTATTGAGTCCTCAAACCTGTAATTTTCACGTTGTCCCCTGAGTCATTATTGAGTCCTCAAACCTGTAATTTTCACATTGTCCCCTGAGTCATTATTGAGTCCTCAAACCTGTAATTTTCACGTTGTCCCCTGAGTCATTATTGAGTCCTCAAACCTGTAATTTTCACGTTGTCCCCTGAGTCATTATTGGGTCCTCAAACCTGTAATTTTCACGTTGTCCCCTGAGTCATTATTGAGTCCTCAAACCTGTAATTTTCACGTTGTCCCCTGAGTCATTATTGGGTCCTCAAACCTGTAATTTTCACGTTGTCCCCTGAGTCATTATTGGGTCCTCAAACCTGTAATTTTCACGTTGTCCCCTGAGTCATTATTGAGTCCTCAAACCTGTAATTTTCACATTGTCCCCTGAGTCATTATTGAGTCCTCAAACCTGTAATTTTCACGTTGTCCCCTGAGTCATTATTGAGTCCTCAAACCTGTAATTTTCACATTGTCCCCTGAGTCATTATTGAGTCCTCAAACCTGTAATTTTCACGTTGTCCCCTGAGTCATTATTGAGTCCTCAAACCTGTAATTTTCACATTGTCCCCTGAGTCATTATTGAGTCCTCAAACCTGTAATTTTCACGTTGTCCCCTGAGTCATTATTGGGTCCTCAAACCTGTAATTTTCACGTTGTCCCCTGAGTCATTATTGAGTCCTCAAACCTGTAATTTTCACATTGTCCCCTGAGTCATTATTGAGTCCTCAAACCTGTAATTTTCACGTTGTCCCCTGAGTCATTATTGGGTCCTCAAACCTGTAATTTTCACGTTGTCCCCTGAGTCATTATTGAGTCCTCAAACCTGTAATTTTCACATTGTCCCCTGAGTCATTATTGAGTCCTCAAACCTGTAATTTTCACGTTGTCCCCTGAGTCATTATTGAGTCCTCAAACCTGTAATTTTCACATTGTCCCCTGAGTCATTATTGAGTCCTCAAACCTGTAATTTTCACGTTGTCCCCTGAGTCATTATTGAGTCCTCAAACCTGTAATTTTCACGTTGTCCCCTGAGTCATTATTGGGTCCTCAAACCTGTAATTTTCACGTTGTCCCCTGAGTCATTATTGAGTCCTCAAACCTGTAATTTTCACATTGTCCCCTGAGTCATTATTGAGTCCTCAAACCTGTAATTTTCACGTTGTCCCCTGAGTCATTATTGAGTCCTCAAACCTGTAATTTTCACATTGTCCCCTGAGTCATTATTGAGTCCTCAAACCTGTAATTTTCACGTTGTCCCCTGAGTCATTATTGAGTCCTCAAACCTGTAATTTTCACATTGTCCCCTGAGTCATTATTGAGTCCTCAAACCTGTAATTTTCACGTTGTCCCCTGAGTCATTATTGAGTCCTCAAACCTGTAATTTTCACATTGTCCCCTGAGTCATTATTGAGTCCTCAAACCTGTAATTTTCACGTTGTCCCCTGAGTCATTATTGGGTCCTCAAACCTGTAATTTTCACGTTGTCCCCTGAGTCATTATTGAGTCCTCAAACCTGTAATTTTCACATTGTCCCCTGAGTCATTATTGAGTCCTCAAACCTGTAATTTTCACGTTGTCCCCTGAGTCATTATTGAGTCCTCAAACCTGTAATTTTCACATTGTCCCCTGAGTCATTATTGAGTCCTCAAACCTGTAATTTTCACGTTGTCCCCTGAGTCATTATTGAGTCCTCAAACCTGTAATTTTCACGTTGTCCCCTGAGTCATTATTGGGTCCTCAAACCTGTAATTTTCACGTTGTCCCCTGAGTCATTATTGAGTCCTCAAACCTGTAATTTTCACATTGTCCCCTGAGTCATTATTGAGTCCTCAAACCTGTAATTTTCACGTTGTCCCCTGAGTCATTATTGAGTCCTCAAACCTGTAATTTTCACATTGTCCCCTGAGTCATTATTGAGTCCTCAAACCTGTAATTTTCACGTTGTCCCCTGAGTCATTATTGAGTCCTCAAACCTGTAATTTTAACATTGTCCCCTGAGTCATTATTGAGTCCCCAAACCTGTAATTTTAACATTGTCCCCTGAGTCATTATTGAGTCCTCACACCTGTAATTTTCACATTGTTCCCTGAGTCATTATTGAGTCCTCACACCTGTAATTTTCGCATTGTCCCCTGAGTCATTATTGAGTCCTCACACCTGTAATTTTCGCATTGTCCCCTGAGTCATTATTGAGTCCTCACACCTGTAATTTTAACATTGTCCCCTGAGTCATTATTGAGTCTTCAAACCTGTAATTTTAACATTGTCCCCTGAGTCATTATTGTGTCCTCACACCTGTAATTTTCACATTGTTCCCTGAGTCATTATTGAGTCCTCACACCTGTAATTTTCACATTGTCCCCTGAGTCATTATTGAGTCCTCACACCTGTAATTTTAACATTGTCCCCTGAGTCATTATTGAGTCCCCAAACCTGTAATTTTAACATTGTCCCCTGAGTCATTATTGAGTCCTCAAACCTGTAATTTTCACGTTGTCCCCTGAGTCATTATTGAGTCCCCAAACCTGTAATTTTAACATTGTCCCCTGAGTCATTATTGAGTCCTCACACCTGTAATTTTCACATTGTTCCCTGAGTCATTATTGAGTCCTCACACCTGTAATTTTCGCATTGTCCCCTGTGTCATTATTGAGTCCTCACACCTGTAATTTTAACATTGTCCCCTGAGTCATTATTGAGTCCTCAAACCTGTAATTTTAACATTGTCCCTTGAGTCATTATTGAGTCCTCAAACCTGTAATTTTAACATTGTCCCCTGAGTCATTATTGTGTCCTCACACCTGTAATTTTCACATTGTTCCCTGAGTCATTATTGAGTCCTCACACCTGTAATTTTCACATTGTCCCCTGAGTCATTATTGAGTCCTCACACCTGTAATTTTCACATCGTTCCCTGAGTCATTATTGAGTCCTCACACCTGTAATTTTAACATTATCCCCTGAGTCATTATTGAGTCCTCACACCTGTAATTTTCACATTGTTCCCTGAGTCATTATTGAGTCCTCACACCTGTAATTTTCACATTGTTCCCTGAGTCATTATTGAGTCCTCACACCTGTAATTTTCACATTGTTCCCTGAGTCATTATTGAGTCCTCACACCTGTAATTTTCACATTGTCCCCTGAGTCATTATTGAGTCCTCACACCTGTAATTTTCACATTGTCCCCTGAGTCATTATGAGTCCTCTTTCTCGTAATATTTGTTTTTATGAGTTGATATGTATATATAACTACTTAATTTTATGTAGATATTAAAGCCGATTCTAAAGGCTTTATTTGTGGTGCTGACAAAACTTGAAATTTCCAAAGTAATTTAGCTTCTAATTGCAATGAAGAAAATTTTGTTTTGACAGCAGGTAAACTAAAATGAAAGCCTTCAGAATCGGCTTTAGTATTAAAATTAATATTTATGAAATTGATTTATTTATTTGGCACTACCCTTGTTGCGGTTCGATTCCTGCCGCCAGGGCTAATGAGTTTGCCTATTCCATTGACGCTCGGCGTGCCACTGGCACCCCCTCGAAGTAACTTCGTGACAATAATCTAGCCGATTTTGAAAACAAGAAGATTGTTCAAAATTTTTACAATGTAATTTAACTTTTATTACGTACGCTTAAGTACTGTTTTGCAATGCATTGAATGCATAGGTTTTGGTTATGGCAGCACTAAACCTAAAAGTAAATCTTTCTCTAAACATATCAAATGTGATGTTTGTCTGCCTGTGTGTTTGTTTGTTCGCTCATACTTAACAGATTTTAATGCAGTTTCCATATTTTTATTTTTATTGACGGAATCGATGTCGGTCTGCTGTATGTCTGTCTGTCTGCGGCATAACCAAGCTAAAGCCATTCAAGTAAAGAGTTAATCCAAGAGCTCGGAAATTATTCACCTTTAAAAAAGTATTTCCATCGAATATTAATACGCAAAATGCCAGAAAACGTAAAATGTCAGAAACGCAAAATGTCAGAAACGCAAAATTACAGAAAATTAAACAGTTGTGGGTATCATGGGCGTAGCCAGCCATGGGCTCAGGGTGGGGCACACCTACCTACACCACGAAATGTACCATCCAAAAATGTTTCTCTAACTTTTAGAATTGCGTTTGTGTACGCATGACCGACCGCTGCACGCGTGCTGTCAATCGCGCGCGCGCTTTTTAGGGTTCTGTAGTCAACAACAAGGAACCCTTATAGTTTCGCCATGTCCGTCTGTCTGTCTGTCTGTCCGCGGCTTAGCTTAGAGACTATTAGGACTAGAAAGCTGTAATTTGACATGGGTATACATATTTATCACGCCGATAAAATGGTAAAGTAAAATTTTGAAAAATATTTTTTTTACGGTGCCTCCCCTACACGTAAAGTGGGGATGATTTTTCTGATTGCATTTTTTTGTGACAACTGTCGAATGTGAACTTTCTGACAGATATTAAGTATTGTAGTTAGTACCTAGATAGGGTGGGGCAAGAGCCTCACCCTGCCCCACCGCACCGTCGCTACGCCCAGTTGTTTTTGAACAGATATTCTTTTCGTTGAAGGTATCCGTACAATGTGTATGGCGTATACTTCACAGACTTATTATAACAAAAATATTATAATTTTTTTATGCACTATCTACTTATTACTACTTATTACGAAAGTACTTGCCCAGAAAGTACGAAAATGACAGCAGAAGAGACATCAGTCGGTCAAATATTTTGTAGGGAAAAAAATATTGAATTTAAGTATAATCCCTTCATATTTATATTAAATATTTTATGAAAAAAAAATCACGTTGATCTCTTAACCGCGCTCTTGAAACGAACATTTGAAAATCAAAAAAGAGGGTGGAAGACTTTTTTTTACAAAAGTATACATCTTAATACATTGTTTATAAGTAAAATCCTTAGATAAAAGATCAATAAATCAAATATATTTTTTTCAATACAAGGAGTGTCCGAACTTCTTCAAATTAATCCTCCAAAGTCTGGCGTTGTTCATGCTCTAGGCTCATGTACAGTGTTAAGGGGCTATACCGTGAAAATTGTCACTTTTTGAAGTTATTTATCTGCTCTTTTAATGAAGTTCCAAGTAAAATAAATTAGTATAACAATTTTGGAACCTTTTACTAGATTTTGGTCTATCAGAAACGCGATAGGAGAAAATTCATTCGATAGAAATAATTATTGAAATCGGGTCTAAATTTACACTTTTTTTGATATTCTGACTAATTAGGATAGCATACAGACTTGAAAAATATTTACTTAGATGGGTTTTAACTACACCTAAATTACTGGTTATGGAATTTTTTGTAACTATTTTAGTTAATTTTGCATTAATTTAAAACCGACTTTTTGACAATTTTCCCCGATTCCGTCCCTTTCGCACTGCGGGTCTTTCTGCCTGGAGTAACGGGGACCTTTACTAGCACGGTATGTCACCTTAAACATAATGCAACTTTGTTTCCAGAGTGATGTCCACTCGGAGCGGAGCAGCGGCCATCAGAGCCCGCCGCGGGCACAAGGAGCGCAGCAAGAACTTCACCGAACTGGAGAAGCGGACCGTTCTCGAGCTGATCGCGCGGCACCGGGACGTACTCCGGCAGGGCAGGTCCAATAATGCGACCAATAGGAGCAAACAGGTGATTATTAGCTTTACTTCCGTGGAAGAATCATCCAAATTGTAGCAGTAGTTTTAGATATATAAACGATTGTGTCAAAAATCGATGTGAAAGCTTGTCTTTGAAAATAACTCAAAAACTAAATATCATATTTTGCAAATTATTACTTTGTTACGTCCTCTGAATAATTCCAAGCCAATAGAAACAAGGTTTATCTAAATCGGTTCAGTAATTTCTGAGATATTCACATTTAATTAGTCAAAGTTCCCCAAACTGGAGTAGCGGATCGTTCTTGACCTGATTGCTAGATACCGGGACGTGATTCGGCAGGGCAGTTCCAATAATGCGACCAATAGGAGCAAATAGGTGATTATTAGCTTTACTTCCGTGGAAGAATCATCCAAATTGGAGCAGTAGTTTTAGATATATAAACAATTGTGTCAAAAATCGATGTGAAAGCTTGTCTTTGAAAATAACTCAAAAACTAAATATCATATTTTGCAAATTATTACTTTGTTACGTCCTCTGAATAATTCCAAGCCAATAGAAACAAGGTTTATCTAAATCGGTTCAGTAATTTCTGAGATATTCACATTTAATTAGTCAAAGTTCCCCAAACTGGAGTAGCGGATCGTTCTTGACCTGATTGCTAGATACCGGGACGTGATTCGGCAGGGCAGTTCCAATAATGCGACCAATAGGAGCAAATAGGTGATTATTAGCTTTACTTCCGTGGAAGAATCATCCAAATTGGAGCAGTAGTTTTAGATATATAAACAATTGTGTCAAAAATCGATGTGAAAGCTTGTCTTTGAAAATAACTCAAAAACTAAATATCATATTTTGCAAATTATTACTTTGTTACGTCCTCTGAATAATTCCAAGCCAATAGAAACAAGGTTTATCTAAATCGGTTCAGTAATTTCTGAGATATTCACGTTTAATTAGTCAAAGTTCCCCAAACTGGAGTAGCGGATCGTTCTTGACCTGATTGCTAGATACCGGGACGTGATTCGGCAGGGCAGTTCCAATAATGCGACCAATAGGAGCAAATAGGTGATTATTAGCTTTACTGTCGTGGAAAAATCATCCAAAGCGGTCTAGTGGTTTCGAAAATATAAGCATAGTTGTGAAAGTTAGGTTTAAAAGTTTTATTTAAAGATAATTCAAAAAGTAATGATCAGATTTTGGTAATTATTACTTTGTTACGTTCTCTGGATAATTCCTTGCCAATGCGTATAAGTCTTATCTAAATCGGTTTAGTAATTCCTAAAATATTGACTTATTTATAAATTTACGCTTTGAATTATGTTGTTTTCAAAGCTGCATGCCCTTTCTCCTTTTCTTAAACGGGGCTATATTATGCCCACATACTTTTTGGGCCCAAAGCAACCCCGCACTCCCTTTCTCGTCAAACTGTATATGCCGAGTGTAAATATACCTACTGCTCATACTAATCAACTTTCCCTGTGGAAAAGAAAAATTATTTTCAATGTAAATGTATGTACACATATACTGGAGAAGCGGACCGTTCTCGAGCTGATCGCGCGGCACCGGGACGTACTCCGGCAGGGCAGGTCCAATAATGCGACCAATAGGAGCAAACAGGTGATTATTAGCTTTACTTCCGTGGAAGAATCATCCAAATTGTAGCAGTAGTTTTAGATATATAAACGATTGTGTCAAAAATCGATGTGAAAGCTTGTCTTTGAAAATAACTCAAAAACTAAATATCATATTTTGCAAATTATTACTTTGTTACGTCCTCTGAATAATTCCAAGCCAATAGAAACAAGGTTTATCTAAATCGGTTCAGTAATTTCTGAGATATTCACATTTAATTAGTCAAAGTTCCCCAAACTGGAGTAGCGGATCGTTCTTGACCTGATTGCTAGATACCGGGACGTGATTCGGCAGGGCAGTTCCAATAATGCGACCAATAGGAGCAAATAGGTGATTATTAGCTTTACTTCCGTGGAAGAATCATCCAAATTGGAGCAGTAGTTTTAGATATATAAACAATTGTGTCAAAAATCGATGTGAAAGCTTGTCTTTGAAAATAACTCAAAAACTAAATATCATATTTTGCAAATTATTACTTTGTTACGTCCTCTGAATAATTCCAAGCCAATAGAAACAAGGTTTATCTAAATCGGTTCAGTAATTTCTGAGATATTCACATTTAATTAGTCAAAGTTCCCCAAACTGGAGTAGCGGATCGTTCTTGACCTGATTGCTAGATACCGGGACGTGATTCGGCAGGGCAGTTCCAATAATGCGACCAATAGGAGCAAATAGGTGATTATTAGCTTTACTTCCGTGGAAGAATCATCCAAATTGGAGCAGTAGTTTTAGATATATAAACAATTGTGTCAAAAATCGATGTGAAAGCTTGTCTTTGAAAATAACTCAAAAACTAAATATCATATTTTGCAAATTATTACTTTGTTACGTCCTCTGAATAATTCCAAGCCAATAGAAACAAGGTTTATCTAAATCGGTTCAGTAATTTCTGAGATATTCACGTTTAATTAGTCAAAGTTCCCCAAACTGGAGTAGCGGATCGTTCTTGACCTGATTGCTAGATACCGGGACGTGATTCGGCAGGGCAGTTCCAATAATGCGACCAATAGGAGCAAATAGGTGATTATTAGCTTTACTGTCGTGGAAAAATCATCCAAAGCGGTCTAGTGGTTTCGAAAATATAAGCATAGTTGTGAAAGTTAGGTTTAAAAGTTTTATTTAAAGATAATTCAAAAAGTAATGATCAGATTTTGGTAATTATTACTTTGTTACGTTCTCTGGATAATTCCTTGCCAATGCGTATAAGTCTTATCTAAATCGGTTTAGTAATTCCTAAAATATTGACTTATTTATAAATTGACGCTTTGAATTATGTTGTTTTCAAAGCTGCATGCCCTTTCTCCTTTTCTTAAACGGGGCTATATTATGCCCACATACTTTTTGGGCCCAAAGCAACCCCGCACTCCCTTTCTCGTCAAACTGTATATGCCGAGTGTAAATATACCTACTGCTCATACTAATCAACTTTCCCTGTGGAAAAGAAAAATTATTTTCAATGTAAATGTATGTACACATATATTTTGACTTTGTTGCATTTATTGCATTATATTCACCTATATCATAACAAAATAAATATTAGTCGTTACATATGAAATTGCCGTTTTCTATAGAGAATTTGAAGGAAACTCAATTTTCAGTACTAACATTATTGCATTTTTTTTTGGAATAACTAATTCAAATGATGTAGTTTCTTATGTGTATGAATGATACAACATTAAGCTAACAGCAACATTAATTAAATTTTTGAAAAGTGTCAGCTGTAAATAATTATAATGAATCTTGTCATGGAAATGGATGGCATTTAGGAGGAACTAGTTGTGAAGATTTAATTTTTATATTCAAACTGAAAATAAAAACAAAATTTAATACATAGATGTAAAACCTTGAAATCAACTTTCAAACAAAAAACAAATAATTGAATTACAGGAATTATGAACATGAATATGCACGAAATTTCATAGGTAAAGACCTATTATTATAGCTAAGTCTCGGTTTGATTTTTGAAAAAAAAGACCGTCCTCCTAGGGGTGTCGCACACGCTGGGGCACCCCGCGGAGGCTGATGAAGGTCACTTTTAAACTCGACCGAAACGTCGTTTTTCTCGCAAAAATCAAAGTGAGTCTTTTTTTATTTTATTTTATATATTTATTTTTTTGTATTTGTAATAAATAATATCTTTTCCGTTATATTTTTACTTTAAGCAAGTCTATTAAATTTAAGTGAGCCTATTTTTTTAATTCCCAAATCTTTAGAATTACGGAACCCTAGGTACGCGAGTCTGACTCGCACTTTTTTTTTACATTTTATCGAACGTGTAATGCGTGTAGATTATGTACCTATGTCGCCAATTTGCTCAGCATAGACGTCCTTCTAGGGCGGCCTGGTCGAGCTGTACCTTCCACTTTGCACCATAAATTTCTTTCGTTACTCTAGTTTCATTCATCCTCTCTACATGTCCAAACCGAAGCATTCCTTTGTCTATTCTCGTCACTACATCTTCTTTCAGACGTTTGTTATTAAATATGTGAAATCTGGGTACTTAGCTTGTATATAGCTGACATATGTAGATAACTATGAAACATGATCATGTTAGTTAAACTACGTCCGTTTTGTATAACGCTGAGTTGCAAATATTTCTCTACCTATGTTTGAATCTAACCTGTTTGCACCGGGACTAGATAGATAGATATATCTACGTGGATATACTATTTATTCTTGAAAAACACAACACAAAAGAAACTAACTTCTAAACAGAAGTGACAGTGTCAACTATCACACTTTGCAAGTGTTAGTAAGTGTTACTAAAACAGCTGGGGGCTCGGTTGGTCATCATTAAACCTTGTTCCAGCCCCCCTATTCTGTATCTTTAGTTGCCAACTAAACGAGGTGCTTATCATCAAAAACATAGATAAAAACTGAAATTTCAAAATTGCCTTTAGTAGGTATTGAACTATTAACAATCTGTGTCGTCACTTCAAGTGCGAACATATCCTTAAGACATCGGAATTCGATAGTATATCTATGTTTTTGATGATAGACACCCAGTCCAGAAGGCAACTCTGGTCCCTGGCCGGGTGACGGGTCTCCGGTATGGGTTCGGGCGGTTGATTGGATTTCACCTTGTATAATATATATTTTACCTATAATTTTAATCTTGTATACAAGGGGACTTTTTGATCATCGTCCAAATTCATACTAGAGGCTCGGTAAGTGATCAGCATCATGAATCGATAACAATTTTTGTGAAATTTGTATAATGAAATTTCTACTTCCCATAGTAATTCACTCCCAGTCCTGAGTGAATCACTATGGGGAGACGAAATTTCATTTTATGAATTTTACAAAAATCGTTATTGGTTCATGATGCTGATCACTTACCAAGGCTCAAGTATGAATTTGGGCGATGTTCACAAATTCACCTTGTATATATGTCGTGACCAGATCATAGAATTGAACATTTCATGAAATAGTCGACCATTTCATGAAATGGTCGCATTTTATGAAATATTACATTGTTTGTTGACCATTTCATGATATGGATTGACCAAATCAATGAATAGAGATCGTTTGACGATATAATCAACTAAACACAAGACCATTTCATAATCTGGTCAAACATCGTATGATCATATCGTAAAATAGTTACATTTATTCACCACTAGCAGCGCTGATGGCGCAATGTTATTGTTTGTGCGATGCATCATGGCGGCGCTAAACAATTCTCTTGTTTTAAATGATGTTAATAATGTAATAACTGAGGAAGAAAGTGCAGTAAAGTGTAATTATGATACAAAACTACACAAGTTTTATGCAAGTCATGTAAAAACCGACAGCAACGTCAAAAAACCCTGGAATTCGGAACATATTTCAAAGGTTGGTATCGGTTTCTTAATACACATATTTAAATCATAATCTTAATATTATACTCGTCTCTGTTAAAATATAAGCTAGGTAGGGAATTAAGATACTTCATTAATTTATTTGACCGATTACTAAAGAATCTTTGTTTTCATTTTTAGGTTATACAACAAATAAAGGAAAGTAGGGTGACCATGCAAAAAAAGTCTATGGACTATTATTGGCTTTCAAAATATGATATTATGGAAATTGCGGGTGAGGAGTTTTTAATATTCAAGAAGAAATGCATCGAAGATACTACTATTCGCATAATTCCGATGGAAAAATATTTTGAAATACTTACAGAAGTTCATAAATCTATCGGACATGGTGGCCGATTAAAAATGTATCAGCATGTGAAAAATTGATTCTACATTCCAAAAAGGGCAATTGAGATATTTGTTGACTTGTGCTCCGTATGTGAAATGAAACGTTCAGTGTCAAAAATAACACAACCGATAATTTCGAAAGATTTCAATGTACGAGGACAAGTAGATTTAGTGGACCTACAATCTGCTCCAGACGGAGAATATAAATGGCTTATCAATTATCAAGATCATGCGACAAAATGTTTACACCTGAGACCACTAAAAACAAAGAGAGCTGCAGATGTAGCAATAGAACTTTTGAAAATATTCTTGGAGTTTGGTGCCCCTTGTATACTTCAAAGTGATAATGGAAGGGAATTCACGGCGCATGTTATAGATAGAAGAACTAGTAAAGATGTGGTCGGAGTGCAAAATCATTCATGGTAGTCCAAGGCGTCCTCAAACGCAAGGCAGTGTTGCAAGATCTAACCAAGATGTAGAAAATATGTTGCGTTGTTGGATGCTAGATAATAAATCTACTAAATGGTCTGTAGGTTGTTATTTTATTCAATACTACAAAATCTCCTCTTACCATCGAATCATTGGCAGATCTCCTTACCGAGCGTTATTTGGTTCTGAACCGAAAACGATACTGAAAGGATGCGATATTCCTGACAGTGTTATTGCATCTATCCAAACAGAGGAAGACTTGAACAAAATCACTCAGAAAGAGGTTCCTAGAGAAGATAATAGAGAAAATGTTAATGTAACGCTCCAAAAAAATGAAACAATTGTTAATAAACCGGTTGCTGACAATTCGGAGTATACCTCATTTATAAAATTTAATAATATTGAAGGGTTGGTTAATACTAAAGTGCCTGGTAATATTGAATTGCTGGGTATAGAAAATATAGAACCATCCTCATCTGATGATCTGATATGTCTTGTCTGTGGAAAAGAAACATCAGGGGCTCATTCTTGCAGTTCTTGTTCCAAACCAGTGCATAGTATTTGTGGAGTTTCTTGTGGTGAAGAAGGCTATGGATCTCAGGTTTTATGTTTCCTTTGCAAAAATGAACAAGCAATTGTTAATGAAAGAGAACAAGCTCACAGAGGTATCAAGCGTGCTGCGGAAAAAATGGTCGATAACACTGCCAAAAAGCTGCCTTTGTTAGATGTAGGTAATTCCGTATTTTTAAATGTACCAAAAATCGACCGTGGCCCTCTTGATACGAAAAATATTGCAGGCAAAGTAGTTGATTGCCGTACAAACAGATGTGCATGTTTTAAAAATAAAACGCTTTGTACTTCGAAGTGCCATCAAAGCTTGTCATGCATCAACAAATGAGGGCGCAAGAATTTCCTTTTCTATTATTTTGAATTATTTTATTTGTGATACTTTGTGCCATTTTTAAGCAGTAATACTTTTTACCAAAGATATTGAATATTAAAATATTTACTGAATAATAATTATTATTAGTGACGCTTTATTTACCAATTTTTTATACCTCTGGTTCACGCACCGTATTTAAAGTTATTAGCTGATTTGTATGGGAAGATGATTATTTTGACGCTCCATTTATTTTTTGTAATATATTGTCGATTCTGAAACCCCCCTTATAATTTCACTCGTACTTTTTATACCCTGTATTTTGTAAGAAAAGTTCATAAAACAACTAATTCATTATATTTAACCCAGATGGTTGTGATTATTATTACGTATTATTCAGTAAAATAAGTTCCTTAAAAATATCTAATTTGCCAAATCGTTATTGATTTTTCTAAAAAATTAACCTAAGTAGTTAATATTAATTTTGTAACATTCAGTAAAATAAGTTACTTGAAATACGTCCTAATTCTTTATAAGTTGTTGATTTTGTACTTTAAAGAACAATAAATAAGTTCCTAATAACAAGATTTCGAATTTTTTGTATCAACATTTGTATGGACACCCTACATTAATGATATGGTCAAACGTCGCTGACCAAATCGTTAAACGTTGAACATTTAATGATCTGGTCAGTGACAGTTGACCATTTCATGAAATGATCGTGATCTGGTCACGACATATACAACGTGTAACAGAAAGGTGTAACCATATTTGAAGAGCTTATTCAGTCAATGGTATACAACAACTTTTACTATGGAACCAACCCTGAAATCTCAAAATTTGCTACATAAATTAAATAAACCTTTAATTTAGTTCATGTACATTTATTATTTTATTACATATATTTTTATTAGATTAAATTTGACGTGTAAAAAGTGTATTATGTATACCTATTTAGCAAAATAAACTATTTGAATTTGACTTAATAAAAGAAAAAGGTTAATTTATTCTGGTCATGTATATCGCAGCAAAGAAAAGGCTCCGACTCAGCATAACCGGAGTCCGCGGCGCTTTATTCTGCCGTCACCTGCAGTGGGGCGCTCGAATTCCACCGAGAGTGGGTTATTATTATAAAACAATAATTACAAAGAATGTGCAAATTGTGCGTGTATTTGAATATAATAGTTGTTTCTTGGGCAGATCACATTTCTGTTAAAACTAGGAAGGTCGCTTTTTTTGCCGTTTTTATAGATAATGGTACGGAAGCCTTTGTGTGCAAGTCCGACTCGCACTTGGCCGGTTTTTTTTTGTTTCCGTTGCGTCAATTTCTAATTGACAGGTCATTCTGTTCCAGCTGGTCTGGTCGACGATCTGCGAGGAGGTGAACAAGCGGTGCGGGGGCGAGAGGCCGCGCACCGCCGCGCAAGTCAAGATGTGGTACGAGAACTATAAGAAGAAGTGCAAGATGCGCGCGCACGATACTCAGGTACATGACGTCGCCACATTTAAGAGTGCATACTACCTGACATTGAGCACGTCATTTTGCTTCAAACAAAACTAAGCTCTATGACGTTTTATTATTGTTGAAAATAGCGCGCTCTGATCCGTGGGTACTGGCCCAGGTTTCGAGAAATCTTTAAAAAACCCCAAAAATATGTATGTCCCCCCCCTTATCTCCGAAACTGGTAGACCGAAAAAAATGACAATTATAGATCATAACTGGCCAATTACAGGAAAACTATAGTAATTAAAAACAAATTAAGCACAAATGAGAAAAATAAAAAAAGAAGTAAAATAAATTTAAAAAATATATTATAAAAATACAATATGGGTATCAAATTGTAGGTATTAAAAATTAAATTGTAAAAATATATACTTTTACTATATTTACTGGCACTAGTTTCGAGAAATCTTTAAAAAACCACAAAAATATGTATGTACGATTGGCCGACTAGTCGGTTGAAAAAAGGCCGACTAGTCGGCTGATCAGTTGGCTAAGCCGCTCATTGCTTTTCATGGTATATAAAATGATTATTAAGGTGTACAAAAATAATTCGGGTATATAAAAAATGTATGTGACGTAATAAGTTCTTCATGTAGTGTTGTAGAAAGTCGGGTTTAGATTTTAAAAAATATATATTGTCGTTTTGATTTAAGTCCAATCGTTTACTAATGAAAGTTTGATTCTAACTAAAATAAAAATTAATAACAATAAAGATTACGTTTTCTTTTCAATCACCCTATATTAATAAATATGGAATTTAGAAATATGTAAAGTAATAGGCTGACTAGTTGGCGCTTTTACCGGCTAATCGCCGACTACAAATATGGCCGGATAGTCGGCTTTTCCAACTAATCGGTGACTATTCGGTACATCTTGAATTTTTTCGTCGAAATCGACCACCTCAGTGGTCTGATGGTTCGAACGTCTCGACCACTAGTCCAAAGGTCGCGGGTTCAAATCCTGTAGGGACACATTTGTGCACGTTAAGCTGTTGGTCAATATTTGTGTCCGAAGTACGGCGATAGGGCTCACCATCCATCACGCTGGGACGTGATAAACATGGATGTGAACTGTAACTTTCATTTCACAAACTCGGTAACCCCTCTGACACCCCTTCAATGATTCATGTCGTGACGATATATATTATTTTTTACAGCACCAGCAGCCGGAAGCGCCGGGGCTGCTTGACGGCATGCTCTGGCAGAGTATGCATCCTTTAGACGTTACAGGTACTATTTATTCAAATTCAAATTTATTTGAACCATAATGTTCGAAAGGTCTTAAATAATATTTAGTATAGTATCAATTACGGACCCCGTAGGGGGCAGTAATAGTAGTTTATGATACAAGGGCGAAAAGGAATAAAACACGAGCATAGCGAGCTATTTATTGCTCTTACGCTCGTGTATCATACTACGTTTTTCAATGCATAGTGTGAGGAAATGAAAACAAATATAATCTTGTGAACTTTAAATTATGATTGGCTCAAAAGGATTGTATCCAGAGCCGTTAAACAGTGAGAAAAAAAGTATAACATCTATGGTACACAGGAAAGGCTGCAGGTTAGCCAACCATTGCAAATAAATAAAAAAAAAAAATAAAGCCCTAGGGCCAAATAATCGACTGTCTGTTCGGTTTTGATGCATAAAAAGTGGGCCTTTACGAGCACTTGCATTGAAAAATATTTTTAGAGCTTTATTGGCTAACCTGTAACCTTTCCTGTGTACCATAAATGTTGTACTTTTTTTTCCACTATTTGACGGCTCTGGATACAGTCCTTTTGAGCCAATCATAATTTAAAATTCACAAGATTATATTTGTTTTATTTCCTCACACTATGCATTGAAAAACGTAGTATGATACACGGGCGTAAGAGCAATAAATTACTCGGTTACGTTTAAAACGCTCGCTACGCTCGTGTTTTAAATCGTCCTCGTAATTTATTCCTTTTCGCCCTTGTAGCATGAACTACTATTACGCAGTCGCTAACTCAAGGTATTTTATTCCCAAAATTGTATACTTGTTGTAGAGGATGACGGCGAAGCGGCGAACAGCGCGCGCAGCGATGGAGCACACAGCGTCAAAGACGATGACTGCGTACCTGTCAACGTGAGTTCAAAATATGTAGTTAAAAAAATCATTTTTTTTTTTTATTTTTTTTTATTTATTTAAAGATTTACGTGTTTGCAATTCTTATTACATAGTTTAACTAAAACAAATCATTTAAACTAAAAACTAAAGTTTAACTAAATTAAATCATTTATTTATAACAGTTTTAGTTGTCGAATTCTCCGTTTAAGTTTTCACCTGTAGTAGGAGAAATTCGCTCTTTCATCCATAGTTGCGACAGAATTATAAATAAATATTTAAACAAAGCAAGACTTTAAATGTACCATCGAAGAAAAGCCCGCCGTCCCACTCATCACCCGCACTGCAATAGTAATAAGTACGTTAAGTAGGTCAGCGACAATCTCCACGATGGCACATTGTGTGAAATATTTGTGGACTTATTGTTGATGTAAACAAACAGCTCACCTTAAAAAATGGTATTAAACCCGACCAGTTTCAGCAGATTCAGACTGCCTTCTTCTGGGCGAGTGAAGACGCTTACGCGACTACCTTGCGCCCTCAGAACATTTAAAATGTTCTGTGCTTGCGCCTCAGTGTGAGGCTATCCCGATTGCGTATTTACACTCTCATATACAGCACGTCTCAGTGCTTCCACCTTAGGGTATTTTCGCCTACATTTAGGGTATTTTTTGTTTAGGGGATATTTTGGGGTAAAAAATTATTTAGGGGAAAGTTATTTGGGACAAATTTTGGATTTAGAATGGATATATCGGAACGTGGTATGCAGTTCTCTATCGCTAGCAGCAATTTTTAAACACCCAAAGTCAAAATATGTAGAAAAATACTATTTCGACTTTGGGTCTTTAAAAATGGACCCTTATTATGACTATTTAAAGTTACTGCTATAGTTATTTAAGTATAGTTAATTAAACTGATAAACTTTATAGGTTATTCAATAAAAGTTAACCTTAAATTGTGTTTTACTTTTAAATTATATGCTTAGGGGAAAATAGTCTGAAAAATGTTAAGTTTAGGAGAGCTTTACAAGGAGTTAGGATAAAATCTATCTATTTGTTATTTTCTCACCTTCTCTTTCAACCAAAGGTTGCCTGGTAGATATTGCTATTAGCAATGAGTGCCGCCTTTGTACAATATAAATGTTTTTAAGTGTCCTGTTTTATGTTTTTTGTAAATGTACATAAGTGTAATAAATAAATAAACAAAATAATAAAACTAAAATCCAAGAGTGGCAACACTGCGCTCTCTTCACATAAACTTTGTAAGGTTAAATCGCCTATCACTACCTTAGAAAGGAGACGGTCAGAATCGGCCTTAACCGCGTACATGAAATAAATGTATACTATAATTTTTGTTAGATTTATTCGTAGCTAGTTTCACTTACATAATAACACGGACACAGATATTAAAATAAATAGTAATGTCGCAGCCGGTCATGAGAGCGAACACCGAACGAAACGAAAGCGCGCGCCATCTACCAAGTAGTCCACAAACTACGCTTCCAGCGTGCTTTGTTAAGAGTCATGCGTGACGCAATCGGCAGTCACAGCTTTCTATTTCACGATTCATGCTTTTCTTCTGGGTTTTGATAGAGATTACATTACGACTGACATTCGAGCATGACCCTTTTAAATATCTTAAATATATCAGAATCATCGTGAAACATTGTTACAACTATGAACGTTTCAAACGCGCTTAAGTTTATTTTCGCAATGCCATATGAAAATACCCTAAAAATAAAAACGATTTATCATAAAAACTTATTAAAAGATGGTGTCCGTTTTAAATGGATAATCAAACAGTGTTATTTTGGATTTGTTCTTTATCATTGTTGACCACAATATATTTGTGTACTCTCTTAAGGCATTTTGCTTATGGGGAACTGACCGTCTCCTTTATGTGAAGACAGCGCAATTCTTGTATGAGGCGATCTATTGAGATCTTGTGATTGTGGAACACCTCTGACACCCCCTCGGGGAATTTATGTCGTAACGATGTCTTCATCTTTCTCCTGGCTATTGTCTCAATTTATTTGAGGTCTACCCTCCTAGTCCTGCGCCACACCGCACGGTTGTGGGTTGTCTCTTCGTTCGTGTTTTCACATCTCATATCCCTCTTATATCGGGACCCTATTACTAAGACTCCGCTGTCCGTCCGTCAGTCCGTCTATCACCAGGCTGTATCTCATGAACCGTGATAGTTAAACAGTTGAAATTTTCACAGATGATGTATTTCTGTTGCCGCTATAACAACAAATACTAAAAAACAGAATAAAATAAATTTTTAAGGGGGCTCCCATATGACAGACATGATTTTTTGTCGTTTTTATAGGTACGGAACCCTTCGCGCGCGAGTCCGGCTCGCACTTAGCCGGTTTTTATTGTCTGCATAGACGAATACAGCCTACAGACTCTTCATAACAGGCGACCATCTGACTGAATTATATGTTTCGCTTGGCCAAACCAAAATGGCTTCTATATTTATTACGTTAGAGTCTTCGTCTTCGGGAAAGATAAGTTTGTGGTGCTATACGTAAGATTGTAAGAGCCAATAGGATTGCAGTATCCCGTTTCGATTGTTGACAGAATTATTTGTACGCAAGATGTTGAACAATAGACGTCTTTCTGGGCTGTATTGTCTATGATTGGTGGTCGTCCACGGCATATTTTTCTGTCTTCATGTCGTAACGTGACCTATTTATATTTTATATATTTATTCCGTTATGTTTAAGTATTTTATACGTATAGTTGTAAACACGCACCCAACCCATCTCCCTTTCCATTTAAGGCGATTGCCATCGCCAAATTAGCAGCTCGATATTTGTCACTACAAATATCAACGGAAACGACATTGAAATAACGTTCATATCAGCGCGCAATGCATAGTGTCTGTTACGTCGCTCGCTGCGTCCTTGATAGAGCGAAATAGGGGAAAATTATACTTTTCACTTGGACGTGATTACTCGATTGAATAATCTTATGTTATGTTTATAGCTATAAAGTTTATCTATTTATCAAAGCATAGATGAATTCAATCGGCCAAGCAACTCAGGAGCAGTAGGGAATTTGAGGTCAAAAAACACCATTCAGTAAAAAAAAAACTTCATGTAGAAGTTTTGGTGGTATGAAAAAGAAAACTGTTGCATATGTTGTCTAAGAGTTGATTATTCATAATAGATTTTTTCATTATTTTTGGTTTGGCCATAAACGAGGAGTAGGCTTTAGAAAGTACCCATTTGGCAATGGTAAGGGCCTTAAGGGGCTCCACAATGCTAAATATCAGTTTTGCATTGGATTCAGTTCCGTCAATGTAGATAGTAAAAATTCGAAAAAAATATGGCGTGTTTTATTGACTCGATACAATTATTAGTAACACATTATAAATAAGCATACTTTTAATCTTCTTTTAATTATAATACTTTAAAAAAAAGCATGAATTTCACGAAAAAAGCGATTCAGTTCCATATTTCAAAACCGATTGAAACGAAACCAACCCACGCAGATACTAACTAGAAAATAACATATTTATTACATAAAGAAATTATAATGAATGTCCTAATGTAGCCGTGATTACAAAATAACTGAAGACTTGCGTGCGCGGCACCTGATTAGAGCAGGATAGACAGTTAATAAACAAAAGCGTTAGAGCAGGACTGAATTTTAGCATTTTGCTAGCCCCTTAAGTCTAAACTGGATTTTAAGTTAAAGTAAAAAGCTAAAGTTAAAGTTTTGTTAGAAGTTAATTGATGCAAATTAATAGGAACCTACTTGTTATATGGAAGAACGGGGTAACCTGGCACAGGTATCTTGTAGGTACTTAAAAGGATGCCTCATCAACGGATGTAATTAGTATGTAAGTTTTGCGCAACAAAGAAATTTATTATTATTATTATTATTTCAGATGTCAAACGGCCGCCTATCCAGTAACAACGACAGCGACGATACGATGCCGAACGTACTCGAACCACATGTCCAGATCATCCCTCAATCCTCCCCCACGCCCCCCTTAAAACAAACCCCCTTAACAACCATCCCCACGCATCTCATGCTCACAAATCCCCTGCAAGCTATAGAGCAAGTGAGACTCCATCAAAACTTGAATTATCTTCAGAAATTAAATGAATTGTCAAACACGCCGTTAAATTTGAGCCATTTGGACGATGAAAGAAAGAACGGCCATGAAAATCATGATAGGAATCCGACGGATAGAAATAACGAACAAATCAAGCAAGATTGTGGTTCGGCAACCGAAGAAGAACGGTTATACTTCTCAGCTAAAAGACAGCATGCGATATGGGAACATGAAGCCAAAATGAAGATTTTGAATATGGAATTAAGGCAGAAAGAAGAGATATTTTCGTTGCAAAAGCAGCTCTTTTTGATTGAGTTAAAGTTGAAAATGGATTTTTTGGAAAAGGCGAGCGCTAAGTAGTGCTATTTTGGGCTGTGCCCCGCTGAGCCAAAGGATGGTTTGAGAAAACACTTTTTTAAGACCAAAAAACAACATTGCATGGATTTTTTATAGAATTCTTTGTGATGGTTTGTAAGCAGTGAGCATGCACTTGAATAAAAGTATAGCCTCAAGTAAGATCTGCTTCCCACAGTCTACCGAAATGTGGAGCGCATGGAGGATTAACTACAACTTGCTACTACCATCCCGCGACCTGTGCGCATGGAAGTGAAATCTTACTGGAAATGCGTTTTACAGCTTGCTACAGATATTGCGTTAGTTTTGGCTCAGTGGGATTTTAGTGAATAGTTTACATGTGCCATTTTAACTTTGAAAAGTTACCAAATGATTGTTTTATAATCTTTAATGGTTGGTGCCCCCTTTAAATACGATTTTAAGAATTTTTAATACGATATTGATATTATTCTTACAGGTTTATATTTTTTAAATATGTTGGATAGTTTATATTATTATATTTATTTTGTTATTAATTTTTGAAGCAATATTTTTACGTGGATACAAATTAAACGGTTTTTTAAATAATATTATTTTGATACTAAAAGGCGCACAGTTTCTTATATTTATGTATTTTTTTAAATAAATTTGTTTGCCTAAGTTTTTAAGCCACTACTATGAAGGTATTTGGCAATTTGCATAGTATTAAATAATACTAAAAGTATATTTCTTTAAGAAGGCAGCTTAAAGTTTGCATAATTTTAATAACGTAAATGAAATATAAAGATAACTGCCAAATAAACATATAAAATAATCAGATAAAAATATGAAGAATTGTTATTATAAATTAAGTACTTAGACCATTTAAGACAACTGTGAAGTCAAAATAGGAACTTTCGATTTTTTTTTAATAAAAAAAATACAGAAAGCGCTAGTCTTAGAAACTATTATTTTTAAAACGTGCTCTTATTTTTTCGTGAATATTGCACATTTAATTGGCATGTCTGAGAAATTGTAAAAGCATGTTTAAAAGTAATAAATATACTTTATGTGCCAATACAAACTCTGATACCGTTGTAAATAAGTAGTTATTACATTTATAAGGCAATCTGTTATATATATTTGTTAAGGTAAATTTGAATAATTGGTATTTTCATAAACCGGAAAAATCTATACTATAAACACGTTCATTATACAACATTAAAGTACAAAAAATCGCCAAAATGTTGTTACCAAAGTCATTGCGACGATATATCTCCGAGAGGGCGTCAGAGACGAATATGGACTACAAAGTGCAAGTCAGTCTACTCTCGTATATCCACAATTCACCGACGAGTATCAGGTCCCAGCGAGATAAATGATACGGGCACTATCGCCATACTTTCATATTCGCACATACAATACAAATTGATAAATAAAAATGTACAAGTCAAGAAAATACAATAAAATTGAAATATAAAGCCTGACCAGGAAAATAAAAAACCTGCTCATTCGCTTTTATTTTTTTTTTTATTTATTACACTTAATGTACATTTACACAAAAACATGAAAAAAAAAACATTAAAAAAATGTACAGTGTACAAAGGCGGCACTTATTGCTAATAGCAATATCTTCCAGGCAACCTTTGGGTGAAAAAGAAAACAGAAAAAAAAAATAAAGAATAAAGATGAGCGTGTTTAAATGTCACGAAATCAAACTTAAGAGTAAACTACATAGACTTATTAAATTGCAACACTCTGACAGCACACACAAAAAAAGGACACCACACTTTGACAGCAATCGACATAATGACGTTTTAAAGTTGAGGTTGCCAGTAGAAAGAATTAGTTGAAAAATTAATTCCTCAATATAGCGAGGTTTTTTATTTTCTTGGTCAGGCTTTACCTAAGAGTATTTATTATTATTCTTATGTCATGTAATAGCATTAATACTATGTCATTAAATTTCACATACTCGTGTGGTTTTTGTTACATTTATATAACATAATTAAGTATTGTTATCATGCATGCAAAAAATTCATCAGTTGTATAGCAAGCCTTACTGATCAACAAACTCTTCAACTTCTGTACAAATATCTTGACTAGCAACTTAACGCGTCTTCCGAAACAGGCACACCAAACACAAATGTGTCCCTACGGAATTTGAACCCGCAATATCTTAGTGGTCTTCGAACCATCAGACCACGATTTTGACGGAAAAATCCAATTATTCAAGTTTACCAAAAGCCATAAAATGACGTACAAGATGATAAATAAATAACGTGGTTTTACGTAATTATTGTAGATGTAAGCTAAGTAATACACAGGATGATCCAAAATACAGCTTGTCAGAAAAGTCATGAAATGGAACTAAAATTGTTTTTACTGGTAACACTGATTTTCCCATACAAAAGATCTCAAGTGTCGCCATATTAAAACTGGGGCTCTACCGCGTAATTCTCATTTGTATCAACTTCAAGCAAATGCATGCGAAATTCAACGCGTGCAAAAGAGATGGCATGTTAGGCGGGCGTCGTCGCACGCACATCAAATTTCAATCTCAAGTTGATGTTGATGAAAATGAGAATTACGCGGTAGACCCACTGTTTCGGCAAAGAAAGTAGCGCCCCTATTTATTTCACGACTTTCTTGACAATCTGTCATAGGAGTTATTCCTATAGTGTTCATCAAAACAAGGCGAGATTTTTTATTACAACCTATAGTGTACAAAAAAAGTTTTTTTTTGTATACTTTAATTTGTAACACGGCATGCTATAGCTTATATTGTTGGACTAGGAAAGGCGTAATAATTGAAATACAGTACAAAATGTAATAAAAATATATTACCTCATAATTTTACAGTGTAATTAATAGCTAATTGTATACAGGGTGTGGTCTGCATCTCGGTTTACATTTATACCAGTGGATTTATATAAATTAGGACAATATTTAGCTGTACTTTTAACATGTACTTCTTAAGGTGGATGGTCCAAGGCAAACTTCATACAAACTTGTGGGAACCAATAACGACGACAGAAGCTTTATTATTTAATTCTGTTACCTTTTTCCACACGTTCCATTAACTTGACACCCGCGAATAATCAGTTTTTTTACAAACAAACTTTTTTAGAATCTAATTGTGTTATTTAAAACTTTTGTAATCCAATGTATGAAAGTTTTAAATTGCAAAATTATACTGTTAAAACATTTTAAGGAAAACTGAATATTCGCGGGTGTAAAGTTGATGGAACGTGTGGAAAAAGGTAACAGAATTAAATGATAATACTTCTGTCGTCGTTATTGGTTCTCACAAGTTTTTTATAAAAACTACCTTGGACCATCCCCCTTAACCTGCGGGTCTACCGCGTAATTCTAATTTTCATCAACATCAACTTGAGATTGAAATTTTACGTGCGTGCAAAAGAGATGGCATGTCAGGCGGGCGTCGTCGCACGCACGTCAAATTTCAATCTCAAGTTGATGTTGATGAAAATCAGAATTACGCGGTAGACCCACTGGTTTACTATAATAATACAAAGTAATTATTATTATACAATTTAGAGCAATCAGGTGCTGGCTTCACCTTATATACAATAATGTGTATTATACATAGATGTTTAGGTAACAATTTTAACGAGGCGGCTTACACCTCATTCATAACATAGGACACAGTTTTTTATTTTATCTTAAATTACACTTTGTGGCTTAATTTCATTTTTGCGCCGTTTTGCAGGCGGATTGTGATAAACCCGCCTTTTTCTAATTAATCGAAACACAACACATATTCAAAATTGCTCAATAGTTCCTCAACAAAATCTGTTTTTCTGTAAATTAGAAATTTAAAGTTTTAAATATTAAAATTCCAATTAAAAGAAACCAATTGAAATTTTGCGATGACAGTTTACACGACACATAGGTAATGAGGTTTTGTTGAGGAACTATTGAGCAAATTTTTAATTTTATGTAATCAGTTTTGTTTAATTACAAAAGGGCGGGTTTTTTACAATCCGCCTGCTAAACTGCTCTTAATAGTAAAGACGAAACTGTATTTTATTTAAACGTTTTGGCAATTTCAATTGTGATGAATGACATTGTATTTTACGTAAGATCTCAGTTAAAGGTTTAGATTAAAAAAGAACTATATTTTACCTCTGGTTAAATAAATACTTCTATTGCATTCAGTATATAGTTTCTTTTCGTTTAAAGAAACTCATGATAACTGAAAAGTATTGATTGATTGAGAAATTCAATTGTATTTTATGTAATTAATTAAGAATCACGTTTTTATTTGATGAAATTTCGAGTTATCTGATTAAATTGGATATTATTAAAATTTTAATAAAGAATTTATTTTCTGTTCCGGTGTATTTCATTTCCATCACTCAGTAATGAAAAAACATTATACAACCTGTCGGAAATATCTAGGCACCCGAAACCCCCCACCCGCAAGGTCTCTACCTACGTTTGTGGGTGAACTGGGGTGCATGGATATTTCCGACGGGTTGTATATCAGTCTTCACTTCAAAAAAAGAAAAAAAATATATTTAAAAATAAATTTAGCACAAGAATAATGCATCATTTTGTTAATGAAAATAATTACCTATCTAATTCGAAACAAAATTAACGATACTTAAAGCAAGCTGAGGATTATAGAATAAAATGAGACTTGAGGATAATTCATGATTTATATAAAAACGGCTCACTTCAATACGTGTTATGATCGGGAAAGCCGACCAGTTTCAGCAGATTTAGACTGCCTTCATCAGGGCGAGTGAAGACGTTTACGCGACGACGTTACGCCTCACACTAACAATCAAGCTGAAGATATTATGTGATAATAAACTTAAGGTTAAACATCAGTAGCTTAGCGCAAAAGGCATAACTTAACTTTGTTTTTCTTGTTTACAAATATATATATTTTGCTACACAGCATTTATTTTATTTTTTGTTTAATTAAAACTCTGTACAAAAACGTATTTCGAAATATATTTCGGCCCACTTTGGGGCCGGCATCAGTCGAATTATACAAGTAAATGACATAAAATATATACAACCTTATGACTAATGAGTTTAAATGAATGACATTTGTTTAGAAATTTAAATTTGAAAAGCATTTTGGTCTGTGGAATTTGACGCCAATAGTTCAGTATTAGTGAGGTTTATGAAGTAAGAGTTTGAAATTGTATACACGATTAGTTATGGTCTTCTCAAAACCAGCTTAAAATGCTGTTTAACTTTGTTTGGAAAAGATCATCACTAATTGTGCATTAAATTTCAAACTCATGCTTTATAAATCTCACTAATACTGAACTATTGGCGTCAATTGCCACATACTAAAATCTTTTTAAATTTTTAATAAACAAGAAATACAAAGTTAAGTTATGCACTTTGTGCTAAGCGACTGACGTTTAACCTTGAATGTAGTGAAACCAGTTTCACTTATTCATGGTTTCGGTATCCATACCTCTGTGTTAAACTTAATTATTAGCTAATTTTTTAAAAACAATTTTTATCCACCTCTTCGTGGACAATATTTGGTTCATTTTTATTTATTTTTGCTTTGTAACATGTATTAATTTAGTATATAATTAATTATGTAACGGTACATATATGTTTATCTACTTTTGTATCTACCACCATTTTTATATCCCCAGAGGTAAACTGGAAGAAATCTCTTCTTAGATATGAGCTTGCCTTTTGTACATGTTTTTTCCAAGTATAAGTTTATTTAATGTGTTTCGTCTACAATAAAGAACAAGGACAATCATAGACGAATACAGCCTACAGACTCCTCATAACAGGCGACCGATTTCTGTCAACACATCTGACTGAACGAGCAGATACAATTCGTAACTCCAAAATTATATGTTTCGGTAGGCCAAACCAAAATGGCTTCTATATTCATTATGTTAGAGTCTTCGTCTTCGGAAAAGACAAGTTTTTGGCGCTATACATAAGATTGGAAGAGCCAATAGGATTGCAGTATCCCGTTTCGATTGTTGACAGAATTATTCGTAAGCAAGATGTTGAACAATAGACGTCTTTCTGGGCTGTATTGTCTATGAGGACAATACTAATTGGGCTCGGGTCCAAAAAAAACAAAGAATTTAAATTATGATTAAATTTACATACTGTATAATATAAACACGACACAGTAATGAAGGTACAGTGAGAGAGATATCATAACCAGTTTAATCTCAACTGATTTGACAGGTAAGTACAGTTCGCGTCACATGAATTTTTTCCCCTTTCTCGCGTGCCTGTTACCCATGCGCAGACACATCCCCTCCCACTCTCACTCAGCGTACTTTTTACGTGACGCGAACTGTAGGAGTGATTTGACCGGTAAGTACGAGTGAACGAACAGTTTTTATAACGGCCTTCTTGTAGTTTTATAATGGCCTTGAAATTTCATAACGACCTTGTAATTTCATAACGGCCTTGTAATTTCATAACGTCCTTGCAATTTCATAACGGCCTTGTAATTTCATAACGGCCTTGTAATTTCATAACGTCCTTGCAATTTCATAACGGCCTTGTAATTTCATAACGTCCTTGCAATTTCATAACGTCCTTGCAATTTCATAACGGCCTTGTAATTTCATAACGTCCTTGCAATTTCATAACGTCCTTGCAATTTCATAACGTCCTTGCAATTTCATAACGACCTTGTAATTTCATAACGTCCTTGCAATTTCATAACGGCCTTGTAATTTCATAACGTCCTTGCAATTTCATAACGGCCTTGTAATTTCATAACGTCCTTGCAATTTCATAACGGCCTTGTAATTTCATAACGTCCTTGCAATTTCATAACGGCCTTGTAATTTCATAACACTTTGTAATTTTATAATGGCCTTGTAATTTTGTAACGTCCTTGTAATTTTATAACGTCCTTGTAATTGTAAATAAATAAATTTTGTAACGGCCTTGTAATTTTATAACGGCCTTGTAATTTTATAACGGCCTTGTAACTTTATAATGGCCTTGTAATTTTATAACGGCCTTGTAATTTTATAACGGCCTTCTTGTAATTTTATAACGGCTTTCTTGTAATTTTATAACGGCCTTCTTGTAATTTTATAACGGCCTTGTAACTTAATAATGGCCTTGCAATTTAATAACGTCCTTGTAATTTTATAACGGCCTTGTAATTTTATAACGGCCTTGTAATTTTATAACAGCCTTCTTGTAATTTTATAACGGCCTTGTAACTTTATAATGGCCTTGTAATTTCATAACGGCCTTGTAATTTTATAACGGCCTTGTAATTTTATAACAGCCTTCTTGTAATTTTATAACGGCCTTGTAACTTTATAATGGCCTTGTAATTTCATAACGGCCTTGTAATTTCATAACGGCCTTGTAATTTCATAACGGCCTTGTAATTTTATAACGGCCTTGTAATTTTATAACGGCCTTCTTGTAATTTTATAATGGCCTTGTAATTTCATAACGGCCTTGTAATTTTATAACGGCCTTCTTGTAATTTTATAACGGCCTTGTAACTTTATAATGGCCTTGTAATTTCATAACGTCCTCGTAATTTTATAACGGCCTTCTAGTAATTTTATAAAAAATATAATTTCCGTAAAGGGGAAAACGAATTATCATTCCGAAATGCCAATGGTGCCACAGGATAAATGCACCGATAGCGATTTAAGTCGGTTATTCTGTTGTACAAATTAAAATTACCATAATTTTTGCCGATGTTGTTTCGTTAACATCTATAAAATTTGGGTGAGAGTCCATCATACATAACTTCGATTTTTACGAGAAAAGCTCTACGTTTCGGTCAAACAACTATCGCACGCGCAGAATACCCCGCGGAGCCTGACGAAGGTCGCTCTTAAATTTGACGGAAACGTCGAGTTTTTTCGTAAAAGTCAAAGAGAGTCTTAGCTATTATATCTGTCGCAGGTAAATTGTCAAAGCCGTGAAATTATAATTTCACTAGGTAATTTTCTTTTAGTTATACAACGTGTAACAGAAAGGTGTAACCATATTTGAAGGGCTTATTCAGTCAATGGTATAAAACAACTTTTACTATGGAACCAACCCTAAAATCTCAAAAAAAACCGCCCTTCCATACATCTCGGCCGAGCGACATTGCATTTTTCTATGAATTTTTCTGAAAATTTTTTCGGCATTCAGGTTTTGTTCCATGGTAAAAGTTGTTCTGAATACTGAATAAGCCTGAATAAGCTCCTCAAATATGGTTACACCTTTCTGTTACACGTTGTATATAAAGTCACTGTGCGGCTTTTTACATAACTCATAACTCGATATTGGCGAAACCAATGTGCGAAGTCATATTATCGGAAGCCAGATAAAATCGCATTGAATAGGCTATTTGACAACATTGAAAATACATTACAAATTGTGGTCATCCTATCAGATAATAGCCTAAAAAAGACATATTTCACGTTATTTAAACTAAATTACGCATATTTTTTGCAAATTATGCGAAATAAAATATAATATTTTAAAATATCTTATCTGTGACGGCAATGTGCCGCGAACGCTCTGTGATTGGTGGCAACTCATGGTGACGTCACATGCAAGTAAACATGGATTCCTAGACTGATTGTTGTTTGCATTTTATGTTTTCTGAGTGTTAAATTCGATCTGTAAAGCACTTTTCGGTCAATTTTGGATAAATTTTGTAATGAGAATTCACTTAGGTGCACTGTTTTGTTGAGGTTTTGTGAACTTGTTTACTAGCGTGTGACGTCACGCGTGTCACGTGACCAGCGCCATTACAGAAACATCGTTTTCGGAGCGATTTTTAAAACGTAAACTTAAATATTTATTTTATTAATAAAACAGTAAAATTTCTCGGAAATATCAAAGAAGTGTGCTTATTATGTTATAAATAACCATTTAAAATTACGTCCGAAATTAGTCAAATAGCCTATTGAATTAGGTTAGGTTAGTTTGTAAAAAAACTAACAAAAATCTTTACAATTTAACTGCGACATATCTATTTCATTAATTTAATTTTTTTTACTTAGTCTTTTTTTATTTAAAAAAATATATAAAGTCAATTATGAAAGTAGAGTGACGAAAGAAATTTATGGTGCGCAAGTCGAGCTCGACCAGGCCGCCCTAGAAGGACGTATGCTGACCAAATTGGTGACATACTGAAGAAGGACAATGTCAAATGTACCCGGAATAGAAGGTACAGCTCGACCAGGCCGCCCTAGAAGGACGTATGCTGACCAAATTGGTGACATACTGAAGAAGGACAATGTCAAATGTACCCGGAATAGAAGAATGTATGACTAGATTGATGGATGTGGAAGAGGTATGTCAGAATCGTAGCAGATGGAAATCTTGCCTACCCCTCTGGGAGACAGGCGTGAGTATATGTAAATTTGCAGAAAAACTGCCATAATCTCGAAATTAATGCTAAATCATATCGCTTTACACTCAACTACACTATTAACTAAACACTATCTGGGTGTCCAACACTCGGTAGAACCAAACCTTGCAGCAAGTCCTTTCTAACGGGATGCAGAAGTGGTTCCGTACCTTTGATGCTGTGCATTTTGAGATGGGTTTTTAACGCTGAACCTTGTCTGAAAGCCTGGAAAAGATATGACATAACATTAATAAAACATATAAGTAAATTCACGACTTGTGTCGCCACCTGCACCCGTAGCACAGTGTTTAATCGCGCACGACGCGACTTAGTTGAAACAATTTGATACCCATATTAGGATCTATATTTTAGGATTTTTTTCTCTTTTGTATTGGAAATATTTTGAATAATTTCAATTTTTTTTAAACCGTCTTTGTAGGCAAATTAATGCTATTTTTTTTTTGCCAAATTTCAAGTCTTTATATGTATATGAGGCTGTGACATACGGACGCACGGACAACGGAGTCTCACCATAAAAGTTCCTTTTGTACCTTTTAGGTGCTACGGAACCCTAACTACAGGGCGCGCCAATCTTTTAGTCGCCTCTGAAGATAGCCGCAAGAGGCGACGCAATAGCCGTTTTACGGTGTCAGGGGGACGTTACAGGAGAGAGGGCGCGGAGCACACCCGCCTGCGAGTCGCACCACACCCCACGTTCGCCATTTAGCAGGTGTCAACACTATGCGTTAGTGTTAGTGCTACGTCCGTACACTACACACGCGCGCGCGTTGCATGAAAAGTACCTCTGAGGAAAAAATTCTATGATTCGTTAAGTTTATCGTTGAATCTGTTTGTTATTGTTTTTGTTGCCTTTATTTGTTGTTTTTTTATTTAGTTTGTTAAAGTTTATTGTTGTTGTTATGCACTCGTAACTCATTCAGAGGCGACTAAAAGATTGGCGCACTGTACCTACAGTGCTAAGTATCTTTTGGCGCGTGGATGACAGTGACAGAGGGCCGCTGCTGTGAAACAAGGGATATGATAGTAGGGTTAGTTCCGATTTTGTCAACGACCAAACCGCGCGCCAAAAGAACCTGAAGTCTACTTGAAAATACCAAAACACGTAATTTGAGTAAATTAGTGTGCTGTCAAACATAAATTTAGTAGATTTTAAGTTTGACGTTTATAAATTCGTGACTTGAAAATGGCTCTTCGTTTTAATCACAACTAAGTGTAAATTTAGATACGTCAAACTAAAACTAAAACCTTCAAAATCAGCTTTAGTGTGCTGCTGTCAAACGTAAATTTAGTAGATTTTAAGTTTGACGTTTATAAATTCATGAATTCATGCTCTTCGTTTTAATCACAACTTAGTGTAAATTTAGATAGGTACGTCAAACTAAAACTAAAACCTTCAGAAACATACTAAAAACTAATTCAGAAGTCAGAACTTCAACTACAACTGTATCAATTTTTTTTTTCTTCAACATAGAGTCATATTAACCTGTCCGCAAGTAGAACACACATACGGCCTCTCCCCCGTATGACATCTCGTGTGCGCCGTGAGATCGTTCTTCTGTACGAATGCCTTATCGCAGAGGCCGCATTTGTACGGCTTTTCTCCTGTGTGCGTTCGACGGTGGTTCTTTAGGGTACCTGTAAAAAAAAAAACTTTTTTTTTGTATCTAAATAGTTTATTTTGCAAAGCAGGTATATATAATACACTTTTTACACGTCAAATTTAATGTAATAAAATTATTTATATATTATAATAAAATTATTATAATTTATTTATTCCAAATGAGTTCAGTATTCAAACAAAATTGTACTTTTTTTTTGTCCATCCATCCATCAGCCCATATTCGTCCACTGCTGGACATAGTCCATGATATGAGGCCATAAAGTGAGGCAAATAGATAAATTTTAAATAATGACAAAAATTTATTATTACAATACAAAATACAAAATACAAATTATTTATTATCCTCATAAAAAAATGCAGCATCAATAATGTAAGTATTAAATTTACCCTGAACTGAGAAAAAAACCCGCCTCTCAGGGTAAAGGTCCACACAAAATAAATATAATTGAAATTTTGATACATCGGCAATCATAAACCTAATCATAACATGACATTTTAAATTGAGAAATTTACATTTACATGCACAACATTATATATTAACAACTAAAACTAAAACTAAACATGCATTATTTAAATTTTTATGCATCTGATAACACAATTATTATTAATTATATATAATATTAATTATTATGATTGAACAAAACAGAGAAAATAGATGAATTTACAATTATAATGAAAATTAATTGATTATTACGATTGTTAATAATAGATGAATTTACAATAATTAAAATTGTTTGATGGATTCAATTGATGGTTCTGCTGGAATATCAGCTTCAAAAATTGATGATTGAGGAGGTAACGCCCCTGGGACATTAGGATACCAAAGCTCAAGCAATGGGAATTGGATGGAATAGCTCCAAATAGAGAGCCGACCATCCACCTGAGCCCAGCAGGCGTCCTACCTCAACAGTATCATCATCTTCAAAAATTCTACACAAACACATAATAAATATTTATTTGTAGAACTAAAACAATTTGTGTATAATTTGTTGAATGAAAAATGAAAATGAAAAATTTATTTATTTCAATTATTATAAATTTACAAATCAGGGTATGTATCCAGCGGTCCCCAACGTAAGCTAGGCTTGAATCTTGGGGCCCAGGTGACACGATTGACAGGTACAAATTACATTTATTGTCCTCGACGCCCTGCTTAACAATAGGTACTTGTTTCACAATTAAAAAAAAACTTACGCTAAACATGCAAAGTGAGTGTGGTGTGTTGTGTGGGTGAGGGTGTTTATGTGTGGAGGTGGGTGTTTGTTAAAATATAAATATTATTGTGGGGGAGGTGGGTGGGTGTGGCGTAGTGGAGATGGAGGATAGAAGGGGATAGTGACCTGCCTATATTTGGTGTTCTAGAATATTTTCAGTTTCTTTGTAATTTTGAGTTAGTATCCACTGTTCTATAACTGTTTTGACCTTGAAGACCGATAGACCTCTAATATCGCAGACTTTTGCAACCTTATTGTATACAAACTGATGTATAAAGGGAGGCAGTCGTTGTGCAAATGATGTGCACACTCTGGAAGTGGGTATTCTATAGACTCTCTTGGTAACAAGAGAGGCACATTGTTTTGATCCCAGAGTGATTTTATGAAGCATGCAGGTAGCCCTCACAACGAAGAGTTGTCGTACTGTCAGGATTTTATTTTCGGAGTAGAGCGCCGCAGTTGAGTATCTGAAGTGTTTTTTCAGCATGACTTTTATTACTGCCATATGATAACTAACTGCCATAATAACTGAATAATAACTGCCATATGAAAAATATGTCTTTTTTTTCTTTATGGCCATTGGCTTGCTTTTTGCCACCATTTTCTGCCAATATCAGGTAGTCAGCAAATCACATTATAGTTTAAAATTATAAAGAAAAGAAAACGGATATGTTAAACAACTGAATATATCTGAATATTATGATCTTTTTCTACAATAAATTAATCAAAGCTACAAAGTATAAAATCAATATTTTTATTTAATTTTACCTCTAAATGTTTTTTAAGTATTACAACAGATTTTGATTCTACAATCATACAATATCTACGATTCTAGCATGCTATAGTATTGGATCATTTGATTGAATATGAATATGATAGAAAGAACCTCACCTGAAGCTGCAAATTTCAGATGGCAGAGATCACAAGCATATGGCTTCTCTCCAGTGTGGGTCCGTCTGTGTTTGACCAATGAGCTAGATGTGGTGAATCCATTGCCGCAGTCCACACAGATGAAAGGATGGGCCCCGCTGTGCTTACGGCTGTGGGCTGCTAGCTCGCCTTTTGATACAAACCTGGATTATGAGGATTTTAGTTTTCCTAAATGGGATAGCCTTTTAAGAATAAGAGATTTGATATATTGAAACTAAGCTGGCTTGCCCAAGGCTTCTTTGATATGAGCTCTAAGTTTTTGTTGGGAACATTAACACATTGAAGGACAGAGACGCTGGACGATATCCTATTAGATTACTAATTTGAATGGCATCATCAATTCTCTGTAGAATTTTGCCAGAATGGTTACAAACCCTCTGTCCTTCAATGTGTTAAGTTCAATCTTAAATATCATCCATCCATCCATCAGCCCATATTCGTCCACTGCTGGACATAGGCCTCCCCAATATTACGCCACTCTTGTTGGTCCTCAGACAAAAAGTGAACTTAATGCTAAATATATAAATTATCTCACCTTCTGTCACACATAGAACATTTAAATGGTTTGATTCCTTGATGTCTCCGTAAATGCTCGGTCAAATTAGTATTTTGTGAAAATCCTTTACCGCACAATGGACAGAGGAATGGTTTTTCTCCAGTATGCACTCTTAGATGATCTTTTAATGTAGATAACATATTGAATGACTTAGAACAGAAACTGCATTCATGCATTTTTTTGACGCTGTGGTGAATTTCGATGTGGAGATTTAAACTGTCTTGATTAGGGAAGTATTGTGGGCACGAATCACATTTATAACCGTCTCTGTGCGTGCTGTGGATCTTGAGAATGTGGTTATCTAAATGGGCTTTGTGAACGAATTCTCGTTTGCATAGGGTGCAGTTGTATGAAGTGGGATTGTCGTGACGTTTCAAATGTGCTATAAGCGTCATCTTTTTAACAAATTTCCTCATGCAGAGAGAGCACTCATACTTTTCTTTTGACCCGTCTTCTGATTTCTTAATTTTGTCTTCGTATTCTGATTTTTTTGACTTCTGCAGTGGATTATTATGCTTTTTCCAATTGTGATTCTTCAACGATTTTAAATTCTTAAAATGTACGTGACAGCTCTTACAATAATATTCGCTCAGTGAAGCTTTTACATCTATTTTCATATGTGTGGTCTTCTCAATTGTAGGTTTTCTTTTTTTACTTTTTGGTTCCTTTTTGATGAGGCTTAGTTTTTTATTAGGACTCGAATGTATAACCTGCAAATGCTCTTTATGTTCACTTTTATTCTCAAAAACTAAACCACATAAAGAACAAACATATTCTTTGTTTTTCTGTTTTATTTCAAGCAAGCCTTGGTGGTGGTTATCTAAAGAAGCGTCATCAATCATGTAATCTTCATAATGACTCGAAAACACATCTTCAGTAAATTCATGATTATCTAGCTCTTCTTTTACATTTGTTTTAGCATCTAATTGGTTTTGAACATCCGATTTCAAACTTCCTTCAAGAGAATTGTGTTTAGTCTTATCTGTGTTTGGATGGTTGTGTATCACATGGGTCTTCAAATCATTGCATTCCAGGAATCTCATAGAGCATATCGAGCATTGATATGGCTGAGTAGAATTTTCTAAAGTTTCAAACTTTACAACTGGTTTTTCAATAGTTTCAGGTCCATTCTCGCCTAGCTTTGGATATTTAAGCAGATTGAAAAATCTAGCTTCTACATCGATACAGCGGCGTTTAAAAGCGTCGGACTGGGCGAGGACAGTCTCGCAATCGTTGCATATCTGTTTTGGAAGATTATCTTGTTCTTTTATGTCTAAATTTGTAACAAATGTAAGCACTTCACCGAGTGTTCTTTCACCACAAAGATTATTAAAAAGAGACCGCATGTTTTCGGATTCCACCATACAAGTTCTACACATATTACCAGGACTAATTTCTTTTTTAGGTTCCATGATTAGAATAACACTAGGGGTCCTAATATAAATGATATTACATAAAATAAATAGACAGTAGACACAATCATTCGCAGTACCGACCGCGACATTTTAATTCCAGTGTTGCCATCTACCAGCCATCATAATAGTGTAACCAGATATAATAATATACATAATGTACTCTTTGAGTCTAACTTTCCACGGCCCGCCGCGGCCAAGCACTTGTAGCAAAATTTTGCTAAAAATGTAGCCAGATTTTTACCACCAAAAGCAACTAAATGTATGATACTTCCAAAAGTAAAAGTAGCAAAATGTATTGAACTTTTAACAATTTTAGTAGAAACCATATCAATCAGTAAAAGTAATCAGTTGTTTCTAAATTTTTATTCAGATTAATTCGTTTGAATATGGTACAATGAAAAATATATTTGGATAAATTAGGTAAAAGAAAGTATGTACTTAAAAACATTGAACAAAGTACTTCCGGAATCCCTAATAACGCCACCTCTACACGTTGGCCATGGCCAAGAGATGTGTCGTTAATGTGATTTTTAAATGACGAAACGAAACCAGTTACGTTATCAAAATTGTCTATTAAACCCACCATACCTTAATAAAACATGGTCGAAATGTTGGTCATATAGAAAATGCGAGTTCAAAATGCAGTGAGGGTAGAAATATGTCTTCGATATTCCTCCGCAACAGCTTTTCAATCTCGACTGGTAAACGTAGGTCAATGTGCTGGATTTTCTACAATCCCAAAAGTGGATGGCAAATGTAAATATTTTACCAGGCCAACTTTTATTTTGCTGGTTTCCATGAGCCACCGGCGCTTTTTATGTCTGATTTTTAATGGTGTTCCCTTTCAGATGACCGTTTGGTCTAAGTTCAAAAGTTTTGTATCCCTTACCAATATGATTGCTCATCAGCTTAGAAACCGGGGAGTACGCCTACTCCTCTACTCCTCTAACAATTATTTGTCTTGAAGGTGAACCTACAGGAATACCTAAGATGGACTCTTGAATTCGTACTGCAGCCACAAAAAGCTCTGGAATTCGTTTGAATTGTAAAATATACGTGGCAGAAAGTAAAGTATATTTCAGCCAGATTGGCGTCCAGGCTAGAATCACATATTATTAGCGGAGAAAAGGAGTCTTGCAGAGCTATAAAAACATATAGGCCTCGTGAATTTTTCCAGTTTTGCGGTCCCAAGAGACGCCTACAATATCGTGCTTTGCAAGCACAAGTCAATATACGACCACGAGTGGATATAATATGGTCACATCCGTTGCCTCAGAATGCTTACAAAGAGCTGAAATGGTGGCTAGATAATTGCAGGTGAGGTTCGATCGTTCACAGTCCTTGCTGACACATTATCTAAACACAGATAGAAGCAATTTAGAGTGGGGATGAAGGCAATTGAGTATACTGAGCTAAAACTCAATTGCAATCAAAAGGAAATAATTGCCAATTAAAAAAATGTTGATGTTCATTGTCAAATTTGTCAGCATCTGAGTTCGAAGGCTCTTTGTATTCAGTGTGACAACAAAATTGTTGTCTTACTTGCGCAACGAATGTAGAACGAAATCCTTAGCTTTGACAGAGTTAAATTTTTAACGAGTCCTCTTCAACTCCCACATGACAATAAAGGTTGAAAATGAACCCCTTAGCTACATTGAAATCTATGAATCAGAATCACTAATAGAACACAGAATCCAAGGGCGTACGCGGGGGGGGGCAGGTAGGGGCAGCTGCCTCCCCCCCCCCCCTGTGCAAAAATAGCCCCCCCCCTGGAGTGTGAGACAAGTAAGTGTTATGTATTAAAATTAATATCTCGCTTTACACTGAAAACTAACTATTGTCTTAAACTACGAGACTAATTTTTTAAAGATAAAGTTTATATAGAAAATACATACGTTGTGTTCAATAATTTGTTTGTCCTTTTCGTTTTGGAACTTATGCCTTTATTATTGAGTTTCTGTCCCCTCCCCCCCCCTGAGTGAAATCCTGCGTACGCCCTTAACAGAATCGTAAAAAAAAAACTTGTATTTTTTTATATTTTTATAAATTTCGAATAAATGGCTAACCTACGCGACGTGACATGTGAGTAGAGCATTTCTCATTTTTTTTCGTAACTTGATTTTTTTGCTGTCCCACAAAGTTATTTATCATTATTGTGTATAAAATGGTCTAACAGTATTTAACTGTAGACAGTGTGGTTTTCTTTATTTATTTTTGAATACGAAAAAAAATACTGAATGTCTTAAATAATTATATATTAATTAAAATTGAGTAAATAAAAAACACTCCCAAATTGTTATGTATGAAAAGCCACGTGTCCCATACGACTTACTGATACTTTGATCGCTAATATTTCGGAAAGTTCAAAAGCATCCTACGTATTTTTTGATTTTAATTGCTTAATCATTATGTCGGGGTTCATTTAATATTATCTTTAAGAAGAGACTAGTGCATTATTTTTTCAAAAAACACATTTTAATCTTGTCCCAGAAAAGTTTCAAAAAGTGACATCCTCTTTTGTTACCAATTTTAGCATATTACTTTTGTGAAATATACCAATAAGTTGATATTTTTAGTTTTTGGTAACACTCTACGTGACATTTCAATATGCCATTTTGCTGAGCAATCTCTCTCTGCTGGATGGCGTCTTAGAGTGTACACGTGCCTACTATTGCTCAATTTCTGTTCAGTTTTTGTTACCGGGTTTTACAGGTAAGTTGTTAATATCTCATAAAACCATTGTTGGTTTTTGAAAGTGAATATTCTAAGTTACATTCGAGCTGAATTTAAATAAAACAGTTATTGTTTTTACTGTGATGAATAAATTTCAAAACATAAATTATTCTCGTTTCGTTACTTCTTCTTTTGTTACTTTGGCATAGTAATGTATAAGAGGAAAGTTAGGTAACAAAAAAGGAATTCAAACAAAAGTAACAAAAAAGGTAACAAGAAAGGAATTTTGTTACTGTCCCAAAATTAATCAACATTAATTTTGAATTTTCCTGGGTTTTAATTGTCTTAAAACACCTAAAAATGATCGTTAATAATGAAAAATAGAAACATGTCGGGATAAATAATATTATCTTTCTATAATTAATTTTGGTTTTCATAAAATAAAAACTTTTGCCTTTATGTTTGTACCAATGGTAACAAAAAATAATTATTGCAGAGTTTTCTTAAATATGTTTTTATTTAAAGGGATATTTTTGCTGAAATTATTAAAAGTATAATCATGAATTTAAAGAAACAATGTTTCCTACTGGTATATCTACAATAACTTATCCAATGTTCACCAAATAAGTAGTAACAAAATAGGACGCTTTCTTTCACCCCCTAATTGGATTTTCACAATTTTATCACTGAAACGGTGAAATCACATACGTGCTATACCAATATTATCAATCTAAACATAATGAATTATCAGATTTTTATGTTATATACATACATATATTTACGATATTTTCATTTTGGACAAGTTTTTGAATTAGTAGCAAATTTTTTGAGAAATGCTCAGTAACATGAACCGTACGGATGGCCTTCTTTGCAATGAGCGTCCGACTTCCAGCCATCAATGAAAAACATTCCCAGGGAAAACCATAGCCCGTCCCCGAAGTCCAACCTCCAGCCCTCGATCGCCAGTCGCCGGCGCACACATAGAGAAAATTATATAATTATGGCGCACACCTGTAACGAGTGTACATACGCATACGCAAATTTTCTCATCGCGAGTACTAAAAAATGGTGCGAGTGTACATACTCAGTATTGAAAACCTTTACGAAGCGAGACAATTGTGATGCCACGATTTTTCATAGCCAAACGATTTTGGCGGTAAACCAGTGGCTACCGGATTATGGTCAGTTTACCATACCAAGCCATGTACACGAAGGTAGCACGCCACGTCTGGCTATTGAGGTAGAAGACGCAGTATTTGACTTCTTTGAGCCAGTATCCGAGACGCAGCAATAAGGCAACCAACAGTGTGAAAATTGCTGCACTATGCTGGACTTAATGCTACCACTTTCAAATAGTGCAGCACCTGCATGAGGCTAACGTGCCAAATTTCGTTTATAAAATAGACGGTTTAGTGAAACACTGGAAATTTCTAATCGTTGTAGGAAGAATAGATTGTTATTCTAACGATGTATCTTATATAACGCCCATCTCTTGGCCAATGTAATACGTTACAACCTCGAGCCCTCAACGTGCAAAATGGGCGTTGAACGCGAGCATGACACAAAAGTTATGGTTTTAAGAAACATAACGTCAAAATAATTTACGGTAGGCTGCTGTTCAACATTGCCATATATACGGATTTGTTCGTATTTGTACGGATTTTGGGAGTCCGATACGGATGAATTATGAATACGGATTTTTGATGTAGACAGACTAATCCACCTCAAACATACTCCTTTTAAGAAGCATATACTAAGCACATTTGATTCATTTATTTCGTTCGGTCTTATTTTTAAATTACGAAAAAGTTATTTAATTTCATGGCAACAATTGAACTATTTAAAGCTTTCAACTCATAGTGCGCGCGGCTCTACGTTTGTGTCTTTTATTGCTCGTCGGAATGACTGCCGCGTTACTGCATACAAAGAAAAACTGCATATTTACAATGTTTAATAGAAATTTGTTAAAATACAACATATTTCCATATTAAAGAAACATTTCCCTGTTTTAAAAGCTGGGCACGCGCTTGTGAGGATTCTCCTATTATAATCGTGAAAATGGTATGTACGAGCAGTTTGCCTTGTCCTTTTGTATGCGAGAGTTAATTGATTCAAACTTCCATAATGTCATTCACTCACACTTCCTTTTAGACTCTTTATTTTTGTACGGATTTTGGCAAAATGGTCTCTGGGATCTGGCAACACTGCTACTGTTCTTTGTGCGCTCGTCGTCTTGTTTACGGAATTTTCACATTTCAAACTGAAAAAACAATGTAAAAACAGTAATAAAAAGTGTTGTTGAAGTATTTTGCGTAGTTACGAACTGTGATAGTTTTAAAATGAAAGTTATAGAAGCAAAAATCGTTGTTTTGGGCTCCCAAGGTAACACAAACTTTTGTCATTTATAATTAAACTGGTTTTTATGCTCTAATAGTTAAACGATCACGGTTACGACATCGCTTAAATATATAATAAACGCAGATCAGAGGCATGCTCAGAATATAAGTAGAAACTTAAATAAATACCAAATTCCACGAAAGTTTTAGTTTTAAAAACTTTTCTATGACCAATGATGTCAATGTTTTGTTATGCATTTTCCCTTAATAATAAACATGTTTTTAGTATTTTTGTATGTCTTAATTTCTCACAAATTCCTGCATTTAAATTGTAGCTATTTTCAATGAAAGTAAGTTTTCATTATATATGGTGGAATTTCTGGTCATTGAGGGGTGTGAGGGAGGTTGATATTACCCCCTGAAATCCCCCCTCTCCCCCTGAAGAAACAATAACTTTTTTTTTTAAAGAGGGAAATGAGATAGTTGATAAGATAGCTTTTAGAGGAATCAACGAAATCTCTGCGGAAGACTCATGTGTCATTCCATTTACTGAATTCTACGCTAATATAAAAGAAGACGCCACTAATCTCTGGAGAGAATACCGAAATAAGACTATTGAAACTACAGGCCATTGGTACGCAGCGATTCAAAAGACTATTCCCGTAAAGCCTTGGTATACGAAAATAAAAGATGAAAACAGACAGTTCATTACACAGATGGCAAGATTGCGATTTGGACATGTCAGAACACCAGCCTATTTAAACAGAATTAATATATGTGTGCCAGTGGAATGCGAACATTGTAATGAAAAAGATAAACCATATTATTCGAGATTGCGCTGATTTTACTCTTCAAAGATTATATTTTGTTGCGATGTTGGAAGAACTATATAAAAATGAAGGTAACATGCCCCGCCAGATAGAAGATGTGCTAAAAGATATGAGAATTTACCCTTTGCTATATGATTTCTTGCAAAATACCGTTGGTAACATTTAAAGTTGGCGGAAAAAAAATATATTTTAACCATAATAAGAGATGGCTAAAAGGACTAGTTTCCAGGCCAATAAACAATAAATAAAATAAAAAATGTATAGTAGTCCAAGTCCAACATAATTAGAAAGGTACTTAAACCAAACAATATTGTTCCAAGCCCATGATCTAATTATCATGGATTCCATAGTTATCCATGTAGAGTAATTTTTTTTTTAATCTGACTAATAGGAGATGCGTTGTACTGCGCCATTTCACTCAGCTCCGACTTGTATCATAACATTAAAACCTAACCTAACCTAGTGTATACCTTTTTTATATAGATTGAAATATATTTAAAAAAGCTAGGTACATATAGTATATACTTACATATAGTATATGGAAGTATAGTATATTACATATGGTACATATAGTATACTTAGATTTGTTAAAAGAAGCTGAATATTTGAGGAGGGAATGCAACTGTGAAAATAGGATACCAAAGCTCCAAGCAATGGGAATTGGATGGAATAGCTCCAACTGGAAAGCCGACCATCCGCCAGCAGGCGTCCAACCTCAACATCATCATCAGAACAGAGGGTAACATGCTTCAATGCTCTGTCCATGCACATGTTGTCATTCAAATAAGTATAGGTATACCCTATTAAAAACAATTTACTTAGGTATTACAAGATAGTCATTAGTCATTACATCAGAGTTCAAAACGACAAGTTATTGTTCTGATAATATAACCAACACATCAATTTTGTGAATCATTTATTTAGAAATTGGGTTTTCCCCTTTAGATACATAAAATACTATTGGACATGTAGAGAGGATGCATGAAAGTAGGTGAGGAAAGAAATTTATGGTGCAAGTGGAAGGTACAGGTACCAGGCCGCCCTAGAAGGACGTATGCTGACCAAATTGGCGACATACTGTTAAAAGTACCCGTAGCAAATGGAGATCAGGGGACCTAAAAAGGCCAACTTGGGTGAATCATGAAATGATTTGAAAGTAGGATAGACTCAGAGTATCTTCATGCATGCAAAAAAGACGGAATTACAACAGATTCATAATATGATTCATCCAAAGCGGCCTTTTTAGGGGACCTGTAGTCTCTGTCTACCCCTCTGGGAGACAGGCGTGAGTATATGTATGTATGTATACATAAAATAGAGGAATGGTTTATATACAGGCCCTTGTTTGTTGTTTCTGTAAGAAATCTCTTCAGAGACAAGCTCGCCTCTGTACATTTTTTTTATTGTAAATAATTGTATTTAATTGTACAATTCATTGTACAATAAAGAATAACATTGAGGAGTGTCTGTTCAAAAGGGTATATATATTATTCCATAAAATAAAATAAACCGACAAAGGGCGAGTCAGACTCGCGTACCTAGGGTTCCGTATTGTGGATGATAAATTTAATTTTGTCATTTTTTTTCGTGTATTTCTTCACCGCTTTATTTTTCCTGTTATCTTTACGTAAACACATATTATCATGATTTTTTTCATATTTTTCGGTCCACCAGTTTTGGAGATAAGGGGGACGGACATTATAAATTTTTTTATGGTTTTTCAAGGATTTCTCCAAATAGAAGCAATTAAATATAGCCAAACTATATATTTTTACAATCAAATTTTTAATAACTACAATTTGATAAGCATATTGTATTTTTATAAAATATTTTTTTTATTTGTTTTACTTCTTTTTTTATATTTCTCATCTCAACTTTTTTTTAATGGCTATAATTTTCCTGTAATTGGCCAGTTATGATCTATAATCGGAATTTTTTTCATATTTTTCGATCTCCCAGTTTTGGAGATAAGGGTGGGGACATACATATTTTTGTGGTTTTTTAAAGATTTCTCGAAACCAGTGCCAGTAAATATAATAAAAGTATATATTTTTACAATCAGCTTTTTAATATTTTACAATTTTGTAGCCATATTGTATTTTTAGGATAATATTTTTTATTTTACTCACTTTTGTTTTGAAAAAATATTTTGAACAATTTAATTTTTTTTTTACACCATTATATGTGGGCAAGCTAATGCTATTTTGTGCCAAATTCCATGTGCTAAAGTTATGTGGCCGTGACGTACGGACGGACAATGGAGTCTCACCATTATAGATTCCTTTTGTACCTTTTAGGTACTACGGAACCCTAAAAACGATTGTGCCCTACAATATTATAATAACAATTAACCTCAACCTAAGTAGTCGATAGTTATTGAATTGCAATAAACAATAATAATCGGCATAATGATAAGGAAGCAATCATTATTTAATACATCATTAACATATAAATCGTATTAAAACAGGTTTGTATATGTCGTGGTCATATCGTCCATCCATCAGTCTAGTTCGTCCACTGCTGGACATAAGCCTTTCCAGGACTTTGCCACTCCCGGCGGTCTAACTGGAAGAATTCCGCATACTCACACACGCTGGGCAGTGACGCCCCTGCCCTTCACCAGTCTGTTCCATATAAGACCCGGCTATTAGGGATGGATATACCCGTCGGTCCCAGGCATGGTGGGCCTCCTCGTTTTTTGCCTGTGAGCTGTCCTCTTACTCTCCCTCGAATTACTTCGAGGCGGTCTCCAAGTAAGATGGTGGTACCTCCACAGTCGAGCCCGGCATCAGCTCTACTACCTGTTATATAATATATCGTTATCGTAGAATTGACTATTTCATTATCTGGTTGGCCATATCGTATTTCTGTTAAAATTGGGAGGGTCGCCTCGCTTCGCTTCGCTCGTCGTCGCGCCTATTTTTTACTTTTGGTGAAAGATTTTTGATTTCATACTTTACGATCTGCCCCACCAGATCATGAAATGGTCAATAGGGGAGATGACAGGGTAAACAAAATATTATTCTCTTTAGTCCGACATTTAGATTATCAAAAAATATTGGACACGTATTTTTTTTTTGTTAATCAAACAAAAAATGACAGAGATAAAGCGCGTCAAAGTTTTTGAGTTGTTAAGTGTACTTAGGCGTGACGTCACGCGGAACTTTAGCGGGCTATATCTTCATAATTTTTTGTTTAATTGACAGAAGAAAAAATACGTGTCGAATATTTTCTGATAATCTAACTGACGGACTAATTAGAATTTTTTAGTCATCATGCCTATTCTACGATATGGTCACGACATATACATTTAATTGTAGTAAGTCAGCGAGTTTTCTTTCTATTAGTACTGTGTTCTTTACAACTAGAATAGAATACTTCTTTGTTGGTGGTCTGTTTATGGGATACAGTTCAGGCTAGTAGTAAAGACAGGCTTGAAGTTAGTCACGGATACAAATACAAATACAAAATATTTTATTTCTCAAAAGTACACACAAACAAAAATAAATAATAAAAAAAAAACACCTTAAAACAAGATACCGGAGTACGACAAAATGATTAACAAAAAAATAAAGGTACAATAAATTGAACAGTGCTCGAACTGAATAGTGTAGGTACTATTGAGCGTTGGAAACTCTTTCTGGTTTAATATTGGACCCCAAACTAAGTCAGACTTGTACTGCGGGAGTCTAGACAATGATTAACAATTTTTGATTACAAATGGTCGTATTTGAATACATTAATTAATGTGTGACATCATCACAGATTACGGGAAATTAATTAGGTATGCAACGATTACGAAGCGGTGCATCGTTTTGCATCTGTAATCGTAATAATTATGGTTAATAACGAAGGATTTGGATGCGATTTTCTTTATTATCATCGTAGTGACCCAACATATAAGGGGTGTTAGTAAAATAACGCTCAAGCCGAAAACGGGGCAGAGTTGAATAAACGCGAGCGAAGCCGCGGGCAAAATGATAGTAATAAATATATTGTCTATATGTGTGGTTGATTGAACAATATTTCACTGAAGCACAGCCTTCTCTAGTCCCAAGCCGTGTTGTTGAAACTTGGCAACGTAGCGGGAGAACCGGGTCTAATTTTGACATTTCGTAGAGATAATCCGGCCAAATTTAAAATCATGCTTACTGCAACATTTGTTGACTTATCTATGTGACAACTAAATTCAGTCGATATTCATATGCTTCCTATTTATGTTGGTCATTGGATCTGTCCAATTTGGTAGAACAAAAGTACTATTTACAGGGGAAGGGTTATATCTTCGCGCCTAAATAGAATATTCGTATTGTTTTTGTGGCTTTGTGTGACAATTATTTAGGAAAACAAGTGTTTATTCGCCAATAACCTAAAATCTCATTGAATACACATAACAAGCTGTAGACAAGGTATGTATTGCAGCAGTATTCGTAGGTTTACCTCTATTTTTAACGTAAAAATTCTACCTAACCTCAAAGTTTGTCAAGTGCTATAAAGGTAAAAATCGTATTTTTTATTTTTCTGACCTTCGTGTAACATTATCAATTATTTATTTTAGATGCCCAAACGATGTTGTGTTCCCGGATGCAAGTCAAACAATCAGACGATGCTCGACAAGTGCTATCTTTACTAACAATAGTCTGACAATTTTTTTATCGAACTAGAAGGGTTTTGTGAAGCAGGACATGACCTTAGATCTGTATATACATCTATTTGTAAAATTTTGTCCAACATAATTTTAAACAACTACACCAAAAATATTAACAACTCACATACAGAGAAAAAATGTAATAAAAGAAAACTAAATGCTTTGACTACCTAAACCTTTATACGTAGATTCATACATACAAGGTGAAACTTAATCAACCGCCTGAATTCATAGTGAAGACTCGGTTAGTGATCAGGAACAAGCTTCAATGATCATTTTCTCAAAAATCGTAAAAAAAGAAATTTTGGCATTCCTACTTGACTAGTTCAAATACAAAATCCTATAGGCAATATAGAAACGAAAATTATTTTTTTCGACGTTCACCTGGCAGGTCATTGAACATTGTTTCTGATCACTAACCGAGTCTCCAGTATGAATTTAGGCGGTTGATTACTTAAATTTCACCTTATATATTCACGCCTTTCTCCCGGAAGCGTAGGCAGAGACTACAGATTTTCATCTGCCACGATCTAGACACACCTCTTTTGCCTCTTCCACATCCAATCTAGTCATGCAAGTATACAAATATACAATTGATTGAAATATGCGTTACTTTTTTACCTATGTTACCACACTCCCGTTGATGTATGTTGTTGTGACTATATTGTTATTTTTATATATTCATATAAAATATATATTGTATAATAAAAAACTTATTTCTGAGCAACAAAAATTGTAGTTTTATTTTATCAGTATAAATAAACTTATTAATGATAAAAAGAAATAAGTACAGCATTTACGAGCAGTTTATAGGTAATCCTAGGTCTCCTTATGTTTAATAAACGAGCTTGATGCTTTATGTATACCATAGTCGAGTTATTTCTTATTTAATACTATTATTTCTTCAGTTTTAGCACTAAATAATAACAGTTAAGCATTCATTATCAGTGCCTTCAATTAGGTGGGCTCTATGAAAGATCGGTTCCCTTTTCACGAAAATGCGACGTTGCCAATTCTAATAGCACGGCTTGAGACTAGAGAAGGCTGTGACTGAAGGGATATTCGGCCCTCACGCCTGTATCAGATTACGTTGCCCTTGGCATGACAATTCCACTTCAGTGCTTTAATCCTTCTTGTTATTGTACTCTTACCTTACGTATAGCGTGGTCGTGTTGCAATACACAGTGTACAGTTTCTTTTAAAAGGAAAATAAAATTTTTAATGCAAGTGTTCGTAAAGGCCCACTTTTTATGCATCAAAACCGAACAGAAAGTCGATTATTTTGCCCTAGGGCTTTTATATTATTTTTTTAATTTATTTACAATGGTTGGCTAACCTGCATTAACCTACTCAATAAACATTTACCCAAAAATGAAATACGTAGATGACGTTATAGTGGAGTAAATGGACTCGAAAAAACCCCATTTTTTTTTAATATGGACTCCCGGACGGAGAATAGTCAGTCTTTGCTCGCGACGCTACAGATTGTCGTTCATAAACTCACACCGAGTTGGGTTTCCTACCCGGGTCGCAACATTAACCCGTTCAAAAATGAACTCGCGTCTCAACACCGACCGTTCAAAAATGACAGTGTCGCTACACTGGTGTCGAATTTTTCAACATCAACTCTGAGCAGGGTTCGCAAGGTTCGCATAGGCTCCAAACGTCACCTGACATTCACGTAAATTTTCGTAAATGAAATGACGTTAATTTTTGTACCGAGGGGGTCTTCTCAACGTTATAGTTGATATACTAACGTTAAATTTCGTACCGAGGGGGTCCTCTCAACGTTATTATACTAAATATAATGCAAAAATGACAACTGACGTTTGGAGTGTCGTCACACGACGAAACCCGTTCAAAAACTCAGCGTTACAACCCCAGTGTTCCTACCCAGCCCAGGGTTATTTAATGAACGCACTTCAGGGGTATGTGAGAGTTACAGCAGTCTCTCTCACAACCTTGCCGCCCGCTTCCCTTTAGTTAGGGTAACCCGCTGCGTCTCTGTAACGTTGCGGGTGAAATCTGACTTAACCGGTTTGCCTTTAAGAGGCTATGCGAATTTTATTTTTGTCACTGTCACTCTAACCGAAAACACGCTCAGTGCGAGAGGGGCGGATTCAGGGCTAAAGCGAAAAATTTTAGTTTTATAGTTTTTATAAAAAAACAAAATTTCAAAAATCAAATCTCTAGATATTGTTGAAACACACCTAATACAACATGTTTGAGTTCTATATAATTATGGTCCCTATTCGTCAAACGAGGAGAAAAAGTGTGTTTGAAGACCTCATTTCAACAATTATTTCTATCGAGGAAAATTTATCCAAACACGTTTTCCAATGAGGGCTTTTCAGACAGCATTAAAAAAAAAAATAGTTCAGAGTGCGATCAATAGACGGCGCTGACGTATGCTCTCATGTCAAAAATATACAGTCTACTCTATGGTTCCTGATTCAGTGTTGTCAACTTAGGGAATTTGCACTAAAACTGGTGGTTTAGAAACCCATTTTAGCGGAGAAATATTGTTTTTAGTGGCTGGTTTTTTTTGTGGATTAGACTTTAGTTGGTGAAAAAAGACACTCTAGCACTAAAACATTTAAAGTTTAATTTAAGTTACATTATCCAAAGAATTAGGTAATTAATGCTATTTCATTATTGATTTTTCCACATTCTAACGCTTATGTGGAAAATAGTACTATATAATATTAAATATATTGAAATCTTTATTATAATATTTAAGGTTAGGTCTTGTCATAGAGTAGATTTTGTTACGTCATACATTTTTGAAATTAGAGCATACGTCAGCGCCATCTAGTTCATTTTGGTGAAACTTGATTAAGAGCTGTCATGAAAAGCCCTCATTTCAAAACCCTAGATTATATAGTCAAAATGCATATACCAGATTTTTTCATTTTTTTTTATTTTCCTTGTATTTCTTGAAATACACAAAAAAGAAGCACCTCTATTTTTTTACATATCACCTTAATCTACCTTCGTAACTTTCCATAATGTAATCGTAGAATCTGATAAGCGTAACAAGATATCAGTTCGACTGACTACTGGTCTTTTCTCCGATAAGATGTAATATTGACTGTTTATCAGTTGTAACTTAGATGTAATGCAATTGTGTCGATTTGATGTAACACGACTTAACTTATTTGACAGTTCTAACCTTATTTAAAGCGTCCTGTCTTTATCTTTTCGATATAGAAAGAAAAAGACAGAACGAATAAAATTAAGTTTAGTCCTGTCAAATAAGTCGTGTTACACCGAATCGAGACTAATATTTACCCATATACTCTAAGCACATATTCTATGACGGGTATTAATGAAAAACCATTAAAATACAATACAAATTATTTATTATCCTCATAAAAAAAGCAGTATCAATAATGAAGTATTAAATTTACCCTGAACTGAGAAAAAAAACCCGCCTCTCAGGGTAAAGGTCCACATAAAATAAATATAATTGAAATTTTGATACATCGGCAATCATAAACCTAATCATAACATTACATTTTAAGTTGAGAAATTTACATTTACATGCACAACATTATATATTAACAACTAAAACTAAAACTAAACATGCATTATTTAAATTTTTATACATCTGATAACAAAAAGCATCGAATAATATCATGGGAGCTGATTAATGGGATAAAAAGTAGCCCATGTCCAATTCCAGATCTAGAACCACATTTGTGCAAAGTTTTATCCAAATCAGTTTAGTAAGTATGGTGTAAAACAAAACTTTTCTATTGAAACTTGACACCCCATTTCTATGGGAACTGACTTATGAGAAAAAAAGTAGCCTATGTCCTATTCCAGGTCTAGAACTATATTTGTGCAAAGTTTCAGCCCAATCGGTTCAGTAGATACGGCGTGGAGAAGCAACAAACATACATACATACATACAAACTTTCGCATTCAAGGTTAAACATCAGTCTCTCGGTACAAAGTGCGCAACTTAACTTTGTTTTTCTTGTTTAAAAGTTAAAAATTGAAAAATATTTTGGTATGTAGCAGTTGATGCCAATAGTTCAATATTAGTAAGGTTTATAAAGCAAGAGTTTGAAATTTAATTAATTTGTGCAATTGGTCATGATCTGGTCCAAACAAAGTTAAAACAGCATTTTAAGTTTGTTTTGAGAAGATGATGACTAATTGTGTATACGATTTCAAATTTGCTTTATAAACCTCACAAATACTGAACAATTGGCATTCTCAAGTGACAAGGTCATCGGACAATTCTTTAAAAAATCATAAAAAATAATGGTTAATTTATATACCAAAATAATGAAAACTATGTCCTAAAATGTCGTATATGTCTGAAAAAAAAAATCTTTTAAAAATTAAGCTATTAGCTTTTTAAGTTTTAATTTCTTTACAAGAGAAACAAACTTAAGTTATGCACTTTGTATCGAGCAACTGACGTTTAATCTTAAAGGTATAATATTAGTGGGATTTTTCAGTTATTAGTGTCGATTTGATGTAGCACATCTTAACTTATTTGACAGGATAGATAGATAGATAGATAGATAGATAGATAGATAGATAAAACATTTATTCACTATTACAATACGTACACAATTCACATTCAACACAATTAAATATTTACATTAACAATAAAAGACAAGGAACAAGTTTTAACAATAATAAAAATGAGACAGATACATAATTATGGACATATTACAATAGTAAAAGGGCTCCGACTCAGTATTTGCTGCAAAGATTCACAATGCAGCACTGATCATTCTGCCGGAACCGTAGAAGAGCGACGTGCTGAACTTTTAATTTTGTGTAATTTAATTAAGAAATAAATAATATAATATATGGTTATACATATAATATTTATGCGAGTGTAATACTTATGAGTGAATATTATATTTAATATATTTATGTAATATGGTATAAAAACAAATGAAAGTAATATGAAATAAAAATAATAATAAATTAACGAAATTTGTACTAAAATAATATAATAATGCACCACTGCTTGCCTTAATGGGACTTTGCTACAGTTTTTCTTTGCATGGCCAGCAAATGCAACCGATACTTTGCTTTAAAGCAATGTTTTTTTGTAAGGTTACGAAGGGGTGGCGGAATATCGTTCCAACATTTGGTGGCCATGAAAGAAAAACTGCCTCTGAAAGCAGCTGTCCGGTGGTGAGGCAAAGAGAGAGGCATAGTGCAAGCCCTAGCAACCCGACGCGAACCACGCCAGTTCAGTTTTGTAAACAAATAAGGCGGTACCTTTGTTTTTTGACGCCGAATAATAGCGTGGCTAAGTAAAGCTTTTGCCTACTTTCTATATTGAGAATGTCTGCGTCATTCAGGAAAGGTGTTACGTGTGACCGAGGAGGAATTTTAAAACAAAATCGAAAAAGAAAGAAAATGACAGGACGCTTAAAATTAGGTTAGTCCTGTCGTGTTACGCAGAATCGACACCATTGTTCATCAATATTTGTTCTCTCGTCGTGATGATCCCAGGTCCTGTAGCATAGTGTTTAATCGCGCGCGACGCCACTAGGTGAATCACAAGTGCAAGGAGCGTGACGTACTGTTTAATCGCGAAAACATCGTGTCGCACTTGTGATTCAACTAAGTCGCATCGCGCGCGATTAAACACTATACTACGGGCCCAGAATTGTTTTGTTCACATGCCTAATAAGACTGTTGCTCTTATTTCAGGGGTCGGCAAAACCAGTATGGTGGTTCGGTACATCGGAAAAATGTTCTCCAAACACATCTCTCCGACAATCGGGGCGTCATTCTTCACGTGCAAGATTAATTTGGAAGATGCTACCGTCAAGTTACAGGTAAAAATACAACAACATACAAGAATATTACATCTACAAAAAAAAAAAAAAATACTTTACATAGGCATACTTTACATACTTTACAGATTTTTAATCAGAACTTGTGATACTTATAATAAGGACTTTAGTGATTTAGACGTGTTGCATCTTTCGTTGGGTCAATTTAAGAGCGAGCTATATAAAACTTTTGTTAAAAACTTTTAAGTATGTATGTACTAAAAATTTAGATTTTTCGTAGCTTGTAATATATATATATTAAATTTATTCTTGTAATCTTTTAGTATTGTTAATGTTAGATATCAGAGCTGTTGTGTTTTTTTAAGTTTTGCATGTTGTATTTTTCTTTGTCGTGCATTAATTTATTTGTTTTTGATACTGTTAAGTGGAAACTGTTTTTGTTTAAGCATTAGCTATTATATTTTATTAAGTTTGTAAAAATTATAACTGTTTGTTTCCCAATAAAGAAAATGAAAATGAAAATAGGCGTAATTAGGCAGGGGCCAGGGGGCACGGCGGCGCCCCCGGAATACCATCTGGTATCTGGCTTATGTATTTCTCATGTATAAATGGGTAATTATTTTTCAATGCATGTGCTCGTAAAGGCCCACTTTTTATGCATCAAAACCGAACAGAAAGTCGATTATTTTGCCCTAGGGCTTTATTATTATTATTATTTTTAATTTGTTTGCAATGGTTGGGTAACCTGCAGCCTTTCCTGTGTACCATAGATGTTATACTTTTTTTTTCACTGTTTAACGGCTCTGGATACAATCCTTTTGAGCCAATCATAATTTAAAGTTCACAAGATTATATTTGTTTTCATTTCCTCACACTATGCATTGAAAAACATAGTATGATACACGGGCGTAAAAGCAATAAATTACTCGGTTCGTTTACTCGCTACGCTCGTGTTTTAAATCGTCCTCGTAATTTATTCCTTTGCGCCCTTGTAGCATAAACTACTATTACATACCGATCGTTTTTGGGTTGTCTCTGGTATTGGATTTTCTTTCTTTATTGTCTACTAGCCTTTTGCCCGCGTTTCCGCTCCGCCCGCGTTTATTAAACTCTGGCCTTCGGCTTGGGCGTAATTTTATTAACGCCCGTTATAGCCTATATACAAGGTGACTTTTTGATCATCGTCCAAATTCATACTGGAGGCTTGATAAGTGATCAGTATCTTGGATCAGTAACATTTTTTGTGAAATTCGTATAATGAAATTTCGGCTTCCCATATAAATTCAGTTCCAGTCCCGAGTGAATCACTATGGGGAGTCGAAATTTCATTTTACGGATTTCACCAAAATTGTTACTGATGCATGATACTGATCACTTACCAAGCCACCAGTATGAATTTGGACGATGATCAAAAAGTCACCTTGTATATGTTGACCAGGGTCACTACGATGATAATAAAGAAAACCGCATCCGAATTTGTTTAATGGTTTCAAATCACATCAAATCACTGTTTAAAATCACTTCCTTTATCATACCTGAAAATATTTACATCGATGCCCCAAACACTCTGTATGTACTGATGTCAGTGGCGTGCACAGAACTTTTTGCTGGAAAAGCAAGCAATTGTCTACCCTAGAGTAAAAATTTCCTATACAAACTTTTTTTTTTAAAGTGATATTTAAATTTTTTTAATTTTTTTTATATATTATAATAAATTAAGTTATGTTTAAACTAAATAATCTACAAAATAAAAAATTCTATAAGCTAAACCTATCTAAAACAAAAATATAAGGAGGCGGCACCTACATTATTAACATATTATCTTAGTAGCGAAATAAACCACTAAATTAAATAAAAAAAATTGTCTAGGTCATCGCTGCCACGGGGCAGGGTACCCAAGACGCTGGTGGCATTACCACGCTGAATAGCGAGGCTTATTCTTTGTCTGAAGTAAGCCCCAGCCCTTGGGTCACACGAAGTCTCGACCAGGCGCGACGCTATATCCTTAGAGAGCCGTCGCGCGTCTGGCCCCCACGGCCCGAACGTCTCTACGCCAAACGGCACAAACATTTTTTTTATTGTTATTCTTGACCAATTGCTTGCTTTTCCAGCAAAAAGTTCTGTGCACGCCACTGATTGATGTTGCTGAGAACGCGAAGTATCTCGATAATTCGCACCAGCTATCACGTAAAAATCGTCAATGAAAAGAGGGCGTTTGGTGGCATGAATCAGACGAGAATATTCCCTATATTCCAGGTGTGGGACACAGCAGGCCAGGAGCGGTTTAGGTCGATGGCGCCGATGTACTACAGGAACGCCAACGCGGCGCTCCTGGTCTATGACATATCTAGCGTCATGAGCTTCAACGCGATCAAGGGTTGGGTGAAGGAACTACAGAGGTATAAACTATTTGGTTGTGGAATTTCAACCATACCTTTATAACGAGGGGATGTCGGAGGTGTTCCAGTCGTAAACCCACATTTCACCGAAGATTATCACGTCCCAGTGCGATGGGTCAAAAATTCAAAATTCAAATTCAAAAAGTTTATTTTGCAAAGTAGGTATATATAATACACGTTTCACAAGTCAAATTTTAATCTTATAAAAATATATGTAATAAAATAATAAATGTACATGAACTACTTAGATTAAATGTTTTTTTAATTTATGTAGCAATATATATACGATTAAAATTATAGGTAAAATATTATTATACAAGGTGAAATCCAATCAACCGCCCGAACCCATACCGGAGACCCGGCCAGGGACCAGGAACAGGTTCAATGATCACCAACCGAGCCCCCAGCACGAATCCAGGCAGCCGACCAAATCCCATCCTATATACTACATAGTAATAGGTTACATATATAAATACATGCCTACCTCCGCCCATTCGATTAGTCTTGCTAAGAAGAACGGGCAAGAAACTTGGCAAGATCATGTCTTTTTTTTTTAAATTAAACTTATACTATACATCAAATGTATAGTATACAAATAGGTTGTGAGCCCTATCACCATACTTAGCCACACTAGTACAAAAATGTCACGTAGGTAACACAATTTAAAGCTCATATTTCAATGCTTTACTTTGAGATGGTCTGGTGCCGATCCGTGTAATGTGTAACCTTAAGGCTGCGCCGAGCGTAGAACGATTAGACGCCTCGCTTGTTCTCTCGTGGTCGTTGTTTATCGTGGTCGTATTTATTGAATTTAGGAGAAAAAATCATATTTATTTTACCAGACAAAATTTTAAAAATGTGAAACGGCCCAATTGTATTTTATAACGTTTGTGATTGTCTTGAATTGTGGTTGAGACAAAATTCGACAGTTAAGTTATTGAAATGACTAAAACCCCAATATCTTTTTTATATTTTGGGCCTACTTTAGATATTTTTGTTTCTTACACCATAAGTTATTTTTAATATTCGCTGCGGCGGAAGTGTAGATACATTCTCTGTGATAATAAATATATATTTTATTTATTTATCATTGAAATATTATTCAATATTATTCAGTGACTGTCGTTTTAGATTATTTTTCTCGGCGCCCTCTTAATCATAGACTAAAAAGGTGTAAAATTCTAACGAACACGATGCTAAAACAGACCGATTGGTGACGCTAGTGGCACAGCGATTTCACGTAACATAAAAATAATTCCCACTTCGATAATAGATGGCGCTGCACTGTTAGGGTTGCTAACTTAGCGCCATCTAGTTTTTCTAAGCAAAGCTATTACAGCCACATGTTTACTTGGTAACCGTGACAGTTTATTTGCAGCCAATTAAACAAATTATGCTTATTTGCAACACTTGGTTACACCTAGTGTCGTAAGGGCGCGTAAACAATTCGTTACTCCTTGATGTATGGGAGTTGTCGGTCTATACGTAGTAATCTTAGTCGATGCCTTAATGGAGTCGATCTATCCTCATCCAGCCACTAAAGGCTCTCTGTTTTAGATAGTCAGTCTAGCGAGCTGGCCTTTTGAATAATAATTTCTGTTATTCTTACAGTAACGTCACAGAACCCATGGTTCTAGCACTAGTCGGCAACAAATGTGATTTAGAGGAATGTCGGCAAGTGACCACGGGTGAAGCCACTCAATACGCGGCTAGCATAGGCGCCACGTATTGTGAGACCTCCGCGTTGCATGACCAGGTAATTACTTGTTTTATCCATTGGGTTCAACTTCTCATATAATACAAGTTGGATACCAAGGGGCGCAAAGTTACTATGAATGCCAAATCACATCACATTGTTTGTTGATTCAACCAACAAACTTTTTCTGTCGTGTTTAATAAATTGGCTACAATACAACCGCTTACCTAGATCAGAATAAAGGTTGTTTTATTTTACGTCTTATTACATCTAGGTCAAAGATCAAAACAGCGATAATAGTAGTTTATGCTACAAGGGCGCAAAGGAATAAATTACGAGGACGATTTATTCGCTACGCTCGTGTTTTAAACGTAACCGAGTAATTTATTGCTTTTACGCCCGTGTATCATACTACTTTTTTCAATGTATAGTGTGAGGAAATGAAAACAAATATAATCTTGTGAACTTTAAATTATGATTGGCTCAAAAGGATTGTATCCAGAGCCGTTAAACAGTGGAAAAAAAAGTATAACATCTATGGTACACAGGAAAAGCTGCAGGTTAGCCAACCATTGCAAACAAATTTAAAAAATAATAATAATAATGCCCTAGGGCAAAATAATCGACTTTCTGTTCGGTTTTGATGCATAAAAAGTGGGCCTTTACGAGCACATGCATTAAAAAAGTTTTTTTTTTTTTTCTAAATGTGCAGCACTTTTGCGTGTTGTAAATATTAAATGAATTCTAATAGTCGGCTTACGCCCAATTTAAAAAAACATAATCTATGACATGACACATACCTCATTACTATTTAAACCTTCTGCTAAAACAATAGATTGCAGTTCAGATCGTGGCTCGGACCTATCTTGTTTTATCTTAACCCTATTTGTTATAGGTATGGTTGGATATAATAAGTTGGAAGTGAGGAGAGACCTGGCGCTACTAATTTATCTTTTTAAAGTTTTGCGAGGTATATTGTTCAATCCGCGGTTGCTAGCGTCCTTGAAGCTGTTTGTGCCGGATAACTATCTTCGCGCGAGAAATCACAAGTTGTTTTGCGTGCAGCATGCGCGCACTAATGTTCTTAAAGAGTCACCTGTTGTAAAGGCACTCCATCTTTTCAACAGAATCGACAACCTTACGGATACCGATTTGTTTAGTTGTTCTCTGACTGAGTTCGCAAAAACTGCTTTAAATGTAATTTGTTACCAATCGCATTAGGTTAGCCTGTAAAGATTGTGTAGTATAAATGTAAATAATAAATAAAAAAAATAAAAATCTTACAGATTACGAGTGTTAAATACAAGTTCTCCCCGCAGGGCATCGACCAAGTGTTCGTGTCTACAGCGAGCTCCCTCCTCAAACTGTCGGCGACTACCCTCATGTCGTCACTACGTTCGTATGACTCTGACTCTGAGACCTTGCCCACCGGTCGGTCCAACTAACAGTACTAACTTGTCATGCGCAGGAGCATTCGATTCGGGTCAACTGAGAAGGCGGGTGTGATGGCGTAGACGCTGTGCGTTTTTTACTTATTTTGGTTTAATTTTTTCTGATCTCAGTAGAGAAAAGTAACAGTATTTCATCTGTAGCAGTGTCTTTAAAACAACGCTTGGCAGACGCACACATTAGGGCTGCCCACATAAATGCGCGGGAGTCGGGTGGCGTCTTACACTCTCCGCGTCCGTACTTAACGGGATACTGACGCTAGAACATCAACAACACCAGGTTTTCAAGGGTTCATTGGAAGAAACTAGGTCTCTTCTCATATTGAAGAAAATATATTTGATTTATCGATCTTTTATCTAGGGATTCCACCTATAAACAATGTTTTAAGATATATACTTTTGTCAAAAAAAAAATGTTTTCCACCGTCTTTTTTTGGTTTTCAAACGTTCGTTTTAAAAACGCGGTTAAGAGATCAACTCGATTTTTTTTTATAAAATAGGCAATAGAAATATGAAGGGATGTTACCTAAATCCAATATTTTTTTCTCTACAAAATATTTCAGTATTAGCTAAAAACACACCAATTTATTGTTTCGCTGCGTGATCACTAGTCTTACGCGTCCAAGAACAAGAGGCCAAAGAGCCAACATATAATCGCCTCTATGAAAAGCAAATAAGGTCTTTGCCATTAGACTTATTGTGCTGGACGGGTAATGAAAAAAGTTGCTAGGGCATGCCATCCTCTTACTACTACAAGTGTATGCCGAGATTTGAAAGCGCGTTTTTCGGCCGTTTTGTATGAAGACATAATACTGTTACTTATCTATACTTTGATAGCGTCTAATAGGAAGGGCGCAAAGTAGCTCAAAATATAACGAGGGATCAGTTATGCTAATTTCATAGTGCCCGCCTTTTTGGTTGACGCGTTGATTAAACGAAATAAACAGCAGTTGGTTAAAAAAACGTCACGACGTGAATCCTCGAGGGCGTGTCAGAGATATTTCCGAGTGTGGACGTGCAATGCAAGTCACAGTCCACACTTGTTCACCCACGTTTCACCGCTCACATCCCAACGTGGGCGGTGAATTATATCGACGTACTTCGGGCAAAAAGAATAACGAAGAATAATCTTTGGTGGAAAGTGGGTTTACGAGTGTGGATTGTGGCTTGCATTTAACAATTCACACCAGGAGACACCTCTGAACACTCCTCGAAGTTTTATGTCGTGGCGATGTATTTTATACTATTTTTAGTATTTTCCACAAAATATGGTAAAAGAATATCCTTTACAAAACCTACGTAGTACAAGAATCCAATTTTTTTTACAATATCACACAGGCATCGGCTCGGTTTTTGATGTACGAGCAAAAGTAGTGGGGGAAGTCATTTATTGGGACTGTGTGGAGGACAGAAGGGGGGCGCGACGGGAGGGCAAGCGCCGCGCGGCTGTGATTAGTTTGTTAGACGCTGTTACCTCACGGCCTTTGGGTACAGTCGCGCACACAAATATTTTTAGTAGAGCGCGTTTGCGCAGTCTAGTTACCGAGATGCCGAAAAGAAACTTTTTGACTAGACAGTCAAGGAAATGTTTATTCATAAAATCTTGCTAAACAATTACGTGCGCGAGTGTACGTAACTATCCCCCACTACTTTTGCTCGTACCTCAAAAACCGTGCCGATACCTGTACCATTTAATTAATGCCCGTAGAAATCTTCGCCACTCTTCGGCAAAACTCGTATTTCCGCTTTCCATACAATCCATGACAGATTGTTCACTTCCGGTCGCCTATAGACAGTCAAAATGACTCCTCTAATAAATTGCTTCCGGTTCTGTTTTTTTTCAAATGTTCTATGACTTACTTTTTCTCTTTATAGACCAGTGGCTTAGAGTTGTATTTTTTAATTACCGTTACGGTGTAGATCATAGCACCAAATTTAGTATGAAGGTACCTTTGGGTGTACTGGTAAGTGTTAGTATAGGAGCTCTCTGAAAAAGATATATTTTCTTTTATTTTTTTTTAAAGCTGTTGGTAAAAATTAATAGTAAAAAATATATACAACGTGTAACAGAAAGGTGTAACCATATTTGAAGAGCTTATTCAGTCAATGGTATAGAACAACTTTTACTATGGAACAAAACCTGTATCTCGAAAAAAAATTTTTGCTGTTTCATAGAAAAATGCAATGCCGCTCGGCCGAAATGTATGGAAGGGCAGATTTTTTTTGAGATTTCAGGGTTGGTTCCATAGTAAAAGTTGTTCTATAGACTATACCATTGACTGAATAAGCTCTTCAAATATGGTAACACCTTTCTGTTACACCTTGTATATAAGGTCTTTCAATTTAAATGGAAAGTAATTTAGGAGGTGATTCTGTATCGTTAATACATCACATTCCACTGCGAAGCACTTTTTTTTGCGCGAACTTTTTTTTCACTTCTCAGTACAAAGTGGTCCGATCAGCTAACTCAGTTTGTATGGACAAGTGAAGAAAAAGTTCGCGCAAAAAAAAGTACTTTGCAGTGGAATGTGATGTATTAACGATACTGAATCACCTCCTAAATTACTTTCCATTTAAATTGAAAGACCTTATATATAATATACAGGTTGACTTTTAATGCAGCCCCGATAATTTGATAGATTGCAGAAGACTATAAACTGGTTTCATAATAAACATCCAAAACTAATTTCATTAAGTTAAAAAAAAGTTAGAGCCACTTAAAGATTTCCGTAAAATCCAAAGAAATCATGGTCACCTGAAGAGAAAAGACAATTAGAGCACGCGAAGTTATTTTCATTGTTGATTTCACTATTTTGCACTATTTTGAATTGGAATGGCCAGGATAACCATAAATTATAATTTCCAAGTTACGTTATCTAATTTATTTTTATTTCCAATTGTTATTGTTTTTACATTTAAAATGTGTTCTGCTAACGTTTCCTAATAACCTCTAAAATTATCGGGGTTTGGTTAAAAGTCAGCCTGTATAATGAAAATCAATTACAGCTTTAAAAAAACTTAGAAGGAAAAAATCTAGAGAAAAAATATTTTTTTTAGGGCGCTCCTATGCTAACATTTATCAATACACCTTCGATACCTTGGCTAAATTTGGTGCTAGTATCCTTGTCCAGTCAATTTACTGGGTGAAAATTGGGAATATATCAGGAAACTGACATATTTCAAATTCAAAAGAATCCGTGATAAATATTTTTTCAAAGAGACCACGTTTATTAGACAATGGATAAGAACAATATTAGTAAGTTCAGGAGTTTAGTTATTTTGGGAAAATATAAAAAAGATTTGTTCTATCAGGAGGGGGGGAGTGTCAATAATATGAAAATACTATTAAAAAATACTTGTCCAATATTTTTTGATAATCTAAAGACGGACTAAATAGAATAATATTTTATTTACCCTGTCATCTCTCCTATTCGACCTCAAATCTTTCATTTACTGGACTATCCGCCCAGGTAACGATAATCTCACTAAGCCACGGTACTATGAAAAAGTTTCCAAATGCTAGGCTCTTACAATTTATGATTCGGCTCGTTCTCGGAAATACGAACAATGGCGAAGATTTGTATGCACATTATATCTTTACTAGATTAGTTCGTCGTAAAATATCTATCAAAATGATCGAACCAAATACGTTTATGTTTATTCTGCGAAGTCCATCGCTATGAATACTCTAAATATTATTAGAGTGCAATACAAACTAGAAAAGATCAATCAGAAACGAACCCAAAGACAAGAATTTGAAAAAATTCCCTGGGCAAGGATTCGAACCTGCGACCTCTTGTTATCAAGACAAGCGCGCTACCAATTTTTTCAAATTCTTGTCTTTGGGTTTGTTTCTCACTGATCTTTTCTAGTTTGTATTGCACTCTAATAATATTTAGAGTATTCATAGCGATGGATTTTGCAGAATAAACATAATCGTATTTGGTTCGATCATTTTGATCATATTTAGAACCAAATACGTTTTACAATGCGAAAAACCCTGTCTACATTTTTCCAATTTTCAAAATTAACAAAATTTAACCATCTTCTTCTGGAATTGGCTATTCTCTATTTGCATTCGTTTATATTAGAAAATACCATAGAGCTTCAAACTGGACTGTCTGACCTTCTAAGGTTGTGGCGAAGAGTTTGGATGTTCTGTCCAAGGGCGGATCCAATTTGGCATGTGGGCTTCTGGCCTCGTGTCGATGTTTTTAGAGTTACGGCCGTTAATATCTAGATCTAAGGCCGAAAATTTTAGAGGGGCCATGCCCCATGATTGCCCGTGCTGTATCCGCCCTTGACTCTATCAAACTTGGAAGGCTACTCCGAAGTGACAAAATTCAATCGAATATCGTTCGGTCGTATATGGTCGTCCAGAGATGGACGTATGCTCGAACGATAAACGATCGACCGAATCTTTTTGGAAGTGCCGAGTTAGTTGCATCGAAATCTGAAGGTATCTTGCTATGGGATTATCACCTTTACGCAGGCGTAGAAAGAACTATCATGGTTTGCCGTGACGTGTAAAAGACTGTACTATAACAAAATGCCGCTATTATTACCGCGTCGTAAAGTTAAAAAATTGATTTAAAAATGTTTTTGGTCAAGAACTTGTCAGTTTTCGATACAATGTAAGTTAGACTAAGATTTCAAGTTAAATTGAACCCAAAATCATAACCATAGCTTTTATTATTCATAGGAGACCATTTTAAATTGAGAGAGATTAAAAAGTAACTAAAAAAACAACTTGATTCACCAATCATACCTTTCGAGGATCTGCTAAATATTTGGAAGATAAAATAAATAAATGCAAAATCTATATTAGAAGCCAGCCCCTTTATTGGTGTCGATTCGGCACAACTTAATGTAAGCGTTCTGCCTTTTTCTTTCTGTATCGAAAAGACAAGGATAGTACGCTTACATTAAGTTTAGTCAACCTGGGGGAGGGAAAGATCTACGTGAGGGGAAAAGGGGGATTTCAAAATAGAATAAATATAATAATTTCTTTGATAATGCCATAAAGGCGAAACCGGTCGGGAAGTTCTAAATAAATTTGTGGGATAGTACAAGTGATTTTCTGTTCATAATAGAATTCAAATTTCTTTATGGTATAAGGACGTTCCCCGGGTGCAAGACAGACCACCGCGTTGAAGGGTCTACTAGTGACAAAATTCGATCGAATAACGTTCGGTCGTATATCCATGTCTATCACACTCTGTGTGCGTGCGTCAGAGGACGTATGCTCGAACGATAAACGATCGACCGAATCTTTTTGGGAGTAACACTCGGAACACCTCTGATACTCGTTCTAATTACAGGGACGCCAACGGAAGAGGACGCCACGCACACAGGGAAGGTAGAACTACCCGCCTGGAGTATAGATAGCATAGCTCACGGGGAAATGCAGAAGTCTATGTGTTGCTAACAGTTACAGTCTGTCTGTTGAAAGATGAGACTGTAAAAACGCGGCAAATTCAATCTTGCTTCAAACACTGGTTTGAATCAGATGATAAAAACAATCCCCGATAGCAAAGATATTGTGTGTAACGTATTTCGGTGTCACAGATGCGTTTTTTCACTTCTTGAACAATATTCACGATTTTGACATTTGTTTCACTACTAACGTCACGCGTCACAAACACAACCACGAACAAAATCACGTTTCTCAGAATGTTTGAAACAAATAGCATAGCATGTTTATAAATATTTACTTATTTGACAACAATGACAGTAGCGTAACCGCACAAACAAGGCTTTTGGCGCGTGGATTGGTCGTGATCAAAATTGGAACTGATGCTGCTAACATAAAAATACCATAGACTAAATATATATCAAGGCGTAGCAAATTTTTTACGCGCTCTTACAACACTAGGTGTCGCCAAATGTTGCAAATAAGCATAATTTGTTTAATTAGCTGCAAGTAAACTCTCATGGTTACCACGTACACATGTGGCTGTAATAGCTTTGCTTAGAAAAACTAGATGGCGCTAAGTTGGCAATACTAACAGTGAATATTTCTGCGCCATCTATTATCGAAGTGGGAATTATTTTTAAATATGTTACGTGACATCGCTGTGCCACTAGCTTCACCAATCGGTCCTTTTGGCATCGTGTTCATTAGAAGATTTAGCAACGCCATCTAGATTTCGTTAGAATTTTACACCTTTTTTGTGGCTACAAACTGATGTATGGGAACTGTTAGTATATATACATAGTAATACTTAGTCTATGATAATACGTAACCCTTGTTACATAGCGGCATCCCCCTGTCAATATCATCCACAGCCAAAACAGCCTTATCACTGTAGTCCCTAGGTAGCTTGCGTGTTCACTCAAAACAGCTAAACATTCTCTGTCAAAATACGTCATCATAACCACAAACAAAAATAGGATTGTTTACGAACCAAAAAACGCCTGAGGACGGTTGTCCGCGGGGTGGTTTTAGGAGAGATACACAACACATTCGCAGGATTGAAGAAGTTGATTAGGTTCAGTCGTTTGTTCCCGACCAGTCACACGCTAATATGTCACAGTGTGATTCGTTGGAAAAAAAATGAGAATAATACCCAACCCATACACTGTTACTCGATGGGAAAATTTTTATATTCCCAATGGGTCACACCGCCAAAGTAAGGGTCACGTTAAAATCTGTGATACTTTGACAACTTTTTTCTTCCCAACGAGTGATACTGTTTCCTAAGCAAGTCAGTTATTTTCGGGGCTGCAAACAAAAACACATGTTTTATTAAAAACACATGTCTCATCTTTCGATGGCTAAACTTTATCTGCGTTACTAGTGTGGACAGGGCATCACGAACTATATTCATGTTACTAGAGTGTGGACAATGTAGAGAAAAAGTTGGAGCGCTAATTTCGTTGTTGCCCAGCACGGACATATTTTGTTTTGTGGTCAAGTCTGATCATATTGAACAAATTTTCCAAAGACATAGAAGTAAATAATGCACATCGGCTATCTTCGGCTTCGTAGAGCGCCGTCTCTGTCACCGGACTGTTAGTGCTTCGTGCGACAGAGATGACGCTACGATACGATGTGCATTATTTACTGCCGGAACTTGTACCTCCTCGCTAGACCAATAGATATAGCCGCATTTCCCGCCTCAGCGTCTATTCGTTGCCGCTTCGAGCGCGTCCATTATTTTTGTTATTGCGTTGGCATGTGATTGGTTGGAGCCTCTTTTGGTTCGGTAAAGTTCGGTTTACGAACTAACATGTGATTGGTTGTAGTCTCTTTTGATTCGGTAAAGTTCGGTTTACGAACTAACACGACTTTACATTTTCTTTACATTTCCTTGTAAGAGTCTTAATTTTATTAGAGCGAGTTAATTTCTTTCGGGAATTTGTTCAGTATGATCAGACGAGAATGTGGTATCAGTAAATGTTTATATTTACACCTGTATATTTAGATTGTAACGTTTATACCGTGCTCAATTTTTTTTTGTTACTTGTAGACTTGCCATTTATTTACTTATAAATCATAATGATGTATTGTTTATGAATAATTCTTGACCTAGTATTCGTTTTTTGTTTTTAATATTACTAAACAATATTTTATTTTTCAAAAATCAAATTATCAAAATGGTAGCTATTTATGGAATAGCTACCCAAATATGGAATATTAGAAAAATACACGTGATTCTTATTTAGAAAAAAAGCCTGCCATAGCCACACCGCGCTCCTGACTGGTCAGACAAAATAAGTGCGACACTAATGTGAGTGAATGAGATAAAAAAATACTTTGAATTGCATCTTGAAGTGTTAGTTTTAGAGAAATGGTGGTATAACTCATGCCCGACTCCTCGTTGCCATTCATTGGAAGATAAGCTCTTAAGGCGATATGTAAAAGTTTTAGCGTCCCTGTTACTACATATGCGAAAAAACCCTCAGTGCAAGAGGGACGGATTCGTGGAAAAGTAGCAAAAAGTCGGTTTCTTATTAATATAAAATGTACTAAAGTTGCTACCAAATTTTCGTATAACCACGTCCTAGATACCGTTAAAACCTATCTTATAAAATATAGTTGCAGTCTATATGTCATTCTAAATTGTCAAACCAGGAGAATTGGGGTCGAAAAGGACCTCATTTCAATAAATATTTCTATCGAGCCGAATTTCTCCAATCGCGTTTCTGTTTTAACAGATCCCTAGAAAAAAAATCTAAAAATAATATACTTTTTATTAAAATAATACATTATTTACTGAAGTAGATATGCAAGTCCTTAAAGTGTCGATTTTTTTTCCGTAGCGCCTTAAGGCGATATGCGAAAAAAATATGGGTGTTTCTTTTCTGTGTATTTCATGAAATACACGGAAAATTATAATCAGTTTCAGGTATATGCATTTTGACTATATAATCTAGGGTTTTGAAATTGGAAAACATGTTTGGACAAAGTTTCCTCGATAGAAATAATTGTTGAAATGAGGTCTTCGAACACACTTTTTCTCCTCGTTTGACGAATAGGAACCATATACAGAACTCGAACATATTTTATTAGGTGTATTTTAATTTTAACAATATCTAGAGATTGGATATTTGAAATTTTGCTAGCTATTTTAGTGTTTTTAATAAAAGTATAAAACCAACTTTTTTCCCTTTTTTTTTTCCTTCGCTTGGAGTGACAGTGACTAAAATACATTTCGCATAGCCTCATGCGCCGATTCCGACATTTAAAAAAAAATCTACTATATTCCATATTTGGTAACTTTCCTCTAGTAGTTGCGTTTTAGAATAATCCAGAACCACTTTTATATACATGTTATGTATGCAGTATGTACATAGTTATTATAGGACAACGCTAGATAGCTTTACTGATGAAACATAACGTACAATGTACAGAATTTACACTGGCAGTTGGTGTTGACAATACCCGTGTTGAATTATATAACCTTATTATTATTACATGTGGCTTTAACACTCGCGTGTGATTGTTGTTGACTATCAGCTCGCCGATCGGCGGTTGCCAGTGCCCGTTTGACAACGACGGTGAACATTGCACCTAAGAACGACACTCGCCTTGATAATGCCGAAATTTTATCGTTTTAATGGTTGGCATATAGTCAACAACAATCACACGTGAGTGTTAAAGCTGCAATAATATAGTATCTCAGCTCACGCGAGTTTTAATAATATTATAATACAACTACCTATATCCTCTAGATCCGGTATGACGTCAGGAGAAAGCGTGCCGGAAAAGTGTGTATCAGTCATTCATCCGATAGCGACTTACGTAGAATTTGCGATCTCAATCTTGAGATCCAGGTTCGATCCCCGGTCTGGCATGCACCAATGAGTTTTTCGGAATTTATGTGCATAGTATTTGTTCTTACTTACTACTTGCTGAACGGTGAAAGAAAACATCGTAAGGAAACCTGCGTGCCCTAAAAAGCGTGTATTTGTACCCAAACTACGGCAATAGGGCTCACCACCCATCACGTTGGGACGTAAAAATCGTCGGTGCAACGCGGGTGTACCAAGTGTGGACTGTGACTTTCATTTCACTGTTCACACTCGAAACACCTCTGACACCCTCTCGAGGATTCATGTCGTGACGATATATAGGCGAGGCGCCTTTGATGAAAGTTAACTAATACAATAATGACGCATATAAGCCAGTGGCAGGCAGGCGAAACTGTGGCGCTGTCGTCGCTCGGAACACGTCGGTTTTCCGAGTCTGCCCGAACGATTTGATCTCTTCCGCACCACGGTGTGTTCAAAACATTGACATACAAACCATGGACCTCGGGTCTAGTACAAGATTTACAAAAAAAGTGTCCTTAGTGAAGTGTCAAAATATTAAGAAACAAAACATTTTAATTTAAACTGTATGTTTTTTTTATTTTCAAAAATCTTAACCTAGTTACAAAAATGCACAATCAACAAAAACCCATAGGGTTTATCAGTGATTGCGGAGTTCGGGACTTATATTAAATTATAGTAGCAATAGGTAAGCACCTCACAACCATAGCTGGGTGGTGATCGCGGTCGGTCCGCACACACAACACGCTTCCGCCTGCCAGTGTGTCCGTGATCCACATACATACAATGTCATTGCTGCATGGCTCAATTTTGATTGACCTGCGATTGACACGCTTTTTTCGTTTTCAATGGTTTTGACACTCTTTTGGTTCGGACACCTGAGCGCAGATCCGATGTCTATTTGTTAGTACGTCAATGGTTCAAAAACTAAAACTTGCCATTCGAGTTTCGACTAGAACGGGGACGGGCGCGGGGCTTAGAGCAACGCGGACCTGCCTACGGCTCCGCGTTGCTCTAAGGCGTGGGGATACCGTGCAGTTGATATCGTACATATCCACTTACAGTTACTTAGCGTTTATTGTATATTAAAATTATCACGCTATCTCGTAAAAGAGCTGATTAGTGGATAAGTTGTTTTATTTTCAAGGATCGTTGTGAACAATTTCGTCCAAAAAATGCCTTGACTCTCGAACATTCCAAATAAATATGTAATATTGTAAATGTAACACAATTATTAGCTTTTACGAAGTATTTTTAATGCATAACGTACCTTATATTTTTTATTAATTGTATAAAATATGAAAATAAAGTAAATTTTGTGATACATTTTGTTTTTCACTTTTAAAACAACAAATTGGTTTATTAGTCATATAGATAGACTGCCACATAATCCAAGGATACAATCTATTGTTGTTGAAAATGGTTGCCTGGAAGATATTGCTATTAGCAATAAGTGCCGCCTTTGTACACTGTAAAATATTTTTAATTATTTATTTTTTCATGTTTTTGTGTGAATTTACATTAAGCGTAATTAATAAATAAAATTAATTTAAATTGTTATATAGCTCGGGGGTAGAACGCTGGCCTTTCAATCTTGAGATCCAGGTTCGATCCCCGGTCGGGCATGCACCAATGAGTTTTTCGGAATTTATGTGCATAGTATTTGTTCTTACTTACCACTTGCTGAACGGTGAAGGATAACATCGTAAGGAAACCTGCATGCACTAAAAAGCGTGTACTTGTGCCCGAAGTACGGCGATAGGGCTCACCACTATCACGTTTGGGACGTAATAATCGTCGGAGAAAAGAGGGTGTACCGATTGAGGAATGCGACTTGCATTTCAGTTCACACTTGAGATCACCTCTGACACCCCCTCGGAGATTCATGTCGTGACGGTATGTTTTACAGCCACATATTATTAAAGTTGACTATATGCCAACAGTTTCACTGGTACAATTTTTACCATTATCAAGGAGAGTGTCGTTCTTAGGACGACGACGCGGCGTTCACCGTCGTTGCCAAGCGGCCATAGTGTTGGCATGTTGTCAACCACAATAACAACGCAAGTATAAATAATAGAATTAAATGAGACTTTTTGAGGATAATTCATGATTTATATAAAAACGGCTCGGCTCCCCTGAATACATGTTATGATCGGGAAAGCCGACCAGTTTCAGCAGATTCAGACTCTCTCAGTGTAAGGCGTAAAATCGTCGCGTAAACGTCTTCACTCGCCCAGATGAAGGCAGTCTAAATCTGCTGAAACTGGTCGGCTTTCCCGATCATAACACGTATAAATTCCGGTTTTAGGGTTCCGTCTCATTGGGACCCTATTACGAAGCCTTTGCTGTCTGTCCGTCCGTCTGTCACAGGGGTCATGACTCTACAGCCGTAATATAAAACAGGGTAGCCAGTTGAAATCCTCACATAATGCTTGTTACTACGGCTTCTATCAAGGCAAATAATTAAAAAAATGTACCTATCTACCCAAAAAGAGTCCTTATACTCTTATTTGTCTTGAAATTTTTCTAAATTAGGGCGATCGAATTAAAATCGGGCAAGATAGCTTGATGTATCACTTTAGCAACTTACCAAAGCAGATTCTGAAGGCTTTAATTTTAGTTTTAGTGCTGTAAAAATTTTATTATTCCAAAGTAATTTAGCTTCTCTTCCTAACACTTAAGGTGTATTTTGCAATTGATAAAATTTAGTTTTGACAGTACTAAAATTAAAGCTTGAAGAATCCGCTACAATATTACAAGGATAGATATAAATAAAAAACTTTATTATTTATAACAATTTTTTATTTTAAAAACCCATAACAACCTCGAATGCAACCGATCACAGCACAAATTAACTTATTACATCATATATAACTATATGCTATTTTCTTATATACGGAATAATCGGCTCGTTAGGAAGTGGAAGAGAGATTAATTGGAAGAAAAATGACAATCACTCCCGATTATTTTTCCTGGCGTGCCGTATTTGCATAACAAGGGCCCAGTGAAAACTGAAAAATATTCTTAAGAGGCTATGCTAATTTTATTTTTGCCACTGTCACTCCAAGCGAAGCGCGAGAGTGGCGGATTTAAGGCGAAAGGGAAAAAAGTTAGTTTCATATTTTTAGAAAAAAAAAAACTAATATAGGTAGCAAAATTTCCAAAAATCAAAAATCTAGATATGTTGAAACCCATCTAATAAAATATGTTCGAGTTCTTTAGATGGTTCCCATTCGTCAAACGACATAAAGTGTGTGAAGACCTCATTTCTATCGAGGAAAATTTATCCAATTTGTCTTACAAAAACAAAACCCTAGCTAGATTATATAGTCAAAATGCATATACCAAAAATTTATGAAAAATTTCCGTGTATTTCATGAAATACACAGAAAAGAAGCAGCCGTATTTTTTTTACATATCGCCTTAAGTCGACTTTTCACTGGGCTCTTCACATACAAAATGTTGTATGATGTAATACAAGACTTAAACCACATGCTATCTTGACGACACTAACTTCACAATTTCTAATTAATGCGAAATATCTTGAACTTTGTAGGTATTTATTTGTATGGAAGTTTTTAATTAATTATAACCCTTTTAATTGGATAATAATAGATTGACCATGTAAAAAATAGTAAATGAGCATCTAAATTACTAAGTTGGCATCAACTAGGTTAGGTTAGGTTTCAACATATTATTTTTGATGCCAACTTGGTATTTTTAATGTTGATTTTTGTATTTTTAATGGTCAGTTAATTGCAACCCATTTTAATTTAATTTACCTATTCCAATACCCGTAGCACGAGGATGCGCGACTTAATTTGTGACGCGTTTTGTCGCGCAAGTCGTCCAAAATTAGCGCTACGATTGGTTGATTGCGCGCGATGAAACGCGTGAGAAACGAAGTCGCGCGTCATCGTGCTACGGGTGCAGGTCTTTATAAATAATTGCATTATGATCAGCAGAAAAAATGGTGTATGTTTTGAAAATATCCCATTTTTCCCAAGTAAATTAATTATTGACAGTTCTATAAAGGTTAGGAGCTCTGCGAGTGAGAGAGATGCAACACAGTCACGCCTACTCACACAACTACGACTTGAAACTCGAGGTACCATCAAAGAAAATGCTTTCGACCCATTTTTACGCTCATTTCAAACGAGCGAAACGTAGACCTGCGGATTCTACGAAAGTGTAGTTACAGAACGACAACACAAGGATCGCGACACGGGTTCTCATGCAATCTCTTTCACACTTGTTGAAAATTGTATACGCTATCCTGCTGTCAGTGCTTGGAACCTGACGAAATGTGAGTGGTCACGCGAAAAGAGACCTGTAGCCTAAGCATGAAAACATCTCCGTATAGTTGCGCTTCAAACTACATCAAAGCTCTATGGAATCTGGGAAACCGTTCCAAGCGGACAGTAGCGGAACTAACAGCTACGTATGGCAACCTAAGTTTAGTTTCAAACGCAACTATACGGAAATATTTTCATGCTTAGGCTACTAAATTATTCCAAGAAATATTAATGAATGAATGAATACACACTTTGCTTTATTGTACACGGTCAAATAAAAAATTGAGTACAGAGTTTTGAACACACAATGTTGTACAAGGGCGGACTTATCTTAAAACTTATTCTTGAAAGCTCTTATTTGCGAAATTATTTCTGGTCCTTTAGGTCCCTTTTCGCGTGACCACTCACAAATTGTTAATTTATGAACGGCTATCAGAGGTTCCAACGATGTACCTCATAGCTCGACCAATAGAAATAAGCACATTACCCGCCTCGGCGTCTATTCGTCACCGCTTCGAACGCGTCAGATAGTCGTTCATAAACTCACACCGAGTTGGGTTTCCTACCCGGGTCGCAACACTAACCCGTTCAAAAATGAACTCGCGTCTCAACACCGACCGTTCAAAAATGACAGTGTCGGTACACTGGTGTCGACTTTTTCAACATCAACTCTGAGCAGGGTTCCCAAGGTTCGTATAGGCTCCAAACGTCACCTGACATTCATGTTAATTTTCGTAAATGAAATGACGTTAATTTTCGTACCGAGGGGGTCTTCTCAACGTTATAGTTGATATACTAACGTTAAATTTCGTACCGAGGGGGTCCTCTCAACGTTATTATACTAAATATAATGCAAAAATGACAACTGACGTTTGGAGTGTCGTCACACGACGAAACCCGTTCAAAAACTCAGCGTTACAACCCCAGTGTTCCTACCCAGCCCAGGGTTATTTAATGAACGCACTTCAGTTGTTTTTGTGATTGCGTTTGCATGTGATTGGTTGCAGCTTTTGATTCGGTAAAGTTCGTTTTACGAACTAAGACGATGGAACTTACTTTTTTTTTAAATCTTAATAATCTCAATTTTATTCATACTTTGTGACAGATAAGGCACGTTCTTATAAATAATTTAGGTACTTATGTTGTATTGTCAAACATTTTCCTATAATTTAGATAAAAATTATTGCACAATGAACCATACTGGCCAAGGTATAAAAAATGAAAAATGTATACTCAATTAATTATAAAAAAAAATACATTTTAAGTAAGTACATAACCTCCGCCAAAAAACACAAACTAAACTTTTTAAGATAAAAAAAACCATTAATCGCGGATTACTCACAAAAAATCTCGAGACGGTTTAACCTATAGATAGCCCGTGGTGCCAGTAGGTATACCAGATCCAATAACGTGAATTCCTGACAAAATCTCTGATTATTCAATAAATTTCCTGTGATTTTTCGTAAAAGTTTGATGTTAATGCGTAGTTAACGCGATTTTCAACAGTTTTCGTTCCAAAAACAATGTTACTTAGTAAATATAATAAATTTGAGCATTTATTCTTTCTTTTAAAAATTCCTGACAAATCCAATTTTTTTCTGTTTTGCTGACATGTCAGGAAAATTCCTGTCATCTGGTAACCCTAGGTGCGAGGGGAGCGGTGGGCGGCGAGGAGGTAAGGGTCGAGCGGGGCAGGGTGGTGCAAGCGCGGGGCAGAGCCGCTCCGCGCCGCCCGACACTCCCCGCATACCGCGGGCGAATGCTTATATGTCTAAAGTTTTTAATATTTTTTTACGTAGTTTGGTCCCTTTTTACCGATAAGTCAGTGAACAATGTATTTGACAATATCTCCGTGACGGTACAAGCACAAAATAGATACAACCAGAAGGCCGACTCGATGACGCAGCGAAAACAGACGCACACATGCGTAGACGCGTACGTAAGATCTCAGCAGAATTTTCGACCTCAAAGATCTTCCTTCTGTGTCCTCTTTTAGATACAACTTGAAAAAATTTTACCTCTCATCTCTCTGAATGACTTACTGACTAAGCTACTGTTTGTCTGTATATATGTATCTGTGTATTTATGTATGTATTTGTATTTAGTATATTTTTATGTTTATGTTATAGGTTTAAAATAACTTTTACATATTGTTATGCACTGATTAAGTTAAATTTTCAAGATAAAAATGTTTTTATGTTTTCCCAAGGTTGGAAATTTATTTTAGGAATAAGTCCGCCCTTGCCTTCTATCTGTTCTTTGTGTGTATCTTGTCTTCTCGTTTGTGTGCAATAAAGTGTTTATTCATTCATTCATTCGTATTGGCATTCACCCGAGTATCTCCGAGATCGTCGTACGTACGCGTCTATGTGTGCGTGCGCCTATTTTCGCTAGTTATGCGGAGTGAACCTTCTGTAAGTGGTTATTTTGTGGAACAAGTGTCATGTTATGGCTATTGAGAATTTGGCACCTTATTAATACATAATATAAATACAATAATAATTTTTATTTCTAATTATATAAAATTACACAAAATACATATACTTTTGGAATTTAAATAAAAATTTCATTGAAGCCAAATTCATAACAGTTATAAAGCAAAGAAGATTTTTGCTTTTTATATTTTATTAATTCACAAATTCTCTATAAATAAAGGCCGTAAAACCAAATAGGTCATACAATGGCTGCATTGTATGTGATTTGATGCAACCACAGACCACATAGCCATTAGACGTCGAAAGGTTGGGCAAACCTTTTTCACCAATACAAATGTTATTAAAATTTTCGTGAGCTGACATACTAAATTATTATTACAAACGGCTTGAACACTCACGTGTGATTGTTGTTGACTATGTGCCAACCGTTTCACCGATACAATTTCGGCATTATCAAGGCGAGTGTCGTTCTTAGGACGACGACGCGGCGTTCACCGTCGTTGTCAAACGGGCACTGGCAGCCGCCGATCGGCGAGCTGATAGTCAACAACAATCACACGCGAGTGTTCAAGCCGTATGTAATAATAATTTAATACAAATGTTATTCCATGGCCATGATGGCCATCTCGATTTCCTTGCTTAGTACCCTCCCCGCATTACCCCGCAACACCCCGGCAGTAGTGGAAAAAATTCTTACTTGTCCGTGGTTGATAAGATGTCTAATGGCTAAGTGGTATGTGAATGCAACCGATTTTGGTATCTAAGTGGTTGTAATAAGACACCGTTGTCTTTGCTCAACGCTTTGCGCACCATACTATTTTAAACCAAAAGCCGGCCCCACACAAATGGCAAATGTCAAGAGATCTCATTCCGAATGACACTTGAATGGGGCCTGTCAACATTTGTCATATTACCCATTAAGAGGCCGGCGGAGGATGCATAGTACTACACATATTCTTCAGATAGTGTGTGTTTATTCCGATTGGATTAAATATATCTAGGTTTCCAAATATCTATTTTGTAAGAACACTGACATAAACATAAAATATGAAAGAAAAAAATGTTTCTATGGAAATTAAAAATTAAATTATTATTACATACGGCTTGAACACTCACGTGTGATTGATGTTGACTATATGCCAACCGTTTCACCGATACAATTTCGGCATTATCAAGGCCGTTCTTAGGACGATGACGCGGCGTTCACCGTCGTTGTCAAACGGGCACTGGCAGCCGCCGCGCCTTGATAATGCCGAAATTGTATCGGTGAAACGGTTGGCACATAGTCAACATCAATCACACGTAAGTGTTCAAGCCGTATATAATAATAATTTAGTATGTCAGCTCACGCGAGTTTTAATAATATTAAAAATTCTTTATATTTCGTCTTTTAACAGACATTTGGAAACTTAAATATTCTATAATCCAATCGGAATAAATACATACTATTTAAACATTATTTTGGTATTCCGTTTGTATGAAATATACATCCTCCGCAGCCGGACTCTTAAGGATGTAAAGTGACAGTTCTTGATAGAGATATATGCGAGAAATATGCTTTTAACTCCAAAGGTGCATGAGCTATTTGACATTGTCGCAAACTTTTCAACATTGCAAAGTGAAATGGCTCGTACACCACAGAACTTAAAAGCGCATTTCAAATTAAACTGTCACACTCCATCTTATACGCAAACCGGACAAGTCAGTCTTCGCCCGCGTCGTTACAGGGACGCGGGGGAAGACGGCAAAGGGAACCGCGCGGGGAGCGGGCGGCTGAGTTGTGAGAGAACCCTAAGCAAGACTATTGTTAACTCTGGGCTAATACTACAGTGTCTAAATCAACTGGAAGAGGGAAGTCGACACAATAAAGTCACCCTCCAGTGGATAAAAAGACACAGCGGATCGCTGGGCAATGATGCGGCAGATGAACTGGCAAAGGAAGGTGCAAAAATGGAACCGGTAGGTGCTGAGCCACTGGTTCCCTAGCCCTTTAACCAGATACGAACCTGGCTGCGTGAGAGAACCAGCTCTCAACATGCTGAGGCGATGGGCAAGCATGACAACTTGTAGACAGACGAAAGCGGTTCTACCCACCGTGGACCGTCGCCTGACAAAGAAACTACTTCGTCTCAATAGACTGAACCTTGGCATGATGGTAGGGCTAATTACGGGACATAGTAACCTCAACAGACATTTCTATAATATAGGTCTGACGGACAGTCCTCTATGCAGAGCTTGTATGGAGACCGAAGAAACGCCGACCCACGTGACGATAGACTGCGTAGGCGTCAGCACACAACGGGCTAAGATCCTCGGTGAACCGGGGACGCTTCGCCAATCCTGTGGCGACCTAGGTCGCCTCTTGGGATTCTGGCGAGAGCTGGGCTGGCTGGAATAGCCAGCTCCACACTTTCCACGCACAAAGGTCCAAGTAAGAGACTAGGTGCGGAAACCGAGCCCACCAAGAAGAAGAAGTTGTGAGAGTATCTCTCAGTTTGTCCCACACCCTCTCTAAATGCAACACCCTGCACAACTGATTCAGTGAAGGGAAGGATTCCCTTTATTGAATCAGTTGTGTTAGCACGTCGATGCCGTTCGGCTCTATTTTAAAGAGCTGGGCTAGCTAGGGTGACTAACTGGGTGGAAGTGCACAATACTCACTGTAACGGAGAGTCCGTGCAGAACCAATAAGGCCCTTAATACCGCCAAATGGGTACTTTCTAAAGCCTACTCCTTTTTTATGGCCAAACCAAAAATATTGAAAAAATGTATTATGGATTATCAACTCTAGGACAACATATGCAACATTTTTCTTTTTCGTACCACCAAAACTTCTATATGAAAAATTGTTTCAACTGAATGGTGTTTTTTGGCTTGAATTTCCTACTGCTCCTAAGTGGCTTAGGTGATTTAATTCATTTATGCTTTGATAAATAGATAAACTTGATAGCTATAAATATAACATAGAATTATTCAATCGAACAATGACGCCCATGTGAAAAGTATTATTTTCTCATATTTTGCCCTTTCAAGGCCGCAGCGAGCGTCGTAACAGCCACCACGCATTGTGCACTGATTTGAACGTTATTTCAATGTCGTTTCCGTCGATATTCGTACAGACAAACATCGAGCTGCTAATTTGGCGACGGTAATCGCCTTAATCGCCCCCACTTCGAATTTAGAATTTAGAACACCCTGCACCCGCGCCCCTGGGCCGCGACACGGGCTGTAATGCCAACTCTGTCGCACGCGTTGAAAATTGTATACGCTATCCTGCTGTCAGTGTTGGCTGACGAAATTCGGCTATCAGCAGCGTCGCGGTCGAAGACTGTCTCATCCGGCCGGTCTATAATATCCACAGACATTGATCTAAATAGATAACGCAAGTGCATCAAACTCTATGTAAACCAAGCGTGTCACATTTCACTATGAAAACGGTTGACAGCGGTTTGAATTTTAGAAGGAATTGTTAGACATAAGAGTCAAAGTTGTAGAAGTCAATATCTGTGAAGGAAGAGCATTGCTGTCACTTTTGGCGAGCTTTTTTGGCACGCGAAGTACATACACTCGCTTCATCTATTTAACTAGGTTAAATAATATTAGTTGGCGGAACTCAAAACATAGGTAGTACTAGTCTATATGAACAACTGTTTGTATGGGAGCTAAGCGAAATTCGCAACTTTTTTTCTCTTCCTCCCATACAAATTGCCCCGATCAGCTGACTGGTCCAGTATGGAAAGGTGAAAACAAGTTTTTAAGAATTTCGCTTAGCTCCCATACAAACAATTGTTCATATAGACTAGTACTACCTATGTTTTGAGTTTCGCCAACTAATATTATTTAACCTTACACATCTGTGATTATATCTATGAACTAATTACAAAGCTAATAAAGCCGATTCTGAAGGTTTTAATATTAGTTTTAGTGCTGTCAAAACTTTTCAAAGTAATTTAACTTCTAACCCTAACAGTTAAGGACTATTTTGCAATGGAGAAAATTTAGTTTTGACAGCACTAAAACTAAAATTAAAGCCTTCAGAATCGGCTATAATAATTTACGTTTAATGTTGAGAAATGAATTTAGTTTAAAACTCGTCTCTGGGCGTGTCGTCTTCGGCGGCAATCTCATCGTAGTCGACTTCTTCGTCGTCGTCCACAGCGGGGGGCGGGGGGGCCGCCATGTTGCCGAACCCGTACGGGTCGGGGCCGTTAATCTAAAAAAAAAACAACAGATTGTGTCAGAGATACAACCGTAATACACTGGCCTGCAAAACTAAGTACTACACTTTTTAAATTTGATTTTTTTCTAAACTATAGAAGTTAGAGATTTAAAAAAATAAAATAATACTTTACATTCTTCGCATTTTTACCTTTTCTTGATAATCCTACCTATTATTATTGAAATAAATGTATTAGTTTTGAAATTGATCTCGATCATAAATTACACACACACACACCCTTACACTATTACACACCCACATACACCCTTACACACACACATACACCCTCTTTCAATACCTATCCTATTCCAAATAAATTGTATCAGGGTGAGCTTCAAAATCTTAATTTTAAATTTTCAAACTGTAATTTTATTTTATTTTAATTATTACTTTATTTTTATTTTTATTTTGTAATCCTAATTTTGTATCTTAATATATATTTTTTTTTATCTTAATTCTGTGATTAATTTATAATTTGATTGACATTTTAACTTAATTTTTATTTTATTTTAATTCAGTAACATAATTCATATTAGATGTAAATTCATATTTTAATCAATTTATTATAATTTTAAATTTAATGTAATTAATGGTAACTGAGTAATTTATTATAGCTAAGATCTGTGTTTTTGATTTTGTATAAATGCAGCATGGAACACCAAATTTATGAGACGAGTAAAGGAAGCTAGTCCCCACCACCCAGGGAATCCTACTGTGGGGACTAGAGAACGCCAATCTTTGTTTTTAAACTGTAAATAAATAAATTAAAAAAAAAAAAAAAAAAACCTTTTATAGCAAATTTTATCAGCTTTCTTTGAAACTATAGGGAACTATAAGGACAACTTCACTATGTGATTATTTTAAATCTCTAACTTCTATAGTTTAGAGAAAAATCAAATTTAAAAAGTGTAGTACTTAGTTTTGCAGGCCAGTGTAGTATAGGTAGTTTATGCTACAAGGGCGAAAAGGAATAAATCACGAGGACGATTTAAAACACGAGCGTAGCGAGTGTTTTAAACATATCCGAGCAATTTATTGCTCTTACGCCCGTGTATCATACTACGTTTTTCAATGCATAGTGTGAGGAAATAAAACAAATATAATCTTGTGAACTTTAAATTATGATTGGCTCAAAAGGACTGTATCCAGAGCCGTTAAACAGTGGAAAAAAAAGTATAACATTTATGGTACACAGGAAAGGTTGCAGGTTAGCCAACTTCTCGTAGATAAATTAAAAAAATAATAATAAAGCCCTAGGGCAAAATAATCGACTTTCTGTTCGGTTTTGATGCATACAAAGTGGGCCTCTATGAGCACTTGCATTGAAAATTATTTAAGTGGATACTCTATTGACGACTATTTCCTTAAGACGTGACCAACTCAGTTGTGGGCGTGGCCAAATGTCATGCTGTTTCATTTCGCGATAAGGTGCACCCTCCATGAAACTTGCGAGGACAATACAATCGAGCCGATTTCGTCGCGAGCACAAAATTGAAAACTTGTTTCAGGAGAAACCTGATTTTGGCAAGATTGTGGACGTTTTCTAACATCATTTTTGGTTATTAATAATCGAGATTCAAAACCGATTGAAACGAAACTAACACACGCAGATACTAACATATTTATTACATCTAGAAATTATAGTTAATGTCCTAATGTAGCCGCGATTTCAAAATAACTGAAGTTTTGCATGCGCGGCATCTGATAAGAGCAGGATAGTCAGTTGAAAAACAACAGCGTTAGAGCAGGACTGAATTTAGCATTTTGCAGCCCTTTCAAGCTGATATTCTTAATCGAGCATTTTCGTAGGCAAGCCGGGCTTTTGGGCTTGTATGAAGGTACCGCCACTGCTCCACATGCCCAAACCATACAATCGTAAAAACATATATCTTATTTTATACTATACTAGCGACCCGCCCCGGCTTCGCACGGGTGCAATGCTGATACTAAATATACTACAGTATTCAAGGTACTTAATTGGATAAGGATTAATGCTGTATTGCTTAAAATCGCTTCGTAAATAAGCCATTATTTACTGCGGCGCGGGCGCAGCGGGCTCAGAGACGAGCGGGTGCGGCAAAAAAATGTGTTAGAAACCTCTAAAATTATCAGTGTTTCTCTACTATATTATGCATGTATTAAAGCCGATTCTGAAGTCATTAATTTAAGTTTTAGTGCTGTCAAAACTAAATTTTCTTCATTGCAAAATAGTTCTTACGTTTATGGAACAGAAGTTAAATTACTTTGGAAAATCTCAAGTTTTGACAGCACTATAACTAAAATTAAAGCCTTCAGAATCAGCTTAATTATACATATAAACCTTCCTCTTGAAAAAACCGCATCAAGATGCGTAGTTTTAAAGATCTAAGCATGCATAGGAACAGACAGAAAGCGGGAAGCGACTTTGTTTTATACTATGTAGTGAAGAGATAGAGAAGTTGTGAACCTTGACATATTCGGCTTCCATCTCGCTGGTCCATGTAGTATCGGTCTCGTCGGGCAGCATCCACTGGTCACAGTAGTTGGCGTGCTTGAAGCAGATCTGGGAAGGACAACAGAATTCACTTAGATTAAATCGTGTTAAGGTGTGTCGGTAAACCGATATTAAATAAACATAATACACCTGAAATTCGGTGTGTACATCAGTTAACTGATGATCGATCTCTTTAAAGCTATAAATCACTCAAACAATTGCAAAATCTTATGTTGCATGTCTAAATTCACAATCAACAAAGATTTAAAAATTTTAAATTTCTCGAAAACGGCAGATTTGCGACCCCCAAGTGATAGTGGTCAAATCACTCCAAATGAATCATAGTTTTTTCCCCCAAGAGGAATAAGAGCAATTTCCAATCACTCTGTATATTGTTGTAGTTAAAATGTAACAGCATTAAAAAATCCCTAGAAAATTCCCCATTTTTCGGGTAATTTTACCGCATGACATCACTGATACATTTTCGACCTACCTACTCAATTCTATTTCCTGTCAACATTATCATTGTTTACGTTGCTCAGAGCTAGTGCATGGAGTCAGTGAAATATTTTAATTAACATCTTCCCTTGAAAATGGAGTAAAATCCGAAACCGGTTGGGAGTTAACACAAATAAAGTGAAACTATAAGTACAAGTGTTTTTAATTCAAGATGTGTTTCAAGTTTCACCAAGTGCCGACAATCGCAAGTATAAATTTTGTGTGTTAATTCGAAAACCATTTCGAGATTTAGGTTTAAGAAGCCGTATTTTAGAACTTGTGGTCTAAAAAACCTCATGATGATGAATATTTTTACGAAAAAGCTGCAATTTCCATTTGCGTTCGTGTGACGTCACTTGAGAAATGGCTGTTTAGAAGATAAATTTATAATAATTTGCTTTAGACTGATTTGATATGAAGGCATTTGCATATAAATTTCATGTATAATATCATATTATTATTATTTTTAACTATTAGATATTTACTATTAACTTAATCTTGTTTCTGTATAAGTATTATCGTGCACAATATGAATATCTTATATATATCAAATATTCCTATCACCTATCAAACCTGTTTATCACTTATTTCTTACATTTAATCCGTATTAAATTGAAAAAGTACCTTTTAGACCTACAAAAATAATATAAGCCTTGTAATGAAAATTTTTGTTATTTTATATATTTTTACTTTGGTAAATATGTATATAATTTATGTTTTATATAAATATAATTATTTATTTATATATATCTCCTGCACATTCTTCTTATCTTTATGTGTATTTAAATATAAGCCACCTAGCATAGGTATAGGTTAAGTTTTAATATTAATTTTAAGTCAGGGTTCAGCAGAATACCAGCGCTGTAGCCCCTACTACAGCATTAAGCTGAGCTGAAATCCTTTTTTATTTACCACTGTTTTCCTAATGTTATGTTTACTCGTACTGTTTGTTAATTTGTATTGTTTGTTATTTTGTATGTTTTTATGTTCTTTCTCGTGTTTGTGGTATTTTAAAATAAATTACTTTACTTTTACTTTACTTACTTACTTACTTACTTACTTACATTTATTTACCTTAAAAATGCTGTAAACACTACATCTAAACCAAATGAAGGTTATAAACGGCGAACTACCGTCAAACAGTTTTTGACTAGCACGGTTTGTAGCTTTCAACCCCTGTTACCCGTTGATAGTTTATGTGCATTAATGTTCTTTTATTATATTATTTAGGTTATATTTAAACACTTTTGATTTTAAGTTGTTTGTTCAATTTCACATTCCAATTTATACATGCTACATAGATTGTTATACCTGTAAATAAGCAAATTCAATGTATACACATAAGTTAAGTTAGTCCTAAGTAATATGATAAGGTATCATGTAAAAATACTTCGATGTACTTTTCTTTCTGAAATAAAGTTCATTCATTCATTCATTCATTCCCCTTGGTTTGCTGGAAGAAATCTCAATATTGAGATAAGCACGCCATTGTACACAACTTTTATCATGCAATTTAGAATTAAGTTTTCTGTGTGCATTAACAATAAAATGAAAAATATGACAAACACAGGCTGATGGACGGATGGAATAGGAGAGATGACAGGGTAAACAAAATATTATTCTATTTAGGCCTTGGCTGAAAATCAGCGTCGTAAGTTCATGGAGCTTGCGGCATTATGCTGAGCCAAGGACCTTTTTGTTGCTACAATCATTATTTAATCTTCTCAATGTTTCATTATTATTGTTACTTTTCTGTTTTCTTTGTTTTTTTTATAATGTACTTGTTTTTTTTATTTTTATTTTCTCTGTTTGTGTAGCAACAAATAAAGGTTTTCTTTCTTTCTTTCTAGTCCGTCATTTAGGTTATCAAAAAATATAGGACACGTATTTTTTCTTTTGTCAGTCAAACAAAAAATGACAGAGATAAAGCGCGTCAAAGTTTGAGGGTGGGGGCTGGTGACGTCACGCCTAGGTAAAGTGTACTTAGGCGTGACGTCACGCGGAACTTTAGCGGACTATATCTTCATGATTTTTCGTTTAATTGACAAAAGAAAAAATACGTGTCCAATATTTTCTGATAATCTAACTGACGGACTAATTAGAATTTTTTAGTCATCATGCCTATTCGGGTCGCACTCACCTCGCCGACAGAGTCCGGCATCACCTCATCGTGCGGCCTGCTCTTGTAGAGAGCAATGATCTCTTCCTCGTTCTCTTCGAACATGCGCTCGCACTGAAATTGTAACAGAAAGGGCATTATAGTACAGTAACCGGCAATAAATAATGCACAGCAGGAATTCAGGTTAATGAAAAAAGAAAAACATATATGTCGCAGACCCAACTAACGCCGTCTATCGAGCCTAGTCGGAAACGTCAAGTAGTTTAGGGTGGGTCTCATTATTTCCATTTTCCATTGGAATGGAAATTCTGATACTGCCAGATTTATGCAAATCCGTCTCACAATAGCCATTGACGTGAAAAACATCGAATGGAAATAGTGATACCCGATTTCTCTAACAAACCATCTCAGTATTACCATTATAAGCGATTTATGAAAACGCATAGAAATAATTTAAATTAATTAATTAATTAAAACGTATCACTGTCCACTTATTGACAATTAATCCATCAAAAACATTCTCAGTGGCCAGTACCTATGTATTGGTAGAGGAAATTGCGGCGTCTGATAAGCGACCGTGAAGTCGGCGTCGCGATTTTAAAAACGCAATGGAAATAGTGATACATGTAGTATCAGAATAACCGTCAATGGTTATTCTCAGTGGAAATAATGAGACCAACCCGTAGTTTACTTGGGTATGGTCGATACAGCGATGGCAACACTAGTTTCCGGTTGTCTGACGTTTTTGACGTTTCGTTTGTCGGTGGAGTGCGGCCCGTGATCATTCTGTTGGAGAACGCCGAGACGAACGGTCATTGCTTTGAGGGTGCGTCGCTGTATCGAACTTACCGCGTTTCTCGACCAAGTAATCCGAATCTATCCGTCTGATCGTTGGTTAGGCATGAGGTAGGCATGTATTTATATATGTAACCTATTACTATGTAGTATATAGGATGGGATTTGGTCGGCCGCCTGGATTCTTGCTGGGGGCTCGGTTGGTGATCATTGAACCTTGTTCCTGGTCCCTGGCCGGGTCTCCGGTATGGGTTCGGGCGGTTGATTGGATTTCACCTTGTATAATAATATTTTACCTATAATTTTAATCGTATATATATTGCTACATAAATTAAATAAACATTTAATCTAAGTAGTTCATGTACATTTATTATTTTATTACATATATTTTTATAAGATTAAAATTTGACTTGTGAAATGTGTATTATATATACCTACTTTGCAAAATAAACTTTTTGAATTTTGAATTTGTTTCCTGTTAATTTGTTTCCAACAGTGAAAATAGATGTCTGTACTAAACAACCGAACTATTATTTTGAGGTTATTGCCATGTCTGACACACCTGACAACGAACCCTCCGTCCCGCCTTCGTCATATATATCTTTGCCTACCTGTCTCATATAGTCTATTTCCTTTTACAGTCTGTAATTAATTAATGTTAACTCTTTAGAGGGATCAAAAGTTAGGAAATGATACAAATTAATAAAATTATTACCTACTATCATCACAATCAGTATCACTATGTTTATAGTAGTTACTTTAATATAATGTGTTTCATAATAGTATAACAAGGCTGAGATGAAAATCGGCGGCTGTCTGCGTGTGTGTCAGGAAGCTGTATGCCGAGCTTAGACCTTTTTGTCTTGTCACTTATGTACCATTTGTATTTTGTATGTTAAAAACTGAATTTTCAAATTTGCCTTCAGTGGGTATTGAACTATTTACGAACCGTGACGTCACTTCTAGTACGAAAATATCCTTAGACAATCTCTTACGAATATTAAAGTAGAAATTGAATAAAAAAGAAAATTTTCGATATATATTTCGACCCACTTGGGATCGTCGTCAGTCGAATATCGATTATTCAACTGACGACGATCCCAAGTGGGTCGAAATATATATCGAAAATTTTCTTTTTTATTCAATTTCTACTTTAATATTCGTAAGAGTCTGTATATATATTATATATATAATAAAACGGTTAAAAAAAGCTTTTAAAGCAAAAGTATTTATTCTCCTTAGACAATCGGAATTCGATAGCAAATCTATGTTTTTGATGATAGGCACCCAGTTGGCAACCGATTCAAAGGTACATAATAGGCCCGCTGATGTGGCAGCGGCGAAATGTAAGCCTGTCTGTCTCCCAGAGACCACAAATTTCCATCTGCAACGATCTTGACACACCTCTTTCGCATCTTCTACTACCATCAATCTAGTCATACAAGCTCTTCTTATCCGGGTACTTTTGACATTGCTCTTCTTTGATATGTTGCCAATTGGGCCAGCATATATCCTTCTAGGGCGGCCTGGTCGAGTTCTACCTTCTTTGATATGTTGCCAATTGGGCCAGCATATATCCTTCTAGGGCGGCCTGGTCGAGTTCTACCTTCTTTGATATGTTGCCAATTGGGCCAGCATATATCCTTCTAGGGCGGCCTGGTCGAGTTCTACCTTCTTTGATATGTTGCCAATTGGGCCAGCATATATCCTTCTAGGGCGGCCTGGTCGAGTTCTACCTTCTTTGATATGTTGCCAATTGGGCCAGCATATATCCTTCTAGGGCGGCCTGGTCGAGTTCTACCTTCTTTGATATGTTGCCAATTGGGCCAGCATATATCCTTCTAGGGCGGCCTGGTCGAGTTCTACCTTCTTTGATATGTTGCCAATTGGGCCAGCATATATCCTTCTAGGGCGGCCTGGTCGAGTTCTACCTTCTTTGATATGTTGCCAATTGGGCCAGCATATATCCTTCTAGGGCGGCCTGGTCGAGTTCTACCTTCTTTGATATGTTGCCAATTGGGCCAGCATATATCCTTCTAGGGCGGCCTGGTCGAGTTCTACCTTCTTTGATATGTTGCCAATTGGGCCAGCATATATCCTTCTAGGGCGGCCTGGTCGAGTTCTACCTTCTTTGATATGTTGCCAATTGGGCCAGCATATATCCTTCTAGGGCGGCCTGGTCGAGTTCTACCTTCTTTGATATGTTGCCAATTGGGCCAGCATATATCCTTCTAGGGCGGCCTGGTCGAGTTCTACCTTCTTTGATATGTTGCCAATTGGGCCAGCATATATCCTTCTAGGGCGGCCTGGTCGAGTTCTACCTTCTTTGATATGTTGCCAATTGGGCCAGCATATATCCTTCTAGGGCGGCCTGGTCGAGTTCTACCTTCGACTTGCGCACCATAAATTTTTTTTTGTCACTCTAATTTCATTCATCCTCTCTACATGTCCAAAACACCGAAGCATTCCTTTTTCTATTGGAAATTTTTTATCTAAAAAGACCGGTCTATTGCGTGTCGGACTCGCGCACGAAGGGTTCCGTACCATTATCTATAAAAACTGAAAAAAAAAACACGTCTGTTGTATGGGAGCCCCCTTAAATATTTATTTTATTCTGGTTTTTAGTATTTGTTGTTACAGCGGCAACAGAAATACATCATCTGTGATAATTTCAACTGTCTAACTATCACGGTTCATGAGATACAGCCTGGTGACAGACGGACAGCGGAGTCTTAGTAATAGGGTCCCGTTGGTTACCCTTTGGGTACGGAACACTAAAAATAAACAACTAACATACTAAATTATTATTACATACGGCTCGAATACTCACGTGTGATTGTTGTTGACTATATGCCAACCGTTTCAGCGATACAGTTTCGGCATTATCAAGGCGAGTGTCGTTCTTGTCGTGAGAACGACACTCGCCTTGATAATGCCGAAATTGTATCGCTGAAACGGTTGGCATATAGTCAACAACAATCACACGTGACTGTTCGAGCCGTATGTAATAATAATTTATTATGTCAGCTCACGCGAGTTTTAATAAAACTTACATAATACTCCAAGCTCTTGTTCAGGTCATCGTCAGTAACAAACTTCGTCTTGGAGAACTCAGGGTTCATTCCACCTCCACTGGTTATCAACTGCATTATCGCCAACTTGCCAGTAGACTTGTAATACACCCGGACGTAGTCATCCATTTTCTTGCCTGAAATTGGATAAAATTGTTACAGATGAAAAAGAGAAAGATTCTTGGTTTTACTTGGTCTAGATCAGCGTTTCTTAACCTTTTTTGTCCACGGACCCCTTAGGAAATCAAGCACAATTTTAATTAATTTCGAAACATTTATTTTAGTTCTACAAATTACAAAAAAAATATACTTTTTCATATAAAATACGTTAATGAGGAGGTTGGTGCTGCTTTTTTGCAACTAAATTAGTGATATTTGGGTTTATATTACTATTGAGATTATAATCTAGTAATAGCCTAATCTATTACTAGATTAGGCTGCGGACCCCCATACATATGCTTGCGGACCCCCGGGGGTCCGCGGACCACAGGTTAAGAAACGCTGGTCTAGATGCTAATCAATTATCGCAACATGATTCCTCCATCCATCCATCCATCAGCTTGTATTCGTCCACTGCTGGACATGGGCCTCCCCAATATTACGCCACTATTGGGAGTGTAATTCATTTGGGGGGGGTTGCCCATACTCACACACGCTGGGCACGCAGGTTGGTGAGCGCGGTGCCGGAACCACGGTGACGCTGCTGGCCGTCACCAGTCTGTTCAATATAAGGCCCGGCTATTAGGGATGGATATACCGCCATCCATCGGTCCCAGGCATGGTGGGCCTCCTGGTTTTTTGCCTGTGAGCTGTCCTCTTACTCTCCCCCGAATTACTTCGAGGTGGTCTCCAAGTAAGATGGTGGTACCTCCACAGTCGAGCGCGGCATCAGCTCTACCACCTATGATTCCTCAAAGGAGTGTATTTTTCAAGGTTCTATAATAAAAACCGGCCACGTGCAAGTCAGACTCACGCACAAAGGGTTCCATACCATGGACATACAATACATATGGTATATATGTACATAATTCCACTTGGGAGTTATTGATGAACAACTTAACTAAAGGGTCTAATTAAATTGGTCTTTTATTACTTAATAAATTAAATATTTATAATTTTCAGATTTTTTCCCTTGTGTGTGCTATAAGATCTACCTGTAAACGAAATTTCAAGTTTTTAAATCAACTGGAAGTACCATAAAGGTTTTGATTCCCATGAGAGTGTCAAAAATTTGAACAGTGCTACAAGGATCTTAAAACACGTGGATTGGTTGTGTCCAAAATCGTAACTAACGCCGCTACCATACTCCTTGTTCACAGCTGCGCCCCCCTGTCACTGTCATCCACGCACCATCAGATCCTTATAGCACTCTATGATATTGATATGTAAAGTGCAATAACTATTTTTCGCGTCCAGTGAGAAGCCTGGTTTTTTACAGCACCATAATACAAATACAAATAATAATACAAATAACTTTATTTACCAAAAGAAACAACACTAAATTACATGCACAAATTTTCAAAACATAAATCTTAATAAATACTACATAGTGTTAAGTATAAATAACAGCGGACCCCACACTAAGTCAGACTTGTCCGGTGGGACCCAGGAATGATTGCTAGGTATGATAATGATTTTAAACAAACAAGCAATTAAAAACTTTGGGCAAATGGGGCCATGGATTTATGTAGGAGATATCAATTTCAACTTGATATCTCATACGGGGCCTGAGCAAAAGGTTCTTGCCAGACAGACATCAAAGTGAACCTAGAAGGGTTCCATTTTTTAATCATTTTAAGGTACGGAACCATAAAAACGGAATACTTTACAGCAAAGCTTCAAAGTCTGTCTGCGGTATAACTTAAGAAAGGTTGAGCTAACAGACAGACAGTGATGAAGATACATTTTAAATAAATAAATATATGGTTGTATTTTCTAATGAATGTATTTTCAAACAGATTAAATCTAAGATTTTATATGTATTATAGTGAAATCCATCATGGATACTCGAAATTGTACATATAAACTCTAAGTTTTAATTCAGTGGAATTATGGCAGTTCAAGGAAAGGGACAGAACTGTGCAAGTAAGCGAGATGAACTGTATCACTGTTTCATTTCTCCTTTATTAGAACAGTGCCATCCTTTTGTATGTTTTTAATTTTACTGAATAAATACACTGGCCTGCAAAACTAAGTACTACACTTTTTAAATTTGATTTTTTTCTAAACTATAGAAGTTAGAGATTTAAAATAAAACACGTTTTATAGCAAATTTTATCAGCTTTCTTTGAAACTATAGGGAACTATAAGGACAACTTCACTATGTGATTATTTTAAATCTCTAACTTCTATAGTTTAGAAAAAAATCAAATTTAAAAAGTGTAGTACTTAGTTTTGCAGGCCAGTGTAGGTAGTCACTAGTCTCTTTAGCCCTCTTTCCAGTTCAGATATGACCAGGGCCTCCTCCTACGTTGGCGCCAGGATTATTAAATTCTGGGCTGCTTTGAAGTAAGATTCTGGTCTTTCACATGCATCATTGATACAAATACTATTATACGTGCTAGGGATACTGATTGATTGGGCTATCTACCTCTTAGTTGTACATAGACACTTACAAATACCGTCGACGAGTTCTGAAATGTAGACTGAGGACCGATGGGCGGGGACTCGGTCTTGCATGGTGTTGCCGGCCGCATCCATCCTGAAGTTACCCACCTGCAAGCAACAGGGTCATTGGTTATCTGCATTGTGCTACTAAGCCGCTGCTACATGAAATGTAGCGCCCTCGCAGCTAAGTTGCCAGATCGACATTTGAAAAATCCTGACAAAAACCAAGCAGGACATTTCCAAAAAAAACTACAATATTTTATTCTTATTTGTATGTTAAAACACTATTTTTATGCCTATCAAAATGACAGGTAACTGATATGTTGCAGAGTGCATCAGAAATTATTTGCGCTGCTCATCGCTTGCATCACTCTCTTTGCAACCCGCTGCACAGTTCATCGCTGCAGCGATGCATGGATGTTAAACGCGACAATTGTGTGGTATCCAGGGTTGAATTTCGTAGTATAATTTTATTATACTATTTGTACTATATTTTCATGGTATGTAGTATGTAGTATCGTAATGGAACTATACTACATATAAATATCATAATTTTATATTCAGGCCGACCGACTTGTTTTATTGGTTGAGACGTTTTGCTTTTTAACATTTACCCTACAATATAGGGAATTTCTGTGCGTGATGAATATTTTCAGTAAATTTTTTAAAAATTTCATGGACAAATAACTAAATAAACAAATATTTTATTTCAATTCAAAACAAAAATCAACGAAAAACGAAATGTAGTATAATTGTAGCCAAGTAGTATATTTTTAATTCCCATAGACAATAATTTTCCGAGGGTCTGAATCCAACCCTGGTGGTATCTGCTCCCATAACCTGTGTATTATTAAATGTTGTTTTATTGTTTTAACTATTTGCAAAACTAGACTGGTTAGTTTTTTATCTTATTGCAATCTAAACACTTATTATTTTCTTGGTTAGAACCTCCTATAAAGAAATATCAGCAGTCTGGTAGATAGTTGAGCCAGAAAATACTCAGTTTTCAATTATATTTGTCAAAAGTGTTTTCTACTTACATCTATTTTTTTCCATTTATCTACGCTTTTTATCGCAGTATTGAGCTCATCAAAGGTAGTTCGACACACTGAAAGTAATTTCGAGTCATTAATTACACTGGTAAACAGTAGTTTTGTTTTATGAAGTTTCATACTTGATTTTGTATGATTCTGCCACGCTGATCCCAAATCTGTTGTCAGTTTTTCTCTAGCAGCTCTAGTTTTTGAAATATTAACATTTTACATTTTTAGCGAAAAATACTCGAATTATAAAATGAAAAAAAAAATTTCTCTAACCTAACATGAAAAAAACTTTCTTTTGTAAGATTTTCTCGCATGAATCGAAACTTCAGCCTTGTTTTGAATGCTCCAGCAGTAATCAGTCATCATATTTGCATTCCAAGGACCTTAGTATCGCTCTTTCATCGTGCGAATGTCCTGATAAAAGCGTTCTCCTTGTTCTTCGCTTAAATCGCCTAAATTTTCTGGGAAGCGCTCTAAATGGCTGAAGAAGAAGTGCATCTTAATGCTCATGTTACATTCTAGTCTTTGAAAGTGCAACATGAGCTGCTCAATGTGTTGAATGTAGTCTGGAGACTTTTTATATCCTAAGAAATTTTGCACAACCCAAACAAATTCAACCTATGCAGTTTTCTCTTTACACAGTCAGTAAAATTTTGATCCTTTATTAGTTCCCTCATTTGAGGACCGTCAAAAATACCAGCTTTTATTTTTTCTGTGCTCAATTTCAGGAATATTTTACTGATATATTTAAAACATTCCCCATCCTTGTTGAGAGCTTTTACAAATTGTTTTATCAGACCTAATTTTATATGGATAGGGGGTAATATAATACGATCTCTGGCTACTAGAGGTACATTTATCACATGCATACTACCTGGCACTAAATCCAATCTCTAAAGGCCAAAATTTTTTTGGTCCAGTGTTCTGTTTTGGCTCGGCTATCCTACAAACACATAAATAAGGGGTAATTGGTATATCCTCCTTGCTGACCCAAAAAAAATTCACCATTTTAATATAAAAGCATATCAGCCAGTTATGTTCTATGTATTTTATTTTCTCCATAACCAAGGGGATATTCCTCTTTAACTTTTGTTGAAATTTGGGATCCATGGGTTACTAATGGGCCATGGGTAGCGTCCCAAAGAAGTCCAAGTAGGCCTTTTTTATAAAGTCAGACGCACTTAAACCGCATTCTCGAAACATATATTAACCACAAACAGCACAAAAACTATTTGGACCGTTAAAGCAAGTTCTTCTTAATCTAGACATATCGATTTATTTATGGAATTTAATAATTTTTTGCACTAAAAAAAATTATTAGTAAGCCGCGTAACGAAATTTTAAGAAGTACCTGTATCACAAAAACTAGAGCTGCTAGAAAAAAACTGAGGGTAGATATGAAATCAGCAAACTCAAATTACTAAGAAACAGTTAAGAAACTTCATAAAACAAAAAAAAAGTTAAATTTTGTTTACCAGTGTTATTAATAAAATCTAATAATTGATTTAGAAATAAATTTTAAACAGGTACCCACCAAGACACTTCAAGTTTCTGGGATCAATTTTAGCCGATACAATAGCAAATGCTGCTAGAACAATAAAGGTAAAAAGGTTAGACTGCATTTTGGAATGTCCAGATAAGATCACACGACTTATGAATTATGGAAAATGTGTAATTTATGTGAAAATTAAAGTTAAAATGTCCTGAAATTTCACACGACGTGGTAAAATCTGTTTATCTATTCTGTCAAAAAGTGATATACACGAACTTCTCTCTCATTGGTCGGTTTCTTGTGCATGCTTTGTTCCATTTTGTGTATACCAAATGAATACAATACCTAGCGTTCCTAAACGCCCCAGGGTAAAGGTAAAAATTAACTGTCACCCGTTCCACAACCACCACCAGAGTGAAAACGAACAACCCTGGTCATGTCAGAAATACACTTTGACAGTTCAAATTTTATAAGTATTTACCCAGGCGTGTGGGAACGCTACCTTAAAAGTACCAACTTTTACCAATTTAACTTTACGCTAATATTACTGACCACTACCATTTTTACAATACTTCCGATCAATAAATTTTTTTGGTTTGTTTTTTTATTAATAATTATAATGGTTGAAACGTACTCCTACACCGTGGCCTACGGATGAAGTTCGTAAACTTATTGCTAGGAGAGATAGTCTTTCTTAGGCGACAGCACAAAAAGAACCAAAAGGAAGATAGCTGGGATAGATTTAAGGCTGCTCGAAATCGGTGCAACCAGACTATTAGGAATGCCAAAGGTAAACATTTTCATTCTGCCACTGAACAGTATAACCCCAACAGTCTTTGGCACTTTCTTCGTTCCTTAGGCTTTAGAAAGTGCCGACAAGACCTTAACTTAACCTACATCTTTGGATAAGGATGGTCTTAATCGACACTTTTCAACCCCTCATATGCTATGCCGCACTTAGGAAGCCACCATTTGACAAATACTATTTTTTTCCTTTTCTTCTAACTCTATGTTTTCCTTTATACAGTTTTTATTTCCGATATTGAAAAGATGATCCTCTCCATCCCAAGTAATGGTTGGCCCTGATAGCATTGGCTGTGACTTACTCCTTCCTATCCTTAACACTATTCTTACTGCTATTACACATATCATCAACTTTTCCCTGTCGTCTAACACTTTTCCTGCCCCGTGGAATTTTGTCTACATGGCCCTCGTCCCCAAATCATCTGATCCATTCCAGTTTAAGTAGGTACTAACACAAATTCTTTACTACCATTTCTCTCCAAAGTGCTTGAACGCGTAGCTTATCGTCAATTCTCCTATTAACCTTCACCGTAAACTATTAAATCCTCTTCAGTCGGGATTTTGTCCATCCCACAGTACCAGCAAAGTACTGCACTCGTTAAAATCAGTGACGACATTTTTGAAGCCATTGACGATAGGTGACTCAGTATCCATAACTCTCCTTGATTTTAGTAGCGTGTTTCATTGTGTAGACCAGGGGAGTTGGCAACCGACACTGCCCACGGGCTACATGCGGCCCTTGAACCACTTCGGTGCAGCCCTCAAGGTTCAAAGCCGCTGCATGATAACTATGTTTGGTACCTAATACATATTTGTGTGAGCAGACATTTTCCATTCTGAACTAACGAAAACAAGTATTGTTCTCGGTTAACGGATGCACATTTAAACATAATTCTGCGCATTAAGTGCAAGTCAAATGCAGCAGCAAAATCTGATACAGAGATTTAAAAGGCGTTCTAAGAGTTCTTCTGTGAGATTCGTTGTGGAATTATGTAAGAAACATACGATTTTAATTGTCAAACTTGCTAATTTGCTTAGGCGAATAGCTTATTGAAAATTTAAACCGTACGTTTTAAGCTGTCAAATTAATACTAAAGTCTAGTCCAGAATTAGGCGAACTAACTTGACAGTTCATTGTACACTAATGTTGCCACAGTTTGGCTAGTGCTGTTTATATCGATGTTTAAAAAGTCTAGTTAATCATTATTATTGTGTTTGGAATCAAACTAATAATTTTACTAAGCAAAATAATAATAATAAAAATAAAATAAAATTAATTAAAATCGAACACAAAACGGATTTGGATTTATCAGCGAAGATATAATAGCGTTTTTCTCTATCGCACTTTCATATTTGCCAGAAAGAATGGGATGAATGCTGTATGTATGGTACATGAAATGTACCGTACTAGCCCGACAGAAACCATCTAAAAGGATCACAATGGCCTGTTGTAATAACATCATTATTTTTGTATTTTATTCCTAATTTGAGGAGTAAGTATCGTAAATATCCGCTTTAAACAATACATCCTTCAGATCATATTATATCATATAAATTGCTGTAGTTCATCCCTATTTGGCAAGTATGTATGACTGTGAATGTTTCGACGACAATTACTTGATAAAATATAAATAGAATCAGATTTATAGAAGGCACACGGTTATATCGACATATTTGTGTCGACATAAACTTATCACTATTTATTTTTTCCTATGTCTGGCAACATTTTCGGCTGTCAAGTTAGTTCGCCTAATTCTGGACTCGACTTTAGTGCTGATACCATGCTGATACCCACGGCACCGCGGATTTGAAGTGAGGTTAGCAAACATACGCACGTTAACAATATATTGTAATTGTGGTATGGAAACGTAGAATGAAAATTAAGTGTGGATGTGTGAATCTGATATTAAAGCTTTTTAAAATTTATTGAAATTAACTATTATTAGATTTGCTGTCGAGTGGCCGGGTGGACAACACATCCCGAGGATGCCTCGTTTAGAGGCGAAACACGCGTCGATAAGTTTTCTTGCTTGTTATTTAACATTGCTTTATTTTGTGCTCGTACTGCTTGCTTTGCTTGTGCATGTTTTATGCGGGAGGGCGGGTGGTGCTTAAGTCTGCATTTTGAATAGCATGGTAAGAGTGTTTAGCGGAATATTGCAAATTATTAATATATCCACAAATTAAAGAATTTTACGTGATAGTCACGTGACTACTGCGGCACTACATCCGATCTTAATGGAGCACCGCTAGCGGCCACGCATAAACGTCCTTAATTTTATTGGATTAGCCCTCTTCGAAATGTATTTTATCCTATATGACGCCTAACGTCTTTAGGGTTCCGTACTCATATTTTCTGGTGGTACGAAACCTTCTGAGCGTGAGTCCGACTTGTTCTTATCCAAATTATTTTTTAATTCCTTATTACTATAAGAGGTGAATTATTTTGTGAAATTAGCAAAAAGAAGGGTTATCGATCCGTAGCACTTACCAAGCCTCCAGTATAAATAAGGAGCTATAAATTATTGTCACCTTATGTCATTTCATCAGTCAATGTCACCTGTCAACTACATTTACATCTATTCGCTTCGCTCGTCGTCGCACCTATTTTTGACTTTTAGTGGAAATATTCTCGAAAGAAAAAAAATTTCACCGAAAATGTGAACCCTAAAAGCAGGTTTTTCGATGTGGTGCTCTTACCCACTGCACCAACAGTGATTCGATATTTAAAGTGATGAATCAAGCTAGGGGCGGACCGTGAGTTTGTAGGGCCCTGGGCTAATACTACTTGGGGGCCTGCCTAATTAATCAACTAATTGCCATTTGATTAAGGGTCCGTTTCGCCAAACATGCTCTCGCGTTTGGACAATTTAGCATATTAAAACAAAATATTTTTAACAAATAAAATTTGTGTAGGTAGTTAAGGGGTTGAACTACATTATAATTTTTCAGATTTGACACAAGCATCACAATCATTGAGAAAAACAATCGGAAAGATCAGTAAAATCACGGAAATCGTAATTTGGCTTTGGAACTAGTATGATCAGTCTACTGATCTAACTACAAACTTAAAATATTTTTTATAGAGCAAAGAAATGAAAGTAGCCTTTACAGTTTTTTATAATTTTTATTTCCTTCCGTTATTTTAAAAGAAATACTCAAACATTCTACATTTTTCCTGTACAGAAAAATTACGCAAAAAGAATTTGGAAGTTTGTGTATTTTTTTTTTTAATAACGAAAGGAAAAAAATATCAATATTTTATATGAATAAGGTACTTTGAACTCTTTACGTCAAAAAAATATATTTCAATTTGGAACAAAAAAAAAAATTTTTTTCTGTTTGCTACGCTAAATTACATTTTTCGTGATTTTAGTGATATTTCCGATTTTTGTTCCCGATGCTTGTGAGACTTGTGTGAAATCTGAAAAATTATAATGTAGTTCAACTCCTTAACTACCTACACAAATTTTATTTGTTAAAAATATTTTGTTTTAGTATGCTAAATTGTCCAAACGCGAGAGCATGTTTGGCGCAACGGACCCTTAAAGAACTGTTTTTGTTAATGATATACTAGGTACACGGGTAATGAAAAAAAGAGGACATTAAAATATTTTATTTATTTAATATGACTTAGACACACAGAGTGGTTCTAAAAGCAGGAATTGCTGGCACTGCTGATTACTTTCAATTAAAGGTAAAATAAGAGAATGGTCCAGTATTTCTAACTTTTAAATTTTAACTTTATTAAATATTCAAAAACGACAAACGCTCGCTTGAAAACAAATTCGAAACTTGTCACGTATTGCGAGATAATTCGTGTTAGTTTATCAGTTTTTAAATAATTTAGTATGAATTAAACTTATGGTAGTTATAAATCAAAAATTTAACTTAATTCCTATAGCTTAATTTAAAAAGACTTTTTTTTATTTTTTTTTTTCAGGAAATGTACACCATTTTAGGACATAGTTTTCATTGTTTTGGTATATAAATAAACCATTATTTTTTTATGATTTTTTAAAACAATTGTCGGTTATGATCTGACTTGAGAATTTTAGACATTATACTGATTGTGATGCGTGATTGTTTATAAAAAAGTGGTTCGTCTCTGTCTGTCTACTCACTTGTCATCCATCTGTCAAATTTGTCGTTAGCAAATTTTTATAAAAACACATTTCTAAACAGCCATTTCTCAAGTGACGTCACAAGAAGGCAAATGGAATATGCAGCTTTTTCTTAAAAATATTCATCAGCATGAGGTTTTTTAGACCAAAAGTTCGAAAATACGGCTTATTAATCTTAAATATTGTATTTTCGAAATAACACACCTTATCGTAATTTAATCTAAGCGAATTAATAAACTACACACAGTAGTTTACTAATAAACACTACATAAACAATAATACAAAGGAACAAACATTATGACGCGACCAACTTAGTTGTGGGCGTAGCCAAATGTCATGCTGTTTCATTTCGCTATAAGGTGCACGTGCACGGTCCATGAACTTGCGAGGACAATACAATCGTGCCGATTTCTTCGCAGGCGCAAAACTGAAAACTTGATTCAGGAGAACCTACTTTTTGGCAAGACTGTGGACGTTTTCAAACATTATTTTTGATTATATATAATTTGGATAACATTTTCGATGTTTTACTAATAATATTTTTTATTGTATCTAATATCTAAAACAATAAAAGCACATTCGGCTACACTTTTGGTAAAAAAAAAAAAAATTTACGTATTTTACGATTTTGTTGTTACGATACTCAAATTTCATCATTTACAGTTTGACTTAAACATAGATCTAGATAATGTTATTGGAGTCAGCTTAAAATATTATTATAACATTACATAGACACCCCACAATGTAGTGACAGCGTTTGTATGGAGGTTTGGGTGTGATGACGCCTCTTAAGTTGCCCCTTCCAGCTCAGCTGACAAATAAATGCTTTACGTGTTTGTGACGTCCCGATAGCTTTGATCTCAATGATACTTTGCACACATCTTTATATATGTTTCCTTTCCCCCCACACCGTACTACAACTCATCTCTCACCAAGAGGTGCGAGATGGTGACATATTCAAATGGTGCCGAATTTGTGAAATGATTTCAGGTAAAAACTGTTTTCCATGAAACGGTAACTGTTTACATTCTCTCTTTTTTAGGGTTCCGTACCCAAAGGGTAACCAATGGAACCCTTTTACTAAGACTCCGCTGTCCGTCTGTCTGTCCGTCTGTCTGTCCGTCTGTCCGCCTGTCACCAGGCTGTATCTCATGAACCGTGATAGTTAGATAGTTGAAATTTTCACAGATGATGTATTTCTGTTGCCGCTATAACAACAAATACTAAAACACAGAATAAAATAAATATTTAAGGGGGCTGCGCTCCCATCCAACAGACATGCTTTTTTTCCGTTTTTATAGAAAATGGTACGGAACCTTTCGTGCGCGAGTCCGATTCGCAATTGACCGGTTTTTTTTCTACATATCTTCGAATTGGTCACATCTTGTTACTCGTTACATAGTACATCATTTTTTATTTTATTGAAGGGAATAAGCTGTTGACTTCACAATCAGTTTTTAACTTATGTATGAATCTTGAGAAAAATTGTCACCCTTTGACAAATTGATGTAATAACAATAAATCGATAAAGCCTGTTCGACTGCGAATACCTGCGTTCGCGAGAAAATACACTGAAAACAAGCGGTGTGGAGTCCCCCGTAATAGACGCGAGAAAATACAACCAAAACAAGTGACGAAGAATCCTCCGTTCCATTCGATTAGCGCGGCGCGCACACAGTTAAATTGATCTCATGGTTACCAACCAGCACCCGAGTACAGTTTGTGTGACACGATATTTTTGCGATTAAAAAGCATGTCACGCTCCTCGCACTTGTGATTCAACCGATTCACGTCACGCGTATTAAACACTTTAAACACTGTGCTATGGGCGCTTGATAGGAATTTTATTTCGCAATATTGTCCATTGTCTTTAATGGGGGCTGGAGGTCTTTTATATCCACGGGGTCCTGGGCTGCAACCCAAAAAGCCTTTAGATATATCCGCCCCTGAATCAAGCGAATGTATAGTGCAAAGAAGTCACGTGACCGTACCGGTAGATGGCCAGTCCATGGACGGAGGACTATTGAACGGTGCGCACCGCCATATAGACTGGGGTACTATTCGTCAGGGGCACCGACAAATTGACACTTCCATTTTATATTCTGCTTCAAATTGAAAGATTATGTATTTTTTTATATAGCAAACTTTAGTCAGTTGAACATTTTATTAAAATTTGCCAATCTGCAAAAAAAAAATTGTGTCATATAGTTTTAAGGAACCAAGTTAAAAAAATTGGTGCATTCCCATTATGAACTTTAAGATAGTTATTAAAATTCTATGTTTCAAGTAGGTATGTACGTCAAGCTTATGTTTATTTGTTGTTTCATTATAATGACTTCTTTTTTTCCTTTCACGTACCATAAATAGTGGTGGCTAGCTGTGTGCGCGTCCCCGATAATGATAAATAAATAAAAATAAAATAAAATAAACCAATCACTATGATCATGTTACCATGTTGGTATCCCTACCGCAGCATATTACCAACAACATAAAAATATGCGTGATCAAATAAATATCTTTATTAACTATTTGCACAAAATAAGGATATTTTTCAGTGGGTTCTGATAAATAATTCTAATTTGGTTTAAAAAAGTGAAATATTTATTGGGTATTAGGTAACAATTATCACGTCTCTAAATAAATAATGGTTCGATCCATCACACCACAGTATTCTCGTTTTCCGCCCGCGACCCCTTCCTATCAACCGATCCAAACCAAACCACTAACCAACACAGTTTGCATTCGTGCCATTTGAGTGGCGGACGTTTGCTTTGTGTAATGTGGAATTTTTTTGTGCATATCAAATCATTTAAAATCCTTAAAATACCCTAATATTGTTGCATATCTCGACAAGAAGTGACGCTCCCGTGATTTTCGTAAAGAAAAACGACGATTTCAAGTAAAAATATAGGTAAGTGCCTCATTGATAGCCTGCGTCTTTTCCATTCTCAGCTTTTGTAGCACATTTTTTTACAAATGAAATTAGCTTTAATCATTCTATATCGCAAAATCATCTTTTAAACCATCATAATTATATCTTGTAACAATTTTTACATGTCCACACCTGTTTGTGGCCATACGTTACACGTAGTAGAAATCAAATTGGACTTCATCTTTTTGCATCATGTTAGAAAATAAATAATTTAATTAAAATTATTTAAATTAGAAGAAATAATCTGGAATTCATAATGATAGGCCGCCTTCCCTATTATACCTAGGGCGTAATAACCGACTTGGCAACGCGCGTTCTAGATAATTTGAAAATATCCTGAAAGTTTACCTAAAGTGTTCTATATATTATACTTTGACCGGTGTTTTCCTTTGTTTTCCGTGTGAAATCGGCCCTTTGTCCTTCTACAGTAAGCGCTGGGCGCGCCGTGGCATAGGATTTTCGACTCTAGAAAAGTGCCGTAATATAGGTTGATATGATAGTATACATTCATTCGGCACAGCTTCGTCCGATCGCGTCGTTTTCCTTGCGCTTGTATTCGTACGTAGCTACGTGGATGATATCTATGTATTCGTGAGGTAGTTTGTTTATAATACTAATCGACGTAAAATGAACCGTATTGTCGACACTGTAAGGCTTTTATTGATATGCGGGCCAGTGTCCTCGCGGGTGTTTGTCTATCGATCTCTGCGGTGGCCAATGGCATATGGCGGTCTTGCGCCGCGGCCGACCATGCCTCGCCCCGCTCTGCCTGGTGAAAGCTACTGTTCCGCTATATATTTGTACATAACATCTTTATTCTATGATCTTAGCATAGCACTATTGCAATTTTCATTTTGGTTATATTAACACGGTTTTTTCAGTGCATACTTTTCATAGATACATATTAAGTATCCTTGCGCATAGCAGTTCATTCGAATCATGTTTTATGTCGAGCAATGTTTGCTGACCTCCGGTAGAGCGTCATCGAGGCGCGGGGAGAAGTGGCCGCTCGAAATAGAAGTGCGGATTGGAAACGTTGCAACGTGGCAACGTCGCACGTTTTTCCTCTAGCCTGCCTGCCTCAGTGTCGGTTCAAAATGGCGTCTGTGCGTGATCGATACTGTGGAATTTGCGTTAAAATATCCGAATTTGTGATGTATCGAGTGGTGGGTCGGTCCGAGCGTTGCCCTGGGACCTCGGGGTTTTCGCTCAGCACCAGGCACCGGCTCCCAAAGTACGTATCTCACCATATTGCGCCGACACTTTATCCTATAAGTAGCTATGGATATGTACCTAGAATTGGAATCTAATCCCGATGATCTAGACATATCACTTGCATATCCATAACTTCTTTACATACAGAAAATGCGTTTACATGTTTACTTTTCTAAGTGAAAGATGGCATGAAATTATAACGCATAAGTACATTTCAGGTATGTTGCGTAATTCGTTGATTTTTTGCTGAGTTCAGAACAATGTCTTTATATTTCGGCTGTATTATTGGAAAATTATATATACTGACAGGATCATTGAGTTGGTTTCTCATGACAATAGCAGAGCAAAATATATATAAGTTAATCCATTCGTAATAAGAACATAGTAGGTAGGTGCATCAATCTGACTGATAGGTAAATTAAAAACAAGATGGCGGCGCGCACTTGTAAAATTAAGACGCAGTAGCGAGCGCGGAATGTTGGCAACGTCGCACACACACACCAGCACAGCTCTGTTGGTCGGTAATCGTGAGCGAGCAGAACAGTCACTTGTTCGATAAGAATTTTCAAGGCTACAACGTTTTGCTTATAATATAAGTCTTATAACAATGGATAAAATTAAATACTTACGCGATAAATTTTGTTCGCGCCAATCTTGATCATTACTACACGCATTTAATAAATATATTTAATATATATATTAAGTGAGTAAATATGTTACTTGCTTTGTTGTTTGTACGCTCAGAAACACGCGAAAAATTAAAGTTGACGAGGTAAACACAAAAGACTTGTTTTCTTTATCTATAAAATAAATATATTATTTATATATAGATTTTATTTTATATATGTGCAGGATAATAATCATAAATACTATATAAGTTAAGTAAGTATATGCATATCCTACATAAATTGTACAATATAGGCACTTACCTATTTACTGTAGTAATGAATACTTGCATAAACAAAACTTACGTGATTGCTAATTTGAAGTTTTACCATGTAAAATACTCACATATTTATAAATTATAGTCATCATAGGTTGAGATTATTGTTAAGTAAATCAGTAGTACTAATTAAATTAAATTTTAAATAATTTTAGGATAAACGTGGAGTATTGGAATCTAAGATTAAACAAAAGACTGTTAGTTAGATCGGATTTTATAATTATAATAATCAAACTTGGACAGATAACCTTTTAATTCTTCCCTACATCAATGAAAGTAATGAACACATTGACGTACTACCCAAATGAGCATGTCGTTCATGTTCATGGACTGGTAACTGTTGGAGGCGTTGTAATGGACGTAAGTAAACAAGGAATTTCGGGGGTTCAAACCCATTCATAAGTTTTGGATTCAAGGAGGAAAGTAAGAAAAGCTGAAAAATATATGTAATAGTTCTCTAAAAGGAAAGTAATGTCCTCTTTTTGCAGATAGTTGATATTTTGTTATCGCTCTAACATATTCAAATGTATAATTATGAGTTTAACTGTACAATTAATGATAATTGAGTATGGAGGAGTAAAATGAAGAGAATATTTAGTGTTTTCTAGATTTATTTATTATTTAGATATTTTAGATATACTTGTCCCATCGTGTACAAGTGTAAAGTTGTGTTTGATATTATAACAGAAAGTGAAAAAGTTATGTCAAATATTACAACACCAAGCATTAACCATTGTATACATATAAATATTTTGTCCATTTTTAGTATATACATACAGACACATACTCACGCCTGTCTTCTGAAGGGGTAGGCAGAAACCTCCATCTACTACGATCCTGACTCACCACTTTTGTCTCTTCCACATCCATTAATCTGCTATTCCAGGTTATTTTAAATTTGCTCTTCTTCCATCCTTCTAAGGAAGCACAGTCCGAGTTTTACCTTCCACCTGTGCACCATAAATTTCATTCATCACTCTACTGAAAGTCATCATCCTCTCTATATATTCAAACCATCGAAACATTTATTTTTATTTTCTATTCACTAGGTACATCTTCTTTCAGACCGCAACGATTCCGTTTTAATTTTTCACTATCGTATGATATCAAACCCCATACTCCGTAAAAAACGTATTTTCACTGTACTTTGGTGTTATTCTTGCCATAACTGACATTCACTACCATGCATAAGTGTAGGAGCCAACACTATTAGAAACTGCCAATCTTGCCTTTGCAGTCACATTTTGACTACCGATGACAGAGTGCAGGGCTCCGTTCAATTTATTTTCCTTCACTGTTCTTTCAATCTCACCATTACTTTTTCCATTGCTTGTAAATAGATAACCCACATAGACAAATTCCTTACCTGCTTTACTTCCTCGTCTCAAGTCTTGTAACCTTGAATTTAGTCATCGCTTTATCCCTCTCAAGCAACATTACCTTTGTTTTCCCGATGTCAATTTTCATTCCTTTCCTTTTAAAGCCATCATCCGTAATTGTTACCATTTCTTACAGGTCATCCATCGATGAAGCAAGCAGAATTTAGTCATTGGCGTATAAGAGGCATTTGATAAGTAACAGCCCAAATTTCAGTCTACATTCAAAATCTTTTAAATAATTTAAACAACTGTTCATAAATATATTGAACATATACGGTGACGTTACACATCCTTGTGTGACTCCTCTGGAGATGTTAAACCATTCAGTGTGGCTCGTTAATCTCGATGCAAGCATTGGAATTCTCGATTAGAGATTTCAGGGCCCGCACTAGGTGGCTACTCATTCCACACTTCATACATGGACAGTGTTGTTCACAGTCATACCTCAACTAAGCCTTTTCTAAATTCATAAATGCACAAAACACCTTCTGGTGTTTTCACTGACATTTTTGAGATATTTTTCGTAAAGAAAATATTCCACGCAGTCTTATGAATCTCGCTTATACATTCCAAAGGTTTAGAAAAGTCTGGGTGGAAAAAGATGGAGAGGAAGGAGAGACGAGGGAGTATAGAAGAATAGGTGCAAAGCCGAAGATTGTACAATATTAAATAAACTGTCCCGACGACCCAAAACTTACTTTCTCACGATATGCTGACTAGTCAACACTAGTCACGTTATACTATAGTATTTCTTGTAATTCCATCGTAAAGATTCTAGCCAAATAATAAAAAAAAGTGTGAAAATTTTGGGGGACTATCTCAACCAGACTTTCTTTGGGAAAATAATTTTTTTAGTGTCTGAGATACCTACTTAAAATTAATTCATAAATACAAAATTTTATTGAAAGTAAATGGACGCTTGGTTTGGGTTACAAAGGTGCGGTTAGACATACAGACATCCTTTACTTTTTTTCCTCTTTAAGACAAAGTGAGTTTTAGAGCCGATTTTAAATTAGTGAAATTAGATAGTATAAATTGAAAATGAACTAATTCGTTAATGAGTAATTTCAACTGAAAACCCATCAACTATTACAGTAAATGAGTCCTCGGGTGGAGAAGACCACACCCAAAAATGACATTGTGTGAGACGATATCCAGGACGTGTTTGCTTAATGAGGATGGCAAAAGATCGAGTTTTGAAGCAACCCTGCCTGTGCTTGCTAATGCAGTGAGCTATTTTGTCCAAAAAGATTTCTAGAGGGATTTCAAGATGGTGTGAAAAAGTCCATGAGGCAAAACCAAAATTGTCTCGGTTTCTTTTCTCGTACTAGTGGACGCCTTGCAGAATTGCTCGCGCTGATCCCTTCTTAGTGAATATCTACGTCATACAAGGAACTGCTCAGTCCAGAGCAGTTCAAATTTCATGTTCCTAGTTCCAGCCGTTTGGTCTGGGCGTTGATAGATCAGTCAGTTAGTCAGGGTATCCATTAATACATATAGATAGAAGACAGGATAGCTTACTTTTAATAATATGATTCTTAATTTCATGGATTAAAAAAAACATTATATTAGTTTCGGCATTGTTTCACCAAAAAATGGAAGCCCCTTATGGTGCAACTTTGCTGTCTCTCTGTCTACGGCTTAACTTAAGAATGGCTGAATCGATTGAGCTAAGATTTGACTTTTAGTTCGATATTATAATAATTAACTTCAAACCCTGGAAAAATACGAAAAATCTTCAATAACGTCACATTAATAAAAAGTAAAAAGGAAATTAAATTTGATCGTCAATTTTCAAAACAAGATTTTATCTACGTTGATGGAGCCTGTATATTGTGTATTACAACGACACGTTTAGTTAAGAGGACTTAACCCGATAAAAATCTCCATACAAAAGGTAAAAACTGATTGTGAATTCGAAAGCTGATGTTCTTTCTTTTTCACAAGTTTTATCTAGCGACATCTAACTACGTCGGCATGAAGCCCAAAAAGCAAAATTTCATGAAAAATCATCATATTAGCTGTCAGATTATCGTGAATATGGCCTCGTTTTTACGCAAAGTTTAGCAAGTTGTACAATTTTTGTCTATACTGGAAAGAAAAAAAGAGAGAAATACAGACGGCGTTCATGTATGGAAGACTAAGTTTAAACACTTTTTTATAAATAATCAGTAACAGTTTCATGAAAACCATTTTTATCTGAAATCATTGTACTAATTCGGCGCAGTTTTGAATATTTCAGCAACATGCACCTCTTTATTAAAAACGGGTCAGTTTTTGGGGAAAAGGAAACCTGTCTAAAGATGTGTGCAAAGTTTCATTAAGAAGAGACCCATAAAGACGCCACAAACACGTAATTTTCAAACAAGGCATTTTTTATTGCAGCTGATTGGGAAGGTTTTTTCTAAATCAGAAGAGTGCTGATTATGAGTGAGACATGATCTTGCTAAGTTTCTTGCCTTTCTTCTTAGCAAGACTAATAAGTGTATCTGATATACCTACATTACATAAATGAATGTATTTTATTTCATTTCATTTCATGATAGTTACGAATTTAGTTTTTATTCATTTGAAAAATAAATCTGTGTGAGTAGGTTTTCGATAAATTTTCTTATCTCTTATCGTTTTTGAATCATCAAGAAATAACGACCTAAAAGTAGTGAAATAAAAAAATATAGCAAAGCAAGAATGTGTTTAATTTCCTTTAGACAAAATTATGCAATGTTTGTAATTTTGCTCTATAATTGAAACTAAAAATGCTTTAACGATGATTTCATCATTACTTAAAAATCGATGTTGGAATAGAAAATTAAGTAGTAATATTAGAACAAAATAAGAAACATAATTATTGAATTATAGATTTTTGTTAAAATTGACAATGTGAATATTGTCAAATTCATATTATCAACTCAGTAACTAGGAACTTGTAAAATCGAAAAATTTAATTTATGTGTATTGACCGACCCTTTTTTTTGTTATCTTTGGAGATTTAGGTAGACATATAGAATATCGTAATGTGCCTTCACCAAACTCCGTCTCGATCAGTTATCAGAACAGTCATAGAAGCAACCCAAAATAAAATTTTGGTAATTTTGCAGAAAGGGTCATTGATACCGGTCCCTTAGTCTTATTGATAAATAATTTAAAAATTATAAAATAAATTAATTCATTATATTTACAGTCAAGATGATGTATTTTAATTACTACAACCAAGTATTCGCTGTTATTGCGCTGTTGTCAAGGTAACCTACCTCTCATAAACCTTAGCAGAATGGAGAAACCTTCGAATTTGTACTAAAACCAGGTTAACTAGGTTGTGTTGTGAATTACTATAGTATTTTCGCTTGTAACAATAATTTAATCAAAACAATTCGCTTATAAGTATATCCACTCAATAATAGGTAATGGCGGGAATAAGCGTATATGACTCTGTTTGGTCACAGTAAAGGTTTTGTTGCGGTTGTATAATTTTAGAGAAAGGAAAAGAGATTTGTTTTGGTCCACCTCCTCTTAGGAGATTTGGTTGGCTGTGGTGGCATTTTATTATGAGAGGTACGTCCACTTCTCTTTCTTTCAGTATTATTTAAAGGCGACGTTGCCGCTTTGAGCGAGTGCGTCGCCGGGCTGTGATGGTGCTCGATTATTCCGCCAGCTCCTCCGACCCTCATGAAATGAAGGCGCTGCTGCTAAACGCAGTCAGTTCAGTCAGTCGGTCAGGCGCGCAGCTTAGTGCGCGACGTTCGTCCGAGGAGGGCTCCGTTTGTGTCCCCACCTTTTCCGGGCCGCTATCGTTACGAGTGCGATAAAGACAGAATGAACCCTAATCGAACGAAGAGCGCAACCGTGGCAAAAATGAGACAACACTATGTCGGTGTCGCAACCTCGCCCACCTGACCGTGTTGATGCCGCGCTCGAAAAAGTTGCGCCGTTGCGCTATTTGGAGGCGCACGAATGTTCACTCGCGGAGCTTGTCGTGACGCTTTATTATCTTTATCCGTTGTCTAAACCAGTTTAAAAAAGCATTTGCCAGCGAATGGTCCTTGTTTTGAAGAAATCACCATTTTATCGCTGCGAAACATTTGGTATGTATGCCTTTTCTTTATTTGTGACCATCATTAAAATAGTTAGGGTCGTGGATCTTTATCTATATACATACATGTCCATTTATGAACCTCTTTAATTTTTGTTATCTCCGTTAGCCTCTTTTGTAAATTGTATTACCCAATGTTCATTAGAAATTATTTATATGCGATTGCACGATGTAATTGTTGGTATTTAGTCGCCATTTTCTACGTCGGTGACGAATACCACCGCGCCGACGTCCCCGTTTCTGTTTTATTGTTTAAAACTGGACCTTATCCTCTACTCTGAAAGACTGTTATCTTTCAACATTCTTTAATCGAGATCTGTCCGCTGATTCACCGAGAATAATAATAATAGTTATGTATTATTATTATTTAGAAACCTGCAATATACGGGAATAGACCTAACCGCGTTTCAAAACTGATGACGTGCGCAACATTATTTTGTAAATTATTGTAACCTGAAAAATTATAGCGTTCCCGATACATACATAATCGATTCCGAAACGCATTTTCCGGAAAAAGGCGGGATTTGATATGACATGTCCGTCGTCCGTCCGCTTGTTTTTGTTTGATTTTCTTTCTTTCTTCTCTTGTTAGTGAGATTTTGCGTGTTGCTGCGCCGGTTGTATGTAAGTATGCACCTATCTAGTGTTATCGATTTGTGTACGTTTTCCGCTATAAATAAGTACGAGTTTGTGTCGTCTCTGTTGAGGTGTACCGGTTTTGCTGCCATGTGTGGGTGCCGAGGGCGTTCGAAATTCCAAAGCGGGCGTGTAAGTTGCTTTCGAGATTGTATTTACGCGTCGTGAAACTTGGAAATCGGCTTTGGTTGCGCAATTTGTTTACTTCGTGAGGATAAATCGGCTACTGTATCCAGTGCGGATGCGATGCTCAGGTCACGTCACATTTCATTACAGCCCACGAATCATCGGTTCTCTTTTATATTTAGCTCGCAATACGTAGGTAACGAAATTTTGCCATGAGCCTCATGACGTCATCTCACCAGCAAGCAGCACGTTTTTCGATTGTTTTCTGTTTTGCAAGTGTAACATTGACCTAACTATTCCTAACATAACCTCTTAATGCAATGACGCGGAAAACTCCTCTGCAGTTGTTTGCGATGCTGCCTCGTTTACTGCACACAATATACAATAGAGAAAACCTTTCCAGAAAAAAAAAACATCTATTTAGAGGTTATCTTCCGTTTTTGTCTCATACCTATCTTACGCCACACCATCTTTCATCAAATCCATGATGATATAGTACATATACAATATAGCAGAGTTGCCAGATATCAGCTACCTCAATTCGCCTAATTTTGACTACCGAGTAGCCTAAATCGCCTAATTATTTATTTTTGTCAAGTAGCCTAATTCGCCTAACATTTTGAGCTATGTAGCCTAAATTTAGCCCAAATAAAGAAGAAACGTACAGTGCAACTTTATAGTCATGAAATGAATAAGGGCGCCACTTTCTTAAAATGTGAGTTAAAATGAGTTAGAAAGATTGTTTTCTCTATGATAAATGCGTTTGTCTATCTCACTCCTACACATTTAGTGGATGCAATGGAACGCAAGCAGTGTAAAAGAACTGCGGACGTACTATATTAAGTTTTGTTACAAGCATTTTATGGAATTGTTCAATAAATTTGGAGTAATCCTGAAATAGCCTAAATCGCCTGTTCTTTTTTCTTAAGTAGCCTAAATGGCTACTGGTAGCCGATCTGATTTTTTGGTCGCCATTTGACCCCCTAAGGTAGCTTAAATGGCGATAATTCGCTTAATCTGGCACCACTGTGTTCTATCCTCCTCTCACCAGATATAGTGTGTAAGTGAGAGGTGCGTATGTAGACTGGTTGCCGTTTCATTCTATTCTTTCGCATTATAGCATATATGTATATTCATGTTAAAATTTCTAGATGTTATCTATTGTCTTCGTTTTGAAGTGAACTTGGACGCTATGGAACTTGTTAGTTTTAGTGTTATGTTGATACCTTAGAAATTGTCACTGGCTTTTGTGACCATGGGTGACGCGTTTTAGAGATCCCAGAGCTATGGATTTTGCAATAGGTCATATAATGCTACATTAATGAACTGAAAAGACTTATAAATATAAACTTTTCATTTACTTATAACAAATATCAATAAACTGAGATTTCAGCCGTACAAGCGATTTTGGGATGAGACTCTAGCGATTTTGGGACGAGACTCGTCTAAAAAACCAGCTTTAATAAGCAAATTTTTAAACTGATCAAAAATACTTCAAAAGTCAAGTACTTTTTAAGGAAATATAAAATGTATACATATATTAACTTTTTAATTAAAAAAAAATATATTTTTGCCCATGCATACTTACCTAAAGTTAAGTCCTTGGAATTCAACCTTATGGTAAGGAATGAGGTATTGGCTAACAATGCAATTTCGTATCAAAGAAATACTTTGATTCCTGGTTTGACAAACTAAGTATTCTGTAGAATAGACATATTTACCTATAATTGGATGCATATTTATATATTTACCTACCTAAAGTTGTAAAGTATGACCAAAAGAGTATTTCCTGAAGCCGCTTTTATATTTTCATAGTGAAAAACTAACTTTTTTAAATATAATTTGTCTATTAAAATTTATAATTTACATGATTAACCCAAGATTTATGCAGCCATGAACTACGCTGCAATATATTGTTTTCGCAAAAGTTAGAATTCATCAGATTACGGGTGCGCGAACTATACTCCTTTCATAATTCCTTTTCCTTCACTTTCTTTCACTCTTAGGCTGACATACCACAAAAAAAAAGTACAGATGCCAGCATGACAGTCTATCTATTGGTAGTTCTCGTGGCTCTTATTCCAGAGTCATAGCTGCTAAAATAGTTTTATAAGGAGGAAACTTGAACTACTGTCAACTGTTCTTTAGTAAATTTTGACAGTGTAAAGGGTATTTTCACTTTAACCTTGACTGTCTCATTCCTCATTTATTGCACATAAAAAAGTCAATTTAAAAGGCTAGATTATGAAACTAAGAAATTGATTTATTCCAAGTCTTAATTGATTTACCGTTTAGTCTGAAAGAATGCACTTAGCTACAACCAGTGAAGACAAAGAACAATAATATGCAGAATGATCTTGCTTATTAAATACATACATATAATCATGCCTGTCTCCCAGAGGGGAAGTCAGGGACTACACATTTCCATCTGTTACAATCCTGACTCTTTCGCCTCTTCAAGTCATAGGGTTCTTCATCAGTATGTCGCCAATATGTTCAGCATAATTTCTTTCATCACTCTCAGGTCTAGGGAATCACTCTACAATCATTCATCATCCTCTGTACATGTCCAAATAACGAAGCATTCCTGCTGATTAAACATTAGCTACAAATATTGAGTGAGAGTGTAAAGCGCAGTAATTAATTGCAGGTCGATAAACCTTCTTGTGTTGCACAAACAAAACAATTCACACTTTATTACCATCACCGATAGATCAATTTTTGTATACCATCTTGTAAGTGTGACTAAATATGACTATGTATTAATTTCTCCACGTTCCAGCTGTTATATACTTTATTTGTTGTTTAACAAGCATTCATATCTTTGTAATTTTGGATTTAACCATGCAGTTAATTAATTATTATTTAAGGCCCTGTCAACCCCTGATTCTCACTCTCGTTTCAACTAGGTTAAACTTCGTATTGCACAATTTATGATGTAGGGGGGCCACGTGTGAAAATATATTAATTTTTTAGTTTTTCTTTATATTATTTAAAAACTTATAAACAATTAAAAAAAGTAATGTCCTTAGTCTTAATTGCAATATTTTAGTTATCCATCTATGTTTTGAGTACTGAGTAAAAAAATAATTTGAAGGTATAACTTTTTTTTTTTCGCATATTTGAAACCTCTTTAAATTTTTCTCAGGTAAGCCTTTGTTTAGTATTCTTAACTGTACTTTTTAAAGGATCGGGATTATATTCTGGCTTATCAAACAAGATTCATTTTCATTTCGTTTATTTATTCACAAATCATATACATGATATTTGAATACACAAGTAACTAAAACTAAATCACAACAAAACAATTCTTAACACTCACAAAATAATAATATAAACTATGTCTAAAATTTTTGAATAATTATGTCACACATTAGATAAAAATTAATACAACTATTACATGCAAATCATACAATTACCTACAATTCGTAAATCGAATACAAGCACTTCTTCAACAAAAAACGTTTCAATTCATTTTTGAACTTATTGTAACTAGTAATCATTTTCAAATCTCTTGGCAATTTATTAAACAATGCAACTGATTGAAATTGAGCACTGTGCTTTGCTACCTTTAACTTCGGACAGGATAGTTCTAGTTACACATAAAACATGCCCAAATATTACATTTTTTAGAGAGAATCAGGGTCGACAAGGTCTTAAGTTTAATGTGATGCACCATTTATATTATAGAGGGAGACAATTTTATTATGTAACTAATTTGCCTGATTCCTCTGGGGATATGAAAAAAGTGATATATACTAAATTAATACATAATGTTACATAGCAAATATAATTTACTGGTCGCACACAGAAATGTGGCACTACACTACAGTCCTATAGGATTTGAACCCGCTTTCAACCGAGATAGAGGAATAGAGGCAGTCAGATTAGTATTTAGAAACCGTTAGTAAAACCTGCAGACAATAATTAATCTTGATCAGTGGCGTGCACAGAACTTTTTGCTGGAAAAGCAAACAATTGGTCAAGAACAACAATAAAAAAAATATAAAAAAATTTAAATATCACTTTGAAAAAAAAGTTTGTATAGGAAATTTTCACTCTATGGTAGTAGACATTGTCTACCCTGGCGTCATACAATTTTTTTTTTCTAAGTGATATTTCAATTTTTTCATATTTTTTTTATTGTTCTTGACCAATTGTTTGCTTTTCCAGCAAAAAGTTCTGTGCCCGCCACTGATCTTGATGTATATTTTCTTATTCATATTGTACACACACACACACATATATATATATATATATATATATATATATATATAGTATATACATATACATATATCACATATATGTGAAAAGAAGTAATAGAAAACCCAGCCAAACAATTTAGTCTTGAGTTAAAGTATTATATGCGTACAAAATGACATCAGCTGGTGTGTGTCATCTAACAACCGAGACATAATACTGTTTTATGTGTAACTAGAACTAGCCTGTTGTTGACTGAGCTGAAGGAGAAATAGTGCTCTTGGCTTGTCTCTCTGAACACCTCTGACACCCCCTTGGGGATTCATGTCGTATTTTTATATTTATTTTTTGCTCCTTTACTATGGCGAAATATACATACCTATATATACAAGGTGACTTTTTGATCATCGTCCAAATTCATACTGGAGGCTTGCTAAGTTATCAGTATCTTGGATCAATAACAATTTTTGTGAAATTAGTAAAATGAAATTTCGGCTTCCCATATAAATTCAGTTCCAGTCCCGAGTGAATCACTATGGGGAGTCGAAATTTCATTTTACGAATTTCAACAAAATTGTTATTGAAGCATGATACTGATCACTTACCAAGCCACCAGTGTGAATTTGGACGATGGTCAAAAAGTCACCTTGTATATATACCTTAAACCTTGACTAGTTAACAGTAAAAACTGCATCAAAATCCGTTCAGTAATTCTCAAGTTCCTTGTCAAAATAAATTTTAATAGTTCTTGGTGTCTTGCGTATTGTGTATTTATATAACAGAAAAGAAAAATTTTGCTTTTATCATATTATAAAACAATGATCTTGTATTATGTAAAAATAAAGTACACCTTATTTGAAAAAATATTGAGTTTATTATGATTAATTTATTTTGATAATTAATATTTTTTATAGATATTATCTATAACATGTTTACTTCCTATGTAGGTATTTCATCTTTTTCATTTTTATTTGTAAAGAAATTAATGAAACAATACTATTTCATTTCAACCCACTTGGGGTCGTCGTCAGTTGAATAATCGAAATTAGTTTACATTCAAACCTGAATAAATAGAACCTGGGACACGTCATACATCTCGTGACGTCATACATCTGCTGACTTTGCGCTCATTATGGACCTGGACTCAACAGACAGCACTGACAGACATGACCCAACGGACAGACAAACTAGACTGCTTAAAATTCCTGATTTTATTGTTTTAATATTAACAAGGAAACCAAAGAAATAAATAAAAATAACGGTTATAATTAATTTGTCATAAATAATATAAATTCATGACTGCTTAGTTGAATACTACTCTGATTATGATTCGGTACAAAATAATGGGTTGTCCCTAAAGGTCCATGATTCCCTTTTTTTTTAAAAAAATGCAAGTTCATACTTTGTGTACCGACAGGTTCACACCTGCTTGGTGTGCCAAAGTTCCAGCACATTGGCATTTGAATCTTATTACATGTATCAGATAAAATTATATTTTTAAGCCTTTTTTTGGCCTTTTATTATTTTATATAGATTATATTATATTATATAAATAAAAAAGTATAACTAGGTTCGAAATATAATACTTTTTTTAGTTATATGTATCAAACATACAGACATCATCTTTATATAGATAACTATCTACTTAGCTACTATTAGACTTGTTTTTTTTTTGTTGGTGACAGCTGTTTTTTTTAAGCGCCACTTTTATAAACAAAACTTTTGTTGCTTTGGCTCAAAGAGGGCAAAGCAAAGAGTTGAGGCATAGTTGAATCATAAACAAGTAACCTGTAATGACAATTTGTCAAACCTTTTTAAATTCAGACAAAAGCTAAATGTCAATCAGCTGTTTCATATATGTCACCCAAAACATCTGATTTGGGGAACTCACGACGAAGTCTGAAGAAAAACTGTTATTTTCTGATTCTTTAAGAAGATTGCCGTCAAAGAGGTAAAATCAATCCCAAAAAAACATTGTATTTTGATAAAAATAAGCCCGCTTTTGTCGTGTTTCTGTTTACTTAATAGATGTTTTTACGAATGAAAAATCATAGTATTAATAAGTAAGACCAGTTTTCCATAATAAAAATATCTCCAGATCTGCATTTTGACTCAAAATCATGAAATATTCGCCAAAGTGTTATACTAGTTGCTCTTGGGCACGAAACATTCTCTATCTTCATTATTTCATTAGCATGTAGATGTAAAAATAGCAAGGTTATAAAACTCTTAATAGCAAGGAAAACGCTTAGAATCTGCATAAACCTTTGTAACGCTGACGCTGTCATTATGCTGACAGCCTAGAGTTTCGCCCAAAGTAGAGATTTCCTTTAGCCGTTTCTACTCAATCTAACCTTACTTTAGTCCCAGTGCAATCATAAATACTAAATTCACCTAAAGAAAGAAACTTTGGTGCCAATGAAATCAGAATGATAAAACAGATTACAATGGTCCCTGTTTAAAGTTTGTGCGGATGGGAAGCGAGTATAATTTTTTTTATGAATTCCTATGCACCGCAGCAAGCAGTTGTTGTATTAAGGCTATATGTAAAAGTTTTAGCGTCCTCGTTACTCCATATGCGAAAAAACCCTCAGTGCGAGAGGGACGGATTCGTGGTAAAGTAGCAAAAAGTCAGTTTTTTATTAATATAAAATGTACTAAAGTTGCTATCAAAATTTCGTTTAACCAGCGGGCCTATTGTGTATCTCTAGTTGCCTTCTGGACTGGGTGTCTATCATCAAAAACATAGATATACTATCGAATTCCGATGTCCTAAGGATATTTTCGCACTTGAAGTGACGACACAGATTGTTAATAGTTCAATACCCACTAAAGGCAATTTTGAAATTTCAGTTTTTAGCTATGTTTTTGATGATAGGCACCTCGTGCAGTTGGCAATTAAAAATACAGAATAAGGGGGCAGGTCCTAGATACCGTTAAAACCCATCTAATAAAATATAATTGCAGTCCATATGTCATTCTAAATTGTCGAACCAGAAGAATTGGTGTCGAAAAAGACCTAATTTCAATTAATATTTCTATCGAGCCGAATTTCTCAAATCGCGTTTCTGTTTTAACAGATCCCTAGAGAAAGATTCCAAAAATAATATACTATTTTATCAAAATTATACATTTTTTACCGAAATAGATATGCAAGTTCTTAGTGTCGATTTTTTCCGTAGCGCCTTAAATATAGCGCCATACATTTTGTCTACACAGCGTCCCGGCCGCGCCAGGGCTGCTTGCTATGTCCATTCCCATAAGCTAAATTTGAAGGAAAGTGCATGGGAGTAATTTTGGAGACACTCGATGACATTGGACTTTTAACTGTTACCCCTGTCTCCGGTAGGCAGAGACACCTATTTCACCACTTCCACAAAAGTACTTAAAATGTAGATGCACAAAGTAACCCGGTGTTCTCTCTAATTCCAGCGGTTCGTGTGATGGGCTCTGGCTGAAGCCGGCACGATGAAGCGCACGGGAGTACAGCGGCTGCTGCCGGATGAAGCGGCGCCGCTGCCATCCCAGGCCCCTGCCACGGTCAGTACTGAATCCTCTACCTCGCATTAGCTAAGAAGACGGGGCCTTCGAGGGCACTCTGAACAATTAGCATAACAATAACTGGGGAGGGGGTGGGCGGCCCACCTAGGACTTTCACCACCAAGATCTGGCAATCAAACTAGACTAATATGAAATAATGGGTGCATCCAGAGGGATGTTCTCCAAGGAAGACAATCGAGCCATCAAAAACAGTCGAAACGAGATTTCTAAAACGCGAGCAAAAAATGCATGGATTTTGACAGATAAAACCGGTTTTTACGGTCGAGAAGGCTTATTCGACAGACTGGGAATTATTCTCCAGAGCTCTGAGACAGATTACGTTGCAAGAAGAGACATATACACAATCGGCTACACTTTTGGTAAAAAAAAAACATCAGGGGCTTGTATATTTTTTAATTTGGCACATGAATAATATATAACGAAGTCAATGGACTCAGCCTAAAATTGGATGAAAACATCCATAGACCTCAAAATTTTGTTTTTGCATTTGTATGGAGGTTCACGCGTGATGGCTGTCCTTGGGACATTTGTATGGAGGTTAACGCGTGATGGCTGTCCTTAGGACATTTGTATGAAGGTTTACCCGTGATGGCTGTCCTTAGGACATTTGTATGGAGGTTAACGCGTGATGGCTGTCCTTAGGACATTTGTATGAAGGTTTACCCGTGATGGCTGTCCTTAGGACATTTGTATGAAGGTTTACCCGTGATGGCTGTCCTTAGGACATTTGTATAGAGGTTTACGCATGATGGCTGTCCTTAGGATATTTCTAGTCTGGGTGCTGCGCGCGCCGGTCTTCAAGCGACTCCTAATGGTGATGTGATGTGTCAATAACATATCATCTATGCATACCATTAAATTATTAATTATAGCTCAGTTGGTAGAGCAATCGCCCGGTAAGCGAGAGGTCCCGGGTTCGAATCTCGGTTCAGAGCTCCTCACATCCAGATTTACTTTTCTTTCTCCGTTTCTATACTGCAATTATATAATGTTAATTTTCAATGCATGTGCTCGTAAAGGCCCACTTTTTATGCATCAAAACCGAACAAAAAGTCGATTATTTTGCCCTAGGGCTTTATTATTATTATTTTTTTTAATTTATTTACAATGGTTGGCTAACCTGCAGCCTTTCCTGTGTACCATAGATGTTATACTTTTTTTTCCACTGTTTAACGGCTCTGGATTCAGTCCTTTTGAGCCAATTATAATTTAAAGTTCACAGGATTATATTTGTTTTCATTTCCTCACACTATGCATTGAAAAACGTAGTATGATACACGGGCGTAAAAGCAACAAATTACTCGGTTACGTTTAAAACACTCGCTACGCTCGTGTTTTAAATCGTCCTCGTAATTTATTCCTTTTCGCCCTAGTAGCATAAACTACTATTATTAATTACATTATTAAATTATAAAAAAAAAAATACTATCATTAATAAAGTATTAAAAAATTCGTGTCCGTACATTCAATATTATCGCGAAATTTTAAATGAAATGGGTTATGTATGGTCTAGGGCCAAAACTAAAATTTTTACAATTTTTGTCTGTTCCATTTTAACCCGAGAACCACTCAATGGATTTGGATGCGGTTTTTGTTATTATCAATCATCGTAGTGACCCTGAGCAACATGTAGGCTGTAAGGGGTGTTGATAAAATAACCACCAAGCCGAAAATGGGGCAAAGATTGAATAAACGCAGTTGGAGCCCTGGGCGAAAGGTCAAGTTGGGTGTCGCCGTGCGTCCGGGGACCAAGCCGGGTCCCCGGCGATAATGTTCCAGTCGGGTTTTCCTGGTGTTCACGTCGGGTTGCTTAGTTCAGACTCGGGGTCACCATTTTGGGGGCGGTATAAAATATTTTAGTTACTGCCTGATTGATGGCAAAGTATGTAATATACAAGGTGAATTTCTGAACATCGTCCAAATTCATACTTGAGGCTTGGTAAGTACTCAGGACTGGGAGTGAATTACTATGGGAAGTCGAAATATCAATTTACGAATTTCACAGAAATTGTTATTGTTTCATGATGCTGATCACTTACCAAGCCTCCAGTATGAATTTGGACGATGATCAAAAAGTCACCTTGTATATTGACGAATGATGAATCCTTATTTATACTTAAGGCGCTCTTATCCCAGAAGAGTGACTCTCTGTCTTTTTCTTTACGTGTAAGGAGTAAAGAAAATAACCATACTTTTGTACTTTTTCGTTGTTTTTATCGGTTTTTAAATTGTTTAAAAATAAGGGATATGTTTATTAAAACCCACTTACGTGGTCGATCTAGAAAATTTAAAGTGCAATATTACCAGATATGTTTCGTTAATAAAAGAGTGGAATTATGGAAATGGCATGATTTGAAAGCTCTTAATACATGCTGTGTTCGTGAATTATTTCTATCGAGCAAAGTTTATCTGATCGTGTAACACAGGGGTCGGCAACCGGCGGCCCGCGGGCCGCATGCGGCCCGTGACCCACTTCGGTACGGCCCTCAAGGTTCCCAATCGCTGCATGATAATTGTGTTTGGTTGTACATATTTGCGTGAGCAGACATTTTCTATTCTGAAGTGACGAAAAAGCAAGCATAAGAGGGCGCCGAGCAAAATAATCTAAAACGACAGTCTCTGTTAAATTGATTTATTGAATAATATTTCAATGATAAATAAATAAAATATATGTTTATTATCACAGATAATGTATCTACACTTCCGCCGCAGCGAATATTAAAAATAACTTATGGTGTAAGAAACAAATCTATCTAAAGTAGGCCCAAAATCTAAAAATGGTATTAGGGTTTTACTCATTTCAATAACTTAACTGTCGAATTTTGTCTCAACCACAATTCAAGACAATCACAAACGTTATAAAATACAATTGGGCCGTTTCACATTTTTAAAATTTTGTCTGGTATATTAAATATGATTTTTTCTGTAAAATTCAATAAATACGACCACGATAAAAAAACTAACACGAGAGAACAAGCGAGGTGTCTAATCGTTCTACGCTCGGCGCAGCTTTCCACGTCTAAAATGCAAGTCAAATGTAGCCGCAAAAAACGCATTAGATTTTAATAATAAATTGTGTTTTAAACTACAATAAATATGATACGAGATTGACTAATGCGTTATTTATTATATGCGGCCCCCGCTGATCCTCTGGTAACGTTTGTGGCCCTCCTATGTCATAAGGTTGCCGACCCCTGTAACACATGCGTGGAAGACCTAGATAAAGGTTCGAACTATATTGCGTATTTTTTTTTGGAAGTTTTAGACGATATTTGAAAGTTCTATTTGACTTTGAAATTACTGATTTTGGGATAAGAGCGCCTTAATTATACGTGATTATTAATATCTAAAAGGAATGCGGCAAACGTGTAGACGTGCCGCCATAGCTGGTATCATTTTATCATACCATGATATGATATCGTTATATGATATAATTCCCCATTTCTCGTTGCGTACCTCCATAGGTATGACAACTGCGTAACGGGGATACAACAAATTAGCATTGGAAGCGCCACAGTTTTGTATGTCTGCCGGCGTGCCGAAAATGTTAAGACAATTTTTTTTTTGTGTCTAGAAGCCTGCGGAGCAATCCTAGTTCATACAAACGAAATAACAAAACCATTTGTAAATCATAGATATTCTTGATGATTGATGATTTAGAGGTGGGACGCCTGCTGGGCACAGGCGGATGGTCGGCTCTCCAGTTGGAGCTATTCCATCCAATTCCCATTGCTTGGAGCTTTGGTATCCTATTGTCCCAGTTGCATTCCCTCCTCAAATCTTCCACTTCTCTTAACGGTGCGCCGAGCGTAGCACGATTAGACACCTCGCTTGCTCTCTTGTGGTCGTTTTTATCGTGGTCGTTTTTATTGAATTTAACAGGAAAAATCATATTTAATTTACCAGACAGAATTTTGAAAATGTGAAACGGCCCAGTTGTATTTTATAACGTTTGTGATTGTCTTGAATTGTGGTTGAGACAAAATTCGACGGTTAAGTTATTGAAATTACTAAAACCCCAATATCTTTTTTAGATTTTGGGTCTACTTTAGATAGATTTGTTTCTTACACCATAAGTAATTTTTAATATTCGCTGCGGCGGAAGTGTAGATACATTCTCTGTGATAATAAATATATATTTTATTTATTTATCATTGAAATATTATTCAATACATCAATTTAACAGTGACTATCGTTTAAGATTATTTTGCTCGGCGCCCTCTTAACATATCTTAATATGTCTGAGTACCCAAGGTACTTGAGGTCTTCTTCTTTAATGTGATCATTACCAAATACTTCCCATCTTAGGCTAGAATATATAAAGCATTCACCTAAATAGTGCTCACTCGTTTCCTCCTCGCCGCCGTGTGGGCAAGAGGAGTCCTCCTGTACCTTCATTATTGACAGAAGTCTGTTCAGTCTACAGTGGCCAGTTAGAATACCCACCAACATAGATATTCTTAGGATAGTGTGTGTTTATTCAGATTGGATTACAAAATATCTAGGTTCGCAAATATATATTTTGAAAGGATACTGATTTAAAAACAGCAATTTTGAAATTTCCATGGGAAGTTTATTTAGTCCTCATGAGGGTGTCGCACGCGCCGGAGCACCTCGCGAAGCCTGATGAAGGTCACTCTTAAGGCGATATGCGAAAAAAATACGGTTGTTTCTTTTCTGTGTATTTCATGAAATACACGGAAAATTTTAATAAATTTCTGGTATATGCATTTTGACTATATAATCTAGGGTTTTGAAATTGGAAAACATGTTTGTATAAATTTTCCTTGATAGAAATAATTGTTGAAATGAGGTCTTCAAACACACTTTTTCTCCTCGTTTGACGAATAGGAACCATATACAGAACTCAAACATATTTTATTAGGTGTGTTTCAACAATATCTAGAGTTAATATTTGAAATTTTGCTAGCTATTTTAGTTTTTTTTTTTTAATTATAAAACTAACTAACTTATAAATAAAGCGTGTTTTCGCTTGGAGTGACAGTGAGAAAAATAAAATTCGCATAGCCTTTTAAGCAATTTTGAAATTTCCATGGGAAATTTAGTCCTCGTGAGGGTGTCGCACACGCCGGAGCACCTCGCGAAGCCTGATGAAGGTCACTCTTAAGTTGACCGAAACGTCGGGATTTTCTCGCATAAATAATAGTGAGTCTTAGCTGTTGCTATCTATTTCGTTCCATGGGAAGTTTATTTTTCTCATATTTCATGTTTAAATTAGTGTTCTTATTTAATATTTATTTGGGAACCTAGATATTCTGTAATGCGAAGATTTCAAAAGTAAAGATAAGCCCTTACCGTAGTATGATAGCACCAAAATGTTTCCACCTTAAAATGGGTGATGCTCACACGTTTGGAATCAGTGCTCATCTGAACACAGTGATAGTTGGACGCCTTAAGTGCACTTAAAGTTTTGAATTTTCACGACTTTAGAAGTCTGATCAGTTTGGTGGCCGTAGGTAGACAGATTGCGCACTCATATTGTGCGCGCGTCGGCATTATGTTAACGCACACATTCAAAAACAATGCAATAGATTTTAGGGGCCCGGGCTAATCTAAAGTTTTGAAATCTTTGCTGTAATGCAATCGGCAAAAATACACACTAGGTAACTTGGGAATATCTAATTTACAAATGGTTTTGGTATTTCGTTTGTATGAACTAGGATTGCTCCGCAGGCCTCTTAACTCTCTTAAGACAAGGGTTTTATTTAGTATCTAAACTTTAGTAAATAATATATTGGCTGGATTTTTAAGAGGCGCCATCTCGCGCAACCCTCCGCACAAACGCTAACACAAAATAGTGAGGTGTCTATGGAATGCTATTATAATATTTTAGGCTGAGTCCATTGACATTATCTAGATCTATGTTTAAGTGCTATAACTTGCCATTATAGTGTATCATATTTCCTAATAAACACACAAAGCTATATATCTAACCGATATCGTAAGATCTATCCGACAATATCGATCTCATTTGAACTCATGCTACTCTTTCCTTTCTTCCCCCTCGCCTCAAGTTTTCTACTTCTAGTGTATTTTCGTTATTAGCTGAGGAACATGGACCGCGAGTTAAAGGTAGGTCTCGACCTGGCCACAAAATAACCACTTACAGAAGGTTCACTCCGCAATTTTATGCAAATAAAGATTTTTAATAAGTTACCAGACAGTCTCAAAGAAAAGCCCTACAATTTATTTAAGAAACTGTTATTTAATTATTTAACACAGCAATGTTTCTATGACATTAAAGATTTTTTGAATTTAAGTACTGTTGTAATATAGCAAATTTATAGTTACTTAGAAATTAGTGATGTTATTATAGAAACTTTATGAATAGATATTATAAAATGTATACCTAATCTAAAATTTGCATGCCTGAATAAGGTGAACTGTGCTGAACAAACTTTGTGTAGCTCACCATCTTTATGTATACCACAATTTATGCAAGTAAATTTTTCTTTCTTTCTAACTAGCGAAGAGAGGCGCGAATGGAGAATTTCGGCTCGATAAAAATATTTATTGAAATGAGGTCCTTTTCAATACCATCTTTCCTAGTTTGGAATGACATATGAATTACGATTATAAAAAAAATATATTCTTTATTTACATTACAAAATGTAGGTTTTGAGGGGTTGGGACTCCCCTTTTAAGTTTTACAACCTGTTTTAAGGGAGACCCGCTCTTTCTACGGATCTTATTTTACAAATTTGTATTAAAATTAGGTTTTTGCTTAATGATCAGTTTAAAAATCTTTTTATTTGAATAAGTGTAGGTATTTATATATATTATATTTTATTAGATGGGTTTTAACAGTATCTAGGACCTGCCCCCCTATTCTGTATCTTTAGTTGCCAACTGCACGAGGTGCCTATCATCAAAAACATAGCTAAAAACTGAAATTTCAAAATTGCCTTTAGTGGGTATTGAACTATTAACAATCTGTGTCGTCACTTCAAGTGCGAACATATCCTTAGGACATCGGAATTCGATAGTATATCTATGTTTTTGATGATAGACACCCAGTCCAGAAGGCAACTAGAGATACACAATAGGCCCGCTGGTTAAACGAAATTTTGATAGCAACTTGAGTACATTTTATATTAATAAAAAACCGGCCAAGTGCGAGTCGGACTCGCGCACGAAGGGTTCCGTACTATTATCTGTAAAAACGGCAAAAAAACATGTCTGTTGTACGGGAGCCCCTTAAATATTTATTTTATTCTGTTTTTTAGTATTTGATGTTATAGCGGCAACAGAAATACATCATCTGTGAACATTTCAACTGTCTTACTATCACGGTGCATGAGATACAACCTGGTGACAGACGGACAGCGGAGTCTTAGTAATAGGGTCCCGTTGGTAACCCTTTGGTTACGGAATCCTAAAAACCGACTTTTCGCTACTTTTCCTCTAATCCGTCCCTCTAGCACTGAGGGTTTTTTCGCATATAGAGTAACAGGGACGCTAAAACATTTACATATCGCGTTAAACATAGACAAATCAAGTCAAAAAGATATTGAACATCCACCAATACTTATCCATACTCCTATTATAAATGCGAAAAAATGTGTTTGTTTGTTTGTTTGTTTGTCCTTCTTTCACGCAGCAACGGATCGACGTGATTTTTTGCATAGAAATAGTTTATGGGCCGGAGTGTGACATAGGCAACTTTTTATCCCGGGAAAATGCAAAGGGAATCAGTTTAGTCGAAGCGGGCAAAATAAGATAAAAATGAAACGTTTTTACACAATATTCTTCATTTTTATTAATTCCAACTTCAAACAATGCTAGCTTCAAAGTCATTCATCAGAACAGGGTCAATGCACTCCTTGATATTTTGCCAACGCAATGTTTACTTGAAAGGCACACAGTACTATTGCGGAAAATGCACTCATTCAAGTTTTTATTTGATTATTTATAACTGACAGTTCTGTTAAGTTAACTGAGGGACAGGACACGTTTCCGTGATGATACAGACACGTTTATTTGAATCTAGTCTTGAATAAAGCACTAATTTAACTAAAAACTTCACCTGAATAAAGCCTGGCGGTGGCCATATTGATCTAGAAAAACTGCTTTAACTAAATATGGCACGCGTTTCATAGGCATGAATTAAAAGCTACATTCACTCGAATGAGCGTCGCTGTTAGTGTTACCAGATGGAAAAATTTAAAATGAGAGCAGTTCACAAAAATGGAGGATTTTAGAAAAAAAGGCGTTCGTAAATAAAAGAAAAAAAAATGATTCAATTACTCGGATATTTTTCAGAACCAGCCGCATAAATTTATGTCATATATTATTATAACATTTGAAAATTAATCTAAACTCGAGGGGGTTTAAACTGGAATTTGTCTTGTCCGTGTAACATGGGTCTAACTAAGCGGTGTGTCGGCGTTGGATGCGAATTTTGAAAAAGGAGAACATTTTGTTCGTGAGGGTGGACGGGAGGACAATTTGTGAAAAAGGAGGACATGTCTTCCATTTGGATACCATCTGGGAACCCTAAGCGGTACAAAGGCCAAAGGAGGACATGTCCTCCATTTGGATACCATCTGGCAACCCTAAGCGGTACAAAGGCCAACTCCGCTCCATTGAAATGTTATTAACACGTTGACGGACGGAACGTAACCACAATTGATACCGGTCTAAACGTATGGAAAATGGAAGGTGTCTATAGGAGCTGTCACAATTTAATAAAAAAATTATGTGACAGTTACAACATTTGATTTGTTTCTTCGAGACATCTAAAAACAATGAAATTTCGATTAGATTGTTATATGACAGGTAACTAATTATAAATGACTAAATGTAACAATTTTAATGGAAATGGTGATCGCAAATATATCGTTGAAAAGCTTGCGAAAATCACATTAGCAAGGACTGCTCAGCGGCTCACTCGCTGGTTGGTTGACTGAGAACTCCGTATGTACGCGATGGCTATTGCAGATGTGTGCGTGCGGGGTAGCGGAGGTGGAAAATTTTTGTTTGTGTGAAAATAACCATTTCATTGGACACTTTGATAATTCGGAACTCTTTTATATTTGCACTAGGAGTTTGGCTACCTTATCGTAAGTATGGACGGGCGAATGCTTTAGCAGCTGTGTCAATAAGAATTGAAAAACAGATGGTAGTTCCAACACCTTCTCTATATCAGGCCTTACAACTGAAATGGCTTTTAGTGATCACGTCATCACTAGTGGTACATGCGATTTTACTATGGGATTTTCAACAACAAATTTTTCATTATTTTTAAGCACCGTATTTATTCATAAGAATTAAGAAACTTATTGCCTTTGAATTGTTTACTTATTTATGTATTATTTCTATAGTTATTACTTTGTTGTATTAATTATTAATTAAATTAAAAAAAAGTTGTGAAATTGCTTTCTACTTTTCATCCGGTCTGAAACGTCAAATAAAATAAAAATCAATAAATCTGCCAAACTCCCCTAAAGAAATGTCTTCCTTGTACTACTAGTGATGACGTCACATTTCAGTTGTCATGCCTGTACAGAATGTACACTGACAGTAGGTGTTGGTAGTTCTGTCCGTGAACGTGTTAACGACACGAGCTAAATGTTAATGAAGAACGGTTCACACTAAATGGCAAGAAGCTTCTGTACCAGCGGGTCTACCGCGTAATTCTCATTTTCATCAATATCAACTTGAGATTGAAATTTGTCGTGCGTGCGACGACGCCCGCCCTAACATGCCATCTCTTTTGCACGCGTTGAATTTCGCATGCATTTACTTGAAGTTGATACAAATGAGAACTACGCGGTAGAGCCCCAGATACAGAACCCATTCATTTGTGAAACATAGCTATAATAAGGGATATACCGAAACATAATATAAATGATCTATAGAAATAATGGTTCCCACTTTAAAGAGGACTTAAAATTAAAGTGCTACGTAAAAGTTTTTGCGTTCCTGTTACTCCATATGCGAAAAAACCCTCAGTGCGAGTGGGACGGATTCGTGGAAAAGTAGCAAAAAGTCGGTTTTTTATTAATATAAAATGTACTAATCTATTTTTTCCAAAAGATTTTCAAGGAGACTTCACAAATACATAATATCCACATTTTGAATGCAATTTCACAATGAAATTTCAGAATTACAGGAAAAAATAAAACAATTTAGAGGTCTATTCGGAATTAAATTCTAGCGAGAAAATTTCATCCAATCGCGTTTTCCTTCAGTGAGAATCTTAATCAAATACTCAATAAACATTTACCCTAAAATGAAATACGAGATGACGTTATAGTGGAGTAAATGGATTCGAAAAAACTCCATTTTCTTTTTCGTATCGCCTTAATACTTTGCACTATAATATTTTCTTAATACTTTCAGTGTAAATTAACTTTAAAAATAATGATTTCCACTATAAGCTTTTATAGAAAACCAGTGCAGAGAGCCGTTAGGTTAGGTTAGAAGGTTAGGTATGGCGAGTAGCGGAACGCAATAGTTCACTATACTTTGACATAATGGCATACAATAATTGTTAAACGCAACATGCAATGTAAAATTTAATTGATTATTTACATTATATTACAAACTTAATTACATTACTGTGCAACGTTAGAAAATGCTGATCTATAGTATTAGAGTGCCGTAAATAGGGCGGTGCCGTCACCGGATCCTAGGCACAGGGCGTAGGGCTGCCACCTCCAATCGAGTGTTGCGCGCTAACTCCGATGTAAAAAAGCGCTAGATTCCGCTAAACATAAATTTTTATAAAAAGCGCCAGAAGAAGCGCTATTTCCATGTTGTATATTGGTGGCCTTATTGATTAGCTGATTGCATTTGATTGGCTTTTCAGTAAAATACGTCATTTATAGAACCGTAAAGAATTATAAAAAGAAGATAATGAAATTTTGTACCAAATTAAATGAATTATCATCACTGAAACAAAATACATTCCAAAATAGCACTAGATTTCCCAAAATTATTCCGAAAAAGCGCCAAAAATAATGAAACAAAGCTCATTTCGAAATAGCGCTAGATTTTCCGCTAGGCGCTAAAAACGAAATTTGAGCGCTAAGTGGTCAAAAAAAGCGCTAGATCTGGCGCAAAATGCGCTGATCTGGCAGCACAGCAGGGCGTAGACTCTGGGGGGAGCAAGAATGGCCAGACCAGGTAGGACTATTATTTTTTTCGGTTTGCGTTTGAGCTTTAGTGAGTGAGACACAGTGGGTGGTATAATAGGCGAAGGGTCCACTTAAGAGGCTATGCGAATTTTATTTTTGTCACTGTCACTCCAAGCGAAAAATCGCGCAGTACGAGAGGGGCGGATTCAGGGCAAAAGGGAAAAAAGTTGGTTTTATATTTTTATTAAAAAAACTAAAATAGCTAGCAAAATTACAAATATCAAATCTTTAGATAATGTTAAAACACACCTAATAAAATAGGTTTGAGTTCTGTGTATGGTTCCTATTCGTCAAACGAGGAGAAAAAGTGTGTTTGAAGACCTCATTTCAACAATTATTTCTATCGAGGAAAATTTATCTAAACATGTTTTCCAATTTCAAAACCCTAGATTATATAGTCAAAATGCATATACCTGAAACTGATTATAATTTTCCGTGTATTTCATGAAATACACAGAAAAGAAACACTAGTATTTTTTTCGCATACCGCCTTAACATCAGATGGCTCGTCTGCTTGTTTGTCCACACCAGTTCTTAAAAAAAAAATGGATTTTTCTTCCAAAATACTAGATAATTGGTCCACCAACACCAAGTTCCTTGTGCTTTATTTTATCACCCTGAATGACATAAAGTAGGCCTATACATAGTATTTCTCTAAGATAATATCTTTAAAAAAAAAAACAAGGGCGCAGTTATAGAAGCTCGCACAGGGCGCAGAAAAGGCTATTTACGGCACTGGATAGAAACGATCTTTAGCTAATTACAAAATTCCGTGTTTTCGAATGGAGCAAATTGCCGCCCATATAATTTTTTGTTTTTCTTATGTTTCGCCGCTATGGCGCCCGATGAAATTTTAGAAACATTAGAAACCTCTAAAATTATCAGTGTTTCTCTACTATTTTACGCATGTATTATACATATAAACCTTCCTCTTGAATCACGCTATCTATTAAAAACAAACTCATCAAAATCCGTTGCGTAATTTTAAAGATCTAAGGATACATATGGACAGACAGACAGCGGGAAGCGACTTTGTTTTATACTATGTAGTGACAAAGCAAACTTTGTTAAAATGGTTTTTAACTATGATAATATTTGACCTACTTTCATGTCAGTCAAACCGATATTCAGTTCAGCTGAAAATTCAAATATGTCTGACTGGTGACAATTTATTGATCCAGAATCCAGGCGTTACCTTCATTGAGATACCAACTATCTGCCCCGCCCTTAGCCATTGGCAATCAGTTGTGATAATATACAGCCATGGGAGTAGATAAGGGGGTTAGGGGGTTTTGCCCCCCTCTCCTTGGTCTGAATTTCAAATGTAACAGTCATAATTTTGTAAGGTGTGATGGCCGCCATAAAATTTATTCCTCTCCTACTAAATTAATGAAATGAAAATGCTTGAGTGAAAATGTCGAAATTCCACTTTTTGAATTTTTTATTGTAATAGTGGAATTACTTTCAAAAGATAAAAACCTTAAATAAAATAGCATAAATATTTGGACTACATCTTCGGCCCCCGCATTTGATCCAAAGTTTTACAAAATGTGTAGAAGAAAAAAAAAACATGCATATTTTTATCAGATTTTCTTCGTGCTACTTTGGAACGCAACACAGTTCATAAACAAATTTGATGTGAAAGTTGAACTTTTTTCCATACATTTTTTAAAACTTTGAATGAAATATGTCGCAGATAGATGGTAAAATCAGCTGTTTTACTAAACCACTGGTTGTTTTACAAAACAGCTCCGTTATGTAAAACTGCTAAACAACGTTCAGCTCATTTACAAAATAGCACGTAGGATTGCGTTATTCAGTGCGACAGGTCAGTTTAGCGGTTTCGTAAAACAGCGCAAAATTAAACGCTGTAGTGTAAAGTGTAATTTTAATGGAAAGTTAACTACAGGGGCTGACTTGTTGATGAACGAGTTTTTACTTATGTAAAAACTGTAAATTATTTTACGTCTAAACGTGGGTAGCAGTGTAACGCCATTACAATCCAGCTGAACGTCGTTTATATAGCTGTTTTACGTAACGGAGCTATTTTGTAATACAACTAGTGGTTTTGTAAAACAGCTGATTATACAATCTAACTTCGATATGTACATCTCTCATCACTTCTGTTATCATATCATGATAACACCTCTCTGAGAGAGGTGTTAGCGGCGGTGGCTTCTTCGATAGCACCCATACATACTTTATTATTAGGTTAGACACTTTTTTAGGTTAGATTTTTAATTTTTGAATTTATTTTTTGTCAATTACATTGTGACTGATACTGGGCCTAGGATAGGGCCCGAAATATATTTCACATTAACTTGCGTGTTATTTTATTAAGTATATATATATAAATAATTTATGGGAAAGCACATCGTTAAATTCACGAGATGTGTTGAGACCTGGATAGTTCAGTTGGTAGAGCAATCGCCCGGTAAGCGAGAGGTCCCGGGTTCGAATCCCGGTTCAGAGCTCCTCACATCCAGATTTACTTTTCTTTCTGCGTTTCAATACTGCAATGATATAATGTTAATTTATATCTCCTTGCGATGGATAAATCGCCAAGTGTTCAAAAATAGAAATTTATTTCTGTCATAGTTATTTTATAAATGGAAATATTCCAAACAAATAATTTGTGTTATTCATAGTAAGGACATTGGAATAGACATGTATTGAGTAGATTTGTGATAAGTATATAATGTATTAGATAGCGAGGCATGTCAGAGTAAACAAGAGGTTATCTATGTTATCTCTGCTAGGTAGATGCAAAGCAGTATACTCGGCGCTTGCGTATTGAAGACGTGGACATTGTAAACTTAATGTTTGTTTCTAGTCCATGCAGTGTATTATTCAAATACTTCATTTTATAATTTCACTAGTGACCCGCCCCGGCTTTGCACGGGCATGTATTATACATATAAACGTTCCTTTTGAATCACTCTATCTATTAAAAAAACCGCATCAAAATCCGTTGCGTAGTTTTAAAGATCTAAGCATATATAGGGACAGACAGACAGCGGAAAGCGACTTTGTTTTATACTATGTAGTGATGATGTGACTTATTAATTTTTCTGGGGACCCGACAGTATGTTCTGTGCCAAAAAAAATACATTTGTATAAGATTTTAGACTTACAAGTGGAAGGTAGGGATCGACCTGGGGCTCTACCGCGTGATTCTCATTTGTATCAACTTCAAGCAAATGCATGCGAAATTCAACGCGTGCAAAAGAGATGGCATGTTAGGCGGGCATCGTCGCACGCACGTCAAATTTCAATCTCAAGTTGATGTTGATGAAAATGAGAATTACGCGGTAGACCCACAGGCCGCCCTAGGACGTATGCTGACCAAATTGGCGACATACTGAAGTAGGGCAGTGTCAAAAGTACCTGGAATAGAAGAGCGGCCAGCAGGCCTATTATGTATCTCTGGTTGCCAACTGGACTGGGTGCCTATCATCAAAAACATACATATACTATCGAATTCCGATTGTCTAAGGATATGTTCGCACTTGAAGCGACGACACAGTTCGTTAATAGTTCAATACCGACTAAAGGCAATTTTGAATTTTCTGTTTTAGCTATGTTTTTGATGATACGCATCCGGTTCGGTTGGCAACCGGAGATATAGAATAGGGGGGCTGGTCAAGCTGTACCTTCCACTTGCGCACCATAAATTTCTTTCGTCACTCTACTTTCATTCATCCTCTCTACGTGTCCACTCAACGTATTTACCAAACATTTTTGTATTATGTATGACGCAGAAATATACAGACGCCGAGTCTAAGTTCAGAAGGTTTTTGACGTTGAAACGAGTTTTTTTTTATTAAAGCAGTACAGTGAGATGAGATAATCTCGACAATGTACTCGGTTGTTTTCAATTTGCGATCAAGGTCGTTTTTTTTTGCTAAAACACGTGGAATATAAAGAATACTTTTCACAAATCTGTTTATAATAGTTGTTTATGCTACAAGGGCGAAAAGGTATAAATCACGAGGACGATTTAAAACACGAGCGTAGCGAGTGTTTTAAACGTAACCAAGTAATTTACTGCTCTTACGCCCGTGTATCATACTACGTTTTTCAATGCATAGTGTGAGGAAATATAACAAATATAATCTTGTGAACTTTAAATTATGATTGGCTCAAAAGGACTTTATCCAGAGCCGTTAAACAGTGGAAAAAAAGTATTACATTTATGGTACACAGGAAAGGCTGCAGGTTAGCCAACCATTGTAAAAAAATAATAATAATAAAGCCCTAGGGCAAAATAATCGACTTTCTGTTTGGTTTTGATGCATAAAAAGTCAGCCTTTACGAGCACTTGCATTGAAAATATACTTAGTTAGGGCGGCCATTTTGAATTTGTTAATCATAAGATTAATCCAAGTTGACATTTAGTATTTAATTGTTTATATTATTTATGACTTTCGAATATAATTGTATTTAATCTTTAATTTTAATTTGGACATTTCGCGTTTATTTTTACTTATGAATATTTGTATCAAAACGCAAATATCCATGTACCTTCATTTACTTTTAATTTTATTTGGACATTTATCTACCCTAAGACTTAGCTATACTTTTACTAATAACCTATTCCAATCAGCCCGACGACGATGTCAAATAGACGAAACTAGTCGCAATAATTAAAGAAATAAAATAGTGGAACTCGTACAAGAAGACTTTGATTAGTGTTAGAATGAAGTTCCATCAAGGAGTCACACCTTACAGTATAAATTAATATAAATATGATTAATCATGTTTTTTTATTCAAAGTTTTTATAGGCCAGGCGATTTTGTTACAATATGCCAATTTGAATTAAGGGTCAACTAACATTTTAAAGTTTTGTTATTTTACTAGGCATAAGCAATAGGTTACAGTCAGGTATTTCAGACAATAGGTAATAAGTTATTACCTATTGTCTTATTATTATTATTATCATCATCATTATACTAATAACATAAAAAGCAAAATATTACGACAATTATTACATACAGCTAAGTAAGCAGCAAAGACAAAATAAAAATACAATATAATAAAAAATATTTTTTTTTTATCTTTATAATAAGTACGGTCAGTAAAATTAAAGTCTATACTATAAACATAAATGGCCAAGTTTTATTTAAGTTACTTCAATTGTTACCTTACAAATATCTTACTTTGGTTTATTTAATTAAAAAGGAACAATAAATTGCTTGCCTACATTTACTTTTTAATAAATAAAATAATTTATTATTTTTAACGGGTCGTGACGTGAGCCCTGCGCCCTACTTTGAGCACAAATATCGACACACAGTATCGTTTAAATTACCAATAAAATCTTTTATTTGTTGCAGATTCAGCAGCAGGCTGGAGCGAGCAATATGCATACTTTGGCCCAAACGGCCCAGCCTCAAATTATTGGTAAGCCGAACCCTTTATTTGGATAACAATAGGCCATCATTTGGTTATGTTTTGTTTGTGTCGCCATTTCATGGATGCACGAATAGCCTAGGCTGGCAGACCTATTCGTACAGCCATGTGAATTTGTCACATAGCAGCTATCAAAGTGTCAATGATCGCACTGACTGATGGAAACTATTTATTGTGTGATCAAGATCTTGTAATAAAGGCGAAACCGGTCAGGAATTTCTAAATAAATTTATTTAGTTCATAATGTATTCCAAGTTTCACTAAGTGCCAACAATCAACAGTATAAATATTCTGACAAAACCACTCTTAAGAAACCAGTGAATAGCATACAAATGGAAATTATATACAGGGCGTTAAGATGAAGTTGTGGAAGCTGGAAACTGGCGATAGAACTCGTCCATACGAACAACTTTTACTATGGACCCAACCCTCGAGTCGCGAAATAAAAATCAGCTGTTCCATAGAAAAGTTACGGACCAAAATGTATGAAAAACATTTTTTTTCTCGATATTTCATTTTTTTTTTCACGATTAATCGTTATAGATGAGTACTATCTCCAGTTTCCGGCTTCCGCAACATCATCTTAACACCCTGTACGTGTTTTATAGCGAAATCTTTAGCTTCGGATATTCTAAACTTTATTTAGAGAGCATTACAAACTAGAAATTATCAGTTTGAAACCAAATTCAAATTAGAATAATATTTTTGAAAGAAATTCTCAGGCTAGGATTTCGAACCTGCGACTTCTAGTTTTCACGAGAAGCACGCTACTGACTGCGACACCGAAGTGCACATCTTAGACCGTTGAAGTTTTCCACAATACCTGTACACCGAATTTTCGTAACTGCTTGATATACCAGCCAGAGGGCCTATTATGTATCTCAAGTTGCCATCTGGACTGGGTGTCTATCATCAAAAACATACATATACTATCGAATTCCGATTGTTTTAGGATATATTCGCACTTGAAGTGAAGACACGGTTTGTAAGTAGTTCAGTACCCATTAATGGCAATTTTGAAATTTCAGTTTTTAGCTTTGTTTTTGATGATAGGAACCTAGTCCAGTTGGCAACTAAAGATACAGAATAGAGGGGCAGGGCTGCCAACCCTCCGGGTTTCATTAACCCGAATTCTTGCTGTCTTGTATTTTCTTATCCCTTAGTTAAAGTAGATATAAGTCATTTGTAAAGTATAAGTTTTATGTTAAAAAAAAAGACATGATCTTGCTAATTTTCTTGCCCTTCTTCTTAGCAAGACCAATCGAATGGGCGGAGGTAGGCATGTATTTATATATATAACCTGTTAGTATGTAGTATATAGGATGGGTTTTGGTCGGCCGCCTGGATTCGTGCTGGGGGCTCGGTTGGTGATCATTGAACCTTGTTCCTGGTCCCTGGCCGGGTCTCCGGTATGGGTTCGGGCGCAGTATTTGTTGGTATAAAGCAGGATCATGCGAAGCGAAGGCCCTTCATATTCTTGTAAAAACCAGAGCAAGAAAAGATCGGAAATTATTGAAAAAATCGCGAACTAACAAAAAATTTGATTTAAATTTAATTATAGCTATTTAAAAATTACTTTTATAAATATATACTATGCCTCTATTAGCTTTTTATTTGCAATTACACATATTTAACTTTAAATATAATTATTAATTAAAAGAAAATTTTGAACTTGAAATATATTTCGGCCCTTAGTAGTCATCAGTCAAGTATTTTTTCAAATTACATTTTTTTAAACTAAAACAGCGACTTTTCCAAAATCTCCAGGCCTACACTTTCTGAAAGGTGGCAGCCCTACCAGCCAGTAATTCACATATATAATATATCAAGAAATATATAAAATATTTCTATATGATCTTTTCTGGTGTAATGCACTCTTATAATAAAACGTTTTTTTTTTTTTTTATATAAAGCTATAGTTAAAGTTATCACAAAAACTATTAATGCAAAATAACGTTTAAAGTCAAGATAAACAAAAATTTGATAAGAAAAATTCTTGCAGGATGTCGATTAAGGTTACAGAATTTATAATTCCACTCGAAATAGCTTTTGAAACACTTAGAAATAACGCCGCAGAGAAGAAACGTTAAAGCTGCTAAAAGATTCCCGTCCGATGGAATTCTACATGGAACCCTTTGTCGTTAATAAGGTCGTGCGACAAATAAAAACTGGTACCGGCCGGAACCGAACGGGCGTCCCGGCTGGCCAATTACTGGCGGCTGGGGAGATGATAATGGAATGAACTTGCAAGATGTTTTTATTGTTGGCGTCTCTTTGTGTAATCGGCTTGAATTACTTATTTTCGTATTAAGGCGATATGTAAAAAAATAGAAGTGCTTCTTTTCTGTGTATTTCATGAAACACACGGAAAATTTTAATATATTTCTGGTATATGCATTTTGACTATTATAATCTAGGGTTTTGACATTGGAAAACATGTTTGGATACATTTTCCTCGATAGAAATAATTGTTGAAATGAGGTCTTCAAACACACTTTTTCTCCTCGTTTGACGCATAGGAACCATATACAGAACTCAAACATATTTTATTAGGTGTGTTTTAACAATATCTAGAGATTTGATATTTGAACTTATGCTAGCTATTTTAGTTTTTTTATAAAAATTATAAATTTAACATTTTTCGCTTTCGCCCTGAACCCGCCCCTCTCGCACTGAGCGTGTTTTCGCTTGGTGTGACAGAGACAAAAATAAAATTCGCGTAGCCTATTAATATTGGGTACTTACCTATGGAATTGGCGAAATTTTCTTACAGATTCATGAATTCATAATTCCTGTTATTCTATAGCTAATTCCTTTATTTGTTTTTAAGATGATTTCAAAGTTACATCTACGTATTAAATTTCGTTTTTATTGCCAGTTTGATAACTAAAATTAAATCTTCAAAAACAGTTCGTCCTAAATGCCATCCATTTCCATGATAAGATTCGTAATAATTTTGTAAAGCTGTCACTTTTCAAAAATTAAATTAATGTCGCTGTTAGCTTAATGTTGTCCCGTAAATACACAAAAGAAATTACAAAATTTGGATTTGTAAAAATGCAAAAATGTTAATACTGAAAAATTGAGTTTCCTTCAAATTCCTCATACAAAAAGCCAATTTATTTATAACATAATAATATGTAACAGTTTTAGTTGTCGTTCTTTTAAGTTTCACCTCTAGTAGGAGAAATTCGCTCTTTCATCCATAGTTGCGACAGAATTATAAATAAATATTAAAACTTAGCAAGATCATGTCTTTTTTTACATAAAACTTATACTATACAAATGACTTATATCTAATTTAACTAAGGGATACAGCAGGAACGGTCTATAATATCTCAGGCCTGACAGAAAAACAGCCGGTTGTGGTTCTTTATCGCAATGCCTATGCTGAGTCAGACCTTTTTGCTGCTTCAATAAACGAAACTGTATTGCAAATGTCTTATATTTATAGGACATTTTTATTTCTAATAATGTGTATTATTATTATTTTTTCTTTTTAATTTTCTTTTTCATGTTGTATGTGTTTGCTTATTGTTATATTTGTTTGAGCGAATAAATAGCATCTTATTTTCATTGTTATTCTCGTTGACAACGGCTTTTACTACGGAGCCAAAACAGAAGGCATGAAAAAAAAATGTTTTTTCTATACGAAAGGTAAATTACACACAATAATATGGTTATTAAAAAAAAAATCAAAACCACTCATCACCCGCACTGCAATAGTAATAAGTGCGTTAAGTAGGTCATCTCCACGATGGCACATTATGTGAAAGAACTTGTGAACTTATTAAATAATTATCGCAAGCAACGAATTTCATACGTAAGGACCTTATACAAGCTACACTGTAATGTATGTATGATCTAATAATCCCCCCGTCTCCAGGAACGGCAGCGATGCTGTCTGGAGTGGGGGTAGGCGCGGGCGGCGTGTCGCAGTTCGGCCGCGCGCGCGCACCTCCCCCCGTCATCAACTACATGAAGCCGGCCCTGCAGTACGCGCACAACAAGCCTGCCTCGCTCACGCCGCAGAGGCACAAGGTACGTACTATACACGAAGAAGAACGTATGGCGACAGATGTTAGCGGGGAAAAGGTAGTATATATGTTAGAGGGAGAGAAAGAACGTTTGTCGCCCCGTTGTCAATCTAGAGACTGCGCGACGCTCAGCTGGCGGTATGCTACTAGCATAGACCTAAGTATTACTACGTATAGACTAACAGTTCTCATACATCAGTTTGTAGCCACGAAAAAGGTGTTAAATTCTAACGAAATCTAGATGGCGTTGCTAAATCCTCTAACGTACAAGATGCTAAAAAAGAGACTAACAGTTCTCATACATCAGTTTGTAGCCACGAAAAAGGTGTTAAATTCTAACGAAATCTAGATGGCGTTGCTAAATCTTCTAACGAACACGATGCTAAAAAAGAGACTAACAGTTCTTATACATCAGTTTGTAGCCACGAAAAAGGTGTTAAATTCTAACGAAATCTAGATGGCGTTGCTAAATCCTCTAACGAACACGATGCTAAAAAAGACCGATTGGTGACGCTAGTGGCAAAGTGATGTCACGTAACATAAAAATAATTCCCACTTCGATAATAGATGGCGCTGAAATATCACTGTTAGTGTTGCAAACTTAGCGCCATCTAGTTTTTCTAAGCAAAGCTATTACAGCCACATGTTTACTTGGTAACCATGAAAGTTTACTTGCAATCAATTAAACAAATTATGCTTACTTGCAACACTTGGCGATACCTAGTGTCGTAAGGGCCCATAAAAAATTTACTACGCCTTGATGTATGAGAGTTGTCGGTCTATACTTAGTAGGTAATACTTAGTCTATGGTTCAAGCAAGAACCGCGCGAGGGATTTCAGGAGCTGCCTTCCGCTTCAACCTTACTGAGCAAGTTGGAACTTTCGCCAGCTCAGTGTCTGTCTGTGTCAAACATTATCACCTGAGAAATGATTCTGAATTATTGAAATTGAATAGATTATTGAAATCAGTAATAATAACTGGACGCTTGAACCGCACTCAACGGTGAAGGTTTTTTTTTTTTACATGATTGAAAACGCACGAAACGCACCCAACTAGCTTGTTTACGAAAAATTACGACGCACGAACCTACCCCAGATCCTTTGAATACACTAGCGTCCTCTAGGCACCAAGTGGCTCACTGTAAAAAGTGGGTATGTATAAAATATCATTGCAGTATGGGAAAGCACATCGGTAAATTCACGAGTTGTGTTGAGACCTCGATAGCTCAGTTGGTAGAGCAATAGCCCGACAAGCGAGAGGTCCCGGGTTCGAATCCCGGTTCAGAGCTCCTCACATACAGATTTACTTTTCTTTCTGCGTTTCTATACTGCAATTATATAATGGTACCGATTCGGTGAAGCACATCTTAACTTATTTCACAGGACTAAACTTAATTTAAGCGTTCTGTCCTTGTCCTTTAGATAAAGAAAGAAAAAGACAGGACGCTTAAAATAAGGTTAGTCCTGTCAAATAAGTTAAGACGTGTTATGCAGAATCGATACCATTGTTAATTTTTAGATATTGTTTAAACCTTGAAAAATTAATCTTTTGTCGGAAACCTGGGACTCCAGCTATCAACGAAAACTAAATGCATCTGTATGTACAGCCGCTCGGCAGTCAGTCCCCGGGCGCGGCGCCCTTACCGTCCCCGGCTCCGGCACCCCCCGCGCACTCCGCGCCACACCCGTCGCCGGCGCCCCAGCACCCCGTCGCGCAACACCCCGGTGGACAACACCCCGTGGCTCAACACCCCGGCGGGCCTGGAGCGCAGTTCCAGCGGCTGAAGGTGAGACACTCTTTTTACTAAGAAAATATGCGCAGGTCGCATTGTGGGAAATTCGAGATCGAAAAATCGGCTTAGAAAGAAAGAAGAAAGAAAGAAAATATTTATTTCAGACCGAAATCCATATCTTAGTTAGTAACACTATCTGTGTTACTACAAAACAGTGTTTAACTTTAGACAGTGTTTAAATCTGTTGTTGTCACCATTTCTTTCATAACGTAAAAAAGTGACAGCAACAAATTTAAACACTGTCTAAAGTTAAACACCGTTTTGTAGTAACACCGTATATGCTTAAAAACTATGTTAAGGTAGGGCCACTGAGTGATGGCACTTATGACAGCTGCATTTAGTGATGAGGTACATTTAAAATTTCGGTTAAAAATAAAAATCAAGTGTGAGTTTACTCAACATTAGATACGTCATTCAACATTTAACATAATGATACGAAAGGAAAATGTGCCAAAACCAGTGGCGTAGCTATCGGAGGGCTATGCGGTGTAGTGCCCCGGGGCCTCCAAGAGATGTTTAAATATCTAAATCGAAAAAAGTATTTTGCTATCATTTATTTTCGTTTAGTTTAACTTCGTCATTGTTTTGTTTTTAATTAAATATTATTGCGTAACTTGGCGACCTCAAACACGACCTATAAAAAATGAGAAACATTTAAAAAAAAAAAATCTTTGTTTCTATACGAATTCTATTGCACAATAAAGCAACATTCAAATCGAAAAATAATAACCGAAACAAGTAGTACATCACTATCAACAATGAAGTATTACATTTTTTAATTCACACTTGCTTATAAATAATTACGATACTTTGTAGGCATTTAAACGTCATAGGATCACTCAGTGGCTCTACTGTAGTATCCTTATCTATACACAAAAATAAAAACACAGAAAGGCAGCAGAAGTAGCTGTTGCAGACATCACACAACTAAATAGAGTGATGCCTACAACAACATCCTCCTGGTGAAGCACTGTGACTCTACGCGAACCCTGTTCCAGAATCCCAGAACGGGACTGTCTCAACGATCAACAAGCTTAGCTGCACCCGCACGACGGTATCCTAGAATCATAGCCCCAGAAACAAAAGTTACATTGAAAACTTCCAGTACTTTTCAAATAGCTCAGGCTACGTAGCATAATGCATATGTAGCTTGTTTAGTATATTTTTGTCTTGAGAAAGACGTTTTTATGCTATAGGTAGATGTGGTTATGGGATTCACCCTTCTCTTAATTAGGAACTGTAGACTACCTGCCCCTCTGCGACACAGGTGTGAATATAACTATAGATTACCATGATGATAACAATTACCGTATGACTAAACCATGACTATACTAATGGCTGCATATTTTATGTACTGATCAAAATCACATCCCGCCCGCATCAACCTTAAACGTCCCACAAGCAATATTGAACCTTATCTCTTTGTTGTTTAGGTGGAAGATGCCCTTTCGTATCTGGATCAAGTGAAGTATAAGTTCAACACCCAGCCGCAGGTCTACAACGACTTCCTGGATATTATGAAGGAGTTTAAGAGTCAAACGTGAGTACTTTGCTACTTTTTTCGTCAAAGTGTCAGGATCACAAAATATAAATAGTAGTTTATGCTACAAGGGCGAAAAGGAATAAATTTCGAGGACGATTTAAAACACGAGCGTAGCGAGTAACCGAGTAATTTATTGCTCCTACGCCCGTGTATCATACTACGTTTTTCAATGCATAGTGTGAGGAAATAAAACAAATAAATATAATCAAAGAAAACAATTTAATTATTAAAGTTGAAAGTTGTGAACTTTAAATTATGATTGGCTCAAAAGGACTGTATCCAGAGCCGTTAAACAGTGGAATATAAGTATAACATTTATGGTACACAGAAAAGGTTGCAGGTTAGCGAACTTCTCGTAAATAAATAAAAAATAAAGCCCTAGGGCAAAATAATCGACTTTCTGTTCGATTTTGATGCAAAAAAAGTGGGCTTTTACGAGCACTTGCATTGAAAATAAATAAAAAGATAACAAGTTGTTATTTAAAACGAAGTTAGAGGAAACTTTGCATGAATCCGTTGAAAAGGTCGGTGACTCAGCTTTTGTCCCTATAGCCAACAGTCTGAGCTGAAAATGCAAGTGAATAAAAGGATTCCGAGAAATAAACACATTAATATTTATTTATTGGGAAACAGTTTATTTTATTACATATTTGATTGATAACATTTAATTTTGATAGCCAATATTAAGAGGCTGCACAATGATAAAATTCAGTCCTGCTCTAACGTTTTTGTTTTTCAACTGTCTATCCTGCTCTAATCAGATGCCACGCACGCAAAAGTTCAGTTATTTTGTAACTACATAATTACTTTATGTAATAAAGTTGTTTTTTTCTAGCTAGTATCTGCGTGTGTTGGTTTCCTTTAAATGCGTTTTGAAATATGGAAACTGAATCGATTTTTTCGTGAAATTCATGCTTTTTTAAGTAATTAATAGAAGATTGAAAGTAGTTTTATTTATAAAATGTAATAAATAATTGCCTTCAGTCCAAAAGCACGCCATATTTTTTTTTTTCAAATATTTTACCATCTGCATTGACGGAACTGAATCCAATTAAAAACTGACGTTTAGCATTGTGGAGCCCCTTAAAACAAAAACGGTGTCCACAAAAAAAAATACATATAGAAAAAGACATATTGGTGAAAGCCACAGATCGTAAACATTGTGTAAACTTGTTTATTATAGCTTTTGAACTTTTTTAACTTCCGAAAATAGCTGAGTTGTGAAACGTTAAAGTGAAAAAGAAAAGTTTACCATTTCGCAGAAGTTAAATTTAATTCATTTATAAATAGACGCAAGAGCGGTCTGAATCCGACAAAATTAATTCAATTCAATTCATTTATTTATGTCAGGCTCTAGGCCAATATAATATTAACAAATTACAAATTATGAACTAGTTATAATAAAGATTAAAATAAAAATTAAAAAATGGTTAGTAATTGTTAGTAAGTCATCAATTTTACAGCAATAATAATTCCATTGTACAATTTTCACACATTAATATTTCAGTCCAATGTCGATCTATTACATTATAGTAGATTATGCACTAAGGGAATAAAGCAGTGTCTTACGTCACGGGCGGCATATTGAACCCTGAGCGTAACGAGGGACTCTAGAGTTAACTCCTGAGCGTAGCAAGGGAGTTATATAGAGTCCTGAGTAAAGCGAGGGGTTCAAGCTGCCCAAGACAAAGACAGGCTTTATTCCAGAGGAGCATACCTCTTTACAATCCCATATGGGCATTTGTTTTCCACGAGTTTCCACACGAATTTGACGTTCCAAATTTAAATCACTTTAATCCCTAGGGATTTTCATATAACTTTATACCCCTTGAGATATAATGCGTTACTTTACGTTGAGGTTGCATGATATGTAATTGGACATTGTCGAGCAGGTGGTGTAAAAAATACATTATTATATAAAACATTCATAATTTTATTATAACTTTTCTCCAGTCGGGCTCTGATGGAGCAGATTCTCATTCTGATGATACCATAAAAATCGTCTATACTTAAGTATTTAATGATGAAAGAAATTACCGTATGACAACCATGACTATAACAATTGGCTGCATTTTTATGTTCTGAACGCACCCCTATTCTCGAACCCGGCTGCGAGTCTCTACCGCTCTAAAACGACGGCTCTGTTCACAGAATCGACACCCCAGGTGTGATCACGCGAGTTTCGAACCTATTCCAAGGACACCCAGAGCTGATAGTTGGGTTCAACACGTTCCTGCCGCCTGGGTATAAGATTGAAGTGCAGAGCAATGGACAGGTAAGATTGCAAGTTTCTCAGCTTTTTTGGATATAGCAATAAGGTAATTGGGTCAATCAACTTTTTAGTCACATAAATCATAAATCTTTATTGCTGAATATGAGGATTTACAGTGGTGTTAAAAATAAAAGGCACATACATATTCGACCTTGTCGGTATTGCAAATAATTAGAACATGCATGACATTATTATCTATTTACAATTAAATCTAATATCAGTTACAATGTAATGCAAATAAAAAAAAAATAGTACATAATTAAATAATTTAACAATACAATTAATTGAATAAAATATCCTTATCATTTAAATATTGAACAACAGAGTAGTAGCATTTATTAATCAAAAACATTTTTATTTGTTTATGCGGCGCATTCTTTTAAAAAACATCTAACGCGTTCCTTTTTGGTTAAATATTTTTAATAAGTATTTATTAATTTTATTTGATATGTGTTACAGTTAATTTATGTAGACTAGTTTTTTATTGTTATTTTTTTTTCAACTCTTGGGTTTTAAACAGTTTTTTGTCTTTGTGTGCACTTATGAAATATTCACTTTTTGTTTAATCAATTCTATCACGAAGGGTTTGCTGGTAGAAATCTCTTTCACAGATAAGCTCGCTTTTGGCTTAAACTTTAAGTTTACTGATACTTTTAATACGTTTTAATCTTGTGTGCAATAAAGGATTTTGGATTGAAATGTATTAGATACACATTAAACCGATCATTGAATATCTTTCGAATCAAATAATATTTCATAATTATTGTAGTTTTCAGCAAAACTAGGGGTAACTCAGTTGACAACACCGTTTTTCCATAGCAATTCTGGGACAAACTTGTCCACTGAGTTACCATAAATTTGTTAATAGTTACAGAGAATCCTTGATATTTTTTCATTTCGTAATCTAGTTTGCGAATAAAACCATTTTCGATAAAAAAAAGCGAAATTGTAAATTTTGTGGTTGAGTACTGGCCAAGACTCAAAAAGTAGTATGGGTAAAAAGGTTGAATGACCCAAATACAACATCAAAAGCAATTTTAGAAGTACAGTGGAGACCGCACCAAGTAAGACACATTGGACTTTGTACCTATCTTATATTCTTCTCTGTAGGGGCTAATGTCGTACTGCAAGTGTATAGCTTGATGTGGTCTCCACTGTACCTACATTGCTTGGGCTAGGCAAAGTTATCTCTGCCAAGCACCTAACAGATGTTTACATCCATCCATCAGCCTAGTTCGTCCACTGCTGGACATAAGCAGGACTTTGCCACTCCCGGCGGTCATTCTGGAAGAATTGCCCATACTCACACACGCTGGGCAGGCGAGTTGGTGAGTGCGGTGCCGGAACCCTCGCACCATTGACCAGTCTGTTCCATATAAGGCCCGGCTATTAGGAATGGATATACCGCCATCCATCGGTCCCAGGCATGGTGGGGATCCTGGTTTTTTTGCCTGTGAGCTGTCCTCTTACTCTCCCCCGAATTACTTCGAGGGGGTCTCCAAGTAAGATGGTGGTACCTCCACAGTCGAGCCCGGCATCAGCTCTACCACCTTTAAAACAAATGTTTAGTTCATTCAAATGTTTGTTTTTATGAACAAATGTTGTTTGTCAGTTATAATGTGGTAACATATCGCCGTTTCCACACGATATGTAAATGGACTGCCATATGGCACACAAGGGCTAATAAACACGTCTAGTATTCCATCAATGGTGATTCTGAACAATAGAACATTTCATTTGTTTCTCTGAACCGTGTAAGATTATCATATCTGTGATGTTTAGTGTCGATATCTGTGCTATAATCGAGAACAGTTGCGAGCGATACTTTGTACAGGAATTTCCAAAAATACTTCGGGAGTGATAGGTTATTATTCGCCCTCGTGAGCGTTCAGTATGTGCATTACAAGCTGGTATATCAAGCAGTGGCATGCACAGAACTTTTTGCTGAAAAAGCAAGCAATTGGTCAAGAATAACAATAAAAAAAAAAAATGAAAAAAATTAAATATCACTATCAAAAAATTGTATGACGCCAGGGTAGACAATGTCTACCCTAGAGTGAAAATTTCCAATACAAACTTTTTCTTTTCAAAGTGATATTTAAATTTTTTCATATTTTATTTATTGTTATTCTTGACCAATTGCTTGCTTTTCCAGCAAAAAGTTCTGTGCACGCCACTGGTATCAAGTAGTTACAAAAAATTCGATGTACAGATATGGTGGAAAAATTCGTCGATCCAGATATGGACCTCGGTAGCGCAGTCGGTAACGCGCCTGTCATGTAAGCAGGAGGTCGCAGGTTCAAATCCTGGCCCGAGAAATTTTTTCAAACATATTTGAAATTATCGTGTTCTTTGTAGCTGTCTAGTATTGTTAGTAGATTTACTTATTTTAATAATATTCTATTGAATAACGCATTAGTTTTTAAACTGTCATGTTATACTTTTTAAATAAATAATAATAATAATAATAATAACGCCGGGGGCACTTGACTGTTAGAAGGATCTTGCGCCCCGCAGACTCACCTCTCGACAACCTTAGCTGCTTACATAGTGTTGCCCCCTGGCCGCCCCATGGTGACTAGATAGGGGGCCCACAACGGCTATCCTGGTGGATAGTTATTAAGCAGCAAGTCACCATCTGCCATATTTAAATTTGTGAGAGATTTTCGAGGCAGATGTCCGTTATCTCACTCCATAGCCCTGTTATCCGGCCCATTTAGCATCCCATCCTCATAGCCCACTCCAAGTCGCTTCCTTCCTGGCAATAGTTTGGCAACTGTGGGGGACTGTCCGTTAGTGTATCACAATGATACATTGAGGGAGAGGCCCCCATGGATGCAGCCATCTCACATTTAGATTAAATGGTACCAAAGGCCTCTTCAATGTTGGCTTCGGCCCCATGAATGCCTTTCAAATGACCGGGTCCCTATGGGCCCGTGACTGAAAAGTGTACCTACATAATAACAATTGTATGGCCGTGAACATTAAAATAACCATACAAGTGTAAATAGGCACGTATATGACCCGACAGTAAATAATGCACATCGTATCGTAGCGTCATCTCTGTCGCACGAATCACTAACAGTGCGGTGACAGAGACGGCGCTCTACGAAGCCGAAGATAGCCGATGTGCATTGTTTACTTCTGTCTTTGGAAAATTTGTTCAATATGAACGAAATTCGCGCTCCAACTTTATCTCCAAATTGTTCACACTCTTAGTAACATGAATATCTCTCCGATGTGCATTATTTACTGCCGGGTACTGTAACACTGAATGAAATAAATAATGTTAGTTATCATGATCACGTAGTTTTAGTTTATTAAAAGTTAATAACAAAAAGGTAAAAATGAAAATTTTATTTAAGATATATTTCGGGCCCCACTGGGCCCGGTATCAGTTGAGAAATATATCTCGAGTAAAAATTTTCATTTTTACCTTTTTATTATTAACTTTTCATAAACTAAAACTACATTAAAAATCTTAAAAAAAAGAGACAAATATATGTGATGATAATGATGATATTTGTGTCCAGGTGTCGGTGTCCATGCCGTCTCCGACCGCTTTAGGCGCCAGCGGTTTGGTGCTGGGCGTGCACCATGCGCAGCCGCAGTTGGTGCATCTGTTGCCGGTGCCTTCGCCAGTTCAGTGAGTATTGTATAGTGAAAACTACTTTTAGTTGCCCCCGGCTGTCTGGGTATCAAGCTTGACCAACGCTCGTTTTGTTCACCAAAGAGTTCCGTTAGTCTAGACCTGGTGGAACCTGTTTTTGATCTATGCTCTAGGGCAGTGGTTCCCAAAGTTGTATAGGCTACGACCCATCCAATACAAGTTAACAAACTCGAGTTAAGGACTTTTCAAATAACGAAAAAAGTTTTTGAACAATTTTTATTACTTAATTAAAATAAATACCTACATCAAAAAAGTTATTTCAATGCGAAGGATGCATTTGTTTCCTATGTTTCGCCATTTTTTCGCTATGTTTCGCCGTTGGCTCGGTCGGTTGGTGTGTCGTTCTACAGGCAGAGCCCACTCAATATTCATATTTTGGGAAAACTTGCTCTAGGGCATAGAGTCTAGGCAACTTATGTGGCGTCTTCTAAGGTTAGTGAAAAAAGACGAAATACGGTTGAATAAGTCGATTTGAGTTATATACTGGCAGTATACCTGTGTTATACCTTTTCCCATTGCTTAAGAGTTTTTTTTTTTTGGAAACGAAATATTTGCCCAATTTAATTGTATTTTTAGATTTATATTTATTTATTGATGATGGTGTACTAGCTACCTGCAAAAGATTTATGTTTAGTGCATGTACAGGGACAGGCCGAAAACCAGCGCTGTGTTTCTGCTCGACAGCTCACAGCAGATGCTGAGTCTGCCCCTTTTCGTCACATTTTGTTGTATGTTACATAATTGTTTTCTTGTAAGTTTAGTTTTTAGGGTTCCGTACCCAAAGGGTAAGGGTCGGGATCCTATTACTAAGACTCCGCTGTCCGTCCGTCTGTCACCAGGCTGTATCTCATGAACCGTGATAGTTAGACAGTTGAAACTTTCACAGATGATGTATTTCTGTTGCTGCTATAACAACAAATACAAAAAAACAGAATAAAATAAATATTTAAGGGGGCTCCCATACAACAGACATGTTTTTTTGCCGTTTTTATAAAAAATGGTACGGAACCCTTCGTGCGCGAGTCCGACTCGCACTTGGCCGGTTTTTAAGTAATTTTATTCTTACTTTCTTGTTATTTTATTTCTTATCTACAATGCGAAATGAAGTTGTACCAGTAACGACGAAAATATACATAAAATCTGACAATTCAATTATTGCTTTCTCGATTAAGCATCCTCAGGGAATATTTACAACAATAAACATTCATACACATGCACTGTAATCAGTAAGTTGAAGTGGCAGTGGACTGGCCATATTTGTCGCCGACGTAATAACCGTTGGGGCCGTAAGGCATTGGAATGGAGACCACGTACAGCAAAGCGCAGCGTAGGCCGCCCTCGTGCCCGCTGGACTGACGATCTGAAGGACGTTGCGGGTGGCGGCTGGATGAGGATGACTGAGGACCGCCAAGAGTGGCGCAATATTGGGGAGGCCTATGTCCAGCAGTGGACGAATACGGGCTGATGGATGGTTGGATGGATGACACATGCACTGCTGGTGTGACGTAGTCATTCATCAAAATCAAAATCAAAATATTATTTATTTGTAAAAAACATGAGTGGAAATATATCTATATCAGATGTCAAGTGTTAAAATACAATGTTCTTCACGTTTACCTTACAGCGTACAAATATAATTAACAATAATTAAAATAATACAATTAATCAATCATAAATTATCATTTAAAAATTCCTTTTGTAGTGTAATAGCATTTACTTATTCTATTTGAATTTGTAGATATATTAATAATTGGCAATATTCCGCCAAACACTCTTACCATGCTATTTAAAATCCAGACTCAAGCACTGCCCGCCCTCCCGCATAAAACATGCGCAAGCAAAGCAAGCAGTACGAGCACAAAATAAAGCAATCTTAAATAACAAGCAAGAAAACTTATCGACATGTATTTCGCCTCTAAACGAGGCATCCTCGGGATGTGTAGTCCGCCCGACCGCTCGGCAGAAGCGAATCACGTGTTGATAAGTTTTCTTGCTTGTTATTTAAGATTGCTTTATTTTGTGCTCGTACTGTTTGCTTTGCTTGTGCATGTTTTATGCGGGAGGGCGAGCGGTACTTGAGTCTGCATTTTGAATAGCATGGTAAGAGTGTTTAGCGGAATATTGCAATTTATTAATATATCCACAAATTCATGATGGACCTTTTTCAATAAATTTTAATATTCTATTTAATTTATTCCTAAATATGTTTAAGTTGCACTTTCTTATTTCCAATGGCAAGTTATTATAAATTACTGGTGCCATACCAAATACACTTTTCATAATAAATAACACCTCAAGTTATTATAAATTACTGGTGCCATACCAAATACACTTTTCATAATAAATAACACCTCAAGTTATTATAAATTACTGGTGCCATACCAAATACACTTTTCATAATAAATAACACCTCAAGTTATTATAAATTACTGGTGCCATACCAAATACACTTTTCATAATAAATAACACCTCAAGTTATTATAAATTACTGGTGCCATACCAAATACACTTTTCATAATAAATAACACATAAAAAAACCTCTATATGATGACATTAATTACCGATTGACGCAAATGATAAAAACTTGCGGCTGCTCTTTTGAGTTCTGACCTCGTTCCTACAACCCCCCCTTTTGTTTTTGAAACCCGTTTTTTCTAACCCCCCCTCTTTTCGTCGCAGGTCAGTTAGCAGTGCAATAGTCCACAATCTGTCAGTGAATCCGTCGCCAGCGAACACGCTGCATCACATATCTCAAGCTCATCAGCAGATCGAAGCGGCGGCCATCCATCATCAACAGCAGCAGCAACAGCCAGGTATTTAACTAGCAAGAAAATAGTACATTGTTCACCGAGGGAAGAAAGGGGACGATTACCAACGAGGGTGTAGTTTGAGGCCCGAGGCGATTTTGTTCCCTTCAAATAGTTAATTTCAATAAAACGGTCTCATGTAATAATAATTTCTTTACGCAACAACAATTCATCATATGTAAAAGAATATTACATTGCATTCAGTTGGGTATGGGTTCGGGCGGCTGATTGGATTTTACCTTGTATAATATATATTTTACCTATTATTTTAATCGTAAATATATTGCTACATAAATTAAATAAACCTTTAATTTAGTTCATGTACATTTATTATTTTATTACATATATACAAGGTGATTTTGTGAACATCGTCCAAATTCATATTTGAGCCTTGGTAAGTGATCAGCATCATGAACCAATAACGATTTTTGTAAATTTCATAAAATTAAATTTCGACTCTCCATAGTGATTCACTCAGGACTGGGAGTGAATTACTATGGGAAGTCGAAATTTCATTATACGAATTTTACAAAAATTGTTATCGATTGATGATAACGATCACTTACCAAACCTCCAGTATGAATTTGGACGATGATCAAAAAGTCACCTTGTATATATTTTTAGATTAAATTTGACGTGTAAAAAGTGTACCTGCTTTGCAAAATAAACTATTTGAATTTGAATAGAACCAATGGCAGTATAGTGAGCAATTTAATCCGTAAAACCCATTTATTACAAACACAATCTCAATGATGAAGTTAATTACCGATTGACGCAATCGTGATAAAAACTTGCGGCTGCTCTTTTGAGTTCTGATTCTACCCTCAAATAATTTAAGAAACATTCTACCTGAAACTAGGGTCTAATATGTATGATATACCAGGTGGTACGCAGTCGGGCGCCGCCCAGCATCCGCCGACGGCGCCGCCCGGACAACCAGTAGAGTTCAATCACGCTATTGAATATGTCAACAAGATTAAGGTAACTATGACAGAAATAAATTTCTATGTTTGAACACTTGGAGATTTATCCATCGCAAGGAGATATAAATTAACCTGTGCTCTGGGAAATTAACATTGTAGGTCTATTTGTGTTAATCTTTATATGTAATTGTCCTGTGACCGTTTATGTTTCATTAAATAAAGAAAATAAAATAAAAATAAAACACAACTTACCTTAATCTTAACATTATATCATTGCAGTATAGAAAGGCAGAAAAAAAGTAAATCTGGATGTGAGGAACTCATCCTGGTTCAGAACTCCTTACATCCAGATTTACTTTTCTTTCTGCGTCTCTATACTGCTATAATATAATGTTAATGTTTATATGGTCAAATATCGACTTCAGTAAATAATGTATTATTTTGATAAAATTGTTTATTATTTTTGGAATCTTTTTCTAGGGATCTGTTAAAACAGAAACGCGATTGGAGAAATTTGGCTCGATAGAAATATTTATTGAAATTAAGTCTTTTTCGACACCAATTCTCCTGGTTTGGCAATTCAGAATGACATATGGACTGCAATTATATTTTATTAGACGGGTTTTAACAATATCTAGGACGTGATTAAACGAAATTTTGATAGCATTTTTAGTACATTTGATATTAATAAAAAACCGACTTTTTGCTATTTTTCCACGAATCCGCCCCTCTCGCACTGAGGGTTTTTTCGCATATGGAGTAACAGGGACGCTAAAACTTTTACATATCGCTTTAAGTATATCATTGCAGTATAGAAACGCAGAAAAAAAGTAAATCTGGATGTGAGGAACTCATCCCGGTTCAGAGCTCCGCACATCCAGATTTACTTTTCTTTCTGCGTCTCTATACTGCAATGATATAATGTTAATGTTTATATGGTCAAATGTGGATTAAGCTAATGTAAACAGCCAGTATTTCTCAACCCTATCCCATTGACATACGGTCCGTTTTCCCACAGTCGCGGTTCAGCCGCCAACCGGACAAATACAAGAGGTTCCTAGAGATACTGCACGCGTACCAACGCGGCCACCGCGACCTGAAGCAACCGCAAGCCAAGCAGCAGACCGAGCAGGAGGTGTACTCGCAGGTGAGCTCCCCCACGACTTAAGGCTGCACATAAATGACTTTTCAATGCAAGTGCTCGTAAAGGCCCACTTTTTATGTTTATTTATTTACTTAGGGAAAAACAACAGAAGTAAACTGCAGATATAACTAAAAGGAACTAACAAACATTTTGTTTACAAATAGTTAAATCTACTCCCTTCAACATTCTCCTCAGAGAGATAACAAGAAAAAATATAAAATTTGGTGACGCTACAGAAAATACCTAAATCTAACTAAATGTATAATTTATGCATCAAAACCGAACAGAAAGTCGATTATTTTGCTTTATTATTATTTTTTTTTTATTTACTTACAATGGTTGGCTAACCTGCAGCCTTTCCTGTGTACCATAAATGTTATACCTTTTTTTTCCCACTGTTTAAGGGCTCTGGATACAGTCCTTTTGAGCCAATCATAATTTAAAGTTCACAAGATTATATTTGTTTTATTTCCTCACACTATGCATTGAAAAACGTAGTACGATACACGGGCGTAAGAGCAATAAATTACTCGGTTACGTTTAAAACACTCGGTACGCTCGTTTTTTAAATCGTCCTCGTAATTTATTCCTTTTCGCCCTTGTAGCATAAACTACTATTGTAGCAACACAGAATGATCCAGTTGTCGACGAAACGACCCCACCCACTTTGCCCTTCAACTATAAACGTGCCAACATTGCATGCAACATGGCAGCCATCACTTGCGGTCGCGTGTGACAGTCGCCCTTGCACAGCGAGTAAAGTTGCGAACGCACCGTCGCTGGAATTTTTGTGCGGTATACCTTATCAGATTTGACCAAGCCCTCCAGTAACGCCAGCTCCTGGGTCAAGACCTGTATATCCGAAACAATGCCAAATGGGAATGAAAACCAAAAGCTTTTACGGTAGAGGGCGCTGAGTGTTTGTGTCTTATCACGCTCTTGTAAAGACGCTGATAGATGTAATTTTTGCATTTCACATTTCTTAAGACTTGTCCCTTTTTTGTTGGTGTATTCGTCATGTATTCTACCTGGCGTTTCGCTCAGTTGAAGGAGGAGCTAAAGAAAAGAGGTTTTTCGCTGCGAGGAAAGAAAGGAGACCTTTTCGTTAAAGTTCTCTTTCCTTTACATCCAAAAGCCACACAAACACCCATTGCTTTAACTTTTCAATGAAAATAATAAATTATTCAATTATTTGTATGTGAACTGACAAGCTGACAGACACAAACACAGTGCCCTCTATGCGGAACTAATTTGACAGTAAACATCCCCATTGAGCGCCTCATTTTGCATCGATCAGAACTGAACTCTATGACGTTTCCTTAGTTTAAGGGGCTCCACAATGCCAAACATCAGTTTTGTATTGGATTCAGTTCCGTCAGTAGATGGTAAAAGTTTGGAAAAAATATGGCGTGTTTTGTGACTCAAGGCAATTATTAATTACACTTTTTAAATTATCATAGTTTCAATCTTCTGTTAATTATGTAACTTTTGAAAAAGCATGAATTTCACGAAAAAAGCGATTCAGTTTCCATGTTTTAAAACCGATTGAAACGAAGCCAACACACGCAGATACTAACTAGAAAAAAGCAACTTTATTACACAAAGAAATTATGGTTAATATCCTAATGGAGCCACGATTTCAAGATACCTAACTGAAGATTTGCGTGCGCGGCATCTGATTAGAGCAGGATAGAGAGTTAAAAAATCAAACGCGTTAGAGCAGTACTGAATTTTAGCATTGTGCAGTCCCTTAACGCATCATACGGTCTACACATTCTGGCTATTGGTGTATTATAAATTTATAATACGGTAGTAAACATAATTTGATGACTTCTTGGTCTTTTATTGTTGATTTATACATATAGGTAGCAATCCAAAATGCTGGGGTAAAGGTAAAAATTAATTTTCACTTGTTCCACAACCACCTGTGGCTGTAAAAAACACGCGCTCACGAAAAACTGCGTTTTTTTTTAATAACTCTGCTTTTAGATGAAATTATTAAAATGTTTAGACGGGATTATTGTTCACTTATTTTTAATACATTTCAAGGCTGGATATATTTCTTGTATTAAAGGCACTTTTACAGTAGTTTCACTATGTGTTTATATTTTCTGTCACTCACTAAAAGATTCGGTCGATCGTTTATCGTTCGAGCATCCGTCCATCTCTCTCGCACGCATCGAGAGTGTGATAGAGATGGATATACGACCGGACGATATTCGATCGAATTTTGTCACTTCGCACTTCGACCAAAATAAAATAAATGGACGGGCCATAGCGTACAGATTTTTGAAGTCTGTAAAGTGAGCGCCGGCTCTCACTTCATCTCTGTCTCTGTCTGTTAGAAGAGTGACACGTACGCTTATTATTACATGCCATCCAAATAACTGACGAAAAAATACCTTCTTGTGCATTTACAAAGTGCAAAAAGCAAAATAAACATAAAAATAAAAATTAGGTATTGAAGTATATATCCAATTGCTTAGACTCGTTATGAGTGAGGAAACTGTAAAGACAAGGCCCGTCCATTCATTTTATTTTGGTCGAAGACTTCGCAGTAGGCCCTCAGCTCTTGATAGTTTGCCATTTCATAGTAATGTTTTGTTTCCTTGTATTGTGAATATTCAACGGTTGGATTTGAATTGCAAATAAGACGTCTCAACTCTCAAGTTGCCTTTACGGTTTTCATGAACGGTAAATAATATCGTTTACGGTTACCGTACATAGCTAAAAGCGGCGAATGAAAAAAACATAGAAGGAACTATGACAGAAATACATTTCTATGTTTGAACACTTGGCGATTTATCCATCGCAAGGAGATATAAATTAACATTATATCATTGCAGTATAGAAACGCAGAAAGAAAAGATTTACATCCAGATTTACTTTTCTTTCTGTGTTTCTATACTGCAATGATATAATGTTAAACGTAGAAGGCTCATTTCTAACTAAGTGTCATTCGAAAATGGCACCAGAGACTGAAAAGGCTTATGATTGAAATTGTACAAAATTGTGTTCAACACACTTTATCGTGGGGTCATTTTTCAGCTCTAATCAGACTTCTATGCTTTTTTTGTTCACTGGCTAAAAGACGTTAAGCTGGTTCGTTACGGTCTTGGTGCAAAATGCACAACTTACAATTGTTTTTCTTATTTTTGAGTAAAAAAATCAAATCCGTTTAATGTTTTTTTGCAGCTTTAATAATATATATTTTTTTGCTGATCAATTTTTCTCAATAGTACTCATCTGGCAAGAACCAAAGTTATATTTGACTAGCGGACGCTCCGCGGCGTTGCTCGCTTGGATCCCGTTTCTCCTGATACCATGGGATTTTCCTAAAATCCCTTCTTGTCTACGTCATACAAGGAACCATTAGTTCCAATTTCATGTTCCCAGGTCGTTTGGTCTGGCGTTGATTGATCAGTCAGCCAGTCAGCAGGGTATTCCTTAATATATGTGGCAGGTAAATTCGGCATTTTACGAACAGCGTCGTTAAAAAAATCTATACTCACGGAGAGTGTGCTGGGAATGGCTGGGAGTTTTTAATAAGTTACCACTAAATATCCGACAAACTGAAAATACCTCCAAATTTAAAAATGAAATAAAGAAATATTAATTGACAAAGTTTACTACTCCGTAAAAGAGTTCCTAAACGATGACAAGCTGCCCCAGTAGTTAATAGTTATTTAAGATACACGTGCGGAAAGTAAGGTTTTATACGAATAAGTGCCAAATTGAAAACACGAGCGCAGCGAGTGTTTTCATTGGCACGCATTCGGATAAAAACCTTTTACGCTCAAGTATCTTACAACATTTTTCAATGCATTTTGCGAGGAAATACAACAAAAAAAAAGTATAATAAAGAATGGTGTTTATCATCATTCAATTATTGCTAGAGCGCGCATACTTATAAATTATTGTTTTTTTTTGGACAGCAAAACCTCCTTGCATCTTTGTAATTTTTTAAATTTTAGGACTTGCACCATGCACCACAGAGTCAAAAACTTTAAAAAATTACTTTATTTCACGCACGACTATATGGCGGTGCACACTGCGCAGTGCGCACCGTTTAATGAACGTCTATGAACTTCATTCCGAAATTGCGCTAGATTATGCGCTAGGCGCTAAAAACGAATTTTGAGCGCTAAGAGGTAAAAAAAAGCGCTAGATCTGGCGCGAAACGCGCTGATCTGGCAGCACTCACTCTTAGGCCCATAAACTATCTCTATGCAAAAAATCACATCGACCCGTTGCTGCGTGAAAGGCGGGGCATATATTACGTCTTTTGGACAATTTTAAATGTTTAAATAGACACTATTTGTGAGGAGTACGACAAAGTTGACCAAATACAAAAAAAACAAGACCAAATCAACTTCGTAATCTGACATACTTACCGACATACAAACTACCCTCATACAACAATAACTATGGTACTCGCACTTGGGAGTCATGTTACCAAAATATTAAACGAACTACCAAGTGAAATTATAAGTCAACTGAATCGTAATCCTCACAAAATAAAAACTATTTTAAAGTGTCACTGTAGCCGTTTCTGAAGGCTTTTATTTTAGTTTTAGTGCTGTCAAACACAAAATTATTCCAAAGTAATTTAGATTCTGTACTTAACTCTTAATGACTATTTTGCAATGAAGGAAATTTAGTTTTGACAGTACTAAAACTAAAATTAAAGCCTTTAGAATCGGCTTTATTATCTCGATAAAAAAATTGATAAAATTAAACGAGTAAAATTTTAGTTGTGAGCGCTTGCAGCGACACATACACCTCTGTAGTTTCCGTTAGCTGTATAAGTTTTATAATATTGTATATTTTTCGTGTATATTTACTCAATAAACGCATAAAAAAAAAACATTGAATTGTTGACGTATCAATAAGTGGTGAATATACAATAACTGCGTGCGACCGGCGCGGCGGGACTCGAACCCATATCATAAAAGCCTGAAGATGTTATTTTAACGAAACCGGTCGCTGGTCTAATAAAAAAACAGTGGAACAGTTACCAAGATATTTCAGTCACTGGTGCTATTTTCAAACGACACTTTGTTAGAAACATAGACAATACAGCCCAGAAAGACGTCTATTGTTCAACGTCTTTCGTACAAATAATTCTGTCAACAATCGAAACGGGATACTGCAATCCTATTGGCTCTTCCAATCTTCCGAAGACGAAGACTCTAACGTAATGAATATAGAAGCCATTTTGGTTTCGCCTACCGAAACATATAATTTTGGAGTGGCGAATTGTATCTGCTGGTTCAGTCAGATGTGTTGACAGAAATCGGTCGCCTGTTATGAGGAGTCTGTAGGCTGTATTCGTCTATGGTTAGAAATGAGTTTTCTATGTTTTTTTTCATTCGCCGGGCGAAACGGGCTTCACGCAAACCACATTTGTTTTGTATTTATTCCTAACAGGTTATTTCTCTTTTGTCCAGGTGGCGAAACTATTTGAGAACCAAGACGATCTTCTGGCGGAGTTTGGACAGTTCTTGCCGGACGCTAAGGCCACAGGCGCGGTCGTTCCACCACCCAAACACTACCCGCACAGCCCGCCCCACGCTCCGATACAGGTAACACGCTGTTTACAGGTAACACGCTGTTTACAGGTAACACCCTGTTTACAGGTAACACCCTGTTTACAGGTAACACCCTGTTTACAGGTAACACCCTAAACGCGCTCGTGGGATATCTATTAAGGTGTATTCTGTCTTGTATCGCTTGGTGTATTAAGGCGCCACGGAAAAAAAAACGACACTTTAAGAACATGCATATCTACTTCAGTAAATCCATCCATCCATCAGCCTAGTTCGTCCACTGCTGGACATAAGCCTTTCCAGGACTTTGCCACTCCCGGCGGTCATCCTGGAAGAATTGCCCATACTCACACACGCTGGGCAGGCGGGTTGGTGAACGGGGTGCCGGAACCCTTGCACCAGTGACGCCGCTGCCCGTCACCAGTCTGTTCCATATAAGGCCCGGCTATTAGGGATGGATATACCGCCATCCATCGGTCCCCTTCCTTCAGCAGATAATGTATAATTTTGATAAAATAGTATATTATTTTTGTAATCTTTTTCTAAGGATCTGTTAAAACAGAAACGCGATTGGAGAAATTCGGCTCGATAGAAATATTTATTGAAGTGAGTTTTTCGACACCAATTCGCTTAGATTAAATTATGTCAAGGTGTGTTAATTCGAAAACCATTATTTAACCATAGTAAGCCGTATTTTAGAAGTTTTGGTCTAAAAAAACATCATGATGATGAATATTTTTACGAAATGGCTGCAACTTCCATTTGCCCTCGTGCGTGTGACGTCGCTTGAGTAATGGCTGTTTAGAAATGTGTCCTTTGCTATCAAGATAAATTTATAATAATTTGCTTCAGACTAATTTGACATATTGCATTGACTTATTGCATAAGAATACGCCAGCCCGGTCTTGATGTTTCTATGTCAACCCCTTTTCATTGTTGTAGCGTGAAGAGCCGGAGCGGTACCCCGCACCGCCCGTCTCCCCGCCGCACGCGCCTGCGCATCTCGCGCCGCATGCACCGGTAAATATACAAAATGACTTTTTAATTAATATATAAATTTAATGCGACGACATGAATCCCCGAGGGGGTGTCAGAAGTGTTCCGAGTATGAGCTGTAAAATGCAAGTCACAGTCCACACTCGGTACACCCGCGTTTCACCGACAATTATTACGTCACAACGTGTTATGATCGGGATAGCCGACCAGTTTCAGCAGATTTAGCCTTCATCTGGGCGAGTGAAGACGTTTACGCGACGACGTTATGCCTCACACTGCCTCAAACTGGTCGGCTATCCCGATCATAACACGTATTGAGGTGAGCCGTTTATATAAATCATGAATTATCCTTAAGTCTCATTTAATTCTATAATAAATCTAGTTAATAAAAATTTTCATAATACAAATTAAGCTTCAAAACTTTCCATGTAAAACATAAGTAATGAATACACAATCCAAAGTCAACCACAATTAACTACAATTACCGCACTATTGTGTAACGTAAGAGCTGTACATATAACATTACATCTGTATGACACACTCCTGCAATACAATGGTTAGACAGCGCTACCAACTTGTCTGTTCACGTGGTCAAAATTGGAACTAAAACTGACTATGTTCGCTGGAACTAGAGAGCCATTTAGCAGCCGGATTGTAAAAAACCCGCGTTTTTGTTGTTAAACAAAATTGGATACATAAATGTAAAATTGGTTTTTAAATTGAAAACTTTAAAATTTAGATTTACAAGAAGCCAATGCAAACTTTGTGCATTAAATTTAAAACTCGTGCTTTATAAACCTCACCTATAAGGAACTATTGGCGTTAATTGCCACATACTAAAAGGTTTCTCAATTTTTAACTTCTAAATAAGAAAAACAAAGTTAAGCTATACACTTTGCGCTAAACTACTGACATTTAACCGTAAGGTAGAATTAACTTTTTTGAAGTGGATACTTCTATTTTTGCATGTCGTATTAGTTGCGAGCAAAATTTCTAAATCATTTTCTAATTGTGCACGCAGTACTACAACCATAGCGAAACATATTTCGTGAAATAGAATATCTGTAGCCAGACTACCAAATTCTCCACTAGCGACGCCACGTCGCGTCGCTTGCGCACATTAGATGGTGGCACTATATTTGTTTGTTTAAATTGTTGTCAATACACATTAGTTCACATTACACATTCTATACCCTTTTGTTATTCAGTCGAAGAATTCTTTTGATAATCGAGTGTCTAAAACAAATCCTTTAAAAATATTTGAAAAATAAAAGCAGATAAATTTTCAATACGCTTCTTGACGCCTTTGTTGGTGAAATTAGTGCGATAGTGAAGTGAAAATCATAGTTTTGGTACTGGACACGTGATGAAACACATGCGATGTGCTTTGACGGAATGTCAGTGAAGATACACGCATGCTGCCTTCCTTCTGATGTCAGAGTCGTAAAATATGAACAAACCCTGGGTTCCGAAATCGCTGATAGAATCAAATAACGACAGTGCGCTGGGCTCAAAATATACGCTAATTGTTTAAGGAAGTTTTTACCGGTGAATGAAAAAACCATAGAAAAAGCATTTCTAACAATGTGTCATTCGAAAATGGGTGGTCCAGAGACTGAAAAGGGCAAAAGGTTTCAAATATTCCATGTCATGATTCGTAGCCGTATCTAAAAGCCTGACGATGTTATTATAACGAAACCGGTCGCTAGTGTAATATACAGGATGTAATCGTTAAGTGTGACCAGGCGATTATTCCGTAACTATTACAGAAATCAAAAAAATTTAAACTGATTTCGAAAGTACGTTAACTAATCAGTAAAATGACATCAATAACTTTTTGAAAATCAAACGAGAAGTATCAAAAATGTTGACATTAAACATTCCCATACATTGTATCGCACAACAAGGACGTCACTTCGAACATCTGTTTTGAATACAAAATTTAGTACTTACTAAGAATTGAATATTATTCAATTAAAAGATAGTTTTATTACTTTGTTAGGTTAATAAACAGTTTCCTTTAATATCAGTACTAAGCTAAAATAACCTTTTAAAATAAGGAAACTAAAACCTTTCTACTAATCTCATACTAAATGTATGGGAATGTTTAATGTCAAAATTTTGGATACTTCTCGTTTGATTTTCAAAAAGTTGTTGATGTCATTTTACTGATTAGGTAACCTACTTTCGATATCAGTTTAAAAATGTTTGATATCTGTAATAGTTACGGAATAATCGCCTGGTCACACTTAACGATTACAGCCTGTACATCCCGGTCACATTATCTCGAGACCTGGCGTCGATGACGTCACGTCGCGTCGGCGCTCAGATACAGAGCGCGGGGAGGTGAAAGGAGAACGGGGGCGGGTGGTTCGCATTCCAGCGAGGTCTCGAGATAATGTGACCGGGTATTATATAAAAAAGTGGAACAGGTACCAAGATTTAGTTTTATTTACATTATGTGCCGAATGTTCCATCAAGAACCAACAACGACAAGTATCAATTTCTTTCAAAAGTTTCATGATTGGTTCGAACTGTTGTCATGCGACACTAAGCCAGCCGTGATTGGCTAGATACAGTGAACGCTATTCGAGCCGTCCCCATACAAAATTATGTTCAACACTTTATAGTGGGGTCATTTTTCAACTCTAATCACGATATGAATCCCCGAGCGGGTGTCAGTGTTTGTTGCCGAGTATTGTATGTGAAACGCAAGTTTTCAACTGCCGTTTCATCAACGATTATTTTGTCACAGCGTGATGGATTTTTGAGCCCCATCGTCGTACTTTCAGTACAAATATGAAGCTACAGAAAAAGGTGCTATCAGCTTTTTTCGGAACGTAGGGTTCATTCAAATAGATTAGCTGTAATACTATCTAGTGGTCACTTATTTCCGGTTTGGTGGACATACAATAATATTGCCAAAGGATTTACACCTTAAAGTCGTAACTAATAGGAGCTATTATCGCAGCAGCTGAGTAAACTCGCGGCCCCGCTGAGCAGCGCCGCGCCCCCGCCGCAGCATCACCTGAAAAGATCGCCCAGCTTCTCGTCTTCCACGCAGATGAGTGAGTATTTTCTTTTTATCTTAATATTATAAGAATAATTTATATACTCAATCTTTATAGACAATTTACATTTTATTTATGACACTCTCTTGTGTTATGTTTAAAGCTATCAAATTTATATATTACTCAAAACATAAATGGAGTAATGATAATGGATAACGGACCAAGCCGCTTAAGAACAGTAGGGAATTCAAGCCAAAAAAACACCATTCGGTTGAATTTCCTTTTCATATCCAGTGTGTCCCTCGTACAAGTGCACATCTGAAAAGGGGACTAGACCTTATTTTATCGACAAAAAATGTTTTTCTTTTTTGTTTATATATATTTGTTTTATAAATTTACGATTTAAATTTTTTTTTGCCTGCCATGGAGACTATGTATAAAATATGTCATAACTTTTGATCTATCGCGAGTAATGTAATGAAATAAAACTGTTATAATCCTTAAGAATAGACGTTGCATACCAAATCAAAAACAAAACATGATCAACTACCATTACCATAAAAATAATATCCTAAAAGATTATTTCATAAATTTTTCCGTCTTTTTTTCAGTAATAGTAATTTTTTTCAAAATAATGTCCCCGTTTCACTATACTTTTATGCATATTTATCATTGCCTATTCCATTATCTTTCTAACAAAAAAAAATACAACGTTCTATCATAAATAAAATATTTTCTACGAGCGGTTAACCAAAGGCACTGCGCTCTCGTCCCATGCAAAGATACCCAGGTGGAGTATTTTTTCAAGATAAAAAATATATTAAAAAAAAAATTTTTTCTTTGTTTTTGTCGGTAAATTTAGATCTAGGTAGTTTCACCCACTTTCGAATGTGCACTTGTCCCACACTGTAGAAGTTTTGGTGGTATGAAAAAGAAAAATGTTGCATAATTTTAGAATTGATAATTGATAATACATTTTTCAATATTTTTGGTTTGGCCACAAACGAGGAGGAGGCTTTAGAAAGTATGCATTTGGCGATACCAAGCCCCCTAATAAGTTAGTATAGGCGGTGACAGAATAACAGCGTCCACTTTGCTCTTGGCTGTAGCACAAAATAACCACTTACAGAAGGTTCACTCCGCATAACTAGCGAAAACAGGCACGCACACATAGACGCGTACGTACGACGATCTTGGAGATATTCGGGTGAATGCCAAAACGAAATTCTGCTGATATCATCATACGTACCCGTCTATGCATGTGTGCGTCTGATTTCGCTCCGTCGTCGAGTCGGCCTTTTGGTGGTATCTATTCTTTGTCCTAAGTTTCCTCTAACTTCGTTTTAAATAATAACTTGTTTGTACTACAATTATATGTGATCTTTTGAATAAAAATTTTTTCACACCACCTGCTTGACAATGTCCAATTACATATCATGCAACCTCAACGTAAAGTAACGCATTATATCTCAAGGGATATAAAGTTATATCAAAATCCCTAGGGATTAAATGAGTAAAATTTGGAACGTCAAATTCGTGTGGAAACTCGTGGAAAACAAATGCCCATATGGGATTGTAAAGAGGTTTGTTCGAAAATCGAACTGGCCACCATAAGCAGAATTCAACAAAAAGAAAAAAAGCGTTTGCAAAGAATGTGAAACAAAAGACGGTGTTCGGTGCTGTGATTGTCGGTGAATTTTATTGAATTATTAATGTTGATAAAAAATGTCGAGCTTTTTATTGTCTCGCAGAAGGTGTGAAAAGTAGAGTATGCTCCTCTGGAATAAAGCCTGTCTTTGTCTTGGGCAGCTTGAACCCCTCGCTTTACTCAGGACTCTATATAACTCCCTCGCTACGCTCAGGAGTTAACTCGTAGAGTCCCTCGTTACGCTCAGGATTCAATATGCCGCCCGTGACGTAAGACACTGCTTTATTCCCTTAGTGCATAATCTACCATTTTATTTTTATAATAGACAGGAGTTAATTCCCCATTTCTCGTTGCGTACCTCCATAGGTATGACAACTGCGTAACGGGGAGACAACAAATTAGCATTGGAAGCGCCACAGTTTTGTATGTCTGCCGGCGTGCCGAAAATGTTCAGACAAGTTTTTCTTAGTGTTAAGACAAGGATTTTAGTATCTAAACTTCTAAACGTCCACAATCTTGCCAAAATCATGTTCTCCTGAAACAAATTTTTAATTTTGCACCCGCGATGAAATTGTCACGATTGTATTGTCTTCGCAAGTTTCATGGAGCGTGCATATTATAGCGAGATGAAACAGCATGACATTGGGCCGCGGCCACAACTGAGTTAGTCGCGTCATGATGTCTGCTGTTAAGGGCGCACCGAGCGTTTGCCTTTGTCTCTATCTTTTTCTTTACGTGTAAAGAGTAAAGATAATAACCAAACTTTTGCACATTTTCAACGTTTTTCGTTGTTATTTTCATTATATTGTTCTTAAATAAAAACCATCGTCTTGAATTAAAACACTTGTACTTGTAGTTTCACTTTATTTAAATAAAGTGAAACTACAAGTACAAGTGTTTTAATTCAAGATGTGTTTCAAGTTTCACCAAGTGCCGACAATCGCAAGTATAAATAAAAACCATCGTGTATAAACGCTCCATTCATCTATGAACTTTATTTTAGTAAATTAATCATATTATCAAATTACTTATTTATACAAAAAAGTAGGGAAATAGAGGAAAAAATTACTCTAAAAGAGGTAACTTTGCGAATTTATTCTATCTAGCCAACTTTATCAAATCGTGTTTCCATAGTGTATACAGTCTAGTAGATATACCCAATAATACCAATGTATTTCCCTAGATTTTAATTTAATTGTTTACTACTCCAAACAAGGGTTATAAAAATGTGTTTGACTGTAAAAAGCTCGGTGCGTTCTTAACCACAAAATTTCTAACAGACGTGGGCGCCCCGCCGCCCAAGAAGTCCCGCCCGTCCGTCCTGACGGGCGCCACGGTGCGTGACGTGTCCTACGCGGAGGCGGCCAAGATGGGGACCATGCAGGACTACTCCTATTTCGATAGGGTGCGCAAGGCGTTGCGGAACCAGCAGGTTTACGATAACTTCCTGAGGTGAGATGGTGCGCCTTAAAACACTTTTGACACATCTGTCACTTTTTATATCTGTCACTTTTTACATCTGTCGCTTTTTACATCTGTCACTTTTTACATCTGTCACTTTTTACATCTGTTGCTTTTCACATCTGTCACTTCAACATTTGTTTTTAGGGTTCCGTACCCAAAGGGTAACCAACGGGACCCTGTTACTAAGACTCCGCTGTCCGTCCGTCTGTCACCAGGTTGTATCTCGTGAACCGTGGTAGTTAAGACAGTTTGAAATTTTCACAGATGATGTATTTCTGTTGCCGCTATAACAACAAATACTAAAAAACAGAATAAAATAAATATTTAAGGGGGCTTCCATACAACAGACATAATTTTTTTGCCGTTTTTATAGATATTGGTACGGAACCCTTTGTGCGCGAGTCTGACTCGCACTTGGCCGGTTTTTATTGCAATATTGTTTGATCTCACCTGGGACTGTAGCTAACTTCAGGCCTTGGTACATATATTTGTTGCTCATATACTCTGGTATCTTCAACATTGATCTATTTATATTGAGAACCCGCTCCGAATCGTACTTCATACATATCTAAAAACCATAATAACTCGCGAAAGTGGAACAATTCAATCAAATAAATTTTAGGCTTTCATTTAGATGTCAAAATAAAGTGGTGTATATCCAATTTAAAAAAATTTAACTCGATATATTTCGGCCCTCGGTATGGGGCGGCCCCATACCGAGGGCCGAAATATATCGAGTTAAATTTTTTTAAATTGTTTTAATAACACTACTAATGAAAAGCTAGTAAAAGTTAAATATAATATATTTATAAACGTGGTGTATATCCCTAATTTATTCACAAACATTGCGTTAAAGACCAGAAAAATATTTAAAATAATGGGTTTTCGCCCTAAAATCGAGTACTTTTACAAAGCTTTAGGTGACTTATGAACATTTAACAAGCAAAGTAAGCACATACACCACTTGGTAGTATCAACAATTTTCTAATTAATTAAAACAGAATAAAAGATAACAAGTAATCGAGGCACAATTTAGGTATTCGGAAATAATAATTATTTCCAACGCAAAGGGCTAGACTCGCTCAGCACAGTTCGAACGGCGTGGGGCAAAGCGTGAGGCGCTTGTTTAGATCAGCCAGCCAAATATGCGCTTTATTGTCGCGATACGTCTCGCTTCGCATCGGAGTTGGCGTCGTCCTGCACCTGGTTCTTAACTCATCATCCCATCCTCCACACAGATGCCTGCTCCTCTTCACGAACGAGATAATATCCTCTTCGGAGCTACTGTGCGTGACGGCGCCTTTCCTCTGCCGACACCCGGAGTTGCAGCGCTGGCTGCAGGACTTTGTGGGCCCGACGTCGCCTCCCGACACTCCCACTAACACTGACCATGGTGAGTACAGTGGGTCTACCGCGTGATTCTCATTTTCATCAACATCAACTTGAGATTGAAATTTGACGTGAGTGCGACGACGCTCGCCTAACATGCCATCTCTTTTGCACGCATTGAATTTCGCATGCATTTGCTTGAAGTTGATACAAATGAGAATTACGCGGTAACGAACGTCACCTCAAGGAATTTTAGGAAAATCCCACATGAACGGGAGAAACGGGACCGCTAGTTATTTAAAAATAAAAATAAAATATCTCTTGCTAAATCCGGTAGAAATTAAATGAACTATATTAATTTATGTAATGTAAGTATATCAGATACACTTATTACAGGTCGGATTAATGTGTCTACTATGTCTGTAGGTAATAGTTTTATGTAATAAATAATAATGTGGGGAAATACACGAAAAAAAAAAATAAAGGTTTAGGTTTCCTTAAATTTTATAAAATCATTTATTTAAATTTTATACTGAATAAAACGAAAAATATAGGTATATTTTAAATAATAAAAATATATTTTCTTTTCACCACGTACGCCGTATCATCTATTTTACATTATCTTCCACCCAAAGGTTGTATGTAAGAAATCGCTTAAGCGATAAGGCCGCCTATTGTGACATCTCTATTAAAAATATTGTGTAACTTCTTTTATTTCGGTGCAAAATAAATAGTATTTATGTTATGTTATGTATTGTAAATATATGCCTAACTCCGAGACCGCCATGAATCAAATTTCATTTGAAGACTTTACAAAAAATAAGTGGGCGATGACTAAACGTGTTCCACGGAATAAGACATGTGGCTTGATGCATATTCCGGTCTATTTACAAATAATTTATTTCTGTTACTGCTTCTTGGTTGTAGTTTGTAAATTTTTGGCCGTGTGCCAGACGGGCCGTCTTCCGTATTTTTTTATTTTATTTTGGAATACGTTGTGTACATACAAGAGCGGTTTGTTGACTCTAGTTTTGTTTATGTTTTTTGAAAGCTAAGATAATGGTGCCAAGATCCCAGGCAAAAACTACCTAATGAAGTTGAGTAACCAATCTCTCGGTACGTCTTCCCGTGACGTCACGATGACGAGTCGCTTGGCGGTATGATGAGGTGGTGTTAAGCCACAGTCCAAGTTTACAACATGGCAAAGAAGAGTTTGGATGACATGACACTACCTTAACAAAATTGTTTAAAAGTTTGCCGTTAGAGGTGAAAAACGTAGAATAATATAAAAATAATGTAAAAAAAACCAGATGTCTTTTTTCGTGTATACTATGTAAAAGAAAAATTTGTTTCTATACAACGTGACTTTTTGATCATCGTCCAAATTCATTCTGAAGGCTTGGTAAGTGATTAGCATCATGAATCGATAAAATTTTTTGTAAAATTCGTATAATGAAACTTCGACTTCCCATAGTAATTCACTCCCAGTCCTGAGTGAATCACTATGGGGAGTCGAAATTTTTGTTTATGAATTTTACAATTTTTTTTATTGGTTCACGATGCTGATCACTTACCAAGGCTCAAGTATGAATTTGGACGATGTTCACAAGGTCATCTTGTATTATATAATAATGTAAAAATATCGTAGATGTATCATACTTAACATCTTGTCAATAAAACACATTCTTGGTAACTGTTCCACTTTTATATGTATATATATTACACTAGCGACCGGTTTCGTTATAATAACATCGTCAGGCTATTGGATACGAATCATGAGATGGAAAATGTATTTCGTCCATTCGCTACAAGTATTCAACCTTTTTCATATATTTTTAGTCTTTCTTTATCGTTGATTGCTTTACTGAATTTTCAAATTCAAAATTTTGGAATACCTTGTCAAATTTTTTATATTTTAATTTTGTATTTCGTCCATTTACATTTTCCATCTCATGATTCGTATCCAATAGCCTGACGATGTTATTATAACGAAACCGGTGGAACATTAAAAGTGGAACAGTTACCAAGAATGTGTTTTATTGACAAGATGTTTCAAATGTTCCATCAAGAACCAACAACGACATGTATCAATATCATACTTAAGTTTGCTTAACCTATTTATAACAAGTTAAATGAACGCATTGCCCATTATAAGCTGTGCGGCAGCTTGGGGACACTTTGTGTAACTTTACATTGTTGTTTTACTAAATAAAAAATTAAAATTAAAAAAAAAAACAATAGTACGAAGATGAGGTACCCGCTTCCCGTGCGTTGTCCAACAAAATAATGTCGAATGGACCTGCTTTGATTCCCTTGTCTCGCTCGCGCTACTGTCGAAGCTCGTCGCCCTATCTCTGTCTTTCAGTGACCTGCGTACTTGATTGCGTTGGATTTATTAAAAAACTAGACTAGTTAAGACTGATATTGTTAGTTTAACACAGTTTTCTCCCTATTTGAGATAATGAATAACACTGGTTCCTGCGGAAAAAAAAATCGTGATATTTGCCGACCCCCCCCCCCCCCTCCGCCTCTCCGCTTCGGTTGGTGATCATTGAACCTTGTTCCTGGTCCCTGGTCTCCGGTATGGGTACGGGCGGCTGATTGGATTTTACCTTGTATAATATATATTTTACCTATCATTTAAATCGTAAATATATTGCTACATAAATTAAATGAACCTTTAATTTAGTTCATGTACATTTATTATTTTATTACATATATTTTCTTTATTAGATTAAATTTGACGTGTAAAAAGTGTATATATCTATACCTGCTTTGCAAAATAAACTATTTGAATTTGAGATTCGGCTCGACCCCTCCCCCCTAAACGCCTCACATAGTCAATAATCGCCCCTTAACTTACTTTATTTTAATCATAGACTAAGTATTACCATAGACTAATAAATACAATTATTTAAAATTGTATTTATTAGTCTATGGTATTACGTAATCTAACTAACCCTCAAATCCCTTCTCCAGGTTACAACAACTACCCGAGCAGCGCCAACAGCCTCCTGAGCTACGACCGGGAGCGGCTCAACTCGGAGTCCAAGTCGAGCACCAGATACGAGCCGATCGGGCCGTTGGCGGCCCAGTTGCGGCACGACCGGCCGCAGGGGGACGCTGCCATGGATATTGGTAAGTTTTAATGGAAAGAAGAGGGGGTGTCAGGTTCAAAGTGTGGATTGTCATTAAAACAGCATGACATGATATGCTAACGTCTCAATGTGACAGAGGTGCCGTGTCAAGCCGTTCTTGTGTTACGTTTCTTCTTACGTAATCCTAGAAACTATCGTGGCCCAATACGCTTAGATTAAATTATGTTAAGGTGTGTTAATTCGAAAACCATTTAGAGATTTAGGTTTAATAAGCCGTATTTTAGAACTTGTGGTCTAAAAAACCTCATGTTGATTATTTCACTGACGGTCCATACTTTGAAACACCACTGACGCCCCTTCGCAGATAATATAATTTATGAATGATAATATATCAGACGAAAGAGATGTGTCGGGATCGTAGTAGATGGAAATCTGTAATCTCTGCCTACCCCTCTGAGAGACAGGCGTGAGTATATGTATGTATGTATATGTATGTATGTAAGAAATATATTTTATATTGGGGAAACAAATGTTGTCGCACATTACAACGGATCGGCACCAGACCACCTCAAAAGTAATTCTAAATGACATTCTTTGGTACTATACCTTGACCGTAACTGGTATACCGCCCGGCTCACGCTAGTTCCTTTCCTCCCCCGCCTCGCCGCCTCTTGCACTTAGGCACGTACCGTTGCCTTTTCTGTGCGGGGGCGCACAGCACAGCGCTGTGCAGTCGAACAAGATTCCCGCCTGTCCAGTTTCAATACCTTGTTGCTTGCACGTGGCGATCTCATTTAGCCCCGCCTTTTATTTTGTTGACCAATGGAAGTTTATGAGAGACAATTTAAGGCGTTTTCGGGTCTATCAGACTTCATTAGTCACTTGTTGCTTGTTGTGTGAACGACTATTGGCAGACAAAAACTGGCGAGGCGGAGCTAGCGGAAAATACCGCGAACCACTGCACACAAAACTAGCTTATAAGGTGGACAGGCGGGAATCTTGTCGACTGTACCATTACCTCCATCTAACAATGTCTAATATGTTAAACGATTAACGGCACTTGTAATGTTTTAGATCTAAGTACGTGCAAGCGTCTCGGCACGTCGTACTGCGCTCTGCCGCGCGGCTCCGCGGAGGCCGCATCTCGACGGTGCTCCGGCCGTACCCCGCTTTGTAAGGAGGTAAGGGTTTCTTCGGTAGCTGTAAAGCACGGGACAGTACAGAAGGCGGGCGTGAAACTATAGGTTATAAACTTCGTGCTTACTGCGCCCACGGGGTACAGGGGTTGGCGGGTACGAGGTATTGTTTTTTATTTTTGTGTAGTTTTCTCCAAGACAGGGCGGTGCAAGGGGTTGCATTGGCACCCCCTTACTTGGACAAAAATTAAATCATAAGTAGGGTTTTATAGGGAAAAAAATATAGTTGACTTGAACATGGGCGCCGGGAGCGTGGTACAAGTACACTTGCACTTATACAAGTGCACTTGCACAAGTGAGTGCACTTACACAAGTGCACTTGCACTTATATAAAACCCTATAAATATAGTTGACTTGAACATGAGCGCCGGGAGCGTGGTACAAGTAAACTTGCACTTATACAAGTGCACTTGCACAAGTGAGTGCACTTACACAAGTGCACTTGCACTTATATAAAACCCTATAAATATAGTTGACTTGAACATGGGCGCCGGGAGCGTGGTACAAGTACACTTGCACTTATACAAGTGCACTTATACAAGTGCACTTGCACAAGTGAGTGCACTTACACAAGTGCACTTGCACTTATATTAAACCCTATAAATATAGTTGACTTGAACATGGGCGCCGGGAGCGTGGTACAAGTAAACTTGCACTTATACAAGTGCACTTGCACAAGTGAGTGCACTTACACAAGTGCACTTGCACTTATATAAAACCCTATAAATATAGTTGACTTGAACATGGGCGCCGGGAGCGTGGTACAAGTACACTTGCACTTATACAAGTGCACTTGCACAAGTGAGTGCACTTACACAAGTGCACTTGCACTTATATAAAACCCTATAAATATAGTTGACTTGAACATGGGCGCCGGGAGCGTGGTACAAGTAAACTTGCACTTATACAAGTGCACTTGCACAAGTGAGTGCACTTACACAAGTGCACTTGCACTTATATAAAACCCTATAAATATAGTTGACTTGAACATGGGCGCCGGGAGCGTGGTACAAGTACACTTGCACTTATACAAGTGCACTTGCACTTATATAAAACCCTATAAATATAGTTGACTTGAACATGGGCGCCGGGAGCGTGGTACAAGTAAACTTGCACTTACACAAGTGCACTTGCACTTATATAAAACCTTATTTATGATTTAATTATAAGATAAAGTTTGGTCTCCTGTACATCCCGTTCGTATTACATTTCATGTATTTGAACGTCATAAGGCAGGAGAAGAGAAATAATTCACCGAGCGAAAGTTTACAGATGTATTATCGGCTGTAATTCATTAAGTTATATGGTGAATACATTTTTAAATTCATATTTACATTAGTACTTAAGTATCCGTCGTAAATGTTAACCGTAATAGTATAGTTCCTTGTCCGTTTTTCCGTAGCGGTAAATTGAGCTTACTTTGAGCCTAAAATATATATAGAGTTTATTGGAAAAGGCGTTACTCTCCGGAAGTCCATCATGAATTTGTGGATATATTATAAATTGCAATATTCCGAATATAATGAGGTATAAATATTTATAATAAATAAATATTATAAATAACATAAATATTTATATAATAAATAAATATTATAAATAAAATAAATATTTATACCTCATTCGACTGATGACGACTCCACAGTAGGAGTCGAAATATATCGTGTATTAATTGTTTTTATTATTTATCCATATCTCCATATGTATAAATATCTATAAATAATTAAATGCCATACAAAGGTAATAATAAAAAATATATTTATTTGAAATATACATAACATAATCTAATGTTATATTTAACTTAATTAAGTTTGCTAAATGTATAGTTTAATGAATGGCTGACGCCATCATGACTCTTCTTTTATAAAATTGTTAAACCTATCTGGTGGAGATTTTTTATCGAAATTAGTGATAGATTTGTAAGTTTCATAATAGACTCACTGAACCTTAGATCTGAATATTATAAAAACACTCGTAGTAGTAATCACAACTGTTTTACACATCGTCCAACATTGTAATTATTTTTAAGCCGAATTAATCTTAAGATGCATGGCTTATAAAATAAATAAGATTAAAATGAAAAAAAAACCAGTTCTATTGTAATAATTTTGCTGTAAATCTTCCTAAAATAAAAATAAAAAAAGGTATATATTTGTCCAACAGGTACTGAACGATACGTGGGTCTCATTCCCCACTTGGAGCGAAGATTCAACCTTCGTGACTAGTCGGAAGACTCAATATGAGGAGTATATCTATCGTTGTGAAGATGAGAGGTTTGAGGTGAGTGCAATATTTTGGACTTCGATTGTGCCTTTTGTTGCAGACCTTGGAAAGAGCCCGTGTCCTACGTGAACGTTTTTAGGATTGCGTACCCAAAGGGTAACCAACGGGACCCTATTACTAAAGACTCCGCTGTCCGTCTGTCTGTCTATCACCAGGCTGTATCTCATGAACCGTGATATTTAGACAGTTGAAATTTTCACAGATGATGTATTTCTGTTGCAGCTATAACAACAAATACTAAAAACAGAATAAAATAAATATTTAAGGGGGCTTTCATACAACATATTTTTTCTGTAGTTTTTATAGATAATGATACGGAACCCTTCGCGCGCGAGTCCGACTCGCACTTGGCCGGTTTTTCAAACTTAGTTTTGAAAACAAAAAGCATGTCATTCAGTTAGGCCGTGCTTTTCCAAATATGACTATTAAATTATGTAAATATGTGTTAATTCGAAAACCATTACGAGATTTATTTTTAATAAGCCGTATTTTCGAAGTTTTGGTCTATAGAACCCCATGATGATGAATATTTTTACGAAAAATCTGCATCTTCCATTTGTCTTCGTGTGACGCCACTTGAGAAATGGCTGTTTGGAAATGTGTCCTTTGCTATCAAGATAAATTTATAATAAATTTCTTCAGACTGATTTGACAGATGGATGACAGATGAGTAGACAGACAGAGACGGACCACTTTTTTATAAGCAATAATCACACATCAGTATAATGTCTAAAATTATCAAGTGACGTCATATCGGACAGTTCTTTAAAAGTCATAAAAATAATGAAAATCATGTCTTAAAGAGGCGTGAATTCTCTAAAAAAAAAAAAAAACTATAGTAATTAAGCTATGGGAATTGCGTTTAAAGACCTAAACCAGTTGAAAAATTATTTTTTCGACATCACAAAAAATCAAGAAGTTGTTAGCAATCAAAGTCAGCTTAATGGCATGTCTCGTGACGTCATCTAACACGATTTCATACTAAAAGTGATAAATATCGCTATCGCTGACTTAGGTAATAATACAAATTTTGTCGGTGCAGTAACCGCCATTGTTCTCTTATCTTCTGCTAATGATTTGACATCTTGATTATGACATTACATAAACTTCCTTCACTTGGTAGGCGCGTGTAAGTCTTCCTCTTTGTTCATATCCCCATCGACCTTTCCTTCTATGTTATTTTTCAAGAAACTCTCATGTCGAATCAAGAGTCCTATCATCTTTCCTCTTCTATTTTCAATATCTTTCTTTCTCTACAATTATCTGTATTTCCTCATTAGTCTTCTTCTCCGTACAGCTAATTCTCTCCATACATTATAAAATATAAACTTTATTTATATCGGTGTATAACGTTATAAATAACGTTATGTTTGATAAATGTTTTATATTTTTCTGATATTTCCTAACGTCGTTTGATTAATTATTATTTTATATACAATTTATCTAGTTAATAAAGCTGATTCTGAGAGCTGTAATTTTAGATTTAGTGCTGTCAAAACTTGATTTTTTCCAAAGTAATTTATCTTCTGTTATGGACTATTTTGCAATCAAGAAAATTCAGTTTTGACAGAACTAAATCTAAAATTAAAGCCTTCAGAATCGGCTTTATTATCAATGCAATTTTATCCATGCCACAACAATCTTTAGCTTGGATTTATTGGTTGCAAATACGCTAATATTTATGTTATTTGACACAGATGCGCAGTTTTCGTACTAAATGAGAAATGTCCCAAAAATTCTTGACAATGATGAAACACGTGCGATGTGCTTTGACGGAATGTCAGTGAAGATACACGCATGCTGCCTTCCTTCTGATGTCTTGAATATTTTATTCCGAATTTATGTAACGAATTAATAAAAACGCTATAAACTTATATTTTGCGTATTCAACATAAAATAACAACAAAAAAAACTTTCTTTAAAAGGTAGTGTTCCTAAACACTGGGGTAAAGGTAAAAAATGACTTTTGACCCGTTCCAACTCCACCCGAGGGAAAACAAACGGCTCAAAGTCAGACGTAAACCGTTTCAGAAATGTAAAATTAACTTTGACAGATAAATTTTACATTTACCAGGGCGTTTAGGAACGCAACCTAAATTTACAACGCTTTTTCAAGGTCTGAATACTGAGCAAATCAAGTCAAACGTTTTTTTTTTACACCAAAGGCTTCTTTTGACCAGTACCAATTCCCACCTCCCCCCAGCTCGACGTGGTAATAGAAACGAACGCGGCAACGATCCGCGTGCTCGAAGGTGTGCAGAAGAAGCTGTCGCGCATGTCGGCCGAGGACGCGGCCAAGTACCGCCTGGACGAGTGCCTCGGCGGTAATTCGCCGACCATACACCAGAGGGCGCTGAAGAGGATCTACGGTGATAAGGTGGTACGGGCATATTGTGCTGTTGGCATGCTGGTAACACAGATACACTCGCAACGAGCTGAGATTCAGACTGGGAAGTTTTGGGTGGCTAAATTTGTCGTGTACACGGCAGGGATTGATAGCGGTACTGATAACCCATAAAATTACCGAAATAAATAGCGGTAGCCCTAATGAAACCCTTTTTGAGTTCTCTACTATCATTTTAGCGTTTTCCTGTTTCGGTACCGATATAAAGACGATTCAGTATGTGGTGGGTGTTAGAGTAAAGGGGTAAGCGAGGGGGTGAGACGAGAGTACGCTGCGCGTCACGCGGGCGGCATTTGAAAGAAAATACACATTCTCAAGCGAAAACCCACCGACCGTTTATAAGCGGTTAATTTTGTGTCGACATTATTTTTCGGTACGACGTCATTTCGGTAATTGATGGTATCGTAAGTTATGGGTTATTCAATGCTTGGTACACGGTACTTGCATCTCACGACGACGGCGGGTCATGCTGACCCCCGTTCATTAATGATCACTCGTCAGGTTCCAACCCTGACAGCAGGATAGCGTATACAATTTTCAACGAGTGCGTCAAAGATGGCAATAGAACCCGTGTCGCGACCCCTAGTTTATGAACGCGCCTCTGGCTTTTAGTAGTGTGTTACTTATACGTTGCTGGAGTGTGCGTGAGCGTTATTGCGAAAATAACGCTCGCTTCAAATTAGTAAAAAAAATGTTTGACTTAACCAAAGATCATTAATCGAAAGGCTTAAACCATGAGAGTGACGTAGTAAAGAGTTTTTTACATTTGTCGTAACGCAGAGCCTTGGGTGTTAGCTTCATGGATTTCCTTCGTTTTTAGGATGTTAATGACCATCGGCCCCAGAGGTAAACGATTTCAAATGATTGAGAACATTTTTTTCTTGCAAATTTGAAGCGCTGTAGCGCAAAAACGCAGCGACCTTAAGTGACAGGACCAAATCGATTTATTTTGACCTGGAATTTAATCCCTGTTGATATGAAACCCGAGCAAATCATGTACAGGTCGCGGCAGTAAATAATGCACATCGTATCGTTGAAAGAGACGGCGCTCTACGAAGCCGAAGATAGCCGATGCGCATTATTTACTGCCGGGTACTGTTCAGAAATGCTCACCAGCACCCTAACTATCATGTCTGAGTCTCAGCGAACTCGATGCTCTGAATTTTAGGTCTAAAGTAGTTGTGGCGTGTCATTTGATCAATCGAATTAGCCAGGACAACTTGACATGCCAAGTCATTAGATCGAGTGGGGCAATGTTGCACGTAGTAGCTACTAGAATTTACTATATTTATGTTTCTTGTTTTACATTCATACAGCTAAATGTATCAGTGATTAAAAACGGCATATTTTGTTCATAATATCGAGGGCATCAAACTGAAAAGGCGTATCTACAGATTTTCTGAGATCGGAAATTTCCGACTTTTTTGGGCGAATCTCCATATTGTACTGAAAAAGTAAAGATTGCTCCACTGGTTATAGGTACTATTATGCCTAAGTCTAGAACGCGAAAAGGCGTTATTAAATTTAAAGAAAAATATTTATAAATAACTAGACGATACTTTTCTATTTTGTAGATACGCCCTTTCAGCTTGATGCCCTCGATATTATCTATTATGCCTAAGTCTACGACGTGAAAAGGCGTTATTAAATTTAAAGAAAAATATTTATAAATAACTAGACGATACTTTTCTATTTTGTAGATACGCCCTTTCAGCTTGATGCCCTCGATATTCTACCAAAATATTGTAAAATTTGGCAGAGTTTTTGGGCTATGTTTCTAATCACTCAAGAGTTTCTAATATGATTTAGGACTGAATATATAAGATTTACCTGGCATAAGTAGTTTATTTGCACTTTATATTTAGGTACTATAATGTTTTTCATGTAGGATGATTTCCCTTTCAGTGTTAACAATGGCAGTGATGTTACCTATCAAAATCAAATCGTTTTTTTTTCCAATATCAATTAAGTGCTCTTAACTTGAATCGATTTTTTTTTCAATAATTGTTTACTTTACTTTCAAATACTTTTATTGATAGAAAATCTAATTTTTCGGTTATAATAAGTATATCTTGACTGTAAAAAACAGTCAAGTAGGGGACATCGCACGATGGCCACACCGATTCATCGATTATATTGTTGTCGATTTAGATGTCAATCTCTATGGATAAACGTTTCGTTTCACGAAGAATCATGTATTTTGAGAGATTTTATTCTGCCGTTTTTGTAATGTGCTTATAATCGACTAGAATTTTTGCTTACATCTTGTTACAAATTATACCATTGCATTTTGAAACATTGTTGAATGATTGTAGTATTTTTTTGTCTAAGTAATGAGAAGTAATTGATTGAAATTTTTTTTTCAATATAAAATTTATTTATTTATAGAACGATTTTCTATAAATAAACGATTTTCTAAATGTATGCGTTCAACGAAAAATTTCAAATACCAGGGAACTACGTGAAAAACAGTATAGTGTTGTTTTATTTATCTTTTTTTATGTAGTACTACTTTATTTGTAGTTAGATAAATGTTTTTGGAGTATGCGGGGCTTAATACGTTGTTTTGCTTAGGAATTAATATTATTTTATACATAATTTATGTAGTTATTTATCAATATATGCATGCCACAGCAATGTTTAGCTTGGATTTATTGGTTCCAAGTACGCTAATATTTATGTTATTTGACACAGATGCGCAGTTTTCATACTAAATGAGAAACGTCCCAAAAAATCTTGACAATGATGAAACACGTGCGATGTGCTTTGACGGAATGTCAGTGAAGATACACGCATGCTGCCTTCCTTCTGATGTCTTGAATAAATATTTATAGAGGGCGCTTTTTGCGGTCAATCGCTGAATATCTTCCCAAACCATTTAACTGGTCTATACGAAGAACTTTTACTATAAGGCCAACTCTGAAATCGCAAAATAATCAGCTGTTCCATACATCTTCTTCTTCTTGGTGGGCTCGGTTTCCGCACCTAGTCTCTTACTTGGACCTTTGTGCGTGGAAAGTGTGGAGCCGGCTATTCCAGCCAGCCCAGCTCTCGCCAGAATCCCAAGAGGCGACCTAGGTCGCCACAGGATTGGCGAAGCGTCCCCGGTTCACCGAGGATCTTAGCCCGTTGTGTGCTGACGCCTACGCAGTCTATCGTCACGTGGGTTGGCGTTTCTTCGGTCTCCATACATTCTGGTCAAGAAAACACAGATTTGCACAGAAATCTACAAGGATCTGATGGCGCGTGCATGACAGTGACAGGGGGGCGCAGCTGTGGAACAAGGAGTATAGACTAGGAGCGTATAGTCGATGACCCTATGTATCGAGTAACAAGATGGAAACAAAATGTAGTTGTGTTGAAAAAAAACTACATCAAAATAAATAGGGTTGGCTGAGCGCATCCTGGAGCATTTTGTTTTTTCTGACTGTACAAAATGCTGTAAGTTGTGCCCAGCCAACCTTGTTTATTTATTTTGATGTATTTTTTGGTTTTACACAACTACGAACTGATCACATCTTGCTGAAAGCGAATCTGCTATGCGAGCACGTACGCGTCGATTAGATGAATTTGACAGATAGAATCGATAAATTCTAAACGATAACCCTTAGTGCAATGAAATAAAAGTTACATTTTCATTTATCGAATCGATGTCGAGTCGATACCAAGTTCATGCTAGTACCCCTGAATCGATTTTTTCAAATAAATCGATCTTTGTTAAATTTCGGCTGACTCACGTTAGTATCAACATAGGACGCTCAAACCTCATTTTTTTAAGCACCTTTTGATAGGCTCTCTACTATATGTTACATATAGACGTGATCTTTAATAAGAACATTTTTTTTTCTTACTGCAAAATTATCCAGGTTGCGCTCAGCCAACCCTGTTTATTTTGATGTAATTTTTTTTTCTACACGTCTTCACATTGGTCACATCTTGTTACTCTATACATAGGGTTACCCACGGTACACTCGTAGTCTAGTATGGTAGCGGCGTTAGTTCCGATTTTGGACACAACCAATCGACGCGCCATACGATCCTTGTATAGCGACCGACCGGAGAAGCACCAACTGTCATAGAAAGCATAAGGAAATAAAGGTACCGGCAGTAAATAATGCACATCGTATCGTAGCGTCATCTCTTTCGCACGAAGCACTAACAGTCCGGTGACAGAGACCCTCTACGAAGCCGAAGATAGCCGATGTGCATTATTTACTGCCGGCTACTGTTCAGTCCTTGAGATTCTTATGCCCATTATTAAAGTGCTACTGCTTTATTTCATTCTTCTGTGGAACAGCAGATTTTTTTTGACTCTATACTAAAAGTTGTTCGTATAGTAGACGAATAATACTAAAATACAAACCAGTATATGTTTTACCATAGACTAAGTATTACTACGTATAGACCGACAACTCCCATACATCAAGGCGCAGCTAATTTTTTACGCGCCCTTACAACACTAGGTGTCGCCAAGTGTTGCAAATAAGCATAATTTGTTTAATTGGCTGCAAGTAAACTCTCATGTTTACCAAGTAAACATGTGGTTATAATAGTTTTGCTTAGAAAATCTAGATGGCGCTAAGTTGGCAACACTAACGGTGAATATTTCAGCGCCATCTATTATCGAAGTGAGAATTATTTTCATGTTACGTGACATCGCTGTGCAACTAGCGTCACCAATCGGTATTTTTTAACATCGTGTTCGTTTATTAGAGGATTTAGCAACGCCATCTAGATTTCGTTAATATTTTACACCATTTTTGTCTCCAAGCATATCCACCTTTTTAAAGCGCAGCCTCCAGTATATCCATATTTATAACACACAAATGATTGTATTTATTTAATCCTTAAATGCTCACTTTACAATTCCTGAATTCGGGTGGGCCTCCAATCTCCCTTAACTCCTCGATCCTGCAGCTTCCACTATACAGACCCCTCCTGTATACTACGTGGCTCACCGGTGTCTCGGGTCTTCGCACCCTTGCAGCAGAACTGCTGGCTGGATGAGTCACCAGAACAGAACAGAACAGATTTTTGTGGCTACAAACTGATGTATGGGAACTGCTAGTCTATACGTAGTAATACTTAGTGTATGGTTTTACTCGATCAAAGCGCCCTCCAGCCTCCCTATATCATTTAGTATGAGAATGGCGCACCACGCTCAGTGTAAATGACCGTGCGGCTTGTTGCAGGCCGTGGACATTATAGCTGGTCTGAAGAAGAACCCGGCGGTCGCTGTACCGGTCGTGCTGAGACGGCTCAAGGCTAAAGAGGAGGAGTGGCGAGAAGCGCAAAAGGTGAGAGCATGTTGTATAAATCATCACTACATAAACGCCAATCAGTGGGTCTACCGCGTAATTCTCATTTTCATCAACATCAACTTGAGATTGAAATTTGACGTGCGTGCGACGACGCCCGCCTAACATGCCATCTCTTTTGCACGCGTTGAATTTCGCATGCATTTGCTTGAAGTTGATACAAATGAGAATTACGCGGTAGAGCCCCTGGACTGATCTGTTTGCTGGTGGATGGCAGAAAATATTGTCAGAGTGTTTGTTTATGTGAGAGGGAGTGTTTCTGACTTTATGTGTTATTATTATTTATTTTAGTTGATTGTACCATTTTGTGTTTGTGTTACTATCTTTAATTATTGTAATTGGTTTGTCCGTTTTAATTAAAGTAAATAAATAAATAGTATAAAACAAAGTCGCTTCCCGCTATCTGTTTGTCCATATGTATGCTTAGATCTTTAAAACTACGCAACGGATTTTGATGTGTTTTTTTTTTAATAGATAGAATGATTCAAGAGGAAGGTTTATGTGTATAATACATGCATAATATAGTAGAGAAACACTGATAATTTTAGAGGTTTCTAATGTGATGTCGTAAATAAACGCATTTTTTTAAAAAGGTCTACACAAAAGTCCGCGATGGTATATGTCTATCTCTTAGGGATAACACAACAATAACCATTTTTTATCCTTTACTTTTTACGAGAAATAATGGCTTATTTACGAAGGGATTTTAAGCAATACAGCATTAATCCGTTTCCAATTAAGTAACTTAAATACTGTAGTATATTTAGTATCAGCATTGCGCCCGTGCGAAGCCGGGTCGGCTCGCTAGTTACGACATAAATGCTCGAGGAGGTGATAAAATCTTTCATCGACGATTTATTAGAAATTAAGTAATAAATTATTCCCCATTTCTCGTTGCGTACCTCAATAGGTATGACAACTGCGTAACGGGGATACAACAACTTAGCATTGGAAGCGCCACAGTTTTGTATGTCTGCCGGCGTGCCGAAAATGTTAAGACAATTTTTTTTTGTGTGTTAAAAAGCCTGCGGAGCAATCCTAGTTCATACAAAATTCAAATTTAAATAGTTTATTTTGCAAAGCAGGTATAAACAACGTGTAACAGAAAGGTGTAACCATATTTGAAGACCTTATTCAGTCAATGGTATAGAACAACTTTTACTATGGAACCAACACTGAAATCTCAAAAAATAATCCCCTTCATACATTTCGGCCGAGCAGCATTGCATTTTTATATGAAACAGTAAAATTTTTTTTTTTTCGAGATACAGGGTTTGTTCCATAGTAAAAGTTGCTCTATACCATTGACTGAATAAGTTCTTCAAATATGGTTACACCTTTCTGTTACACCTTGTATAATACACTTTTTACACGCCAAATTTAATCTAATAAAAATATTTGCAATAAAATAATAAATGTACATGAACTAATAGTATAAATATAATAAGTGTAATGTTATAAAGAAATTTTTACTTTACTTTACTTTTTACTATACGTTTCCAGGGCTTCAACAAGCAATGGCGGGAACAGAACGAGAAGTACTACTTGAAATCGCTCGACCACCAAGGCATCAACTTCAAGCAGAACGACTTGAAGGCTCTGCGTTCAAAGTCTCTGTTCAACGAGGTGGAGAGCGCGTTCGCGGCGAGGAAGCCCGGCCCGCACGTGCTTGTTGACTATACGATGAAGAGTAGGCAGGAAGGTGCGTAAACCTCGTTTTAAATACTCGTTCATCATCCCCACGGCTGCGACGTGGAACTCTCTGCGAGCGTCCGTATTTCCGGATACACAGATTCCCTTAAGAGGGCGCCGAGCAAAATAATCTAAAACGACAGTCACTGTTAAATTGATTTATTGAATAATATTTCAATGATAAATAAATAAAATATATATTTATTATCACAGAGAATGTATCTACACTTCCGCCGCAACGAATATTAAAAATAACTTATGGTGTAAGAAACAAATATATCTAAAGTAGGCCCAAAATCTAAAAAAGGTATTGGGGTTTTAGTCATTTCAATAACTTAACTGTCAAATTTTGTCTCAACCACAATTCAATACAATCATAAACGTTATAAAATACAATTGGGCCGTTTTACATTTTTAAAATTTTGTCTGGTAAATTAAATATGATTTTTTTCTGTTAAATTCAATAAATCTGACAACGATAAAAAACGACCACGAGAGTACAAGCGAGGTGTCTAATCGTCGTACGCTCGGCGCAGCCTTAAGAGCGCACCGAGCTTTATACTCAGTCAAACACATTTTTATAACCCTTGATGGAAGAAGTAAACAATTAAATTAAAATCTGGGGAAATATAATTGGTACTATTGGGTATATATACTAGGCTGTATACACGATAGAAACACAATATGATAAAGTTGGCTCGATAGAATAAATTCGCAAAGCTACCTCTTTTCGGGTAATTTTTTCCTCTATTTCTCTACTTTTTTATATAAAAAAGTAATTTGATATTATGATTCATTTACTAAAATAAAGTTTATATATGGCTGGAGCGTTTATACACGATGGTTTTTTATTTAAGAACAATATAATGAAAATAACAACGAAAAACATGAAAAAGTGCAAAAGTTTGGTTATTATCTTTACTCTTTACACGTAAAGAAAAAGACAGAGACAAAGGCAAACGCTCGGTGCGCCCTTAAGGTTAAACGTCAGTCGCTTGACGTTGTATTTCTTGTTTAAATGTGAAAAACATTTTGGTATGCGGCAGTTTACAGTACCGTAAGTGCCGTATCAAAAGCCTAGTATTGCAGAAAGGATGCGTGTACAGTACCAGGCAGAAAATAATGCACTTCGGCTTTGTAGAGCGTCGTCTCTGTCACCGTACTGTTTGTGCTTCATGCGACGGAGATGACGCTACGCACGATGTGCATTATTTACTCCCGCGACTTGTATATCTATATGAAACTGATTTTTACAATATTACGACAAATTCAAAATTCGGGCTCTTTTTATGATTCCCTTACAAATCTAACAGCTAAAAAGTATCCTAGTTCTATAGCAATTCATATTTGTTTACTTATTATTCGTTAATATGTATTTTTTGTGCGGAGTGTGGAATTATATCTGTAGCCGCTGGCTACAGGATGCAGGGCTGATGGAATTTGAGTGGGAGAGCAGACAGGATAAGAAAAAGATTGTGGGTAAACTGACCTTTGTTGGAATGTTGTTCTCGATGGGCCGACAGGAGATGCGGTGACGTGCTGAGCCTTCTTGTTGGCTAGTTGAGCTGGCGTCTGTGCAGGGATGTATTGAATGTCCTGGTTTGAGTGATGTACACAGCACTTGTATTTACACTACACTTTAGGTACGCGATAATTGTTTGTGCTGACGCGAATGTCTATTGTTTAGAGCTGTCGGCTGCGCGGGCGCGCGCGCGTGCGCCTAGAGAGGCTCGTCGATCCGAACAGAGCGAGTGAACCGCGGGTTGGCAGCACGCGAGTCCATTGTGTCGCCAGGTGGCGCCAGCGCAGCGCCGCGATATTAGTCATGCACATATCATTCTGACGTCACGCTGGTATAGCGTGAACATCCTGGGGGGGCCGGGGCTGCGGCTCCTCCTGAGCTGAATCCAGCGGCAGCCTGGCTATCTTGAACACAGGTCGTCGCAGATTTCCATGAGCTGTGTCCAGATCCACAACTTGGATCACTCCATCCTTGCCAGGCATTGTGCGGAGAATTCTCCCCAGCTTCCATTGGAGCGGAGGCAGGTCATCCTCTTTGATGAGGACCAGTTCACCCACTTGAGGAGGGGAAGAAGGGGAGAGCCATTTGGAGCGGGTTTGCAGGGTATGGAGGTAGGATCTGGACCAGATAGTCCAAAAGCGCTGAGAGAGCGCTTGAATGAGTTGAAACCGTTTAAGAGCAGATATGGGTCTGTCGTCAAAAGACTGCTCAGGTAGAGCGGTGAGCGGACGACCAATAATGAAATGTCCGGCCGTGAGAGGTTCAAAGTCCGTAGGATCGGATAAAATCGGGCAGAAGGGTCTTGAGTTGAGTATTATTTCGTGCAGAGCGCCGAACCAAGTTATGTGCTGATTCGCGAGCTTGTGAGTGATTGCATCATTGTTTGACCCGAGGAAGTTCTGAACTTCAATGAGTTGATCCCTAGCACCTACACAGCTTGTGCCGACTCTGAGCGAATGAGAACTAGAGTACCGCGACGTGAGATAAAACCTAACAGGGCTCGTGCTGAGTGAAATTGAGTGTGATTGAGTAAATGTACGTCTGCTATTTCAAGTGATACGGTTGGCAACAAAATTGGTGTGTTAGTGGCGTTCACTACACGTTGTGCGGGGTTACAAGAATTCTCTGTTGGAGTTGAAGTCATTGAGTGAAAATGAAATGAGTGTGTATGTGATGAGTGTGTGTGTGATAAGTGTGCTGAGTGCGTTGAGTGCTGGTTTCATTGAGTGAAAAATGAGCTGAATGTGTATCTGATGAGTGAATGTGTGAGTGAAAATGAGCTGAGTGTGTCTATATGTGCTGATTGAATGTGTGAGTGAAAATGAGCTGAGTGTGTATGTGCTGATTGAATGTGTGAGTGAAAATGAGTTGAGTGTGTATGTGCTGATTGAATGTGTGATGAGTGTGACTATATGTGAAAATGAGTTATTAAAAACTTGAGCGCTACCAACTCCAACGTGCGGATAGCTTGTAACTTGCGCGGGCCGAAAAAAAAAAACAAAGGCTATGTTCAAACGGAACACGGAAAATAAACACGAAAGAGAGAGAAAAAATATTTTTTTTTTAAAAAACAACCTGTATATGAGCTGTACCAACGTGGAACACCCTATATGTGTACCATTAACAATAAGATCAGAGATGAGAAGAGAAAAAAAACAAATTGTTTACTATATTTGTGCTATATATATATACCCGGGTAAAAAAAGCAGACAATAACACAAATAAACGGTCCGGCAATATATTACTGCGACGTGAGATTACCGCAACACAAAAATATCGAAAAGGGCTGATGAACCTGTTCACTTTTATGTTATTTGCCTTGAAATCACGCTTTAGTAATATACGTAATACGTATGTATATGCACGAAATAAAGCGAATTTATACTCTCACAAAAAAATATCTCGCAAGATACGAGAACTATCTTTGACAGTGGGTAGATTTGCACCTCTTCGCGCGATAGAAAACAAAGTGAAGTGTAGGTACTCAAAACGTTGTAACACGATATGAAACTAAAATGTGAACTATGTATTTACGAGCAAAGTTGAATCACTTCGAGAACATTTGAAAAGATTGGGTCGGGAATTACATGTAAAAAATGTTGAGCAAAATGCTGACTTTGAGTTTAATTAATTTTACGTATGGGGTTTATAAGGGCTGATAATTAATCCCTGGAAGTGACGGGGGGGGTTTAATAAAGAAATATAGTGGACTGTAATAAACAATTGGGCCGAATGGATATAATTATATTATCTGAGCTGAACAATAATTACAACCGTGATGAAAATGAGTTATTCTGTAAAGGGGCGTGGGGGGGTCGGTTCTAACCGATAAATGGAATGTTCCAGGCGGCGGTTCTAATTATCTACCCGCGATAGGTATTCGAAACCACAAAATATTTTTTGCCGGGAAAAGGGACAAAATATGTAACCGGGTGAAAATGGACTGTAGTAAATCGACGGGGGCTGGTTCAAAACAAAGTTATGGGCCGGCGGGGGATAGGCGGGGGGTGATATAAACCAAAAATTTTCTTGGATTGAAAATGGACTGTAATAAATCGACGGGGGCTGGTTCAGTAACGGTTCGAGGGGCCAAAAATGTGAAAATGGACTGTAAGGACCAGAATTCGATCCGGCCGAAGGACCAAAAATGTAGCCGCTGGCTACAGGATGCAGGGCTGATGGAATTTGAGTGGGAGAGCAGACAGGATAAGAAAAAGATTGTGGGTAAACTGACCTTTGTTGGAATGTTGTTCTCGATGGGCCGACAGGAGATGCGGTGACGTGCTGAGCCTTCTTGTTGGCTAGTTGAGCTGGCGTCTGTGCAGGGATGTATTGAATGTCCTGGTTTGAGTGATGTACACAGCACTTGTATTTACACTACACTTTAGGTACGCGATAATTGTTTGTGCTGACGCGAATGTCTATTGTTTAGAGCTGTCGGCTGCGCGGGCGCGCGCGCGTGCGCCTAGAGAGGCTCGTCGATCCGAACAGAGCGAGTGAACCGCGGGTTGGCAGCACGCGAGTCCATTGTGTCGCCAGGTGGCGCCAGCGCAGCGCCGCGATATTAGTCATGCACATATCATTCTGACGTCACGCTGGTATAGCGTGAACAATATCTCTTTTGAAGTAGATAAATCATAGTCATACAAAATAACCTCTTCGACAGATGAATAATTTAAATAATTCTCTCGCAAACTTTTGACAATGATGAAACACGTGCGATGTGCTTTGACGGAATGTCAGTGAAGATACACGCATGCTGCCTTCCTTCTGATGTCTACCTAGTAACAGAACCACAAATGTTCATCCACCTGAATTGATCTGCTAATTTGGACATAAATTCACCTTTAATTTGCAGTTCTTGCAATCCACTACGACTAATCCGCACTATTTGTAGCATAGACTAAGTATTACTACATATAGACCGACAACTCCCATACATCAAGGCGTAGCATATTTTTTACGCGCCCTTACGTTACTAGGTACCGCCAGTGTTGCAAATAAGCATAATTTGTTTAATTGGCTGCAAGTAAACTCTCATTGCTACCAAGTAAACATTTGGCTGTAATAGCTTTGCTTAGAAAAACTAGATGGCGCTAAGTTGGCAATACTAACAGTGAATATTTCAGCGACATCTATTAGCGAAGTGGGAATTATTTTTATGTTACGTGACATCGCTGTGCCACTAGCGGCACCAATCGGTCTTTTTTAGCATTGTGTTCGTTAGAGGATTTAGCAACGCCATCTATATTTCGTTAGAATTTTACACCTTTTTTGTGGCTACGAACTGATATATGGGAACTGCTAGTCTATTCGTAGTAATACTTAATCTATGATTTGTAGTAAGTCGTGTATATGTACGTTGCGCTGGTGTGCGTCCCTGCTGGAACGTTTCGTACACACACATTTGCATGTATGCAGATATGTATGCATGAATAATCATCGTAGATTGCAAGAACTGTACAGTACAACAAGACTCAAAGATTCCATCGTATCGAATTTTACCGGATTACGTCCAATCACATACCGACGCAGTAACGCAGTAACGTAACATTGCATTAGCAGCCGTTCGACAAACAATTTCTCTCGTCATCTATTGTATAATTATAATAATATTTGTATGCAGGTTGTTTCTACTTTTGTGGGCATAATCTCATGCACGAATATGAGTATTATTCACGAATTGTAGTATCAGGACGAACTCATGTGAGTTTATTGATACTATTCACCATGTAATAAAATAGTGCAAAATTATGAATAAATAAAAAAAAATGTAACAAAAAAAACGAAAGGTGTCGTGGGTCACCCGGGGCTCTACCGCGTAATTCTCATTTGTATCAACTTCAAGCAAATGCATGCTAAATTCAACGCGTGCAAAAGAGATGGCATGTTAGGCGGGTGTCGTCGCACGCACGTCAAATTTCAATCTCAAGTTGATGTTGATGAAAATGAGAATTACGCGGTAGACCCACTGGTTAGAACGAATTACCTTTTGCTATTGACGCGCACGCCGCACGTCTATACTGTAGTAACATACCTATACACAGACATACGCTTTGTGAAGACACATAACACCATGTAATAAAATAGTGTAAAATTATGAATAAATAAAAAAAAAAAGGTAACAAAAAAACGACAGGTGTCGTTGGACACCCGGTTAGAACGAAGTACCTTTCGCTATGGACGCGCACGCTGTACGTCTATACTGCAGTAACATACCTATACATAGACATACGCTTTGTGAACACACATAATATAGCAAAAGTGTCGTGACGGTCGAAGTCTCGCACTTTTTTCGCTCTAGCTCTCATTCGCCAAGTGTCCTTTAAGAGGCGTCGTTACGCGCAAATTTCCATACAAACGCTGTCACCACATTGTGGGGTGTCTATGGAATGTTATTGTAATATTTTAGGCTGAATCTGTTAACATTATATAGATTTGTGTTTAAGTCGAACTAAAAACCGTGGAATTTGGGTAATATCTTAAGACAAAACCCCTAAAATACGTAAATTTAACGGTTTTTTACCAAAAGTGTAGCAGAATGTGCTTTTATTGTTTTTCAATGCATGTGCTCGTAAAGGCCCACTTTTTATGCATCAAAACCGAACAGAAAGTCGATTATTTTGCCCTAGGGCTTTATTATTATTTTTTTTTTTAATTCATTTGCAATGGTTGGCTAACCTGCAGCCTTTCCTGTGTACCATAAATGTCATACTTTTTTTTTCCACTGTTTCACGGCTCTGGATAAGTGGATACCTAGTCCTTTTGAGCCAATTACAATTTAAAGTTCACAAAATTACATTTGTTTTATTTCCTCACACTATGCATTGAAAAACGTAGTATGATACACGGGCGTAAGAGCAATAAATTACTCGGTTACGTTTAAAACACTCGCTACGCTCGTATTTTAAATCGTCCTCGTAATTTATTCCTTTGCGCCCTAGTAGCATAAACTACTATTAGATAAAATCAAAAAATTAAAACATCGGAAATGTTATCTAGATTAATAATAATCAAAAATAATGTTTGAAAACGTCCACAGTCTTGCTAAAAGTGGTTACTCCTGAAACAAGTTTTGAATGTTGCGCCCGCGACGAAATCGGCACGAATGTATCTTCCTCGCAAGTTTCACGGAGCGTGAATCTTATAGCGAAATGAAACAGCATGACATTTGCCCACAACCAAAGATTTTAAAAGTAAAGATAAGCCCTTACCGTAGTATGACAGCACCAAAATGTTTCTACCTTTAAATGGGTGACGTTCACACGTTTGGAATCAGTGCTCATCTAAACACAGTGATTGTTGGACGCCTTAAGTGCACTTAAAGCTAATCATTTTAACAACTTTAGTAGTCCGATCAGTTTGCTGACCGTAGGTAGACAGATTGCGAACATAAGTGTGCGCGCGTCGGCATTATGTTAACGCACACATTCAAAAACAATGCAAGATTTTAGGTGCCAGGGCTCATCTAAACTTTTGAAATCATTGCCCACATCGGGTTGGTCGCGCCATGACGAACATCCTTAAGTGTAATGTCGTTCCAAAACAACTGACGCGCTCGAAGCGGCAGCGAATAGACGCCGAGGCGGGAAATGCGTTTATTTCTATTGGTCGAGCGAGGAGGTGCATCGTTGGAACCTTTTGAGTCTTGTCGTACTGTAACCACAAAATAACCACTTACAGAAGGTTCACTCCGCATAACTAGCGAAAACAGGCGCACGCACGCGTTCGTACGACGATCTCTGATGAAGTCGGTCGAATGCCAATACGAAATTCTGCCGAGATAGATTTGTAAGTTTCATAATAGACTCACTGAACCTTAGATCTGAATATTATTAAAACACTCATAGTAGTAATCACAACTGTTTTACACAACATCCAACATTTTAATTTGTTTTTAAGCCGAATTAATCTTAAGATTTATGGCTTATAAAATAAATAAGATGTAAAAAAAAAAAAAAAACATACGTACGCGTCTATGCATGTGTGCGTCTGTTTTCGCTCCGTCGTCGAGTCGGCCTTCTGCTTGTATCTATTTGTCTAGATTCTGCTTCAGGACGGTCAATTGTGATTCCACCATTACTATGTCTAACAGTTTCTCTTTATCGTATAACTTTTGATTTAAATTTGACATGTTTTCTTCCAGCTATAAAGATAATGCGTGACGCGTCCGAGCTCCTAATCCACCACGCGAGGAGACAGACGGCGATACAGAAGGCGGAGAAGCGTAGAATAAAGCAGCTGCTGAGGAGATTCCTGCCGGACCTGTTCAGTCATCCGAGACAGCCGCCCAGTGATGATGAGCCGGATAATGGTGAGTTTCGTAAGAGAGGACAGCTGTTGAGTTAGACCAGGCCCGGTAGCAGTGGCGTGCACAGAACTTTTTGCTGGAAAAGCAAGCAATTGGTCAAGAATAACAATTAAAAAAATATGAAATAATTTAAATATCACTTTGAAAAAAAAATATTGTATAGGAAATTTTCACATTGTCTACCCTGGCGTCATACAAATTTTTTTTTTTGAAAGTGATATTTAAATTTTTTCATTTTTTTTTTATTGTTGTTCTTGACTAATTGTTTGCTTTTCCAGCAAAAAGTTCTGTGCACGCCACTGCCCGGTAGCATAATGTTTAATCGCCCGCGACGCCACTAATTGAATCACAAGTGCAAGGAGCGTGACGTACCGTTTAATCGCAAAAACATCGTGTCACGCTCCTCGCACTTGTGATTCAACTAAGTTGCGTCGCGCGCGATTAAATACTATGCTACGACTGCAGGGATGGGGAAAATTTTTCCTTCGCATGCCAATATTTATTAACAAAATTATATGGCGGGCCAAGTTGTTGGATTTTTGGCTATATTATTTGGTGAAATAAAAATATTAGTATGTATTTTCTGAAACACTAATTTATTGTGTAATATTACAAAATAACTACTGAAATAAGGAAGAAATTGCAAGAAATTTAACTATCAAGTTGTAAAATTTCTAACAATACGAAAACTTCACTTAATTTTTGTTTGATGATCGCGACCCGTAGTTTTCCCATCCCTGAGTTAGAATTACAAACAAATTTAATAGGCCCGCGGTGTTTAATTAAAAAAAAACACTAAAACCACGATGTTTTTCTCTGAAATGTTGAGACACGTGATGAAAAACGTGCGATGTGCTTTGACAGAATGTCAGTGAAGATACACGCATGCTGCCTTCCTTCTGATGTCTCTTACATACAGAATAAACGACCGGGGCCCGTAGCATAGTGTTTTATCGCGCGCGACGCTGCTAGTTGAATCACAAGTGTAAGGAGCGTGACGTAATAATAAACAATTAACCAGGCGACAACAATTTCATTATAATTTAAATACATATCAGCGTAGGTTAACCTCGGAAACCAAGGTAAATTAAATTTGTGTTAGAAAGAAAGAAAGAAAAGTAATTTATTTTAAAATACCACAAACACGAGAAAGAACATAAAAACATACAAAATAACAAACAATACAAATTAACAAACAGTACGAGTAAATATAACATTAGGAAAACAGTGGTAAATAAAAAAGGATTTCAGCTCAGCTTAATGCTGTAGTAGGGGCTACAGCGCTGGTATTCTGCTGAACCCTGACTTAAAATTAATATTAAAACTTAACCTATACCTATGCTAGGTGGCTTATATTTAAATACACATAAAGATAAGAAGAATGTGCAGGAGATATATATAAATAAATAATTATATTTATATAAAACATAAATTATATACATATATACCAAAATAAAAATATATAAAATATGTTATGTGTTATGGTTTCAAGCGCCATCCTTCGGACCAAATTCGAAGATACAGAAAACAATTTCAAAACAAGTATTTAGTAAATAAAAGCAATACAGAAAAATAGGGGACTTTCTTAATTAATCGTAGCTTGAATTACAGTTAAAATTATAAGTTAGTGGAACTTTATGAGGACGTATTTTTTTATATTTAATGATTTAGAAACACGAAGAATACATATAAATACATCTTTGTTCAAACACAGCAAGATGTTATGTGAATTTAATAGATAAATTCGTGTATTTGGATCATGTTAGGTGAGATAGTAGTATATGAACTTATCTAACAGGAAGTGAGTAAGTGTACTCGTACTTTTTAATCGCGAAAACATCGTGTCACGAATCGTCTTACATTTGGTCACTTGGTGCCCACTACGGAGCCGGACTAAACAGACAACACTGACCGACAGACAGATCCTTCTCTACTTTCACCAGATGAGAGCAAAAAGGTAGATAAATTAAATAGGTTAAGTTTGTCAATTTATGTTAACTCTATTTTATTTATGATATTATTCCATATTCGACTGACGACGATCCCAAGTGGGTCGAAATATATATCGAAAATTTTCTTTTTTATTCAATTTCTACTTTAATATTCGTAAGAATCTATATATATAAAACGGTTAAAAAAAGCTTTTAAAGTAAAAATATTTATCATCATGCTCTTCGCACTTGTGATTCAACTAAGTCGCATCGCGCGCGATTAAACACTATGCTACGGCCCCTGAACAATGTTAAATTAATGCTATTTGAAGGGCATTGCTGTACTTGCCATTAGCATGATAATGATATTTGCGTTAGCGTTATGATAAATTTTATGTGATATGAAGTATATACGTCATTATTGTTTACGTGCTAGCTAGCGGCTTTGTTTATGAATATTAACATTTTAATTGCTGAATGCTCGTATTTATGTACAGTGGAGACCGCAACAAGTAAGACACATTGGACTTTGTACCTATCTTATATTCTTCTCTGTAGGGGCTAATGTCGTACTGCAAGTGTATAGCTTGATGTGGTCTCCACTGTACCTAGTAATCATAAATAATAGGGATACTGAAAAATTATATTAATTTTCGCACTTTATGTTTTAATTAAATCTTGTTATAATTGTAACTTTGGTAATGAAAAGTCATACAAAATTGCATTGGTAATGAAATGAAATAAATTTAAATTTTTAAAATTAAAGCCTTTAGAATCTGCTTTACAAAATAACTTCAAATATACATGGGATATATAGGAGCTAAGTGAAATTCTTAAAAAATTTTTCACCTTTCCATACTGGACAAGTCAGCTGATCGGGGCAATTTGTATGGGAGGAAGAGAAAAAAAGTTGCGAATTTTGCTTAGCTCCCATACAAACAGTTGTTCATATAGACTAGTACTACCTATGTTTTGAGTTTCGCCAACTAATATTATTTAACCTTATACAGAAATGAAATAATATTAGAACTTGATATATCGGCCCTTAGTGGTCTGTCACGCGTTATCAGAGACTTCAAATTCGCTTTTAATCTAACTTTTCAAAAAGTGAATAATAATAAAATAAAAGAGGAACTAAATGAATATAAATTAGATATATATTAGATAATAATATAATTAGATAATAATTTAACGATAAATTTCTTATTAACCATAGATCTGTAAACAAATCTTGTTTAAGAGTCTATAATACCTCACATTGCCTCGAATAGTCCTCTGGTGTGTCAACAATACTGCACTAATCACTCTGAAATAAACAATAGCGGTGTAACTACAAAACGGTGTTTAACTTTAGACAGTGTTTTTTAAATTTGTTGCTGTCACTCTTTTACAGTATGAAAGAAAAGGCGACAACAACAGATTTAAACACTGTCTAAAGTTAAACACCGTTTTGTAGTAACACGGTTGGTCTTTAATCTATTGTATGGTTAGGAGCTAACTTTGCAATTATAATTTGTTTAGAGATTATTTTAAGATATCAAGTAACATTAGCTATACCATATATTAGGTCGTTCATTACATATGAAATTTTCTATAGAGAATTTGAAGGAAGCTCAATTTTCAGTACTAACATTTTTATTTAGGAATGACAAATCCATTTTTTTTGTGTATGAGTGAAACAACATTAAGCTAACAGCAACATTTATTTAATTTTTGAAAAGTGTCAGCTGTAAAAAATTATTACGAATCTTATGGAAATGGATGGCATTTAAGACGAACTGTTTTTGAAGATTTAAAAAATTGAATAAGTAGATATAAAACCTTGAAATTAACTTTGAAAACAAAAAACAAATAATTGAAATAATATATGAAATACAATAATAATTATTGAAATACAGCTTGAGTTTTATGTCTAAAATAAATACATCAAGAAAACATAGTTTATTAAAATCTACATAGAAAAAAGTTAACGTAAATATTTATTGCAATTTTAATCAGTAACAATCTTGAAATCACTCATTCTGAATCATTTCGCGCTCATTTTGGCGCACGCCACTTTTAACTTTATGAAAGTCAGTCTCCGGTTTATAATTGCAAAGCCGCTGTGCGCCGAAAGAAGACCTCTTAAAACCAGTTTTGTTTTCCAGAAGACAAAGACGAGTTGGCGAGCCCGCGCAGCCTGACCCAGGAGGACCAAGGCAGCGGCGACAACGATAAGAGTGATAAAGGTGTTAAGCAGGAGAAAGAGGTACGTTCACTGGCATTGCGGTCCGATTCAGAATGAATAGACTTATAATACATACATAGACTCTCGCCTGTCTCCCAGGGGGGCCTCTTCCACATTCCACATATTTTTTGTAATAAATTTTAGTAAACTCAACTTTTATTATTCCATAAATATTATTAGAGTGCATTACAAACTAGAAAAGAATCAGAAACAAACCCCGAAGACAAGAATATGATAAAATAAAAATAATCTTGTTTTTGGGTTTGTTTCTGATTGATCTTTTCTAGTTTGTAATGCACTCTAATAATATTTAGAGTATTCATAGCGATGGATTTCGCAAAATAAACATAATCTTTATTATTCCCCTGCTTATTTCCCCATATTATTATTTATGAAACTCCTTGGTACTCGGTTCCATAAATATAATTATGTTTAATAATGATATTTATGTTAGTTTTTGCAAACCCTTAAAAGGTAATTAAACATAATTATATTTATGGAACCGAGTACCAAGGAGTTTTATTTAATTGCAAGATAACGTCCCATCAAGAAGCAACAACATTGATCGTCAACTATTATTTATGTTCCATCAACTTAACACCCGCGAATATTCAGTTTTTCTTAAAAACAAAATGTTTTAACAGTCTAATTTTGCAATTTAAAACTTTCATACATTGGATTACAAAAGTTTTAAATAACAAAATTAGATTCTAAAAAAGTTTGTTTGTAAAAAAACGGATTATTCGCGCGTGTAAAGTTGATGGAACGTGTGGAAAAAATTAAATAATAATACTTCTGCCGTCGTTATTGGTTCCCACAAGTTTGTACGAATATTGCCTTGGACCATCCACCTTAAGGACAAAAATAACTTGACATAGGGTAACAAATTGTATACAAATTTTCACACAGCATTCCGCTTGTCCACAGCCGTCCTCCGAGTCAGACAACGCGTCGGATAAGAGCACAAAGAATAACAAAAACAACAAGGAGAATACGCCTAAAAATAACAATAATACTACCGATAGCAAAGGTGAGATAAAACTGTACAACAATAAATATTACTCTGTTACACAATGGTATCGGTCATTCACCTTATAGTTCTGATTTTCGGATTTTACCTGTGAGCTGTCCTCTTACTCTCCCCCGAATTACTTCGAGGGGTCTCCAAGTAAGATGGTGGTACCTCCACAGTTGAGCCTGGCATCAGCTCTACCACCTACCAGCTGTCTACCAGGCTGTCTAATTAAAGATTAGCGTATATGAAATTATTTGCAAAATTTTTATTGCAACAATTAACTTAAATAACATAAAAATAAAAAGGACTAAAATAAATACATCTAAACTAAACTAAAAATATCCTTAAAAATAAACTAAAACACCTTAAAAAAAAAACTATATTATAAATAAAAAACTTCGTCCAAATCGCTGCTCTGCGGCAAGGTGCCCAGTATGCTGGCGACATTCCCACGCATCGCTAAGATTAATCGCTGCCCGAGGAATGTGCCAGCCGGTGGGTCACCCGTGACGTTGACCAGGCGCGCAGAAATTTCTTTAAAAAGACTACGCGCCTCGGGACCCCACGAACCCAATTAAATGGAAATATATATTATATTCCAGAATGTCTGCTCTCAGCGACGATAGGTGTGAAACGCAGCAGCAGCAACGACGAAGTCAAAACGGACATCAAGTGTGAACCGCACGAAGTGGAGGACGACTACAGAGACCATCCGCCTAACGTGAGTAGATCCGGGGTTCTATCAATATAGTGCGCGCCAATCTTTTAGTCGCCTCTGATTGAGTTACGAGTGCAAGCTTGCGCAGGTACAGTCAAGGAAACAATAATATCAACGGTTGACTATTAAATGTTTACTATTAGTGGGAAGGTGTACTTGTTGTACCTACCTATTTAATATATATTTATTATTTTAGTGCAATCTTAACTGTTTAAATAAAACAAATTAATATAAACACCATTTTCCTACATGTCGCCTTAAAACGCTATAACGACCGCGAGGCATAACAACAACAATAAACTTTAACAAACTAAATCAACAAAACAACAAATAAAGGCAACACAAACAGATTCAACGATTAACTTAATGTATCATAAAAAATTTTCCACGAACGTACTTTTCATGCAACGCGTGCGTGTGTAGTGTACGGACGTAACACTAACGCATAGTGTTGACACCTGCTAAATGGCGAGCGGGGGGTGTGGTGCGGCACCCAGGCGGCTGTGCTCCGCGCCTTCGCTCCTGTAACGTCCCCCTGACACCGTAAAACGGCTATTGCGTCGCCTCTTGCGTCTATCTTCAGAGGCGACTAAAAGATTGGCGCGCACTGTACGTAAGCTGAATCTATCAATACAACCTGTAGTGATTGCTTTTCATTTACTGATTAAAAGCGCTCTAAAACCGCAGATTAGCGATTCTTAACCTCGGGTCGCGACCTAAATTCAGATTGCGTGAGATATTGGGTTGGGTCGCGGAAAGACCCCAGATAACATTTTTATGTTTTTACTTGCTAACATTTTAATTTTTTGTTATTACACTAGTATTGACACATTTATTACTACTCACAGAACAATACTGCCATCCAGTGGCGTGCACAGAACTTTTTGCTGGAAAAGCAAACAATTTGTCAAGAACAACAATAAAAAAAATATAAAAAAAATTAAATATCACTTTGAAAAAAAAAAGTTTGTATAGGAAATTTTCACTCTAGGGTAGACATTGTCTACCCTGGCGTCATATAAAATGTTTTTTCAAAGTGTTATTAAAATTTTTTCATATTTTTTTTATTGTTGTTCTTGACCAATTGTTTGCTTTTCCAGCAAAAAGTTCTGTGCACGCCACTGCTGCCATCTATTGTCAGTTCTCAATTACAATTATTTAATAATATTTAAAATTAGGTAATATGTCATTTTAGTACATGTCACTGGAAAATAAAATAAAAGATTATGATTAGGGTTGCGGACTCCAAATATATTTCTACTTTAGGTCGCCAGCCAATGCCGTAGATAACCGAAGTTTGACCGAACATAACCGAAGTCATTCCCCGTCCACAGGAAGCGCGCTTCGTGTGTACGTCATCGTGGTACTTGTTCCTTCGGCTGCACGGCGTGCTGTGCCAGCGGCTCGCGGGAGCGCTGCACGCGGCGTCCGCGCTGCAGCGGGACCAGCAGCGGGGGCAGGACAAGTGTGTCGCGACCGCCCTGCGACTGAAGCCCAATAGTGAGTTGCTATGTACCGTCGTATGAATGAATGAATTTATTTCGGAAATAAATAATGGAGTAGTTTTGTACTTTACATTATTATATTAGTTAATATACAAGTGACTTTTTGATCATCGTCCAAATTCATACTAGAGGCTTGGTAAGTGATCAGCATCATGAATCGATAACAATTTTTGTGAAATTCTGACAATGAAATTTCGACTTGCCATAGTAATTCACTCCCAGTCCTGAGTGAATCACTATGGGGGGTCGAAATTTCATTTTATGAATTTTACAAAAATCGTTATTGGTTCATGATGCTGATCACTTACCAAGGCTCAAGTATGAATTTGGACGATGTTCACAAATTCACCTCGTATATAATATATACACACTTAATAAAATAAGATTCAAGTTACTGTGAGATATATTTCGGGCATTATTCTGGGTCCGGCATCAGTCACAATGAAATAAATAAAAAATCTAAAATTTTAATTTTTTTTAAAATCTATTTTTTTTGTCAATATCATTGTGTATATATATTGACTACATTTAAAGACAAACTAGTCAATTAATAACGTTTATTAACATTATTATATCACTTATACTGAATATATTACAGAAAAATTATATCATCCTTGAATTTTATTTTGTGTATATATAAAAAAAGTCATTGAATTTTAGTTCTGACCAGTTACAAAGTTTCCGAGTCATCTTATATGTTTTTGCATATGGTACATCTTTTTTTACATTATCTTTAACTCGAGAGCTGTAAGCAGAGAGAGAGCTCGAGAAGCTCAGAGAGAGAGCAGAGTGAGCTTTCTTTTTTCAAAGTATCTTTAACTCGAGAACTAAGAGCTGTCTTTTAGGCGTCGTAGTATTGTAAATTGTTTCGATGTCTTAAGTCAATCTACCCGTTAAAGGGGTATATCGTCAAAATGGACACTTTTTGAAGTTATTTATCTGCTGTTCAAAAGAAGCCCCATGTTAAATAAATTAGTACAACAATTTTGGGACCTTTTCTAGATTTTTGTTTCACTTGAAAGAAATAATTATTAAATTAAGGTCTAAATTTACACTTTTTTTGATATTCTGACAAATTGGGATAGCATACAGTCTTCAAAAATATTTATTTAGAGGGGTTTTAACAATACCTAAATTACTGGTTATGGAGATTTTCATAGGTATTTTAATTATTTTGTACTAATTTAAAACCGACTTTTTGTCAATTTTCCCCGATTCTGTCCCTCTCCCATTGCTTTCCGCCTGGAGTAACGGGGACCTTTGCGCGGACGATATTTATTTTATTTATTTATTTATTTACTTTAATTAAAACGGACAAACCAATTACAATAATTAAAGATAGTAACACAAACACAAAATGGTACAATCAACTAAAATAAATAAGAATAACACATAAAGTCAGAAACAGGCCTTCTCACAAAAACACAAACACTCTGACAATATTTTCTGCCATCCATCAGATATATCACCTTAATGTACAGAGACCGTCATCGAGACCATGTTTAGAGAAATCTTGACAATGATGAAACACGTGCGATGTGCTTTGACGGAATGTCAGTGAAGATACACGCATGCTGCCTTCCTTCTGATGTCTTGCATTTCACTCTTCTTTGTACTATTTCCACTGAACTGATGCCTGCTACAAACAAACATACCGTCACAACATGTATCCCCGGGTGTATACTGTATAGTTTAATATAATTTCAACCGATTCGCCTTGCAACTTATATGGGGGCGTCCATAAATAACGTGACGCTAATTAGGTAAGGGGGAGTGATCGTCCAGTGTCACATTGGGTCATGAAGAGTAGTGGAAGCGCCTGAACAAATGCCACGTGCCAATTTGCTAGTGTTGATCCGTCGGAGGAGATCCTATTATGACGGTGCAATAGAGTTTTAGTAATCTATGGATGTATTTGTAAAAGGGATGATGACTGTTAGTCAACAACCTTTTATGAAACGTCAAAAATTATTGTATGAAAATACTTAGAAGTGACGCCATAACTTTGTATGTTGTATTTAATTATTTTATTAAAATTTGAACTTTATGCAAAATGATGAATGATGTAGGCATTATTTTTGAATATCACGATCCCTAATCTTCCCTCTGATTTTTGCAGTTTGTGTCCTACATTTGTATAATAAATAATTCGCTGATAAATTTATCGGCGATTCACTCATGATAAAAGTCACGTGACATTACAGTGGTGTGGGGGGGGGTTAAGAAGAATGTCACCAAGATGTTACTAGAAGGGGTGGGGGGGTCAGAACTGAACCGAATATGTGTCACGTAATTTATGGACGCAATCGGCGCAAGTTACCTTTCCTGAAATATAACAAGAAAGGTAAGCTTAATCAGTCAATGGTATAGAACAACTTTTACTATCGAGCCAAACCTGAAATCTCAAAAAAAATGTGCCCTTCCATACATTTCGGCCGAGCAGCATTACATTTTTCTATGAAACAGTCGTTTTTTTTTCTTTTTTTTTTTTGAGATACAGAATTTGTTCCATAGTAAAATTTGCTCTATACCTACCATTGACTGAATAAGCTCTTCAAATATGGTTACACCTTTCTGTTACACGTTGTATATACAAGGTGACTTTTTGATCATCGTCCAAATTCATACTTGAGCCTTGGTAAGTGATCAGCATCATGAATCAATAGCGATTTTTGTAAAATTTGTAAAATGAAATTTCGACTCCCTATAGTGATTCACTCAGGACTGGGAGTGAATTACTGTGGGGAGCCGAAATATCATTATACGAATTTCACAAAATTTGTTATCGATTCATGATGCTGATCACTTACCAAGCCTCCAGTGTGAATTTGGACGATGATCAAAACGTCACCTTGTATATACATATATTATAGTTTTCATCGCAATGTTTTCCTTAACCATTCAGTAACGATTGATATACCGACCTAAACCCTTTTGAACCGTATATTAAAACCTTCCAGACCTCCCGGCGGACGTGACGTCCCCCCGGGAGTACTACAACGCGTTGCTGGAGCTAGTTAAAGGCGTGCTCGACGGGAATGTGGAAGCTACTACGTTGGAGGACGCCGCGAGGGAGATGTTCGGTATACGAGCGTACCCCGCGTACACTGTCGACAAACTAGTCTCTTATGCGGTTAGACAGGTTGGTTCTATGTTTAGCTTTATCTCTTTAATAAATTGTGCATTTCATTTCATTTCATTTATTTCACAAGCAATATACATCGCATTTTAATTTCATACATAATAAAACAAACTCAACACTAATTAAGGCGATATGCGAAAAAAATACGGGTGTTTCTTTCCTGTGTATTTCATGAAATACAGAGAAAATTTTAATAAATTTCTGGTATATGCATTTTGACTACATAATCTAAGGTTTTGAAATTGGAAAACATGTTTGGATACATTTTCCTCGATAGAAATAATTGTTGAAATGAGGTCTTCAAACACACTTTTTCTCCTCGTTTAACGAATAGGAACCATATACAGAACTCAAACATATTTAATTAGGTGTGTTTTAACAATATCTAGAGATTTGATATTTGAAATTTTGCTAGCTATTTTAGTTTTTTTAATAAAAATATAAAACCAACTTTTTTCCCTTTTGCCCTGAATCCGCCCCTCTCGCACTGCGCGATTTTTCGCTTGGAGTGACAGTGACAAAAATAAAATTCGCATAGCCTCTTAAAAGATAAAAAAAAACTCATTTCTACAATAATATACATTTATGTTAATGGCAATTAAATATGTAATAATTATGTCAAAATAAAATACAAAAAAAAATATACATATTATCTGTCACAATTTATAAATTTTATACAGATTCCTTTCCAATGTATTGTATGCATGTATGTATTGACCAAGTATTTCACATCTCATCTATTGCTCACCTGTGAGTCTTAGGATCAAAGTGCTTGGCCTGGGTACTTCTCCTTTGCTGTCTGTTGTTTCTTACAAGAAATAAAGTATATCTGATTTCAGATAAGGTAAATAAAAAGTACTCAAAAAAAAGTATCCTATTCAAGGAGGTTCAAAGATTATTGAAAAAAATATCAAGGCAGTGGGCGGTAGGAACTAGGAAGGCCAGGCTCCATACTAATATCCTCAAATCCTTTTGTAAAACTGTATTTTTTGTGCTCTAAATCATACATTTTCCCTCGGAAATCCGAAAAAAGATATCTTTACGGCTGTGTTTTTCGCTGGCTAGTGTTGTCAGTTTCCGTCTAATTTTACGTAAAGATTAAAAAGTAATTGGTATTCAAAAGTATAAAGTACAGAGATCCAAAATAAAATTTATATAATATACTAAAATGGCAGAATGAAGTGGATGGTTGACAGACAAAATAAAAAGAAAAAATATATATTAAGTATGTAGGTTTTGAAATTGAAGTGTGCTGATGCGTAGATGCTTATTTATCTCTGTTTGTTGAGAACCGGACCGTAATGGGCACCAAGCGACCAAATATAGGACTCCTCCCATTTTCTTATTTAGAAGTTAAATCTGGTGCGCGTGCTCACGAAGCTCAACGCTCTTTTGGTGTCAGCACCACAGATCTTACTCTGATAGATTAACGGACATGATGCTTGGAGTTTTGCGAGAGTGAAGCCTCAATTACCGTGTCCATAGATTTACGTTATTAGGTTGTGTTGGTTAAACGCCGGTCGCTTAGCGCAAAGTGCATAACTTAACCTAAAAATCGTATTATGAACATTTAATATAACATAAAACATAACTATGTATGTATGTATTAACTTAGATTAATTAACTTATTTATGTGGTAAATTCTAATAGCACCGCAAACAAAACCGCAAGGGTTTAAGTGGTGTATACTTGAAATATGTTTGTGCAACTGTATGTGTTTAAATAAATAAATAAAATAAAAAATTACATTGTATTTCTTGTTTAGAAGTTAAAAATTGAAAAACATTTTGGTTTGTGGCAGTTGACGCCAATAGTTCAGTATTAGTGAGGTTTACAAAGCATTAGTTTGAAATTTAATGCACAATTAGTCATGATCTTGTCCAAACAAAGTTAAAATAGCATTTTAAGTTCGTTTTGAGAAGATCACGACTAATCGTGTACACAATTTCATACTCTTTCTTTTAAGCCTCACTAATACTGAACTATTGGCGTCAAATGCCACAAAACAAAATGTTTTTTAATTTTTAACTTCTAAACAAGAGAAACAAAGTTAAGTTATGCACTTTGCGCTAAGCGACTAACGTTTAACCATAATATGTCTTATTTCTGTACCCTTCCGATTTTCTCTTGTGTCTGTACAGTGATTTGGATTTAATCTGTTATTGAATGCTTTAATTTCAGTTTTGGTGCTATCAAAACTGAAATTTTACCAAAGTGATTTAGCTTCTGTACTTTACACTTAAGGAATATTTTGCAACAGAGAAAATTTAGTTTTGACGGTACTAAAACTAAAATTAAAGCCTTCAGAATCGGCTTTATTCTGTGCAGATTTCGTTACAATAAATAAATGTATGTATTAAGGCGATATGTAAAAGTTTTAGCGTTCCTGTTACTCCATATGCGAAAAAACCCTCAGTGCGAGTGGGACGGATTCGTGGAACAGTAGAAAAAAGTCGGTTTTTTATTAATACGAGATAAAATGTACAAAGCTATTTTATCAAAAATATTTTCAAGGAGACTTTACAAATACATAATATCCACATTTTGAGTGCAATTTCACGATGAAATTAGTTAGGATTTCAGAATTACAGGAAAAATAAAACAATTTAGAGGTCTTTTCGGAATTAAATTCTATCGAGAAAATTTCATCCAATCGCGTTTTCCTTCAGTGAGAATCTTAATCAAATGCTCAATAAACAATTACCCAAAAATGAAATTCGTAGATGACGTTATAGTGGAGTAAATGGATTCGAAAAAAACCTTACTTTTATTTTGGTATCGCCTTAACAGAAGTTTGCTTGTTTCAGCTACAGCACTGCGTGTCTGAGCCGTGGTCGATGAAGGCGGCGGAGCTGTGCGCGCGCGGTATGAGAACCTGTGACTATGTGCGCACTGCGCGCGATTACCTCCGGGAGCAGCACTCCGCGTTCCTCGTCAAAGCGGTAACTGTCCACTTGCACTTGTTGTCTACTGTTACAGGAATTGGAGGCGAAAGTTGGTAGCCGATCCGTGCCGGCTGATGTCCTAGTTGACGATCATGACAACACATGCTTACCTTCTGTGGGATTTTTTGTGAAGGGAAGTTGCGACTTGTGACTTTGCACGCGTGAAAAAACTGACCCCATCCTACTTTCAAATCATTTTGAACGTCGTCGTTTTTTGAGATATCGAATAAGCCATTTTACTTCTGTCTTTAGCTTTGTAAACGCAATTGATTTTCATAAAAATCTCAATGCAGGAGACGAACTCATTAAAATCGTACGCAATTCCACAACAGGTCCTATAAAAAGGCCACTTTGGATAAATCATAATATTCATAATTATGATCCTGTTCTAATGCCGTCTCTTTTGCACACGTGAAAAAACTGACTCATCCTACTTTCGAATGATTTTATGATTCCCCCGAATCGGCCTTTTCAGATCCCCTGATTTCATAGATCAAATGCAACAACTTATTATGTCCTGCGAGCAACCATGAGCTTGTTCGTTTAGTAAACACGGTATCTAAATTGCAATATGTTTGCAGTACGGCGGTGACGAGTGCCGGACGACGTTCGAGCTGCTGGAGGGCGTCGGTGAGGGACGCACCTCGCCCGCGCTCAACAACGACAACTCGAGACTGTCGCCCACCAACCAGGTGAATATTGACTCTTTTTTTTGACGACCGCCCTTACGGACCCTTAAAATCGTTAAATTTACGTATTTTAGGGGTTTGTTGTTTAAATATTACTCAAATTTCACGGTTTTTAGTTCGACTTAACCCTGAAAGGCATGAATTTTTCTTTTTAAATGAAAGTCGGATATATGATAGAGAAGTGGTCCAGAATTATGGGAAAAAAAATTTTTTTCTTTTTAAAATTGTATAAAATCAAAAACATATATTTTTTTCAAATTAGGATGAGAAATTGTTTATTTTTTCATGTAGTTTTTTATCAGTAAGTACAGTCATTTGACACTAGTTTAAAAAAATCCTATTTAATTAAACAAAAGCATGAAATTTTCATTATTTTTTTTCGCGTTCTCTTATTTTCAGATTGGGACCATTTTTTTTACAACTGCAAAACTATGTTTGTGTACATTAAAAAAAAGCAAATAAAACTAAGTTTTACATATTTTATTTTATTCCGTAATTATTTTTCATACAATAGTCTTGCAGGAAGAAAAATATACGTAGGGAAAAAACAGTTACACAAGAAAAATTAAAAAATATATATATGTTGCTAAAGAGGATGCATTTAAGGCTTAAACACAGATCTAGATAATGTTAATGGACTCAGACTAAAATATTATAATAATATTCCATAGACACCCCACAATGTGGTGACAGCGTTTGTATGGAGGTTTGCGCCTAATGACGTCTCTAATTGCTTTCTGCAAGTCGGCCTAAGAGGGGTTTAGTTACCACCTAACCAAAAGGTAAACCAAAAATTTTTAGTTTTGAATCTGTGCAAATTTTGTTTTTGACTCTATTGCTAAACTACGACAGCGCCATCTATAAGTCATATTTACCACTTAAATTGAAACAAGGAAAAATAGTGTTGTACATCGACGGTGTTGGTTTTGTCCGTACAAGAAATGTGTTCTGTGAAACCGACTTTCAGACCCAATTTGTTTTTCACTCTGTTTTTATGCTCACGTAAAAACAACTATATATTTTCCCAACTGTAAGTTAAATATTTTCAAAGAAAACGTGTTCATTATGTGTATTAAAATTTATAATAAGCTGCCAAAAGAATTCAAGAACATGCCTTTGAAAATGATGAAAAGGAAACTAAATGTCTGGCTACTAAACAAATGTTTTTATGACATTAGAGAGTATTTAGATCCTACGACCTGATGACATGAAATATTAATAATAAGATGACATACATAATCATTTGAATCAATATAATAAATAACAATTTAGAATATTTTAGTTTCATAATATAATAATGTACATAGATAACGTAAATTAACTTTTTTGTATGTATATTTTAATATTTGTATACTGTATAGTACAGTAAAATATGAAGAGTCCAAACTGTAGATATATTTTTAAGATCTGTATCGGTACCCATATTTATACAAATAAACTTTTCATTTCATTTCACTAAACTGATTTGAATAGGCTTAAAAATGTTAAAAACTGATATTAAAACTTGTTTATCTACGGCACAGGCCGAACTGATAAGATTCTGACTTCAAGATCGATTAGAGACAATGATGAAACACGTGCGATGTGCTTTGACGGAATGCCAGTGAAGATACACGCATGCTGCCTTCCTTCTGATGTCTTATTAAGGGTCCGTTTCGCCAAACATGCTCTCGCGTTTGGACAATTTAGCATATTAAAACAACATATTTTTAACAAATGAAATTTCTGTAGGTAGTTAAGGGGTTGAACTACATTATAATTTTTCAGATTTGACACAAGCATCACAATCACTGAGAAAAAAAATCGGAAAGATCAGTAAAATCACGGAAAACGTAATTTGGCTTTGGAACTAGTATGATCAGTCTACTGATCTAACTACAAACTAAAATATTTTTTTATAGAGCAAAGAAATGAAAGTAGCCTTTACAGATTTTTATTATTTTTTATTTCCTTTCGTTATTTTAAAAGAAATACTCAAACATTCTACATTTTTCCTGTACAGAAAAATTACGCAAAAAGAATTTGGAAGTTTGTGTATTTCTTTTTAAATAACGAAAGGAAGAAAATATTAATATTTTACATGAATAAGGTACTTTAAATTTTTTACGTAAAAAAAATATATTTCAATTTGGAACAAAAAAAAAATTTTTTTCTGTTTGCAACGCCAAATTACATTTTTCGTGATTTTAGTGATATTTCCGATTTTTTTCCCGATGCTTGTGATACTTGTGTGAAATCTGAAAAATTATAATGTAGTTCAACTCCTAAACTACCAACACAAATTTTATTTGTTAAAAATATTTTGTTTTAATATGCTAAATTGTCCAAACGCGAGAGCATGTTTGGCGAAACGGACCCTTAACGCCAGAAATAACGCTCTAGTTAAAATGCCAATCAGCCAATAAATAACCGCCCTTGTTTCAGAACTACACGTTAAACGGGTCGTCGCCGCACGCGTCGGCGGCGGCCGCAGCGACGTGGTCGCTCTACAGAGAGCGATACGCGCGGCCCGACCTCGGCTGCCCGGCGGCACGGAACAAGCCCGTGTTCCTGCTGCGTAACGCGCGGCGGTGCGGGGCGGGGGGCGCGACCAACCTCGCCGCCGGGGAGGCGGGGAGACCGGGCGGAGGAGCGCGCCGGCGGAAACCGCTCGTTCAGGTACAATACTTTATTGTCACGTTATAAATTGAACCTAATAGTAGTTTATGCTACAAGCGAGTGTTTTAAACGTAACTGAGTAATTTATTGCTCTTACGTCCGTGTATCATACTACGTATTTCAATGCATAGTGTGAGGAAATAAAACAAATATAATCTTGTGAACTGTAAATTATGATTGGCTCAAAAGGATTGTATCCAGGGCCGTTAAACAGTGGAACAAAAGTATAACATCTATGGTACACAGGAAAGGCTGCAGGTTAGCCAAATTCTCGTAAATAAATAAAAAAAAGAAATAAAGCCCTCTAGGGCAAAATAATCGACTTTCTGTTCGGTTTTGATGCATAAAAAGTGGGCCTTTACGAGCACTTGCATTGAAAAATATTAAATGTAACATTGTATTTATTGCATAACTCTTGAAGTAATTCATTGGACTTTTTCTGGCAAACTCGGACCGGACCGGCTTTTTACCGAGATGGGACTCGGTCCGCTTGAGTTTAAGATTTACCTTGAAAGGCCATCGGACCGAGTCCGAGTTCTAATTAAACGGCTAAACTTTGGCCTTTTTTTCAGTCCATGTGACAGCTCTGTCTAAAATCAGGCGTGAATATATTACGTATGTCACTACATAGTATAAAACAAAGTCGCTTCCCGCTGTTTGTCTGTCCCTATGTATGCTTAGATCTTTCAAATTACGCAACGGATTTTGATGCGGTCTTTTTTAATAGATATAATGATTCAAGAGGAAGGTTTATAGTTTATATGTACATGCATAATATAGTAGAGAAACACTGATAATTTTAGAGGTCAAAGACATTCTGTAGTATATTTAGTATCGCTAGTATTTTATAATTAAACTCTCATTTTTCTACTCCAGGACCTACAAGAATGCTCACTCAACAACCGACTGCGGCTGGTCTGCGCTCGAGTACACTACATGTACCGGCCGGGCAGTCTGACGTCAGCGCGAGCGTCGCACGCCCGCCTGCACGCGCGGCGACGCGCGCGGCTCGCCGCGTGGCTGCGTACGCGCACAGAGTAGCCGCGCGCCGCTGGGATATGAACCGATCCTCGAATTGTCTTACCGGCAACGGTTACACTACTTTTTGAATCCTAATTAGGACGCGTGAGAGACAGGTCAACCTAAATGCAATTACGTTTATGGTTTAGGAGGTTAGGCGTCCCAGAAAACGTGATGTAATCGATGCTATAATTCTTGCAATCCACGGCGATTTATCAACTTTGCTTGTGTGAAGTATATTTTGTATTATACTAAAGCAGGCCTGTTCTACTCCGCCAAGACTAAAAACATCGGCGGCCCGCCCTGACGCGGAGCATTCAGTGGGTGGTAGGGATAGGAGTTACGGAGTACATTCCTAGTAGAAACCATCACTTGATAATGCCGATAAGGCGAAACCAGTTGGGCAATAATGAAATGGGTGAAACTAGTGTTTTATACTGCCAGGATAGAGTTACGCGATAGAAAGAAAGGCACATTGAGTCAGGCGAGTTGAATTGCACTTTATTGCCGGGGGATGAGAGTGTTATTTGAGTGTCTTTGAACAGTGGATTTTCAGTACTATTATTTCGTATATCTTGTATGAAGTGGGTCTCTATGTCTATTATACATATAGGGGGCCCTCAGCGATTGTTGATTAAAATTCCACAGGAGGTGAATGTTCTCGGCGTTCCCTCCTTTTGTCCGGGTAAAGTTGTAAAGGCCAGACAGCCAACAGCGTAGTAAAGCACTCGAAAAAAGTAAACGCAATCTGAACTACCCAGCTATCAAAAAGGTTCTGGTGATTACTCTTTCGTATTCGAATACATTTTGTATTCTTTATCACGTTGAGACATCACTAATTCCATTGCTACTAAAAGATATGAATAGTGCAAATCGGCAAAACGTCGCGTAATCCTGTTTGCCTCTGAATAAATTGTACGATTGAAACTCTATATGTGACAAATGTATCGCGAGTAGACGTTATATTCATTATAATTCTATTTTTTTTCTAAAGTCTGTGTTAGGGCAGCTGGAAAATTTACGCGTCAAAAGAAAACGAGACGTCAATCTCGCCATACAATGTTTATCCCTCGACGCAAATTACTAGTTAAGTACATAACATAATGCGCAAAGGTCGTTGACCGATTTTCCAGCTGCCCTAGAAATGTACTTTATTTTATCTAATTGATTGTCCCGCGAAGTATCAAGATCGAGTATGTGTACTACACTACACGCACACTAGTGCAACGTACATTTACACAATGGGGATGTTTACTGTCAAATTAGTTCCGCATAGAGGGCACTGTGTGTTAGCTTGTCAGTTCACATACAAATAATTGAATAATTTCCCATTTTCATTGAAAATTTAAAGCAATGGGTGTTTGTGTGGTTTTGGATGTAAAGGAAAGGGAACTTTAAAATTTCCTAGTAATGTAACGTTGAGAAAAAAGTGGGAAAAAGCACAATAAATCGTCTAGTTATTCTAGGTTATGTGCCAAATTTAAAGAAACTGATTTCGAAACAACTTCAAAGACAACTTGTACAACAAACAACTTTTCAAACATCGTGTTTCGTAAATATACCCATATTTTAAGTATTATTTACATTATTCACAAGATTTCTACCAAAAATAACATCCTTCAGCATAGTGACTAGACAAACACTCAGCGCCCTCTACCGTAAGCTTTAGGTATTCTTTTCCATTAGAGCGGATAAGTCCTCGTGGATTGCAAGAAGTAGATAAGGAAATTGTAATTGTGATCTACGTTTGTTGTATTTAAGTTTACCGGGCCCTATGTTTTGGTCTCAACACTTATTTATGCGATAGATTTATCCCAGGAATACAGGGTATTGCATATTGTTTATTTTTTATTTCTCGAATAAGCAGAGAGGGCCCGGTATTCGAAGAACTGCGTTGAAGTAGAAATCTCAGTATGTTAAATTTTTCGCCGACGCCGTGTTTTAGGGGCTAGGCTAACCCTTGGGGGCTCCGTAGACATTTTTATCTTTAAAGTATTAAATAATGGTCCATATCCCTGACTTGGGAATTAAAAGATCTCTTTTTGATTGAAAGTACAGTGTGAATTGTAATAATTTGTTGTAAATATGTCGAGAGGTGTGCAAGTGATTCTTAGCGTTAATACGAACTGTTGAAGAACCAATATTTGTTAAATTGTAAAGAAAAAATGACTTGTCAAGAGGAATAAATATTATTATATTTATAATTTTTGCGTGGTTTTATTTGTTTTACCTTGATTAATGGAATTGTGATATTTAGTACAGTGCTACAAGGATCTTAAGACGATATGCGAAAAAAATATGGGTGTTTCTTTTCTGTGTATTTCATAAAATACACGGAAAATTATAATCAGTTTCTGGTATATGGATCTTGACTATATAATCTAGGGATTTCAAATTGGAACACATGTTTGGATAAATTTTCCTCGATAGAAATAATATGAGGTCTTCAAACACACTTTTTCTCCTCGTTTGACGAATAGGAACCATATACAGAACTCAAACGTATTTTATTTGGTGTGTTTCAACAATATCTAGAGATTTGATATTTGAAATTTTGCTAGCTATTTTAGTTTTTTTATAAAAATTATAAAACTAACATTTTTCGCTTTCGCCCTGAATCCGCCCCTCTCGCACTGCGCGATTTTTCGCTTGGAGTGACAGTGACAAAAATAAAATTCGCATAGCCTCTTAAGCGCGTGGACGACAGTGACATGGGGGCGCAGCTGTGAAACAGAGAGCGTTCCTATTTTGGACACGATCAATCCACGCGCCATAAGATCCTTGTCGCATTGTATCTCGGTGTGACGTAACCATATGTGTTCTATGGACGTAACCCACCTCAACGGCTCGGTGTTTTGGCGTGTGGATGACAGTGACAGGGGCGCAGTACCGTACTACAAGGATCTGATGGCGAGTGGACGACAGTGACAGGGGGGCGCAGCTGTGAAACAAGGAGTAGCGGCGTTAGTTACGATTTTGGACACAACTAATCCACGCCCCAAAAGATCCTAAATATGATATCATTGGAAAAAAGTGGCAGGTAGTGATTTCATGACCGCCCCCTCCCTTATGCCAAAGATGATGCCTGCATTGAAAAATCCATTTTCCGTGTATCAAAACCTCGTACAGGCTGATAATGTCCTCATACCTCGTACGGATGGCCAAAAATCTAGTATTTGTACGAGGAACCTCGTATGGTTGGCAACCTATTCATAGTACTCTTTGCCTACACCAACGGAACTGCAATAAAAATGGCGTACTTCCGGCCCTGGGTTTCCATGAAAAAAAAGTAACCTACAGTTGCCACAAAATAAGAGGCCCGTTTTGACAGATAAGAACGACCATAGAATATATTATACTTATTGTAGAAAATGTAAAACCGTAATTGGCATAAGTTTTGATGTTATTAGCTACGATTATAAATGTTTAAGGCTGTGGTTTTTGTAATAACAATAAAATAAAATAAATAAAATAACTTTACATGTAATAAATGAAACAGTTAACAAATAATTATTAACTTATTGGGTTTAAAGAAAATAAATAAACGTTTTTTAATTATCACGGAACATATTTCAAGTACTATTTTCACGCATATTCCAAAATAAAACGCAATTTTGAATTACTACACAATGTCTCAAAAACAGTTACATTCTCAGTCAATTTTTTCTTAATAATAGTGTTGTAACCAGATAATCGCCTAATTTCACGGACTCAATTCGATTCCACGTTAAAAATAATTAACTTGTTTTAATATTGATAAAATAATTGTAATGATCTGTAATTAGCTTTTGTGAGACCAGTACACAAAAAGCCAAGTTTAAATTTCCTTTTTTTTTGCATTTATAAACTTTTTAGATTTGAACATTTGCATGTATTTGTAACGGTGTCGCGTATACCGAAAAATATAATATAATAATTGTGCTAAATAATGTTACATACCACTTAGCTTTTAAACTTATAGTTTACAAAAACAAAATATATATTATTATATATAAAAAACATGCATTTATTGCTTAAAGTCCCATTTTTTTTTTATTAATGAATTGGTTTACAGGCAGTTTTCCATAAATCATCCTATCAATAGACAGATTGGCCGGTAAAATTGGCAGTATTTTTTTTTTATAAGGCATGGAGCAATTTTTTCATCTTGAAGCCTACATATTTTTCTTACTGGCCAGTATTTTATATCTATCAACGCTCAGACCTCTATCTAATTTGAGGTCAGTGAAGTACAACATTACAAAATATTACTGGCACGTAAGAATTTCCATTTCAGATTCTTTTCGTAGAGAAAAAAAATTAAAAGCTGGTTTTAGCACCCGAAATATCTTTCGATCACCATATTGGAAGTCGTTGTGTTCCCGTTTGTTTTTAGTGTTATTTTCTTGTGACTTTAGGCTTTACTTTTGAACTGTTTATATTTTCTTTCACGTTGACTTTGGCAATTATGTTTATTCTGGAAATTATAACCAATAAACTTGAAAATATTTCAAACGATAACAAACTCATAATATTTTGAATCGATTTCTCGTGAGAATCGGTTGACATAGTTACCGATTTGCATGGTTCACATCCATAGATACGTTGCGATGACATATGTCAAAACGGACCTATTACATTGTGACTACTTTAATTTAGCCTTGAATTGAAACCATAGACATAGCCTTGAATTGAAACCATAGACATATAGGTCTATGGTTACAATTTAAGGCAAAATAAAAAAAAAAAAATCTATGTTATCGCTGTGTTCAATAAACATGAAAAAAACTTTTAATTTTCATGTGTTTTTTTTTTATAAGATATACATTAAAGCCGATTTTGAAGGCTTTAATTTTAGTTTTAGTGTTGTCAAAGCTAAAATTTTTCCAAAGTAATTTAGCTTCTGTTCTTAACATTTATGAACTATTTTGCAATGAAGACCACTTAGTTTTGACAGCAACAAAACTAAAATTAAAACCTTCAGAATCAGCATCAAAGTGTTTTCTTATTGTACGAGGCAAGATTTTTAGTTCGACGATCGGCCGTGAACCGATGCATGTTTAAAAACGAACTGGCCTCGAATTTGCTGTTAAATGACGAGATGAATCTTGTTAAAAAGTGTACGTCGCACGCAATCTACGTTTCCATGAACTTACAGTGCGACAAAGGCTCTTGGCATGTGCATTCAAATTTATTTTGCATCAATTATACATCCTACAAACATGTTTGGTAGGTAGATAAACCACAAAGGCATCCTCTAAGAAAGGATTTTGCGAAATTCAAATTATAAAGGTACTTACTAGCTGTTGCCCGCAACTTTGTCCGCGTGAATGAAGGTAATGGTCGCCACAGTGTATACATACAGCCTTGGGAATCTCGCAATAATAAGTAACCCAGTTTTTAAGTTGGATTAAGTTATCTAACAGTAATCTCCCTTCCTTCTTTCTCTGTAATCCATGTCTCACTGCTGAGGGATCGTACAGTGGTAACCGCATCAAAACCCGTTCAGTAGTTAGTCAGGGTTCCTCGTACAAAGTGAAAGCCTGCGTATGTATTGGAACAAACCCTACTTACATGATCTTTTTTTTTTTTTTTTTTCAGTATATCTAATAATTTCTAAAATTTATTGAAAAAGGCGTTACTTTGCGGAAGTCCACCATAAATTTGTGGATATATTAATAATTTGCAATATTCCGCTAAACACTGTCTGCATTTTGAATAGCATGGTAAGAGTGTTTAGCGGAATATTGCAAATTATTAATATATCCACAAATTTATCTCTAATAATGTTCTTATCACTGAGTTTAAAGCTTAACAAGAATTATTCAATTAAACAAAATTGTATTAATAAAATATATTTAATTATAACCAAGCTGATTCAGCAATTTTATATTACATTTAGATATTTTATATTACATATAGATATGACATGGAAGACGACACAAATCTATTATAGTTACTTCAAAATATATACTAAAGGTACTAATAGGTACTAAAGACGATTCTGAAGGCTTTAATTTTAGTTTTAGTGCTGTCAAATTTTTTCTTAAAAGCGGTTCCACAGCCGGATTGTGAAAAACCAGCCTTTTTCGAAACAAAACACATAAATTCAAAATTTTTGAAATTTTAATTTATAGAAACCAATGGAAACTTTGCGATGGCAACATCCACAATAAATAGGTTACAAGGTTTTGTTGAATAACTAATGAGTGAATTTTGAATTTAAGTGTTTTGTTTCGATTAATTAGAAAAAGGCGGGTTTTTCATAATCCGGCTGCGAAAGCGCTCTTAAGTAATTTAGCTTCTGCCCCTCTATTCTGTATCTTTAGTTGCCAACTGGACTAGGTGCCTATCATCAAAATCATAGCTAAAAACGGAACTTTCAAAATTGCCTTTAGTGGGTATTTATCTATTTACGAACCGTGTCGTCACTTCAAGTGCGAACATACCCTTAGACAATTGGAATTCGATAGCATATCTATGTTTTTGATGATAGACACCCACTCCAGATGGCAACTGAAGATACATAATAGGCCCTCTGTTACTTATGAACTTATGAACTATTTTGCAATGAAGAAAATTTAGTTTTGACGGCAACAAAACTAAAATTAAAGCCTTCAGAATCGGCTATATTGGTGTCGATTCGATGTAGCACATCTTAACTTATGTGACAGGACTAAACTTATTTTGAGCGTTCTGTCTTTGTCTTTTCGATACAGAAAGAAAAAGACAGAACGCTCATATTAAGTTTAGTCCTGGGGCTCTACCGCGTAATTCTCATTTGTATCAACTTCAAGCAAATGCATGCGAAATTCAACGCGTGCAAAAGAGATGGCATGTTAGGCGGGGGTCGTCGCACGCACGTCAAATTTCAATCTCAAGTTGATGTTGATGAAAATGAGAATTACGTGGTAGACCCGCTGTTAAATAAGTCAAGTCATGTTGCGCCGAATCGACACAAATATCAACCTACACAAACAGTATTTTGCGTTGATGTACTTTATTTTATTCCACAAAAGATGGATTCTGTCAAACAAATGTTAAGGACTAGGTAATACCATAATATTTATACTCCCTACTTCATACTTTTGTTGTGATTATTACATCAAATTAAAGTGCTCATATACAATGCTCAGAACTAATAACATTGATATCAATAAATCTCTTATCTAATACTATTCGAAAAGAAAATCGAACGCAGGGTGCGTTCCAATTTATTTTATCTTGCAAACAAAAACAACTTAATACTGTCCTACATGTTATAAATGAGTACAATTATATAAATACCTTAACATAGGGACTATACAGGTTGATAATAAACCCTCCAGCTATATGAAAAACTATTCTATATACGAAATAAAAAATATGTTTTGTTACTTTTGTCTTGTTTCATAATGAAAAATCAAAGGATGGATTGCGGGGGCGAGCGCCAAGGGTGTCGGGAATGTTTTTCATTGATGGCTTGGGTTCAGGGGCTCATTGCGGGGAAGGTTCTACGGTCTATTGTCAGTCATATGTCACGTGGCGTAGGTTATTGGAAACTAATCTCAATAAAAAATGCGAAAAAAAAACCCTTTTTCTGAACGATTCTGTGTTCTATTAGTGATTCCGAATCATACTCGTACATTTAAATATAGCTAGAGGGTTCATTTTCAACCTGTATGTGCTAAATGTTTCGAAGCTTCTGTACTTGCGACCACGACAGCCTGATGCATTGAAACGTCAAGCACATATCTGTTATAGGCTCAGACTAAATAAAAATTCAAGACGTAGCGCTGACAACATTGAAGTGAGGCCGGTTTTGTAGACATGTGTGCAGTTAGTGAGTGTTGCCGCGCAGTAAAAACTGAGACAGATTGCGCATGCGTGAGTTTCAAGACGTGTACGAACATGAAACTGTCACACTTTTGGCCTGCTTCACCCGTTACAAGGTGTAAACGACGTCTTGATTTTTTATTGCGTTTTGAGGTTATGGTAGGTTTTTTTTACTCAATATTTTTACGCGATTAAGATCAGAGTTTTATGTACATAACGTCTGAAAATCGCGAAAGTTTAAAGTTTGCTAAGAAATAAATTAGAACGCCAAACGTTTCACAAAAGGCCGTTTCATTCTAAGGCACAGTACTACTTTAAACAACCACAGACAAATTACAAACCTTAAATTTTATGTTCAGGGAACGAAAAAAAAAACAAAAGAGGTGCATCATTAAGGCGAGGGTATTCATATTTTCCCGGATAAACTCGTTTTCTTCTGTGTTTTATTTGTAAATAGGAAGTATTTAAGTAAAAAAGTATACATGTCATATTTCACTCTTTGATCTTAATATTTCGGCCGTTCGATACACGATTACTTGTATTTTCCTGGATCCAATAATATCGCAAAGATATGCCTAAACTATGATATAAAATATAATTTCATTTGCTTTATATCGTATTAGGTTTTGGCCAATATAAGTTGTATCAAAATAAACGTCGTTATATAAAACGGTCGTCATATTGAAAACCTTTCCCTCTAATTGAAAAATAATAAACAAAAACACCTTAAAATTGCGAGTTTTTTTATATATTTTTATAAGAAATATAGTATAGTGTAAAATAAAAGCATTGGAGCAAGCCTGGTTTCTCCGAATACCCTGGCCTTAACGCTGAAAAATTACCCTATGAAAACTCTGCCGGGCAAATGTGGTGGTGGTGGCGACGGCACTAATAGCGTTCAGTCTCTATGAGTCGGCCAATCAGGGCTGGCCCAGTATCACATGACACAAAGTACGAACCAATCCTGAGCATTTTGCCCTTTTAAGTGCAAAGACATTATACAGAGAACTAGACTGTGTAGACGAAAAACGAGCCGAGCGAGAAGGGCGAAAGCACTCGTTTGTCCTTTTTTACTAATATGGCCACACGTCTGGTACTTGATTATATGGGTATATACATATACAGTGTGTCCCTCGTACAAGTACACATCCGAAAAGGGGTAAAACTAGACTTCATTTTATCGACAAAAAAATGTTTTTTTTTTGAAAATCTTTGTTTTATAAATTACGTTTTAAAATTTTTTTTGCCTACCCTGTAGACTATGTAAAAAATATTTCATAACTTTTGATCTATCGCGAGTAATGCAATGAAATAAAACTGTTATATAATCCTTAAGAATAGACGTTGCATACCAAATCAAAAACAAAACATAATCAACTACCATTAAAATAATATCCTAAACGATTATTTCTTTAATTTTTCCGCCTTTTTTTTTCAGTAAAAGTCAATTTTTTCAAAATAATGTCCCCGTTTCACTATACTTTTATTCCTATTTATCATTGCCTATTCCATTATCTTTCTAACAAAAAAAAATACAACGTTCTATCATAAATATAATATTTTCTACGAGCGGTTAACCAAAGGCATTACGCTCGCGTCCCATACAAATATAACCAGATGGAGTATTTTTTCAAGATTTAAAAAAACCGGTTCAGAGCTCCTCACATCCAGATTTACTTTTATTTCTGCGTTTCTATACTGCAATGATATAATGTAAATTTATATCTCCTTGCGATGGATAAATCGCCAAGTGTTCAAACATAGAAATTTATTTCTGTCATAGTTTCGATTAAAAAAAAAGATTAAAAAAAATTTTTTTTCTTTGTTTTTGTCGATATATTTCGATCTAGTTTCACCCACTTTTTGATGTGCACTTGTACGAGGGACACACTGTATATACATATACAAGGTGACTTTTTGATCATCGTCCAAATTCATACTGGAGGCTTGGTAAGTGATCAGTATCTTGGATCAATAACAATTTTTGTGAAATTCGTAAAATGAAATTTCGGCTTCCCATAGAATTCACTTCCAGTCCCGAGTGAATCACTATGGGGAGTCGAAATTTCATTTTACGAATTTCTCAAAATTTGGATTTGACCCATGATACTGATCACTTATCAAGCCACCAGTATGAATTTGGACGATGATCAAAAAGTCACCTTGTATATACTGGCAACTTGCTTAACAAGGATACACGAGTGGCGAGTGCTTCTCTCGCTCGGCTCGTTTTTCGCGTGAATATACTATCATAACAATAACTATCTTATTTGTAAGACAATAAAATATAATTTAGTTGAACAGACATTGGACATAGCACAGTCTAGTTCTCTGTGTAACCTCTTTGTTCGAGTATCTCGTATATTTTGTTAGAACTTTTTTTCCCTTCGTTGTTTACGTTGCATAAATGATTTTCCGATGATATTCGACATGAGAATGTTGACGATTCGCGGACATGACAAGGAGCAGAGCTGATTTACAATCTGTCAATTCAAAACCTTTGTGGACCCTCGAATATTAAAGTTACAAAAGAATACACGTGACTATCAAGAAAAAGAGAGAGCTAAGATAGAAAGCAACAAAAAAGAACAATTAACATAAAAAAGAACAATTAACATAAAAAAGAACATTTAACATAAAAACAGATAACGACTAGTCAGTTAGTAATTTGAAAATATAACCTATTATTACGAAGTGTACAGTAACAAGAAAATATCAAATCACCCGCACCATAGTGTTACTAAATATGTCTAAAATAAATTAATTAAAAAGTAACAAGCCTCCATATTTTAAACTATGACAAAACTATTCAGTGAAATATTTATAATCTAACAATATCTATGTTTTGAGACAAATAATCATATGTATACTTGAAACGACATACACGGTGTATCAGTAATGTCCACCATAAGTAAACCACATACGAATTTACTCAACATTACCGACCGTAACAAAAAAAATAATTAAAGCATTATTGTAAATAATATTTTATCTACTCCCAGGTATTACTCTATATGTTATACTATCTCCGAGGTAATTGTAACATCAAAAGCAGTTTTTATTACCGCATTGTTTGACCGATGTTTTAATATTACATTATAAACACCGCAATTCTGCGCCAATCACCAGCGACGACGAGTAAAGGGGCTCCACAATGCTAAACATCAGTTTTGCATTGGATTCAGTTCCGTCAATGTAGATGATAAAAATTTGAAAAAAAATATGGTGTTCTTATAAATAAACATACTTTGAATCTTCTTTTAATTATAATACTTTTAAAAAAGTATGAATTTCACGAAAAAAGCGATTCAGTTTCTATATTTCAAAACCGATTGAAACGAAACCATTACACGCAGATACTAACTAGAAAAAGTCATCTTTGTTACATAAAGAAATTATAGTTAATGTCCTATTGTAGCCGCGATTTAAAAATTACTGAAATTTTGCATGCGCGGCATCTGATTAGAGCAGGATAGACAGTTGAAAAACAAAAGCGTTAGAGCAGGACTCAATTTTAGCATTGTGCAGCCCCTTAAGCCACGCTCTCTTCTCGTTCTCGCTTCTGATTGGTTCCCTAGCAGCAATACCGTTAATCGCACTTTTACCTTATGAAAATTGTTAGTTGAAAATATTGTAGATAATGGTGTCGATTCGGCTAAACACAATTTAACTCTTTGTCTTTTCGATACGGAAAGAACAAGACAGAAGGCTCAAATTAAGTTTAGTTCTGTCAATTAGGTTAGCCGAATCGACACAAATGTCACGTAAAGACGATATTTTTAATGGTCGTAGATAAAGTATTGTGTGCAACTGAACATGATTTGATTATACATTGGGACACTCTTGCTGTCTATTGAGAAGCATTATACAAAGAGCATGTGGTTCCTTATATTTTTACAGCGCAGCACTCATACACCGTGTAAAATTAAACAGTGCATCATCAATAACTATAGTTTGTCAAAACAAGAAGCTATTAAATCACCAGTGGTGGCTAATGTTTAAAGTTGGCAGGTAAAAAGACTAGTAGTGGAAAGTCAAAGAATACAAGCTCTCGCCTACAAAATCTTTCGCAAAGCAAAAGCAGAACATCATAATCCATCTCCGCGCCTTTCAAATAACTTCGCCTTCAACTGCATGTCAACTAAGGTCAGAGCTATAAAAAACCACTGTTATAATCGATGCGGTACAGTTAGGCTGACGGTGTATGCTGGAGACTCCATTGTTGTCGCTTGCACGTTTATCGCCGATCTATTGTGACGCATGTGGCTTTTCACCAGATCCGAGTTGACTAACGCAGCCATAAGGCTGAGTTCTCCAGCTAAGACTGTAGCACAGATGAGAGATGCAAGTCTAGCGGAGTTTTCAGCAGGACGTGCCCCCGCTCCTCGTACGCCTAATATTTCCAAGCAGGCCCCCTGTCCTGTCAAAACCGTTCCACCCCCAACCGTACCGACTTCCAAACAAGGCATGGTGCAAGTCACGTATAGATCTTCACCATATTCCCCACAAGGCTCCATACTGGTCGAGCACTGGCTGCTTGTGACATTCTGCGCTGGATCCTGCCCAGTTGCTATAAAAATAGCTGTTACCATATTCGCTGCGTGTGCGTTGTTCCCTCCTATAGACCCAGCCAGTGCGGAACCAGAAAGGTTTTTTATCTTGTTGCATCTAGCTAGGGTTCTCGCGTCAGTTTTGAAAATATTCTTCAGACTGTCGTTGGTGATTGTGGTTTCGCAAACGACTCTTTTGCCTCGGCCCTTAACCCAGTTGATTGCAGCGGCTTTCTTGTCCGAGCAATAGTTACCAGACAAGCTAATCACTTCCATATCAGTGAAGTACTGTTTGAGAAGTTTTAAAGCGTTTTCAGCGCCTTTTGAAACCATGTTCATACCCATTGCATCTCCAGTCGTCGCTCTAAAACGAAGGTATAATGTTGCTCCATCCACCCCTATATGGACCTCTTGAAGCTTTGCGAAACGAGAGGTGGAGTCAAATGCCTCTTTTACGAGAGCATAGTTCGTCTTATCATCAATCCATTGACGAAGTTCATGGGCGCGTACCACATTAGGAAACCTTACAGCTGGAGCTCTCGTCATCCCAACGTCTTCGACTACAGATATGACACCCCTGGTTCCAATGGCTTTGGCTCCTCTGTTTGTAGATGCAACTAACGCACCTTCTGTCGTCGCCATTGGGATCATGTACGGCTTCCCGTCGACCCAAAGAGGTCCAGCGTAACCGACTGGGACACCAACAAAGCCTATAACATTTTCGCAACAAGCGTTCAGGACCTTGCTGTAGTCATAATTCAGATAAGGCAATAGTTTTACTGCGTCTTCTGTCTGGAATCTTGATGACACAACTCTTCTGCGAAGTCTCACGCCTCTGAGTGGATCTCCTAAGACATTTTCTAATCTATGAAGAGGTATATGAGACTGTTCGACTAGCATGACGACTTCTTCGTCGCTCAAAGATACACAACCTCCTTCCGATCTGTAGATCTCGAGACATTCAGCCATTGGACGCTTTTTAGCATTAAGTTTTGCGGCAGAGGAACTTGGGGATAGAACGGGCCAGTCATCATCAACGTTGCCAACAAGGTCTTCAGTTTGAGTGGAAACCTCACTACTCGTGTCGTCTCCCAAAGAGAACAGAGGCCGTCTTCCTGCAGGAATGTTCGACGCTGATGAATCATTATCCAAGGTATTTTTAGTCACTTCTTTCACTGTCATATCATTCATATCGATGATAAGATTTTGTGGCTCTTCAAAAAACACGAATTTGATTATCAAGGCGCAAAGCAAAGTTGCTATGACGATATAATCAGCACTAACTGAGAACCATTTGACGTAGGAATGTAGAAAAACATTTTCGTTGTCAATAGGTTTGGAGGTGTCGTTTAAGGGTCCTTCAATAATGCCGTTGTCGTTGCTCCAAGGCCAGCGGCTGGTCAAGTGGACGCAGAGCAACCCAGCGGCCATTATCATCTTTACCCTCTGAACCACGGGGTGCGGTTTTAAATCCGCTTCAGAAAACGGACTGTCATGCGCCACCTCTTTTCTTCCTGACGTAAAATCAGCTACAAGCGATAAGCACGCGGGGTAGAAAGTCACAAAGACGACGTAATCCACTAATAAGGAAAGACAGGCGAATGTACACATATGCTCCAATCTAGGAACTCCAGAAAGTGCACCAACACCAACTAAAAGCACTGCTAATAACGTATCTAAAGTTGCCGTAGGTCCCAACAACGCCAACGCTCTTCCGACCCTTTTTCCTTGATTATCGCCGGCAGCCCAACCTGCTCTGGCCATTCTGGCACCTCTGGCTACGTCGGCTACCAGCAAAAACAGGAACGGGGCATCTTTGACGCTGGCAAGCTCACTCCAGAGCAAATTGGCCAACGCTGACGTGAAAACGAAGCTCGCAAACGTGGAAAACACTCCCGCAATGATCAGGAGATACTTAGAAGCAATTTTATGTAGGTTTGAGATTTGATAGTACGCGTACAGCAACGCTGCGCATCTGACAAAGGTCATGATGACGGCGTCTGCCGCTTGATATTCGGCCTCCAACCCTGGGCAGGCTCTCGCCCATCCGGCGCATCTTTCGGCCCTATTTCCTGGACCACCTCGTTCTACGCTTGCAGCACAAGCCAGCAAGGCCAGTGTGGCCACAATGACCTCCCATTGGTGCCGTGCGCAGAACTCCCCGTGTGCTCCCCACACGTGCATAGTGGGCTTCATCTGGCCCGTCGTCTACTGCAATCTAGCTGTTGTTACAGCTGATATCTGGAAAGATAGAGAGGTACAGATGAGTTTGTGTAGAATAGCAGATAGGCTATCTTTTCCGGAGTTTTGAATCTGCAATTTATTTTTCTATTGTAGGAAAGATAAATAACAGTCATGCCTTGAAGTAAGTAGTTAAGTACCAGCCGTTTGTTATTAAACTTTTTACTGAGCTCATTGTGAGTCAACCGGACACGGGTAACTATATGTTTTGAATATTCTTCAGGTGTTTTGGAACAAAACATTTTAGCTAGGTCAAAACATGAAATGAGATATTGAGCGCAAGAAAAGCCAAAATTTTCCAGGCACAATTAATTTACAATTCCCATAGCTTAATATCAAAAAGTTTTTCTTTTTCAGAGTGTATACGCCATTTAAAGATAGTTTTAATTATTTTGGTATATCAATTAACCATTCTTTTTTATGATTTTTCAAAGAATTGTCGGTTATGACGTCATTTGAGAATTTTAGACATTACTAATTGTGATGTGTGATTATAAAAAAAGTGGTCTATCTCTGTCCGTCTTCTCGTCTGTCATCCACCTGTCAAATCAGTCGGAAGAAAATTATCATACATTTTTCTTAATAGCAAAGGATACATTTCTAAACAGCCTTTTCTCAAGTGACGTCACACGAAGGCAAATAGAAGTTGCAGCTTTTTCGTAAAAATATTCATCATCATGAGGTTTTTTTAGACCAAAAGTTTGAAAATACGGCTTATTAAACCTAAATCTCGAAATGGTTTTCGAATTAACACACCTTAACATAATTTAATCTAAACGAATTGCTTTTGCTCACAGTGCCTGCAGTATAGTGCATCTGTAGTCTCTGTCGCACCCTATGTGAGGCAGGCGTAAGTATAATATTTATTTAATTTATTTTCAATGCAAGTGCTCGTAAAGGCTCACTTTTTATGCATCAAACACCGAACAGAAAGTGATTATTTTGCCCTAGGGCTTTATTATCATTATTTTCTATTTATTCACAATGGTTGGCTAACCTGCAGCCTTTCCTGTGAACCATAAATGTTATACTTTTTTTTTCCACTGTTTAACGGCTCTGGATACAGTCCTTTTGAGCCAATTATAATTTAAAGTTCACAAGATTATATTTGTTTTATTTCCTCACACTATGCATTGAAAAACGTAGCATGATACACGGGCGTAAGAGCAATAAATTACTCGGTTACGTTTAACGTAATTTATTCCTTTGCGCCCTTGTAGCATAAACTACTATAATATAAGTCATTAAATACATTATAATTATAACTGCCTTCATATGAATATGTATGCACTATCTCTCAGTTAACTCGTTAATATATAAGCCTTTTGCCTGCGGCTGCGCCAGCGTTTATTCAACGCTGCCCTGTTTTCGGCTTGAGCGTTATTTTATTAAGACTGTACCTGAGCCTAGAGCATGACCAACTCCAGGCTATCTAGAATTCGTTTGAAGAAATTCGGACTCTCCTTGTATTGAAAGAAATATATTTGGTTTATTAATCTTTTCTCTAGGGATCTTACGTATAAACAATGTACTAAGATTTATACTTTTGACAAAAAAAAAATGTTTTGCACCCTCTTTTTTTTTTGGTTTTCAAACGTTCGCTTCAAGAACGGCGTTAAGAGATCAACTTGATTTTTTTTTTCATAAAATAGGTAATAGAAATAAGAAGGTATATCACCTTAATTCAATATTTTTTTCCCTACAAAATATTTCAGTATTAGCTAAAAACACACCAATTTGTTGTTTCGCTGCGTGATCACTAGTATTACGCGTCCAAGAAAGAGGCCGAAGGGCCGACATATAATCGCCTCTATGAAAAGCAAATAAAGTCTTTGCCATTAGACTTATTGTGCTGGACGGGTAATGAAAAAAGTTGCTAGGGTATGCCATCCTTATAGGAGTCATTCATGTCATTCCGAATTCAAATATTTCACTCATTCGACTGATGCCCGCCCCAAAGCGGGCCGAAATATATTTCGAAAATATAAAATTTTTTGTTTATAATTATTTAATTAAATGAAATTTAGGCAAATATAGATATTTATTTGAAATTTGAGACATTGGGACACGAGTGCTTGTTTACGAAACTCTGGCCCAGCGCAGAATTGCGGTGTTATAAGTGTATTCGTAATAACATCGGATAAACAATCTATGTACTTATAAAACTGCTTTTGATGTTACAATTACCTTATTGCAGTATGGGAGCAGATAAAATATATTTCTGGATCCGCCACTGTGAACTTTGATCTATTGTTTTACATCGTTTTAGCGATAATGGTAATGCGATATGTGAAAAAAATACGGATGTTTCTTTTCTGTGTATTTCATGAAATACACGGAAAATTATAATCAGTTTCTGGTATATGCATTTTGACTATATAATCTGGGGATTTGTTTTTGGAAAACAAGTTTGGATAAACTTTCCTCGATAGAAATAATTGTTGAAATGAGGTCTTCTAACACGAGTAGCAGCCATGTAGAGAACTCTAACATATTTTATTAGATGGGTTTCAACAATATCTAGATTTTTGATTTTGGAAATTTCGCTAATCCCGACCATCTGGCAACCCTACGTACAGCTGAGACAGAATATAAACTATGCTGAGATATGGGGTCCGGATAAAGATAGCAAAATCCGGATTTTTACCAAACATTATTTTAACGGCCCTAGCCGGGTCTCCGGTGTGGGTTCGGGCGGTTGATTGGATTTCACCTTGTATAATACATATTTTACCTATCATTTTAATCGTATATACAAGATGAATTTTTGATCATCGTCCAAATTCATACTGGAGGCTTGGTAAGTGATCAGCATCATTAATCGATAAAAAAAATTGTGAAATTCGTTTAATAAAATTTTGACTTCCCATCTTAATTCACTCCCAGTCCTGAGTGAATCACTATGGGGAGCCAAAATTTAATTTTACAAAAATCGTTATTGATTAATGATGCTGAACAATTACCAAGGCTCTAGTATGAATTTGGACGATGTTCACAAATTCACCTTATACATATATATTGTTACATAATACAAACTTTTAATTTAGTTCATGTACATTTATTATTTTACTACATATATTTTTTTATTAGATTAAATTTGACGTGTAAAAAGTGTATTATACAAGGTGAATTTGTGAACATCGTCCAAATTAATACTTGAGCCTTAGTAAGTGATCAGCATCATGAACCAATAACGATTTTTGTAAAATTCATAAAATAAAATTTCGACTCCCCATAGTGATTCACTCAGGACTGGGAGTGAATTACTATGGGAAGTCGAAATTTCATTACACGAATTTCACAAAGATTGTTATCGATTCATGATGCTGATCACTTACCAAGCCTCCTGTATGACTTTGGACGATGATGAAAAAGTCACCTTGTATATATTCTACTTTGCAAAATAAACTATTTGAATTTGAATTTGACGGTATAAACTGATTTTAACGTTACCATCACATAAAAATCAGGACAATACAGATTTTTCGAATTTTGGATATTTTTTTAACATCACTACATAGTATAAAACAAAGTCGCTTCCCGCTGTCTGTCTGTCCCTATGTATGCTTAGATCTTTAAAACTACGCAACGGATTTTGATGCGGTTTTTTTTAATAGATAGATTGATTCAAGAGGAAGGTTTATATGTATAATACATGCCCGTGCGAAGCCGGGGCGGGTCGCTAGTCCTCTATAAATATGAATGTTGTTTTGTTTGCTTGATTTTATAACTCCGCAACTAATGAGGGAATCGCGCAAAACTTTTGCAGCAGACCCGGTTTTTAATAACCTCAATTTTTAGTCCTTAAAACCAGCAGTACCAAACAAATAGACAAAGCAATAAATGCGAAAGTGTGTTTGTTTGTTTGTTGGTTTGTCCTTCTTTCACGCAACAACGGAGCAACGGATCGACGTGATTTTTTGCATAGAGATCCTGAATGCGAGAGGGACGGATTCGTGGAAAAGTAGCAAAAAGTCGGTTTTTTATTAATATAAAATGTACTAAAGCTGCTATCAAAATTTCGTTTAACCAGGTCTTAGATACTGTTAAAACCCACCTAATAAAATATAGTTGCAGTCTATATGTCATTCTAAATTGTCAAACCAGGAGAATTGGTTTCGAAAAGGACCTCATTTCAATTAATATTTCTATCGAGCCGAATTTCTCCAATCGCGTTTCTGTTTTAACAGATCCCTAGAAAAAGAATTCAAAATTTTTTTTTTTCCGTATCGCCTTAAAGCTTAGTTTCGCTCGCCGTCGCTATTTTTGACATTTTCGATTTCATAGTTCATAGTATGCCCAACCAATTCTACGACATTTATAATACAAAACCCCAAATTGACATTAAATATTGACATTACCAAGTATATCTCGATCTACATAACCGGTTTTAGGCGCGGCTGACACTGCGCAACTGTTTTGGACAAAATTACATACATACATATACTCACGCCAGTCTCATAGATGGGTAGGCAGAGACTACAGATTTCCATCTGCTACGATCCTGACACACCTCTTTCGCCTCTTCCACGTCCATCAATCTAGCCATACAACCTCTTCTATTCCGGGTACTTTTGACATGGCCCTTCTTCAGTATGTCGCCAATTTGGTCAGCATACCTACTTCTAGGGCGGCCTGCCCCCCTATTCTGTATCTTTAGTTGCCAACTGCACGAGGTGCCTATCATCAAAAACATAGCTAAAAACTGAAATTTCAAAATTGCCTTTAGTGGGTATTGAACTATTAACAATCTGTGTCGTCACTTCAAGTGCGAAAATATCCTTAAGACATCGGAATTCGATAGTATATCTATGTTTTTGATGATAGACACCCAGTCCAGAAGGCAACTAGAGATACACAATAGGCCCGCTGGTCGAACTGTACCTTCCACTTGCGCACCATACATTTCTTTTGTCACTATACTTTCATTCATCCTCTCTACATAGATAAAATTCTTTAGTGTTAATTAGTTAATTGTGGTTAATTAGTTCATTGTGGTTAATTAGTTAATTGTGGTTAAAAGCAGTGTTTAAGGTAAAAACGAATTATTTTTTCAATGCAAGTGCTCGTAAAGGCCCACTTTTTATGCATCAAAACCGAACAGAAAGTCGATTATTTGCCCTAAGGCTTTATTATTATTATTTTTTAAATTTATTTACGAGATATTGGCTAACCTGCAACCTTTCCTGTGTACCATAAATAATATACTTTTTTTTCCACTGTTTAACGGCTTTGGATACAGTCCTTTTGAGCCAATCATAATTTAAAGTTCACAAGATTATATTTGTTTTATTTCCTCACACTATGCATTGAAAAACGTGTATGATACACGGGCGTAAGGGCAATAAATTACTCGGTTACGTTTAAAACACGAGCCCTCGTAATTCATTCCTTTTCGCCCTTGTATCATAATAGTAGTTTATGCTACAAGGGCGCAAAGGAATTAAAAAATTAAAAAATTAAAAATTAAAAACGTAACCGAGTAATTTATTGCTTTTACGCCCGTGTATCATACTACGTTTTTCAATGCATAGTGTGAGGAAATGAAAACAAATAAAATCTTGTGAACTTTAAATTATGACTGGCTCAAAAGGATTGTATCCAGAGCCGTTAAACAGTGGGAAAAAAAAGTATAATCTATGGTACACAGGAAAGGCTGCAGGTTAGCCAACCATTGCAAACAAATAAAAAAAAAATAATATTAAAGCCCTAGGGCAAAATAATCGACTTTCAGTTCGGTTTTGATGCATAAAAAGTGGGCCTTTACGAGCACTTGCATTGAAAACTACTATTATGAAGTATCTAAGAAACCGGTTACAGAAAAAAAAACTAATAAGTATTAGTATTAATTTAAATGAGCGCTCAAAATCCGCGGCGAGGTCCAACCAACTAAAACAACCGTCACCATGTGAATTTTTATATGTACAAGATTTTTTTCTTTAAAACGGGGTGTTCTAACTATTAATATGAACAACTTTTACTATGGGGCTAATACTTAAGGCGCTACGGAAAAAAAAAACGACACTTTAAGGACTTGCATATCTACTTCAGTAAATAATGTATTATTTTGATAAAATAGTATATTATTTTTGGATTCTTTTTCTAGGGATCTGTTAAAACCGAAACGCGATTGGAGAAATTCGGCTCGATAGAAATATTTATTGAAATTAGGTCCTTTTCGACACCAATTCTTTTTATTGAATAATTTAGAATGACATATAGACTGCAACTATATTTTATTAGGTGGGTTTTAACAGTATATCTAGGACCTGGTTAAACGAAATGTTGATAGCAACTTTAGTACATTTTATATTAATAAAAAACCGACTTTTTGCTACTTTTCTACGAAACCGTCCCTCTCGCACTGAGGGTTTTTTCGCATATGGAGTAACAGGGACGCTAAAACATATCGCCTTAAATCGAAAAAAACAAAATCAGCTGTTTCATACATTTTGGTCGAGTAGGTATTTAACTTTTCTATGGAACAGCTGATTTTTTTAGCAATTTCAGGGTTGGCTCCATGAAATGAAATGAAATATATATATTTATGTAATGTAGGTATAACAGATACACTTATTACAGGTCAGTTTTAATGTAATGTAAGTAATTAAATAATCTATGTGTATAGGTAATAGTTTTAAGTAATAAATAATAATATGGGGAAATATGCAGGAGAATAATAAAGGTTGGGTTTACTTAAATTAAAAAAATACACTTGAACAGAATAAAAATATACGAATAAGGATTAAATAATAATATAAATATATGCCTAAATCAGCCCATTCGATTAATCTTGCTAAGAAGAAGCGCAAGAAACTTAGCAGACTGGTTACCCAGACTGGTTTACAGCAAGATATCATAACGACATATATTCCGAAGAGAGTATCAGAGGTGTTTTCTAGTGGGGACTGTCCATAGAACCGTCAAAACTCGTAACACCGTCTTTTCACCGACGATTTTCTCGCACCAGCGCGATAGGGGTGTTTCGTTTCATCAAAAAGATAGAATATCTAAACGAAGAAAAACTAAAAGTACTACAGTGGAGACCGAATCAAGTAAAACACATTGGACTTTATACCCATCGTATATTCTTCTCTGTAGGGGCTAATGTCGTACTGCAAGTGTATAGCTTGATGTGGTCTCCACTGTACCTCAGTGAAATCTAACCAGTCTTACAAGTTCTAACAAACTACAGTGCAGATCTTGTGGCGCGTGGATTTTTTGTGTCTAAAAACGGAAAAACACGGAATTTCGTGGATGACAGTGACAGGGGGGCGCAGCTGTGAACAAGGAGTATGTATCGGCGTTAGTTACGATTTTGGACACAACCAATCCACACTTCTTAAGGCGATATGTAAAAGTTTTAGCGTCACTGTTACTCCATATGCGAAAAAACCCTGAGTGCGAGACAGACGGATTCGTGGAAAAGTAGCAAAAAGTCTTTTTTTTATTTATATAAACTGTACTAAAGTTGCTATCAAAATTTCGTTTAACCAGCCCCCCTATTCTGTATCTTTAGTTGCCAACTGTACTAGGTGCCTATCATCAAAAACATAGATAAAAACTGAAATTTCAAAATTGCTTTTAGTGGATATTGAACTATTAACAATCTGTGTCGTCACTTGAAGTGCGAACATATCCTTAGGAAATCGGAATTCGATGGTATATCTATGTTTTTGATGATAGACACCCAGTCCAGAAGGCAACTAGAGATACATAATAGGCCCGCTGGTCCTAGATACCGTTAAAACCCATCTAATAAAATATAACTGCAGTCCATATGTAATTCTAAATCGTCAAACCAGGAGAATTGGTGTCGAAAACGACCTCATTTTAATAAATATTTCTATCGAGCCGAATTTCTCCAATCGCGTTTCTGTTTTAACAGATCCCTAGAAAAAGATTCCAAAAATAATATACTATTTTATCAAAATAATACATTATTTACTGAAGTAGATATGCAAGTTCTTAAAGTGTCGATTTTTTTTCCATAGTGCCTTAAGGCGATATGCGAAAAAAGTACGGGTGTTTTTTATTTTGTGTATTTCATGAAATACACGGATAATTATAATCAGTTTCTGGTATATGTATTTTGACTATATAATCTAGGGTTTTGAAATTGGAAAACATGTTTGGATAAATTTTCCTCGATAGAAATAATTGTTGAAATGAGGTCTTCAAACACACTTTTTCTCCTCGTTTGACGAATAGGAACCATATACAGAACTCAAACATATTTTATTAGGTGTGTTTTAACAACATCTAGAGATTTGATATTTGAAATTTTGCTAGCTAGTTTAGTTTTTTTATAAAAATTATAAAACTAACAATTTTTGCTTTCACCCTGAATCCACCCCTCTCGCACTGAGCGTGTTTTTGCTTGGAGTAACAGTGACAAAAATAAAATTTGCATAGCCTCTTACTTAAGATCTTTGTAGCACTGTAGACGCTAATAGAAACGTCACGTCAGTACGTGGAAAATTTAAGTTCGAATGTGATTGCAAACTACCACCACACTTAGCACTCGGGAGTCTTAAACACATACAGAATATGGTTATGTCAATCTTATTTATATTATAAAAGAGTCTAACCTAAAGCAGATAACTAAATAATAGGTCTTTACCTAAGAAATTGCCGAAATTTTCTTATAGATTCATGTGTTCATAATTCCTGTAATTCAATATCTTATTTATTTATTTACTTAAATGGTTAGTATTACAGATAAAACTTAATTAGGCCTATCCTAGGGTTAGTAAAATACAAAAATAGAGAAAAAAAAAAATATTTGGGACTAATAATACCCAAAGCAGGCTTCCGACACATTAACAGATTCTTTCTTAGACTGTAAAACTAACAACTTAGCACATAATAATAAATTCGAATATGTGTGCTCCGATACTAGAATTCTCCGTAACACGGAAGCACTATGAAGTTATTTTCGCCAAAGGGCGCCCAGTGCTATAAGTAATATAAACAGTTATTATATCTATTTCAATTATTTGTTTTTTGTTTGAAAGTTGTTTTCAAGGTTTTACATCCACGTATTAGAATAGAGTAGAATAGAAAAAATGCAAACATGTTAGTACTGAAAATTAAGTTTCCGTCAAATTCTCTATAAAAAACAGCAATTTCATATGTAAAGACCTAATATTTGGGTTAAGGGGCAGGTACGGCGACCTTAAGTCGACTTGTGTCGGTACAAATATCGACATAAACTATATTGAAATAACGTTCATATCAGCGTGCATTGCATTACAACGTCGCTGGGTCTCCGGATAGCGCAAAATAGGAGAAAATTATACTTTTCACATGGACGCGGTGGACGAAAAAAAATCCACAGATGGTTTTTCTAACCAATATTTTAGTGCAAGAACCATACAAATACCATTAGTGGTTTCAAAGAAAAAAAAACAATTTTACTTAATATTAGTCTAAAAACAGCTTGACTTTGATTAATATTTTCATACTGTTTTTTTAACGCAAGAATAATTTTCTTCCTTTACTTTAAATAAATAACACTGTATATTTTTTCAAGCACATAACCTTTAAGGTATGTTATATGTTTACGCGATTAAGGCGCTACGTAAAAGTTTTAGCGTCCCTGTTACTCCATATGCGAAAAAACCCTCAGTGCGAGTGGGACGGATTCTTGAAAAAGTAGTAAAAAAGTCGGTTTTTGATTATTATAAAATGTATTAAAAATGCTATCAAAATTTCGTTTAACTAGGTCCTAGATACTGTTAAAACCCATCTAATAAAATATAATTGCAGTCCATATGTCATTCTAAATTGTCAAACCAGGAGAATTGGTGTCGATAAAGACCTCATTTCAATAAATATTTCTATCGAGCCGAAATTCTCCAATCGCGTTTCTGTTTTAACAGATCCCTAGAGAAAGATTCCAAAAATAATATACTATATTATCAAAATTATACATTGTTTACCGAAGTAAATATAGAAGTTCTAAAAGTGTCGATTCTTTTTCCGTAGCGCCTTAAAATGAAGGTCCAAACTTTGGACTCCAAAGTACATAAAATTACTTGTTTATACAAGGGTCGTAATAAATGCTCCGAAAACTAAATTAATAAAAACCGGCCAAGTGCGAGTCGGACTCGCGCACACAAAAAACATGTCTGTTGTATGGGAGCCCCCTTAAATAATATTTATTATAGCACACCGTGCGTAAAATGACCACTTTACGCCGCACGCTGCGCGTGCGTAAAGTCGGCATTTTCCGCACTTGTGCTATAAAAAATTATACGAAACTCGTGCGAGAAACTTTTTCTCGACTCGTGTGATTGCGGCACGAGCCGAAGGCTTACACTCGTCAGATAACGTTTCATCGCTCTCGTATCGTAATGTACTAATTTTATTCTGTTTTTCAATATTTGTTGTTATAGCGGCAACAGAAATATATCATCTGTGAAATTCAACTGTCTTACTATCACGGTTCATGAGATACAGCCTGGTGAGTCACCAGTGGTGACAGACGGACAGACAGACGGACAGCGGAGTCTTAGTAATAGGGTCCCGTTGGTTAGCCTTTGGGTACGGAACCCTAAAAAAGAGGATGTTCAATTTATGAATGTTACTGCTTTAGATACTAATCTACCGAAAACTTCTGTGCTAATAAATATACGAAAACTACCGAAAATTACCGAATGAAATACTGAAAATTTCGAAAACTACTGTCTGCTATTTTTATCGTAGATCTCCGAATAAAAATGTTTTTTTTTGTATGTCATGAATTCTATTAAGACTAGAGACCTCACCTCGCTCCGCTCCGCTTCGCTAGGTTCCTTATTTTATCTTACATGTAAACTTAACACGCTTCACCTCGCTTCGCTCGTCGTCGCACCTATTTTTGTCTTTTGGTTCATCTTTTGTTCGTTCGGAAGTTCTGTAATTTATTCGGAGGTTCATTTTTCAAACCAGCCCCCCTATTCTGTATCTTTAGTTGCCAACTGCACGAGGTGTCTATCATCAAAAACATAGCTAAAAACTGAAATTTCAAAATTGCCTTTAGTGGGTATTGAACTATTAACAATCTGTGTCGTCACTTCAAGTGCGAAAATATCCTTAGGACATCGGAATTCGATAGTATATCTATGTTTTTGATGATAGACACCCAGTCCAGAAGGCAACTAGAGATACACAATAGGCCCGCAGGTGGTCGTGAGAAATTTTAGTTTGCTATGTTTAATTTATTTTGTCGGAACATGTTACACAGTTAAATTAGTACATTTTTCGATAACTAATTTAGCCGCTGCTCAGATAATAAAGCCAATTCTGAAGGCTTTAATTTTAGTTTTAGTGCTGTCAAAGCTTGAAATTATCCAAAGAAATTTAGCTTCTAATCCTTACTCTTAAGGACTATTTTATATCGAACAAAATTTAGTTTTGACAGCACTAAAACTAAAATTAAAGCCTTCAGAATCGGCTACAGTATAACAATGTACAGCAGTTCGCTGGGCTTTATTATTATCCTTTACAAAATAAATAAATTTTGTAATTTGTTAATGTATCTACTATCTATTCAATCTAGTGATGCATTTAAAAACAAATTTAAACAAACATAATTGCTGTTGTCTTGTATTTTCTTATCCCTTGGTTAAAGTAGATATAAGTCATATATTGTATAGTATAAGTTTTATGTTGAAAAAAAAAGACATGATCTTGCTAAGTTTCTTGCCCTTCTTCTTAGCAAGACTAATCGAATGGGCGGAGGTAGGCATGTATTTATATATGTAACCTATTAGTATGTAGTATATAGGATGGGATTTGGTCGGCCGCCTGGATTCGTGCTGGGGGCTCGGTTGGTGATCATTGAACCTTGTTCCTGGTCCCTGGCCGGGTCTCCGGTATGGGTTCGGGCGGCTGATTGGATTTTACCTTGTATAATATATATTTTACCTATCATTTTAATCGTAAATATATTGCTACATAAATTAAATAAACCTTTAATTTAGTTCATGTACATTTATTATTTTATTACATATATTTTCTTTATTAGATTAAATTTGACGTGTAAAAAGTGTATATATCTATACCTGCTTTGCAAAATGAACTATTTGAATTTGAATTTGCCTTAATTAGCAATTAGCTAATAGCGTTTAGTAACTCGTCTCAATTAGCAAGTACCAAACAGAAATATCTTTGTAATGGCAAAAATCAATAATGCCATAGACCAGCGTTTCTTAACCTGTGGTCCGCGGACCCCTGGGGGTCCCCGAGCATATGTATGGGGGTCCGCAGCCTAATCTATGGACCATTTAACAATCATAAATAAATGCCACCAAAAGTCTCGTAAATGCTACGCACGCCGTGCTACTAAGTAGTAGTAATATAAGATAGTAATATAAACTATAAATATAAATATAAAGTAGTAATATAAACTATAAATATAAATATAAAGTAGTCATATAAACCCAAACATCACTAATTTAGTTGCAAAAAAGCAGCACCAACCTTCTCATTAACGTATTTTATATGAAGAAGTATACAGATATATTATATTTTTTTTAATGGTCCGAAATTTATTGCTGCTTTTTCATAAAGGGGGTTCTTAAAATTGTGTTTGATTTCCTAAGGGGTCCGTGGACAAAAAAGGTTAAGAAACGCTGCCATAGACCAAGGCTGGCCGATAGATTTTCCAGGTGAGCAACATTTCTTAGACTGTGGTGGCGCCGGGCCACCACTACTACCATATTCATAAGGTAATTTATGCACAAAAAAGACATTTTTTTTTGTTAATGAAATGAAATAACATGTTTCTTTTTATTTAATGTGAGCTGTGAAGTGGTTTTCCTGATAGTAATTTGTCGGCTAGCCGGCCGACCGAAGTGCTGGGGGGCAAATTCAAATGCCTTGGCAAATGCCGCGTGCCTGGGTTTGGCCGGCCTTACCATAGACTATCCCCCGGTTTCTGAAAGGCCAATCAATGTTAACCGTAGATTAAAAAATAATTATCTGCGGATTAAGCCAGAAAAAGTGGGAATTTTACATTGAAATCAAAAATTAACTAAGTTAATTATTGATTCATCACTATTCAGACTTCATATATGCTTTATTTTCACCGTTATTTGCGGTTAAAGTTTTTTTAATCTACTGTTAACTTTGATTGGCCTTTCAGAAACCGGGGGTAAGTATTATACTTAGACCACAAAATAACCACTTACAGAATGTTTACTCCGAATAACTAGCGAAAACAGGCGCACGCACACATAGACGCGTACGTACGACGATCTCGAAGATACTCGGGTGAATGTCAATACGAAATTCTGCCGAGATCATCGTACGTATGCGTCTATGCATGTGTGCGTCTGTTTTCGCTCCGTCGTCGAGTCGGCCTTCTGGTTGTATCTATTTTGTGCTTAGACCATGATAATGCTAACAAACAGATCACAGATTCACGATTGCACGCGTCACACACATGTATACAATAATTATAATATTATAAAGAGGAAAGATTTGTATTTTTGTATGTTTGTAACGAATAAACTCAAAAACTACTGCACCGATTTCAAAAATTCTTTCACTATTAGAATGCTACATTGTCCCTGAGTAACATAGGCTATATTTATTTAGGGATCCCTATTAAAACTTCAACACCCAAGATGTAAAAACAAAAAAATTTCTACATTGGTACCGATTCGGTGAAGCACATCTTAACTTATTTGACAGGACTAAACTAAATTTAAGCGCTCTGCCCTTGTTTTTTTCGATAAAGAAAGAAAAAGACAGGACGCTTAAAGTAAGGTTAGTCCTGTCAAATAAGTTAAGACGTGTTATGCCGAATCGACACCATTATTAAAGAACATATCACGCGACACCATCGGTGTTACTACAAAACGGTGTTTAACTTTAGACAGTGTTTAAATCTGTTGTTGTCACCTTTTCCTTCATATTGTAAAATAGTGACAACAACAGATTTAAACACTGTCTAAAGTTAAACACCGTTTTGTAGTTACACCGCATATGTCTAACTATTGTAGTTATGTCAACTACTTATTTCCTGCATAAAGGTACATTTACTTCACGTTTATCACAAAATTTTTAAAAAATAAATGTCCAACCGTGCGAAGCCGGGGCGGGCCGCTAGTATACAATAATGAGTAACGCTGTTGGAGATACGATCCGCCGCAGTGGACGCAGATCTTTAAGTAATTTGGAGAACGGGTTTAGGAATTTTAGAGGTCACTGTGTTTCTATGTCAAAATCGGACCAACTTGGACCGATGTCGTCGGGAAAATGGAGGGCATATCAATTTTACATCGCTTTCGCACATGGCTCGGAAGGATCACCGGTGAAAAGTTGATGTATGAATGTTTGAGTTTGACACTCTGAACTTCTTTGATGACATATGTTTTTTATTTATTTTGTATATAAAAGAATAGGTTTCAAAATAAATTGTCACGACATGAATCCTTGAGGGGGTGTCAGAGATGTTTTCAGAGTATGGACTGTGAGGCAGTGGCGTGCACAGAACTTTTTGCTGGACAAGCAAGTAATTGGTCAAGAACAATAATAAAAAAATATGAAAAAATTTAAATATCACTTTGAAAAAAAATTTTTTGTATGACGCCAGGGTAGACAATGTCTACCCTAGAGTGAAAATTTCCTATACAAACTTTTTTTTTTCAAAGTGATATTAAAATTTTTTCATATTTTTTTTATTGTTGTTCTTGACCAATTGCTTGCTTTTCCAGCAAAAAGTTCTGTGCACGCCACTGCTGTGAGGTGTAGTCACATTCTACACTCACTTTTTACCGGCGATTAGATGAAATTACTGTAAAAGAAGACGGACTAATGGGACATGTAGACAAAGGTATATTTTTTTTGCCTTCATGACATAATTTTTTCCTGTCTTGTATTTTTATCTATTTATTAAATTTAAGTGTAGGCTTACTTTTTACATTTAGTTGTTTGTAACTAATATTATGAAAAAAAAAGACATAATCTTGCTAAGTTTCTTGCCCTTCTTCTTAGCAAGACTAATAGAATGGGCGGAGTTAGGCATATATTTATAATATTATTTATTCCTTATTCATATATATATATATATTTTTTATTCCAGTGTATGTTTTTATTAAATTTGAGTTAACCTAACCTTTATTATTTCCTTGTGTATTTCCCCATATTATTATTTATTACATAAAACTATTACCTATAAATGTGTTTTATTCAATTATATTAGATTAAAACCGACCTGCAATAAGTGTCTCTGAATATTTTATATATTATTTCATATTTCATTTCAAGAAGACAAATTTTAAAGCTAAAAGTATTAATATTATAGTGCAAAGTATTAATAATTTTAGAGCTAAGCTTTTTGAAGTAGGAGCCATTATTATTAAGGCGCTACGGAAAAAAATCGACACTTTTAGAACTTGCATTTATTAATTAATGAGCCTGTACTTCATCTTGTAAGGTAACAAGTGGTATTTATTTTGTTCAGAAATTAATATTTTACTATCTTAAAAAGCCATAACCCCGAACCCTGTTTTGCCCAATCTCGGGACTCCGACTCTTAAGGACTTGCATATCTACTTCAGTAAATAATGTATTATTTTGTAAAATACGATATTATTTTTGGAATCTTTTTCTAGGGATCTGTGAAAACAGAAACGCGATTGGAGAAAGTCGACTCAATAGAAATATTTATTGAAATGAGGTCCTTTTCGACACCAATTCTCCTGGCTTGACAATTTAGAATGACATATAGACTGCAACTATATTTTATTAGATGGGTTTTAACGGTATCTAGGACCTGGTTAAACGAAATTTTGATAGCAACTTTAGTATATTTTTTATTAATATAAAACCGACTTTTTGCTACTTTTCCACGAATCCGTCCCTGTCGCACTGAGGATTTTTTCGCATATGGAGTAACAGGGACGCTAAAACTTTTACACATCGCCTTAAAGTTCATTTATGTATATCCCATAAGTTATTCTAGTAAGTAGAACTTTAAAATAAGTACACATATCACAAAAAAGCGATTCGGCTCTCATATTTTAAAACCGATTAAGGGGCTCCACTATGCTAAAATTTGAAAAAAATATGGCGTGTTTTTGACTCAAGACAATTATTAATTACACTTTATAAATAAATATACTTTCAATCTTCTTTTAATTATATTACTTTTAAAAAAGCACGAATTTTACCGAAAAAGAGATTCAGTTTCCATACTTCAAACCCGATTGAAACGAAACCAACACACACAGATGCTACTAGAAAAGACCATCTTTATTACATAAAGAAATTAAAGTTAATATCCTAATGTAGTCGCGATTTCAAAATAACTGAAGTTTGCGTGCGCAGCATCTGATTAGAGCAGGATAGAGAGTTAAAACACAAAAGCGTTAGAGCAGGACTGAATTTTAGCATTGGGCAGCCCCTTAAGAAGAAATTAACACACGCAGATACTTACTAAACAAACTATTTTTATTATATAAAACAATGTATAGTTGGTGTTCTCAATTTAGCCGTAATTTCAAAATAACTGAGGTTTTTGAAATCAGGACATTTAAAAACAAAAACGTTAAAGCAGGACTGAAGTTTATTTGTAGACGTACGTGAAGCATTGTGTAGCCCCTTAAGGGCCGATTCTTCAGTTTTGTTACGACATTATTATTATGAAACTAGAGGACTTTGTTGAAATTTGATTTCAATTCGGTTGTAGCTTCGGTTACCTACTAAAATGACATGTTTGACGTCCAGCAGCACTGCATAAGCGCTGTAATAAATAGCCTTTCAAAATCCAACCCTATGCCTCTAAAAAAAAATCCAACCCTACGTGCCTCTCCTAATTCAACCCTACGGCCTCTCAAAATCCGACCCTACGGCCTCTTGAAATCCAACCCTACGGCCTCCCAAAATCCAACCCTATGCCTCTAAAAATCCAACCATACGACCTCTCAAAATCGTACCCTACGTGCCTCTTCAAATCCAACCCTACAGCCTCTCAAAATTCAACCCTACGGCCTCTCAAAATTCAACCCTACGGCTTCTCGAAATCTAACCATACGGCCTCTCAAAATCCAACCCTACCAGCCTCTCAAAATCTAACCCTATAGCCTCTCAAAATTCAACCCTACGGCCTCTCAAAATCCAACCCTACGGCCTCTCAAAATCCAACCCTTTGGTATAACCCAGCGACCGTTTGGGGGGCTCATTTAATTGAGTTGGCAAGTCTCCACCTGTCCATTTTCCATAAATATATCAATAATAATATTCATTTATTTCAGATAAATTAATCCATATTTCTTACAAAATTAAATTAACACCAATATTATAAATATATTGATAAATTCTAAATTCAATTATATTACTAAATTAATAAAACAGAAACACAGATCAAAAACACATAATAGAATACTAAATTCACTTACACACGACTTGATAAGGTCACGTGCAAACGAAGCCAGTGTCCTAACAATGGGTGTCCCATCTGTCATCCAATGCCCTCAAGATGCAGCAGTGACGCGCCACGCTTCCTGACGATAGAATACGGTAATTGGGCCGCAGGTAGTACCATAGGTTTTGATGACAAGTCAGTAAGTGAAAATTTTCAATACCCTTTGAAAGGCCGTATCTTTTATTGCGTTTAACCATAGACTAATAAGTATTACTACGCATAGACTAGCAGTTCCCATACATCAGTTTGTAGCCACAAAAAAGGTGTAAAATTCTAATGAAATCTAGATGGCGTTGCTAAATCTTCTAACGAACACGATGCTGAAAAATACCGATTGGTGACGCTAGTGGCACAGCGATGTCACGTAACATAAAAATAACTCCTACTTCGATAATAGGTGGGGCTAAAATATTCACTGTTAGTGTTGTCAACTTAGCGCCATCTAGTTTTTCTAAGCAAAACTATTATAGCTACTATTATAATACTATTATAGTTTACTTGGTAACCATGACAGTTTACTTGCAGCCAATTAAACAAATTATGCTTATTTGCAACACTTAGTGACGTAAAGACGCGTAAAAAATTTGCTTCGCCTTGATGTATGGGAGTTGTCGGTCTATACGTAGTAATACTTAGTCTATGGTTTAAATAATAAATAACTTCATTATTTACAGCTGTATATAATCAAGTTATTTATTAGTTAAAGGCTATATAAGGCTATAAATAAATAGACCTTATAGTATTCGATATTAATTTTAACTCGATACACCTCAAGCCTGCCAAGGCTCTTTGTGCCAAGTTCTGACACAAAGAGCCTTGGCAGACGGACAACAACGTGATCTTATAATATAAGGGTTCAGTTTTCTATTAAGAGGTACGGAACCCTAAAAAATATAACTGTTTTTGAGACACGTCGCTAAAGACATTAGCAATTAATTAAGGTCAACCGGGGTATTTGTCTTCACGGGGCAATTCTCTCCTTTGCTAATAACACGTTAACCGGTGAAGTTAAAATTGTATTGTCTAATGACGTATTGCGTAACTCAGTAAAAACGTACCAAAGATAAACCAAAGTAAAGGAGGTAATTGCCACGTAGAAGGAAATACCCCGGATGATCTTGGTCATCTTTTTTGCATTCTAAAGGAGACAAAATACGCAGTTCGTCTATTTTTGAATGTTGCATTTCAAATCTACTTTTTGTGAAATAAAACACATATGAAATAAATCAGGTTTTAGAGGTTATTCCAAGTGTGAACTGTGAAATGCAAGACAAAGTACACACTTGGTACACCCGCTTTTTACCGATTATTTGTCATTCTTAGCTGGGAGCAAGTTTTTGGCGGTAACATTTTTTTTTTGTTAACAAATATAAAGAATCGGTCCTTAAGCGACAATTTTAATGACGTCCATAAAGCTTTGCTCGTGGAAGAATAAATATTTTTATTGGATACTATTAATTCTCGCGTTATCGCACAATTAATCTTTACACGGTGTGTTCAAAATAACGTGCTCAGACTGCTCGTGCCTCCCCATCCATATACATTTTTAATACACACGTGATTTTTTATGGGAGCGTGTTTAAATTTTGTTCTTTACATACATCAGTGGCGTGCACAGAACTTTTTGCTGGAAAAGCAAGCAATTGGTCAAGAATAACAATAAAAAGAATATGAAAAAATTTAAATATCACTTTGTAAAAAAAAGTTTGTATTGGAAATTTTCACTCTATGGTAGACATTGGTATCGATTCGGCGCAACACAACTGACAAGACTAACTTTATTTTGAGCGTCCCGTCTTTGTCTTTTCGATACAGAAAGAAAAGGGCCGAACACTTAAATTAAGTTTAGTCCTGGCAATTAAGTCAAGTTGTGTTGCGCCGAATAGGTGTTATTGGTACCGATTCGGTGAAGCATATCTTAACTTATTTGACAGGACTAAACTAAATTTAAGCGTTCTGTCCTTGACTTTTCGATAAAGAAAGAAAAAGACAGGACACTTAAAATAAGGTTAGTCCTGTCAAATAAGTTAAGACGTGTTATGCCGAATCGATACCAATGTCTACCCTGGCGTCATACACATTTTTTTTTTCAAAGTGATATTTAAATTTTTTCATATTTTTTTTATTGTTTTTCTTGATCAATTGCTTGCTTTTCCAGCAAAAAGTTCTGTGCACGCCACTGACATACGCCTGTCTCGCAGAGAGGTAAGCAGAGACTACAGTGTGTTGATTAATGACTTCGGCTGGTCATACTGAATGACTATAAAAAAAAAAAAAACTATAAATAAAAAAGTAAATAAAAAAATTAAGAGACATATATGTTCTTTTTGCGGAGTCCATATTATCGGAAGCCAGATAGAATGGCATTGAATTGAATTGAAGAGACATATATTTAACACACCATAATAGACAAATTAGTCCTTTAATCTATATTCTTAAACGTAAAGTTGTATGGCATTGTTAATAAAATAAACTTTTAACAAAAAAATAGTAACCGACTTCAATAGTAACAGCAGTCATTCACTAAAAAGTTAATAATAATTCTATAAAGACCGATGGTACCGAAGCAACACTTTTGCCGACTTCTTTTTTCCTGAAACATTATATTATCTAGAAGTCGGCGCTCTTATATTGGTTTTTATGTTGCTATATCGTAGGAAATACGCCGACTTCTAGATAACATAATGTTTCAGGAAGAAAGAAGTCAAGAAGAAAGTGTTGCTTCGGTACCATCGATCTTTATAGAATTATTATTAACTTTTTAGTGAATGACTGCTGTTACTATTGAAGTCGGTAACTATTTTTTTGTTAAAAGTTCATTTTATTTCACATTTTTTAGTGTTGCTGGGTTAAATTGTGAAGTATGGGTAGTTCTTGCAAACGTGGTGTTAATATGAAACGAAGTTAAAGTGATAAGTAGCTATGTTTGAGTAGCTTCCTGCTATCAACACCCTAGCACAACATGATTACCGTAATCTCGAGTTATGTGCTGTCATCCGTTGAAGAGTTCTACAGTGATGAAGCCAAGATCAAAAGTCAGGTGGGTACACTGGCAATTTTCAAGCAATGCCCTGCAATAAGCAACCTAACACAAACTGGTTGCCGCAATCCAAATTTATGTGCTGTCATCCGTTTTGGAGTTCTATGGTGATGAAGCCAGGATCGAAGGTCAGGTGGGTATTCTGATAATCTCCAAGTAATACCCTTGAATCAGCACCCTAACGCAGTGATTGCCGCAATCGCGAGTTATGTGCTCGGATCCGTTGAGGAGTTCTATGGTGAATCTGGTGATGAAGCCAGGATCGAAGGTCAGGTGGAATAATGTCGATTTTCAAGTAATACCTTGTAATCAGCACCCAGGTACAAAGTGATTACCTCAATTTTGAGAGGTATGTTGTCATTTTCTGAGGAGTTCCACTGCCTATCTCTGAAGACCTTCATCAGATCATGACCAAACCCAAAATGGGACCTACCTGGAAGTACACTCTTCCAAACAAAAAAATAATTATTCAAATCGGTTCAGAAATGACGGAGTTATGGAGTAAAAACGCCAAAAAAAAATACAGTCGATTTGAGAACCTCCTCCTTTTTTGAAGTCGGTTAAAAAGGATGGTGACCCAGCATATGTTCGTATACCTAAGGCATTTGGAACGCTGTTATTCTGCCTTCACCATTAAAAAAGAAAAAGAAAAGTGTTATCCGTCAATTTATATTCTGTTTCTACATACATACATATACTCACGCCTGTCTCCCAGAGGGGTAAGCAGAGACTACAGATTTCAGCTGCTACGATCCAGACACACCTCTTTCGCCTCTTCCACGTCCATAAATCTAGTCAATCATAGTCAGCTCTTCTATTCCGGGTACTTTCTACATTGCCCTACTTTCATTCATCCTCTCTACATGTCCAAACCGAACCATTCCTTTTTCTATTCTAGTCACTACATCTTCTTTCAGACCGCAACGATTCCGTATGTCGATATTTTTTATTTTGTACTATCTTATATCAATAATTATTGAAAGGTTTGTATTTAAACGCACAAGAGAAAATACCAGAAATGTTACTACAGTGTTTTATCAAAAATACTAACTGCACATCAAAAAAATACTGACACTAAAATACTAAAAAATACTGACACTAAAATACTAAAAATCTGTGCTCTTATAGGATTTTTGTCATAATAAAAAAATTGTTATCATAAAAAAATAACCACGACGACGTTCCTAAGAAAGTTCATATGTGGTTCAATATCCATAAAAGGCAATTTTGAAAGTTCAGCTTTTATCATGTTTTTGATGATAGACAGCCAGTCCAGTTGGAGACCAAAGATACATGATCCAAGGGCACCTGTCAAACATGTCCCATTTTTCAGACAAAATCTTGACCGCGTCCTGTTTTAAAAAAACCGTTCAAGTATGAGTTGGGCTAGCGCCTTAAGGGTTCCGTACCAATTTTTTTCGTTTCGTTTTTCATGTACCCCTCTGAAAAATTTCCAACTCAATATTCGATATTGGGACAACATTCAACATAAAATATCCAAATTTTACATCTGTAACTCATTCCTTCACGAGCTAGAGACCCGTGACATACGGACGAACGAACAGCAGAGTACATTAAAAGGGCTCCGTATAACGGAACTATTTATTATATAAGGCACACGTGCATTATTATATAAGGCACACGTGCATTATTATATAAGGCACACGTGCATTATTATATGAGGCACGCTTACATTTTATATAAGGAACACGTGCATTATTATATAAGGCACACGTGCATTATTATATGAGGCACGCTTACATTTTATACAAGGAACACGTGCATTATTATATAAGGCACACGTACATTATTATATAAGGCACACGTGCATTATTATATGAGGCACGCTTACATTTTCTATAAGGACACGTGCATTATTATATAAGGCACACGTACATTATTATATAAGGCACACGTACATTATTATATAAGGCACACGTGCATTATTAGCGAATGCATGTAATTAGATAACTAGTAGTTAGCCCCGAACTGTGAACTCGCGGACCCCTTCTTACAATTACAACCCCAAATCTCGGCAACCTCTTGACCGATTTGGCTCATGTTTGAACTTCAAAACTCGTTTTGTCTCATTTACTCGCTTACCAAATTTCATGGCGTTCTGATCAACGATACTCGTATTATCATCGGACAAACATACATACATACAGTCGTACATACACACATACAAACGCCGGATTGTTCAATTAGACACGGAGAATTCAATTAATTTAAACCACGACAGAAATAAATTTTTAAGTTTGAACACTTTGCAATTTATCCATCGCAAGGAGATATAAATTAACATTATATAATTGCAGTATAGAAACGCAGAAAGAAAAGTAAATCTGGATGCGAGGAGCTCTGAACCGGGAGCTCTCGCTTTCGGTTCGAATCCCGGTTCAGAGCTCCTCACATCCAGATTTACTTTTCTTTCTGCGTTTCTATACTGCAATAATATAATGTTAATTAATTCAATTAATTTGATATGGTCTGATGCGCGACGACGGCAAGCGGCCCGACGGAATGACGCTCATTCCTTGGAAAAATGGGCGGTCCTTGGTATGGGACGCTACATGTGTCGATACAATGGCAGCGTCCCATATTCGGGTGACCGCCACCAAGGCAGGTGCGGCGGCTGCTACGGCAGAAAAACACAAACGTGATACATACAAAGCTCTGGGCGAGGGTTATATATGCCATTTGGCGTAGACACCCTCGGACCGTGGGGGCCGGACGCGCGGCGACTTTATAAAGAAATTTCGTCGCACCTGGTCGACGCTTCAGGTGACCGAAGGGCTGGGGCCTATTTTGGCCAAAGAATAAGCCTGGCCATCCAGCGTGGCAACGCCGCCAGCCTTTTGGGCACCCTCTCCAGCGACGGCGACGATTTGGCCAGCATTTTCTACCTTATGTAAATATTTTAAGTTTAGTTTAGTTTAGATTCATTTATTTTAGTCCCCGTTTTTAAATTATTTTAATGTTATTTAAGTTATTTTATTGTTTGATTAAATAAAGAGTGTCTTTAATTTACAATAACACATGTTTTGTGTAACCTTTTCTACTTTTAAAGAATCCGTCATCAACGAAATTTCTTGTTATCTATTAGAAAGAAATTCTTAAAACTCTAATTAATTTGTAACCATTATTTAAATAAGTTTTGTATTATTTCGCTTCTTAGCGGAAATAGACGTTCTTGTAAATTAATGAGACTTAAGGACTAAATTAATTAAGTTAATTTGTTTGTTTTTTAAATAAATTAATTTTAAAAATTATCGACGAGAACTCTGTTATGTTTATTTTAATTATGAAATTATATATTTATTTTAAAAGTGTTCACTTTCTATGTGACGCAAACATTAATATAATTTTATACATACACACATATACTCAAGCCTGTCTCCCAGATGGGTAGGCAGAGACTACAGATTTCCATCCGCTACGATTCAGACACACCTCTTTTGCCTCTTCCACATCCATCACGTCCACATCTAGTCGTACAAGCTCTTCTATTCCGGTTACTTTTGACATGGCCCTTCCTCAGTATGTCGCCAATTTGGTCAGCATACGTCCTTCTAGGGCGGCCAGCCCCTCTATTCTGTATCTTTAGTTGCCAACTGGACTAGGTGCCTATCATCATAAACATAGCTAAAAACATAACTTTCAAAATTGCTATTAGTGGGTATTGAACTATTTACGAACTGTGTCGTCACTTCAAGTGCGAATATATCCTAAAACAATCGGAATTCGATAATATGTGTATGTTTTTGATGATAGACACCTAGTCCAGATGGCAACTTGAGATACATAATAGGCCCTCTGGTCGAGCTGTACCTTCCACTTTGCACCATAAATTTCTTTCGTCACTCTACTTTAATTCATCCTCTCTACATGTCCAAACCACCGAACCATTCCTTTTTCTATTCTAGTCACTACATCTTCTTTCAGACCGCAACGATCCCGTATGTTGATATTTTTCACTCTGTCATTCAATGTTAAACCACACATACTACAGTTTGGCCAGCGAATCCAGTCACAGCTATTTTTCGAAAGTTTTATTATGGCAACATTTTTAATTGTCAAATGTGGAACCACTAATACTTTAATATGTTGTGATACTTTCATTTCGTAAGGGGATAGTATCATTTATAATGAATGACCAATATTTTTTATTTAATAAATCATGATGAATATTTAAAAGTGTAATGTTTTATAATTTTATTTCTAATTGATTAAAATAGGCGTTACTTTGCGGAAGTCCATCATCGACTTACGGATATATTTATAATATTATTAATTTTGGAATATTGCAAATTATTAATATGCCTATAAGTTTATTTTATTTCTCCTTCATTTGTATAAAATAAGGAAACATCATAATAATATATAATAATATGCTGTTACACAAGTATACTTAAATGTATCAAAGTTGTTTTTTCAGAGTGTACTCAGTGTTAACAGCTTCAGATTTTTTAAATTTGCCGCGCTTATGTTGTGACACGTTTACCTTGCCAGACTATATGTAAGGAACGCATTTCCACTGAATTCACTTTACTTTGATGTTTATCTTGCCATACCCAACATTCACTACCATATATAAGCCAACACTCCATTATGAACCGCCAACCTGTGGAGGTACCACCATCTTACTTGGAGACCCCCTCGAAGTAATTCGGGGGAGAGTAAGAGGACAGCTCACAGGCAAAAAACTAGAAGGCCCACCATGCCTGGGATCGATGGATGGCGGTATATCCATCCCTAATAGCCGGGCCTTATATGTAACAGACTGGTGACGAGCAGCAGCGTCACTGGTGCGAGGGTTCCGGCACCGCGCTCACCAACCCGCCTGCCCAGCGTGTGTGAGTATGGGCAATTCTTCCAGGATGACCGCCGGGAGTGGCAAAGTCCTGGAAAGGCTTATGTCCAGCAGTGGACGAACTAGGCTGATGGATGGATGGACCTCATGCTCACATGTAAGGCGCGCTACCGACTGCGCCGCCGAGATTCTCATCTGGACCGACGAATTTTTCAACCAATACCTGTACACCGAATTTTTATAACTACTTGATATACCAACCAGTAATGCACGCTAACGTGGGCGTTATGTGATTTCACATCTTGTTGTTATGCACTTAGAGTGTCCAAAGCGATGGATTTCGTTATAAAAACTAATAATCATACAAAGGGACTCTGCGAAGGTTTCCGTTTTACCACGGAACACTAAAGTGCTATTGTCATTCAGAACAAATAAAGGGAAGTTGTACACGACCTGCCTCCTTAACTGATCGGGGAATTTCTGTACGTAATCTCACTTAAGGGGAAGTCATTCAAGTCTATTATCAAGTACCTGAGCGACCGAGCTTCGCCCGATCAAAATACTTTGACAGCGGACAAAAATAGCACATTGAAGATGAGAAAACAACCAAATTGAAACCGTACGTTTTAAGCTGTCAAATAAATACGATTTTCTTACGCATTTGCACCCGGGTGCATCTACGCTAAGAATAAACAAACATAAGGTTTTAAAGTATTTTTTTATTAATATTTAAAAAAGGCTTATTCTTTACAATTATGGATAACAAACTAAAGAGCCAAAACAAAAGCACCCGATATCCCGATTTTGTCCCTCTTCAATTTCATTCTAAACCCCGAAATTGTGGTATTTTATGTCTGAAAATAATACACATACGTTTTAGATAATTATCTACATCTTTTTTGCAGATTTTTTTATGGTACAATACGCGATACGTTACTCGACGCTAGATTGAAAAAAAAAAAACGAAACTTTGTCGAAATTCAAGATTTGTTCGTCTTGTTTAATATTTATGTTACCAAATTATATGAAAATTGTAGGTAATTAAAGAAAAGACACCTATTTAAACGGATACTTTCTTGAAAAATTCATCGCAAAAAGCTTTTTTAAGAACGCTGTCGGCTGTCGTAATAATCTCAACTCAGAGCGTGCTATTTCGTACAATAATGAGTCGTAGAAGTTAGTTCTATTTGATGGAAAATGAGGGGTATCAATATCAGGGATAACGAGCCCTCAAGCGAATTAAGAGTCAAGACCGCAGCAGATGGATACATTCTCTGTGAACCTGGACACAGGCGTGAGTAAAAAATTACGTAATTATGATATCAAAATAAAAAAAAGACACGCTCACGACAAATAAATACTAAGGTATAAAAAAGGCAAGTTGTTTCATTCTAAATTACATTTTGATGTTCATAGACAATGACATTTTAATGTTTATAGTTTAGATTTCGACGGCATTATAGCAGTGCTGCATGAGGGGAATTTTTCTTAAATGTCACTGTCGTATACTTAAGCAACAGAATCAAAGACGAAATTTGCACAGATTCCAAACAAACTAAAAACTGTTGAAGGTTTTGTATTGGCAATCACACCACTGGCAGCCTGCGGCATAGTTTGTAAAAAGAATATAATGACATGTTATGTCAAGGAAGACTTAACGATTGTCTTGCGAAAATATATTGTGTCCATTGTTTACATAATCTGAATAAAATTTACTTGATTGTATTCCAAAGCTAGTTCTTATTAATTCTAAGTGCGTAATCTGTATTGGGGCTCAACTGAGGCCCCTTCATAAAAACCACCGACTTTGACAGTGATTGCTACAAAACATATTTTGTCTATGGTGACATTGACACCGACCATAGAGTATATTGAATATCGGAAACAGCGACATCTACAGTGCTACAAGGATCTGATGGCGCGTCGTAGATGACAGTGACAGGGGGAAGCAGGTGTGAAACAAGGAGTATGGTAGCGGCGTTAGTTCTGATTTTGGACACAACCAATCTACGCGCCATAAGATCCTTGTCTAGAATGCTATACTCTGTGCTAAGAACCAAGAAAACAAAAAACAACGAGAAAAACGCTCATAGAAGTTATATCTCCTCGTTACCTATCCTATCCAATATAATATCCCATTTCTATGATTTTCATGATTACTTTTGAATAAAATAAAATTTTGAAAAGCATTATTTAATTATACCTACTTTACTTACTGCTGAGTTCACAAATGTCATTTAGGGTTAGGAACTCCTTAAGTATCGTGCCGTGTTTAAAAATCATCTGTGAATGAACGAGACAATAGGATGTCTAACCAGATCTTAACTTTAAGACAACTGTCCTTGTGGAAATTTTAAATTCGACATTTTTGAATGCCGAATACGTCGCATCCTGTCGATTTAGAAAATTTGAAACTCTGCATACACATACTTTGATCCTTAAAAGTAACGCTTCAGGGTCGGTCTGTGTATAGTCAACGAAACTTTAACCAAATACAGGGTGGTACAGTCATCAGATCACAATAAACTACTGTTTTCCACTATAAACACCCACGATTAGGTCATGACCCTCAACAAACGTCAAAAATTGTGGGGAAAAATTGGCTGTCAAACGTGATTGTGCAGCTACCTTCAGGTAACCAGGCCCAGCACAAACTGTACAGTCAAAAGAGATAGGTAACCAGGGCCAGCACAAACTGTTTGATCCTATAGGTAATTGGCATAGATAAAATTATGCTAAGGTGTGTTAATTCGAAAACTATTTCGAGATTTAGGTTTAATAAGCCGTATTTTCGAAGTTTTGGTCTAAAAAACCTCATGATGATGAATATTTTTACGAAAAGGCTGCAACTTCCATTTGCCCTCGTGTGACTTCACTTGAGTAATGGCTGTTTAGAAATGTGTCCTTTGCTATCAAGATAAATTTATAATAATTTGCTTCAGACTAATTTGACAGCTAGGTGACAGATGAGTAGACAGACGGAGACAGGCCACTGTTTTTTACAAGCAATCACACATCACAATCAGTATAATGTCTAAAATTCTCAAGTGACAAGCTCATCGGACAATTCTTTAAAAAATCATGAAAAAAAAATGGTTAATTTATATACCAAAATAATGAAAACTATGTCCTAAAATGGCGTATATCCTCTGAAAAAAAAACTTTTAAAATTAAGCTATGGGAATTGGTGGCGCAAGTCTGTAGGCTGTTTGCTCCTAATAATTAGACCCGGGCACTATCTGTGAGGCATATGCAGCCGAGCATGGACTCGTTTATAATGTCAAAAAAACCGTGTTCATGGTCTTTAAGGCCGCAGGTAAATGTCCAGATCCCACAATCAATATTACCCTAAATGGCATGGACGTCACATCGTTAAATATCTGGGACATATCGTTGCCGACGACCTTAAAAACGATGAAGATATTGAAAGGGAACGCAGGGCTCTGGCGGTTAGAGGTAACATGCTGGCCCGCAGATTTTCTCGTTGTACAGAGGAAGTTAAGCTAACGCTTTTTAAGGCATACTGCCAGAGCTTATACACGGGGAATCTGTGGGTCAAGTATACCAAGAGATCGCTGGACACCCTGCGCGTGCAATATAATAATGTAATTAGGATGCTGATGGGTCTGCCCCGCTTATGTAGTGCGTCAGGGATGTTTACGGAGTACCAAACAGATGGCTTTACAACTATAATCCATAAAAAGACCATATCCTTGATCCGCAGGACACGGGACAGTCCTAACAGCATCCTGGAAACCATAACCGACAGATTTACATCGCCACTATGGAGGTGTTTTGTGCGGAGAGTGATCGTGGAGACCTCATCTCCTTGATCGCTCCTGGTACGGAGCACATAAGTTTTGTGTAGTTAATTTAATTTAATTTTCTTTCTTTGCTACTAACCAATTATTAGTAAGTCTTACTAACATGCTATGGATCCAAGTTGTCCGAAATAAAATATTTTTATTTTATTTATTTTTATTTATTACTATCGCATCGACTACTGTCAGTGCCTACCACCAATACCGTGGCACACCTCGAGTCTCCCTTATTAGGGTTGCCAGACGGTATCCTAAAGGAGGACATGTCCTCCTTTTTCACAATTTGTCCTCCCGTCCTCCCTCACCTATCGATTGTCCTCCCTTTTCAAATTTTGCACTTACTGTACCACATACCGACACCGTTTGGTTAGCCCTTACGGCACGGTTTATTCTCCTGTCCTGCACGCATTAAACACGCATGTGACACTGGCAAGACATTCAAATATCAGCTTGAAAATGTAGTTCTGATAAATGTCTAACGAATAAAACAAAAAATTGTATCCTTTTATTTAAGTATGTCCTCCTTTTTTTCTGAAGTCCTCCTTTTTTGCTTAGTAGCAATGATTTGTCCTCCATTTTCATTTTTCCATCTGGCAACCCTATCCTTAATGCGCGGGACTAGCTTAACGCTCTCTTGACCTCAGTGCTAGAGTGTGTCATGTTTTTTGACAGATTGATGGATGTAATGCAAGAGTGCTTAAAGTTTTGTGGGAAAGAGGCTTCTTTGACTATGTCCCTACATTTAAACTATGAGATTGATTATTTATTTTGTATTACCATATGTCGAATTTTAATGTTATGTGTAAACTGTATGTTTGTGAATGTTTTTATTTGTACTTGTAAAAACTTAATTGTACAGTGCGATAGATGTCTGTAATGCTGTACAAATAATAAACAAATAAATAAATAAATAAATAGTAAACTTTAAACTTTCGCGATTTTCACACATTATGATCGCACATATCGCTTATAGGCGTGGATTGCTTAGGGCATCAAGTAGTCTTAATCCGGCACTGACCCGAATCTTATACTCATAAATAAATAAATACTTAGTAAATATATACACACGTGCACTATTTATTAAGTATTTATTCTTCTCATCAATCACTCATCAGTGGGTCTCAGGATCAAAGATCTTACTCATCTTTTTTGTTGACCCTACCTAGAGTACTTACTGAATAATAAGTTGAATTAAATTAAAACTTTATCAATTAATATGATTAAACATTTTAATGCTCAACATTTATCATTCATTCTCATTCAGTAGTTCATTAAATACAAACCGAATATTATGGCTTCCCCTTAACAGAATAATGTTAGCAGTCAGTTTCCCCAATGAATAACTAATAGAGATGTCACAAACCAGGCATTGTTGGTGTAGTTCTGATGTCAGAACATCTTTGTTATCAATTTCATATTTACATAATACTCATCAACAGTGGCATGCACAGAACTTTTTTCCGGAAAAGCAATCAGATGGTCAAGTTTGACAATAAAAAATTATGAAAAAATTGAAATAAGACTTCGAAAAAAAAAAAGTTTGTATAACGCTAGGGTAAGCACTGCCTACACTCGAGTGAACATTTTCGTACAAACTTTTCTTTTTCAAAGTATTATTTAAATTTTTTCATATTTTTTTATTGTCAAACTTGACCTTATGATTGCTTTTTTGGAAATAGTTCTGTGCACACCACTGTACTCACGCCTGTCTCTCAGAGGGGTAGACAGACTACATATTACGATCCTGACACATACCCATAGAGGGGGGGCCACATAGCAAAGAAATTAATAGAAATAATTATAATTACATGTATATATTTTAAGAACTGTTAAGTGGATAATAAAGCTGTAATAATAATAAAAAAAAATGTCGCAGGTAAATTGTCAAAGCTGTAGCTTTTTATTAGGTTTTATCATTTAACGGTGTTATGTTTTGATGATTTGGTAGACTGTGAGGTAGATGAACATGAAATCAGTTTGTGACTTGAACTCAACTTGGTCGTATTCTATAAACAGCTTTGACAATTTACGTGCTACAGATATACCACTAGCCACCTGGTTGGGCCAGAGATGAGAAGTGTCCTCTTACTCGTCCCCCAATAACTTCGGGGCCTTCCCGAAGGGGGGGGGGGTTTGCAAATAAGATGGTGATACTTCCACAGTCAAGCCCAGCATCAGCTCAACCACTCATTCATCAAATCATTATTACGATATTGTTTTAAAAAACACTTGTACTTATCCACATAATACTTATAACTTTATTATGCCCGACCGGTTTCGCTGTAAAGCATTTTCTAGGGCCTTCTTGCTTTACAGCGAAACCGGAATATAATACAAGTGTTTTTTAAACAATGTTTTATAAATACCACCAAGTGCCAACAATCACTAGCATCTACTACATTATTACGATAATAATCAATCAATCAATATATATAATAAAAGAGTAGAACCCAATGTGCCTGTACATTTAAGAAAAGAAATAAAAACGGAAAGGGGGTGACTAAAAAAGAGTAATAGAATAGAGCACAAATCAGCGAGTTTTAGAAGGCTTTTCTGTCTGTCTGTTCATTTGTTTGTATTTTTGATTGTTCACACATATCCCTAATTGGATTTTCGATGTGGTTTTCTTTATTATCGTCGTAGTGACCCTGCAGTCGTAGCATAGTGTTTAATCGCGCGCGACACAACTTAGTTAAATCACAACTGTGAGGAGCATGACACGATGTTTTTGCGATTAAACAGTATGTCATACTCCTCGCACTTGTGATTCAACTAGTGGCGTCGCGCGCGATTAAACACTATGCTACAGGATCAGCCCCTATTCTGTATCTTTAGTTGCCAACTGCACGAGGTGCCTATCATCAAAAACATAGCTAAAAACTGAAATTTCAAAATTGCCTTTAGTGGGTATTGAACTATTAACAATCTGTGTCGTCACTTCAAGTGCGAAAATATCCTTAGGACATCGGAATTCGATAGTATATCTATGTTTTTGATGATAGACACCCTGTCCAGAAGGCAACTAGAGATACACAATAGGCCCGCTGGTCAACATATAAGCTATAACGAGCGTTAATAAAATAACGCCCAAGCCGAAAATGGGGCAGAGTTGAACAAACACGGGCCGAGCAGCGGGAAAAAGGCTACACATAAGAATGTGGGAGAGTTCATTCATTCATTCATATGTTCGCTTGGTGCACAATATGGTCCAGGCTTAAACAAGCAACATTAAACATTATAAAATAGGTGAGATGCAAATAGTTTTTATTTTTTTAGTTATGTATTATAATTTCCTTTTTCTTTTACTTCATTGTGACTGATGCTGGGCCCGAATAGCCTGAAATATATCTCAGTAAAATTTTATTTTACATTGTTTTATCTTATCTTATCATTTATATCAACAAACATCAAAAATTGTGGTGAAAAATTAGCTGTCAAACGTGATTGTGCATCTGTGTTGGAACAATATTCCACCCCCTTTACATACTTTGAAGTATAAGAACAACTTTAAATTAAAATTTAAAAAATATCTTCTCTCTTTGCAATGATAATCGCCAACCTAAAGTTTCAGACAGAAAACTCACGTTTCTTTCTTTATACACATCGTCTTTATAAATTAACTCCTTTCAATTGCAAGATAAACAATATCATTCAATAATAATATTTTCAATTATTTCTATTTGTTTTAAGCCAAAATTTTGCCTTTTTATTTATCCACTCACAATACTTTATATTTTAAATAGTTTATACTATGTGAATATTTATTTTTAATTATATATACGACATAAATAAATATTTATATACGTACTTCTATTTTATTCGGATGCCGTGTACTGTTTCTGTGCTTATATATCAACTGCAGGCCCTCGCAGAATAACAGCGTTGCGGGATGTTACTGGTAACACCCGTAGCATATGCTGAGTTGGGGTCCTTTTTATTGCCACGACACATGACGTTCCATGTTTATATGTATCAGTGTGGTATTTATCAATTTTATTTTTAGTTAAAAAGTTGTATTTAAAATGTGTTTTGTTTCGTGTGTGTTGTGGCATTTAAATAAATGATTCTTTATCTTTATTCTTTATCTAACTTCAGGCCTCTATAAACCACCATGGTATGTACTATGGTAGTGGGTTTACATATTTGGTTTATTCTGCTTATTTGCATTAATAACCGACTTACCCACAATAGCTGAGTGTGTTTATTTTGTTTAACCTGATGACCACACTCAAAACTATTATATTTTGTTTTAGTATTCTTGACAAACTTTTTAAAAGTATAGAAATAAAAAAGTTGACTAAAGAAGAAAATTATGTCAGAATTATTTTTAAAAATCTTAGGAGATAACAAGTGGCATAGTTATTTTAAATAGATTATCAGTGCTGATAAACAGTATTAGCTATGTAAATAATATAATAGAAAGTGTGTCGTAAAACTAGGGCATGTTTATGCGATAAGTACCTACCAACTCGTCAGTATTAGTCCGTTTCTTTAGGAAATTATATCAAAATCAGGCTGAACTCTTTACGTGAAACTATTTACAAGTTGAGGAACTTATTTCACACACGATAATTTGCAGTTCCTATAGAAAATCACACGCAATCGTAATGCGAACTCGCGAAAACCAAACCTGAGACACGATTGCAAATAAAGTTGATTCCATCAATAATATACCACGAATCAGTTCTAAAAACGCACATCAAACACTCAGATAGATGCTCTATTGAATAAATATCCGAATACACGATACTTATTCATATAATTGTAAAAAACACATCAAAGAAGTTACGTGAAGTGGAAAGCCATTTCACTTTTTTATTTTAAGATAAACAGTATTTAACTTACCAGTAGCGGTGTCGTTTTAGGCACAGATTGTAGCAATTTCCTTCACAATTTTGTGAATATTTGAAAATCTGAGAATTATTGAGGAATAATTAATTAAAATTGTGAAATGATATTGACACTGACACACTTTAGCCTTTCGCCATTTTTCGGGGTGGACTGCCTTGTCTAAGAAAAATACTACCAAGTATAAAAGTGATTTGGTGTTGCCATACTTGCTTTTCAGGATTATACTATTATTAATAAATCTCAGGATGTGCTTCAGCTGCCGGACCCGGTAATCATGATTTATTGGGATTTGGGACAGTAATGGACAGGTGCCGGAGATGATCGTCAATGAGCCGTTTTCCAAAGCTAGCTTCCATTACAATCTCATAGATGGCGCTGTCTGACGACTTACGATTAATACCTTAAGAGTTATAGCTTTTTTCCTGTTCGCTTATCATTTTGCTTCTCTAATTCTGTTTTAAGTACTGTTACTTACTACCTACAAGCTTAAGATCGACACCATAAACTAAAATATTGGAGTTTCACCCCTCAAGTAACATCACTTGTGTTAAGTACTGCTTTATAAGCTAAGCAACTAAATCACTTACTTACAAAGCGTAAGATTGTTAGTAAGAAGAACAAAATAAAATTTTTGGTTTTAAATCCTGGTTTTTGCATCTTTTTGTTTGCATTCATAAATTCATTCATTAATTGCAGGATTCGTTGCAATTTATAAGATTATGTCAATAAAAAATACCACATCTTGATACGAGGCCAGAGTCAAGATATGTCCCATGACGTGCTTGTCTCCATACAAAAAAAATGTTTTTTTTTCAATATCTTCACATATATCAATGTTAAAAAAATAACTTTTGAACACTTCTGTGGCATAAATAAGTTATTTTTAGATCCAGATAAGTTTCATGTTATATCTTTTACCAGAAAGAGAAAAATTATAAAGTATGAATATACACTATGTAATAAAATATTAAAACGTGTTGCAGAGACTCGTGACCTGGGTGTTCAATTGGACAGGCAGGTCACATTTGTACCACATATAGACGCTGTCCTAAAGAAAGCTTATAAACAGCTAGGTTTCATCTTACGTGTTGGCAAATCCTTTAAAAGAGCACTAACCTATAAACTCTTATACAACAGTTACGTTAGGAGTCATCTTGAATTTGCCAGCATAGTTTGGCACCCATTTTTCAAAAATCACATTAGAAGGATAAAAACTTTTCAACGACAATGAGCGGTTTTCCAGACTGACCTTGATCAAGCTTTCAGAGGTAAACACAGATGGCGTTACCCTGCTTTCAAGTGTCAAAAAGCAAAGATTATTTTTTAATCTGTGGGCAGCCAGATAAAAATTGTCAATTCAATTGTTAAATCCAACAACACCCTTCACAAAGACATTCCTATTTTGTTGTGTTTATATTGTGTTGTTTTCTATCTATATTACTTACGTTAATAGCTTGGTATTTCATTCAACTTTCAACATGGTCAGCCCATGCGTTGTAGCTAATTGTAAAAATATGGGAACACACAGTATAACTAATTACGGAAAGAACAATGGATCTTAGCAATAATACATTTGAGGCATGGATTGACCATAAAAAAGAAAGAAGCAAAGAAGTGTCAAAATCAAAAGAATCCAGTGTTGCCAGGAAGACATTTTTTGACACTTTTAGTACAGGCTGCGCCATCTATTGAGTCGTTAGGTACTACTTTTTCTTTTTTAATTTGACTTTGAAAACCCCTCATTCATGAAATCTCTAGAATATAGAACAAATCAGTTTTACAACCATCAGACTATCCAACCTCTTTACAGCGTCATAAAATGATGAAGTTGTGCGACCAACGTAAATATTTAGATATAACATTTTTATACAAACTTCTTAATAATTCTATCGATGCTCCGAAATTACTACGACAGATTCTCATTCGTGTACCTCGTAGGCGCGAACGCAGCTGTCGTAATAGACATCTTTTTTCGATTGCAGTGGGTAAAAGTAATTATGTCTCTAACAGATTTATTAGACGAAGTTGAAGTTGCGTTGAAATAGATTTGTTTGGTAACAGTTTAAATTTTGTTAAAAAATATGTAAGAAAACACATTTAAAGTTTAGTTATTTAAAGTTTAAGTTTAGTTATTTTGGGTTGTTGAAGTGTCATCACTGTATTGTATTTAGATAAGTAGATAATTTAAGGGAACTATAGGTCGTTTAGTAAACAATATTTCGTGTTATTTAAGTTTCATATATGACTGTTTGTTCCTTAATAAAATAAAATAAAAAAAATAAAAATATAATATCATTTTTTATTGCGTTATCAAAATTATTTTTCAATCCCTGTGTAAACATTTTTATACTATCGCGCCACTCTGCGTCTTCACGCTGCAGATACGCGTCTTGCGGTGAACTTTGGGAACTTTTTTACGGCCTATCGATGTTTTCTCTAGGTTTTTTGTTTATTATTAACGCCATTATATCACCATTCTTTAAATTGTATACATTTAATGTGTTCTTAAAACATTGCAGAGATATTTCTCTTTTATTTAATGTTACAGAATTTAAAAACAGTAATTTTGAGAGACGTTTCCTCACTTTTTAATTCACTCACTATAATCAAATCATGCAACTTTAGACACATTTCTTCTCAACTTTTTTTTACTGTTCTGCACACGATTATTTCACATGAATGAAATGCCTTTTTCTGACCTATACTCGTCATAAAAACATCTGTCTAACCATCATGGATTACATCGACGCATCAATGTATCGATATATGTTTCAAAACATCGAGGTATCGTTTGCATCCCTAACTATGGTGGTGGGCTTAAATGTGGTGGGTGGGTTTATGTGGTTTATCATAGCCGTAAATGTAGACGGCTATGGGTTTATTCTGCTTATTTACATAACCGACTTACCAATGATAGCTAAGTGTAAATAGCTGGCAATTTAGTAATATTTTCAGTAAATATATTAATTAACTATTGCTTATATTGCTGCCTACGATGAATAAATTGAAATTCGATTTAGAAAAATAAAAATAACAGTGGATTCGGTACAAGAAAAATATAACTACTTAAATTTTGCTGTACACTTTAAGAAATTGTTGCATATTTCTAAACACAAAAATCAAGTTAAGATGAATTAAGGTTAAGGTATTGATGAATTTCTAGGAAATTTTTTGTAGTAGTTGGCAACACCAAAAATAGTCTCGCTGCGTCCGCATTCCTAAATCGTGACGTAGGCGTACTTAGTCTCGTAGGGAGTACGCCTACGTCATCGTGAGGAAGTTATGGCGCCAAATATGAACTTTATTAATTTTCAAAAATGTTAGATATGAGTAAATTACGAATGAAATACCCAAAAATATACTTACAAGTGAAATGTAACAACATCTGTTTGTAAACTTGATGTGTAAGACTTTTTTTGCACCCATACACAGCACAAAACGGCATTTTTCTCGGAGCTCTTTATGCAAAGACGTTCGGGAATCGAATGACAGAAATGGCGGCTGAACTAGTTTTATATAACGCGTTAGATATAGAATCTCATACCTTTGGCAGAGGGGAACACCTGTGTAAGGCGTCTCGTCACAGCACTTCGTTTACACTAATTTCGGAATTTGTTTTTACACTCACGTAATCACAATTAGTTTACACGTGGACTACATACATTTTTTTATTGAAATACTCAGTAAATACTTCACAATAATTCAATATTTACGAACGTAAACAAACTCAATACCAGTCGAATGCCGGGACGGTCGCGTTTTTACTGAGCAAAAAGTTTCTAAAATTCATTCGCTCCAAACCGGAAATCATTTATGCCTAAATGTTGTGAACAATGAGAAATCAAAGACAATAATCTTTGCTCCAAAGTTAGTTCAAATCTCAGAATAAGGAATACAAATAGAAACCTGGCTAAAATAATACGCGGAGAAAGACACCTATCCTTGATTTTCTTACGACATTTTAGTGCGTTAGAGAGAGATGGATATGTATTAGTTTTTTCTTAATTAGGTAGGTTGTCACTAGTTCGTTGCTTTGCTAGTGATGTAACAATGTCCATTTTTGACTACGATAAATAAACCAAATCGAAATGAACCGCGACCAATCTCCTTACCACAGATCATATCGTATCAAAGTGTGAAAAAAAAAGAGAATGCAGGAGGCACCGTCCTTTCTGGTGACATCCTCTTGCTTGGGAAGGAGGCCAAGAGAATTAATAGCAAAGTGGTCTCTGTCTACCCCAGTGGGACACATGTTATATTGTGTAAATAAGGAATTAATAAAAGGATATCTTTCGTTTAGCATAATATTTTTTATTAAGTACAAATTACTATATCGTAGGCAGGTAGGTACATAAGTTAAGTCCAAAATTGTGCTTGTTTCTAGTACAAAAAATGCTGTAGCTTGTATCAGAGATACAACCGTAAACTATTTAAGTAGATACTTTTTAAGTCGCCTCTTAACTCAATCAAATAGATGTTCGTTGATGTCGCGTCTTTGTTCAATCAAGGAAGAAGGAATTAATCGCAACAATAGAAATCATAATAATCATAGACTTATAGGATTCGTAATAATAATATTATGTCAATGATGAGCGATGACAGCGCAATTACTACAGAGGTAATTTCATTTTTTTTATTTCTATCAAATAAACATCAACTTATCTTGAATAAAAACTAATAACAAATAATGAACGATTAAAATACCTAATAACCTGTAATAAGAAATCAAATTATGCGCAGTTCAAGTCAATAAGCATTCCCAAAATTCATTTCACGATAGAACTACCCTGTCAAAGTAATTTTATTGTCAACCACTAAGTACGAAAATGTCTTGATCTGCGGAATTTCTTCGTGAAGTCGATCACGGCAGTAACGTGAACGAACAGGCCTTTCAGAACGATTTGTGAACATAGAAGTATGCACTTTTCTAAACCACAGACATCCATAGGTACTGGTTCTGTTGCCTAAAATTGAAAAATTATCGAGTTAATATACTATAGTATAGTACAAGCACGTACCTACAAACAAGATTGATAATGCAATTATACATAATTATTTAAAGGTTACCAATGTGTCTGTATCTGGTAAATATAACGTTGGTAAGGCATCTGCTTTTAAAAGTCTCCATTTTAAATTTTCGTTTGGTCTAAAAGAATCCGACGTAAAGTGTTTCGAACAAATATGACCGCTTTTTTTAATTGCCCAATTTGGTCAAATTATTCGTCTAAGCCATTCACTTTTTAATTCTTCCCTTTTTGGAAATCTGTAACAAAAAATATAGCGATATTTATTCGGCATTATTTTTCTTTTAACTCGCGCTGCAATGAGGGATTTTCTTTTCTTTTTTTTTTACTCTTCCCTAGTCGCTGGATAGATGGCGCTGAACTTGGTAAGTTACTGCAAGGAACGGAACGACACATAATTTTTTGATTATTGCACTTGGATGTAATTTTGAGATCGTAAAACGAAACGTACATAAAAAAGTAATTAATGTCATTGTCACATCACATCACAATGACATTTTGAAAATAAATAAATAATAACAACAAGGAAAAAGAAAAAAATAATTAGCAGTCTTTTTATGAGTTTTCTAAGCCAGAAAGAAAATGTCCCAAGAGAAAAAGAAGAGAAGTCTGTGCCTTGTGGATTTGTATAAAAATGGAGGCATACATCTTTTTCCTAAAGATGAAAGTCGTAAAGCCAGTGGCGGATTTGCCAGCAGGCTGAGTAGGCTCGAGCCTAGGGCGGCAGATTTTGGGGGCGGCAAATTTGGGGAACGAATTTTTTTTTTTACCTCATAGAAATCAAAAAGATTTTTCTATGACGGTTTTCTGATGTCTTACAGATAGAAGTCTGCAACAAATTTTGTCGATGACTATCTCTCTCACTTGTCATTGCACATTCCGAGAGTAGCAAACTTCCATATTCTATAGTAAAACAGCTAGTTCGCCGCCCCTCAACCAGTAATCGGCCTCCCGCCTCTGCGCCCTTCGCACACACTTTTTATGAGTGAAAAGAGCGAAATTGTAAAAAATATGCCCCTCTTCCCACTAACAACCCATACATGCCAGTCTTACTACTGATTGGAGGCTACGAACTGGAAGGTTGGTTTGTATATAATTTTTCGTATGGTCTTATGTACCCCAGCGACGAATTGTTTTGGTGAGAGAAGCTTTTCTTGTCTAAAAAGGGTAAAAAATTATCTGAGATCGACCTTGATGAGCCAAGAAAAATTAAACGCTTTCGCTCTTTTGTGCATAGAGTCGGAATTAATGAACAAGATTACTTACGATGCCATCATCGATAATTTTGCCAATAAAAATCGCGCAAAAAGGCATTGTAACGAACTTCTATTTCGTCGTAAGTAATCTTGGTCATTGATTCCGACTTGACTGAGTCGATTATTTTTAACTGTTTGTAAGCGCAATAAAGATTATTTATTCACGTTTACCAAATGTTCATTATTGTGTAAATAGCATACATTAGCCCGCCCGTACATGATTGAGCTTCGAATAGCTCAAAAATATACCGAAAAATTATTTTACGTGCAATTTCAACGAAACTGTTGCATTGTAAAAATAATGTATGATATGACAATTGCGGCGGCAAGGGCGGCAAAAACTATTCAGCCTATACCTTGAAAATTTGTAAATCCGCCACTGCGTAAAGCGCAATGAGTACAAGCCATGGTACATTTTAAACCTGGACGGACCATAACAAAGCATTTGCACATAATATGCTCAGCACACATGTCATCAACCAACGAGCGTATGTGACGTGACGTGACGTGACGTGACGCAATGTTTTTTTTTCAATCGTTTTGGCTTTGGCACCTAGCAACGTAGTCAGTTCAACACCTTCTACAGAGTTCTGGGAAACTATGTTTTTTTTTAATACTCAAAAAGAAAACCTCTCATTAATCTATTATCCTTTATGCACGGCTGCCGCGGGAACCAATGTTCGATAGTTTGCCACACGGACTTTAGTACATCACTATACGAAAAAACATAACCTCTCGTAGTCGGCAGAAAATCTATATAAAACAGGCAAATATCGGTGTAGAATTGAACACGAGTATGATTTACAAGAACTACTATTATTGTTACTGAGTTTTAGGTATGATCCTGCAACTTATTAACATAAAAACTATCAGAACTCACCGATGAAATGATATTGCTTCATTGTTGTTTTCTTTTCTTCCTGTATGCCATTTACAGCCTTCAATCGCACAAGACATTTTATTACAATGTTAAAAAAACAATCAACGCAAACAATAATAAATCACACTTTCACGAATTTTGAGAGGAAGACCACCAAACAATGAGTTCAAGAAGGAAGGAGATGCCCATCTAAACATTTTCCCAAACTACAATTGGCACCACACTTTATGACGCCTCGGACGTTAGTATATCTCTCTCTTTCATACATCATATATTTCTTTCATATTTTTCTCTCTGTCTCGCTGGTACTAACTTCACTCGGGTTTGGCGCGAACATGAATGCCGCGTTGCGTAGGTGTGCGATGTAACCTTGTACGTGCGTATATGAATCCTTAATTTCTTTTTTATGGTAATACTCGTAAGTCAGTTCCACACCGATATACACATACAATTTTAATTATGTTACTTGCAATTTACAATAATCACTTTCGCTATTTGTGTACATATTTTTTAAGATACAATTGGCATTCAATCCGACTGATACAAAAATCCATAAAGGCCCTATAGCACCAGTTTCGAGCCGAATTGAGATTCCGCTACTGAATTTCATACCTAGATTAATATGATTATAATGATAACGATTATTTTTTACATGACTTCCCATAAAAAAGCGTTATGTTTTCATGTATGTATGTAGGTATGTACACGACTGCCCAAAAAAGAGTTTTCTATTTTCAGGGTTCATTTCAGGGCACACGCCCGTCCAAAAAGAGTTATACATATTTTCAGGGTTCATATATGTATGTAACTAACTTACTTACTTACTCGTCGTGGTCGGGTAAAAAGCTAGACAAATGAAACTAAGTTTATTCCATTAGTCTTAAGTCTGCTAACCAAATCTTATCCTAAAAAAAAATAGCTCTCTAGTATTATCCAGGCCGAAGTTATTATTAGATTTATTGACATCAGAAAAATGTTTTCGTGGTATTTTACTTCTGAAAATAAAGTTCATTATTTCATTTCATTCTTTTTTTCATCTAATTTTTAGTTTCCTATGATTATTATATTTTCCTAGTATCGTATATTAAGTTCCCCTTAGCAAAATTTTACATAAGTTTCTAAGACAAAAATAAAATACAGGTTTATAAAAATGACGCCCGTACAAAGTTGCTTTTGTTCAAACTCGCGTGAGGTGGTAGCGAACATCATGGCCGCCATTATGGACTTCGATAATATAATTATCGCTTCGAAAATGGTTTATTTAGTTGTTAAACAAGCAAAAAACATGATGTACGGTTACTTTCTGATGATACGATATCCCATCTGGCTTTTTAAAATTTTTTTCATAGTTTTTGCAGTCTTTTACTGTGCAACAAGGCATTTTTAATAGAAGTTCAAACACAAACACACTGCACAATCTCCCGCGGAACACTGAGTCGCGCTTGTGCTAAATTGGCATTTTAGCACTTACGCACTGGGGTCATTTACTCGCTTCGTTGGCCTGGTCCTTACCTTTAGGTCAATGCCACCAAAATATTTAATTTCTCTCGGTGAAGCTGTAAACTTTCGCAAAATGCAATAGACATTGCGATGCCACCAAATTAAGATGTGATGCACGCAACGTACGATATTACAACACAACGATACAATGATGAGACATATTTAATTTGATGGTGTTATAATTTTTAAAATACATCCAAATTACATCCATCTGACATTTGTTTGGTTCCATCTAGTGACACACCAGGAAAAAATATAAAGTAAGTGCGGTTCGTCGTTTCATTCACTCGTACACAGGAGTAATTTACGTTAGATGAGTACAATGACTAATGCCCAGTTCTTATTTTAGTCAGGCTTCTATTTGTATTCCTTATTCTGAGGTTCAAATACTCTCCGACGTATGTGGCGGCAACTTCGGACCGCCGCCGCCGCTTATGATCAAACAGGTTGATCTTAGATCACTACGACGGCAGAGAATATAAAGCACTCAATTTCTTATGATCACACTGTTTGATCATAGGACACTAGGCGGGTTAAGTATTTGCACTAATAAAAAGTGAATAAATGTAATTTTAGCTGTATTAGCTTTTTATTTGTAGTTTTGACAATTATATGATAATAATTATATAGACTCGACTGATGACGGCCTCACTGATGAGGCCGAAATATATTGAAAATATAAAACACTAATAAAAAGTCAACTGTCAAAAATGTAATAGAAAAAGTGTATTTTTGTATATTTGATCTATTTGAGGTGTATTTAGACTATATACCAAGCATGTCAAACTTGCGGCCCGCGGTGAGCGTGAGCGTATCCGCAGATAGAATTACCCCTCAAATTGATAATTTATCTAAAGACAAAAGATTACAAATTTCTGGGAAACTATTGTTATATATTATTTTACTGTTAATTACTAAATTACCTGTACTACGCTATCTATATGCAATGAGTTCTTTTTCTTTATGGTTGCGTTTTGCGGCCCACTGATTCTATGCGTTTGGCCCACCAATGACTTTGAGTTTGACATGCCTGCTATAGACTATAGGATAGGATAGGACATAGGTAGGATATATCCTAAGTCTATGATTTAGACCATAGAAGTAGTATGTATTACGTACGACTACTACTTCCATGGTTATTAGACTCAGCCCACATAAACCGCAAAATTCAAGGTAAGGGGACTCTACTTTTACAAATATGGTATTTTTCTAGAAAGATACTAGTCGAACAAACTTGAGCCAAAATGAACTGAACTTTAGCCAAAATATGCCAATGTGGAATATAGCTTTTAAGTAGTAGTTTGGCTTAAAAATTATGACGACGAGTTTCCGAAAAAATAAAAACAAGTGTAAACGGCACGAAAAAAGTCCCTTGTAAATGGACTTGAAGTAAATCAGTAGGACAATTCATATGGAATGCTTGCGCTTTACGTCTGGAATATAATCGCATTGTGTGTACGTGCTTGTCAGCATGGTCACACCGACTGCAACATAGAACACTGGACTGCAAACTGCATCGCTCACCACGCTACAGGGTTGCCTAAGCCACGCACGCGCATACGGTGCCGCGGCGCCGAGCCGCAGCCTTTTCGCGCAGTATAACCCCTCGGCCATAGCTTCAGGCTTCGAGAGGCGCGCCAAGCGGTTCTTCTTGCGACGGCGCCGGCGGAGAGAACAAATGTATGAAGTTGTGTAGGACCGGCCATGGGTCGCATCTCGCGCGTCTTGTCCGGCTTCGAGTGACTTGTGCTCTCTCGACGGGGAGGCGGGGAGCCGCGCCAGTGATCGAGCGCACGGAACGAACCTAGTGTCGAGCGCTTTGAGTGAGCGAGCGCGCTATACATCCGATGCGGTGGAAGGCGCCAACGGGTGTCGTGGCAGGGCAAAGCCCGTCGCAAAAGCCGCCTGAAGCGCCGCCAGAAGCCTGAAGCTATGGCCGACCGGTAAGGGCGTTTCCCCACGAGCCACGACACGACACGATTTAAGAAACACACGATGCATGATACACGACTTGTCGTTTGGACAGTCGCGTTGGTAGTTCATCACACCACGCACGTTCTCCGACATGCTTCCTTTTTCACATTTTCCACAGCTTCTATCTTAGTAAAAATGTCATACTTTTCTATCAAAACAAACAACCAAACTGAAGTGTCGTGTCGTGCGGTCCGTCGCGCGCCGTGAACAATTTCCTTAAGGCGCCTCTTCCGGCCGGCAGCGTCATCCCAAAAATTACTATTGTTAAAGTCATTTCGCTAAAACGTCATGTTAAAAAATCATGAAAAAAATAGATATTATTAAAACTCGCGTGATTTGACATACTAAATTATTATTACATATGGCTTGAACACTCACGTGTGATTGTTGTTGACTATATGCCAATAATATATATAATAAAATAGATAGGTATTGTTAGTTAAACTATAAAAATCAACTTCATTTATGGAAATTGTTCTCGCGTATAAGAAAGAGCATGAAAATATTGTTCAAAGTCAACCTGTTTTTAGACAAAAATTAAGTAAAATTGTTTATTTCTTTGAAACTAACGGTATTTTTATGGTTCTTACACTAAAATACAAGGAAAAACTGGCTTTGAAAAATAGTTTCCGTTACTCGCGTCTATTTGAAAAGTATTATTTTGTCCTATTTTGCGCTTTCCAGATACCCAGCGACGTCGTAATTCAGTACGCGCTGATATGAACGTTATTTCAATAGGTATAGCTTCTGTCGATATTAGTACCAACAAGGTCGTTGGCGGCTACCTGCCCCTTAACGAAATAAACATAGTGTTAAAAAAATTATTTATCCGTATATTTCACGACTATTATCCAATGCAGTAGGATATAATTTGCATATCTATTGTTTTTACCTGATACTTACTTTTTTTGGGGGGCTAAATTTTTATTATGATTTTTTTGTTAAAAAAGTTTAAGAATCTACTCTTAATCCTCTTATTTACGAGTAAATAATTTACAATAGAAATCGAATTTGTCCCCCTGCAAGCAATAGGTAAAATTGAAAATGCCTTGATCCGACAACTTCTTTCGTGCCGTTATACTCTATTACGTTGACTCGGTTTTTAAAAACAACTTTAATAAAATAAATTATAAACAAATAAGTCCAAAGCCACAGTAACAAGATTAAAACTATTGAATGCTATCCCTAAATCTGCACTGTTAAAATCAGCAGAATGCGTATCAAATATTTCACTTTTTCTGAAACAGTATTTTCGAAAATTAACTCTCCTTTCGCCAGCTTCATTTTTAGAATCAAATATATTCATATCTACATCTTTTCTTTCTGCAACTATCGCTGCATAGTATGATATAAAGTACGGTACGACTATCGATTTTCCAAAATAATGCCAAAACATTCCACATAAAAAAGTCAAAAAAAATACTTGGCCGAAGACATAGAAGTAGTATGGGAATAATAGGGGATCGGGAGTAGTGATTCTTGTTATTTTGCATACTAGCCATTGAACGACCATCCAGTAGATGAGGCATTGATTGGATCCCCCACAAAGAGTAATGAAGAAGTCCCAAACCCTTGTTAAGAGAAGGTATGGAAAACAGCATACTTCCCACCAGTTGTATGAAGTAGCATCTTCATTATGAGCGTAAAAGCTGTCGTGTCGCATAGCTCCTGAGCATTTGTCCTTGCCGTCTGATCGACCCATGGTGGCGATTTAGTATTTCCTGTTACTGTAAAACAATTTATTTAGTAGCTTTCTAATAGCTGCTGTAATTAAATGAAAAATAACAAGACAAAAATTTTGATTTGTCAATAGCAATGAGGTTTTATTATTATATAAAGTCATTGGCCAATAAGTATTGTTAAAGGTTGATTAAAAAGTTTTTATGCTGTTTTACTCGGATGTGAGAAACATACAACCCGACCGCGACTATATTGCCGATGAAATGTATGGCGCGCCATACAACTTGTTGTTGAGATCAATTTGTTTTTTTTTTATAAAATAGGCAATAGAAATATGAAGGGATGTTACCTAAATCCAATATTTTTTCCCCTACAAAATATGTCAGTATTAGCTAAAAACACACCACTTTGTTGTTTCGCTGCGTGATCACTAGTATTACGCGTCCAAGAAAAAGAGGCCAAAAAGCCAACATCTATGAAAAGCAAATAAGGTCTTTGCCATTAAACTTATTGTGCTGGACGGGTAATGAAAAAAGTTGCTAGGGTATGCCATCCTCTTCACCCACCCATCGCCCCGCCACGCAAATTGCGTTTCATAAAACAGTTCATATGCCATTGTATTGGTAGCAGCATGGTATTCCGCCATGGGTAGCAGGTAGCAGCAATATCATCTCATCCATACACATCAAATTTTGTTTTATCCAATCATCTCGTCTAGATGTCATTAATGCCAACATTACGGCAAAGGAACTATTTTATGAAACGCACTTTTGCCTTCGTCTCGGCCCCAAAGGCGTCCTTTGCACGAAATTGCAGGCCTATCGCCCATTTTTAGCTCGTTGTAGATGTTGTTTCTGTAAACTGAAAATAGACTTAACATTTTTTCAAGAAAAAGTTAGTAAATTAATGAATGTCATTCAATAGAATGTTTAAAATAATTATATACTGACCGATGAGATCGGAGTAACCACTTTCGCCGACTTCTTTCTTCGTGAAACATATATGTTCTCTAGAAGTAGAATAGAAATGCCATAAAAGCCGTGACTGCGACACACCGCCTGTGATCAATACTGATAATATTATCTAATGATATACTATAAATAAGACAGGTGGATAAGATATTTTGATATAGTTTTATTGGGGACACTATCACCTCTTACAGAGTCTTACAATAATACCGCCAAAACTGCCAATTGACAGCTGAGTGTTGCCAGCTGTCTCACAATGAATATCCTTACTTGACTATGATTATTTAAAATAACAAATACATGTAATAAAAACCTGTAATAGCTAACAGTCGGCCATCCTGACCCTTGCCTGACCTCAGGCAAAATTATAGAGACCAAATACTACTCATACTTAATATCTTAATAGACTGTAACTTGACCGAATATCACAATATTTTATATTATAATATTTTAATATCGGAATATCTAACATTTCATATCGTAACTTAAATTAAGATGACATTTTTAAGGTTTTACTATATCGATAAAATCACTACACATAGGTATCAAAATAATCAAAACACCCGGTAATTGTATAAAAACGATGAAATACACTAATCGATCCACAATTTCTAATAGATGTTATAAGCGTTCAAACATCAAATTGAGTACATACTTTATATTGACATGTATATTTATAGTTTAACAATACTCGTATCTACAATTATCTTATTATGTCTTTTGCCAAAACTCAATGCGATTATAAGTAAGTCTTAAACGAAATTGAATTGAATACAATTTAGTACAATTTATATACTTAACTCAAAATACATTTTTCTACTTTATTTTAAGCTCATTTAATTAATTAATTAAGTGTAGGTTTATCAGTTCCTTTAAATTGTGTGTATTAATGAAAGTCGTTTTACAAGATTATTGATAATACGTACGGAACAAACATAGATATCACAATAATATTATTCTAATAGAACATAACACACAAGTACCTACTTCCTTTTGTCAATGTCACGTACGTTGTAAGTAAATAATTTTTATTTACGTACTTAAGTGAAATACCTAAACGAATATAATCTCATTTTTACAATTTATTTAAACTAATATAATATATTATAAACATATAATGTATTATTTCTTGTAATAATTTTGTTATGGAATATAGAACATTCAACATTTCATCTGAACATTTATTCATCAACATTTTGTGTTGTGCATAAAAATATTCGTATTTATTATATTCGTATTTGTCTGAATTTTGTTTTCTTTAGTTTTTTTTTTTATTTTTTTTTTAGCTAGTGATATTTGTAAAGTTTAGTTATGTAAATTGATTAAGATAGCATGGTGTCCAAAACAATCAAATAAAATCATAATTTAAACTTGTGAATTAATAACTAATTAATTGTTTTATTAGTAGGTAATTAATAATTAAAAATAATAACAATAAGTATATTATATTCTCTCCCAGAAAGACTGATAACCAGAAAGACTGATAACCAGAAAGACTGATAACCAGAAAGTTGAGATATCATACCCCTTCTTAACAAAGATTGAGGAGTCTGCTAAACAAATGTTACACTTTAAAATGTAATTTTAAGGATGCTGCTATATTTTTGCAACTCTGTTGTATTGGACACTGCGTTTCAAATTCTCTTACCTTCTTATTTGTAAACTTCTAGTTTCTGTAACCCTATTTTAAGATATATATATATTTTTTCATATTGTTTGCTAACGATATTTTTTTTTATATCATTATAATTTTAAGTAACTAATACAGCTGAGTCAAAGGCATGACGTGAATAATGGTGTAAGGTTGGCAATTGACATCCATGGTTAATGGATGAATTTTAAGGGCCTATTTACAATTAATAATTACAATTACCTACCACATCTGAACAATATCTTTTAGAGACACCACACAATTGATCATCTAAAGAAAAATATTTAAGTAACTTTCCCACAAATTATTTCCTTTCCGCAAATCTCGTGACTCATTCCTGCAGACCAACTGTTTATATAGGTAGTTTTGCAAGGCATGTATAATTATAAGTACTTATGAAATTTGCTTCTTGTACAAAAAAAAATAAATAAATAAATAAGCATGACTGCTCAAAATTGACAAGAGGCACAGCGCAGACGCTGTCGCCGCGGACAGCGCTCGTCATGCATGATACCTATCACACGCACCCTTGCAGTGCGCATCGGCCATCCTGTATGAGGAATGTCCCTATTCCTGGACTTCATCATCATAATTTTATTTAAATACAACAATTTGGTGAGTCCGTTTAGGTCAACAAATTACATCTTTAGTTGTCAAATAATTAAAACATTTATTTTTAAAGGGTCAAAAAGCAAAATAAAATCGCTGCCTCCACGTAGTCAAACTATTTTGTCAAACTGATTTGACCACGTGGAAAATTAACAGAATATGCGAGGCTTACAACATCGTAACAATGAAGGGTCTTCTTGGATATGTTTAATTTATTTCACAAAATTAGTAATTTTACTGGTTTGACCAATCGATACCACTGAGCAAATAAAATCGATACCGAACACAACACAAACATATAGGTATTAAATTATAAAATGCATTTAAAATGTAATCTCGTTACTTATTGAGTTATTTGAAATGTTACTACAAGTTGTTTACTTAAATTTAAGTTGTAATAATAATAACCTTACAATTAACGTTATCTTGCAATAGAAAAGCAAGGTTCACTTCATCAATATTTTTAACATTATGGAATAATTATAATGATGGAGTTGTGTGAAGCTTAATTATAGTTGCAGCTTTGTGTTTATTAGGTCATATTTAATTAATTTTTTTTTTTAAATCCAATCATACAATATTTACATACTCATTACTCAATATTTTTAATGCAAGCATAATGTACATACCTACAATGTTCATTTGTATATATACGTTATTTATATTTATTGTCTATAAGAATAAATATTGTGTTGTGAAAGTCAAATTACTTATGTGGATTAGTTGACAGTCTTAGGAGGATATGTCACGGTTGCAACGTTCATCGGTACTCGATGCGGAAAAAGTCGCAGTGTAAGAGGGACGGACTCCGGAAGAACAGCGAAATCACAGTTCTAAATTAATATAAAATTAACTAAAAATACTGGCAAGTACATATAATAAAATATTATTAAGGCCAGCGTGTCATTCCTATTTGTCACAACTATGAGAAAAGTGTCGATAAAGACCTCATTTCAATAGTTATTTCTTCAATCGGAAACTAGGAAAATGTACCTAAAATTAATATACTTATTTATAAAACCGATGGCCTCTTCTGATAAGCAGGTAAACTATTTCAACCAGTGTTACCTCAGTGTCAGAGTCATAAATTGTACATGCTTGCCGCTAACCAGTTCATTCAACTGATTTTATCATACTTCATTCAAATACACTGTCATCATAAAATTTTCTTATTATTATTATTATATATATTCTTTTTTTTCGTTTGTCAATGTCATAATAAAATTCTACCTCTCCCCACTGCTGTTCAGTATAAATTTTCCCCACAACACTTGTTGGCTGGAAGAAACCTCCTGTAAAGGTAAGCCCGCTTTTATGTATAAATATACATATATATATATATATATATATTATTTTGTTGTCTTAGTTTATGTTTCTGTGTACAATAAAGGATATAAAATATGAATGATTCGGTATTTGTTAACAAATTAAAGATTCTACTTAAAAATTAACAATGCAAAACGAAAGGTTTACTTAAGGCGATTACTGTCGCCAAATTAGCAGCTCGATGTTTGTCGGTACAAATATCGACGGAAACAACATTAAAATAACGTTTATATAACATAGTGGCAATGCATAGTGGCTGTTGCGACGCTCGCTGCGTCCTTGATAGGGCGAAATAGGAGAAAATAATACTTTTCACATGGACGTGATTGTTTGATTGAATAATCCTATGTTATCTTTATAGCTATCAAGTTTATATCTATTTATCAAAGCATAAATGTATTAAATAGGCTAAGCGTGGTTTGAAAAAGAAAAATGTTGCATGTTGTCTTAGTGTTGATAATTCATAATACATTTTTTCAATATTTTTGGTTGCACTATAAACTAGGAGTAAGCTTTGGAAGTACCTATTTGACTATACTAAGCCCCTTAAGTAATCTATATACATATTTATTTTATTTGTTTGTACCACATACATTAAAACACATTCAATCAATCATTATAGATTAGTATGTATTTTGACATGTAGATAATTTAATATTTAGGTAACATAAGAAATAAGTTATTTATTATATTATAGTCACTGACTAAATTTAGCAGCGCCCTTACAGGGTCCTTGTTTGATACTTATTATTCAAGACACCTTTTGTACAACAAGAAAGCTAAATAAATTTTTATCTTATCTATTTTCTTTACACCACCTACGCACCATATTCTATTTTACATTATCTATCACCCAAAGGTTGTCTGGAAGAAATCTGTCAAACAATAAGACCACCCATTGTACCCTCTCTAACATATTTTATAACTTCTTTTGTTTCCGTGCACAATAAAGAGCATGTATGTTACGTTATAGATTTATCAGTAGAAATATATTCTTAAGCATTGTAGGCGTCCACAGGCTGCTTCAGTGCAGACAGAACTCTTCATGCTGCTATATGTAGTCGATGAAATATACTGTGCTCACACACTAGGTGGTTCGGTCTCAGATTAATAAAATTCATGAAACATATACCGCGTTCACACACAATGTGAATCGGTCTCAGATTGATAAAATTCATGAAACATATACCGCGTTCACACACAATGTGAATCGGTCTCAGATTGATAAAATTCATGAAACATATACCGCGTTCACACACAATGTGAATCGGTCTCAGCTTGATAAAGTTCATGAAACATATACCGCGTTCGCACACAAGGTGGGTCGGTCTCAGATTGATAAAATTCATGAACCATATACCGCGTTCGCACACAAGGTGGGTCGGTCTCAGATTGATAAAATTCATTAAACATATACCGCGTTCGCACACAAGGTGGGTCGGTCTCAGATTGTAGTTGATGAAATACCGCGTTCACACTGTGAATCGGCCTCAGGCACCAACAGCAAAATCTAGTAAGAAAACAATCAATTACTTATACTGAACAGAGCTAAACCCTTAAACTTTTGCATCGTCCATCGCCTATATTTTATGTAAATATTTGTGTATCCAATATATGCTTCAAACCAACTTCCAATACTTTCATTCCTCACTCACCATTATTTTATTTATTTATTTTTATTACAAGACATTTGCTACTGTTTGTTATATCATAACAGGTGAGTCAGCCATTAAAAGTTAACTTGAAATTACTTGTTGAAAGTGTAACTGTAGGGTCCAAAAGCATAACTTCCTTAACAAATACAAGGTTTACTGGTCCTCAATAAAGAATTAATCAATACAATGGATTAAAATCCATAGCCAGAATAATAATAATAAAGAATGGTATTACCTCACTCTTCCTTGTGCATTTGGACACACTAGGTTATGAAAATATAAACATATACCCATACCACCATGTCGTCTGGTCGGTTTCACATTGATTTACACATTTCTCAAAACCTTACTGTTTCCAATATTTGTACCTATTTTTGTTTACAGCTGTAACCCTCCTTGGCAGTACTTCAACAAAACTGAAAATAATTTCCTGAAAGTAAACCCTGAAAGTATGATATTGTGCACTCCCTCTTTATTATTGAATTTCCTCGATTTCACTCTTATAATGTGCATTCAAATTCTGAAAAATTACAACTTAAAGCCAATATACTGAAAATAATCATTCTCAACTCCTTCACAGTGGTTAGTAGGAATTTCCTCCAATCAAAAACTCCATGCAGTTTTATTTTACTGACATTAAGAAAAACCTGAAAGTTATTTCCTGCAAGTGTGATCCTTGCACCATAACTGTATATTATAAATTTCCATTTATCTTTTTCACTCTTATTTCATGTGTGTTCACATTATATATTAAATTGTAGCTTCTAGTCAATATCCTTATTTGTTGTGTATCTCCAAAATTGTTTTCCAAGTAACATTATTGCATAAACTTATGGTCACTGGCTCAATTATGTCCATGCATTTATTTCACCGAAGAAAATAAATATAATGATCAAACATTCCATGACATACAATCTCTGTATAACACTCCTTTCAAAGACACAAGCCTAGTATTACTCGATCAATAAATTGATTCAGAATAATTTTCAGTAGGTATCACAGCATAATATCACATTTTTCAGTTTTTCTTAGATACCAGCGTTCCGTAATCTAGAGTTTAGCCTCCATTTGTTTGTTTTTCCATCATTTTCTGAACATTTTTCCATTTCTTTCTGATGCAAATTGATAGTCCTGTAGCGGGCTGCGGGGTCAATGACCGCTCTGGTTGTTTCACAATTTAAAGTAGATGAGGTTTAAGTACTTAATTACACTTAACTTTGTTTAAAAGTTATTGTTATCGTCTAATAGGGCTATGAAAAACTATTATTTCACTTTATGCAGCCCATTTTGATCTTGAAAACACAACTGAAAACGTCACGCCACCATTTTACAACGCAATCTTTCTTTTTGTTTCTGAGCGGTTTTATTTGGGCTCTTAGGTATATTTATAGCACTTCTGAATTGATAATATTATCTAATGATATACTATAAATAAGACAGGTGGATAAGATATTTTGATATAGTTTTATTGGGGACACTATCACCTCTTACAGAGTCTTACAATAATACCGCCAAAACTGCCAATTGACAGCTGAGTGTTGCCAGCTGTCTCACAATGAATATCCTTACTTGACTATGATTATTTAAAATAACAAATACATGTAATAAAAACCTGTAATAGCTAACAATACGTTAGGGCATAACCAGCGGGCCTCTCATTTCTCAACCGAACGCGTTAGAAAAAACATATTGTAAAAATGGTTTATTGCAGCGTGGCAAATTGTTCTAACTCTTCGAATAACGCAAATAAGACATCTAAAGGAATTTCATTTCACTCATAAGTACTTTAAACATGTACTTACTGTGATATTTACAGAATAAACCTTGCGGTAAAGAAAATTTCAACCTTGCAGGTTATAAAGAGTGTCACACATTGAGTTAGAATATTAACGCCACAATGTATATTTTTCAAACATTATCAACATGGACCTATAACATCCATGCTTTTTTCAAACTGGTATTCCATACATTTGGCGACATTTTGATACATTTGTGACTTTTATATAAAAATCTAGCAACAAGAAAAAAAATTCAACGGCAACACTGAGAGCACCAGTGCTGCCAGATCAGCGCATTTCGCGCCAGATCTAGCGCTTTTTTTGACCACTTAGCGCTCAAAATTTGTTTTTAGTGCCTAGCGGAAAATCTAGCGCTATTTCGAAATGAGCTTTGTTTCATTATTTTTGGCGCTTTTTCGAAATAATTTTGGGAAATCTAGCGCTTTTTTGGAATGAATTTTGTTTCAGTGATGATAATTCTACTTGCTTGATTTAATTTGGTATGAAATTTCATTATCTTCTTTTAATAATTCTTTATGGTTCTATAAATGACGTATTTTTCTGAAAAGCCAATCAAATGCAACAAGGTAATCAATAAGGCCACCAATATACTACATATAAATAGCGCTTCTTCTGGCGCTTTTTATAAAAAATCATGTATAGCGGAATCTAGCGCTTTTTTACATCGGAGTTAGCGCGCAACACTCGATTGGAGGTGGCAGCCCTGGAGAGCAGTAGAGCACATAAAATGTTAGTTGTCAAAAAGCTGAGGTGTAGGCTGGGTGTTTTCAGAAAAACATTGTCTATTTTCCGATAAATAATATGAGAATCATATCCCAAATTAAATATATACTCTATTATTTACCATTGTTACACATAAATTAACAAACAGCCGCAGGTAAGTTCACAAAATGTTCTTTTATCAAAGTGAAAGTTGTTTGCAAATGGAAAAATGGTTTGTTTAGTACACATTTCGCAACGTTGAAGGAAATCAACTCATTATCAGTACTATTGATGCACTCAGAATTATCGCGTGGCTTTATTTGATATTATTGGTGAGAAAACTTAGTCACAAAGTTCGCCATGAAGCTGTTGGCCTTCAAGTTAAAAGTTTTTGCGACATAACTTTGTCGGATGGTTAACTTCCTAGCAAGGGCGTACGCAAGGGGGGGGGGGGGGGCAGGTAGGGGCAGCTGCCCCTCCTTGGGCAAAAATAGTCCCCCCCCCTGGTGTGTGAGACAAGCAAGTGTTATGTATTAAATTTAATATCTCGCTTTACACTGAAAACTAACTATTGTCATAAAAACATACTGTAGGTAAGCTATATACATAGGGACTGCTGAAAATCCCTGGAGACTAATTTTTTAAAGAAAAATGCTACGTATATATATATATATATATTTTTCCTTTGTTTTGCTAACTTGCTATCGGTTTTAAAACCATTAGCAGTTTTTTTAAGGATAATTAGAGGCTTGTTAGGCATGCCCCCCAGTGTTGGGTTGCCTTCATGGTTTAATTTATTTTATAAGTTGTCCCATGTGTGGTGCCTTTTTAGGCGTCTTGTTTGGAGTGGTTCGCTTAGACCCTGAGCAAGTCTGTTTTCATGATTGACAATCCTATTTTTGTAGGTTTTGTTCCTGATATTTGCTTCTTTTACAGTACGAAGTTTCAGGTACTTATGAACTTCGTCTGTTCTTGTGAACCGTGGAGCATTCACTATAGTTCTCAGTATACTATTCTGAAACCGCTGCAAGATTTTATATAGAAAATACATAGGTAGTGTTGAATAATTTGTTTGTCTTTTTAATTTTAGAACCTATGCCAATATTATTGAGTTTCTGCCCCCCCCTGAGTGAAACTCTGAGTACGCCCTTGTGCCTTGTAAATGGTCAGGTTTATTTTATCTGCTTTTCCTTTTTTTGCTGAGAACAAAGGTGGCATTAATTCTTTATAAGAATTGGTACTAAATAACTAAATACCAACTACCAAAAATTCAATTGTTATGTATTTCACTAAATATGTTTTTGTATGGTTGAACTTGAGTCTTGATATTCAGACCTATGACAAATAAATTGAAAATTTAAGATACCTACTTACCTATCTTTTATTTCATATTTCCAGATTACACAAAATGGCAACACCAGCAATATTTTTCCTAATCCTGGCAACAATAATACCATTTTCACATTTGGAATACATCCCACCGGGCCCAGCCTATCCTTGTCCGAAAGAGACAGATAGACACTTGATGTTCCCGTGCGTGTGCGAGAAAGGGACAGATGCAGGCATTCATATTCTGTGTGAGAACTCTGGATTGGCCGCTATAAGCGTTGGAATTGGAAATATTGCAGGTCTTGGTTTGCCAATTGAGAGATTGGTGTTAAAGGAGTGTAAAATATGTAAGTAAAATTAGAACAAAAAGTGTTTTTCATGAGACTAATTAATTTCTCTCTACCTTTAGAAAATATGTGATTCTGTTTCATATCTTCTGAATCTTAATACGTGTAAGTGTAAAATTACCATTGATGTAAATAATTAAGACCGTCTGCTGTGTTGAATATGCGCGGCGCAGGCACCCATCGCGTGGGTTCTATTTCCATAGAGCCCCATAGAACAGCGCTGCGTGAAATGGGTCGCCCGTCGCGTGGGCTCAGAAACAGAACACGTGCTGGGCACGTGCTTAATGCAGCGGACCGCCTCAAGGTTCACAGTCTGTCACTCTGAAACATCCTCGAAAAAGGTGTGCTAGAATTAATTTCGGTTACCTTCGGTTTTGTTTAGACGTCTGAGCGTGAGCTTGAGCAAAAAGGAGCCTTGCATGTATGTCGTGATGGTTTCAATTAGCTCAATTATGATGTACATGCATCCGACATTTCACCACATTTAACAGGTGGTAAAGGTGATGCCAGGCTCGACTGTGGAGTACCACCATCTTACCTGAAGACCCCCTCGAAGTAATTCGGGGGAGAGTAAGAGGACAGATCACAGGCAAAAAACCAGGAGGTCCACCATGCCTGGGACCGATGGATGGCGGTATATCCATCCCTAATAGCCGGACCTTATATGGAACAGACTGATGACAGGCAGTCACTGGTGCGAGGGTTCCGGCACCACGCTCACCAACCCGCCTGCCCAGCGTGTGTGAGTATGGGCAATTCTTCCAGGATGACCGCCGGGATTGGCAAAGTCCTGGAAAGGCTTATGTCCAGCAGAGGACGAACTAGGCTGATGGATGCATCCGACAGTCAACAGGGGATGTTTTTGAACTTGGTATTTATAAGGGACTGTGTTCTTGGTTATTATTGTTCTGAGCCCACCACCTATTATTTTCAAAAAACAGCTTGAGATGGAAGAGAGGGCTACATCTGGAAAAAACGTTATACGACATTTTACGCTTTTAAATTTTTACGAATCCATAGGAGTATTGGTGGGCGACATGAAAATATTATTTTCTATAGAATGTAGGAATACTTTTACTTGAAAAGAGCACAAAACACATGGCACAGGCCATGTTCCGTGTAGAATGGTCCCTCCGTGCAGAAGATGTTAATTCCTTCTCCCACTAGATGGCGCTTATTTAAAATTAAATCTTTGTAGAAAATAAAAGATTTGTTTAGAGGTGAGATAATAAGCTGAAGCGTCAAATATATAAAATTCAAAATTCAAATTTCAAATTCAAAATTCAAAAAGTTTATTTTGCAAAGTAGGTATATATAATACACGTTTCACAAGTCAAATTTTAATCTTATAAAAATATATGTAATAAAATAATAAATGTACATGAACTACTTAGATTAAATGTTTTTTTTAAATTTATGTAGCAATATATATACGATTAAAATTATAGGTAAAATATTATTATACAAGATGAAATCCAATCAACCGCCCGAACCCATACCGGAGACCCGGCCAGGGACCAGGAACAGGTTCAATGATCACCAACCGAGCCCCCAGCACGAATCCAGGCAGCCGACCAAATCCCATCCTATATACTACATAGTAATAGGTTACATATATAAATACATGCCTACCTCCGCCCATTCGATTAGTCTTGCTAAGAAGAACGGGCAAGAAACTTGGCAAGATCATGTCTTTTTTTTTTAACATAAACTTATACTATACATCAAATTACTTATATCTACTTTAACCAAGGGATAAGAAAATACAAGACAGCAGGAATTCAGGTTAATGAAAAAAGAAAAACATATATATCTTTGCCTACCTGTCTCATATAGTCTATTTCCTTTTACAGTCTGTAATTAATTAATGTTAACTCTTAAGAGGAATCAAAAGTTAGGAAATTATATTAATTAATTAAATTATTACCTACTTTCATTAAAATCAGTATCACTATAACACCATGTGTTCGCGCCACTTCTTGTGGCTCTCATACTGCGAGGTAGTTGTGAATTAATATTTGCAACTGTCATTTTCGCTGCATCTCCACCCGCTTAGTTTTGGACGCAAATCAATCAGTCGTCAATCAGAAGCCTTTCACGCCGGAGGTACGCTGATTGTCATTCGACTAGGTCCTACCTAGACCCTACCGCCCGCCATTTTGAGATCGCACCCGCTGTGCGCCTCATTTTCATCTATTACTGGACACCTTTCTTACGAAGAAGATTAGCCGAGAAGAGCGCAACCAGGCACGAAGAGGAAGAAGAAAACCATCTTGGAGAACACCAGAAACTTGGTGGCTCAGGCGAAGCGTGGTTTGTGGTGCATGCAGCTCCTTCCCAAGGTCAGATCTTTCATCTTCGTAATATTTTCTCTTCACTTCCCGCTAATTTAAAACCTATGGTGATACAAAGCACTGCCGTCATATCGCGTGCTCATTTTTTGGCCATTCGAGCCGGATACTGATCCATTTTAGGCCCTTTGATGTGCGATCTATAACCATTTTTTGGTATTTCCAACCGCTATCTTCATGTTCTTTTTCTAAAGAACACGTGAATTCCGCTCTAATTTTCATTCTGCCCGCAGTATTACCCCGCATTCCCGCTCTTATTTGCATTATCTATGCATTAAAACCCCGCATTCGTCAAAATATTAGTGATTCCATTTCCTATATACTGGAAATTATAAATTATCTACAGTGAAATACGCCATTCTGTTAATTTATCCGCTGCGATTATACCATTTGATCATTTCACAGAAAATATTATCTGCCTACCTGCTAATTCTTAATATTATCGAGAGGTACTCGTACACAGGTTCGTCCGCCGCCCGTGTTATCTCTAACTCATTAGCATTATTCTATGTTGTAGTCAGTATAAAACTTTCAATAGTTCTGGTACTTGCCTAACTTTGTACTATATAACATGCCAAATTCCGCAGAAGCTGCAAAATTAAAGATGTCGTATAGTTTAAAGAAGCTTAAAAATAAAAGGCAAGAATTGTTTAATCGCCTTCAGAGAGTTTATGACTTTTCTAAAACCGCTTTAGAGGATGTTTCTTCGGCAGAATTGTTTATGGCCAATGTCGAAACTTTGGATACTGTACGCTCAGAAATTCATGTAATCATAGATGAAATTAATGACACAGAGGTATTGATAAATCCTAATTTTGAACCAAATTATCAAAGTTGGTCAGCTTTTGAGGATCTTTACTCCCATTGCAAATACATCAACCGGAAGTTATCACATTCTTCGAAATCGGCTGACTCTAAAGTTAAAGCTCCACTTGACATGGAATGTCCCAAAAAACCTACTATCAAGCTTCCAAAACTGGAACTCGTTGGTTTTTCTGGTGAAGCTACTATGTGGCCAACATTCTATGAAACATTTAAAACCACGATTCACGATAATCCGGACTTGACCGACAATGAACGAGTACAATACCTGATGGGTAAACTTTCTGGCCGGGCACTTTCGATTTGTTCTGGAATCACACCGAACGCAACTAACTACGACATAATCTGGAAAACACTCGTTTCTACTTTTCAAGACTCGCGTAGTTTAGCCACTACTTATTTGGATCAAATGTTTGAATTTCGCCCTTTAACTACCGCTAGTTCAAAAAACTTGGACTTGTTTTTAGACAAGTTCTGTTCCGCTGTTTCGTGTTTAAAATCACTGAATATTAAAGATCTTTCGGATTTTATCCTTATGTATTTGGCCCTTAAAAAACTTGATGTTGAAACCGCTCGTTCATTTGAAATGTTTAAACGTGGTTCCGATTTACCCCATTATGATGAATTAATATCATTTTTACGGGAACAAACTAAGATACTGAACCGCACTGCACCCGCAATTACCGCTCCCGCTCCGAACCGCTCCGTTAATAATAATAACAACAAAACCGGGTACAGTACCAAGTCAACCCATGCTTTTGTCTCCGCTTCGACCAATAATAATTGTTGTCCGCTATGTAAACAATTAAAACACTATAATTTATATAAGTGTCCCGAATTTGTGAAACTAGATATCGAGAAAAGATTTCAGTTCATCAAATCTAATAACGGTTGCACCAATTGTTTAAGTATTACGCATAACAATTCCGCTTGTAAATCGTCTTATAATTGCCGCCATTGTAATTGTAAACACCATTCGATGTTGTGCCGCAAACAAAATGTGATGAATACTCACACCGCGCTTGGTCAAAATATTACCGTGTCTCCACGCACACATACGCAATCTTCGAGGTTGGTGGATCCTGCCGTATCGGCGACTAACACAGAACATATGACTAATGATTCTCAATCCGTACCAACTGCGAGTAATAATATTTCTTTATGTAACTTACAGCCTAACTCGCAGCGTAATGAAACATGCCTTTTAGGTACAATTCAAGTGATCGTGAAAGATTCTAACGGTATGTCTGTCCGTCTACGTGCGCTCTGCGACCCTGCGTCACAATCCAGTTTTTCGACGGTTTCCTGTTGTGAGAAGCTTAACTTAAAATATGAGAAAATTCCCCGCGCTTTTGTTAAGGGCATCGGCTCTTCATCAAACCCAATTAAGGGTGCGACAAACCTTAAATTGTTTTCACGATTTGATGATTCGGTTTCAATTTCGCTTGACACTTATGTAATCGACCGTATTACCGACAACTTACCATCGGTGCAGGTGGATTTGTCTACGCTTTCGTATTTAAAATATATCACACTTGCTGATGAAACATTTTACTTACCGGGTGAGATTGATATTCTTATCGGTGCATCTTTATTCGCGGATATCTTGTTATCAGGCCGCGTCTCTGGTCCCCCGGGTACGCCGACGGGATTTCAGACCATCTTCGGTTTTACGCTAATTGGTAATACGCCTGTTTACCAAAATACCGCATGTTCAATTTCGTTATGCTCTTATATGGAGATTGAACCGCCAATAGATTTTATTTTACAAAAATTTTGGCAATTAGAAGAGGTGCATTGTGAACCTGCTTCTAGTCCCGCAAATGATGAATGTGAAAAATTATTTATTAACAATGTGTCACGTGACCCCGCTGGTCGCTATTCGGTTTCTTTACCGTTCGCACGGAATCCTAACATACTAGGAAACTCGTACCATCACGCAAAAAAGTGTTTTATGTCTCTTGAGCGTAGGTTTGTTTCTAACGCAGATTTACGTTCCGAGTATAACAATATAATAAATGAATACCTAACTAAAGGTTACATATCCCCGCTTCATAATGATGACCAATTATCTCTTGGTTATTATATTCCGCATCATCCCGTAGTGCGTGTTGATAAATCAACGACAAAGGTGCGTATTTGTATGAATGCCAGTACTAAGACTGACTCCGCTGATGGTACTCGTGTCTCATTAAATGACACGCTGCACACAGGTGCTAATTTGCAAAACGATTTGTTTTTAATTTTACTTGACTTCCGCTTGTATGAAATCGCTTTTACCTCGGATATCAAACAAATGTTCTTACAAGTTTTGGTTAACGCCGATGATCGCAAATTTCAAAAGTTTTTATACCGCTTTGACACGTGTTCACCGCTTATCGCTTATCAGTTCAATCGCGTCTGCTTTGGACTACGTAGTAGCCCTTTCCTTGCGATGAGAGTAGTCAGGAAACTCTGTGAGGATGGGAGTTCAGCGTACCCGCTCGCCGCTACTGTAGCCGCACGAAACTGTTACATGGACGACATCTGCTATAGCACGCCCACCGTGCAGGGCTCCTTACAGCTCAGAGATGAGCTGGTAGGATTGCTTAAGGCCGGTGGCTTTGAGCTCGTCAAGTGGTCTAGTAACTGTCAACAGTTACTTGATACACTGCCTGATACTCACCGCTTAAATTCTAGTAAGAATTTTGAAGAACAAACTCAAACTCTTAAAGTTCTTGGCTTACAGTGGTCGCCTGATTCTGACGAGTTCTCTTTTACTGTATCGCTAGATAGTCGCCCATGTACTAAACGCAATGTTTTGTCCGTGATAGCACGTCAGTACGACGTCCTCGGCTTTACCGCTCCTGTGATCTTGTACGCAAAATTACTCTTGCAGAAAATCTGTATTTTAAAATTAGACTGGGATGAAACACTACCCTCTGATATTGCGCAGATTTGGCAAAACTATTTGAAGGAGCTACCTGTTTTGCGGGATTTACGTATTAAACGCCACTTAGACGTGTTCCAAAATTCGAAAATTTCGATAATATCATTTGCAGACGCAAGTGAACGTGGATACGGATGTGTCGTATATATTAGGGTACAAGATGACTCAGACACTTGCACTAGCATTCGGCTGGTATGCGCAAAGTCAAAAGTCTGTCCACTCAAGACCGTCAGTGTCGCCCGCCTTGAGCTTTGTGCCTCGTTACTCATGTCGAAATTAACTCGTCGTGTAGTTGACGCTTATAAAATACGTCACAATATTGAACGTATTTACTGTTTTACCGATTCTATGGTAACTTTACACTGGATACATTCCTCACCGCACAGGTTTAAAACCTTTGTCGCGACGCGTATAACAAAAATAATATCCGCTATTCCCGCTGAATGTTTTTACCATACAGCTGGTTCTCAAAACCCGAGCGACTGTCTTTCCCGTGGTCTCACTCCCATGCAGTTGATGAGTCACCCGCTCTGGTTCACTGGACCTGCTTGGCTTTATCTGGACGCTAAAGAGTGGCCAATCAAAACAATAGAATCAGCTTCTATTGAAGAAAACTTGCCGGAATCAAAAACAATTTCTCTTCCCGCTTTTAGTAATGAAGAACCGCATCCTCTTCTTTCTCTTTCGGAAAGAATTTCGTCATGGCTTGTGCTTTTACACACAATCATTTACATATACCGATTTTTACGTATTTTACCGCGCTCTAATATTTTTACCGCTACCGATATGGATTTCGCTGAAGTTGCATTGATTAAAGCTCTTCAAGCATTTTATTTTCTTGATGAAATAAAAAGATTAAAGTCAAATAAACTTTGTTCTCCCGCTTTAAATCGACTATCGCCATTTTTAGATAAAAATGGATTGTTACGCGTTGGTGGTCGACTTCGCAACACAGACATGACGTTCGATCAACAACACCCTGTGTTGTTACCTCGTAAAAATCATATTGTCGAATTGATTATCATTCATTATCATCGCAAAAATTGTCACACTGGACCAGTGGCTTTAATGTCAATAATCCGCCAAAAATTTTGGATACTTTCCTGTCGAAATATTGTTCGTCGCGTAATACATAGCTGCAATTATTGTTTTAAGGCGAAGCCGAGACAAACCTTCCCTTTCATGGCAGATTTACCATCATGCCGCGTTAATGAGGCTAAAGCTTTTGTCCACTGCGCTGTGGATTATTGTGGTCCTATCAGTATCACTCCGTATCGAAAACGTGGAGTCCGTCCCGTCAAATGTTACCTCTGCATATTTGTATGCCTGGTGACTCGTGCAGTTCACGTTGAATTGGCAACTGATCTTAGCACGAACACTTTTCTTTCCGCGTTCAAACGTTTTTTATCTAGACGTGGAGCAGTGTCTTTCGTATATTCTGATAATGCTACGAACTTTGTAGGCGCTAGAAATGCCCTCTCAGAAATTTACAATTTGACAAATTCCGAAGAATTTAAAACGTCTTTCGCGAATGAACTTGCCGATCATAGAATACAATGGAAATTTAATATTCCACGTAGCCCACATTTTGGGGGACATTATGAGATATATGTCAAAGGATTTAAGACGCATTTGCATAGAGTAGTAGGTACTCAACTGTTGACCTACGAAGAATTATTAACTGTAGTTACGCAAATAGAATGTGTCATAAATTCTCGTCCGCTTACGCTGCTGAGTGAAGATCCATCTGAACTTAGCGCGTTAACTCCTGCACATTTTCTGATGTCAACTCCTTTAAAAGAATTACCCGCTTGCAAGGTGGCTGATGAGCCAGTTAATTTATTACGTCGCTACGCGTTGCTTGATCAAATGGTAGAATCGTTCGCGAGGCGATGGAAGAATGATTATCTCCATCTTCTCCAGTCTAGAGGAAAATGGAATACACCTACCAACCCAATCAAAATTGGATCTGTTGTCGTTGTAGTTACCGACAATACTCCACCGCTTCAATGGCCGCTCGGTGTCATTGTAGCTGTATACCCTGGCAAAGATAATGTCATTAGGGTAGCTTCTGTCAAAACGACGACAGGTGTTTACAAACGACCTGTCGTGCGTCTTTGCCCTCTCCCATCTCAATAACTCCTTTCTTTGCCCCCGCTTCAAAATTTCGTTATTCTCTGTCTTATTTTTACTTTTCTATTCTTATTTTAAAACCAATGGTTTTAACGCCGGGGGCAAATGTTCGCGCCACTTCTTGTGGCTCTCATACTGCGAGGTAGTTGTGAATTAATATTTGCAACTGTCATTTTCGCTGCATCTCCACCCGCTTAGTTTTGGACGCAAATCAATCAGTCGTCAATCAGAAGCCTTTCACGCCGGAGGTACGCTGATTGTCATTCGACTAGGTCCTACCTAGACCCTACCGCCCGCCATTTTGAGATCGCACCCGCTGTGCGCCTCATTTTCATCTATTACTGGACACCTTTCTTACGAAGAAGATTAGCCGAGAAGAGCGCAACCAGGCACGAAGAGGAAGAAGAAAACCATCTTGGAGAACACCAGAAACTTGGTGGCTCAGGCGAAGCGTGGTTTGTGGTGCATGCAGCTCCTTCCCAAGGTCAGATCTTTCATCTTCGTAATATTTTCTCTTCACTTCCCGCTAATTTAAAACCTATGGTGATACAAAGCACTGCCGTCATATCGCGTGCTCACCATGCTTCACCATCATCCAAATATTCATTTATTTTATAATATGCCTTTTTCAGTAGGCCCTGCTTAATATACTGTTTAAACTTATTCTCTGACAAAGTAAGGACCTCCTTTGGAAGTTTATTGTAAAATCTTATACCATGTCCTACGAAAGAGGTACTCACTTTGGCGAGTCTGATTTTTGGAAAAGCCAGTTTATACTTATTTCTGGTTTCCTTACAATGTTGCTCACCAAGCCTTGGGAGAGACTCAACATTTTTTCTGACATATCTAAGGACTTGGTAAATATATTCACAAGGAACAGTTAATATATTAATTTCTTTGAACTTTTCTCTTAATGAATCCCGGTGCTTCATATTATAAATAGCCCGAATTGCTCTCTTCTGCAAAACAAAGACTGCGTCTGTATCCGCGGCTCTACCCCATAACAGCATGCCGTATGACAAAATGCTGTGAAAGTAACTAAAATAGACTAGTCTAGCAGTATCTACATCAGTAATTTGCCTCATGCGTCTAACAGCGTATGCGGCCGAACTAAGTCTACCACATAGGGCTTCTATGTGGGGACCCCACTGAAGACGAGAGTCTACCGTAATGCCCAAAAACTTAGTTTCGTTAACTAACTCCAGCTTGGACCCCTGCAAAAGCAAATTACAATCCACTTGAATTACATTTGGTAACGTGAATTTTATACATTTCGTCTTTTTTGCGTTTAAAACTAAATTATTTACAGTAAACCAATCAAGCACTAGTGATAAAGTTGTATTCGCGTCGTCAAGGATATCTTTACGTCTATTAACTTTAAAAATAAGTGACGTGTCGTCTGCGAATAGTACTATCTTAGTTAAGTCTTTAATTAAATAGGGAAGGTCATTTATGTAAATTAAAAACAGCAAGGGCCCCAATATGGAACCCTGCGGGACACCCATTTTAACTAATGCTCCACATGATTTTACCCCGTTAATGTCTACCTTTTGAATACGATCACTAAGATACGACTTCATTAACGCCAAAGATTTGCCCCTCACTCCGTAGTGATCTAATTTACATAAGAGTGTTTCATGATTAACGCAATCGAAGGCTTTCGAGAGGTCACAAAATACACCAAATGCATCCTGCTTTTCTTCCCAAGCATCAAAAATATGCTTAACTAAAGCAACTCCTGCATCTGTGGTTGACCTCCCTCTAGTGAATCCATACTGTTCACAGTGAAGCAATTTATTTAAATTAAAATGAAATAACAATTGATTAAAAACAATTTTTTCAAAAACCTTACTCAAAACCGGTAAAACTGACACAGGTCTATAGTTTGATGGGTCACCGTTGTCGCCTGATTTAAAAAGGGGGATCAATTTACTAAACTTCATTAAGTCAGGAAAGACACCATCATCTACACATTTATTAAAAATTAATGCCAAATAAGGAGCTATTAAATCAATAACAGAACTTATAACTTTCACAGATAAGCCCCATAAGTCCTCGGTTTTTTTCAAGTTAAGCGATTTAAATGCTTTAATTACAGTTAATGAATTAATATGTTTAAAAGCAAATACAGAAAGACACTGCGGTACGTTATCTATTAAAAGATCCTGCGCAAGCCCAGGGCTTGAATTTAAATCTTTAGTTGTTAAGGAAGGAATTTCAGTAAAGAATTGTTCAAAGGCATTCGCAACCTCTTTATCTCCCGTAACGACTTCATTGTTAATACTTAACTTAAGCTCGTTATCACGTTTCTTACTTTTCCCAGTTTCAGTATTTATGATGTTCCATACTGTTTTTACTTTGTTATCGGACCTTTTAAGTTTTTTATTCAAGTAGATACTTTTTGCTTTTAAACACACCAATTTAAAGATGCGTGAGTAATTTTTCATGAATTCAGTAAATTTAACATTATTATTGTAGGACTTTTTGTCGTATAATTCGTATAAATGATTTCTGCTTTTGTAAATACCTGGAGTCGCCCAGTCACTGAAGGTGATTTTACTTTTGTTAGAAAGTTTTTGCATCTTAAACGTATTTTCGAACTCTTTGGAGACTATGTTGAAAAGGTCTGTAAAGAGAGCGTTTGGATCGTCTTGGAGAAGATTAAAATGTGCTAATTTAACTTCTAGGTTTGCTTTGAAACAATCTACTTTGTGAGTTGTAATAGGCCTGCAAAAAGCTTTTTTGGGCAATTGATTTACGCTTTGTTTAATGGTTATAGTTTGGCCACTGTGATCGGACTGCAAGCGGTTGATTACTTTATTGTCTGAATATTCGCAATCACAGAATATATTGTCGAGGCATGACGCAGTATCCCGAGTAATTCGAGTAGGTTCTAAGAACACATTAGACAAATTAAATGATTTGAATAAATGTATTAATTTTGAGCGCATAATCGATTTTTCTAGTAAATCTACGTTAAAATCTCCACATATAATAACTTTTTTCTTGGAATCAAATAATAATTTTAAAACCTCTTCCATTGCTTTTTCAAAAATGTTGTAATCTTGTCCTGAGGGTCGGTAAACACAGAGAATAATATATGTACTCATTTCTATGCAAGCTAATTCAATTTGATGTTCTACAGAAAGTTTTACTATGTCTTTTCTTTCCTTTGCTTTTATATTATTTTTTACAAGAATCATGGATCCACCTTTTTGTATTTTTAATCTATTGTAGCAGCTAAGAACACTAAAATTATTCACATTAAACTGCATATTATGTTCATGTAGATGGTGTTCGGTTACACACAAAATATCTGTTTTTGATTCCTCTAAGAACAACTCGATTGAAAGTATTTTGCCGAGAAAGCCGCCTTGTATATTTTGATGTACCACCTTTAATACAGGCAGCCCTCCCATTGTCTTCAATTCTAAAAAGAATTTTTTACAATTTTGTTAGTACTTGTACTAACCGTGTCAATAGGGACAAAATTATGTAAATAATTAACATTACAAATACCATCAATTATAACAGGTATTGGAAAATTTCCTGTTACACACTTTGTAACAGATTCACTACATTCTAAAATGCATGCTAACTTAGTAGCTAATTGTTTTTTATAATAATTTGCAAGGTACAAAGTACCTTCTGTCAAAAAAAAAATCAAGCTTTAGTAAAATTCAAAATGTAAAAACTAGGTATTTTACCTTTACCGTATCGGTTTGGCGATGTCGCATTTATTCCCTGACAAATAAGTACTAAAGGCCTGGCCGTTGTAAATATATTTTTATTGAAAAAGTATGATGCATAAATAAGCCATCAGAAGAAATAATAAAATATAATGTTACCATTCGGCTTTTCTTTATAAATATTGATATAGTGGTTTTCTTGTAAATTATACACATTAATTAATATAAGCAAGATATATTTCGAATCCTTTCGGACTCGGCATCAGTTGCATTGACAATATATATGACATTATAAATATAAAAGACAATTTTTTTTTTCTTTGTTTTAGTGTTGTTTGTTAAGGCCTGGTCCAAAGTGGGCACCAAGCGACCAGTATAAGAAAGCGATAAATACTGCCTGTGTTTTGAGAAACGCTATTGTTAAAATGTATGGCCACCCGGTCATAGCAACAACCTTATGTCAAAGATTTTAAAAGTACGGATAGGCCCTTATCATAGTAAGACAGCACCAAAATGTTTTCACCTTCAAATGGGTGACGCTCACACGTTTGGAATCAGTGCTCATCTGAACACAGTGATAGTTGGACGCCTTAATGATTTTTTTACGAGAAAAGGGTCTCAATATGCCGTCGTGTGTATTTCAAGAAATACGAATAAAGCCAAAAGTGTGACATTTCACATTCAAAACACATTCAAAAACAATGCAATAGATTTTAGGTGCCAGGGCTCATCTAAAGTTTTGAAATCTTTGCAAATTTTAAAAGTGATTGCTCGAGGAGATATAAGAGAATTTTTCGCCCTTTCTTTAGCCCTTACAGATACACCTTACTTTTCCAGCCCGTCTCTTTGGCCCAATCTTCCACCGATCCACCATACGGACCCTTCACATAGAACAGTCCCCGATCAAGTCTATAGACGCGTTTACCTTCTCTGGTGTGAACAGGACTTTACAAGAACTGACACTCGTTGACACGAGGCTCACTGAGTTCCCGAAGGAGGCTTTTAAGGTATTTTATTTTGTCTTCTTAAGGGTCGGTGCTCGGGCTCGGGCAAAAACAGCGTTCAGCGTTCTCACTTTTGATGGTAGTATTTGTAACAATTTATAAACAAAATAAATAACACTTGCTACTCGATCAGATGACAAGGGTTGATGAGAAAATTGGAGTAAAAATTTACAGATACTTCAGAAAAACTATAAGACATAAGACATAATTTATTTTCACACCAAAAACTTTTTTGTATACACTCAACAGATCAACAGATAAAATTAAATTATAATTAGAAAAAGGGAACGAGCATTCAATCAATCAATCAATATATTTATTGCATTAAATTACATGTCAGTTTTAGATGTTATAAGTATGTAGATAATTATGGCTCAATGTAATTTTACCCATTGGGTGTAACAATATTCTTAATTTTAGTATTAAAATATAACTTTAAGTATAATAATTATTAAATAAGGTATGTACAAATAATCTAATCTTTGCTATTTCCATGCATAAAACTTATTCTAATAGGTATATCGTACATTTTAATTTATATAGTTAATTAAATTTATTTATTCATGCAGTGGTTAACAATTTTACTTAACTTTTATTTTAACAATTTTACCTTTTTAATCATTTTTATGGTGTAGTTTCAAGAAATTCTTTGAAACTGTATGGACAAACCGTGATCAAGTACTGTTTTAATTTAATGAAAAACTGAATGAAAAACTTATTTCATCTGTTAAGTGTAGGTATCTGCATGGATGTTACCCTGTCTGCCAAACTAAGTTGCCTTGTCCGCATGACAGCCAGTGGTCCTACCGATCGATGGATCAGATTTGACGTAATATAAACAAAAAAAAAAACAATGAATAATTATAATTAAGGTGAAAGCTATACAAGTACTGCCTAAAATCTAAAGTATATTTAATAAACGTCCACAATCTTGCCAAAATCATATTTCTCCTGAAACAAGTTTTCAATTTTGCGCCCGCGACGATATTGCCATGATTGTATTGTCTTCGCAAGTTTCATGGAGCATGCATATTATAGCGAAATGAAACAGCATGACATTTAGCCGCGCCCAGAACTGAGTTGACGGCGTTGATGTCTTCTCTTAAGGGGCTCCACAATTCTAAATATTAGTTTTGTATTGGATTCAGTTCCGTCAATGTAGATGGTAAAATTTTGAAAAAAATATGGCGTGTTTTTTGACTCAAGACAATTTATTAATTACACTTTAAAAATAAACATACTTTCAATCTTCTATTAACTACATTACTTTTAAAAAAGCATGAATTTTTAAAGGTGAAAACATTTTGGTGCTGTCATAGTACGGTAAGGGCTTATCTTTACTTTTGAACTCTTTGAATTTTACTCACAAAAGCATATTGGTCGAGGAATTTTCATCGGACCAGCAAATAGAAATAATTAAAATCTAGATTCCGAACGCACGACCGATTTTTTTTTGTGACTTTTATTTTATTTTCTACCTACCTACTTTTACAGTGAATGACCAAGTTCGTTGATGTTTTGTTTTGTAGATAAATGACATTTATTAAATTGTAAATAATATTGTATTAGTATTATTTGTATGCCTTTGTGGCTCGCCATGGCAAGTTCAACCTTTTATACCCACCATTTTGTAACCTATGCTCTACAAAAAAAAAAAACTTTTAAATTTGAAAAAATAATGTAAAATATATTTCGGGCCCTATACTGCGCACGGTATCAGCCACAATAAATAATAAATAATTATTATATAATCTCGTCATAAATGTTAATATTATTATTATTATTAAAACAATAAAAAAAATTATAACTCGATATATTTCGGCCCTCCGTACGGGGCCGTCATCAGTCGAATGTAAAAAATATTAATTTTTAAATAATTATTTTATTAAGTATTTAATATACAAGGTGACTTTTTGATCATCGTCCAAATTCATACTGGAGCCTTGGTAAGTGATCAGCATCTTGAATCGATAGCAATTTCTGTGAAATTTGTATAATGAAATTTCGACTTCCCATAGTAATTCACTCAAAGTCTTGACTGAATCTTAATTTTATGAATTTTACAAAAATCGTTATTGGTTCATGATGCTGATCACTTACCAAGGCTTAAGTATGAATTTGGACGATGTTCACAAATTCACCTTGTATATAAATTAATAAATTTATAATAATATAAGTTATGTTGCTCTAAAAATTCACACACACTCACGAATAAGACCGTGCATTTAACTTTAATTGTCATGTATAAATATTTTAATTTTTGTTATAAAGTTTATTACAATTATTTGTTTTGGTATAAATTTTAATAATTTATGGCTATGGAAGAGTGGGGTCTTCTGTTACAAGTATTTTTATACTTACAAGAAGGCCTCAACAATGTTTTTGTTAAAATGTGTTTTTTTACCGAAATAAATATTTTTGTATTTTTTGTATTTTTTTTGTAATAAGAATGTAACTCAAAACATGTAGCCTTCGCAGAGTGGAACATGCCTGATAACGATGCCGGAACATTCCAGATCCTCAGCAACCTGACAACGTTACGGCTGGACGGTCATCAGATCAGCAAGCTGGCTAAGGACATATTCGCGGGGAGCGAAGCGGTGGGCAGGGTCGAGAAACTGCATATCGTCAACGGGCTATTGGCTGACGTCGCGCCGGAGGCTTTCCAGGTATAGTTTAGGAATATAAATATAATAAGAAAAATAATACAATTAATTGAACTTAAAAATACGAGCACAGAGGGTAAGTACAAATAGGCGGTCTTATCGCTTAAAGCGATCTCTTCCAGACAACCTTTAGGTGGAAAAAATACATTAAGATTGCTGTAAAGGCGGTGTACATGTAAAATAAGGTATATAAAGTAGAAGCCAAATTATATAAATAATAATACATACTAATACATACATAAACCTACATATATATATATAAATAATTATTTCAAACCTAATAAATACATTTTACAAATATACATTTAAAAAAAAATATATAAAAGCTCTGAATATAAAATATGGTGCAGAAGAGTTAGAGTGACAAGTAATAACCCTTGACTAATTTTCTTAAGACAGGCAGTGATGGAGCTCTCCTTATTGGCAAAGGAAGATCGTAAACCAAAAGCTTTTACGGTAGAGGGCGCTGAGTGTTTGTGTCTTGTCACTGTACTGATAGATGAAGAGCAATATAAGAGCTATCTGAGGGGTTAAGCCCATAGACTCATGCAGACCATTGTTTAAGAGGGCGCCGAGCAAAATAATCTAAAACGACAGTCACTGTTAAATTGATTTATTGCATAATATTTCAATGATAAACAAATAAAATATATATTTATTATAACAGAGAATGTATCTACACTTCCGCCGCAGCGAATATTAAAAATAACTTATGGTGTAAGAAACAAATCTATCTAAAGTAGGCCCAAAATATAAAAAAGGTATTGGGGTTTTAGTCATTTCAATAACTTAACTGTTGAATTTTGTCTCAACCATAATTCAAGACAATCACAAACGTTATAAAATACAATTGGGCCGTTTCACATTCTTAAAATTTTGTCGGGTAAATTAAATATGATTTTTTCTGTTAAATTCAATAAATACGACCACGATAAAAACGACCACGAGAGAACAAGTGAGGTGTCTAATCGTTCTACGCTCGGCGCAGCCTTAAGAAATTGAAAGCTCTTACGCTAGCGTCTATGTATACAACGTGTAACAGTGGGGCCCGAAATATATCTTGGACTATATTATGTTATTCTACAATAATTGTGTTTCTTTTATGTGTATTTACCTATATAATTATATATAAAAAACAAAAAAACAAGCTGATAAAGGCAATATATATATTTTTCATTTTATTCGCATCATTAGAAAGTTGTAACCATATTTGAAGAGCTTATTCAGTCAATGATATAGAACAACTTTTACTATGGAACAAACACTGTATTTCGAAAAAAAAATTTAACTTTTTCATAGAAAAATGCAATGCTGCTCGGCCGAAATGTATGGAAGGGCAGATTTTTTTTTGAGATTTCGGGGTTGGCTCCACAGTAAAGGTTGTTCTATACCATTGACTGAATAAGCTCTTCAAATATGGTTACACCTTTCTGTTACACGTTGTATATTAGAAATAGGAATTTTTATAAAAAATAACCCTGAATTTGTTTTAAACGGCAGAAAACTATAAATTTAACATGAGAAATAAACAGAGACTAATTGTGCCAATCATAAAATGTTCATTGTTTCAAAAGAGCTGCTACCCTATGGCTATAATAGTAGTTTATGCTACAAGGGCGCAAAGGAATAAACCACGAGGACGATTTAAAACACGAGCGTAGCGAGTGTTTTAAACGTAACCGCGTAATTTATTGCTTTTACGCCCGTGTATCATACTACGTTTTTCAATGCATAGTGTGAGGAAATGAAAACAAATATTATCTTGTGAACTTTGGCTCAAATTTGGCTCAAAAGGACTTGTATCTAGAGCCGTTAAACAGTGAAAAAGAAAAAAAACATTTATGGTACACAGGAAAGGCTGCAGGTTAGCCAACCATTGTAAATAAAAAAAATAAAAAAATAATAATAAAGCCCTAGGGCAAAATAATCGACTTTTCGTTCGGTTTTGATGCATAAAAAGTGGGCCTTTACGAGCACATGCATTGAAAAGGTATTTAATTATATTCCTAAGGAAATAAAGGAACTTCCATTTAACTTATTTAAATATCGACTATGTATCTGGCTCAATAAAATAATAAATTACTGTTTATTTTCAGATTAACAACCCATAGGTAGGTTAGTGTTAGGCTTTAAACTAGGTTAGTAAAAGAAAGGGAACATGTATATAATTGATTATTTAAATAACCCAATGGATCTTTCCATCCAGAATTTCTGGATGGGACAATCCATTTGGTCCGCAATCGTCTTCAGGATGCCGTTGCCACTGCCCCGTAGTCTGAGTAGCATAGAGGCAGTTTTCTTGCGCATTATGGCGTAGAAATCATCTGTACGCGCCTCCGCAAACATGCCAGATGCACTGCAGAATCGCGGCAGCCGCAACAGTATCCTAAAGGCGTTGAAGTATTGCACCCGCAGGACGTTGTAGGCTCGTTGCGTGTAATTAACCCACAATGAAAAGACTTTTTATACAATTAATGGATTTATGGACGTATAAGATTATAATAACTTGTATATATTAAACATGTAAATTTTTGTTAATGTAATTTAAGTAACTAATCGTGATAATACAAGGTGAAACCGCCCGAACCCATGGTCAGGGACCAGGAACAAGGTTCAATGATCACCAACCGAGCCCCCAGCACGAATCCAGGCGGCCGACCAAATCGCATCCTATATACTACATACTTATAGGTTACATGTATAAATACATTTCATTCGAATTCGATTCAAAGTTTTACAAAACGTACAATGGAAGGAAAAAATATAGTTTATCTACACCCATACTGCAATAAGGCAATTGCAACATCAAAAGCAGTTTTATAAGTACCTAGATTGTTTATCCGATGTTATAGTATTACATTATAACACCGCGGTTCTGCGCTGCGATTTTCCCATTTTATTATAAAATCGCTAGAGACCCAATCAACAACAGAGACTAGAAAAAAGTCCCGACCTTATTTCTTAAACCACGCCCCCTTTATCCTGATTGGCCATCATGCCGCATTACCGAAACGACGCACCTGATGTTCATGAACGAATGTTCTACTTCTTATTTTTCGTGAAATTGTTAGTTGAAAATATTATAAAGATGATATTTTTGGTGGTCGTAGATAAAGTATTGTGTGCAACTGAACATAACTAGACATTGGGACACTTGTGCAAAACTATTACGAAACGAACGAAGTGAGCAAGCACTCGTGTTCCAATGTCTAAAATTATGTTGCAGTTGCATAAAATACAATAAAGCCGATTCTGAAGGCTTTAATTTTAGTTTTAGTACTGTCAAAACTTGAAAATTTTCCAAAGTAATTTAGTTTCTCTGCTTAATAATTTGAAGGACTATTTTGTATCGAAGAAAATTTAGTTTTGGCAGCACTAAAACTAAAATTAAAGCTTTCAGAATTTAATGTCATGTTTTATTTTTAGAAGCCTTGTGTAGATATATCATAAAAGTAAATAATAAAAATATTCTTCACTGAATTCAATTAAATCTGTGTAAATTTACAAAATTTCTCATTTGAGGCATTTGTAACATAATTTTATTTCGTACGACAACAGAATTTTCATGACCAAATTAATTTAAAGTAAATACATGACATACGAGGGTGACACTGAAAGTTTTTAGAATTGGCCACTTGTAAACGATATAATATAAAAACAAGTTAAAATGTTGAAAATGGAACTCTTTGCTAATATGATTGTGTATGTATTACATTAATTTGTCACTTGTTTTATGATTTGGCGGCAAATTGAAAATTGTCTGTGTCACGTCAGCATGAACTTAACGTGAGACAATTTTCGTGCAATTATTTTTTATGACTTTCGATGTCATTTAAGTCAACAAGAAAGTTATGATAGATTTCGATTGGCCTTTCAAGATGAAGCTCCGTCTCGTGCCACTGTTTACAACTCGTTTAATGAGTTTAAACGTGGTCGCACTAATCTCACCGATGATCTGCGTGAGGGATGGCCTTTTACAGAGATGACTGAAGATAACATCAGTATTGTGCGGCATATGATAGAGACTGACAAAAGAGTGACCTATCAGCAGATTTGGACAAGCTTAGGCATCGGTATGAGTCAAGTGCACAAAATCCTCCGTGAACATTTGGCGATCAGGAAGCTTTGTGCTCGGTGGATACCTGATAATTTGACAGAGACCCAAAAACTCCGTCGTGTTGATTGGTGCCGTGAAATGGTTCAAAGATTTAACGGAGGTAACTCAAATGCTGTGTTCGACATACTTATGGGTGACGAAAGCTGGATTTACTGTTATGATCCTGAAACTAAGAGACAGTCTGCTGTGTGGGTGTTTCCTTTCGAGGAGTCGCCAACTAAAGTGAAGAGAGGTCGAAGCGTGAGAAAAAAGATGGTGGCCTCGTTCTTCGGAAGGACAGGTCATTACGCAACAATTGTTTTAGAGGATCGAAAAACAGTTACTGCAGAGTGGTACACTAACAATTGTTTGCCACTTGTCTTGGAAAAAGTTCAGGAGAAACGACCTCGCAGTAGGATCCTCCTTCACCACGACAACGCCTCGTCGCACACCGCCAAGCAAACGATCGACTATTTGGCGACGTCACACGTGGAATTACTGGGTCAGCCGCCTTAAAGCCCCGACCTCGCACCTTGCGATTTTTAGTAATTCATGAAAATAAAAGAAAAACTTCGAGGAAAACATTTTATGGACGCCGAGGAAGCATTGGCTGCGTTTCAAAAGGCCGTCGAAGAGACCCCTAAGGACGAGTTGGCAAAGTGCTTTTCTCAGTGGTTACATTGGATGCAGGGATGTATTAATGTGAATGGACACTATTTTGAAAATATATATTAAAACTAATAACTTGCTAGTTTGTTCAGTTTTTGATTTTCAAAGAACTTTCAGTGTCGCCCTCGTAGTCACAAAAAATAATACAAATTAAATAAAACATGAAAAGTTTGGTATTATCTAGGTTCTAATCCTATATTATTTTCGTTATTTCAGACCTTGAAAAAGCTGAAAACTCTCGATCTTCACGGTAACAGACTGGCGACGTTAAAAAAAAGTCAATTTAAGGGATTACGTGACGTCGAAGTATTAGATTTAAGGTGAGCTCAAGAAGTCTAGGCATATAACTTAAGATGTTGGTGATCCTAAGAAATAAAAATCTAAAATCTAAAATCTGATCTGAGATGTACATATTCTCATGTAATAATTAAAGAAATTTAATTTTAATCAAATATTTTTCAGCCACAACAACCTCACAAAGCTGGATGGGTCGCATATCGGTGACCTAACCAAACTGGGATGGTGCAATGCAAGTTACAATGATATCGGCGAAATACCCAGGTGAGTTTTTAATGGGTATCCACAGATGGCGCTAGCATAGGTCCTGCCAATAAATAATAAATTTGATTCTATTTTATTTTATTCATTCAATAACTTGTTATCTTGTTCCTTTTGTAATTTTTCATCCTGATGTTTAATGTAATTATTTTTATTTTTAACTAGCTTTTGCCCGCGGCTTCGCCCGCGTGGATTTAGTTTTTTGTAGTTTAAAATAATTTCTTGATCTCTTGTTTGATTCTCAGGCTTTGACGAGGCCGAAGGCCGAGCTACGTTTCCTCACGAAATAATTTCTCGATCACTTATTTGATTCCCAGGTAAAATTTGGAAATTCATAATTGAAAATTTAGGTAAATTCTGAACGAAATTATAATTTTTTTCTCTGAATTAAACTTCGGTTAGTGTGTTAACACTTTGAAACACAATATTTTTTTCTTAAATACATTAAATCCTTAAACCCAATCCTAGTAACAGAAGCAAAATTTCAGCTCTATAACTTCAAAGCAACTGTATTTCGAAAAATATTCTTGTCCTTATGGAATGATTTTCCGAATACCCTGAAAAATGTCATCATAATTTGTAAAGTATCTTTGGTGGTCTTTGGCGAGGCCGAAGTCCGAGCCGCTTTTCCAAACGAAACTATTTTTTGTTCTTTGAAATGTCCTTTGCTAAAGTGGTTTTGTTCAGGCCGTAGGCCGAGCCGCGTTTCCGAACGAAATTATTTTTTACTTTTATTTGATTCGATTTTATTCATTAGAGATATCCCACGCAAAGCTCGCTCCATAGCTCCTTAAGCGACCTTAAGTCGGTGGATCAAGCCCTTGGTAAGAGATAACGTATCAGTTAAATACTTTTGCCTTTAAACACTGCGGAAAGTCATCGACATAATCTGCCGAATCAGTAAGTTGAAGTGGCAGTGGGTAGGCCCATATTTGTCGCCGACGTGATTGCCGTTGGAGCCAAAAGGCCTAGAATGGACACCACGTGCAGCAAAGCGTAGCCTAGACCGACCTCGTGCCTGCTGGCCCGGCGGACTTCGCGGGTAGCGGCTGGATGAGCATGACGGAGGAGCGCCAAGAGTGGCAAAATTTTAGAAAGGGCCCATTTCCAGCAGTGAACGAACACAGGCTGATGGATGGCTAGATATTTTATCCCCAGATAAAGTGTCTTTGGCGAGGTCGAAGGCGTATCAGCGTTTCTGAACGGAAAAAGCACGATTGCTTATAAAATTTGTTGTCGCACGTTTACTAATTCAAAAATGATTTTCAATAAGTTCCGCATTGAGTCCGCGTAGTAGATTGTAGCCGTAAGTACGCTAATTATTCCTGTTATATTTGACGAAAAACCGGTCAAGTGCGAATCAGACTCGCGTACCTAGGTTTCGTAATTCGACAGTTTTGGGAACAGAAAATTTTATTTGGTCTTTTTTTTCGTGAATTTCTCAATTTTTTTTTCTGTAATCTTTACGTAAGCACTTATTGCCGTGGTTTTTTTTTTTTACATTTTTCGGTTCACCAGTTTTGGAGATAAGGGAAGGGACATACATTTTTTGTGGTTTTCTGAGGATTTATCGAAATAGATGCAAGTAAATTATCAAAACTATATATTTTTACAATCGACTTTTTAATACCTATATTGTATTAAAAAAATATGTATAAATTTATTTAACTTTATTTTTATTTTTCATTTGTATTAAAAAAAAACGCTATAATTACCCTGTAATTGGCCAGTTATGACCTATAATCGGGGTGGGTACATACATTTTTTTTGTGGTATTTCGACGATTTCTTGAAAAAGGTGCAAGTTAATATAGCCAAATTATATAATTTTATAATCAGCTCCTTAATACTTATAATTTGATACCCATATTGTGGTTTTAGGAATATTTTTTTTTCCTCTTTTGTGCAAAATTCTAAGTCTTTGTCTTTAACAGTGCTAAAGTTATGAGGCTGTGACATACGGATGGATGGACAACGGAATCTCACCGTTAAAGTTCCAAAAATGTCAAAATTAAATTTTCTATTCGCAAAACTGTCGAATTACGGACGACTTGCGAGTCTGACTCGCACTTGACCGTTTTTCTTTTTATTTGGTACCATTTTTTTGTACTTTGCGCTTGTGCAAATTTAAAGGAGCTTGTGCTTGAGCTTGTAAAACACTTCACTTTTCTAAAGAAATTTGTCACCCCATTGCCATCCCATGGGAACTGATATATGGGATAAAAAGTAGCCTATGTCCTATTTCAGGTCTAGAACTACATTTGTGCCAAGTTTCAGCCCAATCGGTAGGTACGGGGCGTGAAGGAGCAAAACATCACTTTTCTAAAGAAATTTGACAACCCATTGCCATCCCATGGGAACTGATTTATGGGATAAAAAGCAGCCTATTCCAGGCCCAGACCTACATTTGTGCAAATTTTCAGACCAATCGGTTCGGTAGTTACGGCGTGAAGGAGTAACAAACATCCATCCAAACTTTCGCATTTATAATATTAGTGGGATGTTAAGTATTGATACTAATATTCCACTCAATTTTGTTATTTAATTTTGCATGCTTGTATACATGATTTTGTATGGCTTTATTTGCAAAATAAAATTAATATGAATATGAATATGAAACACTACGGTCCGGCTATGTCGAACTTTGTTGTTTGTCTATGTTCCAGTTTTCCTACTGTTTTTCTCTAATATCTCGCATTTTTTTACTTCCTCTTACCACCCGTATTTCAATATATTATATATTTGTTATTGTTAATATTTTATTCATTTTGAATATGGGGTTTTTCGGGAATAAATTAACACCATTATTAAAGCAAACTGGTATGGTACGACAACCAAAGGCGTAATTCCAGGAAATTAATCAAAAATCACAAAAAACTATGCAAAAACCATAACAATGTACATAAATGACAGAACCAGCAGGCACTGACTGAAAATCAGCGCTGAGGGACTACACCTTCAGCACATCGCTGAGTCAGTTGCCTTTTTCAGCAACAGCCTACCGTATAGTTTTAATGTAATTTTAAGTAAAATAGATGTAAGTAAAAATATTGTATGTATTGTATTGTAATGTGGCTGTTGCCGAGATAAATGTGTTTCTTTCTTTCTTCTTTCATTTTCATGGTCGGATCGACGGTGCGCCATCTACAGGGATAATTTGGCAGTGTTTATAGGCCAAACCCGATTTTAGGACAGACTAAGCCAAATTGGTTCTAGGTTGTCATTAAAAAATAGCCACGAAGGTTATGTATAGCAGTCGCGCCACCCGCCAAAGGGGAGTCTTTGGAGTTTGTCCTAAAATCGAGTTTGGCCCGTAACATGAAATACATATATTGTAATTATTAACTTTTATTTAAGTGCTCCATCGATTTTTTTTATCCTAAACATTTTTTTTGTATCAATTTTCATTTGCCAATATTTTATGACGTCCCCTTTGAAAATCTTCTATGATGTCTCATTTGAAAATATTTATGACTGAACTCTTTGAAAATCTATTATGACGTCTCATTTGAAAGTATTTCATGACGTCCTCTTTGAAAATCTACTATGACGTCTCATTTAAAAATATTGTATTACGTCCACTTTTAAAATTTTTCTTTGACTTCTGGTTTGAAAATATTTTATGACGTCCCCTTTGAAAATCTTCTGTACCGTCTGATTTAAAAATATTCTATCACGTCCCCTTTGAAAATCTTCTGTGATGTCTCATTTGAAAATGTATTTCAAGCGTATTTTTAAGCACAATGACTGTATGTAAGGGCATTTAGTTCAGCGTACGCTACGAGTATATAAACTTTTATTCCATCCATCCATCAGCCTAGTTCGTCCACTGCTGGACATAAGCCTTTCCAGGACTTTGCCACTCCCGGCGGTCATCCTGGAAGAATTGCCCATACTCACACACGCTGGGCAGGCGGGTTGGTGAGCGCGGTGTACCAGTGACGTCGCTGCCCGTCACCAGTCTGTTCCATATAAGGCTATTAGGGATGGATACCGCCATCCATCGGTCCCAGGCATGGTGGGCCTTCTGGTTTTTTGCCTGTGAGCTGTCCTCTTACTCTCCCTCGAATTACTTCGAGGGGGTCTCCAAGTAAGATGGTGGTACCTTCACAGTCGAGCCCGGCATCAGCTCTACCACCTGTTACCTACCAAACTTTTATTATAATTATACTTTTCCTTTCCAGAGGTATGTTCGCGAGAAACACTGTCATCAAGGTGGTACATTTGAACAACAATAAAATAAAGAAATTAGACACGAACAGTTTCCGAGGAATGAGGTTTTTGAGGTAAGAAGGAATAGGAAATGACAGGGTAAACAAAATATTTTATTATTTATATTTTTATTATTTTATCCGTCCGACATTTAGATTATTTAGTCCGACATTTAGATTATCAAAAAATATTGGACACGTATTTTTTCTTTTGTCAATCAAACAAAAAATTACAAAGATAAAGCGCGTCAAAGTTTGGGAGTGGGGGCTGGTGACGTCACGCCTAGGTAAAAAGTGTACTTAGGCGTGTCACGCGGAACTTTAGCGGGCTATATCTTCATAATTTTTCGTTTAATTGGCAAAAGAAAAAATACGTGTCCAATATTTTCTGATAATCTAACTGACGGACTAATTAGAATTTTTTAGTCATCATGCCTATTGTATTTAGATTTCATACAGTCAACAAAGTAATTGTAATCATTCAATCTTTAAGATTGATCCGAGCCTAGAGTTACCAGGGCCTGAAATTGAAAAGCCGGTCTCTAGAAATAAAAAGTCCTGAATTCTGTAAAAAGTCCGGTCCTTTGCTGAAAATAAAATTCAGTAGATTATAATTAAACTTTATTAACTGAAATCACATTTTTTGTATTTACTTTTATCACTGGCAACGGCTTTCAACAAGTTTGTTTTTTAAAGAAATTTTACTGTGAAATTGCGCAATTCTTTCAATTATATTGTGTCAGTAATATTTCTTTTATTGACTCAACTGTCAATCTATTTATTTTTTTCGTCCACTGCGAATACATTAGTGAAAAAGTTCGTTCCACATTTGCATTATGTGGTATGATAAAAAACAATATTGACAAATCTTCAAAAAGCCGGTCTTGATTAAAATCCGGCCGGAGTCCGGTCTTAACTATAAAAAGCCGGTCACTAAAATTAACAAAAATTAGCACTTTAAACCTTAATATTTCGCAAACAGATCCCTAAATCGAAAAATAGCTTTCACACACCCGCAATATTTATGAGTCACCTATCCAACGACACCCCACACCATGGGACAGACGGGAAAAAATCATCCCACTTTACGTGTAGGGGAGGTACGCCAAAAATTTATTTTTTCGAGATTTTATTTTACCACTGTCGGCGTGATTTATACCCATGCCAAATTATAGCTTTCTAGTACTGAGATAATTGAGCTAAGCCGCGGACAGACAGACAGATAGACGGACGGACATGGTGAAACTATAAGGGTTCCTTATTGTAATCGCTAGAGATTACAGCTACGAGAGCAGAATGGGACATTGGGATGAAAAAAATGGGAAAGTGTGTAACTGACCTTTGAACTTCGTTGGCAGCCTACACAGGCGTGGCCCGTCGAGTAGTTGTTCTGAGCGGAGGTTTTGGTCTTCTCGGATCGTGTGCTGGTGTATTTCACATGTGATTAAATTGTTTTAAGTTGAGATATAAAAAATATCTTACAGATTCACAGAAAATAATTAGGTAACTCAAATATACTAACCTGTTTTTTGTAATATTTTCTTTTTGTTTCTGTTTTTCTGTAAACATGTGCAATAGATGTATATTCAGATTTTTGTAATTAACACGTCTGCTTATACATATAAGGTAGGATCGTACCGCGAGTCTATTGTATTCAATTGTCATGTCAATTCAATAATTCTACGGGTTAAGATATTAGGTGCTACTTATGTTGCAGGCTATATAATGTTACCCTGCGAGGTGTCCACGGAAGAGCAGCGTCGTGGTACAGAATAGTGCCATGACACATGCTGAGTGGAGGCCTTTTGGGTGTCACTTCTGTTTTGTTTGTTATTGATTATATTGTATTTTAATTGTGTGACACCAATAAAGTTTTTTCTATTCTATTGTATTCTGATACACAGGAGAAAGTTCTAATGAAAGAGATTCTAATGTCTTTGCACTGAGAAACACGAAAATATCGGGCGAAGCGCGCGCGCAGAACAGTCAAAGTACCGACTGACAGCAAAAGTTAAATAGTTCCCCGCGCCGCCGCAAGAGAGCGCCTAGGACGTGGCACGCCAATGTGGCCGGAACACTTATTGATCACGGAACCCTAAAACAACTTAGGACGGGCGAGAACTGACATTTGAATACTTCTGACCGTGACACCTGCAAATAAAAAAAAAAAACTTTATCTTTCCAGACGCCTGTACCTCCAAGACAACCAAATCTCGGACATCGGCCGCGGCACGTTTTCGGCCGTGACCAGAATCGGCACAGTAGACCTGGCCAGAAATAGGATTACCAAAGTGGACTTCCAAATGTTCCAGCAGGTCAAATATGCTGAGGTAAGTTATTACTAAAAAAAAAAAAAACTGTGTGTAAATTAATGACCTCGGCTGGTCATACTGAATGACTATGGAAAAAAAACAATAAATAAAGTAGTAAATAAAAAAAAAAACATTTATTTAACACACCATAATAGACAAAGTAGTCCTTAAATCTATATTATTAAGGCGATATACGAAAAAAATACGGATGTTTCTTTTCTGTGTATTTCATGAAATATACGGAAAATTATAATCAGTTTTTGGTAATATGCATTTTGACTATATAATCTAGGGATTTGAAATTGGAAAACATGTTTGGATAAATTTTCCTCGATAGAAATAATTGTTGAAATGAGGTCTTCAAACACACTTTTTCTCCTCGTTTGACGAATAGGAACCATATACAGAACTCAAACATATTTTTTTAGGTGTGTTTCAACAATATTTAGAGATTTCATATTTGAAATTTTGCTAGGTATTTTAGTTTTTTTTATAAAAATTATAAAACTAACATTTTTCGCTTTTGCCCTGAATCCAACCTTCTCGCACTGCGCGATTTTTCGCTTGGAGTGACAGTGACAAAAATAAAATTCGCATAGCCTCTTAAACGTAAAGTTGTATGGCACTGTTAAAATTTTCGCATTTATTTACGGATGCCTTAGCGGTAGTTTTAATCTACTAATATTCTCTCTCCCATAGATAATAGACCTAGCGGAGAACAACATAACAATAATAGAGACGCAAGCGTTTACAGACTTATATCTAGCTACTGTCAACATTTCACACAATCAGCTGGAGAAGATTGAAGAGAACGCCTTCGTGAACTGCAATAATATGACGGTTTTGGATTTGAGGTACGTATAAATTATATATACAACGTGTAACAGAAAGGTGTAACCATATTTGACGAAATTATTCAGTCAATGCTATAGAACAACTTTTACTATGGAGTCAACCATGAAATCTCAAAAAAAATCTGCCTTTCCATACATTTCGGCCGAGCGGTATTGCATTTTCCTATGAAGTAAGTAATATTTTTTTTCGATATACAGGATTTGTTCCATAGTAAAAGTTGTTCTAAACCATTGACTGAATAAGCTCTTCAAATATGGTTACACCTTTCTGTTACACGTTGTATACAGGATGCTTGGTAATTAGACCTATTCCTTTAAAGGGGTTATACTATTGATCATTTCCAACAAATAATGCCTATCAACTAGGGGTCGAAAATCATATATATTTTTTTAAGTAAATCACGTCGGTATTTCAAAAATTACAAAATAAAAAAGGTTTTCTTTCCACCTACAGTTGTCACAAAATAAGAGGCCCGTTTTGACAGATAAGAACGACCATAGAATATAACTTTACATGTAATAAATGAAACCGTTAACAAATAATTATTAACTTATTGGGTTTAAAGAAAATAAATAAACGTTATTTAATTATCACGGAACATATTTCAAGTATTATTTTCACGCATATTCCAAAATAAAATGCAATTTTGAATTACTACACAATGTCTCAAAAACAGTTACATTCTCAGTCAATTTTTTCTTAATAATAGTGTTGTAACCAGATAATCGCCTACCTTCACGGACTCAATTCGATTCCACGTGAAAATAATTAACTTGTTTTAATATTGATAAAATAATTGTAATGATCTGTAATTAGCTTTTTTGAGACCAGTACACATAAAGCCAAATTTAAATTTCCTTTTTTATTGTTGCAAATATGAACTTTTTAGATTTGAACATTTGCATGTATTTGTGGCGGTGTCGCGTATACCGAAAAATATAATATAATAATTGTGCTAAATATGTAACATACCATCTTAGCTTTTATAAAAACAAAAAATATACATAAAAAAACATGCATTTATTGCTTGAAGTCTCATTTTTTTATTAATGAATTGGTTTACAACCAAAGTTTTCCATAAAACATCCTATCAATAGACAGATTGGCTGGTAAGAAATATGGCAGTATTTTTTTTTACAAGGCAAGGAGCAATTTTTTCATCTTGAAGCCTACATATTTTTCTTACTGGCCAGTATTTTATATATCTTATTTGAGGTCAGTGAAGTACAACAATACAAAATATTACTGGCACGTAAGAATTTCCATTTCAGATTCTTTTCGTTGAGAAAAAAAATTAACAGCTCATAATTTTCAATACATACAATTTATATCAAACTATCCAATGATTAATTAAATATTCTTCCTAGAAATTATAACCAATAAACTTGAAAATATTTCAAACGATAACAAACTCATAATATTTTGAATCGATTTCTCGTGAGAATCGGTTGACATAGTTACCGATTTGTACGGTTCACATCCATAGATACGTTGCGATGACATGTGTCAAAACGGACCTATTACATTGTGACTACTTTAAGACCTTTTAATTCTGAGATTATGGAAATTCAGGGCACGTATTTTTTTTATAAAGGATCACTCATCTATCATTGATCAGAAATATAATAAATAAGTGCTGAGAGAGGAATAGTTATTTTCAAATTATTTATTTTTGGTTTTTAGTCTGAAAGTTTGAAAAATAATAGAAAAAATTCGTAACTCGGAGAGCATTCATTTTCGACACCTAGTTGGAAATGATCTCTAGTATAACCCCTTTCAAGGAATAGGTCGAATTTCAAAGCACTCTGTATATATGTATTGTATATTTATATACATTTAACATTATATATTTATATAAAACACTTATTGAAATAATTGTTTCCAGATATATTTCGACATATTTTATAGTCGGCGTCAGTGCTAGGGATGTCCCCGGTCACTAGGGATGGGTTTTTTTTTCTTTTATTGCAAAAAAAAATGGTTTTGGCCATATCTTCGGAACGGAAGGTGGTACATCTCTAGGGGTCGGTCCATAGGGTGCCAAAAAAGGCGTTACTTTGCGGAGGTCCATCATGAATTTTTGGATATATTTATAATTTGCAATATTTCGCTAAACAATCTTACCATGCTATTCAAAATGCAGACTCAAGCACCGCCCGCCCTCCCGCATAAAACATGCACAAGCAAAGCAAGCAGTGCGAGCACAAAATAAAGCAATCCCAAATAACAAGCAAGAAAACTTATCGACACGTGTTTCGCCACTAAACTAGGCATCCTCGGGATGTGTAGTCCACCCGACCGCTCGACAGCAAAAATTCAATTTTATTAAATTCAGAGTGTTGATTGTTCCAGTGACCGAGGGACATCCAAATATTTTACTGATCGTACTGAACAAACCCTTCCTCTTATTTCAGGTACAACAACCTAACGGAAATAAACAAGAAGGCTTTTGATGAAAATACTTATGCGTATGAACTTCAAGTATCTCATAACTACTTCACGGATTTAGGACAGGTAACATTTAAGTATCTCATAACTACTTCACGGATTTAGGACAGGTAACATTTAAGACATACAAGTTTTTTTTTTTTTTTTTACAAAAGTTTACTCCAATAATAAAACCGATTCTGAAGGTTTTAATTTTAGTTTTAGTGCTGTAATAACTTTAGCTACTCAATCATCATCATCATATACAGGGTGAATTTTTGAGACGGGACAGTAAGGGCAGGTACCTTAACCGTTATAGCAGTGGCGTGCACAGATTTTTTTGCTGGAAAAGCAAGCAATTGATCAAGAATAACAATAAAAAAAATATGAAAAAATTTAAATATCACTTTGAAAAAAAAAAGTTTGTATTGGAAATTTTCACTCTAGGGTAGACATTGTCTACCCTGGCGTCATACAAGTTTTGTTTTTTCAAAATGATATTTAAATTTTTTCATATTTTTTTTATTGTTGTTCTTGACCAATTGCTTGCTTTTCCAGCAAAAAGTTCTGTGCACGCCACTGCGTTATAGTTACAGGAAAACTCTTTTAGGAAACTATCCATAAATTTTCAAGATATTCTGAACTGCATTTACAGATTTTGGAAAAATGTACAGTCAGCAAGAAAATGGTCATTTTAAACAAAAACTTTTTTTATGCCAATCGATCCTGTTTCTGATCCTGGATCAAAAGTCTCTATTGGACCGACTGAGGTTTGAGTACTAGAAATGTCAGAAATCGCAAAAAACTTTTCTCATACATTACAAGATCTAACGCCTCTAGATTTTTTTCTGTGGGGCTATCTAAAGAATTTTAAATGATATCCATCCAAGAAAATTATCGGTTGCTACTAGCTCAGTACAAAAACGAGTGAACTTATGTATTCGTGGCGGTTTGGTACTTTTAATTAACGCTGGCAACCCCTTCCCACCACCCGATCGATTTAAATTTTTTTTTTGGGTGCACAGGGAGCACAGAGCAACTGTTTGAAAAAAAAATCAAGGTAGTTGAGCCCACATTTTTTTTCTTTTTTTTCCCCACCGCACTACACCCGCACCCACCGCCCGCGGCCTGCCAGCACGAAGATTATCGGAAAAGGTTGTTCAAGGAAGTAGCTAACGGAGTTTCAATACAGCTGAAGCCACATGACCGATTTGGTCGCTAGCTCTCAGTCTATTATGAATAGAAATGTATGTATTTTTGTCTCTTTCAGATCCCGATCCAAAACATGACCGGCATCCGTATCCTGAACGCGTCCCACAACCACATCGAGAGGATCCCAAAGAACGCGTTTCCTAAGTTATACGAGCTGCATACAGTGGACGTGTCATATAACAATCTGACTGAAATTTACAACGCCATTTTCCAGAATCTCTTCTCGTTGAGGTAATCTCTTTTTAGGGTTCCTAAAAGTACCTAAAACCTAAAAGGTACAAAAGGAACCTTTATGGTGAGACTCCGTTGTCCGTCCGTCCGTATGTCACAGCCTCATAGCTTTAGCACCGTTAAAGCCCACATATCAAGGTCTAAAAAAATATGAAAAATTTGAAAATGAAATTTGACACAAAAATTGCATTAATTTGCCCACATATCAAGGTCTAAAAAAAATATGAAAAATTTGAAATTGTTCAATATATTTATTTCCTAAACAAAAGTGAGAAAAATAAAAAAATATTATCCTAAAAATACAATATGGGTATCAAATTGTAGATATTATAAAGCTGATTGTAAAAATATATACTTTTACTATATTTACTGGCACTGGTTTCGAGAAATCTTTAAAAAGCCACAAAAATGTGTATGTCTCCCCCCCCTTATCTCCGAAACTGGTAGACCGAAAATATGAAAAAAATATAGATTACAGATCATAACTGGCCAATTACAGGAAAACTATTGCGATTTAAAAAAGTTGAGCGAGCATAAATGAGAAATATAAAAAAAGAAGTAAAATAAATTAAAAAAATATTTTGTAATAATACAATATGGATATTAAATTGTAGGTATTAAAAAGCTGATTGTAAAATATATATGGTTTGGCTATATTTAATTGCATCTATTTCGAGAAATCCTTGAAAAACCATTAAAAAATGTATGCCACCCCCCTCCGAAAAATATGAAAAAAATCATGGTAACATGTGTTTACGTGAAAAATTACTAAATTAAATTTATCATCCACAATACGGGCACGTTTGACAACGACGGTGAACGCCGCGTCGTCGTCCTAAGAACGACACTCGCCTTGATAATGCTGAAATTGTATCGGTGAAACGGTTGGCATATAGTCAACAACAATCACACGTGAGTGTTCAAGCCGTATGTAATAATAATTTAATTATGCCTTTGTGTGCCGTACCAGGTTGCTTTAATAATGGTGTTAATTTATTCCCGAAAACCACGTATTAAAAATGAATGAAATAATAACAATTACAAATATATAACATATTGGAATGCAGGTGATAAGGGAAGGAAAAAAAATGCAAGATATTAGAGAAAAACATTAGTAAAACCGGAACGCACACAACAACAAAGTTTGACATAGCCGGACCGTAGTATTTATTGGCCGGACCTATGCTAGCGCCATCTGTAATTAGCTTTGCCTGTGGATCCCCATTATCATTCACGCTGAGATGTGGTCTCTTACCAAAGGCTTGATCCGCCGATTTAAGATCGCTCAACGAGCTATGGAGCGGGCTATGCTTGGGATATCTCTGATGGATAAAATCTGAAACGAAGATATCCGTCAGAGATCGAAGGTGACCGACATAGCCTGCCGAATCAGTAAGTTGAAGTGGCAGTGGACTGGCCATATTTTTCGCCGACGTGATAACCGTTGGGGCCGTAAGGCATTGCAATGGAGACCACGTACAGCAAAGCGTAGCGTAGGCCGCCCTCGTGCTCGCTGGACTGACGATCTGAAGGACGTTGCGGGTGGCGGCTGGATGAGCATGACTGAGGATCGCCAAGAGTGGCGTAATATTGGGGAGGCCTATGTCCAGCGGTGGACGAATACGGGCTGATGGATGGATGGATTCACACTGTTGATTGATGCCATAAAACTATTTCTTTTTCTTCTTCCAGATTCCTTTACCTGTCGCACAACTCAATGGAGCAAATCAAACCGGGGACCTTCGGCACTTTACCCACAGTTCTAGAGCTGGATTTGTCGCACAACCGGTTGAGAGACGTGTCTAGAGGCAGTCTGGCTAAACTGGCGAGCTGCAGGCGACTCGATGTCAGCTTTAACAATCTGGATAAGATTTTCCAGATACCCATCAGTTTGGGGTAAGTAGATTTGTTGCACAACCGGTTGAGAGACAGGTCAAGGGGCAGTCTAGCTTAACTGGCGAGCCTATTGAGTGATTTTGGACTTGATTATATTGTCAGAAAGTGTACATTACGGTGGTAGAGCTGATGCCGGGCTCGACTGTGGAGGTACCACCATCTTACTTGGAGACCCCCTCGAGGAAGAGTAAGAGGACAGCTCACAGGCAAAAAATCAGGAGGCCCACCATGCCTGGGACCGATGGATGGTGGTATATCCATCCCTAATAACCGAGCTTCATATGGAACAGTCTGGTGACGGGCAGCAGCGAAACTGGTGCGAGGGTTCCATCACCGCGCTCACCAACCCGCCTGCCCAGTGTGTGTGAGTATGGGTAATTCTTCCAGGATGACCGCCGGGAGTGGCAAAGTCCTGGAAAGGCTTATGTCCAGCAGTGGACGAACTAGGCTGATGGATGGATGATGGATATTCTGAAAAAAGTATTTAATGTATGTATTTTTTGTCTTGACAACGGACAATAAACCGTGTTTTCATTTTTATAGCAGAAATTTCAGACGTAAAGCTCAAGTCGCTGAGACAAAAAACGTATTTGTAACTCCAAAAGGCGTAATATTCAACAATAAAATCCATCAAGTGAAATGTGTCCAATTAGGTATAGTACATTTCAAATACCATGGCCCGATTCCACTTGAAACTTAACAATGGGGCTCATAATGTTTGCCTTTTGTTATCTAATTTGGAGCACTTCAAATTGGCACGCGTCGGTGCAATCTGTATGTAACTAAAGCGTGACTAAGAAATTTTGGTACTTGAAAATAAAAATACGTATGATTAGTTATTTACATTAATGTTTAATTATAATACTATGGTATCTTTATATTTATTACATGTAACGTCTAATAATTAACAAGTACAGACATTCAGATAACTTAAGTTACGACTAGCTTAATTAATTTACGTTTAACATATAGGTACATTAATTATAAAAAATATAAGATTCATTCGCTTTCTGACATATTTTCTTCCGAACTTGAGGTTTCGCAGGTGTTTATGATGAATGGATACACAGGGTGGGTTAAAAAGTCGTTCTCCACTTTGATGACATGCTCACAAGCATTTTTCCAAAGCGTGGGGTTCGTATTGTCTACCACAGTTCTTAAATTTTGAATTACGGTATCACCCACTGTTGGTGTAATGTTCGTCTTACGAATTTGTTTTTTCACATGACTCCACATAAGCTCGATTGGGTTTAACACACAATAATAGGGGGGAAGCCTTAAAATTTCATGCCCAGCCTCAGCTAACATGAAATATTGTTTGCATTCATAAAGATTACTTGGTTAAACGATCAAGATCATTAGGTTGCGTGTAAAATACCACACCGCAAAAGGGTCTGGCCAGGTATCTTTTGTTATCACTAATCCTATTGTTAACACCTAATGACCGTCTTAAGTGGAATCGGGCCATGGTATTTGAAATGTACTATAACTGTCTTGACAACAGAACATGACAATCAGCATATTTTAGGGGCTGCACTATGCTAAAATTCAGTTCTGCTCTAACGCGTTTGTTTTGTAACTCTCTATCCTGCTCTAATCAGATGCCGCGCACGCAAAACTTCAGTTATTTTGAAATCGTGGCTACAACAGTATTATTCACACGGCTGTACAAGTGCTTTTTAGGCGCTACGGAAAAAAAATCGACACTTTTAGAACTTCTATGTCTACTTCGGTAAACAATGTATAATTTTGATAAAATAGTAAATTATTTTGGGAATCTTTTTCTAGGGATCTGTTAAAACAGAAACGCGATTGGAGAATTTCGGCTCGATAGAAATATTTATTGAAATGAGGTCTTTATCGACACCAATTCTCCTGGTTTGAAAATTTAGAATGACATATGGACTGCAATTATATTTTATTAGATGGGTTTTAACAGTATCTAGGACCTGGTTAAACGAAATTTTGGTAGCATTTTAGTAAATTTTATATTAATAAAAAACCGACTTTTTGCTACTTTTCCACGAATCCGCCTCTCTCGCACTGAGGGTTTTTTCGCATATAGAGTAACAGGGACGCTAAAGCTTTTACATATCGCCTTAATTCAAGATAACTAATCTTTTTTTCCAGTGAACTGCACTTTGCATACAACAATCTAACTGAACTTCGCGCGAATACTTGGCCATCTATGAACGCGTTGCTCCTACTCAACTTGTCGTCCAACCAGTTGGAGGACCGGTTGACCTCGGACAGTTTTGTTCCGCTACTGACGCTACAGAGAGTGGATCTGTCGAGCAACGGGTTGACGAGGCCGCCGTGGGAAGCGCTGAGCAGTTTAACGAGTTTACAGTATTTATATTTGCAGGTGAGTTTAGATAACTATATAGCTTGTGTAAATAGACCTTTTCCCTCACTAGCTCGAAAAGCGCGCCTTTGTTGCTTAAAAACAGTGAGCAAAATCGATTATTGCTCACTGGTTTTAAACAGTGAAGAAAAGTGTTTCAAATTAAAAACCATATCCTTTGCTCAGGAGAAAGAGAGACAGCAAACATCAGCGTGGCGGCTATCTCTTTCACTCTATATGTATTCCATACACTTTGGGAGGCTATACACAGCCCCACAGCTTGTCGGATACCATAGACAAGATAAACTTCTCGAAATCCTGTGTATGGCCTCCCAATGTGTATGGAATCCGGAAACGGATAGATATAACTCCCGCGTGATGGTTATGTTTTGCGTTTTCGATCGGTTTATCAAAGATTTTCCGATTTTCTGCGGTTTTTGGGATTCAATTTACACTCCTTGCATTTTATTTTATCTGCAATATTTTTATATGGTGTATTGCTTAAAGAAAAAAACCATTCAATTCTTATAAGTGCGTTCGAAAAGATTGTGTCTTTACATCTGTGTTTTCTCGCTAGTGAGGTGAAAGGTTGTATGTGTCACACGAAAGCAAATTTATTCTGTTTCTTGTGCCTTTGAATCCCTCACCACGCTCAGGATTCTAACTTAGAATCACTCGCTACGCTCGTGATTCAATTATAGAATCCTTCGATTGCTCGGGATACAAACTCGGCACTTGCAACAAAAAAAATTTTTGCTCTCGTTGCACAAATAACTATTTCTAAATAGCAAGTAACATAATTATTTTCTGTCAAGGGGCTCCACAATGCTAAACTTCAGTCACAGTATAAGGAAGTTAGACAGTATTCTATCTTCATACAAACGGTCCGAAACGAACTCCTCCCAAAACTCGGTTCAACTCAGTTTACGACAGTTGCGGTCGCATCGCATTTACGTACGCACGTTGCCGCGTTGACACTGTAAGCCACTCCCGCGCATTTTCGTAAATAATGGCACGAAATTATAGAATATGTTGTGCATAAGTGCCCGTTTGACAACGACGGTGAACGCCGCTTCGTCGTCCTAAGAACGACATTCGCCTTGATAATGGCGAAATTGTAACGGTGAAACGGTTGACATATAGTCAACAACTATCACACGTGAGTGTTCAAGCCATATGTAATAATAATTTAGTATGTCAGCTCACGCGAGTTTTAATAATATTATGTTGTATAACGCGACAATTTAATATAGCATTATCAAATACGTAAACAGTTAGTTGGCAGCCCTAGCGCGTGTTTAGGCAACGAGCGGTCGTAGGTTTTGATTTCAAGGACACTGCCCAGTTAAACTACTGTCTACTTCTTTATACTGTGCTTCAGTCCTTCTCTAACGCTTCTGTATTTTAATTTTCCATCCCGCTCTAATCAAATGCAACGTTTAACTTCAGTTATTCTGAAATTGCTGGTACATTAGGACATTAACTATATTTTTTTATTTTATTTTATTTATTTATTTATTTACTCATCGGAAGATTAACAGACAATAAAGCCAATTCTGGAGGCTTTAATTTTAGTTTTAGTGCTGTCAGAGCTTAAAATTTTCCAAAGAAATTTAGATTCTAATTCTGAGTCTTAAGGACTATTTTGTTTCGAAAAAAATTTAGTTTTGACAGCACTAAAACTAACATTAAAGCCGTCAGAATCGGCTTTATTAAATAACTAAATGCCGATAAAAAATCTTCACCTAATGGATGACAAAATTAAATAGAAGTGAGCCGTAGGGGCATCGCAGTTTAACTTAACAGTTTAATTTACATTGAATAATTTTATATTTACATAATATAAATACATACTATTTAATATCGATTAAATATGTAATATTTATGTTATGTATAATATATATTTTTAGTAAGTATCTGCATGTGTCGGTTTAGTTTTAATCGGTTTTGAAATAAACTTCCTATTAACAAAACCAGTCACTCAAACTTCCATAATACACTCACATTTTCTATGCCTTATTGATCGGCTCATACTGTACGACCTATTAAATTTCACAGAACAACAACCTAACGTCTCTGTCAAAGTCCGCCTTCGGTTATCTACCCACAATGTTCGAGCTGGACCTAACGAACAATCAGATCTCTGATATTGGGAAGCAGTCTTTTCAAGGTATATTTCTTGTTTTTTATTCCTAGTGTTTTTTGTATTTATAGCCGAATACCGGGTGTAATAGTAGATTGTTATACAAGGGAGGAAAACGATCATTACACCCGAGGTATTGAAATTCAAATAGTGTATTTTGTAAAGTAGGTATACATAATACACTTTGTACAACTCAAATTTAATCTTATAAAAGTATATGTAATAAAATAATAAGTGTACATGAACTAAATTAAGGGTTTATTTAATGTATGTAGCAATATATATACGATTAAAATGATAGGTAAAATCTATAATCTCCTAAAATAGTTTCGGGTTTGTTTGTAGGATATTATATATTTATTTATTTATTCATTATGATTATTACGGGTGAACCCATTAGTATTTCAATTAACATAATATTTAAAATAACTTTAAGCCAAAAATAAGTAATTAACTTACAAACTTATTGACTTTTATTATCGAAGAACACGTCAGCAGACGGTTCGGACTTTAAGAATGCATTGAGAGCTGTCGTCATTTTACACATTGGTGAATAAGCGTGAGCGTGCTGCGGCTGGTGGGCACGGCAAACAACTTGCGCTCCCGACACGATCGCTAAATTTGCATTTGTTCTAGGTCTGCAGCAGCTTCTAGACCTGTCTTTAAGGTCTAATAAATTGGAGCATATACCCAATGAGGCGTTCAAAAGTCTCGTCGCTCTGAGGTAAGTTAGAATTCTCACCACACCAGACACTGCGCAAGCCGTTAACACCCACCATATGACGTCACATACTCCCCGCCGGCGCATCACTCAATCAAGACTCAGTGATACACCTTTTAAAGTAGAGCCACTGAGTGATGGCACTTATGACAGCTGCATTTAGTGATGAGGTACATTTCAAATTTCGGTTAAAAATAAAAATCAAGTGTGAGTTTACTCAACATTAGACACGTCATTCAACATTCAACATAATGATACAAAAGGAAATTGTGCCAAAACCAGTGGCGTAGCTATCGGAGGGCTATGCGGTGTAGTGCCCCGGGGCCCCCAAGAGATGTTTAAATATCTAAATTGAAAAAAGTATTTTACTATCATTTATTTTCGTTTAGTTTAACTTCGTCATTGTTTTGTTTTTAATTAAATATTATTGCGTAACTTGGCGACCTCAAACACGACCTATAAAAAATGAGAAACTTAAAAAAAAAAATCTTTGTTTCTATACGAATTCTTTTGCACAATAAAACAACATTCAAATCGAAAAATAATAACCGAAACAAGTAGTACATCACTATCAACAATGAAGTATTACATTTTTTAATTCACACTTGCTTATAAATAATTACGATACTTTGTAGGCATTTAAACGTCATAGGCGCCATCACTCAGTGGCTCTACTGTAGTGTGCCGGCTCCTAAAGAACACATCACTCATCACAGCTTCAGGCTTCTTGCTGCGCTTCCAGGCGGTTATTGCGACGGGCTTTGCCCTGCCACGACACCCGTCGGCGGCTTTGACCGCATCGGATGTATAGCGCGTTCGCTCGCTCAAAGCGCTCGACACTAGGTTCGTCCTGTGCGCTCGATCACTGGCGCAGCTCCCCGCCTCCCCGCACACCGCCGTCGCGAGAGCGCAAGTCACTCGAAGCCGGACAAGACGCGCGAGCGGTGACCCATGGCCGGCTCTATACAACTTCATACATTTGTTCTCTCGCGCCGTCGCAAGAAGAACCGCTTGGCGCGCCTCTCGTAGCCTGAAGCTGTGGCCGGGCGGTTAGGCTCGAGTCAAGGCATGAGTTTGAAATTTAATGCACAATTAGTCATGATCTGGTCCAAACAAAGTTAAAACACCATTTTAAGTTGGTTTGGACCAGATCATGACTAATTGTGCATTAAATTACAAAGTCAAACCTCACTCATACTAAACTATTTTTGTTAACTACCACATACCAAAATGTTTTTCAGTTTTTAACTTCTAAACAAGAAATACAAAGTTAAGTTATGCACTTTTTGCTAAGCAACTGAACGCTCATCGGACTTGTTTGATATTTCAGGAGACTGGACTTGTCTTACAATTCGCTGGAGAAGATAGACAACAAAACGCACGGCTTGCTCGATGATTGTCTTTCTCTAGAAATGGTGGGTACTTAAATATTTTGGTACTAGATTTTGTCCACGGCTTCGCACGCCTTTCACATAATGCTTTCTTAGGTGTTGGCATTTTGTGAGCAATCAGTGCTAACCTCCCTATCTACATAGTCTACCGTTTTGGCAACCAATCAAAGGATTGCTATAAATTTGGTAGTTTAATTTTTATTTTGATGTGCTATTTTTGTCTGATTTTTGGAATAAACTGATCAATTTAAGTATGTTATTTCAATAATAGATTTTTCTTGCTTTTAAATCAATTTTACAAGTATGTACAGTGCGGGAACGTAAATAATGCACATCGAGCTAAAGAGGGAGATAATCGGCTATTTTCGGCTTTGTAGTCTCTGTCACTCATGTTGTTTTGCTGCGTGATCATTAGTATTACGCGTCCAAGAAAAAGGGCCCAATGAGCCAACATTTAATCACCTCTATCAAAGGTCTTTGCCATTGGACTTATTGTGCTGGACGGGTAATCAAAAACCGGCCAAGGGTTCCGTACCATTATCTATAAAAACAGCAAAAAAATCACGTCTGTTGTATGGGAGCCCCCTTAAATATCTATTTTATTCTGTTTTTTAATATTCGTTGTTATAGAGGCAACAGAAATACATTATCTGTGAAAATTTCAACTGTCTAAATATCACAGATACAGCCTGGTGATAGACAGACAGACGGACAGCGGAGTCTTAGTAATAGGGTCCCGACCTTGCCCTTTGGGTACGGAACCCTAAAAAAGATGCTAGAGTATGCCATCCTCTTAATTTAATTTTCTCTTCCAGGTGAACTTAAGCCACAACAAGTTCGGCTTCCTCACAAAGAAGATGTTCCCATCTAGCCCCTGGATTCCATACAGGTTGTATGAAGTGGACTTGAGTTACAACGGCGTGCCAGTCCTGACGATGGATCTGACACACGGGACGCGAACGTTGAAGAAACTGAATCTGGCGAATAACTTCATCAATGATATTAGAAATTGTGAGTGTTTTTATGTTTTGTTTTATAGGTGGTACAGCTGATGCCGGGCTCGACTATGGAGGTACTGTAGATGTCGATAGCCGTATCGTCAGTTTAGTCAGTATTTGTGAAGAGGGATCGATGAAATGAATAACTAAAGATAACGGTACGATGAATGGATTTAATGAAACAAAGGATATAAAATTTACAAATGAAAAGTATGATAAAACTACAGAAAGATATACAAAACAACGAAGGTGAAAAAGCAAGGAAAAAATGATAAGAAATAAACAAATAATTGACGAAGTAGAAATATGAATATGACGGGAATTTACTGGTCGCTGGAAGAGCACTAAAGAAGCGTAACGTCGCCGTCCGTGGCAAGTGGACGACTGGCAAACTGGTTTTCAATCCGCCCTATCGGCCTGGGCGGTTTGCTTCTGCGCAAGCGCAATTTCAATAATTATAGTTCGAGAGCCATGTTCAATATCTACTGAAATTGAGCGGATGAAGTTTGATCGCCACAGTACCACCATCTTACTTGGAAACCCCCTCGAAGTAATTCGGGGGAGAGTAAGAGGACAACTCACAGGCAAAAAACCAGGAGGCCCACCTGCCTGGGACCGATGGATGGCGGTATATCCATCCCTAATAGCCGGGCTTTAAATGGAGCAGACTGGTCACTGGTGCGAGGGTTCTGGCACCGCGTTCACCGACCCGCCTGCCCAGCGTGTGTGAGTATGGGCAATTCTTCCAGGATGACCGCCGGGAGTGGCAAAGTCCTGGAAAGTCTTATGTCCAGCAGTGGACGAACTAGGCTGATGGATTATGTTTGTTTGTTTGTTCGTATGCTTGTAACCAGAGAACTGTTGGATGGATTTCGATGTGGTTTTTACTTTTACGTAAAAGGTTCTATTGGCAAGGTTATAAAGTATAAATCATCACGCTGTGACTAAAGGGGCCTGAGCAATGACCACTATAGTGAACTCGATCTGACGCACGGGACATGTAACTAGAATGTTTTAATTACAGTGTAATTAGAAATACATAATTTCATAAGATGTAATAATAAATAATTTATTAAATAGAAAAATATAAACAACATAAAAAATGAATTTCAGATTTTTCTCTATACGTGTGGTATAAGGCCTAACTAAGAATTTCAAGTTTCCAAGTCTACTGGAAGTCCCCTATAGGTTTTCATGGTTAGCAATCAGACAGAAAGACAGACAGATGGACGGACGGACGGACGGATGGATGGACAACAAAGTAAACATATAAGGGTTCCGTTTTTTCATTTTGAGAAACAGAAATTTAAACGTAGAAGGTATATAACCTCCTCTTCTTTTGCAGATGTCATCGGGAACCTGACGTCTTTAGAAGTTTTAGATCTATCTGGTAATGACTTGAAAGATCTACTTACTAGAAGTTGTAAGTATCCTTGTCTGTAATACTTTTTTTTTGTGAATCAGCGACAAACTGACCTCGACTGCAAACGCAAAGCTTTAAAAGCCCGACCACCCGCGGTCGTTCACCTTAATTATGTAGGCGGTATACTCACATGCGCTCAGTGTGCACGGGTTTACCTTCGGGCGCTCCAGGTGTCGATGTGGTCGGAGTGGATCACTTTTTTTTTGTATATATTGGTAAATAACCAACTTTATAAGCACCTTCCTGAGCTATTTTCAGAAGACGAATTGAGGAAGGTTTTTCCTCCTAACAATTAAGGTAGTATATACATATATTTAGGCATAGATCTCTCTGATATTAGTATATATGAATATACCTATGTATTAGTAAATAGAAGGTGAAATTTAATCAACCGCCCGAATTTATACTGCAGACTCGGTTAGTGATCAGGAGCTGTATTTTTGAATCATTCGAATTTCAATTCGCATATGAATCCGCATGATTCGCATAAGAAAACTTGAAATCAGTATTTTTGAAAATTTTCTCCGTGAATTCTGCAACGAGTGGTCTGAAGTCTGACCCACTCGTTTTCCGATTTCTACTAACTAGTAGAAACTATGCAAGAATGACAAGATTGACAAGAATAAAATGTCGATGTCGATGCATCGATGTGATCGATGATGGATCGATGAGACTGACATGACATTATAACTTTTTAATTTACGTTCCGTTCACCTCCATTCATTACCGGTTTTTAAAATCAACGAAATATTGCTTTCAGGTTTTAATTTTTTCTGCGTGAAACGAAAACGGTTTACATTGATTTCTACTGATTCAAAAATACGTAAAATCGTGACCAATCGAATCGCGAATATATGATTCACGGCGTGTGATTCAAAAATACTGGTCCAGGAGCTGTATTTTTGAATCACTCGCCGTGAATCATATATTCACGTGCGAAATTCAATTCGATTGGTCACGATTTTACGTATTTTTGAATCAGTAGAAATCAATGTAAACCGTTTTCGTTTCACGCAGAAAAATTAAAACCGGAAAGCAATATTTCGTTGATTTTAAAAACCGTTAATGAATGGAGGTGAACGGAACGTAAATTAAAAAGTTATAATGTCATGTCAGTCTCATCGATGCATCGACATCTCAGAATAAGGAATACAAATAGAAGCCTGGCTAAAATAATACGCGGAGAAAGACACCTATCCTTGATTTTCATACGAAATTCTAGTGCGTTGAGAGAGATGGATATGTATTAGTTTTTTCTTAATTAGGTAGGTTGTCACTAGTTCGTTGCTTTGCTAGTGATGTAACAATGTCGATTTTTGACTACGATAAATAAATAAAATCGAAATGAACCACGATCAATCTGCTTACCACACATTATATCGTATCAAAGTGTGAAAAAAAAGGAATGCAGGAGGCACCGACCTTTTTGGTGACATCCTCTTGCTTTGGAAGGAGGCCAAGAGAATTAATAGCAAAGTGGTCACTGTCTACCCCAGTGGGACACATGTTATATTGTGTAAATAAGGAATTAATGAAAGGATATCTTTCGTTTAGTATAATATTTTTTATTAAGTACAAATTACTATATCGTAGGCAGGTAGGTACATAAGTTAAGTCCAAAATTGTGCTTGTTTCTAGTACAAAAAATGCTGTAGCTTGTATAAGAGATACAACCGTGAACTATTTAAGTGGATACTTTTTAAGTCGCCTCTTAACTCAATCAAATAGATGTTCGTTGATGTAGCGTCTTTGTTCAATCAAGGAGGAAGGAATTATTCATAATAATTATAGGATTCGTAATAATAAAATTAATCAATGATAATAAATCAATGATGAGCGATGACAGCGCAATTACTACAGAGGTAATTTAATTTTTTTTTATTATTTCTATCAAATAAACATCAACTTATCTTGAATAATAACTAATAACAAATAATGAACGATTAAGATACCTAATAACCGGTAATAAGGAATCAAATTATGCGCAGTTCAAGTCAATAAGCATTCCCAAAATTCATTTCACGATAGAACTACCCTGTCAAAGTATTTTTATTGTCAACCACTAAGTACGAAAATGTCTTGATCTGCGGAATTTCTTCGTGAAGTCGATCACGGAAGTAACGTACAAGTTCTGAACAGGCCTTTCAGAACGATTTGCGAACATAGAAGTATGCACTTTTCTACACCACAGACATCCATAGGTACTGGTTCTGTTGCCTAAAATTGAAAAATTATCGAGTTAATATACTATAGTATAGTACAAGCACGTACCTACAAACAAGATTGATAATGCAACTATACATAATTATTTAAAGGTTACCAATGTGTCTGTATCTGGTAAATATAACGTCGGTAAAGCATCTGCTTTTAACCGTCTCCATTTTAAATTTTCGTTTGGTCCAAAAGAATCCGGCGTAAAGTGTTTCGAACAAATATGACTGCTTTTTTTAATTGCCCAAATTGGTCTAATTATTCGTCTAACTAAGCCATTCACTTTTTAATTCTTCCCTTTTTGGAAATCTGTAACAAAAAAATATAGCGATATTTATTCGGCATTATTTTTCTTTTAACTCGCGCTGCAATTAATCTGCGGTAATATCCTTTAAGCACGGCTGCCGCGGGAACCAATGTTCGATAGTTTGCCACACGGACTTTAGTACATCACTATGCAAAAAAACATAACCTCTAATAGTCGGCAGAAAATCTATATAAAACAGGCAAATATCGGTGTATAATTGAACACGAGTATGATTTACAAGAACTTCTATAATTGTTACTGAGTTTTAGGTATGATCCTGCAACTTATTAACATAAAAACTATCAGAACTCACCGATGAAATGATATTGCTTCGTTGTTGTTTTCTTTTCTTCCTGTATGCGATTTACAGCCTTCAATCGCACAAGACATTTTATTACAATGTTAAAAAAACAATCAACACAAACAATAATAAATCACACTTTCACGAATTTTGAGAGGAAGAGCACCAAAATATTTAATTTCTCTCGGTGAAGCTGTAAACTTTCGCAAAATGCATTAGACATTTCGATGCCACCAAATTAAGATGTGATGCACGCAACGAATGATATTACAACACAACGATACAATGATGAGACATATTTAATTTGATGGTATTATAATTTTTAAAATACATCCAAATTACATCCGTCTGACATTTGTTTGGTTCAATCTAGTGACACACCAGGAAAAAATATAAAGTAAGTGCGGTTCGTCGTTTCATTCACTCGTACACAGGAGTAATTTACGTTAGATGAGTACAACGGCTAATGCTCAGTTCTTATTTTAGCCAGGCTTCTATTTGTATTCCTTATTCTGAGATCGACATCGACATTTTATTCTTGTCATTCTTGTATAGTTTCTCCTAGAAGAAATCGGAAAACGAGTGGGTCAGACCACTCGTTGCAGAATTCACGGAGAGAATATTCAAAAATACTGATTTCAAGTTTTCTTATGCGAAACATGCGGATTCATATGCGAATTTAAATTCGAATGATTCAAAAATACAGCTCCAGGAACAATGTTTAATGACATACCGGGTGAAATTCGAAAAATTTTTGCTCCGGTACTGCCTATACTAGGAATTGTATTTGTACTAGTCCAGTTCGTATGGGAATTGTTCCTGACCACTAACCTAGTATCTAGTATGAATTCGGGCGGTTGATTAAATTTCACCTTATATTGGCAAATAACAGACTAAAAAATTAATAGGGTCTGTCTGTATTCGATCCCCACCGGGACATATACGGCGAACGAAAAAAAACTAGAATACGCGTTTGTAATAAATTGTCATTTGTAAATAATATATTTTTTAGCATCGTGTTCGTTAGAAGATTTAGCAACGCCATCTAGATTTCGTTAGAATTTTACACCTTTTTTGTGGCTACAAACTGATGTATGGGAACTGTTAGTCTATACCAGTGGTGCCCATACTTTTTTCTATGAAGATCTACCTACCAAAATTACATCGACTCTCGTGCAAAAAGTTTTCTTTTCTCGATAATTATCAGTGAAATATTTTTATAAATAAAACTAAATTGGATGCAATATTTCATATTTTTTTATTCATGCAAAAATAGCAAAATGTTCAAATCATCATGATGACGAAGCATGACACTGCTGGTCTTCTGCAAAATTTTCATTTGTGAGACGAGTACGATATTTGGATTTGATTATTTTCATTTGAGAGAATGCAGACTCGTGTAGGTCGATATGTCGATGCGAAGAATTTTCGGCGATCGACCTAAAGGCCTCTGGTGATCGACCGGTCGATCGCGATCGACCGTCCTGGTCTATACGAAATGCATGTTGTTAACTTTTCAGCTCCAGAACCAAAATTATCGTTCCCAGAGAACATAACAGAACTGTACCTCCAAGACAACTCGCTCCAAACGTTGCCCACTCAAAAACTGCTCAACTGCACGCGGCTCAAAGTACTGGATGTAAGGGATAATGCACTGAGCAGCTTCCATCCGGGGCTGGTATCAAAGATGGAGACGAATGGACTACAAGTGTTCTTTGAGGGTAAGATAAGTACAGTGCTCCCAAAGTAATAATGCGCATACAAATCTGTAGCCAAGCGACCGGACGTACCACGTGACCATATGGCTTGTATAGAAAGTGAAAGGAAATACGAACTTTGCCGAACAGTGGCGAAGATTTGTTTGCGCATTATTACTTTGGGTCCACTGTAGCTATTTAAGGCGATATGTGAAAAAATACGGGTGTTTCTTTTCTGTGTATTTCATGAAATACACGGAAAATTGTAATCAGTTTCTGGTGTATGAATTTTGACTATATAATCTAGGGATTTGATTTTGGAAAACATGTTTGGATAAACTTTCCTCGATAGAAATAATTGTTGAAATGAGGTCTTCTAACACACTTTTTCTCCTCGTTTAACGAGTAGCAGCCATGTACAGAACTCAAACATACACTGGTGGACATAAAAATCGACTCAAGCATTGTTGTTCTACATTTAAGGAAATAACCCAATCATACAAACATAAACATATGAAATATATAACATATCATTTTAAAGATATAGGCCTCCACCTTTGATTAAATGCATTTTTGTCTTAAAGTATTTGCGATACAGGCTGTAATTTTTTTTTAAGTGATGAATTAATAAATATTGAAATAATCAAATAGCGAAAAATAAAAAAACCTTCTTTTACAAAATCATTCATTTATTCATTAATTAAGTTTAACATTAGTACTTCGTGTTCCCCCCTCTAGCCCTTATAACTGCTTGCAGCCGGTTCTTCATTGACCTAATAAGTTTTTAATTAATTAAATGAATTTCACGTCCTGTATAGCGAATACTTTTAAACCAAAATGCATTTATTCTAAGGTGGAGGCCTATACCTTTAAAATGATATATATTTCATATGTTTATGTTTGTATGATTGGGTTATTCCCTTGAATGTAGGACAACAATGTTTGAGTCGATTTTTATGTCCACCAGTATATTTTATTAGATGGGTTTCAACAATATCTAGATTTTGGCAATACTACTTAATTCACTGAAGTAATTTATGTTGTTTGCAGTTTTAGAAGTTCGAATTTAGTGCAGGTAATCTATTTACCACTGTCTTCTAATATCATTGGCCGTGACAATATTTTGTCCATCCATCCATCCATCCATCCATCAGCCCGTATTCGTCCACTGCTGGACATACGCCTCCCCAATATTACGCCACTCTTGGCTGTCCTCAGTCATCCTCATCCAACCACCAACCGCAACGTCCTTCAGATCGTCAGTCCAGCGGGCACGAGGGCGGCCTACGCTGCGCTTTGCTGTACGTGGTCTCCATTCCAATGCCTTACGGCCCCAACGGTTATCACGTCTTTAAAACACGCCACGTCAAATATTTTGTAAAATGTATTTTTCCTTGTTTCAGGAAATAATTTAAAATGTGACTGCCTAACCCGTCCTCTAAAACATTTCCTAAACCACATATCAAAAGTTAAGCTCAGCAAAAAGACCAATTACCAAAACATCACATGTGCGGAACCCGCTGCCTTACAAAACGAGAATATCCTCAATTTGGACGAAGAGAGACTTATTTGTGCTGGCAACATCGAATTGGATAATCTGTTGGGGCAATATGGCAACCCCAATAAAGATTTGCGGTTCGATTTCGTGTCCGAACCAGATTTGGCGTTAAGAGATATTCAATAGTGAGTATTTTTTTCTATTTTTTTATTATTTTTATTGCGAAATCCATCGCAATAAAAACAGCATTTATTTTGTACAATTATTTTGTACAAACAGGGCGGCTATTCTTGCAAAAATTTTCACACGCTTGTTTCATACGACTTTGTTACTCGCGTAATAAATGCCGAGTGATGATAGTTATACGAAGTAAAACTCGATAAAAGACATGTAAAACATGTTATGAATCCTGGCAAAAAGTTTTAGTTTTAAAGTCTTCATACGTTTCTGTACAAAGGGATTCTTAAAATCACTTGCCTTTGGCCCTCACAAATTGTCGCTTGTGCCAGAATTGCCGTCCAGGGGACCTAAAAATGCCAACTTGGGTGAATCATTAAATGATTTGGAAGTAGGATACAGTCAGAGTTTCTTCATGCGTGCAAGAGAGACGGCATTACAACAGAATCATAATATGATTCATCCAAAGCGGCCTTTTTAGGGGACCAATACAAGTAGAGTATTTTTTTCGTCAGTAAAAGTGGTTGGGAATCTACACCGACTTCATAGTTGGCCTAAAAAGAGAAAAACATTTTTATCTACTTCCGTACTATAATTATAAATATATGTATGTGGTCTCCACAGAGATGAATGACTGAACACGTTCCGGCGCGGTAGCGGCGTTTGCCGTTTTTCTTACCTCTTGCGGATTGACAGTACGGTGATGCCCGTAAATTTTTAATCTTTTCTAAATGCTAGTAAATTTCTTCGAAAGTCTCATACAAAACACTTCCACTGGCATTCTACACGAACACATCAACAGTGTACTGTCAATCTACAGCCCGCTGCGCCGCGTTTTTTATTGACCAGTGCACACATGCATACTGGCACTCACACACACTGACAGTACGGCAATAACCGGTATGTTAGTATGGGTTTTTGTTCGGCTATAACCGCACTGTCAAATCGCAAATATCTTTTTGTGTTGTAATGTGGCAGTACGGCTATTACAGTGATATAAATTTGTATGGAGATTTACTGCTTTTCTACGTAGTCGAGCAAATAAGGTACCGAGCCGGAACGTGTTAACCCATAGCATGTGTGCCTAAAAATGTAACAATGGAACCAAATCTTGGAAAAAAAAGAGTTTGGTAAAAATTAGGGCGCTATACATTTGGCCACACGCACCATACACGACGACAAAATCAGTATATAACGACCAAAATAATAGATCTTTACATATGTATGTATCTTTATACTCGTATATGAGTACATAATTCCTGTCATCCAATAGCTATTTCCAGTTTTTTGTTTGAAAGTTGATTTCAAGGTTTTACATCTACGTATTAAATTTCGTTTTTATTGTCAGTGTGATAACTAAAATTAAATCTTCAAAGACAGTTCGTCGTGAATGTCATCCATTTCCATGATAAGATAATTTTTTACAGCTAAAACTTTTCAAAAATTAAATTAATGTTGCTGTTAGCTTAATGTTGTGTCATTCATACACAAAAGAAATAACATAATTTGGATTTGCCATCCCTTAAAAAAATGCAATAATGTTAGTACTGAAAATTGAGTTTCCTTCAAATTCTCTACATAAAACGTCAATTTCATGTACAGGATGTAATCGTTAAGTGTGACCAGGCGATTATTCCGTAACTATTACAGATATAAAAAAAAATAAACTGATATCGAAAGTACGTAGACTAATCAGTAAAATGACAATGGGAATGTTTAATGTCAATATTTTGGATACTTCTCGTTTGATTTTCAAAAAGTTATTGATGTAATTTTACTGATTAGGTAACGTACTTTCGATATCAGTTTAAATTTTTTTGATATCTGTAATAGTTACGGAATAATCACCTGGTCACACTTAACGATTACATCCTGTATAAAGACCTATTATTTAGTTCCACTTGTCACCGCGTGAAACTCTTTCCTGCCAAGCAATACCGGGCGCAATAAATGATTATACCATAAAGACATTAAGGTCAATTATTATTGCATTATACTATAACCGTTCAAGATGAAATAATCCCAAGCCATAATCTTGTTCCAAATTTGTTTGCTAAATTGATATATAATTGTTTCAGCTCCCAAACAACAATTTATGTCCACTGGTTTGTCCTCACCACCCAAGACGTCGCAGATTTCTACATCTTCATCCGTGACACCAAAAACAACCTTTTCTATAGCAACACCGTTGCGTACAACCTCCGATCGTTGACTATAACCATAGACAATGAATTCAAAATGGCGCTCGGAAAAAAGCAGACCATAGAGATCTGTTTACAGTCGAAAAACTCCTTGGGTGTCTCCAGGAAATGGTACCCGAATCAGTGTAGGGAAATACCGGATGACTTCGAATCGTGGCCGAAGAAACTGACGGTGGATAAAAGGAGGTTGACCAAAAAGAAGGTAAAATACAGTTGGTTCGGATCGAACAGTGTGTTGGGTTTGGTCAGTGATTCCATTTTGATTACTCTGTGTATATTTTTGGGAGTCTGTTTTTGGAGGTTATCCGATTTAGAGATTTAATGAGGTATTAGAGTTTTTGTTCTAAAAGCCAAAGATTTCAAAAAGTAAAGATAGGCCCTTACCTTACTATGACAGCACCATGAAGCAACAAGCCAGTGGAGAGCGTAGAGACACATTCTCCTTCAAAACACAAGTCACCTATATACGGCGGGGGACGTGACAGCTTAGCGAGCTGTGATTGGACAGCTCAAGGTAAAAATTTGATGCGTAATTTGTGTAGGGATGTCATACAAGTGAAACGAAAAATTATCGATATCGATAAAATCGAAAAAATTAATTTGGAATTTTCGAGTTTGTCAAAGATATACCAATGAAAGTATTGTTGGGTAATAAATAAAACAAAATTATTTATTTGACAAAGTAGCTACTCACTGATTTTTGAAATGAATTAATTTGGAGTATATTTTTCTTATATAATCCTTCGGGTTTTGATTATTTTTTGTAATGAAGGTTAGCCGGGCATCCACATATTTTTTTATTATACATGAAGCTAAGTCAATCAAGTGATTTGTGGATTCTGTATCAAATTGGTGAAAATTTATGTCTGAGAACAGATCGTATCCCAAGAAAGATTTCAACACAATCTTTATGAAATAATCGGAATTATATTTCGAAGATAAAGTCTTGTGAATGTGAATGACCAACTTAACTTGACACTTACAATCTTTTAAACTCCATACATCTAAAGAGTCTAATTAAGTTAGTAATAATAACTACCTTCATAACTAAATATTTGTAATTATTAGTATTTGTTGTTATAGCGGCAACAGGAACACATCATCTGTGTGATTTCAACTGTCTAGCTATCACGGTTCATGAGATACAGCCTCAAGACAGACGGACGGACGGATGGACGGACAGCGGAGTGTTAGTAATAGGGTCCCGTTAGGCACCCTTTGGGTATGGAACCCTAAAAATGGTATCAGATGCACTGACAGACACTACTGATAAACATAGGCACTTCTGACGCTAAACAAACGCGTATAAAAATATCCCTACATTAAGTACTTACCTTACATACATTACATATACTTACATGCATACAATGTATGTAAGCAACAATACATTGTTCGATAAATTATTAAACACGTAGTAGGACAGCACTATCGAAAAAAAACGAGACAACTGTTGTGCATTTCACCGTGCGACAGAAAGAGAGGACGTGAAGACATCAACGCAAAGCGCAAGTTCAATTGAAATATTTAATTGTTATATTTTGAAGATTAAAAGTATACGAAAACACTTACTTATGAAACGTTACTCCATCTTTTGTGGTACTTGAAGTAGAAGTATTCTTTCCACACCATTTTATTGCACAAGTAGGCATATTTACTGTAAATTTCGGATTTTTTCTACAGAAACACGCTATGTTTTCACGGACACAGCCAAACTCTGACTAAAACCAATGGCTTCGCTTCAAGCGCCTAAACGCTTTGGGAAGCGGCTGTTTGGCGAGTCGCGTTACCCCCGCATACGCTCTCCACTAGTACTCCATGGACAGCACCAACATGTTTTCACCCTTAAATGAGTGACGCTCACACGTTTTGAATCAGTGCTCATCTGAACACAGTGATAGTTGGACGCCTAATGAATTTTTACGAGAATAGTGGTCTCAATATAGCGTCGTGTGCATTTTTAAAGTGCACTAACATTTCAATAAATACGAATAAATGCAAAAGTGTGACATTTCACATTCAAAAACAATGCAATAGATTTTAGGTGCCAGGGCTCATCTAAACTTTTTTGAAATCTTTGCTAAAAGGAGTTTTCGTGAACTAAATGTAAGGAAATAAAAGGTACTAGCTTCTGCCCGCTGCATCGCCCGCGTGGCCCACAGGGAACAAATGACATATATTTTTTTGAAAGAAACACTGTAAACGCTCCCACTCCTCCATTAAATATACAAATTGACAGTATCCCAAACAAACCTTCCGCGACGCTGCGAATTACTTTATAAAGTAATATAAAGTCTCACAATTACTGACTGAACGAATATATTCAGATGTTAGTGTGTAAAGTATTATAGTAGGCACCTATGTGCCTTGCCCGCGACCCTACCCGCGTCTGTTCTACTCTGCCCCATTTTAACAACTTTATTTGTAAGAAATCTATTTTAGTTGAACAGAATTCATGAATGAATACACACTTTTACTGTAGGTACACTGTTAAATAAAAAATTGAGTACAGAGTTTTGAAAACACAATGTTGTATAAGGGTGGACTTATCGCTTAAAGCGATTTCTTCCAGCCAACCTTTGGGTGGTGAAGAAAGTATTATTTTACGTAATATGGAAGTGGATATCAAGTTTACAAAATAAATAAATAAAAGAAGAATCAAAACCAATAAAGTGAATATACATAATGCCTAATATACAAGTTGTAACAGAAAGGTGTAACCATATTTGAAGAGCTTATTCAGTCAATGGTTTAGAACAACTTTTACTATGGAACAAATCCTGTATATCGAAAAAAAATTACTAGCTTCATAGAAAAATGCAATGCCGCTCGGCCGAAATGTATGGAAGGGCAGATTGTTTTTTGAGATTTCAGGGTTGACTCCATAGTAAAAGTTGTTCTATACCATTGACTGAATACGCTCTTCAAATATGGTTACACATTTCTGTTACACCTTGTATATACAACGTGTAACAGAAAGGTGTAACCATATTTGAGGAGCTTATTCAGTCAATAGTATAGAACAACTTTTACTGTGGGGCCAACCCTGAAATCTCGAAAAAAAAACTGCCCTTCCATACATTTCGACCGAGCGGCATTGCATTTTTCTATGAAACAGTAAAATTTTTTTTTCGAGATACAAGTTTTGTTCCATAGTAAAAGTTGTTCTATACCATTGACTGAATAAGCTCTTCAAATATGGTTACACCTTTCTGTAACACGTTGTATACATACCGTATACTTACAAATAAAAAAATAATTACCTCATATACCTACTATACATAAAAATATCAATAGACTGAGTGATGAAGTGGATAGACATTGGACAGTGCACAGTCTGGTTCTCTGTATAAGTTCTTTGATATTTCCGTACATTTAGTTTACTGTGTGTGATCACAAGTTTGTTCTCTGAAGGTTTATTAGAAAAATTACAAGCTTTTTCTAGCTTAAAGTATTGTAAATCATTAAATTCCTTACTGTTTTAATTCTACGAATTTTCGTATTTATTTTTTGTACAAGCCACGCATTGTAAAAAGAATACGTCTGAAGTTAGGCAAAGAACCTGCGCGCAACACGATTATTGGTCTCTTTGGCGGTAAGGGGTAGGGCGCGACGGGGGAAATGCGCGCCGCACGGCCCCGCGCGTAAGCTATTGGCTGTTTGTTTCCCGCGCATTTCGCTATTGGCTCGGTCAGTCGACGTTTGTTTGCCGTGCGTCCATTTCGCTCTCAAAGTACAGTCGCACATAAAAGTTTATTCATTCTGATTGTGATGGTTTTACATAGAAAAGAAAGAAAGATGATTTATGACGTATTGTGTTTTATGAAGAAATACTGTTTCTAGACTGTAGTTTCCTACAAATTATGTACCTACCCTTACTTACCTCATTAGGTTGAATAATTATGCAATATCACCCGTCAGCTTGTAGTGACCGCAAGCACTTTTATGCGCGATTGTATACATGCGTAAACTCATCCCCGGCTAGATTCAGACGTATTCTTTTTGGGTGTTATTTAAATGGTTAGCATAGTATTGGTATTTTTGTGAGCAGAAAAATACATAATGTGAGCAGAAATAGCTAATTGATCAGCAACTCATGGCCAGCAAACATTTCAAAATCAATCAGCAATTTATGTCATTCTGGATGGCTGTAATTATTTTTGTACAGCATATTAATTATATAAGCTGTAAGCAAAAAATTCGTTTTTTCATTTTGCAATTGCTTCGGCGTTGCGGAAAGTGCAGCCCCTTCGCGCTTGCGTACCAAAGCATAGGCACCCGTGCAAGCCGTAGTGGCTGAGGCTGGTCGCCGAAGGCGAGGGCTGTCCTTCCTCCACGTCTACGGATTTTTATATACACTCTAGGGGTAGTAGTACACAAGACTGTATAGAGTCGGGGTGCTCTGATTCGGTTTTGGAACATATTCAACCTATTTTTTGCATAGGCATGTTTTCTTTGCTGATCAATCATGAAATCTTGCTAATCAAGTAGTTATTTTGCGGACTGAATGTTTATTATGCAAGCTCATGTTATTGTAAGCTGCCTATTTATGATTTAATTTTTGACTATTATAAAAATTATTTGCGGAACAAAGATTGCTGCCTGATTTTTTTTATTGCAATCAAAATCTTTGTATGCTGACCAAATTATTTAAATGCTGTTTTTTTGTGGCGCACCAAATTTTATAATTGCTTAACTATTTATTTACTAAATTATTATTACATACGGCTTGAACACTCACGTGTGATTGTTGTTGACTATATGCCAACCGTTTCAACGCTACAATTTCGGCATTATCAAGGCGAGTGTCGTTCTTAGGACGACGACGCGGCGTTCACCGTCGTTGTGAAACGGGCTCTCGCAGCCGCCGATCGGCGAGCTGCACGCATTGCTCGTGCGCTGAGCGTTGGCTGCGTCGTCGAGGGAGGTGGGATGGTGGATGCACTTGATTCTTTTAATTGTTCCAATTGTCTGTTATTAAGGGCGGTTATTAAACAAAACGAACTCATCAACATCAACAACATCACAAATAACAAACAATTGGAACAATTAAAAGAATCAAGTGCATCCACCATCCCACCTCCCTCGACGACGCAGCCAACGCTCAGCGCACGAGCAATGCGTGCAGCTCGCCGATCGGCGGCTGCCAGTGCCCGTTTGACAACGACGGTGAACGCTACGTCGTCGTCCTAAGAACGACACTCGCCTTGATAATGCCGAAATTGTACCGGTGAAACGGTTGACATATAGTCAACAACAATCACACGTGAGTGTTCAAGCCGTGTGTAATAATAAACTAAAATTGTTTTTACTGGTAACACCTGATTTCCCCATACAAAAGATCTCAAGTGTTGCCATATTAATTCTGTTTTGGCAAGGAAAGTGGCGCCCCTATTAATTTCACGACTTTCTTGACAATCTGTATGTCAGCTCACGCGTGTTTTAATAATATGTATTTACTTCTATTCTTTTTACAATACGCGGCGTGTACGTATTCTTTCAAAAAGGTGCTTCAAATCGTGATAATAGAGTATGCTAATTTATCACAAAACGTGTACGGACCAAACGGTTTTTTAATTTTAAGAAAATACCTTTAGACGTAAGAACTTTTCACTGCCATTGTGAGTCAAAACAATAATTGGAAACTATTTATTTGTGAATTACCAGAGTTAGTTCAATATGCAAGATTCGTTTTATTATTAAATTGATCAAGACAACGATTTATCTAAATTTATACTTGCGATTGTCGGCACTTTTTGAAACTTGAAACACATCTTGAATTAAAACACTTGTACTAGTAGTTTCACTTTATTTGTGTTAACTCCCGACCGGTTTCGGATTTTATTCCATTTTCAAGGGAAGATCTTAATTAAAATATTTTACATGACATGAGAGTGCCTGGAGTCATGTAAAATATTTTAATTAAGATCTTCCCTTGAAAATGGAATAAAATCCGAAACCGGTCGGGAGTTAACACAAATAAAGTGAAACTACTAGTACAAGTGTTTTAATTCAAGAACGATTTATCTATGGATCTTTTATCTTTAACAATGATCAAGAAGTAGCGTTTTGTTTTTTTTTTTTGTCACACTTTACATTCTTATTGCTTTTCCAGCAAAAAGTTCTATAGTTTAATAAAAAAACTGTTTTTGCGTGTTTTTTATTATTATACATTTATTTACTAAGTACATCGTTTACTACTTACATTATTTATTTACAACGTTCTACCTGAGGGCTGTTTAATAAGTGTTAGGATTAGTTTTTACAATTTCGTTTCAGAACTGAATAATCGACCTTAAATGATAACTATTATTTGTGGTTATCATAAAAAACAATCTTACAACATGCGAACTTTTTTATTGTTATTTAATATTGAATTGTGAGTACATATATTATCGATAATTGATGTTGCGTCGCAAGTAAATACCAATCTATATGAATTTGCTCTCATGATCTTTTATTTACTTGGCAATGCAATACCGATTTAAGTTCTACTCGTATATCGTGACTTTGATTGATATAGACAAAGACAAAGACAAAGACAAAGAAATTTATTTGTTAAAACATGAGTAAAATATAAAAGATGGTGAACGAAGAGCTTAGATCTTTCACGTTTTAGCCTAAAAGGCATACAAATATTAAAGAGGTGACAATGTGCCTCTGGTAAATGTCAGTCGGACTCCTACAATTTGAATATTTAAATTCTAAATTATGTAATAAATTCTAATTCTAATAATAAATTCTAATTCCACATTACATGATATGTCATATTAAGTTATAAAAATGTCAAGTATAATAAATGCAAATTAAGTCATGTTTAGTCATGTATACCTAATACATTATACAAGTTATAAGTTACTCTCAGCTTGTACTCGTACTTTCAGTTAGATTATCGAGAAGATATTCTTCTATCGTATAGTAACATTTATTAAGCAATATCGTTTTAAACTTATTTTTAAATTCATTTCCATCTAACTCTCGGATATTCTTAGGAATTTTGTTGTGTATTAGAGGACCCATACAGTATACACTTTTATGCATGAGCGCCGTGTGTGCCCTACGAATATAAACTCTCCTCTCATCCCTTTGTTTTCGCCTATATATATACTTATATACTATATATATACCTATATATATACTATGTATACTTAGCCAAATTCATACTTAAGACTTTGTAAGTGATCAGCAACAAGGTTCAATAACAAATAACACTTGCAGTGAAAAACGGAAAAAAAATGTAGGCTTTATACCAATTGACTTTGGGTTGTTCATAAACAAGTATAGGGGCATAAATATAGTTTTTCGTATTTTGCAAAAAAAAGGGTCATTAAATCTTGAACACTTACCGAGTCTCCAGTATGAATTTGGCCACATTAATCAAATATATAAGGTCTTTCACTTTAAATGGAAAGTAATTTAGGAGGTGATTCAGTAGTGTTAATACATCACATTCCACTGCAAAGCACTTTTTTTGCGCGAACTTTTGTTTCACTTATACTATAAATAATTATCTTAGCGTTTTACTCAATTTAAACCGATTCTTATTCGTATTAGATAAGTATATACCTATTTTACAAAATTCAGACGTAAACAATTTAATGTTTTTAATTTATTTTTATTTTTATATATTTATTTTTATGTTTATTGTTTTATTATTGTCCCTTTACAAGCAAAAAAAACTGCAACTTCTAATCTCAAATATACTGTGTCTAACTAACACTAATATCGGCACTTACAAAACTTGTTGCACACATACAGAGACCCTTTTCTTACTAATTATGTTTACAATCTTTTCACACACACTACCGCAGTGTTTTTATAATCCTAATGAATATAAATCCAACCATACACAAACACAAACACACATTCAAAACTCAGAATAACTTCCAGCCAAGTAGACAAAGATAAAAACGTCTAAAAACACCTTTATTACACTGAAATACGGCGACCTAGGGCCATTCTATAACTTGGCAAATCTTAACTTGAAGATGTAGATTATTTACAACAATATTGTGCATGTATCCATAACTCATAGCTTAAAATATTTTTGTTGTTATGAAATCAAACGAGATGTTTAGTTGCTTTCAACTGGAGATGTGGGTAGGCGCTTATAAAACAGAGTTAAGTGTTAACAACTCGCATGAATGACTAGGTACCTACCCGCACTAATATTGTTTGGTCGGTGTTATTAATATATTATTGTTAATTAGTCTTATTTTAAGCTAGCCATAAGCATATGTAGCAAAACCTACTTACTGTACGAAAGAAGCCTGGCTACCCATTGGACAGAGAATTCTAGCTTGGGAGCCAGGAACCAACAATTGTAACATTTATTTTGCATTAAACATTTTTTTCATTTTTTCTTTTCATTTTCACTTCTCAGTACAAAGTGGTCCGATCAGCTGACTCAGTTTGTATGGACAAGTGAAGAAAAAGTTCGCGCAAAAAAAGTACTTTGCAGTGGAATGTGATGTATTAACGATACTGAGTCACCTCCTAAATTACTTTCCATTTAAATTGAAAGACCTTTATAAACTCGATATAAAAAATAGTTATGTGACAACTTAAAATAAGAAACTAGGATCTGAATTTTGTATCTCGTTGTTTTTATACAAAAATTATTTTTATATGTAATGTTTTTGATAGTATTTTTATAAATTCTTAGAACGATCATCACAAAAATGCTTTAAACTTTAACTTTTATAGCCAATTACTTATATAAAAAAGTATTTACACATTCCCTATTTATAAGGAGAAAATGTAATCCGTCCAATTTAATTATAAATTATACAAATGATATACAATCCTTTTATTATGAAATAAATGTATATTTTTAAATCTGCCTTTTAATTTAACACCACTTAATTCACTGTTTTTGTGAAAGCGTAGTACAGTCCGCTTATATTAAATTATGTTAAGGTGTGTTAATTCGAAAATCATTTCATTTTTCTTTATTAAGGGTCGGTGTTCCGAGATTCGGGGTTCGGGGTTATGGCTTTTTAAGACGGTAAAAATTCAAATTTTTGAACAAAATAAATACCACTTGTTACCTTACAAGATGAAGTGCAGGTTCTTAAAAAAAATCACGGCAATAATGTATAGTAACTTAAGAAAAAAAACAGGAATTTCAAGAAAATCTCTTGAATAGCATTGCAGCGCTACGGGTGTAACCTGAACTTGAAAATCCTGTTATTTTTTTTCTGAAGTTACTATACATTAGTGCCAAGATTTTTTTTAATGAACCTGTACTTCATCTTGTAAGGTAACAAGTGGTATTTATTTTGTTCAGAAATTAATATTTTACTATCTTAAAAAGCCATAACCCCGAACCCTGTTTTGCCCAATCTCGGAACTCCGACTCTTAAGGAAAACAAACAGCCTTAATTAATACGAAAGGGAAAAATATACAACTAGGCATCAGATTGGCCAGTAAAGTTTCCACGAATGTATGTACACAAAGCGCAAAAATAACATACTATATAAAATAAACTGCCTTGTATTTTCTTATCCCTTGGTTAAAGTAGATATAAGTAATTCAATGTATAGTTTAAGTTTATGTTAAAAAAAAGACATGATCTTGCCAAGTTTCTTGCCCGTTCTTCTTAGCAAGACTAATCGAATGGGCGGAGGTAGGCATGTATTTATATATGTAACCTATTACTATGTAGTATATAGGATGGGATTTGGTCGGCCGCCTGGATTCGTGCTGGGGGCTCGGTTGGTGATCATTGAACCTGTTCCTGGTCCCTGGCCGGGTCTCCGGTATGGGTTCGGGCGGTTGATTGGATTTCACCTTGTATAATAATATTTTACCTATAATTTTAATCGTATATATATTGCTACATAAATTAAATAAACATTTAATCTAAGTAGTTCATGTACATTTATTATTTTATTACATATATTTTTATAAGATTAAAATTTGACTTGTGAAACGTGTATTATATATACCTACTATGCAAAATAAACTTTTTGAATTTTGAATTTTGAATAGAGACCGCGGGCCGGATTGGTGGTGCTCTCGGGCCGGTCTTGGTCCGCGAGCCGTAGTTTGGAGACTCCTGTTTTAGAGTATTTTGCAACAAAAATAAAAGGAAGGTCAATGAAAAGTCACGAGGTATTGTATGAAAAATTTATTTTTCTGTAATCTTGTACAAATGCACAAAATCGATGCAAATGAAACAGTTGTGACTTAGATTTTAGTGACACGATAATAAATAACTTAACTACGTTTCAATAAATACTTAATCATAATAATAAATAATTTTACAACGACTCTAAGCCGATTCTGAAGGCTTCAATTTTAGTTTTAGTGCTGTCAAAACTAAACTTTCTTCATCGCAAAGTGTTGAGAGCAGAAGCTAAATTCCTTTGGAAAAATTTAAGTTTTGACAGGACTGAAACTAAAATTAAAGCCTTCAGAATCGGCTTCAATGTGCTAAAGATTAGCGTTGCCACACAAAAAAGGAACCAGACAATTTTTTAATGACCACTCAATCTAAATATTTTGTTGTGATATACAAGGTCTAACCATATTTGAAGAGCTTATTCAGTCAATGGTATAGAACAACTTTTACTGTGGAGGCAAACCTGAAATCTCAAAAAAAAAATCTGCCCTTCCATACATTTCGGCCGAGCGGCATTGCATTTTTCTATGAAACAGTAAAAATTTTTTTTTCGAGATACAGGTTTTGTTCTATAGTAAAAGTTGTTCTACATATACCATTGACTGAATAAGCTCTTCAAATATGGTTACACCTTTCTGTTACACGTTATACAACAAGGTTTTCACATACAAGGTGTAACAGAAAGTATCTAGACAAACCTTATTTAGTAGAAACAATCCTGAATAGGCCAAAAATAAATTGCTTGTTTCATAAAATATATAATATCCACAATACTTGGCCCCACAGAACTATTAACTTGGCTCTAATGAATCAAATGTATTTTTTTTTACAGTTTCTGTGTTGGCTTCATAGCAAAAGTTGGTCTATTCAATTAACAAAATGATCTCCCAAAATATTTCTAAACCATTCTGTAACAGTCTATATATCGCAGCCATATCGTATAACACGCCGTATTACAAGGAGGCGTGCCGGATTGAAAAACGTCGCTGTATTGTAAATGCGACAATCCGGCTACCCACGCTTAGACGTAATGTAAAAGTCTTTCAACAAAAAGTCAAAAATAGGTGCGACGACGAGCGAAGCGAGGAGGAGCGTGTTAGGTTTACATGTAAAATAAAATAAGGAGCCGAGCGGAGCGAGGCGATATCCCTAGTTTTTAACAAAATTTACAATCCAGCGTTTAATTCGACGCTGTTTTTTTTGTTGCGCCCGTGTGTATGTGGGCGCCTCGTTACTAAGTCGCTTTGACGAACGCGACGTGCTTTATTTCAGCCGAATTGAAATCCGGCTGAACGTGAGGTAGCTGCATTACAAAACAGCGACGTTTTTTAATTTGACGCGCCTACTTGTAATACGGTGCGCCATCTGCAGGGATAATTTGGCAGTGTGGATCCCTATTATATCCTTCTCAAACCGTAAAACTACAATTGGAATCCAATATGATTTGTTGCAACCACATGCTAGACTAGTGTACGTGAAATAAGATGACTTGTCCTTATACAGATACATTCATACTAGAAACTCGGTAAGTAATTAGAAAATTATTTTAATAATCGATTTAAAATAATTTGTATATTATTGTATTTATGAGTAGATATGATTATGTATATGCAATATAATGTAGGTATATGTATATGATATAGTAAGTATACATGATATACATATACTCGTAGTATCCATGACAATATGATTTCTTTATCAAATAGATTATTGTAACCAACTTATCTGGCACTGCTCTTAAAAACTTTCCACATCACCAAAGATTAACTGGCAGAGAATGCTTATTAGCATTAAGTTCACCTTTGTGCATTGTAAATTATTTTTGTGCAATTAAGTATTTACAGTAGTACCAAGGTAATAATGGGCATACAAATCTTCGCCACTGTTCGGCAAAGTTCGTATTCCTTACTTTTTAAACAATCAATAAGGTCACGTGGTACGTCCGGTCGCTTGGCTATAGATTTCTATGCGCATTATATGTTTGGGAGTATATTTTTAGGGCTTGCGACAATATTTATATCGAAAGATGCATTTTAGGCAGAAAGCAAGCCGCTTTGTCCAGTAATACTAGGGACCACTATGAATGATTTCACTCGAGAAAAAGAAAATTTTATTCACTAGAATTCAAGATGGCGGACTTTTTCCAATATGGCGGCTGCATTATTAAAAAAAATATGGAATCAAAACGGCTTCACCGATTTTAGTGTCAATCAATTTGTATTGACATCTTTAAAAAAAAAAAAAAATATACCGTTTAAGAAATTAAAGATGGCAGCCGAATATTAATAAAATTGTGAAATTTTCTAATTATTTTTTTCATTCTTATGAATGCCTATAACAACTAAATTTTCTATGATATGGTCACATGTTTTTATGATTCAATAACTCCTCATAATATTATCTACAAAACAAACAATTAATACATTCATACGACACATACACACGATAAGAAAAGCACCAAGTTTCTAGTACGAATTTTGCAACATTTGTATAGCGGTGATTGTGTGATCTATCTAAGGACTACTGCTTGCATGTTCAATGGTTTTCGATTGAGAAGGCGTCCATTCCGGTGCTTCGTAGTTGCTGTACACGGGGCTTTGTTGGTGATTGTGACCGCGCCAATCGTCCAGCTCGATGATGTTGTTTATATCTATGGAAATAAATGTCTTTTATTTGAAATGTTCAAGAGCCATCTAGCAGGCGGATTGTAAAAATTGTAATTAATCACAACTGAACACTTAAATTTAAAATTTGCTTTTCTAATTCACAGAAACCAAAGGAAACTTTGCGTTGACAGTATACAATACACAATATCACAAAATAGATACAACCAGAAGACCGACTCGACGACGGAGCGAAAACAGACGCACACATGCATAGACGCTTACGTATGATTATCTCGGCAGAATTTCGTATTGGCATTCGACCGAATATCTCTGAGATCGTCGTACGTACGCGTCTATGTGTGCGTGCGCCTGTTTTCGCTAGTTATGTGGAGTAAACCTTCTGTAAAATTTATCCCTGAATTTACGGCGTGTAAAATTTTACTGACAAAAGCGAATTTTACATTTCTGACAAGGTTTAGGAACGAATTTAGAGAATTGTTCGGAGCTCTTCGTTTTCACTCGGGTGGTTGTGGAACGGGTGACAGTTAAGATTTTGTATGATAACTATTGAGTGTTCAGTTTTGATTTATAACAAAAAGGCAATCCGCTTGCTGAACGGCTCTTAAACGCTTGCTCCTATATTTAAATAAAAAAAACGTAAATCTGACGTAAATAGTCGAATTTAAAGTGACAAAAATTAAATTCGATTTAACGACTTTTATAGTTAGGGTTGCCATAACTTCTAGGAATCAATACGGGACGTTTTCTCTTCCGATGCCCAAAACTCATAACACTTTCAACGCCGACACGCAGCTTTTCAACTACACCATACATAGCACTCATGTGTATGTGTACATAGTGAGAGACAAACTATGTGTTTTCTAAAACATACTCTCTGATCTCACCCGTGGTGGCTATCAAAAGTATAAAATAAATTAAATAGAAAAAATCTACATTATAACATCAAAGTTTTTGTTCGAAATGTTACATGTTTAACATTTTTAACTTAAGAGTCGGAGTTCGGAGATTGGGCAACACAGGGTTCGGGGTTATGGCTTTTTAAGATAGTAAAATATTAATTTCTGAACAAAATAAATACCACTTGTTACGTCCCATATATAGTAACTTCAGAAAAAAAACAGGATTTTCAAGTTCAGGTTACACCCGTAGCGCTGCAACGCTATTCAAGAGATTTTCTTGAAATTCCTGTTTTTTTTCTGAAGTTACTATACATTATTGCCGTGATTTTTTTAAATGAACCTGCACTTCATCTTGTAAGGTAACAAGCGGTATTTATTTTGTTCAGAAATTTTAATTTTTACCGTCTTAAAAAGCCATAACCCCGAATCCCGAATCTCGGAACATCAAATCACTTAGTTATTTTTTCGCCCAGTCATATATATGTATATGTATATATATGGGACGTATGGCAACCCTATTTATAGTGGATCCACACAATACAAACTTTTGTTGACAACGGGTCTGTTCAAACAATTGTGGGCATAAAGTTTAGCACAAACTTTTATTTGTACAAGCTTGCGTGCTTTTGTGTCTTGACACAAAAAGTCGACGCGAAAATGTCGTTTTGCACAAACTGTTGTATCATGTGGACGTATCTTTAGATTTAAGATTTTGGTGCAAGCCGCCTTTATCGCCCGTTAAGATCACAGTGCACGCAACCTCTTCCAAATCTCAAATTACTTGTACGAAGGCAAAGGGGCCTACACTAACAAAATCTTATTCTGCATAAACTTAATATAAATTACCTCGAGATTTTACGCATCGCTAGTAACCACCTGCAAGAAAATTTAATAGATTTGAGCACCAGAATGATTATTATATTTTGGTTTTAGAACATTGAATAAGATTTTGTTAGTTGAACTAGCTACTTAGAAAGTAAGGAAAGAAATATTAGAAAATTGTTAGTCGATTTGTTTAATGTTTTTAACGTAAAAAAAATGGCGCCTGCTTTACCTTTGTTAAAAGAAACTATCTTTGACAAAGTCAATACTTGCGGTTGTCGGCTCTTGGTGAAACATCATCATGGATGAATAAAACAGTTGTACTGTTTTACACATTATTTCAATATTTCCCAAATAGTTTCGCCTTATCGGCGTTATCAAGGGATGTTTTTTTTTACATATCTCACACATTTCGTGTATTCCATCTATACGCAGTGTTTGTGGGGTATGTATTACATATAAATCATCCCCTGATAATGCCGATAAGGTGAAACTAGTTGGGAAATAGTGACTTAATAGTTTGTGAAACAGTACTAGTGTTTTATTCATCCACGTATCTTTAACTGCTGTTAAATTAATAAAAGTTTAATAAAAGCTGTATTTATTTCTTTTGTTTATTTATTAGTATTAAAACAATTAAAAAATATTACTCGATATATTTCGACCCTCGGTATAGTCCAATGATGACGGCCCCATACCGAGGGCTGAAATATATCGAGTAATATTTTTTTGTTGTTTTAATACTAATAAATAAACAAAAGAAATAAGTTTAAAATAAATGGAAATGACAGAGTGGTCATGCAAGAGTTCACAAGATCTCTCATTGATAATGATGATGGCATGCAAAAATTGTTATTGACTAAGGAACAATTAAGAAGGGGAGTTGCCCAAAGTTCATTTCTCTAAAAAAAACTGTGTGAACTGCGCGGGGTGGAAGGCAGAGGTACGGGAAAGGTTTGCTCCGCCGTTCCACCAATCACAGAGCACATGTCACCAATTACAATCGCCCCCTTTTGTGACGTTATGACACCATTGATCGTAACATGGCTCCATTCATACACCAACTTCTGTTCTTAATTGCTCCATGTTATTGACAGACTGCGCCAGAGACAATTTTTTTTTAAATATCGGTCTCACCGCGTGGCTGAGGGGTCGTAGGCATGGCAAATAAATAAAATAAATAAATGTAGCAGATATTAACTAGGCGGACAAAAATAGTAATTAATATTTATCTCAACGGCATAAAACATAGTGTCTAAAAAGGATTTGACAACCGTGTCTCAATTACCGTGATGATGCTCATAGTGGGGGGGCGGAGACCAGGACCAGGCGTGGTGGTGGTCGTGCTTCTTCTCCTTCATCAGCGTGAAGAATGACGCCAGCTGGGAACAAAAACCGTTCATTAAGACAAGAAGGTTGAGGCGGAGGAGTTTGGATGTTAATTTCAGATGCCCAAAAAGTTAGTACCACCCACATAAATATAACGTAAATAAATAATTGATTGTGCTATAACTAGGTATTCTATGTCTAGAAGCAATACTAACAATTTTTTTTATTTATTCTACAATGTATTTCGTGAAATTGGTGGCGAAAAAAGGGAACATGCTTAGCAAAAAAAAAAAAAAAATAATGCCCGGGATATTTTTAATGCAACATTTTTACCACAGCACTGGTTTTCTGCAAGACCCTTTTCTCACGTGAACCTTATTGTCTATGTTCAAGTGGTAACGCGTCAGTTAATACTGAATCCACTATATATACAAACAATTGCTTGTGCTAAAGTTTGTGCCGTCACGCGATAACCCGCTATCCATAATATCGCAATTTGCAGTCTTTGTGATAACTAGATACTTAGAGCTAGACAAAAAATTATACACTTTTTAAGTGGAACACGATAGCAGAATCTGACAGTTATTCATATCAAATATCAGTCTTAATATTGAAACACATAATTTATTCTGTTTCTTAAGGCGATATGTAAACGTTTTAGCGTCTCTATTACTCTAGGTATATGCGAAAAAATACTCAGTGCGAGAGGGGCGGATTTGAGTAAAAGTAGCAAAATGTCAGTTTTTTATTAATATTAAAATGTACTCAAGTCACCATCAAAATTTCGTTTAACCAGCGGGCCTATTATGTATCTCTAGTTGCCTTCTGGACTGGGTGTCTATCATCAAAAACATAGATATACTATCGAATTCCGATTGTCTAAGGGCATGTTAGCATTTGAAGTGACGACACAGTTCGTAAATAGTTCAATACCCACTAAAAGCAATTTTAAAAGTTTAGTTTTTATCTATGTTTTTGACGATAGGCACCCTGTGCAGTTGTCAACTTAAGATACAGAATAGGGGCAGGTCCTAGATACTGTTAAAACCCATCTAATCAAATATAATCGTAGTCCATATGTCATTCCAAATTGTCGAATCAGGAGAAATGGTGTTGAAAAGGATCTCATTTCAATAAATATTTTTATCGAGCCGAATTTCTCCAATCGCGTTTCTGTTTAACAGATCCCTAGAAAAAGATTCCAAAAATAATATTCTATTTTATCAAAATAATACCTTCATTACTAAAGTAGATACACAAGTTCTAAAAGTGTAATTTTTTTTACTGTAGCGCCTTAAACCTACAAAAAATGTAACTACCTGCCAGTTTTACCGTTTTATTAAGGCGCCTCTTCCCAGCGTCATCCGAAAATTACTCTATTGATAAAGTTATTTCTCTTAAACGGTATGTTTAAAAATTATGAAAAAAAAATATATTGTTGGTTAAGCTACAAATAACAAAGTGATTTAAGGAAATTATTCTTGCGTATAAGAAACAGCATGAAAATATTGTTCAAAGTCAAGCTGTTTTCGGACTAAAATTAAGTAAAATTGCTTATTTATTTGAACAAACTGATGGTGTTTGTATGGTCCTTGCACTAAAATACAAGGAAAATATTGCTTAGAAAAATCATTTATGTAATTTTTTTTCCGTCTATCGCGTCCATGTGGAAAAGTATTATTTTCTCCTATTTTGCGCTATCCGGAGATCCAACGACGACATCGTAATGCAGTGGTGCGTTGATATAAACGTTATTTCAATATGAAGAGTACAGGGAAAAAACAAGGAATGTCACATCGTAAGGAAGGGCTAGAATTAATGTATAAATAACTTTTCAATGCAAGTGCTCGTAAAGGCCCATTTTTTTGCATCAAAACCGAACAGAAAGTCAATTATTTTGTCCTAGGGCTTTATTATTATTATTTTTTTAATTGATTTACAATGGTTGGCTAACCTGCAGCCTTTCCTGGGTACCATAAATGTTATACTTTTTTTTCCCACTGTTTAACGGCTCTGGATACAGTCCTTTTTAGCCAATCATAATTTAAAGTGCACAAGATTATATTTGTTTTATTTCCTCACACTATGCATTGAAAAACGTAGTATGATACACGGGCGTAAAAGCAATAAATTACTCGGTTAAATCGTCCTCGTAATTTATTCCTTTTCGCCCTTGTAGCATAGACTACTATTAATAGATCTTTTATTTTCGGGCTAAAATAAATGTGGGGATAATTTGCATATGTATTTTTTTTCACTTGGTAAGATTGTATGTTCATTTTCCCTAAACTCTGTTTTAAGGTGTTACTTTGCCTTTTAACAAACGAAAATTTTTTTAATTTTTAATTTTTTACACATTTATTATAGCCCTTCTTTACGATGTGACATTCCTTGTTCTTTCCATGTACTCTTCATATGGTTTCTGTCGATATTTGTACCGATACAGGTCGACTCAAGGTCGTTGGAAACTACCTGCCCCTTAAGCATAAGCCGTGTAAAAAACTGAAAGTAATTTCGGCAAAAAATATGAGAAATGTTTGAGACAATTTTGGCGGACCAAGTCTAGCTTGTTAAAATGAAAGTATTACAAACAAACAGTAGACAGTGCATGAATGAGCGAATGAATATGAATGAATGAATCTCCATCTCATTAGAAAAGAGGCGTGTGCTCGAACAACGCTGTATTTTGGCGAAAGTTATCTAATGATGGAAAAATGGTGTTCGTCAACACTGGCATTGTTTGAAACTGAGTTTTGTTTTACAGTCATAATAATAGTGAAGTTTAGCAGCAGTCAAACGTTGACATACAGTTGAATAACGATGTATGTTAAATTTTGGCGAAAGTTATCTAATGATGAAAAAATGGTGTCCGTCAACACTGGCATTGTTTGAAACTGAGTTTTGTTTTACAGTCATAATAATAGTGAAGTTTAGCAGCAGTCAAACGTTGGCATACAGTTGAACAACGATGTATGTTACATTTTGGCGAAAGTTATCTAATGATGGAAAAATGGTGTCCGTCAACACTGGCATTGTTTGAAACTGAGTTTTGTTTTACAGTCATAATAATAGTGAAGTTTAGCAGCAGTCAAACGTTGACATACAGTTGAATAACGATGTATGTTAAATTTTGGCGAAAGTTATCTAATGATGGAAAAATGGTGTCCGTCAACACTGGCATTGTTTGAAACTGAGTTTTGTTTTACAGTCATAATAATAGTGAAGTTTAGCAGCAGTCAAACGTTGGCATACAGTTGAACAACGATCATAGAACACATAACGATGTATGTTACAAAGATTTGCATTGTTCCATCATTAGATAACTTTCGCCATAATATAACATGCAGCGTTGTTCGAGCACACTCCTCTATGGAGGCTGGCTGGTTTATAGACTCAATTTTTCTTTGTACTTTTTGTAGGAATTATTTTTATGTTACGTGACATCGCTGTGCCACTAGAGGCACCTAGGTATTTTTTAAGCATCGTGTTCGTTAGAGGATTTAGCAACGCCATCTAGATTTTGTTAGAATTTTACACCTTTTTTGTGGCTACAAACTGATGTGTGGGAACTGGTAGTCTATACGTAGTAATATTTAGTCTATGCTAAGGCATACAAGGTGGTAGAGCTGATGCCGGGCTCGACTGTAGAGGTACCACCATCTTACTTGGAGACCCCCTCGAAGTAATTCGGGGGAGAGTAAAAGGACAGCTCACAGGCAAAAAACCAGGAGGCCCACCATGCCTGGGACCGATGGATGGCGGTATATCCATCCCTAATAGCCGGGCCTTATATGGAACAGTCTGGTGATGGGCAGCGGCGTCACTGGTGCGAGGGTTCCGGCAATGCGCTCACCAACCCGCCTGACCAGCGTGTGTGAGTATGGGCAATTCTTCCAGGATGACCGCCGGGAGTGGCAAAGTCCTGGAAAGGGTTATATCCAGCAGTGGACGAACTAGGCTGATGGATGAAGGCATACAGAAAGCGGGGCAGAAGCAGGGATAGAGCGGCCTAATTAGTTCTCTGGGCAGATTGAGAGGTCCCGGAATCGATTCCGGCTTGTCAAATAATTTTCTGTTTTCCACATTGCGTTGCTTACCTTAGCAGCGCCGACGGCAATCTTGAAGACAAGCAGGAGCATCCCGATGGCGACAGACTTGGTCGCCATGATGGCGGTCAGAATCATCCACGTGGACGTGGCGCCAATGTGGAATATCATCGGCATCATCGAGTGCATTTTCTTCGCTGGGAAATAAAAAGACGTCTTAATAAACGACCACTCAAATTCAAATAATTTATTTTACAAAGTAGGTATATAAAATACACTTTTAACACGTCAAATTTAATCTTATAAAAATTATATGTAATAAAATAATAAATTTACATGAACTAAATTAAAGGTTTATTTAATTTATGTAGCAATATATATATTGTATATATACAACGTGTAACAAAAAGGTGTAACCATATTTGAAGAGCTTATTCAGACCATGGCATAGAACAACTTTTACTAAGGAGCTAACCCTGAAATCTCAAAAAAAAAAATCTGCCCTTCCATACATTTCGACCGAGCGACATTGCATTTTTCTATGAAACAGTAGTTTTTTTTTTTCGAGATACAGGTTTTATTCCATAGTAAAAGTTGTTCTATACCATTGACTGAATAAGCTCTTCAAATATATTATGGTTACACCTTTCTGTTACACGTTTTATATACTCTTGATAAAAACACTTGTACTGTTTTACAATATCACTCTTTTATTAATCCAACCGGTTTCGCCTTACGGCATTATCAAGGAGCTGTTAAATATAATAAATAAGCAATAAATATTATTAATATTATTATATCTAACAGCTCCTTGATAATGCCGTAAGGCGAAACCGGTTGGATTAATAAAAGAGTGATATTGTGAAATAGTACAAGTGTTTTTATCAAGATTATGACAATCGCAAGTATAAATCATATACAAGGTGACTTTTTGATCATCGTCCAAATTTATACTGGAGGCTTGATAAGTGATCAGTATCTTGGATCAGTAACAATTTTTGTGAAATTCGTATAATGAAATTTCGGCTTCCCATATAAATTCGGTTCCAGTCCCGCATGAATCACTATGGGGAGTCGAAATTTCATTTTACGAATTTCACCAAAATTGTTATTGATGCATGATACTGATCACTTACCAAGCCACCAGTATATACCCAAGTATATATATGATTAAAATGATCTATATTATACAAGGTGAAATCCAATCAACCGCCCGAACCCATACCGGAGACCCGGCCAGGGACCAGGAACAAGGTTCAATGATCACCAACCGAGTCCCCAGCACGAATCTAGGCGGCCGACCAAATCACATCCTATATACTCATACTAATAGGTTACATATTATATAAATACATGCCTACCTCTGCCCATTCGATTAGCCTTGCCAAGAAGGGCAAGAAACTTAGCAAGATCATGTCTTTTTCCTACGTCAAGCTCGTGCTTACCGCGCCTAGATGAAATTATTTAAAATATTCTTAGATGTTTGGACGGGGGTTATATTGGTCACTTATTTTTAATATAAATTTCAAGGCTGTATATTTTAAGGAACTCCCTTTAACACTCAAAAAACATGAAATTTAGAGGTAACTTCGTATTTTTTTCTATCAAGTGAACTTACAGCTTTTGCGTTTTTTCTTAGATATTTAGATTAGACCTATTTATATTATTTTTATTAAACCGATTGACCAAGTTACACGATGTGAAATGGTCATTTGAAGTGTTGCATTTGACGTTATACGGGCCTTTAAGAGGCCCCATTACGCCTGGATTTTTGTCGAGATTCATACAATATATTTATATTGCTATTAGCAATAAGTGCCGCCTTTATACACAAAGTCTGTCTTTTATGTGAAATAGTGTTGTAAATTATGTTTGTAAAGGTACAACATTTTTAATTGCTCATTCGACTGATGACGGCCCCATACCGAGGGCCGAAATATATCGAATTATAATTTTTTCAATTGTTTTAATAATAGTAGTAATCAAAAGCTCGTAAAAGTTAAATATAATATATTTATAAAGGTACAAAAAGTGTAATAAATAAATAAATAAAATAAAAAGGTAAAACCTGATTGTGAAGTCAACAGCTTATTTTCTTCATATTTTTTTTATAATTATTATCTAGTGACATCTAACTACGTCTCTATATAGTTAACCTAAAAAGCTAAATTTTATGAAACACCATCATAATAGCTGTCAGGATATCGTGAATTCGTGAATATTGCCTCGTTTTTACGCAAAGTTTAGCAAGTTGTCTAATTTTTATGTATACTGGAAATAAAAAAAAAGAGAAATACAGACGTCGTTCATGTAAATAAGACTAGGTTTATACACTTTTCTATAAATAAACAGTTACCGTTTCATGGAAAACAGTTTTCACCTGAAACCATTTCACAAATTCGGCGCTATTTGAATATCTCGCCATCTTGCACCTCTTGATGAGAGATGGGTCGGAGTGCGGTGTGGGGGGAAGGCAAAAATATATATAAAAAAGTGTGCAAAGTTTCATTGAGATCAAAGTCATCAGGACGTCACAAACGCCTAAAGCATTTATATGGCAGGTGAGCGGCATGGCCCACCTTAAGGCGATATGTAAAAAAAAAAGTGACTGCTTCTAAAGTGGGATGCACTCACTGATTACTCCACATCCCATCCCATCCCATCACATCCCATCCCACTAATTATAAATGCGAAAGTTTGGATGGATGGATGTTTGTTACTTCTTGACGCCGTAACTACTTAACCGATTGAGCTGAAACTTTGCACAAATATGGTTCGAGACCTGGAATAGGACATAGGTTACTTTTTGTCCCATAAATCAGTTCCCATGGGAACAAGAAATAGTGTCGTTCAGAGACACGGCTCAGCCTTTAGTCTCTCGAAACATACTATACTAGGGGATTAAATCAGTGGGTCTACCGCGTAATTCTCATTTTCATCAACATCAACTTGAGATTGGAATTTGACGTGCGTGCGACGACGCCCGCCTAACATGCCATCTCTTTTGCACGCGTTGAATTTCGCATGCATTTGCTTGAAGTTGATACAAATGAGAATTACGCGGTAGAGCCCCAGTTATCAAAGACCTCCAAAGACATATTAAAAATATTTACAGATTCGATACGACTAAACAAAAACTTAATCAACGCGGGCGAAGCCACGGACAAATGCTAGTATTTTATATTTCTTTGGTAAAGTGGCTTGGTATAATAGTTATCACTATCACTATCACTACATAGTATAAAACAAAGTCGCTTCACGCTGTCCATCTGTCCCTATGTATGCTTAGATCTTTAAAACTACGCAACGGTTTTTGATGCGTTTTTTTTAATAGATATAGAGATTCAAGAGGAAGGTTTCTATGAATAATACATGCATTATGTAATAGAAAAACACTGATAATTTTAGAGGTTTCTGATGTGATGTCGTAAATAAACACATTTTTTTGCGCTTATATTGCAAACGCTGGCTGAACCCTACGAGATAGATCAAAATAATGTACTACAGTATTGTACACCATAAAAAGGTCTACAAAAATTTTTTCAATGGTATATGTCTATCTCTTAGGGATAACCCACAATAGCCATTTTTTATCCTTTACTTTTTACGAGAAATAATGGCTTATTTACGAAGCGATTAAGCAATACAGCAATAATCCTTTTCCAATTAAGTACCTTAAATACTGTAGTATATTAAATATCAGCATTGCACCCGTGCGAAGCTGGGGCGGGTCGCTAGTGATCAATAATTTGTAATCGAGAAAAAAATCTGAAAGATCACTAAAATCGAACCGCTATATTGTGGTGTGGTGACACATATTGTGGTTTGGTTCTATCGGCTAGGTACAAACTGTAGATCAACTTTTGAAACGTTTGTACTCGAGGTCTAAAATCAGGGTCGTCTTAGGCCATGCAGGGACCCTAGGGCACACTGAGTTTGAGGGGCCCTTTTGATGAAAACATCAGTGTGGTGTGTATTTATTAGTTATGTTTAATGAAATTATAAGCTATGTGTAAATTCAAAATATCGATGGAACTGTAAATAATATGAGCTTAAAATGTACAAATATAAAGAAAGACAAAAATTGTTGCAAAACCGTCCGAACAAAAAGGTAAAATAGATGTGGCTATTTTATTTATATGAAATTATGCATATTGTTTACTAGCGACCCGCCCCGGCTTTACACGGGCATGTTTTATACATATAAACCTTCCTCTTGAATCACTCTATCTGTTAAAAAAACCGCATCAAAATCCGTTGCGTAGTTTTAAAGATCTAAGCATACATAGGGACAGACAGCGGGAAACGACTTTGTTTTATACTATGTAGTGATATCTGCGTTATTTGGTGTAAATATAGGGAAATTGTCATTCAAAAATGTAAGCACTCTGAGGCCCCGTGAAACTGGGGGCCCTGGGCTAGTGCCCCCGTGCCCTTATGGAAAAGACGGAACTGTCTACAACAATTTAGCTTTACAATAGTACATAAATTTCATCATGATTTAAGTTGCATTCTTGTCGCTCTTATTTTGATGGCCATATAAGTGGTAGAATTAAAATTAAATTAAGAAGTGAATCTGCTACTTACCCACACGACAAGATGCATTAAGAGGCCTGCGGCAGTGTTGTTATTCATACGGCAATGAGAGTTTTTCCTTATGTCAAATTTAGTGTTAAATAAGATTCATAGATGGCACTGTCATATTCTTTAGCAACAGAATCAAAGACAAAATTTGCACCTATTCCAAACAAAAGAGAAACCACTTTGACATTGATTGCTACGAAACACATTTTATCTATGGTGACATGGACAGCGCCGTCTGGAGAAAAGCAAAGAACTAAGAAAAAAAAACAACGAGAAAAACGCTCATTGCCGTAATATACGGCATTCTATGACTTTTTTCAGATTATACGGCAGGCTTTTCACGTATCGTATTATGAAATACGGCATTTTAATTTATTTATATAATAAACAGTTCTTCAATAAATATAATAGTGATTATTTTTGTTTTTTTTTTTCCATAAATACGCCAATTTGAAACTTTAGATACGGCAACTCGAAATTTTACAATGACAACACTGCGGAGCAATCCTAGTTCATACAAACCATGTACAAACGAAATACCAAAACCATTTATTTGTAAATCATAGACATTCTTAGGATAGTGTGTGTTTATTTCGGTTGGATTACAAAATATCTAGGTTCCCAAATATATTATTCTGAAAGGACACTGATATAAAGACGAAATTTTACAAGGTGGGAGAGCTGATGCCGGGCTCGACTGTGGAGGTACCACCATCTTACTTGGAGACCCCCTCGAAGTAATTCGGGGGAGAGTAAGAGAACAGCTCACAGGCAAAAAACCAGGAGGCCCACCATGTCTGGGACCGATGAATGGCGGTATATCCCTAATAGCCAGGCCTTATATGGAACAGACTGGTGACGGGCAGCGGCGCCACTAGTGGGAGGGTTCCGGCACCGCGCTCTCCAACCCGCCTGCCTAGCGTGTGTGAGTATGGGCAATTCTTCCAGGATGACCGCCGGGAGTGGCAAAGTCCTGAGAAGGCTTATGTCCAGCAGTGGACGAACTAGGCTGATGGATGGATGGATATTAGCATGAAAAATTTGCATGGAAAGCTTTTCTCGTATTCCATATTCAAATCTGTATCCTTATTTAATATATATTTGAGACCCTAGATATTCTATAATGCAATCGGAATGAATACGCTATGATTTACAAATGGTTTTGGTATTTCGTTTGTATGAACTAGGATTTCTCCGCAATTTGGTTTTACTATTACTGTTCTATTTATTAATATATTATACTTTACTTTTATGAGCTTTTGATTATATATTAGTACAAAAACAATTAAAAAAAATTATAACTCGATATATTTCGGCCCTCGGTACGGGGCCGTCATCAGTCGAATGTAAAAAATAGTGACATATAATTTAAGTATCATAATAAAAAAGTAAAATGACACTTTGAAAAAAATTTTTCTACTACCTTTATGAAAAAGTTCCATTTAATACTCGAAATTAGTTTTGAAAATCGAACTTTCCGGGCCCCGTCGCGGAATGACTATCAGGTCAGTTTGAAATATCGTATTGAAATTTCATTTGTCTTCATTTCATGCTAAATTAGGTTCTTTTTGACGTCTTTAGTTTGTCTTTACAATCGAAATTCTCTGCGTTCCGATTCACGACATAATCGATTATTTCGCGTCTGACAATCTTTTTTTGCAAAATGATACTGGCCATAAATAAAAGCCGCCGGACGAAGCCTGGAAAAACCACGCCGCGCTTTGCAAAGTCATAAAATACATTAAATTTGAAAGGAAAAATTAAATATTTTAATACATAAATCAGGTAGTAGAATAAGCATCCTTCGCAACGGTTAAAAATGTGTTTCCTTACCCCTCGGAATGTAAGCTTTCGACGTGAGCTAGCTTCATTCCTCGGATAAGAAAATCCGCCATTTTATACTCGTCACGAAATATACTATTAGTTTTAAACTATTCTCTAAAAAATAAAAAATAGGTTTTTGTACAGATTTCTGTTCTATTTATTACTATATTACATTTTGGTTAAAATTGAACGTCAGTCGCTTAGCACCAAGTGCATAACTTAACTTTGTATTTCTTGTTTCGAAGTAAAAAATTGAAAAAAATGTTAGTATGTGACAGTTAACACTAATAATTCAGTATTAATGAGGTTTATAAAGCATGAGTTTCAAATTTAATGCATAATTAGTCATGATATGGTCCAAACAAAGTTAAACCTTAAGAGTCGGAGTTCCGAGATTGGGCAAAACAGGGTTCGGGGTTATGGCTTTTTAAGACAGTAAAATATTAATTTCTGAACAAAATAAATACCACTTGTTACCTTACAAGATGAAGTACAGGTTCATTAAAAAAAATCTTTGCACTAATGTATAGTAACTTCAGAAAAAAAAAAAACAGGATGTCAAGTTCAGGTTACACCCGTAGCGCTGCAATGCTATTCAAGAGATTTTCTTGAAATTCCTGTTTTTTTTCTGAAGTTACTATACATTATTGCCGTGATTTTTTTTAATGAACCTGCACTTCATCTTGTAAGGTAACATGTGGTATTTATTTTGTTCAGAAATTTTAATTTTTACCGTCTTAAAAAGCCATAACCCCGAACCCCGAATCTCGGAACACCGACCCTTAGGTAAATGAAAGAGGGCTGTTTCTTTTCTGTGTAATTCATGAAGTATACAAAAAATTTAATCACTTTCTGATAACTATATGCATTTTGCCCTTCGACCAAAATAAAATGAATGGACGGGCCTTGTCTTTACAATTTGCTCACTCATAACGAGTCTCAGCAATTGGATATATACTTCAATACCTAATTTTTATTTTTATGTTTATTTTGCTTTTTGCACTTTGTAAATGCACAAGAAGGTATTTTTTCGTCAGTTATTTGGATGGCATGTAATAATAAGCGTACGTGTCACTCTTCTAACAGACAGAGACAGAGATGAAGTGAGAGCCGGCGCTCACTTTACAGACTTCAAAAATCTGTACGCTATGGCCCGTCCATTTATTTTATTTTGGTCGAAGATTTTGCCACGGCCGAGAATCCTGATAGATTCCGGATACTATCCGGCGGATAGTGGGGTATTCCTGGTAATATAATTTTTAATATTTTTAATATTAGTTGAGTAGGTCAGCAACTATTTGTACATCTCTATGCCTAAACAAAAATAAAAGACCGGACAAGTGCGAGTCGGACTCGCGCACGAAGGGTTCCGTACCATTATTTATAAAAACGGCAAAAAAATCACGTTTGTTGTATATTTATTTAATTCTGTTTTTTTAGTATTTGATGTTATAGCGGCAACAGAAATACATCTGTGAAAATTTCAACTGTCTAACTATCACGGTTCATGAGATACAGCCTGGTGACAGACGGACAGACAGACGGACAGCGGAGTCTTATTAATAGGGTCCCGTTGGTTACCCTTGGGGTACGGAACCCTAAAAATGAGACAAAGTTGTCCATTTTGTCCTGCTAACGTCAGTTCTATAGAACAAATGGGAACCACCCACTAGGGGTAAGTAAAACACATACTAAAGCCAATTCTGAAGGCTTTAATTTTAGTTTTAGTGCTGTCAAAGCTCAACATTTTCCAAAGAAATTTAGCTTCTAATCTTAACTCTTAAGGACTGTTTTGAATCGAAGAAAATTTAGTTTTGACAGCAATAAAACTAAAATTTTAGCCTTCAGAATCGGCTTTATTATGCACATAAATTCCGAAAAACTCATTGATGCATGCCCGACCGGGGGCTCTACCGCGTAATTCTCATTTGTATCAACTTCAAGCAAATGCATGCGAAATTCAACGCGTACAAAAGAGATGGCATGTTAGGCGGGCGTCGTCGCACGCACGACAAATTTCAATCTCAAGTTGATGTTGATGAAAATGAGAATTACGCGGTAGACCCGCGGGAATCGAACCTGGATCTCAAGATTGAGAGGTCAGCGTTCTACCCTTGAGCTACTGCTGCTTTTGCTCAATTTAGAGAGTCGAAATATATCGTATATTTTCTTTCTTTACTGTTATTTTCTTAAAAGTATCCATGCAGTTATTTCATGTTACATAAGTATATTTACCCTTCCTATTCCAAATTTGCTAATGATCAAAGAGTCACGGAAATTAGTAATTGTAGCAATTGTCTTATGTAAAATTGTATATTTTATAAGTTCATTAAAGCCGATTCTGAAGGCTTTAATGTTAGTTTTAGTGCTGTCAAAACTAAATTTTCTTCTATACAAAATAGTCCTTAAGGCGATATGCGAAAAAAATACGGGTGTTTTTTTCTGTGTATTTCATGAAATACACGGAAAATTGTAATAAATTTCTGGTATATGACTATATGATCTAGGGTTTTGAAATTGGAAAACATGTTTGGATAAATTTTCCTCGATAGAAATAATTGTTGAAATGAGGTCTTCGAACACACTTTTTCTCCTCGTTTGACGAATAGAAACCATATACAGAATTCAAACATATTTTATTAGGGGTGTTTCAACAATATCTAGAGATATGATATTTGAAAATTTGCTAGCTATTTTAGTTTATTTAATAAAAATATAAAACCAACTTTTTCCTTTTTGCCCTGAATCCGCCCCTCTCGCACTCCGCGATTTTTCGCTTGGAGTGACAGTGACAAAAATAAAATTCGCATAGCCTCTTAAGAGTTAGGATTAGAAGCTTTTCTTTGGAAAATTTTAAGCTTTGACAGCACTAAAACTAAAATTTAAGCCTTCAGAATTGGCTTTATTGTCTTAATATTTAATTTGAATAACCGACATAGATCTTTTTAATGCATAGTACTGGCAGAATATCAGTGTCACAGATTATTCTGTGGCGTATGCTGAGCCAGCGCCCTTTCAGCCTCTGTGTCAAAAATCGTTATTATTTTAAGGATTCTAATGTATTTGTTATATTTTAAGCTCTAAATGTGTATTTTTGTGTTTTTTTTTGTAAGAAGCATTGAATAAAGTTTTTATCTATCTATCTATCTACAGTAATAAAATTGGTACTTACATCTGCCTTCTTCTTCCAGCTTTGGTTTAATTTCTTCGTAATGCATAAGTCTCCCTAAATCACTCTTCCCTATATTTTTATCATTGTAATCCTCCAACCATTGCGTAAAACTAGAAGTGTATTCACTAAATTTAGATTCTAAAAGATTTTCCAAAAATATTAAACCTCTTTTCGCATCACTAGCTTTAGAGAAGTCGATGGCAGCCAAAAGGAATAAAAAAGAAAAAAGAAACCGAAATTCCATTTTTGAAAAATAATTATTTTGAACGCGTTCGTTTTTGGCGAATTCGGAATGGTAACTAATTTGGCTGACCACTGTGGTAACAAAGATAGTTTTGAGTCTCTCTGTACTAGTTTGTTGTAGGTATTTTTTGCTGTCTTGACTTAAGCCAGGGATGGGCAAACTTTTTCCTGCGCGGGCCAATATTTACCAAGTAAGTAAGTAAGTAAATCGTTTATTTGTGAGAATTCGGGTTTACAATGGATGTTACATATAATTACAGTCCCAACAAGTTCAACCATGTCATGGCGTACAAATATTTGGTTGTATATTTAAATCATGCACTAACAAAAAACAAATTAAGAATAATTATAATTATAATTATAAAATATGTATGTCAATTAAATAAGAAAATATGTCAATATATAATATGTAAAAAAAAAACTAGGAATATCAAACTAGTTACAATGAAAAAATGTCTGTAGTGTTCTTTATATTATAAATGTCATAATCAAATAATATTTATATTTATTCGTATCCTAGGTATTCCTTGACCGTGTAAAAACATTTATCTACATAGTAAAGAATCTTTAAGCTTTCTATGGAACAAGGGATATGGCAACATTTTAAAATCGTTTGGTAATTTATTATAGATTTTTACACACATATACATAACATTATTGCTAAAAATAGTTAATTTAGATTTAGGTAGGTATAAGTTGTTTAAACGGCGAGTACATTTGTATTGTGATATTTCACCTCTTGTTTTAAATAAATTGGAATGCTTTTTGACAAAAAGACATATTTCTTGGATGTAGAGGCAAGGCAATGGTAGTATATGGTGTTTCTTAAATAGAGGTTTGCATGTATCTCTAAACCCTGCATTACAAATTAGCCGCATACATCTTTTTTGTTTTCTAAACGCCTTAATCAAGTCCACTTGATACAACAGTATTAATGGGGGGCCATGTTTTTGAATCTTTAAGCACATTTCAATTTTTTTTTAAAATGTAAATATTTATATTTTTCGAAATAAAGTTATTTATTGACTCATAGGTTTCAAATTCAAATTCATATAATTTATTTTGTAAAGTAGCTATACATAATACACTTTTTACGAGTCAAATTTAATCTTATAAAAATATATGTAATAAAATAATAAATGTACATGAACTAAATTAACTAATTCAACAACATTGGAAGATCACTTATCTGCAAGTGCAAGTTTGTTTTAAATTCTATTATTATTAACTTCTGGGTCGATGGTCGTGGCCGGATTGCAATGTTTCGCGGGCCGGAGATGGCCCGCGGGCCTTAGTTTGCCCATCCCTGGCTTAAGCGAAGGAAGTGGTAAGCGCACTAGCTCACGTTGAAATCGCAATTAGATCTCAAATAATCCCTATACATATTTATAATTAAGAGGATGGCATACCCTAGCAACTTTTTTTATTACCCGTCCAGCACAATAAGTCTAATGGAAAAGACCTTATTTGCTTTTCATAGAGGCGATTATATCTTGGCTCTTTGGCCTCTTGTACTTGGACGCGTAATACTAGTGATCACGCAGCAAAACAACAAATTGGTGTGTTTTTAGCTAATACTGAAATATTTTGTAGGGAAAAAATATTGGATTTAGGTAACATCCCTTCATATTACTATTAACTATTTTATGAAAAAAAAAATCAAGTTGATTTCTTAACCGCGTTCTTGAAGCGAACGTTTGAAAACCAAAAAAAAAAGAGGGTGCAAAACATATTTTTTTTCAATACAAGGAGAGTCTGAATTTCTTCAAACGAATCCTAGATAGACTGGAGTTGGTCATGCTCTAGGCTCAGGTACAGTCTTAAGAGGGCGCCGAGCAAAATAATCTAAAACGACAGTCACTGTTAAATTGATTTATTGTATAATATTTCAATGATAAATAAATAAAATATATATTTATTATCACAGAGAATGTATCTACACTTCCGCCGCAGCGAATATTAAAAATTACTTATGGTGTAAGAAACAAATCTATCTAAAGTAGGCCCAAAATATAAAAAAGGTATTGGGGTTTTAGTAATTTTAATAACTTAACTGTCGATTTTTGTCTCCACCACAATTCAAGACAATCACAAACGTCATAAAATACAACTGGGCCGTTTCACATTTTTAAAATTTTGTCTGGTAAATGAAATATGATTTTTTTCTATTAAATTCAATAAAAACGACCACGATAAAAAACGTCCACGAGAGAACAAGTGAGGTGTCTAATCGTTCTACGCTCGGCGCAGCCTTAACTAGCGGACGTCCCGCGGCTTTGCTCGCGTAAATCCCGTTTCTCCCGATCCCATGGGAATATCCTAAAATCCCTTCTTAGCGGATGTCTACATCATACAAGGAGCCTACACAGTCCACATTTTATGGTCCTATGTCCAGCCGTTTAGTCTGGACGTTGATAGATCACTCAGTTAAGAGTGTGGCCTACCCTAGCAATTGTTTTTATGAAGTCCAATGGCAAAGACTTTATTTGCTTTTGATAGAGGCGATTATATGTTGGCTCATTCGCCTCTTTTTCTTGGACGCGTAGTACTAATAATTAGCAGCGAAACAACAAATTGAAGTGTTTTTAGCTAGTACTAAAATACATATATTGTAGGCAAAAAAATATTGAATTTATTGATGCACTTCATATTTGCACCAGTTTTGTGAAAAAAAAAATCAAGTCGAACCCTTTCAGGTCGATCCTTAAGGGGCTCCACAATGCTAAACATTTCGCATTGGATTCAGTTCCGTCAATGGCGACGGGAAAAATTTGAAAAAAATATGGCGTGTTTTTTGACTCAAGACAATTATTATTAATTAAACTTTTTAAATATACACATACTTTAAATCTTCTTTTAATTATATTACTTTAAAAAAAACATGAATTTAACGAATCAAGCGATTTAGTTTCCATGTTTCAAAACTGATTGAAACGAAACCAACACACGCAGATACTAACTAGAAAAACATCTTTATTACATAAAGAAATTATAATTAACGCCCTAATGTAACCGTGTTTTCTAAATAACTGAAGTTTTAGGTGCGTGGCATCTGATTAGAGCAGGATAGACAGTTAAAAAACAAAAGCGATAGAGCAGGACTGAATTTTAGCATTGTGCAGCCCCTTAAAGGGGTATATCGTCAAAATGGACACTTTTTCAAGTTATTTATCTGCTGTTCAAAAGAAGCCCCAAGTTAAATAAATTAGTACAACAAATTTGGGACTTTTTTCTAGATTTTGGTCTATCAGAAACGCAATTGGAGGAATTTCACTTGATAGAAATAATTATTAAAACGTGGTATAAATTTACACGTTTTTTGATATTCTGACAAATTGGGATACCATACAGACTTCATAAATATTTATTTAGATGGGTTTTAACAATGTCTAAATTAATGAATACGGAAATTTTCATAGCTATTTTAGTTAATTTTGTATTAATTTAAAACCGACTTTTTGTAAATTTTCCCCGATTCCGTCCCTCTCGGACTGCGAGTCTTTCCGCCTGGAGTAACGGGGACATTGTTACTACTTTTATTCATATCCAGAGTTAGTTTTCTTTCTTGTTCCAATATATAATTTATTTAGTATTGCTATTGTTGTAATAATTTAAAACTGTTGTCGTTTGGGATTTCTTTTTGTGCGTTTGTTATTTGTTAGTTTAGGGATACAGAAATTGTCTGTATTTTTATGGGTAGCAAATTTATTTAATTATTTAATTATAGCTTATTTAATTGTCAAATAGTCTAGATGTTATTGTGGTATATATGTATACTTATGACATACGAGGGGAGGCTGAAAAGTAACCTACCTAACTATGAAAGAAAAGACGTAACTGGATAGTTTTTTTTTATTTTTCTATATAGTCCTTTGCTAGTAAAATGCACTTATTAAATTTTTCAAATATTGAATTTAAGCCATTAAAAAAAAAAAAAACGGTTTGTCGTCAAAATAGTCAGAAACCGCTGCCTTCATTTCGTCATCGGTCATAAATCTTCGTCGCCTGAGGTCTTTCTTGAGAAGTCTAAACAGAAAATAGTCACAGGGGGCTAGATCTGGACTATAAGGGGGGTGGTCAATGGTTTCGAAGCCATTGTCTTTAATTGCTAGCTTTGTTGTGCGTGCGGTATGCACTGGTGCGTTATCGTGCAAAATCAGAATTCCTTTGCTTAGTTTACCTCGCCGTTTTTCTTTTATTGTCTCTCTTAGTTGATATAATAAGTTTGAGTAATAATCAGCATTCATTGTAGTTTTTTTCGGTAAATAATCTATGAGCAAAATCCCTTCTGTGTCCCAAAAGATTGTAGCCATAAGTTTACCGGCCGATGGACAGACCTTAAATTTCCGAGGCGGCTTCTCATCCTTAAATTTCCACTGTAACGACTCTTGCTTACTTTCCGGGTCCCATTGTCGAATCCAAGTCTCATCACATGTTACAATTCTAGAAATTATTTCTTCCTCTTTCCCTCGACTCATGTCCAAAAACTCTTCGCAATATTTGACACGCCTCTCCATGTCAAATGCAGTCAACATTCTAGGGACCCAACGTGCACTAACCTTGGACATGTTCAAATGCTCATGAATTATTTCATTGACTCGCTCTTTACTGACGCCCACATCTCTAGCTATCTCCCACTGCTTCACTCGTCGGTCCTCTAATATATTTTTTTTTCACCCTGGCTACATTTTCATCGGTGACGGCCGAAACTGGTCTTCCGCTACGAGGATCATCTTCGAGGCTCTCACGACCTAATTTAAACTGCCTTGACCAAAACTTTATAACAAATTCGGAAGATCACGAACTGCCAAACACACGTGACATACGCTGTCTGATCTCCGAAGGCGTATTCCCTTCTTTAGTCAAAAACTTAATCACCGCACGCTGCTCGATTTTATCCATTTTCACTTTTTCTACCGACATGTTCGAAACAATTGTAGGAGACAAATAAACGTGACGCAATAAACAAATGAATGTAATACATTTTGAAAATAGAATAACAAACGAATATAAATCCATACCAGCCAACATTATTTTTGTATATATTTCTGACCAAGGAGATTACATATCAGCCGCCCTACGTATATGTAGGCATCCACTGAAAATAAGCGTCATGGCGCTAGCCATGCTCATGACACATGCTGAGTGGAGACCTATTTGGTATCATTATTAGACTCTAGTTGTTAGTTTTAAGTAAAAATGTGGAAATACCAAATAAAGCTATTCTATTGTAATCTATACCTTTGCACGGACGATATATCACCTTAAAAAACAAAAGCGTGAGAGCAGGACTGAATTAAAGGACTGTGCAGCCCCTTAACCGGGTCTTATTGTCTAACTTCAACATTTATCGATACCTATCAGTTTCAAAGGTACGTACACTTGATTGGCTAGAAATGATGTTTCACTTAATTTTTAGCCAATCACCTTTAAATGGGATAAGACCCCGACACTTACATTTACAGTGCTCCCAAAGTAATAACGCGCATACAAATCTTCGCCAATGTTCGGCAAAGTTCGTATTTCCTTACACTTTGTATGGTACGTCCTATGAAATTGCCAAAATTTTCGTACATATTCATGAGTTCATAATTCCTGTAATTCAATAGCTATTTCCATTATTTGTTTTTTGTTTGAAAGTTGATTTCAAGGTTGTATATCTACGTATCAAATTTTGTTTTTATTTTCAGTTTGATTATAAAAAATAAATCTTCAAAAACAGTTTGTCCTAAATGCGATCCATTTCCATGATAAGATTCGTAATCATTTTTTACAGCTGACACTTTTCACAAATTAAATTAATGTTGCTGTTAGCTTAATGTTCTCTCATTCATACATAAAAGAAATTACATAATTTGGATTTATCATGCCCACCAAGCCTGGGACCGATTTATGGCGGTAAATCCATCCCTAATAGCCGGGCCTTATATGGAAAAGACTGGTGACGGGCAGCGGCGTCACTGGTGCGAGGGTTCCGGCACCGCGCTCACCAACCCGCCTGCCCAGCGTGTGTGAGTATGGTCAATTCTTCCAGGATGACCGCCGGGAGTGGCAAAGTCCTGGAAAGACTTATGTCCAGCAGTGGACGAACTAGACTGATGGATGGATGATGGATTTATAATTCCTAAAAAAAAGTGCAAAAATGTTAGTACTGAAAATTGAGTTTCCTTCAAATTCTCCATAGAAAACAGCAATTTCATATGTAAACACGTAATATTATGAAAAAAATATGTAGTGTCAAGCCGTTTTTAGACTAAAATTAAATAAAATTGGTTATTTCTTTGAAACCACTAATGGTTCTTGCACAAAAATACAAGGAAAATATTGCTTAGAGAAATTATTTATGAAATTATTTTTCGTCCATTGCGTCCATGTGAAAAGTATTATTTTCTCCTATTTTGCGCTATCCGGAGACCCAGCGACGTTGTAATGCAGTGCGCGCTGATATGAACGTTATTTCAATATAGTTTATGTCTATATATGTACCGACACAGGTCGACTTAAGGTCGTTGGCAGCTACCTGCCCCTTAAGGGCCTTACTATTGCCAAATGGGTACGTTCTAAAGCCTACTCCTCGTTTATGGCCAAACCAAAAATAACGAAAAAATGTATTATGAATAATCAACTCTTAGACAACATATGCAACATTTTTCTTTTTCATACCACCAAAACTTCTACATGATTTTTTTTTTTACTGAATGGTGTTTTTTGACCTCAAATTCCCTACTGCTCCTGAGTGGCTTGGCCGATTGAATTCATCTATGCTTTGATAAATAGATAAACTTTATAGCTATAAACATAACATAAGATTATTCAATCGAGTAATCACGTCCAAGTGAAAAGTATAATTTTCTCCTATTTCGCCCTATCAAGGACGCAGCGAGCGTCGTAACAGCCACAATGTATTGCGCGCTGATATGAACGTTATTTCAATGTCGTTTCCGTTGATATTTGTAGTGACAAATATCGAGCTGCTAATTTGGCGATGGTAATCGCCTTAAACTAGTTGAAGAAAAGAGAGGCAGAGGGCCAAATTTCTCCATCATAAAATCTAGTTTCTAACAAATGTCCAAGTATTGTGTTTTCTTTACTTTTGTTTTTTATTGTGTAGGTATTGTTAACAGCGAATAAAAGCGAATTTTGAACCTATTCATGGGGGGGAAGTTTCATATACGATCCGTCTTAACCCGGTAAAGAGCCCAGAAGATTTTGGACACATCATAGCTAATAGTTCGTCCCGAATAGTGAACTCGCGGACCCCCTCTTACAGGTATCGGCATGGTTTTTGACTTTTGACCTTGACTTCAGTCATTATTTCTCTATCGCACTTACTAATTGTATGCGCGAATGAACACATGCGCTAGTCCCCCACCACTTTCGCCGATCTGTCTCAATCCAGCCGCGACCTGCGGGCCTATTGTGTATCTCTAGTTGCCTTCTGGACTGGGTGTCTATCATCAAAAACATAGATATACTATCGAATTCCGATGTCCTAAGGATATTTTCGCACTTGAAGTGACGACACAGATTGTTACTAGTTCAATACCCACTAAAGGCAATTTTGAAATTTCAGTTTTTAGCTATGTTTTTGATGATAGGCACCTCGTGCAGTTGGCAACTAAAGATACACAATAGGGGGGCAGTACAACTCGGTAACTCTGACCGATTTGGCTCATATTTCAAATCCCTTATTTTCTTACCGGCTTATTGTATCTTTTTAGGATTCCGTACCCAAAGGGTAACCAACGGGACCCTATTAATAAGACTCCGCTGTCCGTCTGTCTGTCCGTCTGTCACCAGGCTGTATCTCATGAACTGTGATAGTTAGACAGTTGAAATTTTCATAGATGATGTATTTCTGTTGCCGTTATAACAACAAATACTAAAAAACAGAATTAAATCAATATTTAAGGGAGCTCCCATACAACAGACATGTTTTTTTTGCCGTTTTTATAGATGATGGTAGGGAACCCTTCGTGCGCGAGTCCGATTCGCACTTGGCCGGTTTTTATGTCTGCGCGTCCTGATAGTGCCAAGTATGATGTGTATATCATGTTTTCAACATCTTCTTGGCCCCCGTATCAAATTAAATCAACGCGTACAAAATTGACTTGTCTCACGGAGCGTTTCTTTGACTAAAGATGCTTTAGTCAAGGAGCGTTCGTTTTCTTTTCAGTTGTAAATTGGTTAAGAACGATTCAAACCTGCGTATTGAGGCGATATGTAAAAGTTTTAGCGTCCCTGTTACTCCATATGCGAAAAAAACCCTCTGTGCGAAAGGAACGGATTCGTGGAAAAGTAGCAAAAAGTCGGTTTTTTATTAATATAAAATGTACTCAAGTTGCTATGAAACTCCTAGACACCGTTAAACCCATCTAATAAAATATAATTGCAGTCCATTATGTCATTTTAAATTGTCAAACCAGGAGAATTGGTGTCGAAAAAGACCTCATTTTAACAAATGTTTCTATTGAGCCAAACTTTTCCAATTGCGTTTCTGTTTAACAGATCCCTAGAAAAAGATTCCAAAAATAAAACATTTTTTACTAAAGTAGATATGCAAGTTCTAAAAGTGACGTTTTTTTTTCCGTAGCGCTTTAAGAGTACGTTCCGAATCGTTCATACATATCTACGTACCAAAATAAATAGAAAAAGAAAAAAAAAAAAGGCTTTCAGACAGTCAATACGAAGTGGTGAATGTCCTTGATTTTATCACAAACATTGCGTTAAAGACCAGAAAAGCATTTATAAATATTTATATTTGTATATTTATGATTTATATAAAAACGGCTCACCTCAATACGTGTTATGATCGGGAAAGCCGACCAGTTTCAGCAGATTTAGACTGCCTTCATCTGGGCGAGTGAAGACGTTTACGCGACGACGTTAGGCGTTGTGAGGCGTAACGTCGTCGCGTAAACGTCTTCACTCGCACACGCTGGGCAGGCGGGTTGATGACCGCGGTGCCGGAACCCACCAGTGACGCCGCTGCCCGTCACCAGTCTGTTCCCAGTAAGGCCCGGCTATTAGGGATGGATATACCGCCATCCATCAGTCCCAGGTAGGGTTACCAGGGGTTAAAATTGAAAAGCCGGCCGCAAGCAATAAAAAATCCTGATTTCTGTAAAAAAAGTCCAGTCTTTTGCTGAAAATAAAACTCAGGAGATTATAATTAAACTTTATTAACTGAAATTACATTTTTTGCACTTTATACTTTTGTCCACTGGCAACGGCTTTCAACAAGTTTGTTTTATAATAGTACATTGTTCACCGAGGGAAGAAAGGGGAAGATTACTAACGAGGGTGTAGTTTGAGGCCCGAGGCGAAGCCAAGGGCCTCAATACACACGGGTTGGGAATCGCACTTTCTCCCGAGTGATACATAGTGCTTTATACTACACCTGCGAGGAAATAGTATCATTTTACTTTTAATCAAGATACAATAAAAGAAACCGACTGACTCGCGTGCGATTGTCACTTTTTTTTTTTTTTTTCATTTTCCCACTAAGTGGAAAGGCAAAGGGATCTTAGCCCATACAGCCATGTTTGACGTTATAGTTTTTTATGTTTATATGCACTATCCTCTTCTGTTGAGGATCATCTGAAAGGTCTGTCCTGTCTAAGTCACTGTCCTGTCGTTTCCGCTATAATGATAGCCTTGTAACGCAAATACAACAGGGTTAGAAAAAACACACGAAAAGGCACAGCCCGCACTTTTGTTCCATTGAACAACACACTACACAGGTTACGGCGATTTTAATTCACAATATCCTATCACTATTGTTGATCAAAACACCCAAAATGCAATATTTTTTCAATAAAACAAAAAAACGACGCCATCACGTCTTCGCGCCTTTTTTCCAACCTTTTATTTCCTTCTTATTTTTTATTATGTGCAGGAAAAGCAAGTGGCCAGTATCATTTTTCGAGTTTTATGTACGAGTTCGCAAAATAATACTGGCCACTTGGCCACTTGCTCATTCTTTATGTTATTTAAAAAAAAAAAAGCACGTTAACAATGGATTTGCATATACTTTTTCTGCCCGCTCAAGCACGTTAACAATGAATTTTCATACACTTTTGCCGCCCGCATATTTGTATGACAGTAATGACGTACTTTCTGCATCGTTTTCAACAAAGAAAGAAGGTACTTTCCGAGCAGGTGTAGTATAAAAAATATTTTAATTAAATTGTTAAATTGTGCATATGTCATATTCTTTAAATTATATTGAGTGAGTAATTGCTTTTATTGACTCAACTGCCAATGTATTTCTTTCCTTCGTCCATTGTGAAATGTAAAAAAGCCGGTCTTGATTAAAATCCGGCCGGAGACCGGTCTTAACACTAAAAAGCCGGTCAAGACCGGCTTTATCCGGTCAGATGGTAACCCTAGTCCCAGGCATGCTGGGCCTCCTGGTTTTTTGCCTGTGAGCTGTCCTCTTACTCTCCCCCGAATTACTTCGAGAATACCACTAAAGTATAAATTTCGTATTTTCAAGTAGTTAGGCATTCTATAAATAGAAAACAATGCATATTTTAACATTGGCATAAAAGTATAAAATAAATAGAATTGTGCGAATTCTTTAATTACTTTAATAATATAATTAACACTTAATTAATAAGCGCTCACTACAGTTTTAGAGAAAGTTTTATTCATGACTATAATTAATAATTTACTTTTAACACGTTGAGGGGCACCAAAATTGAATACCTACATAAAAATGTAAATTTATGAAAACGTAGAGAAAATTTGAGCTGGTTCGTTCAATCATTGATCTAACAGCGAAAATCATATATACAAGGTGACTTTTTGATCATCGTCCAAATTCATACTGGTGGCTTGGTAAGTGATCAGTATCTTGGATCAATAACAATTTTTGTGAAATTTGTAAAATGAAATTTCGGCTTCCCATAGAAATTCACTTCCAGTTCCGAGTAAATAACTATGGGAAGTCGAAATTTCATTCTACGAATTTTACAAAAATTGTTATTGACCAATGATACTGATCACTTACCAAGCCACCAGTATGAATCGTTAACAATTTTTGTGAAATTCGTATAATGAAATTTCGACTTCCCATAGTAATTTACTCCCACTCCCAGTCCTGAGTCAATCACTATGGGGAGTCGAAATTTCGTTTTATGAATTTTACAAAAATTGTTATTGGTTCATGACGCTGATCACTTACCAAGGCTCAAGTATGAATTTGGACGATGTTCGGAAATTCACTTTGTATATAATAATAACACCAGGATGTTATTATGTATCTTTAGTTGCCATCTGGACTTGGTGTCTATCATCAAAATTATAGATATACTATCGAATTCCGATTGTCTAAGGATATGTTCGCACTTGAAGTGACGACACAGTTCGTAAATAGTTCAATACCGACTAAAGGCAATTTTGAAAGTTCCGTTTTTAGCTATGTTTTTGATGATAGGCAACTAGTCCAGTTGGCAACTATAGATACAGAATAGAATGGCAGTTCTTACAAGAGTGAGAGCGCCAAATGCCAATAAATTGCCTTGAAGTTTGGCGGTGCATTTGAAATTGCTATTTCTGTAATGTTTTTTATCATGAATAAACGGTTTGAAATTGAAAAATTGAACAATAATAAACATCTGTTTTGCATTGCATTCAGTTCCGTCACTGTAGAAGGTAAAAATGTGAAAAAATATAGCGTGTTTTTTGACTCAAGACAATTATCAATTACACTTTATAAATAAACATACTTTGAATCTTATTTTTATTAAACTACTTAAAAAAGGCATGAATTTAATGAAAAAAGCGATTCCGTTTCCTTATTACAAAACTGATTGAAACGAAACCAACACACGCAGATACTAAATAGAATAAAACATCTTTATTACATTTTTCCTTTTTAAAAAATTTTTTTATTGTATTATTCTCATATCTTATATCAACTGATGCCGGGCCCAGTGGGGCCCGAAATATATCTTGGATATAAATATATCTTATGTTATTCTACAATAATTGTGTTTCTTTTATGTGTATTTACCTATATAATTATATATAAAAAACGAAAAAACAAGCTGATAAAGGCAATATATATATTTTTCATTTTATTACATAAAGAAATAATAATTAATGTCCTAATGTAGCCGAGATTTCAAAATAACTGAAGTTTTGCGTGCGCGGTATCTGATTAAAGCAGGATAGACAGTTAAAAAACAAAGGCGTCAGAGCAGGACTGAATTTTAGCATTGTGCAGCTCGTTAACAATCCGCGTAACTGAGCGGCACGGAAGATTTATACCACCCATGTGGTGTTTTTATGCAAGGGCTCAAAATATTCCCAACCATCCATCCATCCATCAGCCTAGTTCGTCCACTGCTGGACATAAGCCTTTCCAGGACTTTGCCACTCCCGGCGGTCATCCTGGAAGAATTGCCCATACTCACACACGCTAGGCAGGGGGGTTGGTGAGCGCGGTGCTTGAAACCTCACACCAGTGACGCCGTTGCCCGTCACCAGTCTGTTCCATTAGGGATGGATATACCGCCATCCATGGGTCCCAGGCATGGTGGGCCTCCTAGTTTTTTGCCTGTGAGCTGTCCTCTTACTCCCCCCGAATTACTTCGAGGGGGTCTCCAAGTAAGATGGTGGTACCTCCACAGTCGAGCCCAGCATCAGCTCTACCACCTGAAAAATATTCCCAGTTTTGATTAACCCTGTGAGTCGAGCTTTCACCAACGAGTTTTTCGTATTTTGTGTGCATAGTATTTGTATGCTAACGGTGAAAGAAAAAAGGGTAGTAATAAAAGCTCCGAAAACTAAATTAAAAATAAGGATGTTCAATTTATGAATGTTACTACTTTAAATACTAATCTACCGAAAACTTATGTGCTAATAAATATACGAAAACTACCCAATGAAATAATGAAAATTCCCAAAACTACAGTCAGCTATTTTATCGTAGATCTCCAAACATTTCTTTTTATGTCATGGATTCTGTTAAAACTAGAGACCTCGTCTCGTTCCGCTCCGCTTCGCTCGGTTCCTTATTTTATGTAACACGCTCCGCCTCGCTTAGCTCGTCGTGCACTTAATTTTTACTTTTGGTTCATAGTTTTGTTTTTTTAAGTAATGTGTAAGTTAGTATTTCTTTCGGAAGTTCAGTAATTTATTCGGAGGTTCATTTAAGCCGTGATCGTGAGAAATTTTAGTTTGCTATGTTTAATTTATTTTGTCGGTAGATGTTACACAATTAAATTAGTATATTTTTCGATAACTAATTTTACCGCTGCTCAGATAGTATAACAGTGTGCAGCAGTTCGCTGGGATTTGATTTGTTTTTCGGAGGCTTTATTATTGTCCAAGAAAAAAACTCTGTGAGGTAAAATTGCCATAAAAAGCTCATCTCCCATCACGCTGTCAATTCGATTATTTTTAACGAGTGTAACAGATGATTCAAGTTGATGTGGTCAGTTCTAATAAAAAAATCGGACAGCTCCTGTAACGTGTGGTTTGTCTTTGTTTTCAATTATCAGTGTGAGACCGCCTCGCTTTGACAGGCGCCTCACTTTTGGGTCTGTAGACGGACAAGACGTCTCACATTTAGGACCACACAAACACACTTACACACCCTCTCTCATACACACTCTTAATTTCAAACTTTTGTACAAATTTTATATGTTATCTCAAAAGCGCAACTTAAATGTAGATGGTCCTATGGAAGAGCAGGTCTTCCTAACACAGATGTCCCTTTGAACATCTAATAGGAGGCCCTGGCCACTAAAAATATGTATACAAATCCTTTGTTGTGCAATAAATAATTTTTTTAATTTTTTTTCATCATTGAATAATTAAACAACTAGCGCCCTAAAACATGATGTCGCCAAAGTTGATGAAAAGACTTCATTGATCAAATATCTTAATCTATTGTTTAGATTTTCTGTTCCATCTGAAGTGAACACTTACCTAAATATTGGCGGAGGAAGTCATTCATGTGTAAAAATGACTTCAAATTGTATTATCGACAATGTGCTACGGGCTGCGAACGTGTTAAGAAAAGTTGTAAATTATCACTTTTGCGTTTCAGAAAAAGTTGAACTGTTAGAAGTCCAAACTTTATTTTTTTTATGAGGTATCTAGTCGTAAATAAATCATTTATTTATTTAAGAGGCTATGCGAATTTTGTTTTTGTCACTGTCACTCCAAGCGAAAAATCGCGCAGTGCGAGAGGGGCGGATCCAGGGCGAAAGGGAAAAAGTTGGTTTTATATTTTTATTAAAAAAACTAAAATACCTAGCAAAATTTCAAATATTACATGTCTAGATATTGTTGAAACACACCTAATAAAATATGTTTGAGTTCTGTATATGGTTCCTATTCGTCAAACGAGGAGAAAAAGTGTGTTTGAAGACCTCATTTCAACAATTATTTCTATCGAGGAAAATTTATCCAAACGTGTTTTCCAATTTCAAAACCTTAGATTATATAGTCAAAATGCATATACCAGAAATTTATTATAATTTTCAGTGTATTTCATGAAATAAACAAAAAATAAGCACCTCAATTTTTTTAAATACGAGTATGTATTTCATATGAATTATAAAATAGTATTTTGTGCAACTGTAATATAATTTAGGACATTAGGACACGAGTGCTTGTTTACGAAACTAACGAAGTGAGCGGGTGCGTCGTCCCAGTAGTACTGCCTTGAAGGCCAATCAAGAAAAAGCCACGCCGCTTAAGAAATAAGGTCGCGATTTTTTTCCCGTCTCTGTTGTTGATTGACTCTCTTCTTATAATAAATTGGGCCAATCGCAGCGCAGAATCGCGGTGTTATAATGCAATACAAACACAAATATAAAGCCTTTTATTTGTTCATACACACCCCATATATACTTTCACTCACTCTCTCACTCCTCCTCACGCATACACACTCACACATCATCTAAGTATGGGCAACATTTTTCTCAATTTTTCTAAATCTACTTTTTGGTTTGGTTTATTGTTTTTGTATTTATTTTTCTTATTTTTTAGTTTAAAGTTACATATAATATGGAAGATTTATTACTTATGTAAGAGTGCAGCCTTCTATTACAGGTATATCTTACTTAAAAGGAGACTCCAATCACTGTATACGATATTGTATGTACAAGTTTTGAAATAAATAATTTTGTATTTTGTATTTTTGTAATATTATAACATCGAATTAACAATGTTGGTACTTATAAAACTGCTTTTGATGTTGCAATTACCTTATTGCAGTATGGGAGCAGATAAAGTTTACTGTTGCATGATGGTCGGGCAGGATTCGAACAAGGATCTAAAGATTGAGAGTATTACCGACTGAACCACCGCTGTCTGTCAATTTAAACCCCATGTATTACAATTTACTCCGAATGTGTTGTTAGTTTTCCAAATAAACAGTTTTGTGTAACACCAAAAATCTTTCATAGAAAAGACATCAACGAGCTGCCTAAGTGCTGTATTAAATATTTGAATATAAAATATGTTATTTATTTAAAGGCTGTACTTGAGGAGATTTCGCGATACAAAAAGTGTTCCTCTGTCATTCTTCCATCCATCCATCCATCCATCAGCCTAGTTGGTCCACTGCTGGACATAAGCCTTTCCAGGACTTTGCCACTCCCGGCGGTCATTCTGGAAGAATTGCCCATACTCACACACGCTGGGCAGGCGGGTTGGTGAGCGCGGTGCCGGAACCCTCGCGCCAGTGACGCCACTGCCCGTCACCAGTCTGTTCCATATAAGGCCCGGCTATTAGGGATGGATGGATATACCGCCATCCATCGGTCCCAGGCATGGTGGGCCTCCTGGTTTTTTGCCTGTGAGCTGTCCTCTTACTCTCCCCCGAGTTACTTCGAGGGGGTCTCCAAGTAAGATGGAGGACCTCCACAGTCGAGCCCGGCATCAGCTCTACCACCTGTTGTTCTTCCATATTGTCTTATTTTTAATGATACCTAGATAATTCTCAAAATAGTAGGTACTTCTGAAAAAAAAAACGCTTGGTACACTGTCCCACTGATTTACGACTCCTCGTCACACCAGCTTGTCACACCAGGGTGACGGCGAGTAACTTTTTTCCTCGTCGTCACACCTCTGGTTTCACAACACCTTTTATAAAAAATAGTGAGGTAGGTAGGTATCTTTTAAAATAATTGTGTAAATTTTCGGACCATTTGTTCCCATCTGTACTATTATTCTGTTCTATCATAAGATAGGACCAAAGACTCAACCAAGTACTTTTTTACCGGATAGGACAGATGGGAGTTTCATTTGTACTTTCATGATGGGATTCATCGATTTATTTTTTACAGATTTTCGACAGCTATCAAAAGTGACAGATGATTAATTTTTCAAGGAGATTTTTTGACAGATATTTTGTATATAGATATTTCGTATATCATCACTATCACTAGTTTCATCCTCTTAAGGTGGTTGCGAATCGTAACTTGCTATAGATCTCGTTCCGAAACGCACACCTTGTGGTTGTTTTATTTATTTCTAACTAAATAAATATTAAATAAAGGTTATTTATGGCATTACTAAGCTTGGGATATCTCTGATGAATATAATACGAAACGAAGATATCCGTCAGAGATCGAAGGTGACCGACATAGCCTGCAGAATCAGTAAGTTGAAGTGGCAGTGGATTTGCCATATTTGTCGCCGACGTGATAACCGTTGGGGCCGTAAGGCCCCAGTCATCCTCATCCACGCCACCCGCAACGTCCTTCAGATCGTCAGTCCAGCGGGCATGAGGGTGGCCTACACTGCGCTTTGCTGTACGTTGTCTACATTCCAATGTTTTACGGCCCCAACGGTTATCACGTCGACGACAAATATGGTCAGTCCACTGCCACTTCAACTTACTGATTCTGCAGGCTATGTCGGTCACCTTCGATCTCTGACGGATATCTTCGTTTCGTATTTTATTCATCAGAGATATCCCAAGCTTAGTAATGCCATAAATAACCTTTATTTAATATTTATTTAGTTAGAAATAAATAAAACAACCACAAGGTGTGCGTTTCGGAACGAGATCTATAGCAAGTTACGATTCGCAACCACCTTAAGAGGATGAAACTAGTGATAGTGATGATATACGAAATATCTACAGTGATTCGGCAGTAAAAATACAACAAATATTTTTCAGAAATGAATCTATTCTGCAAGAATAGCAATGCACTTACGAGCGGTTTCGCAGCTGGATAGTGAAAAACCCGCCATTTTGTAATTAATCGAAATTTGAATTGAATAAAGTTTGAAATTCTAATTTACAGAAACCAATGGAAACGTTGCGGTGGCAGCATACACAATACATAGGTAATAAGGTTTTGTTGAATAACTATTGAGTGAATTTTGAATTTAAATCTACATCCATCCATCCATCAGCCTAGTTCGTCCACTACTGGACATAAGCCTTTCCAGGACTTGTACTGTTTCGATTAATTAGAAAAAGGCGGGTTTTTCACAATCCAGCTGCGGAACCGCTCTTAAAAATCATGTTCTTCGCTTGCTTCATGAACGCACGGATTCAACAATGTAGTCTATTTTATTACATTAAAAAATTTGAAACTATTACTTGTACGAGGGGCATGCCAAAAGAAATTAGATACTCAAAGATTATAACATTTATTCTTTATTACAAGTATCGATCTTTTCGAAGTATTCACCCTGAGCACGTATACACTTTTCCATACGTCTGAACTAATTGGAAAATACCATAGACCACTCTTCTTTAGACACCTCTGAAATCTCGAAAATATAGGCAGCCAGTGCATCTTCTTTGCTTTCAAACTTCTTCCCCTTTATTTTTTCTTTGATTTTTGGAAACAGGTAAAATCATAAGGTACTAGGTCAGGGGAATATGGTGAGTGAGGGAGGATTGACGCATTTTTTGAGTCGAAAAAGTCAAGTGTTTTGGCAGACGTGTGCGACGCTGCATTGTCGTGGTGCCTGAGAAGGCGTCGGATTCCTGACTTCGGTCGCTTGTCACACCAAGCTGATATTACTGTTGGAGCACAAACTGTCACATACCATTCGGAGTTCATCGTTCTTTGATTCTCTGGCACTGCAGTAGCAATATGATCCGTTTTGCTGAAAAACGAGGCGACCATTTGTTTCTGTGTGCTTCGTGCACGGCGACATTTCGTTGGAGTTGGCTCATCTTCAAAGCACCATACAGTCGAATTTCACTTTGTTTCGGGATCATAGTTATAAAGCCATGTTTCATCACCAGTCAGTATATCATACACATTTTTTTTCTCGCCACCGTCGAATTTATCTATCATGAATAGGCACCAATCCAACCGACGGTCTTTCTGCTCATCGGTAAGTTTGTGCGGCACCCATCTCAAACAACATTTACGGAGACCACCTTGGTCGTGAATTATGGTTTGCATTGCTGCTGATCCAATTCCCTGTTCTCGCTCCAGCTCTACATACATAATTCGTTGGTTTTCGCGAATAAGTTTTTCGACTGCACGAACGTCTTCTTCTGTGACCGCGGTTGGCAGCCGACCTGTCTTCGCTTCATCTTTGAGACATCCCCGTCCTCTTTTAAATTCAACAATCCAATTAAATACTGTTGTTTGTGAGCAAACAGACTCACCAAAAGTAGTAGCCAAAAGTTCAAAACATTCTTGAGGCTTAAAACTTTTTTATAGTCATAATAAATCATAGCGCGACAATCACTTCGACTGAGCTCCATTGCTGCAAGCGAATTCCCGCCAGGTTCTCGGAAAAATGATGCTCATCCAAATAAAAAAAAAAAGAAATGATGTGCGTTCTATTTTCAGATATATCAACAAACAACCAGCCTACAAGATGATGTATAACTTGCCAGTGTCAATCAAAGGAGTAAAGAGTATCTAACTTCTTTTGGCATGCCCCTCGTAGCACTTTTTTATTAGCACTCAAACAAAACACTCACACACACAACCAACTAACATTATTTAAATCTATTACATACTAGCGACCCGCCCCGGCTTCGCACGGGTGCAATGGTGATAGTACAGTATTTAAGGGGCTGCACTACGCTAAAATTCGGTCCCGCTCTAACGCGTTTGTTTTTTAACTCTCTATCCCGCTCTAATCAGATGCCGCGCCCGCAAAACTTTAGTTATTTTGAAATCGTGGCTCCATTAGGACATACAGAAATAAAGTAGTAAGGCTTTTTTGTAGATAATAATGAGATCTTTTATTGCGTGAAAGATTAATTTCAAACGCATATTCCGTGTCCGAGCGAATTGAATGTACAGAATGAAATTAGGTACCTACAGATATATATTTATTTGAGTAAAGATATAAAACTTCGATAATCTATGAAGGCTTAATTCGTCAGAAAAACATGATTAAGTACATAATTATATATTTCCCAGAATTTTATAGTAGCCAGTTTGGCCTACAAATCGAGCTAAATATACGCAATTTTACCAAATCCACGCTTATTCAAGCCTTAAGGTACTTAATTGGATAGAGATTAATGCTGTATTTCTTAAGGCGATTACCATCGCCAAATTAGCAGCTCGATATTTGTCACTACAAATATCAACGGAAACGACATTGAAATAACGTTCATATCAGCGCGCAATGCATAGTGGCTCTTACGACGCTCGACGCTTGAGAGGGCGAAATAGGAGAAACTTATACTTTTCACTTGGACGTGATTACTCGATTGAATAATCTTATGTTATGTTTATAGCTATAAATTTTATCTATTTATCAAAGCATAGATGAATTCAATCGGCCAAGCCACTCAGGAGCAGTAGGGAATTTGAGGTCAAAAACACCATTCAGTAAAAAAAAAATTCATGTAGAAGTTTTGGTGGTATGAAAAAGAAAAATGTTGCATATGTTCTCTAAGAGTTGATTATTCATAATACATTTTTTCATTATTTTTGGTTTGGCCATAAACGAGGAGTAGGCTTTAGAAAGTACCCATTTGGCAATAGTAAGGCCCTTAAAATCGCTTCGTAAATAAGCCATTATTTCTCGTTAAAAGCAAAGGATAAAAAATTATTATTGTGGGTTATCTCTAAGAGATAGACATACACAATCGCGGACTTTTTTGTAGACCTTTTTAAGGTGTACAATACTGTAGTACATTATTTTGATCTATCTCGTAGGGTTCAGCCAGCGTTTGCAATGTAAGCGCAAAAAATGTGTTTATTTACGAAATCACATCAGAAACCTCTAATATTATCAGTGTTTCTCTACTATATTATGCATGTATTATACATATAAATCTTCCTCTTGAATCACTCTATCTATTAAAAAAACCGCATTAAAATCCGTTGCGTAGTTTTAAAGATCTAAGCATACATATGGACAGACAGACAGCGGAAAGCGACTTTGTTTTATAATATGCAGTGATAGTGATAGTGTCAGTGATAGTGAAGTGATAGTGATAAAGTGATCTTTTAAGGTTAAACGTCAGTAGCATAGCGCAACTTAACTTTGTTTTTCTTGTTTATATGTTAAAAATTTAAAAAACTTTTTGGTATGTGGCAGTTGACGCCAATTCAGTATTAGCACAGATAGTATAATAGTAGTTTATACAAGGTGACTTTTTGATCGTCGTCCAAATTCATACTGGAGGCTTGATAAGTGATCAGTGATCATTGAACCTTGTTCCTGGTCCCTGGCCGGGTCTCCGGTATGGATTCGGGCGGCTGATTGGATTTTACCTTGTATAATATATATTTTACCTATCATTTTAATCGTAAATATATTGCTACGTAAATTAAATAAACCTTTAATTTAGTTCATGTACATTTATTATTTTATTACATATATTTTTTTATTAGATTAAATTTGACGTGTAAAAAGTGTATATATCTATACCTGCTTTGCAAAATAAACTATTTGAATTTGAATTTGAATTTGAATATCTTGGATCAGTAAAAATTTTAGTGAAATTCCTAAAATGAAATTTCGGCTTCCCATAGAAATTCACTTCCAGTCCCGAGTGAATCACTATGGGGAGTCGAAATTTCATTTTACGAATTTCACCAAAATTGTTATTGATCCATGATACTGATCACTTACCAAGCCACCAGTATGAATTTGGACGATGATCAAAAAGTCACCTAATGAAATACACTTAATGAAATAAAATGCAAGTTAATGTGAGATATATTTTGGGCCCTATCCTGGGTCCGGTATCAGATATAATCATATAATACGTACTAGTGAGGTTTATAAAGAATTAGTTTGAAATTTAACGCACAATTAGTCAAGATCTTGTCCAAACAAAGTTAAAACAGCATTTTAAGTTGGTTTTGAAAAGATCATAAGTAATTGTGTATACAATTTCAAGCGCTTGCTTTATAAACCTCACTAGTACTAAACTATCGAAATGCTTTTAATTTTATTACTTCTAAATACGGAAAACAAAGTTAAGTTTGCGCTAAGCGACTGACTTTTAACCTCATTTGCGTGTCATAATTGTAGTTTTTCTTAATCAGTCTTAGTTTTTAGTCTCAATTGTAGAACCGAAATTTATATTTTTTGTCTCTTTCTTATCAAATGTTTGGCAAATATGATAAAAATCTGTAATTTGCTTATAATTAGGAAGTTTAAATAGAATCTATGCTATGTAATGAGCTGTGGATTTATGTTGTAATATGAAATGGAATAAGTAAAAAAATAAAAAAAAACTGTTAAAACATAGAGGGTCGCCTCGCTCCGCCTCGCTCCACTCCAGTTCACCTGGTTCCTCAAATTTATTTATATTAAACCTAACACGCTCTTTTTCGCTTCGCTTGTCGTCACACCTAATTTTTACTTTCGTAATTCGCTTAGATTAAATTATATTAAGGTGTGTTAAACCATTTCGAGATATAGGTTTAATAAGCCGTATTTTAGAACCTGTGGTCTAAAAAACCTCATGATGATGAATATTTTTACGAAAAATCTGCAACTTCCATTTGCCTTCGTGTGACGTCACTTGAGAAATGGCTGTTTAGAAATGTGTCCTTTGCTATCAAGATAAATTTATAATAATTTGCTTACAGACAGATGAGTAGACAGACAGAGACAGACCACTTTTTTTTAATAAGCAATCACATATCAAAATCAGTTCAATGTTTAAAATTCTCAAATTTCTCTGAAAAAAAAAACCTTTTAGAAATTAAGCTATAGGAATTATTTTGATCTCGCTTTTCAGTGAAATATCTGCTTTTTCGCGAAAAAGCGGAATAATTTCGTATCATCGCGTAAAGGGTCAGCCCTAATTCGGTTTTTCACGAAAAAGCGGCTATTTCGCGAAAAAGCAGCTTCCACCGTTGTACGGCGACATATATAAAACTTCAAAAATCCAATGGTTAGTGCTCGGAGGTAATTCAACCCGCGGTTCTTGTAAGTTCAGCGACCTACCGCCTGAGCTACTGCGTCTTAATTTTAAGGCGATATGCGAAAAATTACGAGTGTTTCTTTTCTGTGTATTTCATGAAATACACGGAAAATTTTAATAAATTTCTGGTATATGCATTTTGACTATATAATCTAGGGTTTTGATATTGGAAAACAGGTTTGGATAAATTTTCCTTTTACAGAAATAATTGTTGAAATGTGGTCTTCAAACACACTTTTTGTCCTCGTTTGACGAATAGGAACCATATACAGAACTGAAACATATTTTATTAGGTGTGTTTTAACAATATCTAGAGATTTGATATTTAAAATTTTGCTAGCTATATATTTTTTTTTTAATAAAAATATAAAACCATTTTTTTTTCCTTTTGCCCCGAATCCGCCCCTCTCACTGCGCGATTTTTCGCTTGGAGTGACAAAAATAAAATTCGCATAGCCTCTTAAACGCTGCTTTTAACCGCGATTAACTAATTAACATTAAATAGTTTTGTCCATATAGATGTAGAGAGGATGAATGAAAGTAGAGTGACGAAAGAAATTCATGGTGCGCAAGTGGAAGGTACAGCTCGACCAGGCCGACCTATAAGGACGTATGCTGACCAAATTGGCGACATACTGAAGAAGGGCCATGTCAAAATATATAAAATAAAGATATATAAAATGAATAAAGATGTAAAAAAGAATAAAGATATATAAAATGTAAGATATTGTGGTAGGTTTTAGAGAAAAATATGTAGAATAATAAGGTAGAATAGTAAAAGTGGAAGAGCGTTGTCGACAACAAATTACCCAGTAGTTTGGCGAAGATTCTTATTTGTAACTACCTATGAAGTTTTGAAAAAAAAAAAAAAAAGTAACCGACAGTGACAAAAATAAAATTCGCATAGCCTCTTAAAAAACTTTTTTGTCCCAAAAATAATCATTTTCAGCAGGCACATATTGCCCCCGAAAAAGTGAAAATCCATTGTTAACTTTACCTTGCGGTTTCGCAAATGCCCCTAATCATTTATGTTTTGTTTTTTCAAGCAAGTTTCAACTCTATGCACTCTTATTATTTACTATGATAAATGAAGCGTCACAATTTTTTGTTGTCTTTTTTAGCAATGGCAATAATGATCGCTTGATGGGAAAGTGAATTTGAATATTTTCAAGTCGTTAGAAACGTATTAAGGTATTCTGGACCAACGAGCCTAGACAAGGATTCTGTAAGCACTAACTGCGTGCTTAATTGAGAGCTTCCCACGAATAAAAAAAAAAGACATGATCTTGCTAAGTTTCTTGCCTTTCTTCTTAGCAAGACTAATCGACTGGGTGGAGGTAGGCATATATTTAAATATGTAACCTATTAGGTATGTAGCATATAAAGTGGGATTTGGTTGGCCGCCTGAATTCGTGCGGGCTCGGTTGGTGATCATTGAACCTTGTTCCTGGTCCGTGGCCGGGTCTCCGGTATGGGTTCGGGCGGCTGATTAGATTTAATTTCATCTTGTATAAATTATAGATTTTATCTATCATTTTAATCGTATATAATATATAATAATGTATATAATAATGTATATAAACTAAATGTAGTAAAATGTGTATTTTGTCTTTTCTTTGTTGTGTAATGCTGTGGAAATGGAATAAAGAAGTTATCTATCTATCTATCTATCTATCTATCTAAATAAATCATGTACATTTATTATTTTAGAACATACTTATATATTACAAGATTAAATTTGACTCGTAAAAAGTGTATTATGTATACCTACTTTACACAATAAACTATTTGAATTTATTGCCAATTAAAATTTAGGCAGACTCTTTCATATTGTGCCGATAGAGCAACTTCGTTACTTTGTTACTTACGTGTTACGTATCCCTACACAGTTGTCATATCATATCTCTGTTAGTATTAGACATTATAATTAGACATTATTAGACATTAAACTGATTGATAACGAATGTTATTAACGCTAACACAAATACTTCCACAAAGATAACTATTACTATTTTCCACTTTCTCATTTTTTAATCACTGAGTCAATAAGTTAGTTAATTTAATCATAATAATTATGTTTTCCACAACATTCTGTTAGTCTTAAGCAATAAGAGTCGGGATATAAAACCCAAACTTCCTTATAGTAGATTTTTTTTAAAATGTTGTAATCGACTTAAGAGCTTATTTTCCAATAAATGGCATTGTTATTGTTAGCCCGCCACTGGTGACGTGTATTTGACTTACATTTTTGGTGACCCCGGTCTCAAGCACCGGGGTTTTTGACTACGAGTTTTTTTATAATTTGCTGTTCATAGCTACTTTTCATTGGAAAGGTTATAAAATTAGATATTTTTTTGTCAATAAAATATAGGTATTGCATAAATCAAACCTCTCTGCATTAAAATTGTAAGGTATTTTAACAATATTTTTTGAACTAAAAGATGTCGCAGCAATCTTAAATAGTTTGTCTTATGACGTTGGAAACATAAAAATAAAGAAACATAAATGGTAATATTACTACCAAAAATATATATGTATACAGTACTCTCTCGCTAGTCCGCCGCTTGATAGTCCGACAACTACTATAATCCGCCCATTTTTTGCAAGTCGATGTCTCTCTGTAATCATGTTATTAACAAGATTTATTCTGGTATAAAACAAGCCAAATTAGAGCAGTATTTTTCAAAACCTGAGTAATCAGTTAATGTGTCAGTTCATTTTTAAATTTTAATACAAATGTACATAAATATGTATTTACCTTCATAAGTACTAATACAAAATTACTATGTTTTTTTGTTGTTTTCCTCAATTTGATGTTCCTGTACATTATAATCTGCCTTTTTCGGTAATCCGCCGGTAGTCCGGATTTTTTGGTGGCGGATTAGCGAGAGGGTACTGTAATACTAAAATCACTCATCTACAACAGCAAAACAACTCGAGCAAGTAGGTACTACGTGCTCAAGGAATACATATTTTTTACATTTACGGCAAGAGAACGGTAAGGGGCGTGGAATAAGGTAGCTATTTGAAATCGCAATGTAATTCGATGAACGGTAAAAAAATATAAGATTTTTGCGTTTTAGTTGAAAATTTCACAAAATACATCTATTAGAGGTCTAGATTTTAAGCTTAGATTTAAGTCAGTTTACGTGTATGTTTAAATTGTTATTAATATTGACTACCCGGTCTCACAGACATATAATGTCACCGGTGGAGGGTTAAGATGTTAAGAACTGCGGGCCTATTGTGTATCTCTAGTTGCCTTCTGGACTGGGTGTCTATCATCAAAAACATGTGATGTGGATGCCTTTAATTAAGAAAACAAATAGCTGTATACATTTTAAGATTATTCCATTTAAGTAAGTTTATTGTATTTCTTGTTGGTGTTCCTAAATAAATAAATAAAAAATAAATAAATAAATAAACATAGATATACTATCGAATTCCGATGTCCTAAGGATATTTTCGCACTTGAAGTGACGACACAGATTGTTAATAGTTCAATACCCACTAAAGGCAATTTTGAAATTTCAGTTTTTAGCTATGTTTTTGATGATAGGCACCTCGTGCAGTTGGCAACTAAAGATACAGAATAGGGGGGCTGGACGTCTGTGATGTGGATAATCGGTCGTGGAATGTAACAGAGAAACGATGGTTGCTGGATTACAGTGTTTAATTAGGTTAAATTAATATAATTAAATCACACGTATGACCAATGCTATGGTTCAGTAAGTAATGTTCGGTGCGCGACCGCAGGTGGCGCGGCAGCTCGTTGCATGTGAGTGATGCGCACACATACGTAGGCGTTAACAGTTATATATTGTTCGACCGCTAATTAGCAGTGCACAACGAAACGAATAAACAACAACATATTTTATGTTAATAATTAGCAGTCGAACTTAACAATAGATAACAATGCCATTCGTTGGAAGATAAGCCCTTAAGTCGATTCCGACATTAAAAAAAAAATTGCTATACATTATATCATCACTATTCATCACTATCACTACACCACTACATAGAATAAAACAAAGTCGCTTCCCGCTGTCTGTCTGTCCTTTATTATTCTAAGGTCTGTCCTTATGTATGGTCTTTATTATATAATAGATCTTTTAAACTACGCAACGGATTATGATGCGTTTTTTTTTAATAGATAGAGTGATTGAAGAGGAAGGTTTATATGTATAATACATGCATAATAAAGTAGAAAACACTGATAATTTTAGAGGTTTTTAATGTGATGTCGTAAATAAACACATTTTTTTGCGCTTACATTACAAACGCTTGCTGTGAACCCTACGAGATAGATCAAAATAATGTACCACAGTATTGTACACCTTAAAAAGGTCTACAAAAAAGCCTGGAATGGTATAATGTCTATCCACTTAGGGATAACGCACAATAACCATTTTATATCCTTTACTTTTTACGAGAAATAATGGCTTATTTACGAAGCGATTTTAAGCAATACAGCATTAATCCTTATCCAATTAAGTACCATAAATATATTGTGCATTTAATATAGATCAATATGGCCATTTACAGCGTATAATTTAAATGAATATTTTCAGGGACAATAGTGGTTGCGACGGTAACGGCCGGAGGGCCGGCGGCGGCGCGTGCCTATAAATAGTATATTATACAATATTAAATAGTATATTATATAATATTAAATAGTATATTATATAATATTAAATAGTATATTAATAATAGTGATATCTTAGGCCTGACAGAATAATAGCATGCGCGTTGTGGTTTTTTATCGCAATGCCTATGCTGAGTCAGATCTTTTCGCTGCTTCAATAAACAAAACTGTATTGCAAATGTCTTATATTTATAGGACAATTGTATTTCTAATAATGTGTATTATTTTTTTTTCTTTTTCATGCTGTATGTGTTTGCTTATTGCTTATTGTTTGCTTATCCTACAATAAGATGAACACATTAAATGATCAACAGATAAGGAGCATTTCGGACTATAATTCAGAAATAGACGTTTTCCGCCCTGGCTCCGTAAATAATATAATAAAATGCCTGCCATTAAATCGAAATCTTTGACCGGATGCAAAATATTAAGATTGGTAATTTGACTTTGACGACGACGTTGAAAAAACCAATAAACACGCAGTTTCTTTTGTCTCTTCTAGACTACATTTATTATTTTTTAGGGTTCCGTATCAAATCGAAAAAGCAACAGGTTCTGTCGAAGATACAATCGTATATTATTTAAGCGGATACTTCTTGCCATGTGGCACTTTTTGCCATCATGTTCAACTTTGGGGAAGCATTAATTTTTAGTCTCGGATATGCACTTGCACGATCTCTGTTAAGACGATCACCACATACATATACTAGTCGTTTGTTTGCAGGCATCTGTGGGATGTACTGACTGATTGATAATTGGGGTCCGTTGCTGAAAACTAAAATAGTCTAGGATTACTTTGTCAAACTTTTCTTGAAGTTCTTAGCTAGAGTTTGAGGTTAAAAATACGCTACAAACAACGCTTAACCATATTATAATAATTATTTTAGGTTAGTCCGTCCAAGTTGACTGCCCATGTTGCCGTGTAGTTCGCCTATGCCAGTGTTGCCAGATCCTAGAGGCCAGGATTCCGTATTTTAGTTGACATATGGAACATTGAATCAACAAACCTTCTCTCGCATGGAAAAGACCAAGACAAACTGCTCGGACATTTACCTGTTTCACGATAATGGGAGGAGATTCCCCACAGGCCCAATTTCAAAACAGGAAAGATCATTGGGGGAATACTTCTTAAATTATATGGAAATATGTTATATTTTAACTTTTTATGAAACATTTTTTTTTTCGGTACATGCTAATGCTTTTTGGGGGATTAAGACCTCCCTAACCCCCCCCCCCCCCTCTGTATACATCCATTTTTGCGCGTGGCTAGATTGTTGAGTGAGCTTGTAAATATGTTTTTTTTTTGTATTCAGTCTGACCGACCATCCCGACGGTCAATACAAGACGCACACATCGAGCTGCGCGCACAAAGAGTTAGAAGATGTCCTGTTGTAGTGATGCAATTAAATTAAATATATAAATATATTTCTCATAATTAAAAAAAAAAACCGACTGAAAAAACATTATAAGGGTCTGTTTGAAGTTGATGAGTCTGTCTACATCGAAAATCCGTATAAAATCCGTATTCATAATTCATGACGCTGACCTATGCTAACCTAGCAGTAGAAATCCTCGCGGTGCACATCAAATGTGTTCGATATGCGTGCTTCGCAAGGCACGCCGTGCTGTTGAGGGCTCAACACCTATCACGTTTGGTACGTAATCATTGTGATAAGCTGATGGGGTAACGGTGGAATTGTGGGCTTCCCCCGGGTTACACTCCCGCCCCAGGGGATTAGTATTCTTGAAACTTACCGTTTTGGACTTTTGCACAAACTTATTTACATTTACGTCCGTTGCACCACATATTATACAACATACTTTATCATTCCACTAGTGTAAGGATCTTGCTTGAAGAAAAATTCTTGGTATTCTTTGTACTATTTCTAATATTTTGGTTCCAGACGTACTGCATGTTGTGACATTTGATGTCAATCACAGAGAAAAGCATAAACTTTCGAACTTCCTGATTCCTGATGGCGGCGCGGCGCGCGGACTGCGCACCAACTTCGGTTATTTCAATTTTATTTTTATTTTACCATGACTGATAACTTACAATAAATAATAAACGATTAAAACACGTAATAATATCTGATACGAAATCAAATTATCCTTCTTTAACGCGTATCAAGTCAATGTAATTGAGTCAAATTCGTTTCATATAAGAAATTCCGTGTCGAAGCACTTATTGTCAAGTACTAAATACGAAAATGGCTTAATCTGCGGATTTTTTTCCTGAAGTCGATCACGGAAGTGATGTACAAGTTTTGGATTGGGCCCTTTAGGGTCCCATACGAGGCGCCGACAAGGAAGCATACCTACGCTTCAAAAACTGAACCCTTACAGGATCATTTTGTTGTCAGTCTTGTCTCTCGAGACCTCTTTGTTGTTTGTCTTGTCTCTCACGACCTCTTTGTTGTCCGTCTTGTCTCCCAAGACCTCTTTTCTCGGGCCTCGTGAGTGAAATATGAAGTTGAAAGTAAAGCAATTCAGAGTCCCAAAATTCGAACTCGAATCGAACTAAGCCGAGTTATTTCCATACCATTTGGTACTTGGCATTGCTAAACTCTAGTTCAAAGGGAACTGTGAATACAAGCCCAGTTCCTCTTAAAAAAGTCTACGACCGCATAGTGCTGTTAAAAATCAGGTTTCTAGGTCAAAGCGAAAATAATAATATTACCCTTTACGTACCTAATCAATTTCATACAAAATGGCTAACCTATAGGGCACTTTTAGTAGACTTAGAAACTTGAAATTCCGTTCAAAAAATCAGAAAACTACCTATATTACATTACTAGCTTTTTCCCGCAGCTTCACCCGTGCTAATATCGTTTGCATTTTTCCGGGATAAAACGTAACCTATGTCACTCTCCGGCCCATAAACTATCTCTATGCAAAAAATCACGTCGATCCGTTGCTCCGTTGCTGCGTGAAAGAAGGACAAACAAACAAACAAACAAACAAACAAACACACTTTCGCATTTATTATAGGGCTACGGAAACGGTATCAAAAAGAAACAATATACCAACTTAATTAGACCCTTTAGATCTTTGATTAATTTAGTGAAGATGCGGTATAACCACAACGCGGTTGGATCCAGAAATACAGGTCCAGCGGGCCTATCTTTGTTTAGTAGTATTCCAGGCGGCGTTTGTGTGCACGTAATTGAAAACACCTTTATCTGTGCTATAAAATCCAGAAAAAACCTGCAGATATGCCTCCGTGTGCATTTATCGGGTGTACAAATCACTCAAGGACAAAAAACAAATTTCATGGCATCACCTTCCACTCGTAAGTACACCAAAACCAGAAAATTTCCTTAAATTACTTTCTGTTTGTTTTGTTTACACTTCGCCATTTGCAGAAAAGGACGGTAATATTCATGAATGTGTGCGACTAGTTCAGTTGCGTTAGCGGCGACAGTCTTTCGCTTGCATGCCACGTCACGTACAGAGCCACAAACTTATCTGTTCCGGTGGGCCAAACTAAAATGGCTGTGACAGTCTTCGCCGCCGGAACAGATAAGTTTGTGGCTCTGTAATCACACTAGACTTCACCGCTTGGCTCAGCTCGCTTTCTTTCGGCTTTGTAACGAACCGAGCCGACCAAGCCATATCCTGTCTTGCTCGCTCAAAATTCTTGTATCGTCAATCTATCTCTTTCGCTGATGGTATATCCATAGTACAAAATACCTGTTCCATTTCTTGAAACAGTCGAGTAAGGGCGTTACGAATCTTCACTTAATTAATCAAAGCTTTAGATACCTACGGTGTAACTACAAAACGGTGTTTGGTACAATGGTACAGCATTGAAGTACTGCACTTCCGTTAAAAACCTTGGGCTCTACATACAGAACAACTTATCTTGGGACTTGCATGTGACTGAAATTAGTAGAAAAATGTATGCCTCCTTGCACTCTCTCAGACGTATGCAAAAGTTTTTGCCTTATTCTACTAAGGTAACGCTAGTCAATTCTCTTTTACTACCAATTGTAGACTATGCTGATGTATGTTATCCTGACCTTACGGAAGAATTGCTAGATAAACTCGATCGTATCCTCAATCTCTGCATAAGGTACATCTTCGGTCTCCGCAAATATGACCATGTGTCACAGTCTCGATCCGAGTTAAATTGGCTTAGTATCCGAAATCGACGTAACGCTCATATTCTCACGCTTCTTTATAATGTCCTCAATGATCCCTCTTCTCCCCCTTATCTCAAAGATCGGTTTGTCAGGCTTGATCCCCACGACCGCCTTCAGCGACCTAGTAAATCTCTGCTCCTTCGTACCCCTATACACAACACAGACATGTACTCCTATTCTTTTACAGTATCCGCAATCCGCCTCTGGAATAGTCTGCCTTTGTTTATTCGAGATTCGCCAACTATTGCTGTTTTCAAAAATAAAGTCTACCAGCACTACTTACAATCACAAAATTGTTGATTTTGTTTTGAGTCACTGTCATAAGAGTCATCGTCTATATCTAGTATTATTCATGTATGTTTATGTATTTGTATATCTAGCTTTATGTAAATTTACCATTTGTATGTATTATACAATATTCCCTCTTTTTTATATTTTTTATTGTATTATTTATAAATTTATTTTTATATAAGTACATCATGTATATTATTTATATAGTATTCATTACCCTTCTTATTTTTGGGCACTACCCTACATTTCCCACAACGCCCCAGGTTAACTGGAAGAAAAGGCTTTATAGCGTTAAGTTCGCCTCTGTACAGACATTGTTATTGTGCAATAAAGAATTATTATTATTGTTCACGCCACAGCGTGACGGTTGCGCATCGCACCGCGGCGCATCGCGCCGGCGACTTGCGCGCCACTGTTCCGGCCTGTTCGGCTCGAGACGCCTCCCGAGGCGCACGTCTGCGCGCTCGCGCAGCCCTCTGTTCCGCTCGAATCGTCTAGAGAACGACACGTGTGTGCACACATTCGCGCCGCCACAACCAATATCGTGTACCTATCAGTGTTGTGTTCACAGTATATACCAGTGTAGTGTTCACGTTACACCAAGACATTCTGCACATTCCTGACCAAAGCGCCAGCTTCATCAGCCCAACAAGAAGGCTCAGCCCGTCAGCGCATTCGTCGGCTCGCCCACAACAATCCAGAATAAAGGTCAGTGCACCCACAATTCTCCCGTGTCAATATCCAAATCCCATCAGCTCTGCATTCCTGTAACCCCGCGGTTACATTTTTGGCCTTCGAACCGTTACTGAACCAGCCCCCGTCGATTTACTACAGCCCATTTTCACCCGGTGGCATATTTTGCCCCCTTTCCCGGCAAAAATATTTTGTGGTCTCGAATACCTATTGCGGGTAGGTAATTAGAACCGCCGCCGCCTAGAACATTCCATTTATCGGTATAGAACCGGCCCCCCCCGCCCCCGGCACAGAATAAACTCATTTTCATCCCGTTTGTTATTATTGTTCAGCTCAGATAATATAATTGTATCCATTCAGCCCAATTGTTTGTTACAGTCCACTATATATCTTTATTAAGCCCCCACTGTCAAAGGTAGTTTCCGTATTTTGCGAGATATTTTTTGGTGCGAGTATAAATTTGCCTTTGTTCCGTGTAGTTACGTATCTACATTACATATATACATACGTATTACGTATATTACTAAAGCTTGATTTGCATCATTGGATTGTCCGCTCATTTAGATCCGATTTCGGCTAGGTAAATACATTCTTTGTTTGTTTACTCAGAGAAGTAGGTAGGTATTTTATTCTATAAATAGAATTTTCGACGACTGATGTTGTTGTTGTAAAGGTACTTTCGTGTAAACAAGAACTAGCGTGTATTGTCGGCACATGATTTTAAGGCAAATAACATAAAAGTTAACAAGTTCACCGGCCCTTTTTGATATTTAATGTTACGGTAATCTCGTGTCACAGTAATATATTGCCGGACAGTTTATTCGTGTTATTGTCTGCTTTTTTACCCGGGTATATATAGCACAAATATAGTAAACAATTTGTTTTTTCATCTCATCTCTGCTCTTGTTGTTTGTGGTACACATATAGGGTGTTCCACGTTGGTTTATCAGCTCATATACAGGTTGTTTAAAAAAAAAAAAAATTTTTTTCTCTGTCGTGTTTGTTTAAGAGTTCCGTGTTCCGTTTGAACATAGCCTTTGTTACTTCGGCCCGCGCAAGTTACAAGCTATCCGCACGTTGAAGTTGGTAGCGCTCAGGTTTTAATAACTCATTTTCACATATAGTAACATCAGCACATATAGTCACATCAGCACATATAGTCACATCAGCACATATAGTCACATCAGCACAGATAGTCACTTCAGCACATATAGTCACATCAGCACATATAGACACTCAGCACATTCAGCACACTCATCACACATTCACTCATCACATACACACTCAGCTCATTTTCACTCAGCACACTCAGCACACTCAGCACACTCAGCACATTCAGCACACTCAGCACACTCAGCACATTCAGCACACTCATCACACATTCACTCATCACATACACACTCAGCTCATTTTCACTCAATGACTTCAACTCCAACAGAGAATTCTTGTAACTCCGCACAACGTGTAGTGAACGTCACTAAAACACCAATTTTGTTGCCAACCGTCTCACTTAAAATAGCAGACGTACATGGTCAATTGAAGTTCAAAACTTCCTCAGGTCAAACAATGATGCAATCACTCACAAGCTCGCGAATCAGCACATAACTTGGTTACTGAACCCGCCTAAAGGGCCTTGGTTCGGCGCTCTGCACGAAATAATCGTAAAATCCACCAAGCAACTACTTTATCGCGTGATAGGTGAACAGCACCTCACTTTTGAGGAATTTTCTACCCTTTTGGCTCGAATTGAGGCTGTACTCAACTCAAGACCCATATCTGCTCTTAAACGGTTTCAACTCATTCAAGCGCTCTCTCAGCGCTTTTGGACTCTCTGGTCCAGATCCTACCTCCATACCCTGCAAACCCGCTCCAAATGGCTCTCCCCTTCTTCCCCTCCTCAAGTGGGTGAACTGGTCCTCATCAAAGAGGATGACCTGCCTCCGCTCCAATGGAAGTTGGGGAGAATTCTCCGCACAATGCCTGGCAAGGATGGAGTGATCCGAGTTGTGGATCTGGACACAGCCCATGGAAATCTGCGACGACCTGTGTTCAAGATAGCCAGGCTGCCGTTGGATTCAGCTCAAGAGGAGTCGCAGCCCCGGCCCCCCCAGGATGTTCACGCCACAGCGTGACGGTTGCGCATCGCACCGCGGCGCATCGCGCCGGCGACTTGCGCGCCACTGTTCCGGCCTGTTCGGCTCGAGACGCCTCCCGAGGCGCACGTCTGCGCGCTCGCGCAGCCCTCTGTTCCGCTCGAATCGTCTAGAGAACGACACGTGTGTGCACACATTCGCGCCGCCACAACCAATATCGTGTACCTATCAGTGTTGTGTTCACAGTATATACCAGTGTAGTGTTCACGTTACACCAAGACATTCTGCACATTCCTGACCAAAGCGCCAGCCTCATCAGCCCAACAAGAAGGCTCAGCCCGTCAGCGCATTCGTCGGCTCGCCCACAACAATCCAGAATAAAGGTCAGTGCACCCACAATTCTCCCGTGTCAATATCCAAATCCCATCAGCTCTGCATTCCTGTAACCCCGCGGTTACAATTATTATTGTTATTATTTAACTTTAGACATCTGTTGCTGTCACTCTTTTACAATATGAAAGAAAAGGCGACAACAACAGATTTAAACACTGTCTAAAGTTAAACGCCGTTTTCTAGTAACACGGCTAGAGTTTAATGGATCTTAAGTGTCAAAGAAAACGACATTAAAACATAATAATTACACTGATATTTATTAGATGAGAGTTGCAGCCAAAAAAAAAACCAAACATTCAACATATACATACATAACACTTAGCAAATATTCACAGAAATAATCTACAAAGTTAAATTATTTATCTAACAAGTGTGTCCTTACAAAAAGCCTAATATATACTATATATAAAAGTATTGAGGAGTCTTACTCGCTAGAAAAAAAAAAGATTTTTTCTATACGATCTTAGCAAATAAAAATCCAATTCAAATGCGTCGCGTTATCGTATGGTACTTCATGGTAAAAACAAAAAAAAAAAACGGAATAAAAACTAAAAAACAAACAATCACAAAGTGGCAACATAGTATTAAAAGCACGGGTATACTTCAATAAAATAATCTGATTTAATGCTTGATTTAATGTACAATACGATGACGCAACGATTACACATTTAGCATTCATTTGGCAGATTTTAATCGCACAGTAATCCAAAACATTTCCGGATAATCGCGCAATAATCGCAATAATCGATAAACAGTTTCGTTTAATCACGCAATAATTCACAAATTTGCGTTTAAACGCGCAATAGTGAACAAATTTTGCGTTTATTTGAGCAATTATTCACAAACGTTTGCTTTAATAAAAAGATACTTTAAGTAGCAAAACTAAAATCTGCCAATAAAAGCGTTAAGTCAAACCATTGATGTTCTTTTTAACTTACCTTAGACAACACAAATCTTAGACCGTAAAATCCTTGTCTATGGTAAGTGTAAGAAATAAGATGCGCAATATACATTATTAACACAGATCGTAGTTTAAATATCCACTCTATATTAGAGTGGCAACATTTTAAAGATTCAGCACATTTCTTTTCTTCTGTTTTTTATTCAGTCAAAATCATAAGGAGGCAACGGGGGTGGTAAACTCTCTTCTGTCAAAGGTTCAAACTTGTTTTCTTCAAATTGAGAATCTGTAAAGAAAACAGCTTTGTTAACATACATATATGCCACAGATATTAATGCTCATGACGCAACGATTACATATTTAGCATTCATTTGGCAGTTTTTAATCGCACAGTAATTCAAAAACATTTCTGGATAATCGCGCAATAATTCACAACATTTGCGTTTAAACGCGCAATAGTGAACAATAGTGAATATATCTATAAAGAGGTGACATACTAGATGTCGCAGTAGAGAAAAGTATTATGTCCGTAAGTATTAACTCCACTGACCTGCCCATAGCCATGGGCAGCGGTAGCTGCCTCAGACAGGGGGCATCCGCCCCGATACTGAGTCCCCACGCCCCGGAAAGGGGTCTGTGAGAAGACTAACTATGTTAATTGAGATATGATTAATACTTGCGATTGTCGGCGCTTGGTGAAACATGATCAATAGATTCACTTGCACTCGTTTCACAGTTAAGAACTAATTTAACCCAAAAAAATTGGATTAAATTAGTTTTTAGCTGTGAAACGAGTGCAAGTGGATCTATTCATCATGTTAATTGAGATAGTAATGATAGCAAAAAAGTCTATTTTAAGTCCACTTCTCAGCCCCGCCCTCGCTATGTGTTGGCTGGTTGGTCATTCATTAACCATCTCTACCACACTAGTGCGGTCTAAATTTCTTGTAGAGAAAATTCAACGACAACGGAAATTTACAGTTTTGACACATATTTCAAGTAACTGAAATGAATCGAGGCTTTATTCTGAAACATACGGTAAGACGCTTAATTTAATTGTTGAGAAAATTCTATTTGATCCCAGATCCCACTTCTCAGCCCCGCCCTTGCTACGTGTTGGCTGGTTGGTCATTCATGAAAGGCATTTTAAAATTTGAAAATCTTTTGATCTTTGATTTTTATAAGGATAAATGTAAGTTACTATTATGATGTGTACGCGCATAGCTGTCAACCTGTCGACCTAACCTACCTACTTTACTTATTGACGTCAGTAATAAACCGGCGGCTGTTACACTCGGTTGTTTCCTTTATGTTCCCTTCGGTACATCTCATATATACACTAGGATTTCAATTTATATTCAAAATCAGATGTCAAAGTTAAAAAAGATGTCAATTACAGTAGAGCCGCTGAGTGATGGCGCCTATGACGTTTAAATGCCTACAAAGTATTGTAATTATTTATAAGCAAGTGTGAATTAAAAAATGTAATACTTCATTGTTGATAGTGATGTACTACTTGTTTCGGTTATTATTTTTTGATTTGAATGTTGCTTTATTGTGCAATAGAGTTCGTATAGAAACAAAGATTTTTTTTTAAAGTTTCTCATTTTTTATAGGTCGTGTTTGAGGTCGCCAAGTTACGCAATAATATTTAATTAAAAACAAAACAATGACGAAGTTAAACTAAACGAAAATAAATGATAGTAAAATACTTTTGTCGATTTAGATATTTAAACATCTCTTGGGGGCCCCCGGGCACTACACCGCATAGCCCTCCGATAGCTACGCCACTGGTTTTGGCACATTTTCCTTTTGTATCATTATGTTGAATGTTGAATGACGTGTCTAATGTTGAGTAAACTCGCACTTGATTTTTATTTTTAAACGAAATTTGAAATGTACCTCATCACTAAATGCAGCTGTCATAAGTGCCATCAGTCAGTGGCTCTACTTTAGCATTTCTCTAGCCAGTAATAATATACTCAACCTTATCAAGTGATTTCAACAGGATATAAAGCTCATAATCTTAGTAGTCCAATTAGCACTAGAGTAGGCGCGCCCAAATTGACTCCTGAAACGGTCGCGCGGGGTACATGTGTAGCCCATTTTGAATGCAAATATTGTGGGTCATCTTTAGGTAGAATGAAAAAGTTTTTAATTTAATGAATCATCAATTATCATCTTTATTCATCAAAAATCATCTTTATTTTTATCGTTTAATATTGAAAAAATAAAAAACATGAATTTTTTAGGTACTTTTTAACGAAACAATAGAATACTTGGAATAATCAACATGAGACGCAGACGCCGCCATGATTGCCTAAAAAGATATTAATACTAAGTATATTTGTTATGAAACGGTATGTAACATGCAAAAATTACACGAAAATGAAGTACTCTTAAAATATTAGTACAATTTTTGCATAAATAATAGGGATTTATCACATTCCTTGAACGGTCGCGCGGGCTACATACGCAGCCCATCCACTTTATTAGTCGTTCTGTTCTGAAGTCCGTGTGCTGAGGGTAGCGACACGCTACTGAGCGACGCGGGGGTCCATAGTAGAGGAATACACGGAAGAATAGCGCAGTAGTGTGACGCGTTTGAGAAAGAAGCACCAATAATATACCCTGGAGCCGTATTTTTGAATCGTTCGTTTTTAATTCACGAGCGAAAGTGTATACCCATCTCACGCAGCACATCAGAACTTGTCATTTGTAAGATGAAACAGGTATATATTTTCGCACGTGAATTGAATTCGAACGATCCAAAAATACGGCTCCTGGTCTACACCTGTAGCCCACGCGTCCACTCTAGTGTTAGTACTTTTGTACTCACCTGTAGACCTCCCCCCGCAAACCGTCTTCGTCTCGAGTATTCCTTTACATCAGAGGACCACTCTTCCACCCATAAAATCAAATCTATCGATATCCACGACCGTTCTGCAAAATCCCGTGAATCCCTGGAATATACGGAATCCTTTAAACTTACCAGTAGCTCCTCTTGACGAACTCTTGGACAGTCTGAAGAAACGATTCAGTATGACGAGGGACGGCGAGAGAGGGCGGCGGCGCGGGGCTCGCGGGGGGCGCCCGATGAAGGTTGGAACTGAGGAAGATAGATGTATGGATGAGACAAGGGTAGCAAGCTCTAAGCGGAATGTTTCAATAATAAAGACAAGACCAGACAAATACTCTTTATTGTGCACCAAATACCTAAAAATACCTTTTCCATAAAAAACTGGCCAAGTGCGAGTCAGACTCGCGTACTTAGGGTTCCAAACTGTGGATGACAAATTTAATTTTGTCATTTTTTTTCGTGAATTTCTCAACCGCTTTATTTTTCCTGTAATCTTTACGTAAACACATATTACCATGATTTTTTTCATATTTTTTGGTCCACCAGTTTTGGAGATGAGGGGGGGGACATACATATTTTTGGGTTTTTTTAGAGATTTCTCGAAACCATTGCCAATAAATATAGGTATAGTAAAAGTATATATTTTTACAATACACGAAAAATTTCAATAAATTTCTGGTATATGCATTTAGACTATACAGTGTGTCCCTCGTACAAGTGCACACCCGAAAAGGGGTGAAACTAGACCTTATTTTATCGACAAAAAAGTTTTTTTTTTTTAATCTTTGTTTTATAAATTTACGTTTTAAATTTTTTTTTGCCTACCGTGGAGACTATGTATAAAATATGTCATAACTTTTGATCTACCGCAAGTAATGCAAGGAAATAAAACTGTTATAATCCTGAAAAAATAGACGTTGCATACCAAATCAAAAACAAAACATAATCAACTACCATTACCATAAAAATAATATCCTAAAAGATTATTTCTTTAATTTTTCCGTATTTTTTTTCAATAATAGTCAATTTTTTCAAAATAATGTCCCCGTTTTACTATACTTTTATTCCTATTTATCATTGCCTATTCCATTATCGTTCTAACAAAAAAAAAAAAAATACAACTTTCTATCATAAATACAATATTTTCTACGAGCGGTTAACCAAAGGCACTGCGCTCGCGTCCCATACAAAGATACCCAGGTAGAGTATTTTTTCAAGATTAGAAAAAAAATTCAAAATATATTTTTTCTTTGTTTTTGTCGATATATTTCGATCAAGTTTCACCCACTTTCGGATGTGCACTTGTACGAGGGACACACTGTATAATCTAGGGTTTTGTTTTTTGAAAACATGTTTGTATACATTTACTCGATAAAAATAATTATTGAAATGAGATCTTCATGTACACTTTTTCTCCTCATTGGACGAATAGAAACCATGTACAGAACTCAATTATATTTTAATAAATGGATTTCAACCATATCTAGAAATTTGATTTTGGAAATTTTAGTTTTTTTTATAAAAATATAAACTTTTTCTCATTTGCCCTGAATCCGCCCCTCTCGCACTGCGCGTTCTTTCGCTTGGAGTGACAGTGACAAAAATAAACAGAATCCGGAAACTAGCGATAGTACTCGTGCACACGAACAACTTTCCGTAAAAAAAAAAAGAAAAATCTTGAAAAAAATAAACAATTATACATTTTGGCCGAGTAATTATGTAACTTTTGTATGGGACAGCTGATTTTTCCTATAATTCTGAAATCCTAACTAATTTCATTGTAAAATTGCATTCAAAATGTGGATATTATGTATTTGTAAAGTCTTCTAAAAAATCTTTTTGACAAAATAGCTTAGTACATTTTATATTAATAAAAAACCGACTTTTTGCAATTTTTTCACGAATCCGTCCCACTCGCACTGAGGATTTTTTAGCATATGGATACAGGGACGCTAAAAGTTTTACGTATCGCCTTAACTACCGTCCATTTTATCATCGTTCAGCACGAACCAATGTTGGTAAATACTCCATTATAAATAGAATGTGCAGACAGCATAACGACCTTTTTGTAAAAGATTCTCAAGCCTTTAATTTGTTTTCCTGTTCATTTAGAAAGTACAAATTCAAATTAATAAGTTTAAATTTAGTCTCATTGTTATGAGTTATAAATTATCTTCAACTTCTTTTATTGTATTTGTATACATAAATTTTAAACCAAATAAATAATTTGTATTTGTATTTGGTTCCGTACCCAAAGGGTAACTAACGGGAACCTATTACTAAGACTCCGCTGTCCGTCTGTCACCAGGCTGTATCTCATGAACCGTGATAGTTAGACAGTTGAAATTTTCACAGATGATGTATTTATGTTGCCGTTATAACAACAAATTCAATTCAAATTCAAATAGTTTATTTTGCAAAGCAGGTATAGATATATACACTTTTTATACGTCAAATTTAATCTAATAAAATAAATATATGTAATAAAATAATAAATGTACATGAACTAATTTAAAGGTTTATTTAATTTATGTAACAATATGTTTACGATTTAAATGATAGGTAAAATATATATTATACAAGGTAAAATCCTATCAACCGCCCGAACCCATACCGGAGACCCGGCCAGGGACCAGGAACAAGGTTCAATGATCACCAACCGAGCCCTCAGCACGAATCCAGGCGGCCGACCAAATCCCATCCTATATACTACATACTAATAGGTAGGTTACATATAAATACATGCCTACCTCCGCCCATTCGATTAGTCTTGCTAAGAAGAAGGGCAAGAAACTGAGCAAGATCATGTCTTTTTTTTCAACATAAAACTTATATTATTCAATATATGACTCATATCTACTTTAACCAAGGGATAAGAAAATACAAGACAGCAGGAATTCAGGTTAATGAAAAAAAGAAAAACATAATATATCTTTGTCTACCTGTCTCATATAGTCTTTTTCCAAATACTAAAAAACAGAATAAATTAAATATTTAAGGGGGCTCCCATACAACAGACATGTTTTTTTTGCCGTTTTTATAGATAATGATACAGAACCCTTTATGCGCGAGCCCGACTCGCACTTGGCCGGTTTTTCTGTAATTTGATGCTCACTGTGGTTTGCTTTGTTATATCTTGTAATTGTAAACGGTAAGTGTGTGTCTGTTGAAAAACCTAAATAAATAGATAAATATCTCACCATCTTTATGTATACCAAAATTTATGCAAATAAATTATCTTTATAACTATATTTTATCTTTAACCGGTCGGCCACAGCTTCAGGCTTCGAGAGGCGTGCCAAGCGGTTCTTCGTGCGACAGCGCTGGCGGAGAGAACAAATGTATGAAGTTGTATAGAGCCGGCCATAGGTCACCGCTCGCGCGTCTTGTCTAGCTTCGAGTGACTTGCGCTCTCGGGACGGCGGTGTGCAGGGAGGCGGGCGGTTGAAACAGTGATCGAGCGCACAGGACGAACCTAGTGTCGAGCGCTTTGAGCGAGCGAGCGCGCTATACATCCAATGCGGCGGAAGGCGCCGACGGGTGTCGTGGCAGGGCAAAGCCCGTCGCAAAAACCGCCCGGAAGCGCAGCAAGAAGCGCCGCCAGAAGCCTGAAGCTATGGCCCTGGCGTAACGCTGCGGGGCGTACACTTAGGGTTGCCAACCGTACTTTAAAATAAAGTATCTTACGTTATTTTGGGTCCCTGTACTTTGTACTTTTGATTACCAATAAAGTACGTAAAAATACTATATTTCAATCTTTACATAAAATTAGACGTAAACTGAAAACAAAAACAGAGCAGTAAAGAAATCCAAGGGAAAATGTATGACTTCCTTCATTGTGGATGATATTTTTATGTTGTGCGTTTGTGTTTATGCAAATAGCACAAAAAATACAGTTTCACAAAAGGATTTGAGGATGTTAGTATGTAGTCTGGCCTTCCTAGTTCCTACCGCCCGCAGCTACCGTGACATTTTTTTTTTTAAATCTTTGATCTCCCTTGAATAAAGAATACTTTTTTCTAAAGGACCGTACTTTTTATTTACCTTCCCTGAAATCAGATGTACTTTATTTCTTCTAAAAAAAGTTGGCAACCCTACGTACACTAGCCTTTCGATAGCCAAACTTTAATGAGTATAATTACCGCGTCTTGGTATCGCTCTCGCCGTTGCCACATTATCCGCATCTCTATGTCCGGTTTTGATTCTTTGGTCTCCTTTTCGCTCGTCAGGGTCCCCGACGTGTCTTCTTTGACATTCTTCCCCGCTCCTCTCCTGGAGGTAAAGGAAACAATATTAAGAAGATGGCATAGTCTAGCAACTTTTTTTATTATCCGTCCAGCACAATAAGTCTAATGGCAAAGACTTTATTTGCTTTTCATAGAGGCGATTGTATGTTGGCTCTTCGGCCTCTTTTTCTTGGACGCGTAATAACTAGTGATCACGCAGCGAAACAACAAATTGGTGTGTTTTTAGCTAATACTGAAATATTTTGTAGGGAAAAAATATTGAGTTTAGGTGATACACCTTCATATTTCTATTACCTATTTTATGAAAAAAAAAACAAGTTGATCTCTTAACCGCGTTCTTGAAGCGAACGTTTGAAAACCAAAAAAGAAGAGTGTGCAAAACATTTTTATTTTACAAATGTATAAATCTTAGTACATTGTTTATACGTAAGATCCCTAGAGAAAAGATTAATAAACCAAATATATTTTTTTCAATACAAGGAGTATTGAAAAAATTCGAATTCCGAATTTCTTCAAACGAATCCTAGATAGCCTGGAGTTGGTCATGCTCTAGGCTCGGTTACAGTCTTAATCAAGCTAATAGTGAACTGTGAATACAATTTAATATATGGAAATAAAGTGAACGGAGCCCTTTATGGATAGCAACTATGGATTGTGGCAACAGCATCCTGAAGATGATTGCGGACCGAATGGATTGTCCCATCCAGAAATCCTGGATAACGATCCATTGGGTTATTTATATAATCAATTTTGTACATGTTCCCTTTGTTTTACTAACCTAGTTTTAAGCCTAACACTAACCGACCTGTGGATTTTTAATCTGAAAATAAACAGGCATTTATTTATTCTTAAAAAAATTTAAACAAGATGTGTTCCAAACTTAAGGACTCAGACCAAATATCGCTTATATAATTGATTTTATTGCTAAACCACTCCTTTTCTCGCACATTTATCGTGCTTACTGTCTCGTATTTACTGTTCTGATTCTACATTTATTGTGCTAATTGTACTATGGTTATTCATTCACTTTTCATGTGCTTATATTCTAAGTTTATCATAGCAATTCTCACATGTTTATTCTGATAATTCTCTAAGGCTAACTATGCTTGTCCCCCGGTTACTGTGCAAATTTTTCTACATTTATTTTTTCTAATTCTACTACGCATATTCTACGCTAATATTCTACTTCCATGTTTATAGTGCTAATCATCTAGTGTTAACTGTGCTAATGTTCCCCTCGTTTACTGTGCTAATATTATTCTTCTACGTTTATTTGTGCTCATTCTACTATGCTAATATTCTACGTCTATCACGGCAATTCTCGCATGCCAACTCTCTAATATACATAGCCCTGCACAAAATTTTCTACATTTTTTTTTTCTATTTCTACTATGCATATTCTACGCTAATATTCTACGTTTATGATGTCAATTCTTCCATGTTTATAGTGCTAATCATCTAGTGTTAACTGTGCTAATGTTCCCCTCGTTTACTGTGCTAATATTCTTCTACGTTTATTTGTGCTCATTCTACTATGCTAATATTCTACGTCTATCACGGCAATTCTCGCATGCCAACTCTCTAATATAGCCCTGCGCAAAATTTTCTACATTTTTTTTTTCTATTTCTACTATGCATATTCTACGCTAATATTCTACGCTCATAATGTCAATTCTTCCATGTTTATAGTGTTAATCATCTAGTGTTAACTGTGCTAATGTTCCCCTCGTTTACTGTGCTAATATTCTTCTACGTTTATTTGTGCTTATTCTACTATGCTAATATTCTACGTTTATCACGGCAATTCTCGCATGACTAAGGCTATACTAATATGGCCCGGTTACTGCGCAAAATTTTCTACATTTATTTTTTCTAATTCTACTATGCATATTCTACGCTAATATTCAAATTAATGTCAATGCTTCCATATTTATAGTGCTAATTATCTAGTGTTAACTGTGCTAATGTTCCCCTCGTTTACTGTGCTAATTCTTCTACGTTTATTTGTGCTAATTCTACTATCAATGTTTATAGCGCTAATTGGGCAATTCTTCTTTTTCATGACCATAAATTTGTCCTAAAGCTGTATAAAATATGATTTAAAAATATATTTCAATTATTTTTATAATATCATGAAAATTACAACATTCGCGAAATTTCTTGCTGAAATCATAACATATTTTTATTTATACCTTGAAATTTTCGTTTCTGATTTATTTTATTATTTCTATTTGTACTTTGCTAAAACCGTGACGTAGGAGCACTTAATCATAATTTTGTGTTATTCTTAGTTTATGCAAATTAATCAATCATTAAAAAACAGAACTACCCAATTCTGTAGCGTTTACTTGGCTAATTCTCCAACATTTCGCTGCCCTAGTGCTTGAATATGGTATAGACCATTTAGCTAATTTTACAGGAGACGTTTTTTTTTGTTTACTCGGGTATTAGAAGAATTTTAGCATACCTAACGATGTTTTAGGAATGATGTTATGAACTTTGTTATGAAAATATAACTTAATAATAAAATATTTAAGCCAAACACTGCTTATTTTCAGTTTTAAAGTGGATATACAATAAAATGAGTCAACCGAAATTGTCTTATTGGATATACGATACACTGACGTGGATGTACGGTAGTATAACCAATTTTCAGATCCGTGCTTGTTTATTGTATAGACTTTTTGTATGTACAGCATGTTCGGTTTTATGGTTTTTTTATTATTATTGTTGTATTAAATTATAGGGTTGCAGATATGGAACCCTTAGGGATCCTAAAAAAAATGGAAACCCTTATGTCAAAACCTTGTATAAGTAAAAAACTGCTAGACTACACTGCTAATAGTAAAATATAGTAGAATTATGTAAAGTGCGGCTTTTCCAAGATTTAGGAAATCTATATACCTTTTTTTTTAATTTCTACAAATCTTGTAGAAAGTACACTTTAAAAGCAAAAATTATTATTACATTATCCTACATCCTACTAATATTATAAATGGGAAAGTTTGTGAATGTGTTTGTTAATGTGTACGTACATGTTTGTTACCACTTAACTCCGTAACTACTCAACCGATTGGACTGAAATTTTGCACCAATATATTTCTAAACCTGGAATAGGACATAGGCTACTTTTTATTCTAAAAAGTATATGTAGTTTCCATGGAATAGCAAAGAAACGATATCCACGTGAGCGAAGCCGTGGGCAAAAGCTAGTTATTTAAAAATGTTACGTTTACCAAAAAAAAACGAACAAATAAGATTTAAAAAGAAATGATATTATTTAAAGCACTACATATTAAAAAAAAAAAAGGATTTATTAAGGATTTATTTAGGCTTTGAACCTAAAAACTGTTTTTAGAGCTTCTTGAATGGATTTGATAAATATGTTTTATTTTACACTTTCTAATACTTTGAATGTTTATAAAAACAATATTTTAAAATGCAAGCCACTTTTTTAGTTTTATTTACATTTTTGTGAACCTGGTCCTTATAAACAAAACACATATTCGGATTCTTATGAAAAAAAATTGTTTCAAACAAAACAAAGAAATATTCAAGGAACCTATCCAATTAAAACTATTATTAAAATCATGCACCAAGATAGCCAACCCTTGCCCAAAACACGAAATTTGATAAATCACTAATTTTGATAAGTCATAAACTTGGGTAATAAGAACTTGTCTCAGGTACTAATTGTAGCTAAAGAAACCAAGTATTTATGTAACTCTTGTACATTTAATCTTGTACCGTACTCAGGCAGACAAAACTGAATAAAGTCAAGAACAAAATTGAACCAACCTGTATCAATTGTATAGAAAACGCTTACACAAAGTAAAATCAAAAGAATATCAATAAATCGGCAACGTTCCTTTCTTAACTCATCTCAAAATGTGTGTGGTCCTTTTTTTCCTTCGTAACAGACATATCGCTGCTCCAATACTTGTATATGGTATAGACCATTTTTGAGAAATTGGTTTTTTCAAGTAAAACTGTGTATTTACTCATAACGCACCATATAATGTCACAAAATTTGCTTTATAATTACCATAACCCATGATATTAGCAAAAATAAAATATTGTATATCCAAATAGAAAACTTTCTTCAGATCTTGTATATGGTATATCCATTTTTGCTCAAAGTGAACGCATCCAAATCTAAAACTTCATGCTTCTGTATGGTATATCCATCTGCCAACCAATCAGCAACAAGCATTCTCGTGACGTCACAGCCACATGCCGCCATTTTGTTTGCTTATTATTTGTTGTGATACGAATGGAGTAGCAATGTTTTGGCTAAAATAATCGATAGAAACAGCTACGTTGTAGTTTTCGTGGCAAATATGTCTGTTACGAAGGAAAAAAAGGACCACACACATTTTGAGATGAGTTAAGAAAGGAGCGTTGCCGATTTATTGATAATCTTTTGATTTTACTCAGTGTAAGCGTTTTCTATACAATTGATACAGGTTGGTTAAATTTTGTTCTTGACTTTATTCAGTTTTGTCTGACTGAGTACGGTACAAGATTAAATGTACAAGAGTTACATAAATACTTGGTTTCTTTTAGCTACAATTAGTACCTGAGACAAGTTCTTATTTTAACCAAGTTTATGACTTTTCAAAATTAGTGATTTATCAAATTTCGTGTTTTGGGCAAGGGTTGGCTATCTTGGTGCATGATTTTACTAACAGTTTTAATTGGATAGGTTCCTTGAAAATTTCTTTGTTTTGTTTGAAACATTTTTTTTTCATAAGAATCCGAATATGTGTTTTGTTTATAAGGACCAGGTTCACAAAAATGTAAAAAAAAAACAAAAAATTGGCTTGCATTTTAAAATATTGTTTTTATAAACATTCAAAGTATTAGAACGTGTAAAATAAAACAGATTTATCAAATCCATTCAAGAAGCTCTAAAAACAGTTTTTAGGTTGAAAGCCTAAATAAATCCTTAATAAATCCTTTTTTTTTTGTAATAATTCTTTAAATAATATCATTTCTTTTTAAATCTTATTTGTTCGTTTTTTTTTTGGTAAACGTAACCTTTTTTAAATAACTAGCTTTTGCCCGCGGCTTCGCTCACGTGGATATCGTTTCTTGGCTATTCCATGGAAACTACATATACTTTTTAGAATAAAAAGTAGCCTATATCCTATTCCAGGTCTAGAAATATTAATTTTATAAATACTGAAATAAAATTTCAGTCCAATCGGTTGAGTAGTTACGGAGTTAAGTGGTAACAAACATGTACGTACACATTAACAAACACATTCACAAACTTTTCCATTTATAATATTAGTAGGATGTAGGATAATGTAATAATAATTTTTGCTTTTAAAGTGTACTTTCTACAAGATTTGTAGAAATTAAAAAAAAAAGGTATACAGATTTCCTAAATCTTGGAAAAGCCGCACTTTACATAATTCTACTATATTTTACTATTAGCAGTCTAGTCTAGCAGTTTTTTACTTATACAAGGTTTTGACATAAAGGTTTCCATTTTTTTTTAGGATCCCTAATGGTTCCACATCTGCAACCCTATAATTTAATACAACAATAATAATAAAAAAAAAACATAAAACCGAACATGCTGTACATACAAAAAGTCTATACAATAAACAAGCACGGACCTGAAGATTGGTTATACTACCGTACATCCACGTCAGTGTATCGTATATCCAATAAGACAATTTCGGTTGACTCATTTTATTGTATATCCACTTTAAAACTGAAAATAAGCAGTGTTTGGCTTAAATATTTTATTATTAAGTTATATTTTCATAACAAAGTACATAACATCATTCCTTAAACATCGTTAGGTATGCTAAAATTCTTCTAATACCCGAGTAAACAAAAAAAAACGTCTCCTGTAAAATTAGCTAAATGGTCTATACCATATTCAAGCACTAGGGCAGCGATATTTGCCACGAAAACTACAACGTAGCTGTTTCTATCGATTATTTTAGCCAAAAAATTGCTACTCCATTCGTATCACAACAAATAATAAGCAAACAAAATGGCGTCATGTGGCTGTGACGTCACGAGCATGCTTGTTGCTGATTGGTTGGCAGATGGATATACCATACAAAAGCATGAAGTTTTAGATTTGGATGCGTTCACTTTGAGCAAAAATGGATATACCATATACAAGATCTGAAGGAATTTTTCTATTTGGATATACAATATTTTATTTTTGCTAATATCATGGGTTATGGTAATTATAAAGCAAATTTTGTGACATTATATGGTGCGTTATGAGTAAATACACAGTTTTACTTGAAAAAACCAATTTCTCAAAAATGGTCTATACCATATACAAGTATTGGGGCAGCGATTTACTACGCTGGAAATGTGGCAAGGGAATTAACTATGAGAACTTTCCATATTTGATGAGATATATCCATCATGTTTACCATTTGTAAGATTCTAAGTCTAACATTGTTTGACCGTTCTAATTCTGTCAAGATTACCGTTACCATCTTAATAGATGTTTACAGTTGGTCCCAACCAAGAAAGTGGGCGTGAAATTATTTGTTTGCTACGTAGTGTCCCTCCGCACACCCCTCTTCCTCCTCAACACTCCGAATTGCGACATCATCTGTGACTAAAGTCTGGCTATCGAAAGTTGAGACCGCGGTTTTTTTTACTATCTGGCTGTTCCAAAAATAATGTCCCCGCCATTGTCAACTTCATAAAAAAAAATTGACCCTGGAGCATATCTGTTTTGCAGTCTCGCTTTTGATAGCCAGACCTGGCAGCCGCCATCTTGATTGACTCGAGCTGTAACTCCCTCACCTCCGCTCGTGCCCCGCACAGGCTGCACACAGCCCCCACAGCACACACAGCGAGAACAGCCCCAGCAGCCACCAGCCAGCTCTCTCTATGAAGGATCCACTGTGGACAGCACATCGGTTTATATTACTGACCTCTATTTATCTACTATCTCCATTTATTAGCATTTAGGATGCTGATGGGTCTGCCCCGCTTATGTAGTGCGTCAGGGATGTTTACGGAGTACCAAACAGATGGATTTACAACTATAATCCGTAAAAAGACCATATCCTTGATCCGCAGGACACGGGACAGTCCCAACAGCATCCTGGAAACCATAGCCGACAGATTTACGTCGCCACTATGGAGGTGTTTTGTGCGGAGAGTGATCGCCGAAAGTTGGCCTCATGCGAAACCCAATGTCAATAGAGATGTGATGTGTTGTGTTGTCTATTTGGTACAGGTTGATACTCCTGTACTCTGTTAGTGTGCGTGAAAAATATGAGTATGTGCAGCGGGCCTATTATGTATCTCTAGTTGCCTTCTGTACTGAAAAACATAGATATACTATCGAATTCCGATTTCCTAAGGATATGTTCGCACTTGACGTGACGACACAGATTGTTAATAGTTCAATACACACTAAAGGCAATTTTGAAATTTCAGTTTTTATCTATGTTTTTGATGATAGGCACCTCGTTCAGTTGGCAACTAAAGATACAGAATAGGGGGGCAGGGCCGTCTTAGGCCATGCAGGGGCCCTGGGGCACACTTGAGTTTGAGGGGCTCTTTTGATGGAAACATCAGTGTGGTGTGTTTTTGTTGGTTATATTTGATGAAAATATAAGCTATGTGTAAATTAAAAATATTGATGAAAATGTTAATAATATGAGCTTAAATTGTGCAAAGACAAATTTTTACAAAACCGTCCAAACGTAAAATAGATTTGGCTATTTTATTTCTATGTATTTGTGAATATTCTTTATAGAATCTGCCTTATTTGGTGTAAATATTGGGAAATTATCATTTAAAAATGTTGGCACTTGAGGTTGGAAGTATAATTGAGGAGGAAGTATAATTAATTCATACTTCATGAAGTATACTTAATTACTTATACATTAAATGTTTTCATAAAAACCCTTCTACTTACGTGAAAACCGCATCCAAATCCGTGCAGTAGTTCTCAAGTTATAGGCGAACATACATACTTACACACGATTCTTTTTATTTTGACAGAAAAGTAGAAGAGAAGATATTAATTTCTAAATATTATTTAGAGTGCATTACAAACTAGAAAATATCAATAAGAAACAAATCCAAAGACAAGAATTTGAAAAAAAATCTCCGGGCCAAGACTCGAAAAATTTTTTTTTTCGAGTCATGGGAAATTTTTTGGGAAAAACCCGGGGAATTTTTTCAAATTCTTGTCTTTGGATTTGTTTCTGATTGATATTTTCTAGTTTGTAATGCACTCTAATAATATTTAGAGTATTCATAGCGATGGATTTCGCAAAATAAACATAATGTTAATTTCTGCTACTCAAAAATAAAAAGTACGTACTTCATACCTGGTAGGAAGTGGTAGCGGCTCACAGGCTGTCTGTCCGGGGGCAATGGTTCGAGTCCCGCTGGGGCAAGGGACGCACACATTCCACCGGTTTTGCGAGTAAGTGTTCATTGGACACGCACCTGCAATTTAATTTTTTTTTAGAATACAATAAGGGCCTGTTTCACCACTTCCAGATAAGTGCCTGATAGTTATATGTGACATATAACGCATACAAAATGTGTTCCATTTTTAAACTTATCTTCTGGATATCACTTATCTGGAAGTGGTGAAACAGGCCCTAAGTATTATAGAATTAAATGAGACTTGAGGATAATTCATGATTTATATAAACCGCTCACCTCAATACGAGTTATGATTAGGGTTGCCAACATTTCTTAGAAGAAATAAAGTATATCTGCTTTCAGGGAAGGTAAATAAAAAGTACGGTCCTTTAGAAAAAAGTATCCTTTATTCAAGGGAGTTCAAAGATTTTCTGAAAAAAAATACCAAGGGTGCGAACGGTAGGAACTAGGAAGGCCAGACTCCGTACTAACATCCTCTTTGCATAAACACAAACGCACAACGCACATAAGTCATACATTTTTCCTCGGATTTCTTTACGGCTTTGTTTTTGTTTTCAGTTTACGTCTAATTTTACGTAAATATTGAAATAAAGTATTTTCACGTACTTCATTTAAAAGTATAAAGTACAGGGACCCAAAATAACGCAAGATACTTTATTTTAAAGTACGGTTGACAACCCTAGTTATGATCGGGATAGCCGACCAGTTTCAGCAGATTTAGACTGCCTTCATCTGGGCGAGTGAAGACGTTTACGTGACGACGTTAAGTGTCACACTAAATCATTACGATAAGTATGTATCTAAAACTACGATGATCACTAACAACTAGAGATGCAACGAATAGTGATTTGGCTGAATACCGAATATTCGGCGGCGCTTTGGAAAAATTTCGAGATTTGTAGTGTACTACTTGTTTCGGTTATTTTTTTTCGATTTGAATGTTGCTTTATTGTGCAATAGAATTCGTATAGAAACAAAGATTTTTTTTTAAAAAGTTCCTCATTTTTTGTAGGTCGTGTTTGAGGTCGCCAAGTTACGCAATAATATTTAATTAAAAACAAAACAATGACGAAGTTAAACTAAACGAAAATAAATGATAGTAAAATACTTTTTTCGATTTAGATATTTAAACATCTCTTGGGGGCCCCGGGTCACTACACCGCATACATAGCCCTCGGATAGCTACGCCACTGGTTTTGGCATATTTTCCTTTTGTATTATGTTGAATGTTGAATGACGTGTCTAATGTTGAGTAAACTCACACTTGATTTTTATTTTTAACCGAAATTTGAAATGTACCTCATCACTAAATGCAGCTGTCATAAGTGCCATCACTCAGTGGCCCTACTTTAACAAGTCTCCGATTTCCGGATCTCGTCAAGCCTACTTACCACAAATCTTCTTGTCATCGATTAGGTAGAAACCCGCCGGACATGATAGCAACACTTCTACGTCTCCCAGACGCATCGTTGTCGCTAGGCGACGATATTCACGGTGGAGGCTCGAGTCTGAAATTGAAATCCGTCAATTTTGACGTTATATACTTGAAATAAATACACAGAGCATTTATTTTATTTTTATTTTTGTATAATTAAAACAGCGTATAAAACTTATTTTCGAAATATATTTTGGCCCAGTTTGACTGATAATTATTATTATTATAATTATTATACCATAATTCGACTGATGCCGGCCCCAAAGTGGGCCGAAATATATTTCGAAAAGTTTTATACGCTGTTTTAGTTATACAAAAAATAAAAAAAAAAACAATTTTGACGTCTGACACTTATGACGTCTGTCACTTTTGACATCTGTCACAAACAAAATCTCTATACACACTCAACAAGAGTTGTGATTTTAGGAAAATAGGCATTATGAACCTGAAGATAACAAAACAACATTTTCTTGGTAAATTATGTTAATTTGATTAAACTGCTAAAAATTGTCTGAAACTTCGTTACATCAAGCGGTGTTGACGTTATTTGGAAGTCTTTTTTTTTTCAATGTTTTTTTTCCTTTTTGCTTTTAAAATCTTTGCCGTGGGGTAGAACGGGACAGGTAGTCTAGTCCCAGTCTTAAGGTGTGTCCGTGTGTAGCAGCACAAAATAGATACTACCAGAAGGCCGAATCGCCGACGAAGCGAAAACAGACGCACACATGCATAGACGTGTACGTATGATGATCTCGGCAGAATTTCGTATTGACATTCGACCGACTTCATCCGAGATATCGTCGTACGTACGCGTCTATGTGTGCGTGCGCCTGTTTTCGCTGGTTATGCGGAGTAAACATTCTGTAAGTGGTTATTTTGTGGTAGCAGTCTGATTTTAGTAAAATTATTTAATACTGGCTTTTGCTCGCGGTTTCGCTCACGTGGAAGTATCTTTCAATTGTCGACAGTTTTCGGCTTGGCGATTATCTTATCAACAGACCTTGATTGCCTACAATTATGTTGACCTGAGGCCTTATTGTCTAATTTTAACATCTATTGCTATCGCTTTCAAAAGTACGCGTGATTGGCTAGAAACGAACGATGTGTCACGTCATTTCTAGCCAATCACGTTCCCAGACCCCAGGGTCTCGACGAAAAAGGTACATATAGACAAACAGAGAGACAATAAAAAAAATGTGGTTTTGTCCTCACTACTAAATTCATGTCATGACTCATAACATAACTTCTAACATAAGGTCTTTAACATATGAAATTGCCATTTTCTATAGAGAATCTGAAGGAAACTCAATTTTCAGTACTAACATTTTTTCATTTGGAATGAAAAATCCAAATTATGTAAAATCTTTCGTGTATGAATGAGACAACATTAAGCTAACAGCAACATTAATTTAATGTTTGAAAAGTGTCAGCTGTAAACAATTATTACAAATCTTATCATGGAATTTAGGACGAACTGTTTTTGAAATTTTAATTTTGGTACTGTGACAGAAATAAATTTCTATGTTTGAACACTTGGCGATTTATCCATCGCAAGGAGATATAATCCCGGTTCAGAGCTCCTCACATACAGATTTACTTTTCTTTCTGCGTTTTAATACTGCAATGATTAATGTTAATTTAATTTTGGTTATCAAACTGACGATAAAAACAAAATTTAATACGTAGATGTAAAATCTTGAAATAAAATTTCGAACAAAAAACAAATAATGGAAATAGCTATTAAATTACAGAAGTTATGAACTCATGTAGCTATAAGAAAGCTTCGGCAATTTCATATGTAAAGACCTATTATAGTCGTCTAGGTATTGAAGTATTTACCTTTTTTGCTCTTTTGCGTGCTTTTGACACTCCACTGGCTGTTTTCCAAAGAAACAGCTTGCAAAGTGCTGTTCGTATTTCCATCATACATTGTCACTGAAAAAAAAAACACTGGATTGGTACACAGAACATTATAGGTTGTCAACTTCGTGCCTACCGCGCCCACGGGGTATAGGGGTTGGCGGGCGGGGTCTCGGAGGGGATGCGAATGGTGTGGCGGGAGGGTGAGCGAGCACGACGCGGACCAAGGTGGATGGCCAGTCGCCGGGGAGGTCGCGTTCTAAACTATTGACTGAATAAGCTTTTCAAATATGGTTACACCTTTCTGTTACACGTTGTATAAGGTTAAATAATATTAGTTGGCGAAACTGAAAACATAGTTGGTACTAGTCTATATGAACAACTGTTTGTATGGGAGCTAAGCGAAATTCATAACTTTTTTTCTCTTCCTCCCATACAAATCCCGATCAGCTGACTGGTCCAGTATGGAAAGGTGAAAACAAATTTTAAGAATTTTGCACAATCATAATAGAAAAAGTTGTTGATATGGACATGTTCTACATATGTTTCAAATTTCGCCAACTAATTTTATTTAACCTTGTAGACACACTCTGCAAACAAAAAAAATGTCAACTACCTGACATTTATTTGCTTATTTGTATACAAAAGCAACCTATAATTTTAATATATTATATGCTCTCCTGCATTTCTAAAAGACAAAAAAAAAAAAATTTGGCCCGCTGCAATGTTAAATATATCTAGTAATCTAACCCGCCATAGAATTATGTTGGACACCCCTGCTCTAGACCAGGGGTCTCCAAACTTTTTTGCCTAAGGGCCACACTGATTTCTCCACTAAGTCCCGAAAGCCAAGACTATAATAGCTCATGATTCCAAAATACTGTTTAACTAAATTTTCGTATTGGGACTAGCCAGTCAGTGAGATATCTATTGTGCAGGGCGCAGGAGAGTTCTCTATTAAACATTAACTATTGTGACGGAGTTAGCCGCAGCGCGTGCTGTGCGCAGACTTTGAAATTGTAAATAACATTCTTATAATAACACTACTTTTAGCATGATAACGGGTTATCAGTTTTGATTCTATTATAAATTGCATCACGTTGTTAAATTGCTTTATAATATAGTGGGATAGAAATCGGGCATGTCCCGCCAGCGACCGCGGGCCGGATTGGTGGTGCTCGCGGGCCGGTCTTGGCCCGCGGGCCGTAGTTTGGAGAACCCTGCTCTAGACCATAGAAGCGGTCTTTTTGCAGCCAGTTAAAAAGGCTCATTTCTACCTGGCACAGAAGCGATGGCCGGCACATTTGAGGCACACAGCAACCCCATGGCACATTGCAGGTCCCGTCTACATTCAGCACTGCACTGCGCGTCCAGGGGCTTCGGAACCAACACCATGACCGCTCGGATTACCTCTTGTTCGTTATTCTGCAAAATTTTACAAAAAATACGTTAGGTGTCGTGGTACACCCGGTTGGAATGAAGTTCCTTTCGCTACTGACACTGCACGTCCATCTATCCATCCATCTATCAGCCTGTCTTTATCCACGGTTAGACATAGGTCTTTCCAAGATTTCACCATTCTTGGCGGTCCTCTTGCAAAAATGCCCATACTAACACACGCTGGGCGGGCGGGTTGTTTAGCGCGGTGCCAAAAGCCATCAGTCTGTTTTATATAAGGGCCGGCAATTGGGGGTTGATATACCCCCATCAATCAGTCCCAGGCAAGATGGGTCACCTGGTTGTGCCTCTTTATAATCTCTTCCATTGTCAGCTCTATAATTTTTAAACCACGACCCCAGCATTTGAGTTTTCCAGAATTAAGTAATTATGTATTATGTATTTATGTTTTATATATTTTTGTATTTATGAGTAGATAATATGTATAGACGTCAGCATGACGGGCTACTTATTGGTAGTTCTTATTGCGGCGACACAGGTGTTTAAACTATTTACAAATAGGGAGCTTGAACTCAAGAAGAAGGTGGTAGAGCTGATGCCGGGCTCGACTGTGGAGGTGCCACCATCTTACTTGGAGACCCCCTCGAGGAAGAGTAAGAGGACAGCTCACAGGCAAAAAACCAGGAGGCCCACCATGCCTGGGACCGATGGATGGCGGTATATCCATCCCTAATAGCCGGGCGTTATATGGAACAGATTGGTGACGGGCAGCGGCGTCACTAATGCGAGGGTTCCGGCACCACGCTCACCAACCCGCCTGCCCAGCGTGTGTGAGTATGGGCAATTCTTCCAGGATGACCGCCGGGAGTGGCAAAGTCCTGGAAAGGCTTATGTCCAGCAGTGGACGAACTAGGCTAATGGATGGATGGATGGATGATAAATTCACCTTAGGGTACTGTTTTTTTGGTACTATACATTTTTTACTTACATACATTAACTGCTTGAGCTTTTCAGGTAGGCTTCTCAACCATTCACGCTTGGATGTAATAATCGTCGGTGAAACGTACGAGTGTGGACTATGACTTGCATTTCACAGTTTACACTCGGAACACCTTTGACACCCCCTCGTAGATTCAATTCGTGACGATGTATTTTTCGTTCTCCATCGCTCACCTCGTCGTCAGTTAAACACACTGACTCTTCAACTTTCGCCTCGCATAGTTTACCATCTGAACATATTTCTTCGGAGATGACGTTAGCAAGGCCTTGATTATCCAGCGGTTTGAAATCCTTTAAGACAAAAATCATTTTGAATAACGGTTCAAACGAAAAGTGTCCATTTAACGGGTTTTCTCCGTGGTTCTAATGAAATGTCCAACTGGTTGTAACACAGGGCGCAGGGGATTGCTTCTCCAATATCCCGCATTAATCATGATCATCAATTATTTTAGGAGCCTAGCTCTTTTTGGTATGGAATCGGAATTGCTTAGTAGACTTTCCACAGTAAGAAACATATTTTCTCTTCAAAAATGTCTCCAGATACAAAGAAAAGGTTGATGAAATGGGTCTGAAACGTGGGCCATCACAAAGAGAGATAGGCAAGGATTGAAGCATTTGAAATGTGGCGTGTGTTGAAATGGAGGCGGATGGAGAGAATTAGTTGGACAGAGAAAATAACTAATGAGTAAGTGCTGAAACAAGTTAAAGAGAAAAGAAACATCATGCAAGAATGTCTCTGAAAACAGAAAAGAAATGATTAGGGCACCTTCTAAGGCACGATCAATTAAAGTTATAGATGAAGGAAAAAGAGGGAGAGACTCCAGTTCAGTGATCATCTTAAGGCAAAGACAGGAGTCGGAAGTTACCAGGAACTGAAGGATTTGGCTCTGGACATTCTCTGTCTGGAAGACTGTCTGATTCCTCCTGGACCAAATCAATAGTTAAATATAAGAAAACAGTCATTTCTATTCATTTTGAAGTGCAATGAATCTCGTGTGATTTTATTACTCCTATCAATATATTCATGCATAGGATTCTTTTTTGAAATAGTTGTAAGATGGGAAATGAAAATTACTGTTTTCCGTCGTCAAACTCTTTTATTAGACAACAGGGGACCTAAAAAGGCCAACTTGGGTGAATCATGAAATTATTTGAAAGTAGGATAAAGACAGAGTTTCTTCATGCGTGCAAAAAAGACGGCATTGCAACAGAATCATAATATGATTCATCCAAAGCAGCCTTTTTAGAGGACCAGGAAAAATCTTTAAAAACGATGTTGCAAATCAAATCTGAACGTCTGTAAGCTAGTTAAAAAAAAAGCGTTAATGAATTTGATTACCTGATTTTTGCAAGAAACTTCTGGTCTATATGCTGATAGGAAGACCAGGTCTAACAGCGCTATGTTAAGGACACTCAGCTTCACGCTTCGCTGAAACTTGTTACCCTGTAAACAGAACGTTTTCTTCAGTTGTTCAAATGCTGAATTATACCAGTACAGTTGGCACAATTGCAAGAATACGTACAATAGAACAGTTATAAAAACCCATGTTTTTTGGTTGAACCTCTTTCACTGTTAAGGTATTTCTATCTACCACTACGTTGTCATGGCTCAGCATGTCATCTCTTTCTGTAATCCAAGAGAATTCTGGCAATTCTGTAGCAGCAGCTTGAGAATCATCAGTTGTTGATTCTTGGCATATCATCGTAACAGAGTCACCAACTATAGCAAAGACTTCATCCTGGAATAGTTATTTAGAATATGACTATATTTTAACACAAGTAAATTTTTTTTTGATTTTGGAGTCCACAACTGCAAAGTCAAAACCGATGTCTGAATTCATTTGAGAATCACAATAGACTTTTAAATATACGAGGTGGAAGTTTTAGGGAGGTTAGCTGTTAATGTTAGAATTAAGAGAAAATAAAAAAATATGTAGTAATTCTTGTTTTACCTAAACAAGGTGAAATTTAAACAACCGCCCGAATGCATACTTGTAACATGGTTAATTAAATTTTATCTTATATAACATCTAAATACCATGTATTCCTCGATAACGAATTGAATTTCGTAACTGGTAAGTTGTATGAGCGAACTAAAGTTGTACAACCTATCTTCAAGAGGCTAGTTAAAGGACACTATCTTTCACTCTGATTACCGAAATATTCATTATCATTATTATAATTTTTTCCAGTTTACAATTTATTTCATGACAAATACACATACATACTATTTTTTTTTATATATTTTATTAGTATGTATTTATCATTAGATATTAATACGTTTATCTATTAATATTAAAATATATCTAATATTAAAAATAGTACACTACCATTTCAGCAATCATTCTAAACAGTTTCATCCACCTAAAGGTTGTCTGGAAGAGATCGCTTTAAGCGATAAGGCCGCCTGTTTGTGCTACTTATTAAGTAAGTTAAAAATTAAGTATTTATATTTCTGCTCCTTTTTGTTATGGTGTACAAATAAAGTTGTATTGGATTGTAAAGTTGTACATTTATCATAAAACTTGTATAACCCGGAGATATAAAGGAAGGAATCTAAAATGGCACCCATCATCATCCCCTCTCACTCGCACACCTGTGTACCGCATGCAAAAAAATAGTCTAGATTTGCCGCTCAAGCTTACTCCACGCGTTTAGTTTCCTAACACATTGTTACTTGTTTCAATAGACTTTATAGACTTTTAGTGACGTCTGACAATTAAATAATTTTAAATAAAAATGCACACTACCAAAACCAATTTTTTTTTTTTTTTAATGTTTCATAATGAAACTTTCATTACCCAAAGAGGGACCCTATTACTAGGCCTCAGCCGTCTGTCTGTCCATCTGTCACAATATTATTAAAAAAAAAAGTACTAAAGAATCAACTTTTCATGCTGACTGTATCATTGTACAATAAAATTACAAGTACTTGCCGCCATTGAAGATTCCTTTCTTTAACGGTCCAGCCCCCCTTATTCTGTATCTTTAGTTGCCAACTGCACGAGGTGCCTATCATCAAAAACATAGCTAAAAACTGAAATTTCAAAATTGCCTTTAGTGGGTATTGAACTATTAACAATCTGTGTCGTCACTTGAAGTGCGAAAATATCCTTAGGACATCGGAATTCGATAGTATATCTATGTTTTTGATGATAGACACCCAGTCCAGAAGGCAACTAGAGATACACAATAGGCCCGCTGGTTATACAAGTGTTTGTTATAGAAAAATAACACAAAAATATTACCTTAGCATTTTCAATTTCCGGAAGATTTCTCAGGCTTCTGGATAAATTTGTTAAGTCTAAATCTCTTTTGGTCCGTTTATTGTTTCTGTTACTCCTGTAAATATTTTCTTCGTCTTTATAGAAGACGTCGAACTCATCTTCTAAGTCGAGGGACAGTAGAGATCGTTTGTTCCTTATCCAATTCCACTTGACGTTTTTCAGTGAATTAATTGTATCATGGGTAAGAGTCTTCTTAACTCTTTTTGCTCTTTGATCGATGTAAAATTGTTTCGGTGGCAATTTGTAAGCGAAGCAAGTGATGTTTTTGGCAAATTTCTCGAACGTTTCCTTTTTCATGCTTTGGCTTTTTTCGAGGATGTGATCATGAGTGGCTTGAAGGTCGCACATTTGTATAGACCTGGTCGCAGTTTTGACGTGTTCAGTCTCTTGAAACAAAGTAATTGCGTTATTTTTAGGGGTTTATACAGGGTCGTCTGGGGCACAATGAGTTTGAGGGGCCCTTTTGATGAAAACCAATTATCAACATCCTCTATCCTAGTTCCCTAAACCTACCACACACACACACACTTACACTTACTCTGACATCCTACACCTTTCAATATTACTATTTTGCTGTATATAAATGTATGTCATTTATTTATTTTCAGTTACAAGTACAACATTTTAACATTATTCAGTGCCATGAAACAATGTTTGGTTTGTCTTGGTCCTGGAGTCTACGATACATTAAAAGAATATAATTTATAATTAATAATTATAAATAAATGTATTTTTTCTTCTTGGTCTTTGATATTATTGTAGAAAATTTAAAACCGTAATTGTCATAAGTTTTGATGTTATTAGCTACTATTATAAATGTTCAAGGCTGTGGTTTTTGTAATAACAATAAAAAAAAATAACATCAGTGTGGTATGTTTTTGTTGGTATATAACCAACAAATATATAAAAAATAATTTATTTCATATTGGTTATATTTAATGAGCTATGCGTAAATTGAAAATGGAACTGAAAATAATATGAGCTTGAATTGTGCAAATATGAAGAAGGACAAATTGTTGCAAAACCGTCCGCACGAAAGCGTAAAATAGATGTGGCTATTTTATTTCTATGTATTTTTGCATATTATTTATATCTGCCTTATTTGGTGTGAATATAGGGAAATTATAATTTAAAAATGTTGGCACTCTGACGCCCCGTCAAACAGGCACAGTATTTTATACTGTGAAACCGGGGGCCCTTGTCTAGTGCCCCCTGTGCCCTTATGGAAAATACGGAACTGGGTTTATACCCGAAGGGTAACAATCGGGACCCTGTTACTTACTATAACTTCGCTGTCTGTCTATCCGTCTGTGACAGGGGTCTACAGCTTTAGCCGTTATAAGTAGCCAATTTGTCACACAATACTTATTACTATGGCCGATGACCTCTCTCACGGCAAAAAATATAAATAAAAAAGTTTTAAGCCCAATGGGCACCCCATACAAAAAAAAACTTCCAAAAAATAAAAAAAACTGTAAATTTCATTTTCACTGAAAAGTTTAAAGTAATTAAATATACTGACCGATGCTATCGAAAAAGGACTTTTGCAGACTTCTTTCTTCCTGAAACATAAAATTGTTCTCTAAAAGTCGGCGCCCCCATTAGGTCAGTCAGTATATAATTATTTTAAACTTTTTACTGAATGACTGCTGTTACATTTGAAGTCGGTTACTATTTATTTGTTGATTAAAAAGTTCATTCTATTTCACATTTTTTAATTTATGTCATTTGTGAAATATGGGTATCACTAAAGTAGAGCCACTGAGTGATGGCACTTATGATAGCTGCATTTAGTGATGAGGTACATTTCAAATTTCGGTTAAAAATAAAAATCAAGTGTGAGTTTACTCAACATTAGACACGTCATTCAACATTCAACATAATGATACAAAAGGAAAATGTGCCAAAACCAGTGGCGTAGCTTTCGGAAGGCTATGCGTTGTAGTGCCCGGGGCTCCCCAAGAGATGTTTAAATATCTAAATCGAAAAAAGTATTTTACTATCATTTGTTTTCGTTAACTTCGTCATTGTTTTGTTTTTAATTAAATATAATTGCGTAACTTGGCGACCTCAAACACGACCTATAAAAAATGAGAAAATTAAAAAAAAAAACTTTGTTTCTATACGAATTCTATTGCACAATAAAGCAACATTCAAATCGAAAAATAATAACCGAAACAATAGTACATCACTATCAACAATGAAGTGTTACATTTTTTAATTCACACTTGCTTCTAAATAATTACGATACTTTGTAGGCATTTAAACGTCATAGGCGCCATCACTCAGTGGCTCTACTGTACATAGTATAAAACAAAGTCGCTTCCCGCTGTCTGTCCCTAGGTATGCTTAGATCTTTAAACGGAAAGAGAGTCCAATGTTAAGGACAATAATAATCATACACTAAAAACTTAGGAACAGTTTCTTCAAAAAATTCACGTTTTGGAATTGAGCTCTTTAGCTCGTCTCCTACGTGAAGATTTTTATGAAAGTTTTTCGATAACTCAAAAAATTACGAAGTTAGGAAATGAAATGGAATATATTAATTTATGTAATGTAGGTATATCAGATACACATATTACAGGTCAATTTTAATGTAATATAATTAAATAATCTATGTCTAATAATTTTATATAATAAATAATAATATGGGGAAATACACAAGGGAATAACAAAGGTTAGGTTTACTTAAATTTTATAAAAAAATACACTTGAAATAAGGAATTATTGGCAATCAAAGTGAGTTTCATGGCATGTATCGTGACGTAAAAATAGTTTTATATAATAAATAATGATATGGGGAAATACACAAGGGAATAACAAAGGTTAGGTTTACTTAAATTTTATAAAAAAATACACTTCAAATAAGGAATTATTGGCAATCAAAGTGAGTTTCATGGCATGTATCGTGACGTAAAAATAGTTTTATATAATAAATAATGATATGGGGAAATACACAAGGGAATAACAAAGGTTAGGTTTACTTAAATTTTATAAAAAAATACACTTGAAATAAGGAATTATTGGCAATCAAAGTGAGTTTCATGGCATGTATCGTGACGTAAAAATAGTTTTATATAATAAATAATGATATGGGGAAATACACAAGGAAATAACAAAGGTTAGGTTTACTTAAATTTTAAAATACAGTTGAAATAAGGAATTTTTGGCAATCAAAGTGAGTTTCATGGCATGTATCGTGACGTAAAAAAATGATGTGTGTAAAAATCAAAATTTTGGGAAAGGCTAAAATACAAATCCTTTTCACCTACTTTATTTGGCCTATTAAAATTAGCAGGTTAATGGTTTGAAATGTTGTGGATTCAAGCAGTACGTCTTGACTTTTGACTTAACATTTCCCATAACACAAAGCAAAAAAAAAAAAAAAAAAGGCAGCAGACCTTACCTCTTACAGTGGAGTTTGTTACCTTAGCAGTCACGCTTGAACTTGAAAGCGCATCCAGTTTTTTAGTAGCTGTGGTAGTTTCTGGTATTTCACTTGAGTTGAGTGCTTCTGGTATTGCCAATACATCTTGATTTTTGATAGTTGCTGTTGGAGTTCGTGTTATTTCATTTAACACTGGCTCACTGGCTGGTTTATTTTTGTCTTTCTGTTTAATATTTGCCATGCACTTTTTTGCGCATGCAATCTTAAAAGCTTTTATTTCATTTAATTTCATGTCATTTTTCTGAATCTTTTCCTTCTTATTAATTTTTTCTTTCCATTTATTTTCGTACCACTCTTTTATGAATTGTTGTTTCATTTGATTTTTTTCATCAATGTTATATTTTTGTTTAATTTTTAACTTCTTGGCCTTTTCTTCAGCTGCAAGTAATTTTTTTTTTAATTCACGTTGTAGTTTTTGTAATTTTTTTGCTTGTTTTAGTTTTTTCATTTCATTATGTTTTCTTAATTTGGCTTCACATTGGTGTCGAAAATCTTCCTCGTATTGTTTTTTTTTCTTTTCTTTTTCTTCTTTTTTGAACATATCCCAATATTCATTTTTTCCTTGAATATTGGGATTTTCCTCTTCTTTACCTTTCTTTTCTTTTATTTTATCTTGTTTCGTTTGATGTTCGTCTTTTAAATTATAAAACCCTTTTTGAAATTTTTTAATTTGTTTTCGCTCTTCGTTTTGTTTTTCAATGGTGTCTTTAATATTTTTGTAATAATTTTTACATTGTTGTCTGTATTTTTCAGCTCTTTCTGATTTTTCTTTTTGTTCTTGTTTGGCATTTTCATATTCCTGTTGTGCCTTTTCATATTCTTGCTTCAGCTTTTGTTTTTCGTTTTTTTTTTCTTCCTCTGCTTGGATAACACGTTCTTGTTGAATTCTTTTGTACTCCTCCTTACATTGTTTGACACAATTTCTATTTTTTTCGTCTTCTTGTTTTCGTTCTGCAATTTTTACTTTTGCTATATTTAGCATTTTCTGCTTCTCTAATTTTTGGTCCTCATATATTTTTTTTAATTCGTTTTGAGCTTTTTGATATTCTTGTTTTAACTTATCTTTCTCTCTTTTGTATTCCTCAATTTCAGCCTGTTGCTTTTGTTCTATTTCATCATTATATATTTGATCAAGTTCTTGGTACTCTTTTTTCAGTTGACTGGTTTGCAGTGTTTGTCCAAGTTCATTTTCTTGCTTTTTTTCTTTCTCTAGTTTATTTGTAGCATTGTTTAATTCTAGTTTCCGTTTCTCAGACTCAAGTAAATCAATTTCTTCTTTTTTTTGGGTTGCTTCATTGCAGTTATCGTTTGAATTTTCACATTTCTCTTCTTTTCGTATTGGCGCTCTTGTCTTAAGCGCTTCTTCTTTTTGTTCTTCTATAATTTTTTGTATTGATTTGCTTGTATTAACTCTTTGGTCATCTATAAATAACCAAACAAAAGTATAAAATTTCACTCCATTTTTAAACCTGTAGCATTAGCATGAAAACATCTCCATATAGTTGCGTTTGAAACTAAACTTCTACTGTCAGCTTGGAGCGGTTTATCAGATTCCATACGATTTTGATGTAGTTTGAAACGCAACTATACGGATGTTTTCGTGCTTAGGCTATTGGACATTTTCTGGTAAATTTGACAATCCTATGTTGAAGCATTGGATTGTCAAACTTTGGTTACCAAATAAAAAATAATAATTAATTTAATTTAGTATAATAATTATAAATAATCTTATCTTACAAATTTTTATTTTTCATTTAGTTTTTGTTATTTAAAATGTGTATTTTTTAAGGTATTTTCATGTGTTCTTACAATGGATCTTCGTAACCTCAATAAAGAACTATTTTATTTTATTTTATTTATTTATTGATAAAAACCCGGCCAAGTGCGACTTGGACTCGCAAACGAAGGGTTCCGTTCCATTATCTATAAAAATGGCAAAAAAAACACGTCTGTTGTATGGAAGCCCCCTTAAATATTTATTTTATTCTGTTTTTTAGTATTTGCTGTTATGGCGGCAACAGACATACATCATCTGCGAAAATTTTATCACGGTTCATGAGATACAGTCTGGTGACAGACGGACAGACAGACAGACGGACAGCGAAGTCTTAGTAATAGGGTCCCGTTGGTTACCCTTTGGGTACGGAACCCTAAAAAGTAATAATTGAGTTAGCTATTCTTTTTGCCTTTTTGACATAGGATTTTCGGTTCAATATCGTTAGTATAACTTCCTTTTCAATGCATGTGCAAAACCGAACAGAAAGTCGATTATTTTGCCCTGGGGCTTTATTATTATTATTTTTTTAATTCGTTTGCAATGTTTGGCTAACCTGCAGCCTTTCCTGTGTACCATAGATGTTATAATTTTTTTTCCACTGTTTAACGGCTCTGGATACAATCCTTTTGAGCCAATTATAATTTAAAGTTCACAAGATTATATTTGTTTTCATTTCCTCACACTATGCATTGAAAAACGTAGTATGATACACGGGCGTAAAAGCAATAAATTACTCGGTTACGTTTAAAACACGAGCCGTCCTCGTAATTTATTCCTTTGCGCCCTTGTAGCATAAACTACTATTATTTATCTATGATATAACACACGAGTATGTATACTTAAAGTGTATTCCAATAGGACTAGTATTTTGGGTAAACAAACTGTATTGACGTTAGCTGTATGATGAATGCTGAGCTTGTAATGCTGAGTTGCTAAATGCTATGGGTTACTGCTAAGGAATGGTGACTCCCGAAAAGGCTAAGAAACAAACCCACCGAGCGATGATCGTACACTGCCTTATTTAATATTGTTTTCACCAAATAGCTATACAGTGTGTCCCTCGTACAAGTGCACATCCGAAAGTGGGTGAAACTAGATCTAAATATATCGACGAAAACAAAGAAAAAAAATTTTTTTTATTTTTTTTTATTCCTGAAAAAGTACCTCCACTCCATTTTTATATGGCACGCGAGCGCAGTACCTTTGGTTAACCGCTCGTAGAAAATGTTGTATTTATGATAGAACGTTGTATTTTTTTTTGTTAGAAAAATAATGGAATAGGCAATGATAAATAGGAATAAAAGTATAGTGAAACGGGGACATTATTTTGAAAAAATTTGCTATTACTGAAAAAAAAAACTTTTTTGCCCTGCAATGAGCACTCTAACTCAAACTGATTGCCTTTTACTTGCAAACTTTTTAGTGAATGCCTGCTGTTACTATTGAAGTAGGTTATTATTTTTTTGTTAAAAGTTAAATTTGTGCACTTGTGCAACCTATTACGAAGTTATTTCACAGTTATACAAAATACTATTCACTAAGTTCATCAATTCATACACAAAGCCAATATGGCGTTTATTTTTTACCAAAAATACAAGTCCTATTGGAATACACTGTAGAAGAGGGGAGTCGGGGTAGTGTGGTTCAGGAATGTGCCACCCTAAATGGGGGGGTTGCGCAAACCAGCAGCAAAGGGGGGGGGTCAGGGATGCCCCCTAAAAGGAAGGGCTCGGAAAACCTACTTTCTTAGGTTTAAACGGTTGGAAAATCGACTTCTGTACTCGTAGGTTAAAACTGTTCAAAAACCGTCTCAGCGCACCCCGACTCTATGCAGTTTTGTGGCTACTAGAGTAGTACCCCTAGAGTGTATATAAAAAGCCGTGGGTGCGGAGGGAGGGCAGCCCCCGCTCGTTGTAACAAAGCTCAGGCACCCGTGTGAGCAGTAGCTGCTGAGGCGAGCATAATGAGATGGGACGCCTGCTGGGCACAGGCGGATGGTCGGCTCTCCATTTGGAGCTGTTCCATCCAATTCCTATTGCTTGGAGCTTTGGTATCTTATTATCACAAGGGCGTCCCTTCTCAAATCTTCCACTTTCCGCAGCGCCGTAGCCGATGCATAAGTGAATTTATATATTTATTTATTTTATTCATAAACAATTTGTGTGATAAAAGTTACTTCAGTACTAAAGAAAACATAAAAAAGTGCGGTGGTACCGTTTAAGAGAAATAACTTTTTTCATTTTCGGATGACAGTGGGAAGAAACGCCTTAAGCAGAGATGCTAAAGTAGAGCCACTGAGTGATGGCGCCTATGACGTTTAAATGCCTACAAAGTATCGTAATTATTTATAAGCAAGTGTGAATTAAAAATGTAATACTTCATTGTTGATAGTGATGTACTACTTGTTTCGGTTATTATTTTTCGATTTGAATGTTGCTTTATAGTGCAATAGAATTCGTATAAGAAACAAAGTTTTTTTTTTTTAAAGTTTCTCATTTTTTATAGGTCATGTTTGAGGTCGCCAAGTTACGCAATAATATTTAATTAAAAACAAAACAATGACAAGTTAAACTAAACGAAAATAAATGATAGTAAAATACTTTTTTCGATTTAGATATTTAAACATCTCTTGGGGGCCCCGGGGCACTACACCGCATAGCCCTCCGATAGCTACGCCACTGGTTTTGGCACATTTTCCTTTTGTATCATTATGTTGAATGTTGAATGACGTGTCTAATGTTGAGTAAACTCACACTTGATTTTTATTTTGAACCGAAATTTGAAATGTACCTCATCACTAAATGGAGCTGTCATAAGTGCCATCACTCAGTGGCCCTACCTTAGAGATAAGTTAAAGTGTGTAAAAATGAGACAAAAAATCATGAAATCTCACCATCACTCTGATCGGAACTTGGCAGCCCGCCGCCCTGTGGTTTGTGCATATAATAATTGACCACTTCTTGAAATGGATTCGGAGTGGTAGTTGTCAAGTTACTTTCTGACGTGTTACCAGAAAACATGTCACCTAATTCGAATTGCGAGGGAGCTATGGGTGTGGATATCCAATACTGAAATGAAAAAGATTATAGCGTAAGTTGTACCATACTGCTTTTTTCAAAATATTTGTGCTTTTAAATTTGTTTCTGATTGATTGCAAGTTTGTAATGCACTCTAATAATAATAAGAGTATCGACAAGTTTGATAAATATTTTTCTTTAATTACAAAAACACCTTTTCACGTCGTATACCTAGGCATAATAGTACTTATAACTAGACATAGTATTTTATGCATTTGCATATTTGCATATGCAAATACATATAACTCTCTAATTACGGCGTTAATGCATATTTTAGCCTTTTTTCCCAATCGTGCATATTTCGTTTAGTAGCGGGAGGTACGTATAGGGATCTAGGTACGAAGACGTGTAGGACGCGAGCGCAGTGGCTGACCAGTGCGTGCGTTTTGTCCAATGACGTCAGTTGATAATCAGAGGTCTTTTTCGGCGTACAAATTGATACTGGGTGACAAACGTCACAAATTTGCGTTCGAATATTTGGAAAAATACTTAATTGTATGTTGGCACAATAACTATACATATTTTTATGTATATTTCGCTGTTTTTGTACCGTCTTTAATTAAAATATATAAAAATAAAAATGGTTTTTTGATTTTGCATTGTGCATATTTTGGCATATCAACGGTTTTTAGTGCATATTTGCATGCATATTTTGGCACTTTGTTAGTGCATATAATCCGATGTCTACTTATAACCAGTGGAGCAACCGTTACTTTTTCAGTACATCATAGAGTTAATAAATATGGCGATTCGGCCAAAAAAGTTGGAATTTTCGGAATTCAGAAAATCTGTAAATGCGCCTTTTCAGTTTGATGCCCTCGATATCATCTACATAACAGGAGCTGAATGATATTAAGGCGATATGCGAAAAAAATACGGGTGTTTCTTTTCTGTGTATTTCATGAAATACACAGAAAATGTTACCGTAGAGCCACTGAGTGATGGCGCCTATGACGTTTAAATGCCTACAAAGTATCGTAATTATTTATAAGCAAGTGTGAATTAAAAATATAATACTTCATTGTTGATAGTGATGTACTACTGGTTTCGGTTATTATTTTTCGATTTGAATGTTACTTTATTGTGCAATAGAATTTGTATAGAAACAAAGAATTTTTTAAAAAAAGTTTCTAATTTTTTATAGGTCGTGTTTGAGGTCGCCAAGTTACGCAATAATATTTGATTAAAAACAAAACAATGACGAAGTTAAACTAAACGAAAATAAATGATAGTTTTCGATTTATATATTTAAACATCTCTTGGGGGCCCCGGGGCACTACACCGCATAGCCCTCCGATAGCTACGTCACTGGTTTTGGCACATTTTCCTTTTGTATCATTATGTTGAATGTTGAATGACGTGTCTAATGTTGAGTAAACTCACACTTGATTATTATTTTTAACCGAAATTTGAAATGTACCTCATCACTAAATGCGGCTATCATAAGTACTTTAATAAATTTCTGGTATATGCATTTTGACTATATAATCTAGGGCTTTGAAGTTGGAAAACATGTTTGGATAAATTATCCTCGATTGAATAAATTGTTGAAATGAGGTCTTCAAACACACTTTTTGCCCTCGTTTGACGAATAGGAACCATATACAGAACTCAAACATATTTTATTAGGGGTGTTTCAACAATATCTAGAGATTTGATATTTGAAATTTTGCTAGCTATTTTAGTTTTTTTTAATAAAACTATAAAACCAACTTTTTTCCCTTTTGCCCTGAATCTGCCCCTCTCACACTGCGCGATTTTTCGCTTGGAGTGACAGTGACAAAAATAAAATTTGCATAGCCTCTTGAGTTTTGGAAAGGGTTAGATTAGCAATTACAATAAAAGTTTTAAATTTTTTGTCCTAAGCAATCAAACTCACCTTGCGCATTTTATCATAGCACATTAAATCTTTTCTCGTAGCAAATCCTTCCAGTGATGACAAAATCTGATCAATTTCTTGAACTGAATCGACGTAAGTTGACGTTTCTACACTAAAACAAAGAATACCACTTTATCACAAGGCAGAAATAAACATTAAGGCGATTACCATCGCCAAATTAGCAGCTCGATATTTGTCACTACAAATATCAACGGAAACGACATTGAAATAACGTTCATATCAGGGCGCAATGCATAATGGCTGTTATTTTTTTTCTTTCTCCACACCATCGGTTGACTGGAAGAAATTTCTTTAAGGAATAAGTCCGCCCCTTCCTTTTGTTATTCTGTATTCTGTGTTTTATTTTAATTTTTCTGTGCAATAAAGTGTTTATTCATTCATTCATTCATTCATTCTGTGCTTCCTACTGCGAGAATCTACTATAATTTATTGTACATAATAACCATGCTTGCCTCCTAGAGGATAAAAAAAGAGAGAAACAATCTTTGTATGCTACGTCTTTGTCTTTTAATAAATTATTTATAAATAACTCACCCATTGCTATCTGCGACATGTTCAGGTCCCTCGACAGATTTTAAAGTGACAAACTTGGTAATTTTATTTGATGTAGTTTTGGCAAATGAACATAATTCTGTATCAATTTTATTTTTTTCAAATTTCAATACATCAATCAAGAGGCTTCTTAAATCTTTCCATTTCGTTTCTGATGTCAGATCGTTATCATCTTTTCTCTTTGCGTAAAATGATGAAATCCTTTTGAAATCATCCTGATCTATGTTAATGTACTCAATATTTTTATCTTTTATGTCGTTGTAGTTAACATCTTCGAACACAAGTATTGTGGAATCAGGCAAGTGCTCCGCGGTACTGTACATTTTAAATTTGTCCAAAAATTTGTGCAATTTCGATGGACCCACTTTTGCTAGGATTGCATTGGATTCTGTTGACGGCGTGCTGTAAATATGTTTTTTTCCTCTGTACCCGATATCTTCAGATTTATTCATAGTGGGATTTGTTGCATTATATATTTCTTTTTTGCCTGTCGCTAAGACTGATGTTGTGTTTAATATGGCATCATTTAAGGGAGGGCTCGTATATGTTTCATTTACAGTTTCAGTTGTAGGCATCATTGAAAAATCTGATTGTTCGGTAGTTGAATTGTTAATGGTAGCCAAAACAACCGTTAGCATTGGTTCAAAATCAAGTGCAGTAGTATTTTTGTTTGTATTTATTACATTGAATTCATTAAAATATTCAGTTATTTCATTTGTTTTATCTTTAGGACGATTATAGTCATTCTTATAGTTCAAACCACTATCAGGATTTTGATTAATACCCGTAGAAATATTTGACAGTGCAAACGGATTATTTGATGTAGTCTGGCCCGTTTCATTTGAGGTTTGTCTAGTAATTCTATTTCTAATAGAACTGCCTTGATTTAAATAATTATACCAAAATGCCCCTCCAGTGTCTGTTATTATAGGAGCTTCTATTTGCGGTCCCAAAACAATTTCACGTTTTTGATGCTTCAGTGTTGGCTCTGAATAACCAAACGCATTTATGGGTCTTTGCTTAAATTCGTCACCTTGGATGGTAATTGGAGTGTTCAAAATCTGTTCTGCTTTGTGGAGTACCTTAGCAAGGATACTCTGGTCTTTAGATGGCAACGTATTGGAAGATATTTCACTGTTATCTGAACATTTTGCGCAAGGGCACAAACATTTTTTGTTTTGATTAAATATTTTTTTAGATGGGCACCCACATTTTTTGCATGGACTTAAACATTCTTTACATGGGATCGAACCTTTTTTGAATGGTTTAGGACCTCTTTCCAGATTTTTACATTTTTCACATTTTTTAGAACATTTTTCACATGGGCACAAACATTTTGCGCATGGGCACGAACATTTTTTGCCTAAGTACAATTTTTTGTCTAAACATGAACATTTTTTACTTGAACATGGACATTTTGTGCTTGTGACTGTGATATTTCCGATTGGAAAGATATCGTTTGCTTCTAGACTCTTTTGGGTTGGTAATGTACATTTTTTAATTTCCATGGCATTTGTTTTATACTTAAATATTTCAGTATTAGGTTTAAATAATTCCATACTCGAAGGTATATGTATTTTTAGAATATTTTGGTCATTATTTGAACTCGGCTCATTTTTTTGTTCGTTTGAGGAAACACGTGGTTCTATTAGTAACCCTGGTTCCAATTGCAGCATTGATTCTAATTTCTTTTGTTCAAGTGTGTCTCGATATTTGTTAACATTCATAACCTTATTTAAAAGTCTGTAAACGCCATCCTTTGGTTTTGTAACTGTAGATAGTTTTGGAGAAGTGGGTTCAGTTGAATCAGTCGTTAAAATTGGAAATATTCGTGTGCTACCCTCTTCAATCATATCGGCATCAGATTCATTAGTTTGGCGTTCTTCGTAAATATTGATACACACTTTGTCAAGTTTGTAAGGTTCATTAATAGCCTTTTCTGCGGGGACACAGTTGTTTACCAAATATTTCAATTTATTTGTTGTTGTTTTAAGTTCGTTATCAATAGGCATATTTAGTTTAATTAGGTTATGAAGATCCCCATGTACATTTACAAGGTCTTGTGTAATACTACTAACACTTCTCTTGCGCATCTTTCCGTTATTGCGTTTTTCTATATTGGAGAAGAACTTATTACACATACGACCTTTACATTTACCTTTAATTCTTCGGTAGTAATCATCTGTCATTTTATTAATACCACTTACAGCTTGTCTGAGTTGTCTACCTCCAGTTGGATTCATGTAAAAAAAAGTCTGTATCTCCGTGCAGTGTTCAGCCATAAAATCAGCTATGTTATTTAGTTCAAATATCAACTCAGATACGACATTATCAACAGCAGCACATTTTCTGCACATAGTTGTGTTAACTCTACATTTGCACATACAAACTCTATCATGTCCAAAGAATTTTTTTATATTGTCTCTAACACTTGATGATTTTTTTGCACGCTTTGGTATAGATTGCTGTCCGAGCTCTAAAGAGTCTTTTAATTTCATAAAAAGACTTCGTTTAGTTTTTTTTTTGCCTTCATAATCACTAGAATCATACGAATAAAGCTTGTCATTAAAAACAGTTACATATTCTTTACTCAAAGTTACTTTCCCAATACTCTTCGTGACCTTGGTTGTTCCCATAGACATATTCATTGGGGTGTTTACTTGTCTTGATAAAAGCGAATGTTCAGTCCTAATGTCTATTGGTTTTAAAACAATACAATTTGGTTGATTTTGATTGATATTACTAAGCGGGTCCTGTGTAGTAGTTTCCAATACTGTATCTATACGATACTCAATATTTACTGGATTAGATAGTTTTGCAGAGAAAATTCTTTTAATATGCGTTGTATCATCTAAAGATCTTTTGTGGTCATTTGGCATAGTTATAAGAACTTGCAATGTTTTTGGAACTTCAACAGCGTTCGTTTGATGAACCAAAGTTGTCTTTGGGTTACTTCTGAAAGATTCAGTGAACGGAGAATCCATTACTATCTGTTCGTCGGGTTGTGCTTGAGCGGTTTGTACTTGTTCATTGATAAAATCTGCCACAACTTCAATGTAAACAATATTATTAGCCGTTTGGGTATCATTTTGTCTTCGACTTCTCAATTTATTTATAATCCCTTTATGACTAACCAAATATTTATTCTGGGCGTCTTTTTTTGATTTCATAATGTTAGAGTTAGTTAAAACTGGATTTGACATTGAACATGATGCTGTCTTTAAATCCAGTGTATGTTTAACCTAAAAAAGAGTTTTCAATGAAATAAAAACGATAAAATATGATTTTTGCTCACGTAATGATTGTGATAAAATAAAACTCCCTTTGGGTGTGTCTGACTGTACTATTTACCTTTTGGCTACTAGAAGCATTTGCCATTCGAAACAAGTCTAGGTATCGTTTTATCCTGTCATCATTGATTTCGTAAACCTCAATTTGATCGCTGTAGCCATGTGTATCAGACGGTTTCGTATGCATTACATTCCTTTTTGAACTAACTTCATCTATTCTAGGCATTTTAACTGAAATAATATACTGGAGATAAAAACAGCAAGTCAACAAGCAATATGCTTTTCTAGTTAGTAGGAAAAAAGGAAGAGAAACAAGAAACGACAAAAATAGTGAAAGGGCTCATGAAGTCATGAATCAGGGTGGTCCCCAAAATTCAATGGGGAAATATAGTCAACCCTAAACAAGAAGAAGGGAAGGATGATGATGAAGATGGTGATAATATAAAACCTGTGACTATTACCCGTTGAATTCTGTGGAACAGCTTTTAACTTTGGTGGAACACGCAGGAGAATTTTGTTTTTAGAGTTTTTACTGCGATTGTGTTTGCCCCAACCCCACCTGTGTTCTGGAGCTGTAACAAAAATGAAACGTAAAAAAAGCTGATATTAAGAAAGCCCTTGCAAGATTCTGTCATTTGTGTCTGTGACACCTGTTACCAGCTTACCAAAATCTTTAATGGTCTTGTGTTGCAAGTGTCATTTCTTGTAAATTCAGTAAGTATATTATACAAAGTGTAACAGAAAGGTGTAACCATATTTGAAGAGCTTATTCAGTTAATGGTATGAAACAACTTTTACTATAGAACAAATCCTGTATCTCGAAAAAATTTTTTTACTGTTTCATAGAAAAATGCAATGCCGCTCGGCCGAAATGTAGAAGGGCAGATTTTCTTTTTTGAGATTTCAGGTTTGGCTCCATAGTAAAAGTTTTTCTATACCATTGACAGAATAAGCTCTTCAAATATGGTTACACCTTTCTGTTACACCTTCTATATATATATATATATATTTCAGTGGAAACATACCTGTAAGTTGAATTTTACAAGCAAAATTAGTCTTGTAGGTTTTCTTTATAAACATGGCTGTCATGAACTTATTTGATGTTAATGTAAATTGTTGCTATTAAACGCAAAAGTGTATCCACCCTTCGAGTCAGAGGGGTCACATACCAGCCTGGACGGGCTTCAAAATTGTACAGGCAATGAAAGGTATGAAAGCTGAGAAAGCCGAGTATGATAGAGTTTTAATAGAGCTGCTAAAAGTTAGTCGATGGCGTGGCTAGCTGGTATACCAGGTCTTCAATATGTGCTGGATGAGTGGTCATGTTCCGGTTTACTGGTTGTCATCGTCCTTCTAAAGCAGGGGTCTCCAACCTTTTTTAGCTCTTTCAATGAATTGAAATTCTTTATTGGTTTAAAAATTACAAGATACAGATTAAGGGGGTATATCGTCAAAATGGACACTTTTTGAAGTTATTTATCTGCCGTTCTAAAGAAGTCTCAAGTTAAATAAATTAGTATAACAATTTTGGGGCCTTTTCCTAGATTTTGGTCTATCAGAAACGCTATTGGAGGAATTTCACTCGATAGAAATAATTATTGAAATGAGGTCAAAATTTACACTTTTTTTGATATTCTGTCAAATTGTGATACCATACAGACTTTAAAAGTATTTATTTAGATGAGTTTCAACAATACCTAAATTACTGGTTATGGAAATTTTCATGGCTATTTTAGTTAATTATGTATTAATTTAAAATCGACTTTTTGTCAATTTTCCCCGATTCCGTCCCTCTCGCACGGCGGATCTTTCCGCCTGGAGTAACGGGGAGCTTTGCGCGGACGATATATCACCTTAATGTGAGGATTGAACTTGTTTATTTTTAACAAGATTGTCGATATCTTTTATTTTGTGACTGAACGGCGTTTGATTTTAGAGACGAGGCGCGTAAATTCCAAACGAATATCTCTTCTAGTCTCTAAGGGCCGCAAGAAATGTCCCGGCGGGCCGCATGCAGCCCGAGGGCCGCGGGTTGAAGACCCTTGCTCTAAAGGAAAAGCAGCAGGAATGCATAATCTACAGTGACATAAGTATACTTAGTATCAATAGCAAAATCACATGGATGATACAGAAAAAAATATTTAGGATTTAGAAGCGGTATAGGTTGCGTGGATCAGACATTTTCATTACGAAGCATATCTTGAAAAAAATCTTGTAAAACACCTGTCCTGGCACTCCCAAGAAGATTCGGTCGATCGTTTATCGTTCGAGCATACGTCCATCTCTGACGCACGCATAGAGTGTGATAGAGATGGATATACGACCGAACGATATTCGATCGAATTTTGTCACTTCAGAGTAGGCCCTCAGGTGTTTTATGCGTTAGTGGATTTAGAAAAGGCTTACGATACCGTGTATTACTTGTGGACAACACGGTATGAAGTGAGTAGCCACTTAGTAAAATGACCGTCATTTTTAGTTTATGACCGTCAAATTTGTTAAATTACAGTAAAAATGCAGTCACAAACGTACATAATAAACTTATTGGTGATTTATGTTTTTATTTTCATTTTGTTATGGAATTTTTTTTAGGTTTCATGTCATAGAATGACATAAAGGAAGATGTTAAGCAAGTGTTACATTTCTGGAGCTGTATTTTTGAATCACTCGCCGTGAATCATATATTCACGCACGAAAAAAAATCACGTGCGAAATTCAATTCGATTGGTCACGATTTTACGTATTTTTGAATCAGTAGAAATCAATGTAAACGGTTTTCGTTTCACGCAGAAAAAATTAAAACCGGAAAGCAATATTTCGTTGATTTTAAAAACCGGTAATGAATGGGGGTGAACGGAACGTAAATTAAAAAGTTATAATGTTATGTCAGTCTCATCGATGCATCGACATCGACATTTTCTTCTTGTCATTCTTGCATAGTTTCTACTCGTAGAAATCGGAAAACGAGTGGGTCAGACAGACCACTCGTTGCAAAATTCACGGAGAGAATTTTCAAAAATACTGATTTCAAGTTTTCGTATGCGAATCATGCGGATTGGTATGCGAATTGAAATTCGAATGATTCAAAAATACAGCTCCTGTATCAAAAACGTTCATAAAATATTAGCTATTTTGGATTCTAGAATACAATAATATTATCAGTTTTTTTTTTTACAATTTGACTGGTTTTAAACTAATATGCCGCGTCTTTTGGCCGCAGTGTGGAGCTATTTCCAAATATTACATTAATCCGGCCATAAAAAACATGAATCGTGCATATTTTGTAATAAAAATTGCATATTTGCAAGCAGAATTACTAAACGAAGATGTTGGAAGATCATTGGCCAATGTTGCCGAATTTAACACCAAAACTGATTTTTCTTCTTTTTAAAATGCAGCTCTGCTCAGAGAGCTGCTGACACTATACATCCACGAATTTGGTGGCAAAATTTTGTTCAGCTGATTTTATTTCGTGATTCGAGGGTTGGCTCCATAGTAAGAGTTTATATAAAGTCGCCGTCAATAGAAATTGTGGACTATGTAAACAAACCGTTTTCTCAATTTTTCTCAAGGTTCTGCCACGGAGTCTCATTGAACATTATTCCAAATCATGAAGCATCAAGTCTTACAAGTCATTCACTGTATTTCATCATGAAATATTCAATAATCACCAGTTAATTACGGAAAATCATAGAATCAATAGTCAATTCTGTACTGCGTCGAGATTGCTGTCATATTTTTTTCTCATCGAATCTGTATTGTCTTTGAAAATTGGTGATGTACGAATCTATTTGAATATAAACGTATTTTATTCGTGATGTTATTTTATTCCGTCATTTTTTTTAACAGCGTTACTTCATAATCTTTGACATAAACGTGTGTGTGATTCTATCGAGAGCTGTGTGATCTTCCAGCGATGCTCTAAAATGTGTAGCTCATGTCCTAAAAGTAGAAGAAAAAATGAAAGAACTGGATGGGATAATAGATACGGCCAACAACGCTGTGACGGAACCATTTGTAATTAACGAGGGCAATTTGACTAGCGATTCATCAGAATATTTTAGCGATGAATCAAATAAAGAAAACTAATTAAGCACCTAACATATTTAATCACATACTTACCCATCTCTAGATAGTTCACCTATTCATAGACAAAGACAACATGGCGCTTTGTTTACATAGTCCACAATTTCTATTGACGGCTACTGTAGTTTCCATAGTAACCACTAGTTTCCGGCTTCAGCAAGTTTATAGTAAGAGGATGGCATACCCTAGCAACTTTTTTTATTACCCGTCCAGCACAATAAGTCTAATGGCAAAGACCTATTTGCTTTTCATAGAGGCGATTATATGTTGGCTCTTTGGCCTCTTGTTCTTGGACGCGTAATACTAGTGATCACGCAGCGAAACAACAAATTGGTGTGTTTTTAGCTAATACTGAAATATTTTGTGGAGAAAAAATATTGGATTTAGGTAACATCCCTTCATATTTCTATTGACTATTTTATAAAAAAATATCAAGTTGATCTCTTAACCGCGTCTTTGAAACGAACGTTTGAAAACCAAAAAAAGAGGGTGGAAAACATTTTTTTTTGACAAAAGTATAAATCTTAAAACATTGTTTATAGGTGGAATCCTTAGATAAAAGATCGATAAATCAAATATATTTTCTTCAATATGAGGAGAGACCTAGTTTCTTCCAATTAGTGTTGCCATGTTAACTAGCAACGTTTAGGGTTATTTAGCTACTAAAATTGTTGAAAGTTTCATACATTTGGCTACTTTTTGAGGACCGAAGCTCCATACATTTAGCTACTTTAGGTGGTAAAATTAACCAATCTGGCTACTTTTTGAGCTATATTTAGCTACAAACGCTTGGCCGTAGATGGCAACACTGCTTCCAATGAACCCTTGAAAACCTGGTGTTGTTGATGTTTTAGCGTCAGGTGTCCCGTTAACACCCAGTATAGATACTCGTAGATATAGAAGTAATATAATATTTATAACTGGTCAAACCTGGGAAAAATCTTAACCGCGGCACTCGCACCCTCCTTATGTTTGTTTGCTCCACAGAATACACCGAGCCGACCCTTCTTGCATGTGGCGCGGCTTAAAAAAAAAAAAGCAGTTATTGTCCCTCCCCTGAAGTGCGTTCATTAAATAACCCTGGGCTGTGTAGGAACACTGGGGTTGTAACGCTGAGTTTTTGAACGGGTTTCGTCGTGTGACGACACTCCAAACGTCAGTTGTCATTTTTGCATTATATTTAGTATAATAACGTTGAGAGGACCCCCTCTGTACGAAATTTAAAGTAAATATATCAACTATAACGTTGAGAAGACCACCTCGGTACGAAAATTAACGTCATTTCATTTACGAAAATTAACGTGAATGTCAGGTGACGTTTGGAGCCTATACGAACCTTGCGAACCCTGCTCAGAGTTGATGTTGAAAAAGTCGACACCAGTGTTAGCGACACTGTCTTTTTTGAACGGTCGGTGTTGAGACGCGAGTTCATTTTTGAACGGGTTAGTGGTGCGACCCGGGTAGAAAACCCAACTCGGTGTGAGTTTATGAACGACTATCTGGTAGGTGAAAAATAAATTTGGCATGCACAAATGAAATCCGCCCATCGAAAGATGAGACTTAGTTTTATTTTGAAGTGTGTAATGAAACCTATTTTATCCTGGCATAAGAAACCTTCTTGCTGCTGACCTGGGAATATCGAGCACGGGCTGAATATGGAGATATAAATTAACATTGCAGTATAGAAACGCAGAAAGAAAAGTAAATCTGGATGTGAGGAGCTCTGAACCGGGAATCGAACCCGGAACCTCTCGCTGTACCTGACCTCTCCCGGGTTCGATTCCCGGTTCAGAGCTCCTCACATCCAGATTTACTTTTCTTTCTGCGTTTCTATACTGCAATGATATAATGTTAATTTATATCTCCTTGCGATGGATAAATCGCCAAGTGTTCAAACACAGAAATTTATTTCTGTCATAGTTTCTGAATATGGAGGGTTGACGGATGTCAGATTAGATTGGGGGAAGAGGTTAGCAAGATAAATGGAGAGAAAAAAGGAGCCTTTGGCGTAGCAATCTGTGTTACCGGCTCACTCAATATTTATCACCAATATCACTTATTTGGTGATACAATTTGGTGCATATCATCTCCAGTTGCGATCAACATACTTCCACAAGCCATTGACATTGATCTCCACTGCGTTGTTGAAAGAATATCCAACAAAAAGTAAAGGCTCCGCCAGCCACCGCTGCAGCTTTTTAGCCAGCTTCGGCCGGATTTGTACAGTGGTGACCACATCAAGCTATACACTTGCAATACGACATTAGCCCCTTCAGAGAAGAATATAAGATAGGTACAAAGTCCAATGATACACTTGTACTTTTTCGCCAAACATGCTCTCGCGTTTGGACAATTTAGCATATTAAAACAAAATATTTTTAACAAATAAAATTTGTGTAGGTAGTTAAGAAGTTGAACTACATTATAATTTTTCAGATTTGACACAAGTATCACAATATAAAAATTACGTTTTCCGTGATTTTACTGATCTTTCCGATTTTTTTTCTCGGTGGTTGTGATACTTGTGTCAAATCTGAAAAGTTATAATGTAGTTCAACTTTTTAACTACTTACACAAATTTTATTCGTTCAAAAATATTTGGTTTTAATAAGCTAAATTGTCCAAACGCGAGAGCATGTTTGTCGCAACCCCTCCTATAACAATTTAAAAAAAATGTTAAGAGGCCGGTGCAGTAATCTTATTTCATACAAACGAAATACCAAAACCATTTGTAAGTCATAGATATTCTTATAGGTGGTGTGTATTTATCCCGATTGCATTACATAATATCTAGGTTCCCAAATATATATTAAATAAGAACGCTGATTTAAACATGAAATATGAGAGAAATAAGCTTTCTATGGAAATTTTAAATAGATAATAGTGTCGTCTTTAAATCAGTGTCCTTTCAAAATATATATTTAGGAACCTAGATATTCTGTTATCCAATCGGAATAAACACACACTATCCTAAGAATATCTATGATTTACAAATGATTTTGGTATTTCGTTTGTATGAACAAGGATTACTGCGCCGGCCTCTTAAGTTTGGATTGAAAAACTACTCACTGTCTCTTTTTTTCTTCTTGCTAAAGTTGTGGTCGTTGAACGCTGTGCCTTGACAGGTCAAAGTTGTCGGTAAAGGGGTCTTGGATGCACGTTCTGAAAAAGTACAAATGTTTAGCTCCTACACTTATCAAATTAAAATAGGAATCTCTTCTTACAACAGATAATTTTGTGTCCTTCAGTGCGGGATTTCATATTCACAAACGTATCTACACTATAACCTCTATCCATAGCTCTTTTGTCACGAATATTTCTTGCTCCAGTATTGTAAGACCACCACAGAACAAAGTGTCCACCAAGGTTTTGCCAGGGCATCAACTGAACGGGTGAAGTAGCACCTAAAGATGTTACATACTTGAAAAGATTACCCTTCCAGCTTCAACGAAGTCGGATAAAAATTAGCCCTGCTCTGATTTTTGTCAGAAAGAATGCGCGACCGCGTGCACGGTTATCTGCAAAAAAACTTGAAAAAAAAAAACGAATAAAAAAATCTTTACTTCTGGGGAAATATCTTATCTTCGATTTTCGAGTTTGTCGTTTGTGTATCGAAACTTTATTGTTGTGGCAGCCACTGAAAACTTAAACAAATTCAATATCGTTTTTAATTGGAAACTTATATCGGATGCAAATGGACTGGTATCTGAAATGACATCACATACTTTACTGATCACACTGCACAATTTAAGGCGCTACGGAAAAAAATCGACACTTTTAGAACTTCTATATATACTTCGGTAAATAATGTATAATTTTGATAAAATAGTATATTATTTTTGGAATCTTTCTCTAGGGATCTGTTAAAACAGAAACGTGATTGGAGAAATTCGGCTCGATAGAAATATTTATTGAAATGAGGTCTTTATCGACACCAATTCTCCTGGTTTGACAATTTAGAATGACATATGGCCAGCAATTATATTTTATGAGATGGGTTTTAACAGTATCTAGGACCTGGTTAAACGAAATTTTGATAGCGTTTTTAGTATATTTTGTACTAATAAAAAACCGACTTTTTGCTACTTTTCCACGAATCCGTCCCTCTCGCACTGAGGGTTTTTTCGCATATGGAGTAACAGGGACGCTAAAACTTTTACATATCGCCTTAACAGCAGACATCACCAACGCGATGACGCGACCAACTCAGTTGTGGGCGTGGCCAAATGTCATGCTGTTTCATTTCGCTGTAAGGTGCACGCTTCACGAAACTTGCGAGGTCAATACAATCGTGCCGATTTCGTCGCGGGCCCAAAATTAAAAACTTGTTTCAGGAGAAAAATTATTTTAGCAAGATTGTGGACGTTTTACACTATGATTTTTAGGCTTCCGTACCTAAAGGGTAACCAACGGGACCCTATTACTAAGACTCCACTGTCCGTCTGTCTGTCCGTCTGTCCGTCTGTCACCAGGCTGTATCTCAAGCAACGTGATAGTTAAACAGTTAAAATTTTCACAGATGATATTTTGTGTTGCCGCTATAACAACAAATACTAAAAAACAGAATAAAATAAATATTAAAGGGGGCTCCCATAAAACAGCCTTTTTTTTGCCGTTTTTGTAGATAATGGTACGGAGCCCTTCGTGCGCAAATATGACTCGCACTTGACCGGTTTTTAATAATTATTAATCTAGATAACCTTTCAATGTTTGACTCGTATTATTTTTTTGATTTTATCTAAAACAATAAAAGCTCATTCGGTTACAACTTTGGTAAAAAATCCTTAAATTTACGTATTTTAGGGGTTTTTTGTTAAGATATTACTCAAATTTCACGATTTTTAGTTCGACTTAAACATAGATCAAGATAATGTTAGTGGACTCAGCTTAAAATAGTATAATAACATTCCATTTTTAGGGTTCCGCAGTCAACAACAAGGAACTCTTATAGTTTCGCCATGTCCGTCTGTCTGTCTGCTAATTAGCTTACAGACTATTAGTACTAGAAAGCAGTAATTTGGCATGGGTATACATATTTATCACGCCGATAAAGTGGTACAGTAAAATTTTGAAAAAGGTTTTTTTTAGGGTACCTCCCCTACACGTTAAGTGGGGACGATTTTTTTTTCTTATTTATCCCCTAGTGTGGGATGTCGTTGGATACGTAATTTAAAAATATTGGGGTTGTGAGAAAATCATTTTTCGATTCAGGGTTCCGTTTGCGAAATATTAAGCTTAAAGTGTTAATTTTTGTTGGAGTCAAGTGTCCTCCGCCCTTGCCAGCGAAACGATTGTATTTGGAGACGTAAAAAAAAGAAACCCCGGCAGTACTATACATAACGAAATTGAAAGGAAAACTATCACAGCTAAGTAGGCTTTACAAGTTAACGAGTATAGATCGCGCCAAACTTTAAGTCCCATCTAAACACGGGGCGATTCGCATCAGCAGGAACAAAATGTATAGGCCGTTCTTGGAACTTCCGAGCGTACCAGAAGTTTGGCGCGATCTGTATTAGTCGACAAACTTATAAAAATGTACTTTGAGAAGAAGCCCGCATGTTGTGCAGGGCAACTAGGGAACCTTACACTGCGCGTAGCCCGACACGCACTTGGTCGGTTTTTTTTCTAAGACGGATAATGAATTTGTAGTGCCCTGTGAAAAAGTACCCTAGGGACTTTTTCACTCGGCTCATACATTTTAACAAAGAATAAATTTGCGCAAATGAAAGAAAGTATTGAGTGGTTTTTTTCGCGGCTTTCTTTCTTTGAGATAGTTGTACAGTATGATCAGTAAAATATGGTTTCATTAAAAGAAACCAGTAAATTTCCATCCGGTATAAATTAATCAAGAATTGAGCTACTGGATTCAATATAGAAAGTTTGTTCTCTGATAGGTTAAAGGCCCTTTATTGAGGCGGTTTTAGATCCATTTTGACTTTCCAAAATCGATTGTGTCTGAAAAATTGATTTATTGCCATCTAATAGTTGGGGCCATCCCAAATCGATAGGTCCTGAAGGTTAATCTGAAATATTAATATATCCCTATTTCGAATAAGTATTCATAAGAAATTCCACTGTAAAACTTACTCACTATTAGATTTATTCTTTTTTTTACTTTCAGCTTTCGTTTTTATCTTCGATCCCAATAAAACGTTATCTGCAATAAAAAAAACATGGGTTTGGAAAAAAAATCATAATCGTTTTGGGAGATCTATGACTATGTCAAAAAGCGTGAGTGCTTTTTGTTACGTTTATTTTAAAGTCGAGTCCAGAATTAGGCGAACTAACTTGACAGTTCATTGTACACTAATGTTGCCACAGTTTGGCTAGTGCTGTTTATAACGATGTTATTATTTTGATTCCAAACACAATAATAATTAATCATTATTATTGTGTTTGGAATCAAACTAATAATTTTACTTAGCAAAATAATAATAATAAAAATTTATTAAATTAATTAAAATCGAACACATAACGGATTTGGATTTATCAGCGACGATATAATAGCGTTTGTCTCTATTGCACTTTCATATTTGCCAGAAAGAAAGGGATGAATGCTATATGTATGGTACATGAAATGTACCATACATATAGGTACATGAAATGTACCATACTAGCCCGACAGAAACCACCTAAAAGGATCACAATGGCCTGTTGTAATTACATAATTATTTTTGTATTTTATTCCTAATTTGAGGAGTAAGTATCGTAAATATCCGCTTTAAACAATACATCCTTCAGATCATATTATATCATATAAATTGCTGTAGTTCGTCCCTATTTGGCAAATATGTATGACTGTGAAAGTTTTGACGACAATTACTTGATAAAATATAAAAAGAATCAGATTTATAGAAGGCACAAGGTTATATCGACATATTTGTGTCGACATAAACCTATCACTATTTATTTTTTCCTATGTCTGGCTACATTTTCGGCTGTCAAGTTAGTTCGCCTAATTCTGGACTCGACTATAGAAGCATGTACTTTTAATTATTTTCGACAAAGCGCCCCGCACTTTTTGGCAGTCATTGAAATTATTTTTAGTTTCTCAAACTATAATTTATTTTTCACACCACCTGCTCGACAATGTCCAATTACATATCATGCAACCTCAACGTAAAGTAACGCATTATATCTCCAGGGATATAAAGTTATATGAAAATCCCTAGGGATTAAAGTGATTTAAATTTGGAACGTCAAATTCGTGTGGAAACTCGTGGAAAACAAATGCCCATATGGGATTGTAAAGAGGTTTGTTCGAAAATCGAACTGGCCACCATAAGCAGAATTCAACAAAAAGAAAAAAAGCGTTTACAAAGAATGTGAAACAAAAGACGGTGTTTCGTGCTGTGATTGTCAGTGAATTTTATTGAAATATTAATGTTGATAAAAAATGTCGAGCTTTTTACTGTCTCGCAGAAGGTGTGAAAAGTAGAGTATGCTCCTCTGGAATAAAGCCTGTCTTTGTCTTGGGCAGCTTGAACCCCTCGCTTGCTATGCTCAGGAGTTAACTCTAGAGTCCCTCGTTACGCTCAGGGTTCAATATGCCGCCCGTGACGTAAGACACTGCTTTATTCCCTTAGTGCATAATCTACTATTAACTTAATACTAATGCAGATAAATATGAACAAATTTTAACCATTGTCCAAGTGAAGAATCTAACCATTACAACAGTGAAAGAACTTTTAAATCGGTTCTGAAGTTCCAGATATTACCTGCGAGAATATAATTAATGGCCATGTCCATAGGGAAGTGCTTTAGGAAAAAACTATATACATATGTGTCCCTCGTACAAGTGCACATCCAAAAAGGGGTGAAGCTAGATCTTATTTTAAAAATGTTTTTTTTTGTCGATAAATTTTTGTTGCCTACCATGGAGACTATGTATAAAATATGTCATAACTTTTGATCTATCGCGAGTAATGCAATGAAATAAAACTGTTATAATCCTTAAGAATAGACGTTGCATACCAAATCAAAAACAAAACATAATCAACTACCATTACCATAAAAATAATATCCTAAAAGATTATTTCTTTAATTTTTCCGTCTTTTTTTTTTCTATACTTTTATTCCTATTTATCATTGCCTATTCCATTATCTTTCTTACAAAAAAAAAAATACAACGTTCTATCATAAATACAACATTTTCTACGAGCGGTTAACCAAAGGCACTGCGCTCGCGTTCCATACAAAGACACCCAGGTGGAGTACTTTCTATAGATAAAAAAAAAAATTAAAAAAAAAAAAACTTTGTTTTTGTCGATATATTTAGATCTAGTTTCACCCACTTTCGGATGTGCACTTGTACGAGGGACACACTGTATAGCCTATGTTCAAGTAAAGAGTCCAACAGTTACAACAGTGAAAGAATTTTCAAAATCAGCTCAGTAGTATCCGCGCGAGGGCAATTAATCTTTATGTCCCAATCTCAGGGATATATACAGTCCGTCCCCAGGTACAAAATGCAAATTCTGTGATGACAACACTTGCGAAATTTCATACCTATTTAGTTTGTCAGGTTACTCAGTTAGTTTGTCAGTTACATACAAGTGAAGTTAAAAAAGTTACTCAGTTAGTTTGTCAGTCACATACAAGTGAAGTTCATAAAAGCGTGTTAAATATAATTTTAAATCATGTCACCAGAAATGTAACGAAGTGGAATTTCCTAGTGAGTTACGAGAATTTAATCCAGATCCAAATTTTTTTACCAATCGTGAGCTATTTTTTAATCTTCATTGGTATGGTATCATTTTTGGCGTTCGGAAATCGGAAAGAAATAACTGTGTTTATTATGGGACAAATTTTAGTTTCCATTGAATTACGAGTATTTTAAGGTAACACAAGGTTTTTGTAATACTTTCTTTAGAATATATGAAACTGTTGATTCGTGATAAATTATATTATAAATTACAGTGAAAGTATCAGAAAAAATTTAATGTTCTTTTTAAAGTTGCTGTCACACAAAGCTGTAACATCAGCTGAGAAACAATTTTGACATTCCTTTTTCAGGAATGGTACAAAAATGTATGAAACTTACGTACGTTTGTAATGTTTTTCATTGATTTTTCTCTCATGATTGTTTTGCCTTACAGTGACGAAACTTTTGACCAGAGAATTTATCTCGGCTGGCTTGCCTGCTGGAAAATGTCAATTTAATAAATGGGGAGTAGTTCTAATAGTGGGGTGGGAGAGCTTAAAACTATGCCAAAATATTTCACATCTGGCAACCGCGCATTGGTTTTAAAATAAACAGTTATACCTCAAGTGTGCCTCATGTCACTGATATTAACACGGAAATGAAGGTTTTATAACCACATTTGGGGGGTCATACTGATGCATATTTTGCTCTAGGAGGCTTGGTTTAGCCAGAACCGTGTATAAACTTTCCGAATTAGCGCTAAATACGTTACTTCCGGTAAATATGCTGTCAAATCTGCAAAAGGGCCAGGAAAATTTGTGTCTCGGGCTTTTTAGATTCGTCTACTCATATACTATCTGGATCCAAAGGGGCACATTGGTTGCCAGGTGTGAAGTTTTTATTGGCTACCCCACCCCACTATAAAAGAGGAGCAAATGCATGAGCATACGACATGATTCCCTGAGGGGGTGTTAGAAAAGTTTCCGAGTACGGTCTGTCAAATACAAGTCATAGTCCAAACTAGTACACCCGTGTTAAACGACGATTATAACGTCCCAATCTGATGGGTTGAGAGCCCTATCAGATGTGTTCTGCTTAAGAGCGGTTTTGCAGCTGGATTGTGAAAAAACCGCCTTTTTCTAATTAAACAGAACACTTAAATTAAAAATTCACTCAATAGTTATTCAACAAAACTTTATTACCTATTTATTGTGTATTTTGCCATCGCAAAGTTTCCATTGTTTCTGTAAATTAGAATTTCAAACATTTTTTGAAATGAAAATATGTTTATTTTCAATAAAATTCAAGTCAAATTCAATGACAGAATAGTTTTTTTTTCTTTTTTTAATTGGTTTTGTTATTTATATGTATATTTTTATCGACTTCTATCAATTGTTTGATAGTATTTTCATTTTATCTTATGTAATAATAAGCTACGTTTATAATGTTAATTTTAATTTTAATTTTAATTTTAATTTTAATTTAATTTAATTTAATTTAATGGACAAACCATGTATAACGGGCACTGTTATATGGAGAATAAATGATTGTATTGTATTGTATTGTATTGTATTGTTGAAATTCTATTCACAACACATAAATAATAAGGTTTTGTTGAATAACTATTGAGTGAATTTTGAATTTAATTGTTCTGTTTCGATTAATTAGAAAAAGGTGACTTTTTCACAATCCGGCTGCGAAACCGCTCTTAGTTTTTATATTTTCCCAAACGACAGCGGGCAAATTTGTATGGGAGTTGGTCCAAACGCCGCCACGAAAAAGATGTATGTTAAATAAAATTACATTATGTGGTCCCTAAGCAAGCAGAAGCCCATCAAAAATCTATCCGGGAGATTTCAAGATATGACTAGATTATTTTTTACAACCTCAATTACATATTTATTTACAATCGCATGCTCGTTCCTCGGCCTTGGGATACTCGGTTTGACCTTTGGCTTCGGAAATATGACTTCATATTTCCTTCGACCTCGCGAGTGTGATCCCATGCAAAAAAGGTTAGACTTTGCTAAAATACCCCAACAAAATTTCTTTTTAAACAGGGTCCATGAGTGCCTGAAAAAACAGGGCTTAACCAACTCGACCTTTTGCCTGGCTAGAATAACAAAAATCCAAAAAGAACAAAAAAATTACATTTCACCCATACATCACTTTAATGTAGCCCCACTCTTTCCAACTAAACAACCATGTCTATGAGTCAGTGAACGTTTTTTAACACCAAGAAACCATTAAAAACTAGTCATATCACGAAATCTCTCAGATAGATTTTGATGGGCGTCTGCTTGCTTGAGGACTACATTCTTTCATTTAACATATGTCTTGATCTTGGCGGTGCTTGAACTGAATTTGCCTACTGTCAACAACTGTGGTTCTATATCTTCGAAACGTGACAGTTTCTGAGGTTTTGTCGAAGAATATTTTCTACTAAATTCCTTTTTTGTTCACGTTTTTTGCCGACGCTCAGAGAGAGCATTTGCGTTGTAAGCAAAAGGTCGCAGGTTCAAATCTTTATTTTTGCAAAATGTGTGTGTTTTTTATTTGTATTGGTATCAGCATAGATTTTCACAAGAAATATCCATCCATCAGCCGGTATTCGTCCACTGCTGGACATAGGCCTCCCCCATATTACGCCACTCTTGGCGGTCCTCAGCCATCCTCATCCAGCCGCCACCCGCAACGTCCTTCAGATCGTCAGTCCAGCGAGCGTACAAGAAACATACGCGGCTAAAATTCCGTTTGTCAATGGAACTCCAAAATTGCTACTCACGGTGTAATACAAAAAGCTCCGGCTCTAATGTGTCTGTTTCGATGTCGTCAGTGGAATAGACAAATTTTCTCAGTGGACTTGTTGTAGTACTTGTAGGATCGTAAACAATATCGTATTTAAATGTGCTGCCTTGTACACGTAACGATTTTGCTTCTAAACCATTTTCTTCGGCTCTCGCTTTATAAAACAACATTCTTTCGGAATTAAAGCCATTAGGCGCCGCCGCATCCGTGTTAGTCTCCCTTCTTTGTATTTCTGTTGTCAGTTTTACATCGTTTTTCAAGGTCTCGGAATCTTCATCTTTATTATCAACGTCCGTTACTGTGGTACTTATCGTATTAAACATATCGTTCATTTTACTTCTATCATCCGTACTAATAATAGTAACTTCCACATCGTCTGGATTCGCAGTGGTATCATCCTTGAGAAAATAAGTGTTATTGTTGTTGAATTGTGATTTGTTGTGCATTTTTTTCATTCGTACGAACCTAACATTCTGAATATCTCTTGAAAATTCGTTATCATTGTTATTATAATCGTCTTCTTGATGAATCATCACATCTCTTGTCCTTAATATTCTTTCGACACTAGCAGTAGTTGCTGCTGAATTAATCATAGCATTTTCTTTGATACCAACCTTATTATTTAACCCTATGAGTCTCTGCCTTGCTGCAGTACTGTCAATTTGTCCCTTATGGAGATTTTTATCATTTCTATGAATCATTTCATTTGGCAGTGAAATCTCTTTTATAGTCAGGACACCTAAATCTGGTTGAATAGTTGTTAATTTGGTATCATTATGTGACTCCAATTTCTTATTTAATTTATCGATTCTTTTTTCACATAAATTTTCTATTTTCATAACACTGCTGTAATTTGAGAATTGTCTTTTTTTATCACTCAGAATTTTTTCATAGCTGTTCGTTTTAATTTCGTTGTCTATGGGTGCAGTGACAGATTTGACATCCATAGAATTATCTTTAAGAAACTTCTCAAAGTCTTCCTCGTTCATCGGGACTGGTGTCGTGTAGTATTGGATTGGACGTGTTTTTTGTTTATTTGCAACAGTCTAAACAGAATAATTTTGTCATTAAACAAATTTAGGGAAATTACAGTAACTTATTATTACAGTAACCTACTTTTATTTAATTAATTTATACTGTAAGGTGTGACTCCTTGATGGAACTTCATTCTAACACTAATCAAAGTCTTCTTGTACGATTTCCACTATTTTATTTACTTAATTATTGCGACTAGTTTCGTCTATTTGACATCGTCGGGCTGATTGGAATAGGTTAATAGTGACTAGTGACTATTAACCTATTCCAATCAGCCCGACGATGTCAAATAGACGAAACTAGTCGCAATAATTAAAGAAATAAAATAGTGGAACTCGTACAAGAAGACTTTGATTAGTGTTACTTTTATTTAAGTTCAAATATTAATTGTCTTGGTGGTAGATCGGGGCACCAAGTAAATCAGGTCTTTCAGGTCTAGTACAGGGGCCCTTGCAACTTGTGTTAATGATCTGTTTTTGAACAATAAAGCAGTGGCGTGCATAGAACTTTTTTCCGGAAAAGCAATCAGAAGGTCAAGTTTGACAATAAAAAAATATGAAATATTTTAAATAACACTTTGAAAAAAAAAAGTTGGTATGAAAATGTTCGCTCTATGGTAGGCATTGCCTACCCTCGCGTCATACAAACTTTCTTTTTTCAAAGTGTTATTTAATTTTTTTCACATTTTTTTTGATGTCAAACTTGACCTTCTGATTGGTTTTCCGGAAAAAAGTTCTATGTACGCCACTGCAATAAAGCTATTTTTTTATTTTTTATTATTGAAGAACGTACTTACCGCAAGACTCTTTTTGATATCTTTCGAAGTTAGTTTCGATAACTCTGGAAAAAAGCAACAGCTTAATATTTGGGTCAGTATGATATAGATAGTTACAAAATTCGGAAGTCCCTTATTCAAGTGTATTTTTTAAGTTCAATTTAAGTAAACCCAACCTTTGTTATTCCCCTGCATATTTCCCCATATTATTATACCATCACCAACACCATCACCGGGGACGATGGCACTAGGGTTGCCAACTTTTTTTAGAAGAAATAAAGTATATCTGATTTCAGGGAAGGTAAATAAAAAGTACGGTCCTTTAGAAAAAAGTATTCTTTATTCAAGGGAGATCAAAGATTTTTTGAAAAAAATGTCACGGTAGCTGTGGGCGGTAGGAACTAGGAAGGCCAGACTACATACCAACATCCTCAAATCCTTTTGTGAAACTGTATTTTTTGTGCTATTTGCATAAACACGAACGCACACCATAAAAATATCATCCACAATGAAGGAAGTCATACCTTGTCCCTTGGATTTCTTTACGGCTCTGTTTTCGTTTTCAGTTTACGTCTAATTTTATGTAAAGATTGAAATAAAGTATTTTCACGTACTTTATTGGTATTCAAAAGTATAAAGTACAGGGACCCAAAATAACGTAAGATACTTTATTTTAAAGTACGGTTGGCAACCCTAGATGGCACTGCGATGGCAATTGATCTGTGCCAACGTCCCCGTTGCGGCTCTCACCGGGGACGATGACACTTTTTTTGTGCCAACGTCCCCGTTGCGCCTCTCACCGGGGACTATGACACTTTTTTTGTGCCAACGTCCCCGTTGCGCCTCTCACCGGGGACTATGACACTTTTTTTGTGCCAACGTCCCCGTTGCGGCTCTCACCGGGGACTATGACACTTTTTTTGTGCCAACGTCCCCGTTGCGCCTCTCACCGGGGACTATGACACTTTTTTTGTGCCAACGTCCCCGTTGCGCCTCTCACCGGGGACTATGACACTTTCTTTGTGCCAACGTCCCCGTTGCGGCTCTCTACGGGGACGATGACACTTTTTTTGTGCCAACGTCCCCGATGCGCCTCTCACCGGGGACTATGACACTTTTTTTGTGCCAGCGTCCCCGTTGCGCCTCTCACCGGGGACTATGACACTTTTTTTGTGCCAACGTCCCCGTTGTGCCTCTCACTGGGGACTATGACACTTTTTTTGTGCCAACGTCCCCGTTGCGCCTCTCACCGGGGACTATGACACTTTTTTTGTGCCAACGTCCCCGTTGCGCCTCTCACCGGGGACTATGACACTTTTTTTGTGCCAACGTTCCCGTTGCGCCTCTCGCCGGGGACTATGACACTTTTTTTGTGCCAACGTCCCCGTTGCGCCTCTCACCGGGGACTATGACACTTTTTTTGTGCCAACGTCCCCGTTGCGCCTCTCACTGGGGACTATGACACTTTTTTTGTGCCAACATCCGCCGTTGCGCCTCTCACCGGGGACTATGACACTTTTTTGTGCCAACGTCCCCGTTGCGCCTCTCACCGGGGACTATGACACTTTTTTCCCATCCTCCCCGGTACCGGGGATGACCCACCGGGGAGGATGTACCAAGCCTTCTTTTATGGTAAATACATTTTTGTCATTTGTGATTTGATTTATGGATGGTACCAAGCCTTCTTTTTTGGTAAATAAATTTGTGTTTTCGCAGCTGGGTTGTGAAAAACCCGCCTTTTTCTAATTAATCGTAACAGACCACGTAAATTCAAGGTTTAATAAGGTTTTGTTGAATAATTATTAAATGTATATTTTGAGTGTATGTATTTGTTGCGTTAGAATTAAGATATTATTGAACCTACTTAATTTTTTGTGATTGTCTACTTTACTGCTTTTTTTCTTGTTCGCATGTATATCTATTATCTATGTGTGGAAACTTTGCTGGTTTATGTTGTTTTTATGTGTGTGCTTTTTCATATGTTGTATGTATGTTTCCCTTATAAAAAGATAATAAATAAATAAAAAAGTATAACTTTAAGCTCTCGCGTTTCGTACACATTGTATATATAATTATTGAGTGAATTTTGAATTTAACTGTTCTAATTCGATTAATTCGAAAAAGGCGGGTTTGTCACAATCCAGCTGCGGAACCGTTCTTAAAGAAAGTATTGGAAACTCACCCTCGTTTAAATCTTTTTTGTGTGTGCCCTTACTTTTAACTGTAAATAAAAAATGACCATCAGTTCAAGGTAGAACAAAAACCACATATTGTCACGACATAACCCAATAGGGTGCGTCAGAAGTGTTTCGGACGGTGGACAGTCACTGGAAAAGTGAACACTGGTACAACCTCTTTTCAGCGACGAATTTACGTCCTTACGTGATAGGCGTGCCTTACGTTATTACGTCATTTTTTGTGATATCAAAATGTGGTAGGTATCTACAGGTGGTAGAGCTGATGCCGGGCTCGACGTTATGTTTAAAGCTATAAAGTTTATCTATTTATCAAAGCATAGATGAATTCAATCGGCCAAGCCACTCAGGAGCAGTAGGGAATTTGAGATCAAAAACACCATTCAGTTAAAAAAAAAATCATGTAGAAGTTTTGGTGGTATGAAAAAGAAAACTGTTGCATATGTTGTCTAAGAGTTGATTATTTATAATACATTTTTTCATTATTTTTGGTTTGGCCATAAACGAGAAGTAGGCTTTAGAAAGTACCCATTTGGCAATAGTAAGGCCCTTAACGTGCTTTCCGTTCCGAAGCACGCTGGCTGACCTAACACAAACGTATACCTATTCTAGATTAGTGCTCGAATCGTTAGAACTACTAAACCACAGACAGTATAAACCATAGACACAGTATAAACAAAACAGAGCAACGTTATTAGAAGAATGTGTAGATAGGTTACCTACACACGAATTGTGCCCCTAAAACCTCCATGATTGTAGCAGAAAGGGCCCAACGCTCAGTTCTAAAGGTGATGTTAAGGCGTATGACCACGCTAAATAAGCAACTCGATATGCGTCGGTACAAATATCAACGGAAATGACATTGAAATAATGTTCATTTCAGCGTGTCTTGAAAAGTGGCTGTTACGACAACCACTGCGTCTCCGGCTAGCGCAAAATAGGAGAAAATAATATTTTTAACATGGACGCCATGAATGGAAAAAAAATTTTAACTTAAATTTTTTAGACCTAAAAATTTCCTATAATTTGGTGAAATAATAATTAAAATCGCTTTAGGCGTTTGGAAGGAGAAGGAGATTTCGTGTGCTAATCATGTGAAAGTTTCGATGACTTCGATTTTTTTTTTGTCAAAACTTATAATAGAAAAACAGTTTATGAAACTTAAAATTCATTTTTGACTCTATAATGCCTATCATATATTTTTATGAAAGTTTTTGGACGACCCGTGTGGGAGGAGTAGGCCTTCAAAGACAGAAATTGATACTTGTCGTTGTTGGTTCTTGATGGAACATTTGAAACACATCACAAATGTAAACAAAAGACGAAATACATTTTCGCCTAATACAATAGCCTGACGATGTTAGTATAAAGAAACCGGTCGCTAGTCTAATGTAAATATAAAAGTGGAGCAGTTACCAAGTAATGTGTTTTATTAACAAGATCTTGAAAGACAGGTCCAAATTGCAGTTGGCGTATCCATTCGTCTTAAAGAAACCCTTCAGATACCCCACGGAGCTCCTGTATAAACAAGCTCTGGTACTTACTGTTCGCCAACTTTTCATACAGAAAATTGCCACTATTTCTCACCGAGCTATGATTTGTTCAGCTGAATATAATAACTACTTGGGGAAGCGAGTTTTTAGAATGCCACAGACTCTTGTTAGGACTGCGATCGCGAGTAGATTCGGTAAATTTTCGAGGTCTGTCATATATAATGACATTCTCAAGTACCTTGATATAAAAACATGTTCTGTCGTACAAGTGAATGTCAAGTTGGCCAACTGGCTAAAAACTTTAAGTTATGATGATACTGAAACCTTATTATAAGTTGTAGTATAAATTTGTACATATTTTGTTTATCTTAATGCAATGTATGTGTTCCATTTTTGTAATTTTTCATTTATTATTTTTATTTTTAAGCAAATGTCAATGCGGGTATTTGCATATTAAAATTATAATTGTATTTTTTTTAGAAAGAATGAAAGTGTGAGTGGATGAATGAATGAATGAATATATTACTTGCATGAATGTACTTGAATTTAAAATTTTACTGTAAGAAATGTATAATTTTGTGTTTTAAGGCGATATGCGAAAAAAATACGGGTGTTTCTTTTCTGTGGATTTCATGAAATACAAGGAAAATTATAATCAGTTTCTGGTATATGCATTTTGACTATATAATCTAGGGTTTTGAAATTGGAAAACATGTTTGGATAAATTTTCCTCGATAGAAACAATTATTGAAATGAAGTCTTCAAACACACTTTTTCTCCTCGTTTGATGAATAGGAACCATATACAGAACTCAAACATATTTTATTAGGTGTGTTTTAACAATATCTAGAGATTTGAAATTTAGAGAGCAATTTTTTTTTTTTATAAATATATAAAACCAACTTTTTTCCCTTTTGCCCTGAATCCGCCCCCTCTCGCACTGCGCGATTTTTCGCTTGGAGTGATAGTGACAAAAATAAAATTCGCATCTGGTACCCCGCATGGCTGGCTTAGCCGAGTTTGGGGACTCCTGGTAACTTAGTTAATTTGTTTCTCAGCATGTACACGTCTCTAGTAATAAGTATAGTTGAATAACAATTTTTGTAAAAACTCATGCACTAAAATCATTTTGTACTGTCAGTGACTTCAGTCAATTTTGTACTGTAAATGACTTCAGTCAATTACGTAGTATTGCAATGTCACATTAAGGGGCTGCACAATGCTAAAATTCAGTCCTGCTCTAACGCTTTTGTTTTTTAGCTGTCTGTCCTGCTCTAATCAGAAGCCGTGCACGCAAAACTTCAGTTATTTTGAAATCAAGGCTACATTAGGATATTAATTATAATTTCTTTATGTAATAAATATGTTATTTTCTAGATACTATTCTGCGTGGGTTGTTTTCGTTTCAATCGGTTTTGAAATATGGAAACTGAATTGCTTTTTTCGTGAAATTCATGCTTTTTTTAAAGTAATTTAATTAAAAGAATATTAAAAGTATGTTTAATTAATAATTCTATTGAGTCAATAAAACACGCCATATTTTTTTCGAATTTTTACCATCTAAATTGACGTAACTGAATCCAATGCAAAACTGATGTTTAGCATTGTGGAGCCCCTTCACACGTGGAAGTCATGATTATCGCGAGCGAAAAAGAGACAAAACCTTTATGTTGCTGTGTGTCGTTCCGTGCGACGTCCGTCGTGCGGTGACGCCGCGCCAACGCGATGCTGAGTTCAGGTCGGCAAATTAGCCTAGTTTTAAAGTGCCACTCGTGGATCGCCTATAACCTATCTACATATTCTTCTAATATCACTGAAACAGAGGCGATCTCTGCTAATATTATGTATAATTAACTATTTAATATTACTTAAATAAGTAAAATACTAAAAATAGACGGCTTACCAGGTTTGGCTTTAAACATGCTGTCAAACATGTCAAATTCCTCTTCCTTCGCAGTAGGTTTTGTACTAGGATTAAAAAAATCACTGAAACTAACATTTGCAGTGATACCTTCACCATCCAGAATTTCGTTTAACATTTTACCAACGGTGTCGGGACCGCTATCTAAAACATCACTAAACCAGATTCTGAGGTCATCATAAGGTGGTGCAGAAATTGGGTCAGTATGCTTATTTTGTTTGGTTGTATTCGCAGCGACTGGTTTTTCTTCTAATTTAGTTTTAGATTTCGTGGATAAAACATTTTTTATAGATTGAAAAACATCATCAACTTTAAAGGATCGGAAATCACGTTGCGTTGTACCCTGCTTTGCTTTATCTTTGTATGGTTTAGTTTTTTCTATAATTCTCCTGGGTATTGTAATTCGATTTTTATTACAAGTTGGTGTTATTGCTACCATGGGAGCAGTTCGCTCAGTTGCAAAGTCATTTATATTCACTAATTTTTCCTTGGGTTTCAAGTTTACTAAACTTTCTGATGTCATGATTGCTTTGTTATGTTTTTGATCCATTTGAGACTTGGGACCACCTATCTTCATTTCTTTTAATTCAGTTTTGTATTTGTGTCCGTCCATATTGTTTGCTTTAAATTTAGATACTTGTAAATTCTTTTCATTTTGTTTGGGTTTCAACGCGAGTGTATTTATATGTTTTAATAGGGGCTTGTAGTCCTCATCGTTCATTCCTTTAACACCAAAAAACATTTCTTCTTGCGTTATAGTTACAGCTTTGTTCTTTGGTTTGGAATCTGGCATGTATTTAAAGTTCTGAATTTTGTGAGTGTATTTAGTAGCTTGATTATGCCTGTACAAATTTGGTTCAGTTACATTATTGTTGTACAGTATTAATTCTAATTTATTTATTTCATTCATCAAATGATTATTTTTTGGTTGATTATTATTTTCTATAGACTGATTAAGTGTGTCATTATCTGCAGGGTTAGTTTTATTCAAATTATAATGAGTTTCATGTTCTTTCATTGATTTCAAAAGGATACTACTAAAATTTGTAGGGTATATTTTATTTTTTTGCATTATATTCAGTAAATTACTATCGATATTTCCAGAATTGGATTCATTTAAATAATTATAAGATTTGTCTTCTTTCATAGACTTGTATAAGCTTTTATTGAAATCTTCAGATGTTGGTTTATTTGTATTTAATTTATTTTTAAACAACTGTAGTGACCTATGGGTATCTAATTTAGATTCTGTTGTATATGCACACTCAGTGCCTGGTTTTATATCTTGTGTCACTTCAAGTTCAGTTTGTCGTTCATCAAACTCTATTAGAGGTTTTTTTGCTAAGTCTTCTCTGATTTCTGGTTTAACTTGTAAAAGTTTTTTTTGAAAAGCTGTTTCCGCATTTTTGTAATCAAACGCTTCATTGTCTGATTTCTCTTCATCCGTGTCCTGTATAGTAGTTGCTGTAAAAGCTTGGTTTTCTGTACCGAATTCATTATTTTGGGACATTTCTCTCAAACCTGGTACCTCTTGGGACGTAAACTCTGGTTCATATTCAAATAATAGATTTTCACCTGGGCTTGTTTTTCTCTGTTCATTATCGTTGTTTCGATTTCGCACATGGAGTCCTAAAACAACGTACAATCCACGACTTATAAAATAATTGAGGATCCGCTAATAGAATGGTTTACAGGCTAAATTCCTAGAAATCTATCTGTACTAATCTTTTTCTTCTCTGTCTCTGTGTCTGTCTGTCTGTCTGTACGCTTACTTATAACTTGAGAACCACTCAATGCAGTTTTCATTACAATGTATAAAATTTCTCGGGGGAGGTTTAAGGCTATGTAACATCACGCTATGACCAAAGGAAGCACGAAAATCTCTTTAGCGCGGGCGGAGCCGCGGGCAAAAGCTAGTCTATATCATTATACTAATAATAAAGAAATAAAAATTTCGTGCCTGTACAATGGGTATTTTGGTGCAATTATAAATTAAATGGGTTATTTGTACTAAGGCCAAATCAGCAATTTTTACTATTTATGTCTGTTCCGTTTTAACTCTAGAACTACTCAACAGATTTGGATGCGGTTTTTGTTTATTATCATCGTAGTGATAGCATATTTGTATCAAAGTTAACTTTGGACTTGACTTAAGTGTAAAATATCCGTGATACCAGTGTCAGGTTATACTGGTCTTCTTTCATACTACTCATTAAAATATCCGATAGATTTTAATAATTTTTACCCAACTACCCCGTTTTTAGGGTTCTGTAGTCAACAACAAGGAACCCTTATAGTTTCGCCATGTCCATCTGTCTGTCTGTCTGTCTGTCCGCGGCTTAGCTTAGAGACTAGTACTAATAGAAAGCTATAATTTGGCATGGGTATACGTATTTATCACGCCGACAAAGTGGTATAGTAAAATTTTGAAAAAGATTTTTTTTTTAGGGCACCCCCTGCACGTAAAGTGGGGATGATTATTTTTTTCTCGTCTATCCCCTAGGGTGGGGTGTCGTTGGATAGGTAATTTAAAAATATTAGGGATGTGAGAAGATCATTTTTCGATCCAGGGTTCCGTTTGCGAAATATTAAACTTAAGTGTTAATTTTTGTTAGAGTCAAGTGTCCCCCCCCCCTGCCGGCGAAACGGTTGTATTTGGAGACGTAAAAAAAATCACAGTAGTAGTATATATAACGAAATTAAAAAGAAAACTATCACAGCTAAGTAGGCTTTACAAGTTAACTAGTACAGATCGCGCCAAACTTTTTGTCCCCTCTAAACACGGGGCGATTCGCATCAGCAGGAACAAAATGTATGGGCCGTTCTTGCGAAGAGCAACTTCCGGGCGCACTAGAAGTTTGAGGCGATCTGTATTAATAGATAGATAATGGTACGGAACCCTTCGTGCGCGAGTCCGACTCGCACTTGACCGGTTTTTATTGTTTCGTGTGTTGTGTCTTTTATTATACTTTTAAGTAATTTTTGGTCTTTGTACTTTTATACCCCATATAACATGTATCTTCATAGAAGGGTTTATTTATTACCATATTTTTTATCTAAAGAAATCATGCATGACATACTGATGTAATATTAGTAAGTAGCTATATTATATTTTTTTTATTTATTATCTATTTGTTTAAATAATGAGCCATGTTTGTTTGTAATTAAATTAATTCAGTTTGTGTGTACCCTTCTCGTAGGAAATTGTTTAGTACCCTCGAAATGGAAATACTGTTTGTTCCTTGGGATTCGGAGTCAAAATAATTATTTTGTAAAACTTTTTGAAGAAAAAATAAATAGAAAATGTTAAATAGCTAATAATAAAAGAGATGTTGTAAACTATTGTAAAGCCAAAAACGATTTGATTTCAATTATCGATATTTCGATAATTGAAAGATCACTTACAAAGTCTCCAGTAAGAATTTTGCTTTATCAACTAAAAGTCGATATAAAATAGCACTTTACGAAAATAATTTTGCAACACTTTGCTGCTGTTGAGACTATTTCTGAGAAGTTACAACTGAAAAGCTTTGAAAAACTCATCATAACAAAAAAAAAAAAAACCTACTTACCAAGTGAGGCTAGCATATCATTCAGATCTTCTCCTGAAGGCGATTGTGGCTCGGTTACTTTAGTTTTACCGAGTTTTTCTGATTCTCGAGTTGTTTCTGATGTTCGATCCACTGTGTCATCATATGTTTCGTCAGTATTGGATTCTAAAGTATGGTCGAAAGTTGTTTCAGATGTATGCTCAGGAATTTTCTTCATTGTATTTTTTTCTTTCTCACCTTCATGTCCAGTCATTTCTGCATCAGCATCAGTCGAGGGTTCTGACTCATCTGGGATATTTGGGATTTGTTTTAAAATATCTTCAACACGAGGCGCTAAACTTTGTTTCAAAGCCGATTCGGTTTTTGGTTGTTCTTGTTGTATATTAATATTTTGGTCGAAAGACGACGGCTCTCGCATTAAAACAGTGGGAGAAGGAATTGTAGGCGCTTTGAACAACATTTTCAATTTCTTTAAGGCTTCTTCCCCAAATCTCTGCTTTCGAATTAAATTATGTCTTTTATCCCTTTTTCGGAGTTCTGAATTATCCGCATCTTCAGTAACATGAGATTTAAGTGCCACTTTTGTTGTTATAGAGTTTGATTTAGTTGAATTAGGTTTCCTACGCACATGGATTTTAGAAAAAAAATTGTGGAATAGGCCCCTCTTTTTTTCCGTCGTTGTGAGTTCTCGTATTCGAATTATTTGAGTTGGGCAAGTCTTGGAATCGTGTTTCAAATCTCGTGATGGATTTTCTGAATTAAGTAGTCCGAAAGTCGGAGCGGTTGACTGTTTTTTTAAAAATGGATCCTTCTGAACGAATCCATCCGGCGCATCGACATCATAACTTGTTTCCTGGGCACTTCTCCGTGATCTCTCCATGAAGTCATCCCAACTCTCCTCAACGTTGCTTCCTTTGCTCTTCAGTATTGGTTTTGGGTTGGTATTGCGAAATATTTTCTCTAAATATTTTAACAAACCTTCTGTTGGTGCAGTAGTTTTCTTCATATCTGGTGCCAATCCTATAAACAATATTTTTTATAAATATAATATAACTAGAGGCGCCCGTGACTTCGTTCGTTCGTTCGTTCGTTTGGGATATGAAAGAAAGAATATTACCTGGATAAAACAACTTAATTACGATGAAACTGAGGATTTACTGAAGCCAATATCATAAATATTCACATGTCTTAAGTTATCGCAGTCTAACCTTACCGAGTACAATCATCGACAGGCCTTACTAACCTACTTAGCTTAATGTTTATTGTGTTACTCATAAGAGTGAATCTCCATCGGTAACACTTTTATGAACTGGTTCCATTATGTTTTCTCCTTCTTTGCACCTTAGAATAGTTAATAGTTTTTGCCACCTACCCCCCCATGCTGTGTTGAAGTATGATAGATAATTAACAGTTACTTGTTTCTAAATTAAAACCAAAACACGAGAATTACCTACATATCATTTAAATAAAAACGGCATCTTATTATTATTATTATTATATTATATAAGTATATTCATGCATATTAATATTATTATATCCTTACACGTATGTATACCACACAGATTTCAGCACATACACTACACACGCACACACACCCTCACAAACACATACACCATCTCACCCTTTCTCCTACTAACAAAAGCACAAAAACAATGTAACAAGGGAAGAACGGTCCCTCCTAATACAGGTTATTGTTAGCTTAAAAGGAGGGTCCAAAGAATTGTAAAAATGACTTGTGTATAAATAAAATTTTTGTATTTTGTATTTTTGTATTAATAAAGAAAACAGATGTATTGTCAAAAAAAAGGAAACATGGTGTCTATAAAATTTAAAAAGGCAAAGTCTCTTTTAGATATCTGATACCTTCGTAAAAGAGTGGGGGAATCTTCCATCCTCCATCTGGAGGGGGAGGAAAAGTCTTCCCACTTTCCCCCCTCTCCAGAAAATTTATAGTTCTTGAACTATTTATGTAAAATCATAACCTCACTTTTTTCTAACATTTTACTGATTAATAATCCAGTTACTTCTGCGACTGCTTCGGCGCTGCGGAAAGTGCAGCCCCTTCGCCCTTGCGTAACAAAGTGCAGACCCTTCGCCCTTGCGTAACTTAGTCCTAGTCCGACCACTTTTAGGTACCTTCAGAAAAAGCTGGCTCACGCAAAATTGCCGTTTTCTCTCTGACTGTTGTTGAATAACTATTTTTATTATATTGAATAATTTTGTTGAATAACTATTAATTGAGTTTTGAATTTAAGTGTTCTGTTTCGATTAATTATAAAAAGGTGGGTTTTTCACAATCCGGCTGCAAAACCGCTCTTAAGACTGTACTTGAGCCTAGAGCATGACCAACTCCAGTCTATCTAGAATTCGTTTGAAGAAATTCGGACTCTCCTTGTATTGAAAAAAATATATTTGGTTTATTAATCTTTTCTCTAGGGATCTTACCTATAAACAATGTACTAAGATTTATACTTTTGTCAAAAAAATAAATATTTTGTACCCTTTTATTTTTTTTGGTTTTCAAACGTTCCCTTGAAGAACGCGGTTACGAGATCAACTTGATTTTTTTTCATAAAATAGGTAATAGAAATATGAAGGTATATCACCTAAATTACATATTTTGTCCCCTACAAAATATTTCAGTATTAGCTAAAAACACACCAATTTGTTGTTTTGCTGCGTGATCACTATTACGCATACGATCAGTATTGCGCGTCTAAGAAAAAGAGGCCAAAGAGCCAACATATAATCGCCTCTATGAAAAGCAAATAAAGTCTTTGCCATTAGACTTATTGTGCTGGACGGGTAATAAAAAAAGTTGCTAGGGTATGCCATTTTTTTTAAATAATTAAAAAATTTCCGAATTTAATAAATTTTGATGTTCTAATTTAAGAAACCAATGGAAACTTTGGGATGGCAGCATACACAATACATAGTGTAGCGTTATTTTTAAAAAAAAAATAATATTATTATTTTCCGCCACTACATACTAACGAACGTAATTTCGAATTAAATTTGGACTGCCACCAGGCAAGCCTGGTGACAGCCAAAAAAAGAGGTAAACCTGGATGAATAAACCGTATAATTTAAATAACAAAACACAAAAATAACAAAACCGAAGTAAGAAAAATATGGTACAAAAGAACAATAATATCAGAGGAGTATCGGTACAAAGGAAATTCTTAGATCAAAAAAATTATTATGCCAAATTCCACTTATTTAGGATTTTAATTTCCTTTTAGCTTGAACGACGCATTTATTCATAAAATAATGGATTTTAAATTTGGTTGTCGACACTAGTTTATAGGATCCTTTAAACTAAGATTTCACGGAAGTTTTGATAACTCTTGATCCGAAAGAAAACGTAATAATAAGGTGTTACGAGCAATCGTTATCTAGCTTTACACTAAGGAATAAAAATAATCGATGCTGAATATTAAGCTACAGATATTAAAAACCTGGTAAGGGTCTCTTCGTGACTTTGGGAGTTTCCGGTGTTCCCGGGAGCAGTCGATGAAGCTTGGCGATTTCAATTTTAGTATCGGAAGCTTTAGCTCACCAGGGACATGGTCCTTACATCAGGCCTCAATAGGTACAACCGTACGAGATGGCGGATGGAATAATCAAACTGGGGAGACCCAGAAACCCTTTAAAAAATAATCCCGAAGGGTCGCTGTAAAGAAATAAAACAACAGCGTCAAGACATGCTTATGAAACGAGGGAAAGGAAATTAACGTATTGGAAACGGGACAAAAAGGATTTTCAGAGAATGAAACCAAAATTACACAAAACTTACCGGGAAATGCAGGAAAACTGGCTTACACAATGCTCAGGGCAATTGCGCTCTGTTTCTATATTTTAAATATTAAATTTGTTATTTTGTAAAAGAGATTTCCTTCCTCTGTCACGATCTTCTCTGATATGAGAAAAATAACAAAAAAATCTGACAAGAATATTCTAACTATTCGAATTCGAAAATTCAGAAAAGCAGCCAACGATAAAGAAAGACTAAAAATATATAAAAAGGTTGAATACTTGTAGCGAATGCTACAATAGGTAATAAGGTTTTGCTCAATAATTATTGAGTGAATTTTGATTTTAAGTGTTCTGTTTCGATTAAAAAGGGCGGGTTTTTCACAATACGGCTGCGAAACTGCTCTTACGCATAATCAATTTTAACGTAAAAATTAGAGAACGTGAGACTAATCAATTATTATAAACTAATAGCCCGAATGTGTAGATAGTATGATGCCTTAAAGCAGGGGTCTCCAAACTTTTCAGCCTAAGGGCCACACTGATTCCTCCGCTTAGTCCCGAGGGTCAAGACCTAGATAGTTCATCATACCAACATACTGTAGTTTTGACGCACAAATTTTCGTGTTGGGACTAGCCGGACAGTGAGATATTATCTCTTCTGCAGTTCGCAATTTTGGTGGGTATTTCGGGCAAGACGAAGTTAGTTGAAGCGCGTGCTGTGCGCAGACCTTGATATAGGGTTATATATGACATTTTTATAATAACGCCACTTTTAGACAAAAAAGCATGATAACGTTTCTCTTAATATAGCATAAATAACATAACGTTGTTATTATAATTGTGAGAATTTTAAATAAACTAATAGGGGGCCAGAAACCGGACATGAACGGCCAGCGACCGCGGGCCGAATGAGCGTTTTTCTCGTTGTTTTTTTTTCTTAGTTCTTAGCTTTCCTCCAGATGTCGCTCTCCATGTCACCATAGATAAAAATATGTTTCGTAGCAATCAATGTCAAAGTGGTTTTTAGTTTGTTTGAAATCTGTGCAAATTTTGTCTTTGATTCTGTTGCTAAAGATACGACAGTGCCATCTAGGAATCTTATTTAACACTAAATTTGACACAAGGAAAAACGCTCATTGGTGGTGCTCGCGGGCCGGTCTTGGCCCCCGGGCCGTAGTTTGGAGACCCCTGCCTTAAAGGGTCTCAACGATAACTTTCATTTATTTTCAAACAACGTCGTTTTATTTAAAAGAACATTGTGCTTATTTTATTTGGATAAATTTAAATAAGGTGTTATTTATTTTTCGTGTAACATAAATTTAATATAACATAAAATGATAATAGACTTTTCTTGTCTTTTCGATTAAAGAAATTATATATATATATATATATATACGAAAACACAAAAAATATAATTATAGGTAAAATATATTTCTACCACTAATTGTGGTCGGCATCAGTTACACAATTATAAATAAAAGTTAAAAATTAGTAATTATAAATTATAGATACTTATGATGCTGAATATTTTATTTTTGTATATTATGTTATATAATATATGTTTGTTAGTTATCTTTAATTTATTTTAACTGTGCATTTGTGTGTATACGTTTTGGAAAGCAGCCTTGTCCAAATGTTTATGTTATTTTAAGAAATTTGGTATACCTTATAAATAAAATAAAATAAAATAAAAAGGTAATCAAGGGTTCCTGGGCCGGTTAAATGATGAATCTCAGTAACTAACTACACCTTATTATTGCTAATATATAGTCAATGAAAATTGATAAAAAACTCGAGATGCGGTGAGAATAAAAAAAATATTTGGCACAAATGCCTTAAAAAAAAAAAACTTTTTTACGATTTGCACTGATCTTGTAGTCAAAAGCTGAAGATACAAAATTTATTTGTAAATTTTTGAAAGACGTTTATCAAGTAACATACTAAACCTGAAGTCCCAAAAAATAATAGAAAAAATATGCGAAACAACAGATTATTTTTTCACGATTTCTCGTTTTTAGGGTTCCGTTCCAACAAGGAACCCTTATAGTTTCGCCATGTCCGTCTGTCTGTCTGTCTGTCTGTCTGTCCGCAGCTTAGCTTAGAGACTATTAGTACTAGAAAGCTGTAATTTTACATGGGTATACATATTTATCACGCCAAAAAAGTTGTACAGTAACATTTTGAAAAAATAAATTTTTTGGGGTTCCTCCCCTACAGTGGGGATGATTTTTTTTTTGCTCGTCTATCCCCTAATGTGGGGTGTTGTTGGATAGGTAATTTAAAAATATTGGGGGTGTGACAAGACCATTTTTTGATCCAGGGTTCTGTTTGCGAAATATTAAGCTTAAAAGTATTAATTTTTGTTAGAGTCAAGTGTCCCCCCAGCGAACCAGTTGTGTTTGGAGACGTGAAAAAAATCACGGTAGTAGTATACATAACAAAATAAAAGGAAAACTATCACAGCTAAGAAGGCTTTACAAGTTAACGAGTACAGATCGCGCCAATCTTTTAGCCCCCTCTAAACACGGGGCGATTCGCATCAGCAGGAACAAAATGTATGGGCCGTTCTTGGGAAGAGCAACTTCCGAGCGTACTAAAAGTTTGGCGCGATCTGTGTTATTATAGATAATGGTACGGAACCCTTCGTGCGCGAGTCTGACTCGCGCTTGGCCGGTTTTTTGTTTTTTTACGAAACGTTGTTTGTACGGACCAGAACTGTCGCCAGTTCCTAGCTTCCGCAATATTATCTTAGCAATCTCTATAGATCTTGAATTAAAACACTTGTACTTGTAGTTTCACTTTATTTGTGTTAACTCCCAACCGGTTTCGGATTTTACTCCATTTTCAAGGGAAGATCTTAATTAAAATATTTTACATGACTCCAGGCACTAGCTCCGAGCCTGGAGTCATGTAAAATATTTTAATTAGCTCCGAGCTAGTGCCTGGAGTCATGTCAAATATTTTAATTAAGATCTTCCCTTGAAAATGGAGTAAAATCCGAAACCGGTTGGGAGTTAACACAAATAAAGTGAAACTACAAGTACAAGTGTTTTAATTCAAGATGTGTTTCAAGTTTCACCAAGTGCCGACAATCGCAAGTATAAATCTCTATAGTCATTAAAATTATATAAACAATAATGAAAAGCAATAAATAATTTAGAGTAAAATTGCGTACGCTCCCCAGGCGTATGATTAATATGATCATCTTTACCGTACTTTAAATAAAAATTATCTTTAACGTACTCTAAAATTTAATTTTATCTTTAACGTACTCTAAAATTTATTTAAGTATCTTTAACGTACTTTAAAATATGATTATCTTTCTAGGGAAATAATTGTTACAAATTTTATGTTTGTATTCTCAGCTGTTTATTGTCTGTCAGTCAGTCAGTCACGGAACTGTTTAACCTAAATATATATAAAAGGTGACTTTTTGATCATCGTCCAAATTCATACTGGTGGCTTGGTAAGTGATCAGTATCATGCATCAATAACAATTTTGGTGAAATTCGTAAAATGAAATTTCGACTCCCCATAGTGATTCACTCGGGACTGGAACTGAATTTATATGGGAAGCCGAAGTTTCATTTTACGAATTTCACAAAAATTGTTACAGATCCAAGATACTGATGACTTATCAAGCCTCCAGTATGAATTTGGACAATGATCAAAGTCACCTTGTATATATATATATATATGTATATATGTATATATATATATATATGTAATAAATTAATCTTTAATTACAATAAGAGTAAAATAAGATTATCATGTCTGACCTACCCGTTGTAAGTAATTCGTTCATCCTTGCATCTTCATCTTCCCTTTTTTTGGTATCTGCAGAATCTTTTTTCGCAAATCTTGCTTGGTTGTTTTCAACTGAATTTTCAGATGATTTGCGGTGAGGTGTGGTCTTATCACTTTTAGGTGATTTTAATTTAATGACTTGAGAAGTGTGGTATTTTTTTGGTGGTCCAGTTTCTATAAAAAAGTTGAAATGTCTTTTGAACCAGGAATCATCGCTTTTAGTCGATACATCTAAGTCATCTATTGTGTCAAGGTCTTCAAAGAGATGTCTTTTGTTTCTGGTAGTTTTGACTTCAGGTAGTTTATTAAGTATAAACTTGCCAATGTCATTGACATTATGATGCATATGTGCTTGAAATTTAATGGCATTGGAAAAGTTGTCATTATTTAACGACCTCTCAAAATCAAGATAGTGTTGGTAGCCCTCGACAAAGTCTTTATAAGAGATTTTATTACAAAGATCTCTGAGGTTTCTATTTTCTTCATCAGAATTTGATGATGATGATCCTTCTTCAAAATCTGTAGGTACAGGAGTAGTTGCTAAATCATAAAATGGCAGAGGTATTGAAAAGTCGTCAGCGTTTCGTTTCGCGTGTCTTTTGGGCTTTTGTATTTCAGGGTATTCAGTGCTTGGTCTTGAGAAGTCTTCAGCGTTCCGTTTCACATGTCTTTTGAGCTTTTGTATTTCAGAGTATTCAGTGCTTGGTCCGTCAAGTGTCGTCATCAAGTTATACATATTATTTTGATGAGTGTTACCGAGCATTTTTTCATATAGGCCGATCATAGCGTAGTCTTCATCAAAGCTGGGAGAGGTAGTTAAACTATCGTAAGTCGGCTGGCTCGATGTTATTTTAGCTTCAATATTCTTGAGAAAATGAAACGAGTTTCCTCTGACAAAGTTAGCATCAGGAATCTTGGTCAACACTGGTTTTGCTGAATGTTTGATACACGGTGGACAAGTTTTGCATTTAGGTTTTTTGGCACTTTGAAGTTTTTGACTTATTTTATGCTTTACTGCCTGTGTCACTTTTTTTGCTGTGCATTTAACAAACTTTTTAGTTTCTTTGAGTTCATGTTTGAAATCTTTTGTGACTTTCTTTTTAGCTTTGTTGAACGCTTGTTCAAATTTACATTTTAAATCGCTTGTCATCGATCTCTTCTTTCTAGTCGAGTCATTTAGCAGTGAATCCTGTTTCTCTTGTAAATTGTTAGTATATGGAGCTTTCCAAGACGAAAATGTGCTGGTATCATCCAAATTAGGGGAGGAAATAAAAGAAGTCACCTCAGTTACGATATTTTGAATAACTTCCGAAACGCTAGGATTTTGGAAGGTTTTCATATATTTATATTTTTTTTTTGCAGCTTCTAGTAACTCTTCTAAAGGGGATGTTGTAGCATCGACAATATTATCGTCATCTTGATCATTCTCAAAAACATTCGTAGTCCCTACGGTCGTCACATTTTGTGTTTTAGGATTCCTACATGCAACAGTTGTACTGAAATTTAAGTCACTTAGTATCTTCTCCACTTCATTTGCGAATTTTAACTCTTTGTCTTTTGAGCTTTGATTCGGATTCTTTATTAAAATATTTGCAGAGATTGTTGGTACTTCAAATTGGGTAGTAAACTTCGTGGTTTCCGTTGTCTCAAAATTATCACCGTCTGTGAGAAGAAGATAATCCGACATTAACTGTTGGAACTCTTCTTTAATTTCCTGGTCAATATCTTTAAAATTGTTCGTTATATTTTGTTTAAAATCGGATTGATTAGCAAGGGTCTGATTTTCCGTTCGTTTTTTTGTTATTTCATTACCATTATTTGTAGTTTTTTTCGCATTTTCTTTCTTCACGGAAAACATAGACATTGTAGATCTAATGTGTTTATTGTCCTCAAAAGGTGTAAAAATATTGGTTTCTGTAGAGGCTTTTGAAGTCATCTTTTTTATTTCACTAACATGGTTTGTATCTTTTACAGCTTTATTTTCATCATTTTCCCTCATGCCATCGTAATCTAAGTATACAAAATTGACATAGTTTCTTTTATAAGCTTTCTTAGTGTTTTGATATTTATTATCCAGTTTTAAATTAATGTGATGTCTTAAATAGTTAGCCTGTGGTGGTTCATCAGATGTTAATTTAGCTAGTTTACTCACCAGAATGAGTTCATTTTCAGGTTCTTTTCTTTTATTGTCAAATTCAGAAGCAAGTTTTGTAGGTGCTTTATTTGTCGTCTTCGTAACATGATCTGTGACAGATTGCAAAATGCGGTCCCATAAAGAATTAGTGCTTTTACGATTAATAGTAGAAGTTTGCACTTTGTCTAAATCAGGTAAAGATATTTCTTGTTGTTCCTCCTCAAAAAGGGGTGTAAAATTAAAATAGATTTTGGTGTTGTTTCTAAATGTTATTAATTGTTCTTTGTGTTTTAAATGGTCTTTTAAATTGCTTTCATTTTCTTTATTTTTTGTATGGGTTTTAAGGGATGATTCGAAATTTTTGTGTTCTGAGTTGTTTTTTGACGTTGAACCATGCTCTTTAAGTTTTGCATTGTCTTTTAAAGATAAATAATGTGGTTCATAATCTTTGTGTTCTACTTTGTCTTTTAAGGTAGAAGCATGTATTTTGTTTCTTGTAACTTTGGAATCATGTTCTCTGGTTTTTGTTGTACCTTTTAAACAGGGAATATTTTTTAATTCTTTAATCTTTGTCTTGTTTTTGCAAATTGGAGCTTTTGTTATTTTGGGGCAATTTGGATTATTTTCTTTGATTTTTGTGATGACTTTATTAAAATGTGTCTTTTTATTTTCTTTTATCTTAGTATTTTTACATACTTTTTCTTCGTTTGTCTTCTCTTTTGTCTTTTCTTTTACCTTTTCTTTTTCCTTCTTCTTTACTTTTTCCCTTTCTTTTCCCTTTTCTTTTTCAGAATCATTTTCTTTTACTTTTTCACATACTTTAGAACATGATTCAGACGGTTCTTTTTCTGACTCGACTTCGGTCTTTTCATTGTCTAATTCGTCTTTTCTAGCTTTGTATACTGACGTTTTAGGAAAGTATTTTTTCTTTTTCTGCTCAATCCAGCTTGTGGATTGTTCAATCATCCTTTCATCGCTATCAAAGCTTTTAGAATGTTTAAAATATGAATCTTCGATATGTTCTGCGTCATTTTGTTCTTTAGGAATAGCCTTTGATAGTTGTAAACCGTTTAGGCTGTCGATATCATCATCTTTATTGTTCACATCAATACTTTTAGATAGAGTACGGCTATCAATGATCACCATTAGATAAAATAAACTGCAAATGAAAAAAAAATAATCAACTTATTAGTTGCCATCGACATCTGTCACCAAAACAAATGCGATTCGATTGCTTGTCAGACATTTGGCGTTCAACCTTCTAAAAATGGAAAAAATTATATATAGATACAAGTTGACTTTTGTTTACATTGCCAAATTCATGCTGTAGACTCGTTAAGTGATCAGGACCAAGGTTCAATGACCTATTGCAGAAAACGGAAAAAAAAATTGCCCCTGTACTAAAATAAGAACAACTCCGAGTCAATTAGTATAGGAAGCCAAAATTTTATTTTGCGTTTTTCACAAAACTGTCATTGAAACTTGGCCCTATGTATTCACTTACCGAATCTCCAGTATGAATTTAACATTTTAAACGAAATTTACCCCTATATTGTGCTTGTTATCATTAGGTATAGATTCGATTATACACCTGGCTTCCAAATATATACGAGTATGACAAGTAGGGGATATTCAGCATCTGACATGCAATGAGTGGCAAACTTCTTGACTCATGTGAACACGATACGAGTCACGCAAGTAAAGTCAATCAAATTACACTTTAGTTTGATTAATTAAAATTTCATTAAATAAAATTGTTATTATTATTATTAGCATAATTATATTTAACATATCTCGGGACTATGTAGTCTCAGACCTTAACATCAAACAAAACCGAGAACTCAAAATTACTCAATATTAAGCACTCTGCTGATGAATCGACTACTTTTGTAAATAATTATTTTGCAAACATAGGTAAGACTCTTGCAGAAAACATTATCGCAAGTAAAGATACACCACAAGATTTCAACATGTCGGATATGTCCTAATCTCAAAACTCGTCATTTTGTTCTCCTGGACACGACGCCAGAGGATGTTAACATAATCCTCACAAGTCTTAAATTTGACAGTGCACCAGGATGGGACAATATCTCAACTAGCTTTCTTAAGTATGCCAGAATAGAAGTGGTCCCAATGATATGTCACTTTGCTAATGTCTGTTTTGCCAAAGGTGTTTTTCCTACTTCTCTAAAGCAAGCTATAATCACACCAGTGCACAAGGGTGGTAACAGAAGCGATGTTAGCAATTATAGGCCAATATCAGTGCTATCAGCAATATCTAAAATTCTATAAAAATGAATAAATAATAGACTATTGAAATACCTGAAAAACTTTAAAACAATCTCAGGCGCACAATATGGTTTTAGACATGGTAGATCAACAGAAGACGCTGTGGAAGCTCTGAGCTCTCTGATAGTTAATCACTTAGATCATGGAAACAAGAGCCTAACAGTATTCATAGATCTAAAAAAGGCTTTCGACACCGTTTCTGTTCCCAGTCTTTTGCGGAAGCTGGAATGGATTGGCATAAGAGGTTCTCCTCTGGAACTTCTTAAGGACTATCTTAACAATAGGACACAAACAGTGAAAATAGGGGAATGCATTAGTAGTTAATCGGATATTTTATATGATGTCCCACAGGGTAGCGTTTTGGGACCTACTCTGTTCTTAGTATACATCAAAGAATTGTGCAATTTAACACTTGAAAGCGGCCAAGTGTTCTCTTACACTGACGACACAGCACTAGTATTCTCTGGATCATCATGGAAGGATGTTCAATTGACAACTGAATTGGGACTGGCTAGGGTGGCAGATTGGCTAGATACAAATCTCTTAACGTTAAACACTACTAAGACCAACTACATAATGTTACTCAATTTATAACAACTCACAGCCGGATAAACATTTTAACATTAAAGTGCATATATGTAGAACTCCCACCAATGATGATTGTGCATGTCGCAGCATTGATAAAGTAACCAGCACAAAGTACCTGGGAGTCATAATAGACCAGCGTCTATCATGGTACCCACATATTGAATTGGTAGGTAATAGGATCAGGAAACTAACTTGGATTTTTAAAACATTTTAAAACATGTAGTTTCAGCTGTCCTACTGAATAGAATATATATTGCTCTGGCTCAAGCTATCATAACTTATTGTATTCCAATATGGGGCGGGGCTTTTAAAACTAAATTTGTAGATGTGGAAAGGGCGCAACGTTATCTTATCAAAGTGATGTATTTTAAACCTTATAGATTCCCCACTGGCACCCTGTATACAATTAGTAATGTATTAACAGTGAGAAAGTTATACATCTTACATACTCTTATACACTATTAGTTTCGTAGGTGGTTATCTCTGTAACTGTAAGAGATACGGGATACGGTGTTTGATTTGGCTTTTGAGATAGGTGCCAAAAACCAAGAATCGGGTTCTTCTTGACCACCCCTCCATAACAAACCATAGGTCCAAGGACTTTGAGTATGTTTACCTCCTTACTACTCTAAATACGAAACTGAAATAAAAAATCTCGATCCGATCTGGAAATGTTTCATTGACAAAATCATCTTCACAGTTCTGGCCGAATATCATCTACTGTTATTTTGCTCTGTATTTCCCCATTCAGTGACAGGGTTCTTCATCTCTTCAGTAGCCTAAGCATGAAAAAATCTCCGTATAGTTGCGTTTCAGACTACATCAAAATCGTATGGAATCTGGGAAACCGCTCCAAGCGGACAGTAGCGGAACTAACAGCTACGTATGGCAATCTAAGTTTAGTTTCAAATGTAACGATACGGAGATGCTTTCATGCTTAGGCTACTGGTCCACCCAAGGTCTACCTCACAAAGGGTGGGCGGTGAGCGTCATAATTCTGACGCAATGAAAATGTTGGCGGCACGGATTTCAATATTACTCAGCCGTCACGAAACATTTGGAACCGATATTTTTGTATTTCATTTATGTTATTTTGTATTTTCATTTTGTATGTCTTTCACAAATTTTTTGTAATGGGTAATGGATGAAATAATTAAAAGTGCTTGAATATTTTTTTGTTCATAGGAATAACCCTGCCCATACGTGGAAAAAAAAACTAAATTTTTTAGGTGGCTTTAATATATAAAAACTTTTAAATTTTGGATATACGGAGCTATACAGCTGCATACGAATACTTCCTTTGTCTGCATATAAAAAAACCGTTATTAATCTTTGGTAACAAAATGACACCAAAACATAACCTCTCGTGTTGTTATTCTTTTATGGTATTTTGTTTAATTTTGCGACTGCTTACTCACACCTGACCTTTGAATTTGCCTGCTTCGACGACTACCTACGCCTTGTACCCAGCCCCCCTATTCTGTATCTTTAGTTGCCAACTGCACGAGGTGCCTATCATCAAAAACATAGCTAAAAACTGAAATTTCAAAATTGCCTTTAGTGGGTATTGAACTATTAACAATCTGTGTCGTCACTTCAAGTGCGAAAATATCCTTAGGACATCGGAATTCGATAGTATATCTATGTTTTTGATGATAGACACCCAGTCCAGAAGGCAACTAGAGATACACAATAGGCCCGCTGGATTAGATCTTGATAGCCACTACGACGACCACTGGAACTGAAACTGAACTATTGTGTTTTTCTTCTCGTTTTTGTGTATTAGTGCTCTACACAATGGATACTGAAGAACATCAACGTTGGAGAGAACCCAATAAAACATGTTTTGTGCCATCATGTCATCATGTCACCATCAGGTGTGAGTAAGCAGTCGCACAATTAAACAAAATACCATAAAAGAATAACAACACGAGAGGTTATGTTTTGGTGTCATTTTGTTACCATAGATTAATAACGGTTTTTTTATATGCAGGCAAAGGAAGTATTCGTATGCAGCTGTATAGCCCCGTATATCTAAAATTTAAAAGTTTTTATATTTTTTAATGTAATTAAAGCCACCTAAAAAAATTTGTTTTTTTTTCCTCTTATGGGGAAGGTTATTCCTATCAACAAAAAAATATTCAGGCACTTTTAATGATTTCGTCCATCACCCATTGCTTTTCTTGATTGGTGAACTTTTACAGCAGAGAAAAAAAATGTCAAAAGCTGCTCTTTAAAACCAGATATTTTCATTTTACTGGGATACTAGTTAGTACTACGTAGTAATACTTAGTCTATGGTGGCACGGATCTCAATATTTCTCAGCCATTACAAAACATTTGGAACCGATATTTTTGCATTTCATTTATGTCATTTTGTATTTTTGTATTTTCATTTTGTAAGTCTTTCACAAATTTTTTGTAATTGCTTTTCTTGATTGGTGAACTTTTACAGCAGAGAAAAAAAATGTCAAAAGCTGCTCTTTCAAAGCAGATATTTTCATTTTACTGGGATACACGAGACTAATTTAAGCCTCAAAACTCTCTCTATACAGATGGACTACAATTATGGGACAGGAAGACAAAGGTATTGTATATTTTTTCTTTCATGAACTAAAATCTTCTATTTTAAGGTTCCGCATTGATTAGCCCAAATAACACAAATCAAAAAAAAAATGTTAAAGTTTGAAATTATTCAAAATATTTCCAATACAAAAGAGAGAAAAAAAAAACAAAAAACTCTAAAAATACAATATGCGTATCAATTTGCAGATATTGAAGAGCTGATTGTAAAAAATATACTTTAACTATATTTGTTGCCATGAATTTCGAGAAATCTTTGAAAAATCACAAAATAATGTATCTCCGAAACTGGCGGACCAAAAATATGAAAAAAGTGTCGATTATAGGTCATAAATGGTCAATTACAGAAAACTATAGCGATTTAAAAAAATATATACACAAATGAGCAATACAAAAGAAAACTTTTTTTTTTACAATAATACAATATGGGTATACATTGGAGGTATTAGAGCACTGATTGTAAAATTATATAGCTTGGCTATATTTACTTGCATCTATTTCGTGAAGTCCTCGAAAAACCACATAAAATATGTGTTACTTCCAAAACTGGTGGACCGAAAAATATGAAAAAAAATGAAGGCTTACAGGAAATCTATAAATAATGATTACAGGAAAAATATGGCGGTTGAGAAATTCACGAAAAAGAAAATCACAAAATTCCCAAAACTGTATTATAGAACCCTAGGTACGCGAGTCTGACTCGCACTTGACTGGTTTTATTTACCTCTTTATTCAATTAAAGTATAGGCTTACTTTTTAACTTTGTACACATTTGTTTGTAATAAATATTATAAAAAAAATATGACATGATCTTGCTAAGTTTCTTGCCCTTCTTCTTAGCAAGACTAATCAAATGGACGGAGTTAGGCATATATTTATTATATGTATTGCATATATTTATACTATTATTTTTTTGTTAAATTTAAGTAATCTCAACCTTTATTATTTTTTTGTGTATATTTCCCCATATTATTTATTATAAAAAACTATAAGACATTTAATTGTATAACATTAAAACCGACCTGTAATAAGTGTAGCTGATATTAATCAAATTGGTAATTGGATTTTGTAACAGTAGCGATAGAAATACTTTTTTGGCGTATACGGCATAAGCTACTTCGCCAGCGTACAATATATTTGTATGGAGTCAGTCCCCCTCAGCCATATTTACTATGCCTCAGCTCAGTCCGCTAATTCCATTTGTTGCGTTCAACCTTCAATGCACACTGCACGTCGAGCGCCCAAGGTTTCAGCGGCTGTGATTGGTCAACGAGCTGTCAAAACAGCAGCGAGTTGTGATGAACGCGTGAATTGTTAAAGAAACTGTCATGACTTGCGAAACCATCGCATCATGCCTTCTCCTCAGATGGGAATGTTATCCAGCTGTCCATATTCAGGTTAAAGGTTTCACTTACCCGCATAACCCTAAAGTCTTGTAAAATGAAATTAGAGGGCTAAGGGCGTCGAAGTATTACCGAAAGTACGTAAAATACGATGTATTTAGAGGAATACGTTACGCAGATGACAAGATTTAGTTGAGATCTTGAGATGGTGGTACTTACCATATAAAATTGAATAATAACATTTGCTATGTGTTACTAGGCTCAAACATTGCATTATACCATTAAAACAGCACTTATAAATCCACAAAAAACAATTATAAATACCAGTTTCACAATATTTTCTTAGCAAATCACTTTTTCTCACCATTCGCTTTTGTTTTGGTGTCAGTCATTTTAGACAAATGTCATTATTTTCAATATCAGAAAAGAAGAAAATTGATGTAAGAAGTTCGTAAAACTCTTTAAAATTCTTTGTCAGACCTTCCTGATGAGAAACTTTTTGTTGGTGTCCAGAAGCTCCAGAGATTGGCAGAGACTGGAAATTTTCATCTGCTACGGTTCTGACACACCTCTTATGTACAAGTTGGTCTTTTTTGCTAAAGCTAAGATTCTTGTGGAACCACTTACGCTTACATCCTATATTTTTGAAACCTAGGCTTCAGCATGCAGCTCTGCCCGTCTTGATAGAGAATATGCCCTCCGACTTGCTTGTCTCTCTAAAATGGACACTGCTTAGCTCTCTTTTTAATCGACATCTAAAAAGGAGGAGGGCGGCTATTCTCGCAACATTTTTCAACAATTGACTTTGTTAATCGCTTGATAAATGCCCTGTGATGATAATTCTACTAAGTAAAACTCCTTAAAATACATATAACACATGGTATGAATCCGGGCAAAAGGTGTTATTTTTATACATTTATACGTGATACGTTTCTGTACAAAGATCTTCTAAAAATCAGCTGCCTTCGGCCTTCGCAAATTGTCGCATGTGCCAGAATTGCCGTCGAGGTTCTCAGTTCGACTGTATTTTTTTTGGCTGGATTTTTTACTCTATAACTCCGTCATTTCTGAACCGATTTGAATAATTCTTTTTTTATTTGAAAGAATATGCTTCAAGGTAGATTTCATTTTGGGTTTGGTTATGATCTGATGGAAGTCTTCAGAGATAGGCAGTAGAACTCTTCAGAACATGACAGCATACCTCTCGAGATTGAGGTAATCGCTTTGTAACACGATGTTTATTGCAGGATATAACTTGAAAATTGTCATTCTTCCACCTGACGTTCGATCCAGGTCTCATTAACATATAACTCCTCAACGGATAAGAGCACATCATAACTCGAGATTGCGGCAATCACTGTGTTAGGGTGCTGATTGCAGGGTATTACTTGGAAATTATCAGAATACCCACCTGACTCTCGATCCTGGCTTCATTACCATAAAACACGTTAAGGCGACACCAAAAAAAAAAGTTGGGTTTTTCGAATCCATTTACTCCACTATAACGTCATCTACGTATTTCATTTTTGGGTAAATGTTTATTGAGTATTTGATTAAGATTCTCACTGAAGGAAAACGATGAAATTTTCTCTTAATTCCGAAAAGACCTCTAAATTGTTTTATTATTTCCTGTAATTCTGAAATCCTAACTAATTTCATTGTAAAATTGCATTCAAAATGTGGATATTATGTATTTGTAAAGTCTCCTTGAAAATCTTTTTTGACTAAATAGCTTAGAACATTTTATATTAATAAAAAACCGACGTTTTACTACTTTTCCACGAATCCGTCCCACTCGCACTGAGGGTTATTTCGCACATGGAGTAACAGGGACGCTAAAACTTTTACGTAGCGCCTTATCGGATGACAGCGCATAACTTAAGGCGATTACCGTCGCCAAATTAGCAGCTCGATGTTTGTCTGTATGAATATCGACGGAAACGACATTGAAATAACGTTCAAATCAGTGCACAATGCGTGGTGTCTGTTACGATGCTCGCTGCGTCCTTGAAAGGGCAAAATAGGAGAAAATAATACTTTTCACATGGGCGTCATTGTTCGATTGAATAATTCTATGTTATATTTATAGCTATCAAGTTTATCTATTTATCAAAGCATAAATGAATTAAATCACCTAAGCCGCTAAGGAGCAGTAGAAAATTCAAGCCAAAAAACACCATTCAGTTGAAACAATTTTTCATATAGAAGTTTTGGTGGTACGAAAAAGAAAAATGTTGCATATGTTGTCCTAGAGTTGATAATCCATAATACATTTTTTCAATATTTTTGGTTTGGCCATAAAAGAGGAGTAGGCTTTAGAAAGTACCCATTTGGCGGTATAAAGGGCCTTAAGATTGCGGCAATCACTGTGTTCTGGTGCTGATTGTAGTCATTATACTCACTTGAACTTCGTTTCATATCAACAGCGCGTTTGCAAGAACTACACATATTTCACAATTTAACCCGTCAACACTAAAGAATGTGAAATAAAATAAACTATTAACAAAATAAAGTAACCGACTTCAAATATAACTAATTCACTAAAAAGTTTAAAATCACTACATAGTATAAAACAAAGTCGCTTCTCGCTGTCTGTCTGTCCCTATGTATGCTTAGATCTTTAAAACTACGCAACGGATTTTGAAGCGTTTTTTTTTAATAGATAGAGTGATTCAAGAGGAAGGCTTATATGTATAATACATGCCCGTGCGAAGCCGTGGCGGGTCGCTAGTGATTTTATAATGACAGATGGCACCGAAACAGCACTTTTGCCGACTTCTTTCTGCCTGAAACATTATGTAGAAGTAAGCGTAAGTATTCCCTACGATATATAAACATAAAAACCAATATATAGCGCCGACTTTCTCGTTTATTAGTTTATTTATCTGCTCGGTAAATTACACTTTTTAGTTCATTTTAAAAACTTGCTACATTAAAAAACACACACACCCTCACACACAATAAGATACTCGTAGTACTAATAATAGTTTCTCTGTAACATTAAGGCGCTACGGAAAAAAAAACGACACGTCTAGAACTTGCATATCTTATCTACTTCAGTAAATAATGTATTATTTTGATAAAATAGTATATTATTTATGGAATCTTTTTCTAGGGATCTGTTAAACAGAAACGTGATTGGGGAAATTCAGCTCGATAAAAATATTTATTGAAATGTGGTCTTTTTGGACACCAGTTCTCCTGGTTTGACAATTTAGAATGACATATGGACTGCAATTATATTTTATTAGATGGGTTTTAACGGTATCTAGGACCTGCGGGCCTATTATGTATCTCTAGTTGCCTTCTGTACGGGGTGCCTATCATCAAAAACATAGATATACCATCGAATTCCGATTTCCCAAGGATATGTTCGCACTTGAAGTGACGACACAGTTCGTTAATAGTTCAATACCCACTAAAGGCTATTTCAGTTTTTATCTATGTTTTTGATGATAGGCACCTAGTTCAGTTGGCAACCAAAGATACAGAATAGGGGGGCTGGTTAAACGAAATTTTGATAGCAACTTTAGTAAATTTTATATTAATAAAAAACCGACTTTTTGGTACTTTTCTACGAATCCGTCCCTCTCGCACTGAGGGTTTTTTAGCATATAGGGTAACAGGGACGCTAAAACTTTTACATATCGCCTTAAGGCGAATGGATACGCCAACTGCAATTTGGACCTGTCTTTGAAGGCCTACTCCTCCCACACGGGTGGTCCAAAAACTTTCATAAAATTATATGATAGGCATTATAGAGTCAAAAAATAAATTTTAAATTTCATAAACTGTTCTATTGTAAGCTTTGACAAAAAAAAATCGAAAGTCATCGAAAGTTTCACATGATTTACACAAGAATTCTCTTACTCCTTCCAAACGCCTAAAGCGATTTTAATTATTATTTCACCAAATTACAGGAAATTTTTAGATCTAAAAAATTTAAGTTCAAAATTTTTTTTTCGTTCATGGCGTCCATGTGAAAAGTATTATTTTCTCCTATTTTGCGCTAGCCGGAGACGCAGTGGTTGTCGTAACAGCCACTTTTCAAGGCACGCTGAAATGAACATTATTTCAATGTCGTTTCCGTTGATATTTGTACCGACACACATCGAGTTGCTTATTTAGCGTGGTTCAGTAAATTTTATATTAATAAAAACCAACTTGTGCTACTTTTCTACGAATCCGTCCCTCTCGCAGTGATGGTTTTTCGCATATGGAGTAACAGGGACGCTAAAACTTTTACATATCGCCTTAAGCTATGAATTTGAAGGAGCGGGGTCTTCTGGCACAGGCATTTCTATGCTTAAAAGAAGGCCCCAGCACTGTTAATTAATGTAATTATGGGTATTGAATAAAAAAAAAAAAAATTTTTTTTCCTTTTTTTTTTAAATGTAGTATCCTATTATTGGTAGTCTGGCTTCACATAAATGCCAATATCATAAGAGAGTCCAACGCCTCGTTCACTCTTGAGTCTCATGTTGACGAAGGAATGCCCGATGCCTCCAGCTGTGATGTTGATGGACGCTTTTGAATGGAGCAAGTCCAGCGCTTGGATACCCTGAAAATTTTAAGGGATAAGTTTCGAGGCGAAAAGCTTAGGTAAAACAAAATAAGAAGGCATCTTTTGTGGCATAAACAGGCACGGATAAAAAGGTGCAGTGAGGGCGCTTGCCCCCCCCCCCCCTGAATCACGACCCAAGTAGGCAAGAACTTATATGTATAAGGTGAAATTTAATCAAACGTGAGAATTCATACTGGAGACTCAGTTAGTGATCAGGAACAATGTTTAATAAAAAAAATTTTGCTCCCGTACTGCCTATGCTAGAAATTTTATTTGAACTAGTCCAGTTCGAATGGCAACAAATTTTTTTTTTATGATTTCGAATAAAAGGATCTTGAACGTTGTTCCTGATCACGATCTGAGTTTGCAGTATGAATTAGGCGGTTGTTAGGTGACATTATATTTCCTAATTTAAAAAATCTCATAAACACATAGACTTAGGATATAGTATATCTTAAGTTTATGCATAAACACATGAACCACCTTATAATGTCTATCTGATCAAATACAGGTTATTATATTGATAATTAAAAAAAAATATATTTTTTTATTATTCACATTTGAACGGCTTTTAATTATTTATGGATTATTTACTATACACATAAACAACAAAAACAATTAAATACAATATAGGTATATTTCGACTCCTTCTATGGAGTCTTCATAATTTTCTATGAGTGGAAATTTCGACTGGAGTCGAAATTATATCGTCATTATATCACTGAAATTAGAGCGAGTGTCCATCATAACGAAATAGATAACAGCAGCTAAGACTCACTATTATTTATGCGAGAAAAACTCGACGTTTCGGTCAATGAGTGACCTTCATCAGGCTTCGCGAGGTGCTCCGGCGCGTGCGACACCCTCATGAGGACCAGACCAGTTAATATCGTAATTATTTGTTTTCGTTGTTTATATGTATCGTACATTGATAAGTATAAATAAAACAAACAAAAATTTAATTAATTTTTGTTTTGAACGATTTTTATGGAATATATATAGGTAAGTAAGAAAATTGCCCCCCCAGAGTGAATCCTAAATCCGCGCCTGGACATAAAGACATACATTCTCGCCTGTATCCCAAAGGAGTAGGCAGAGACCGATCTTCATCTGCTACGATCCTGACACTTCTATTTCGTTTCAAAAAAGAAGATTGGTTTTTGGAAACATTCTCATGTATGAACAAAGATATCGTTATCAATCAGCATACTTATTTACTAAGAAATCTTATACTTGTCATCGACCTGATTAATAACCCAGTAATAACAAAATGTTGTCGTTTTCTTGTAATATCTACAATAGTAAGTAGTTATACGCGAAAGAGGTGTGTTGGGGTCGAAGCAGATGTAAATGATTATAAATATTATAATGACCTAGGGTTCCGTATTGTGGATGATAAATTGTAATTTTTTTCGCGAATTTCTCAACCGCTTATTTCTCAACCGCTTTATTTTTCCTGTAATCTTTACGTAAACGCATATTACCATGATTTTTTTCATACTTTTTTTGTCCACCAATTTTGGAGATAAGGGTGGGGGCATTGATGTAAACAATTTTTATAGTTTTTCAAGGATTTCTCGAAATAGATGCTCATAAATATAGCCAAACTATATATCTATACAATTAGCTTCTTAATACCTACAATTTGGTACCCATATTGTATTTTTATAAAATATTTTTTTAATTTATTTTACTTCTTTTTTATATTTTTCATTTGTGTTCAACATTTTTTAAATCGCTCTAGTTTTCCTGTAATTGGCCAGCTATAACCTATAATCGACTTTTTTTTCATAGTTTTCGGTCTACCAATCTCGGTAATTTGACGGACGGACAAAGGAGTCTCACCATAAAGGTTCCGTTTGTACCTTTATCTTTATTGTACACACACGGAAATATAAACATAAACAAAATTACAGTAAAAAGATGCACATTGTCGAGCTTATCTCTAAACAGAGATTTCTGACAGCAAAACCATCACAATAGGAAAAAGTAACATAAACGGAGTAATCATACACGTGTACACAGAGAAGAAGAATATACAAGGAATTATGCAAGTTACCTTTTAGGTACGTTACCAAGTTACCTTTTTACCCTAAAAATTACTTACTTGAATCTTCTTATGGTCAGGACCTGACCAGAAGTAATACTTGACTCGTTTCATAAACGGGAAAGCGTTGTACTCCACTTTAGTATGATTCGCCAATATCACTCGATCCGCAACATTTCCTATCACCAAATGATCACTTCTCACATTACCTATAGCTACTAATACTAAAACTGCAGCAAATACTAAAGTTTTCATCTTCGGTAATTTCTAGAATACTCTGTTTTATGGATGCGTGTGGTCAGAGTGATGACTAAGTTAGGAATAAGTTTATCGTAACTTGACAAAGGTTAGCAAGTTATCTTTAAGGTCACTCGGTCTTGGACTTTTGTAGATTGACCAAGATTTTAGATCTGGACATTGAATCATAATTATGACTCATTTTGTAAAACAAAACAAAGATAAACATCGTCACTACATATAAACCGGAGAGCCAGAAAGAAGTGTTTCCAAGTGTGGACTGTCAATGGAGCAATTAACATTCGTACACCCACTTTTAACCGACGATTTTTACGTCCAAAGAGTCGCAACGCGATAGGGTGTAAGTCTTACTGTAATATTTCAGGCACAAATACATGCAGAATTACTTTACAGTGTTTTTCTTCATCGTTAAGCAAGTGGAAATTACGATAATTGTTTTTTCAATGCAAGTGCTCGTAAAGGCCCATTGTTTTGCAGAAACAGAAAGTCGATTATTTTGCCCTAGGGCTTTATTATTATTTTTTAAATTTATTTACGAGAAGTTGGCTAACTTGCAACCTTTCCTGTGTACCATAAATGTTATACTTTTTTTTCCACTGTTTAACGGCTCTGGATACAGTCCTTTTGAGCCAATCATAATTTAAAGTCACAAGATTATATTTGTTTTATTGAAAAACGTATAGTATGATACACTGGCGTAAAAGCAATAAATTACTCGGTTACGATTAAAACACTCGCTACGCTCGTGTTTTAAATCATCCTCATAATTTATTCCTTTTCGCCCTTGTAACATAAACTACTATTAAACTTATGGGAGGATAATGTTCAACAGGATTTGAATTTGGGTCTCAAGATTGAGAGGCGTTTTACCGACTGAGCTACCGCCGCTTTTGTAAAACAATAAAAAAAGTGCATAACGCTTGTTTGAAAACATTCATGGTATCGCTGCTTTCAATGTAGCAATGCATGCATACACATTAAAGCCGATTCTGAAGGTTTTAATATTAGTTTTAGTGCTGTCAAAAGTAATTTAGGCGGGCGGATTCAGGGTAAAAGAAAAAAAAGTTGGTTTTATATTTTTATTAAAAAAACTAAAATAGCTAGCAAAATTTCAATATCAAATCTCTAATTATTGTTGAAACACACCTAATAAAATATGTTTGAGTTCTGTATATGGTTTCTATTCGTCAAACGAGGAGAAAAAGTGTGTTTGAAGACCTCATTTCAACAATTATTTCTATCGAGGAAAATTTATCCAAACATGTTTTCCAATTTCAAAACCCTAGATTATATAGTCAAAATGCATATACCAGAAATGTATTGAAATTTTCCGTTTATTTCATGAATTACACAGAAAAGAAACACCCGTATTTTTTTCGTAAATTAGCTTCTAACTAGAGATGAAACGGATATCCGGTTACTATCCGGTATCCGGCCTATCCGGCCATATTTTTGGTATCCGGTATCCGGCCGGATAGTAGCCAGTATCCGGCCGGATACCGGATACTTAACTCAGCATACAAAAAGTCGATTAAATCACAAAATAAATTGATTGTATCAATGACTGCATAATCTAAATTCGACTACATAAAGTGAATAAGAGTTGAGCTATGGTAGATAAAGACAAGCTTTACAGCAATTGTTGGGAATAAACGTTTGTGCTTTTCTTCATACATTACACCAGCTTCTTTTGCTCCCACAATATACCGGATGTAACAGTGTAACTCAACAGGTATCTTTTAATAAACACACATGGTCTAAGAATCATACCGAACAACTTTTTCAAAGAAACATATTTGTGGAAATGAAAAAACATTTTCATGTTTCCTTACTCATTTTGAAAAACTACTGTGAATTTTGAAAGGGCACTGAGCGGGCAGGTTATTTTTTTTTTCAATATGTATCTTCGGGAAATTTGTTCAGTATGTACAGTAGATTACGCGGTTTCATTTAAAGATACCTGTTCATTTACATACAGTATACACCGCTGTAAGGAGACAAAAGATGCATATTTACGAATTTCGTTAGGATCGGAAATTGTTTCGCGTTTTCAGACCAACATTTGTATGATAAATGATCGTCATTTAGAAAATGCACAAATAATCTCGCCCAGTTGCACCCACACGCACCTTGGTGCGTAATGTTTAGACTTGCTCAATTAGTGCAAAACGCATATTTTGAGCCGGATATTCGGCCGCCGGATATCCGGCTATCCGGCCTAGTGTCTCGCCGGATATCCGGTATCCGGTATCCGGCCAAATCACTATCCGTTTCATCTCTACTTCTAACCCTATCAGTTAAGGACTATTTTGTAATGATGAAAATTTAGTTTTGACAGCACTAAAACTAAAATTAAAGCCTTCAGAATCGGCTATATTTACATTTTCGTTTTAATTTGAAAAAATTTGCGCTATTTTCAAAAAACCGTATTTTTTTTTAATCTTTCAGTTTTTTATCAACACATTTTTATACGCAGGTTTTTTTTTTGTTTGTTGTTTTATTTTTACAGCCACTTGAATCTATCTATCCAGCCGTACTAGCATGAACTTGGTATCGACTCGACATCGATTCGATAAATAAAAATGTAACTCTTATTTCATTATAATTGCAATAAGGGTTATCGTTTAGAATTTATCGATTCTATCTGTCAAATTTATCTAATCGACGCGTATGTGCTCGCATAGCGAGCTTGATTTCCTATGTTTTATTGCTATTAATTATGAAATATAAAATTGAAATTCAAGTCATTTATAAAAAATATGTAGGGTTGTAAATGTTGTTTATTTTAAATAAATATTTTTCAATTACCTAAAATAGATTTAAAACTTATTTAACCTAATATAAAAACTTACATAAACATAAAGTTCGTCCTACGGAGGGAATATGCAGTCCAAATATAATTCCGCTGCCGCCGGACGTTTTGACTAGTAATGAAAACACCGTAAGGAAATCTGCATGCCCTAAAAAGCGTGTATTTGTGCCCGAAGTACGGCGATAGGGCTCAAATAATCTTCGGTGAAACGCGGTTGTCCCGAGTGTTAATGTGACTTGCATTTCACAGTTCACACTCGGAACACCTCTGACACCCCCCCAAGGATTCATGTCGTGACAAAATAATTATATATACAAGGTGACTTTTTGTTCACCGTCCAAATTCATACTGTATGCTTTGTAAGTGATCAGCATCATGAATCGATAACAGTTTTTGTAAAATTCGTATATTGAAATTTCTACTTCCCATAGTAATTCACTCCCAGTCCTGAGTGAATCACTGTGGGGAGACAAAATTTCAAATTATGAATTTTACAAAAATCGTTATGATGCTGATTACTAGACATCGGATTATATATTATGCACCAACAAAGTGCCAAAATATGCATGCAAATATGCACTAAAAAGGCCGAAATATGCACTAAATACAGTTGATATGCCCAAAATATGCACAATGCAAAATCAAAAAACCGTTATTATTTTCACACATTTTAATTAAAGACGGTACAAAAACAGCAAAATATGCTTAAAATTATGCATAGTTTTTGTGACAATATACAATTAAGTATTTTTCCAAATTTACGAGCGCTATTTTGTGACGTTTGTCACCCAGTAGCAATTTGTACGCCGAAAACGACGTCTCTACAACAACTGACGTCATTGGACAAAACGCACGCACTGGTCAGTCAGTTTGCGCTCGCGCCCTGCAAGTTTTCGTCACCTAGGTCCCTATACGTACCTCCCGCTACTAAACGAAATATGCACCATTGGGAAAAAAGGCTAAAATATGCATTAACGCCGTAATTAGAGAGTTATATGCATTTGCATATGCAAATATGCAAATGCATAAAATCCGATGTCTACTGATTACTTACCAAAGCTCAAGTATAAATTTGGTCGATGTTCACAAATTCACCTTGTATATTATTATTTTCGATGAATTCCATTCTCCTCCACATTCAAATTGTCACCCTACTAAACTAGTCATCGGTCCGTAGTAGATGTGTAAACAAAACGTTTCTAAGAACCGTGTATTATGTCGTCGTCATGTCGTAAAATTCGGCATTTTCTAATTCGCCTAGGCATATCGTAAACTCTGTTAGAACGACTGTGGGTCGGCTCGCTCCGCCCCGCTTCGCTCGGCTCCCAAAATGTATTTACATGTTAAACCTAACCTCGCTCCGCTCTTCGTCGCACTTATCTTTCACTTTTTGGTGAGAGATTTTCGATTTCGGCTTTTTAGAACATGACGAAGTCATTTTAGAAACAGCGGGGATTTTAGCAATGTTTAATTTGCCGCTGTTTTACAAAATCGCTAAACGTTGACCCGCTGCATTTAATGTCGCAAACCGTTTATACAAGTTTAGCGGTTTTACATAACGGAGCTGTTTTGTAAAACATCTAGCGGTTTTGTACAACCTCGGATTTTGCAATCCATCTGCGACGTACATACTTAAACATTGGTATTTGAAATCGAATTGTGTTATTATATTAGGAGTAAATTGACATTGTTTTGTGACATTATACAATTAGGTAAATTAGACATGTAAAAATTAACTTTTAAATTATGATTTGAATTGTAATTAATTGCTCATTAAAAGCAGTTTAGCAGCCGGATTGTGAGTAACCCGCCTTACAAAAATCGAAACAGAAGACTTAAGAGGCTATGCGAATTTTATTTTTGTCGCTGTCACTCCAAGCGAAAAATCTCACAGTGCGAGAGGGACGGATTCAGGGCAAAAGGGAAAAAAGTTGGTTTTACATTTTTATTAAAAAAACTAAAATAGTAAACAAAATTTCAAATATAAAATCTCTAGATATTGTTCAAACACACCTAATAAAATATGTTTGAGTTCTGTACATGGTTCCTATTCGTCAAACGAGGAGAAAAACTGTGTTTGTAGACCTCATTTCAACAATTATTTCTATCGAGGAAAATTTATCCAAACATGTTATCCAATTTCAAAATCCTAGATTATATAGTCAAAACGCATATATCAGAAATTTATTGAAGTTTTCCGTGTATTTCATGAAATACACAGAAAAGAAACACCCATATTTTTTCGCATATAGCCCAGTAGTTATTCAACAAACCCTTACTAAACCTATGTGTTGTGTAAACTGCCATCGCAACATTTCCATTGGTTACTGTAAATTAGGATTTTAGATAGTAATTGTTAATGTTTATTGGAATGAGTGCACATATTCTTTAGATATTCATTTATTGTAAATAATTACATGACTGGACTCCATTAGGTCCTACAAGCAGGCAGAGAGAGAGTTACACATTTTATTCGCTAGGGGCAGCACTTTCACGTGTTCATCCTACATGCTGTTACAATCGTGTTCATCTCTTATGCTAATTATACTTAACAATAATAAGATAATATTGTCAAGACATGAATCCCCGAGGGGGTGTCAGTCAGAGGTGTTCCGAGTATGAACTGTGAAATGAAAGTCATTATTACGTCCCAACGTGATGAGTAGGAAGCTCTATCGCCGTACTTCGGACACAAATACTTACGCTTTTTAGAGCATGCAGGTTTCTACACGATGTTTTCCTTCACCGTTCAGCAAGTGGTAAGTACAGTGCGCGCCAATCTTTTAGTCGCCTCAGATAGTCGTTCATAAACTCACACCGAGTTGGGTTTCCTACCCGGGTCGCAACACTAACCCGTTCAAAAATGAACTCGGGTCTCAACACCGACCGTTCAAAATGACAGTGTCGCTACACTGGTGTCGAATTTTTCAACATCAACTCTGAGCAGGGTTCGCAAGGTTCGTATAGGCTCCAAACGTCACCTGACATTCACGTAAAATTTCGTAAATGAAATGACGTTAATTTTTGTACCGAGGGGGTCTTCTCAACGTTATAGTTGATATATTTACGTTAAATTTCGTACCGAGGGGGTCCTCTCAACGTTATTGTACTAAATATAATGCAAAAATGACAACTGACGTTTGGAGTGTCGCTACACGACGAAACCCGTTCAAAAACTCAGCGTTACAACCCCAGTGTTCCTACCCAGCCCAGGGTTATTTAATGAACGCACTTCTGAAGCTAGCCCCAAGAATCGACGCATTAGCCGTTTTACGGTGTCAGGGGGACTGCACACGCGCGCGTTGCATGAAAAGTACGTTCGTGGAAAAAATTATATGATTCGTTTAGTTGATCGTTGAATCTGTTTGTTTGTTGTTTTGTTGATTTAGTTTGTTAAAGTTTATTGTTGTTGTTATGCCTCGCCGTCGTTATAGCGTTTTTAGGCGACAATGTAGGAAAATGGTGTTTATATTAATTTGTTTTAATTAAACAGTTAAGATTGCACTAAAATAATAAATATATATTAAATAGGTAGGTACAACCAGTACACCTTCCCACTTATAGTAAACATTTAATAATCAACCGTTCATATTATTGTTTCCTTGACTGTACCTGCGCAAGCTTGCACTCGTAACTCAATCAGAGGCGACTAAAAGATTGGCGCGCACTATAAGAACAAATGTGTGTAGTACATAAATTCCGAAAAACTCATCGGTGCATGCCCGACCGGGGATCGAACCTGGGTCTCAAGATTGAGGGGCCAGCGTTCTACCCTTGAATGTCCGCCACTTTATTAGAATTTTAAAACTAAGCGACGAAATCGGCATGATCAAAGATTTCAAAAGTAAAACATAAGCCCTTACCGTTATGACATCACCAAAATGTTTTCACCTTTCAATGGGTGACGCTCACGTTGACGTTGGACGCCTTAATGAATTTTTACGAGAAAAGGGTCCCAATATGCCGTCGTATGCATATTTAAAGTGCACAAACATTTCAAGAAATACGAATAAAGCCAAAAGTGTGACATTTCACATTGAAAACACATTCAAAAACAATGCAATAGATTTTAAGTGTCAGGGCCAATCTGAACTTTTTGAAATCTTTGGGCACGATTGTATTGTCCTCGCAAGTTTCATGGAGCGTGTACCTTATAGTGAAGTGAAACAGCCACATTTGGCCACGCCCACAACTGAGTTGATCGCATCAAGATGTCTGTTGTCTTAAGGTGGCTCCGTCGGAATAATTAGCAACTCGATTCGTGGTGATTGGAATTTCGAACAAAACCATATTAAAATAAAGTCCTTATCAGCTCGCACTGCAACATGGCTGTTACGTCAGTCGCTGCTGCTGACAACTGCGAAAATTGTGTGTTTTTAATTTATTTTATCCAAAATAAAATTAATTTCCAAGAACTGCAAAAACCAAATCATTTTATATTATTTCGTCTAGAAGTTTATAAATTTTCATACTGTTTCGATAAAAACTGCAGCAGTTATGTTGTTACAAGTGAACAAAAAATCGAGAAATAAGGGTAAACTTGGAATTTTCTTGCTTCACTTCTGTGTGTTATAATGAAATTCAGGAAAAACCACATCACTATTTGTATCATGCAGATTACTATGTATTTTTCTTCTGTTGAAAAATGTTATAGTTACCGTATAAAATGGTTACAAAGTTACTTAGTTCAAGGTCGTTGGCGTTGGTAGAAACCTTAACACGGGGCGCCGACGAGAATTTTTGCAAATGTAAAATAAATAAATAAACGAATAAATTTATCTTGTTTTTTATTTTATTATTGATCAAGTATACCTTTTGCTTATCACATTTTAAATTTGTTTGTGAGCCTGTGATTTTGGTGATTATTTTTAGGATTCCGTATCCAAAGGGTACCCAACGGGACCTTATTACTAAGACTCCGCTGTCCGTCTGTCCCCAGGCTGTATCTCATGAACCGTGATAGTTAGACAGTTGACATTTTCACAGATGATATATTTCTGTTGCCGCTATAACAACAAATACTAAAAAACAGAATAAAATAAATATTTAAGGGGACTCCCATATAACATACATGTTTTTTTTACCGTTTTTATAGATAATGGTACGGAATTCTTCGTGCGCAAGTCCGACTTGCACTTGGCCGGTTTTTATTCATTTTTGTATGTACGTAATCGGGTCATAAATACGGTCATACATAGCCTCCTTTATTTCTCAAGCCGTGCTATGGAAATCTGGCAACATTGCGCGTGAACCGGTTTACGAAGTTTCATTTTTACCTGTCGCCATTAAGTTAATACGACCAAGTTACAAATAAGCGAACGTTATGAACTTACCCACCGACTGGTAACCATTTTATTCTATCACATAATATTACGCGACTAATTTATCATTGGCGGTGATGCTACTAGATTTTGTACATGCTTCCAGTAGTGATAAGTTAGTCGGATACTACGTCACTTGATTTTGAACGAGCAGTTTGTTGATATAAAAATCGAAGAATTTAATGGTTTTTCTTTACGAAAAGACGCTTGTGATTGTATCAACTGTTTATGCTATAAAACAAGGTAAGTATTTTACAGTAATTTCAAAGTTTTAATGATAATTTGTAGTTGCAGTTGGTTTACAAGCAAGACAATAACAAAGCGTAACTCTTACCTTTTCTCTGAGCGTAACTCATGTTTTATTTTCAGATGCCATTTCAGATTTCAGATTGCATAGGTGATCCTTATTTTGACCATTTGCAAAGAGGAGGTCTGTCATTGCCTACAGATTCCGTGAAATTTGTATGCTTTCATTTGCATGCCGAATTAAAAACCACTTTCTTTAAGTTGAATGATGTCCGAGGAATGTTAGCATTGCTAACCATTTTGAGCTTAGAATCTGATTCATTTTTTATTGATATAAATGGATGTTGTGAAGCAGGCCACTCATTGAAACCATTATTCTGTACACTTTGTAAAATATTATCCAATATAATTTTAAATAATTTTACAAAAAATGTAAACAATTCACATAATGAAAATAAAACTCAATGTATTTTTAAATAATTAACAACTTCACAACACAGTATTTGTCCACTTATATCATACTTAGTTGGTTGTGGTTTATCTGAATAATGAAACCGTTTTAATAGTACATTTTAATTCTAGTGCGAGACGATTGATATTTCGAGTAACAACTGATTTTGACTGAAAAAACAGTCAAGACGAGAAATATCAACATTTGCATGTGAGTCAAACGACGTTTTTAATACATCTGCGAAAAATTACATGAAAAAATTATATGCCGCCATTACAAGAGACTTTTGTGCCAAGAAAGTTAGTCTGATACAATTTTACCATTGTTTTACCAATGTTACAAAACTGAAGAATTGTCCACTATATAACTTATAATTATGTAAGTACCTATCAATGTTGCAGAAATAAATTATAAAATCTCATATATTTTATTTTATTCTATTAGTGCAATCGTCAAGGTTTCAAACATGAAATAATTTCAAGATCCCACCAACGAGGCAAGATCCCTTTTAAATTAAATCTGCTGGTGGTCAAAACATACCAACCATAATTAATAAATATAAATAACAATTAATAATAAATAAAAATGCAATGTGACTTTTGTTGATATAGGTAAATTCATACTGGAGGCTTGGTTAGTGATTAGTATCATGGACCGATAACACTTTTTGGTATAATCGCAGAATAAAATTATGACCTTACATAGTAGATAACCCTGTCTGGGCTTGCGTTTGTACCTATTTTTTTACGAATTCACTAAAAGAACCTTGATACTGACCACTTACCAAGTCTCCAGTATGAATTTGGCTATATCAACAAAAGTCACCTTGTATAAAGTTATAAATTTTGACCACCAGCCGAGATGTAATCGGTTCACGAAGATCCTAAATGCGACGTTGCCAAACTTCATAGCACGGCTTGAGATAAAGAAGGCTGTGGGTCATAGATTCCGAATTTTGAATTTGGAATGCAGAAAAAATAATCAATAAAATACGTTCGAATTTTGAATGTTTCACGATTTTAATAACATAGGTTTTGTAGACTTTTCTTTAGTTTTCAACATGGAGTGGACACAAAAAAAAGACAGAGTCCCTGTAATGGGGTCTACTTTTATAAAGGCCACCAATTGGCGCCACTGGCACGTAAGGTATATGTCAAAGGTTTGTTAGGTTAGATTTACATAGAAGTTCGATTTTTTGTTTTGCTTATTCATATAATATATATATTTTTTTCTTTCTTAAATGCGAATAAACAATGCCGCAATGATGTGCAGTTCCGTTATAATCGAAAACGAAAGGAGGACTTAAGTTTTGTTTTAGCCCCTCTTTTCTTTAGGTCTAATCTTAATTCATTTACTTTCATTGCACCGTACCTTGAATAATAAACCTGAAACTATGAATTTATCTCGACTAATACACAAATAACTAATAAAAAGCCATAGCTTTCGCCGTTTCGCGGGCATTTGACGTTTCTCTATACCTGTCGCCTCAGTGGCGCCACCTGACGTCGATAGTAGCCCTCATTGCGTTGCATCGGTGTGGATACGCTGCAAGTAATGACTTACTACTATTGTTATTTTTTACATATTAAATTCAAATGTATTTTCTTAAACCAAATAAATAATTTGTATTTGTATATGTCACAGGCATTCTTCTAGTGAAATTATAATTTCACGGTAGTTTTTTGTTAGGGTTTATGTAATCTAACCTAACCTAGGTAAAATATAATTTCACGGCTTTAACAATTTACCTGCGATATTTGTCTAACTAGATTGATGGATGTGGAAGAAGCGAAAGAGGTGTGTCAGGATCGTAGAAGATAGAAATCTGCCTACCCTTTTGGGACACAGGCGTAAGTATATTTATGTATGTATTCATACAAAGGAACTAAGAATATGCGCCTACACAAACCATTATAGCAAAAAAACTCATATAGAATACAATGTGTGTATTTCAAAATACGGTCAGGGATTTACCAATTAAAATTCGCTTAAAACTAATCATTCAGAAACACGTTATTTCATCAAAAAATCCAAGTATTCCTTCTCAAGAGATTTCACTGCCGTTCCCAAAGACAATAAAGAGTTCTGTTGGTTGAGGTTGTCTATGAGCGATCGCTGCTTATCTATGGTTGCTGACAGGGTCTTCACTTTGGTTTCGAGCTGCGAGATGGCTTTGGTTTGAGAGGACGACAAACTCCTGGTCGAGTCGCGGAAATCCTGTAAATTACAAGCAATTTTGTACGAAAAACTTTTAGAAAATGTTGGGTATGGAGAAAATGTCACCTTAAGGCCCTTATTACCGCCAAATGGGTACTTTCTAAAGCCTCCTCTTTTATGGCCAAACCAAAAATATTGAAAAAATGTATTATGGATTACCAACTCTAGGACAACATTATGCAACATTTTTCTTTTTCGTACCACCAAAACTTCTATATGAAAAATTGTTTCAACTGAATGGTGTTTTTTGGCTTGAATTTCCTACTGCTCCTAAGCGGCTTAGGTGATTTAATTCATTTATGCTTTGATAAATAGATAAACTTGATAGCTATAAATATAACATAGAATTATTCAATCGAACAATGACGCCCATGTGAAAAGTATTATTTTCTCCTATTTTGCCCTTTCAAGGACGCAGCGAGCGTCGTAACAGCCACCACGCATTGTGCACTGTTTTGAACGTTATTTCAATGTCGTTTCCGTCGATATTCATACAGACAAACATCGAGCTGCTAATTTGGCGACGGTAATCGCCTTAATGCCATCTATAGGCGCACTGAGGCGGCTTGTATCTGTCTGTAAACCTTACGTGGTGGTTCATGGGCTCAAGGGATGGATAGGGATGGATATACCACCATCTATCGGTCCCAGGTATGGTGGACCTCCTGGTTTTTTGCCTGGTTTCTTACTCTTCCCCGAATCACTTCTAGGGGGTCTCCAAGTAAGATGGTGGTACCTCCACAGTCGAGCCCAACATCAGCTCTACCACCTTAAATTGTATTGTATATGTGACATATAAATTCAACTTACAGCTCTAGGGATGTAAGTACATCTGAAAATCGAACGAGGCTCCTTTACATTCCATAACTGATATAAGATATAGGAATAAGGTGAGTGAATGTACCTAAACTTTTTGGAATAAAATTGAGACTTCCATACGACCAAGCATTCACTTTATTTTTCAATTCGGATTTTTATCCGGAATATTATTTTACTATACTTTGCACAAATATAATTAAAAACCACGAAATAGGTAACCAAATTTTAAATGGGAATTGTTTTTGCTCACCTCCCTTAGTCTCAACTTTTCAACAAAAATTATGAGAACTTAAGTTATTGCAAATGAAATTTACAACAAACAAGCTAGAGGTGAACTTGCAGTAAATAATGCACATCGGCTATTTTCGGCTCCGTAGAGCGCCGTCTGTCACCAGACTGTTACGCCAGGGCCATAGCTTCAGGCTTCTGGCGGCGCTTCTTGTTGCGCTTCCAGGCGGTTTTTGCGACGGGCTTTGCCCTGCCACGACACACGTCGGCGCCGTCTACCGCATCGGATGTATAGCGCGCTCGCTCGCTCAAAGCGCTCGACACTAGGTTCGTCCTGTGCGCTCGATCACTGTTTCAACCACCCGCCTCCCCGCACACCGCCATCCCGAGAGCGTAAGTCACTCGAAGCCGGACAAGACGCGCGAGCGGCGACCCATGGCCGGCTCTATACAATTTCATACATTTGTTATCCCCGCCGGCGCCGTCACAAGAACCGGTTGGCGCGCCTCTCGAAGCTTGAAGCTGTGGCTGTGTTACCCCTCAGCCATAGCTTCAGGCTTCGAGAGGCGCGCCAAGCGCTTCTTCTTGCGACGGCGCCGGCGGAAAGAACAAATGTATGAAGTTGTATAGGGCAGGCCATGGGTCGCATCTCGCGCGTCTTGTCCGGCTTCGAGTGACTTGCGCTCTCTCGACGGCGGTGTGCGGGGAGGCGGGGAGCCACGCCAGTGATCGAGCGCATAGGAAGAATCTAGTGTCGAGCGCGCTATACATCCGATGCGGTGGAAGGCGCCGAAGCTCGTCGCAAAAACCGCATGGAAGCGCAGCAAGAAGCGCCGCCAGAAGCCTGAAGCTATGGCCGAGGTGTAAGTGCATCGTGCGACAGAGATGACGCTACGATACGATGTGCATTATTTACTACCGGTAAATGTAACATGGTGAAGTCAACAAACCTTTTCAGCAGTCTTCAATGACTGTACCTGCAACTTCAGTCGGTCTATTTCTTCCTCCTGTGTAACGCAGCGAGCTTCCATCGACGCGTGCTTAGACCTGAGCCGCTTCGTCTCAGACGACAGTTTGTCCGATTGGCTACGCTGTTCTTTGTAGAGGCGATCTTTTTCCTGGAATCCGTGGCGATAAAAGCTGGTCAATTGTTGTTCCGAACCCAAAGGTGCCAAACGAGACCCAATTACTAAGTCACAGGGGTCGGATTCAGCCGAAATTTTACAGAATACGTGCCACTAAAGATTTTTTTTTTGCTGTGTTCTGTCTATAAGACAAAAACCTGCCAAGTGCGAGTCAGACTCGCGTACCTACGGTTCCGTATTGTGTATGATAAATTATCGGTTTTTTTCGTGAATTTCTCAACCGCTTTATTTTTCCTGTAATCATTACGTAAACACATGTGTATATTTAATATGGCTATATTTCATTGCATCTATTTCGAGAAAACCTTGAAAAACCATAAAAAATATACATGTCCCCCAGCCTTAACTCCAAAACTGGTGGACTGAAAAATATGAAAGAAATCGTTAACGTAAAGATTACAGGAAACATGAAGTGGTTGAGAAATTTAAGAAAAAAATTACAAAATTAAATTTATCATACACAATACCCTAGGTACGCGAGTGTGACTCGCCCTTTGGCAGGTTTTTTTCGCTTGGAGTGACAATCATCCATCCATCAGCCTAGTTCATCCACTGCTGGACATAAGCCTTTCCAGGACTTTGCCACTCCCGGCGGTCATACTGGCAGAATTGCCCATACTCACACACGCTGGGCAGGCGGGTTGGTGAGCGTGGTGCCGGAACCCTCGCACCAGTGACGCCGCTGCCCGTCACCAGTCTGTTCCATATAAGGCCCGGCTATTAGGGATGGATATACCGCCATCCATCGGTCACAGGTATGGTGGAGCTCCTGGTTTTTTGCCTGTGAGCTGTCCTCTTACTCTCCCCCGAATTACTTCGAGGGGGTCTCCAAGTAAGATGGTGGTACCTCCACAGTCGAGCTCGGCATCAGCTCTACCACCTTGAAGTGATAGTAACAAACATTAAATTCGCATAGCCCCTAAGTAAAATGAACTTTGTACCTACTTACATTAAGTCTATTCTGCAATGCCATAGCCTTAGCCTTCGAGTCCGAACTTTCAGCCGTCAGATTATTGATTTTGTTTAACATTTTCAGTCTGTCACCCTCAAACTCAGCTATTTGGGTGAGGTGGTTTTCACATTGAGATACCTGGAAAATATAAAAAGTTGTCATGTAATTATACAAGATGACTTTTTGATCATCGTCCAAATTTATAGTGGAGGCTTGGTAAGTGATCGGCATCATGGATCGATAACAATTTTTGTGAAATTCGTATAACGAAATTTCGACTTCCCATATTAATTCACTCCCAGTCCCTAGTGCATCACTATGGGGAGTCGAAATTTCATTTTATGAATTTTACAAAAATCGTTATTTTTTCATGATGCTGATCACTTACCTAGGCTCAAGTATGAATTTGGACGATGTTCACAAATTCACCTTGTATTTGCATAGAGTATTTTTGTCATAATTTGATATAATTTATTTACAAATAAAAGTCACGCACAATTTATTAAAAAATGCTGCAGCTGCAGTCCATACTATGTGACACAATCTTATATCAAACGTAACCGAGTAATTTATTGCTCTTACGCCCGTGTATCATACTACGTTTTTCAATGCATAGTGTGAGGAAATAAAACAAATATAATCTTGTGAACTTTAAATTATGATTGGCTCAAAAGGACTGTATCCAGAGCCGTTAAACAGTGGAAAAAAAGTATGACATTTATGGTACACAGGAAAGGTTGCAGGTTAGCCAACCATTGTAAATAAAAAAAAAAAAAATAAAATAAAGCCCTAGGGCAAAATAATCGACTTTCTGTTCGGTTTTGATGCATAAACAGTGGGCCTTTACGAGCACTTGCATTGAAAAACATATAAGATATATTTTATTTATTATTTTTAGGGTTCCGTACCCGTATTGTGTGGTGGTACGGAACCCAAGTTTGTTTCTCACCTTTCTATTCAAAGTCGATTGAACTTTATCAATTTGCTCTTGCATCAACTTCACTTTAGACGCTAAGAACTTACAGATACTTTCAACATTGACCTTATCTGAAATAAAAGAGAACAGGATTTTTTTATAAATAATATTACACACAATCTTACAACACACGATACGATGTCATTTTATTTAAATTAACACACAATCGTACTACACACGATGCGATGTAATTTTATTTAAAATAACACACAATCGTACTACACACGATGCGATGTCATTTTATTTAAAATAACACAATCGTACTACACACGATGCGATGTAATTTTATTTAAAATAACACACAATCGTACTACACACGATGCGATGTCATTTTATTTAAAATAACACACAATCGTATTACACACGATACGATGTCATTTTATTTAAAATAACACACAATCGTACTACACACGATGCGATGTCATTTTATTTAAAATAACACACAATCGTACTACACACGATGCGATGTCATTTTATTTAAAATAACACACAATCGTACTACACACGATGCGATGTCATTTTATTTAAAATAACACAATCGTACTACACACGATGCGATGTCATTTTATTTAAAATAACACACAATCGTACTACACACGATGCGATGTCATTTTATTTAAAATAACACACAATCGTACTACACACGATATGATGTCATTTTATTTAAAATAACACACAATCGTACTACACACGATGCGATGTCATTTTATTTAAAATAACATACAATCGTACTACACACGATGCGATGTCATTTTATTTAAAATAACACACACTCGTACTACACACTATACGATGTAATTTTATTTAAAATAACACACAATCGTACTACACACGATGCGATGTCATTTTATTTAAAATAACACACAATCGTACTACACACGATGCGATGTCATTTTATTTAAAATAACACACACTCGTACTACACACGATGCGATGTCATTTTATTTAAAATAACACACAATCGTACTACACACGATGCGATGTCATTTTATTTAAAATAACACACAATCGTACTACACACGATGCGATGTCATTTTATTTAAAATAACACACACTCGTACTACACACGATACGATGTCATTTTATTTAAAATAACACACAATCGTACTACACACGATGCGATGTCATTTTATTTAAAATAACACACAATCGTACTACACACGATGCGATGTCATTTTATTTAAAATAACACACAATCGTACTACACACGATGCGATGTCATTTTATTTAAAATAACACACAATCGTACTACACACGATGCGATGTCATTTTATTTAAAATAACACACAATCGTACTACACACGATGCGATGTCATTTTATTTAAAATAACACACAATCGTACTACACACGATGCGATGTCATTTTATTTAAAATAACACACAATCGTACTACACACGATGCGATGTCATTTTATTTAAAATAACACACAATCGTACTACACACGATGCGATGTCATTTTATTTAAAATAACACACAATCGTACTACACACGATGCGATGTCATTTTATTTAAAATAACACACAATCGTACTACACACGATGCGATGTCATTTTATTTAAAATAACACACAATCGTACTACACACGATGCGATGTCATTTTATTTAAAATAACACACACTCGTACTACACACGATACGATGTCATTTTATTTAAAATAACACACAATCGTACTACACACGATGCGATGTCATTTTATTTAAAATAACACACAATCGTACTACACACGATGCGATGTCATTTTATTTAAAATAACACACACTCGTACTACACACGATACGATGTCATTTTATTTAAAATAACACACACTCGTACTACACACGATACGATGTCATTTTATTTAAAATAACACACAATCGTACTACACACGATGCGATGTCATTTTATTTAAAATAACACACAATCGTACTACACACGATGCGATGTCATTTTATTTAAAATAACACACAACCGTACTACACACGATGCGATGTCATTTTATTTAAAATAACACACAATCGTACTACACACGATGCGATGTCATTTTATTTAAAATAACACACAATCGTACTACACACGATACGATGTCATTTTATTTAAAATAACACACAATCGTACTACACACGATACGATGTGATCACTAACCAAGTCTTCAGTATGAATTTGGGTGGTTGATTAAATTTCACCTTATGGCTTGTACATACCTATATTATGCTTTTTTCAAGCTTTATTTATTTATTTAGTACAGTTATTAATATTAAATCAAGAAAAATATATTTTTAAAGATAAAAAATATATTTTAATGACTAATGATGGCCACCGGCCACATACCGTTGGCCAAAATATAAAAATATATTTTTAAAGATAAAAAATATATTTTAATGACTAATGATGGCCACCGGCCACATACCGTTGGCCAAAATATAAAAATATATTTTTAAAGATTAAAAATATATTTTAATGACTAATGATGGCCACCGGCCACATACCGTTGGCCAAAATATAAAAATATATTTTTAGACATATATAAAAATACTTTTTTAATTGTTTAATATTCATAATGAAAAATATGAAAATTTTATATTTTAATTTATTTATTAAACTTATCACAATTAAGCTTCAAGTAAGGCTTAAAGCTAAATTTATGTTTTCTTTTCTTTTAAGTAATTGGTTTAAGTTATAGTTTATTATTTTTTGATTTAGTAGTAATTTATATAATTTAGCATTTTTATATTTTTTATTTAATTTTTTTTTTTTTTGTAACATTGTAACATTATGCGAGTGCTGTGTGCTCCTATAATTTGTATAACTCTGCAGCACTAATGTATAGTCAATAAGTAGATGTTTATAATCGGAGTATGCAGTTGGAGCTCCTTAAGGCGCTCTTATCCCAAAATCAGTAATTTCAAAGTCAAATAGAACTTTCAAATATCGTCTAACACCTCAAAAAAAAAAAAACGCAATATAGTTCGAACCTTTATCTAGGTCTTCCACGCATGTGTTACAAGATCAGATAAACTTTGCTCGATAGAAATAATTCATGAACACAGCATGTAATAAGACCTTTCAAATCATGCCATTTCCATAATTCCATTCTTTTATTAACGAAACATATCTGGTAATGTTGCTCTTTAAATTTTCTAGGTCGACCACGTAAGTGGGTTTTAATAAACATATCCCTTGTTTTTAAACAATTTAAAAACCGATAAAAACAACGAAAAAGTACAAAAGTGGGGTTATTTTCTTTACTCCTTACACGTAAAGAAAAAGACAGAGAGTCACTCTTCTGGGATAAGAGCGCCTTAACCCTTAAATGCATCCTGTTGCCAAATGGCAACATATAATTTTTTTTAAATTTTTCTCGTGTAACTGTTTTTTTCTTACGCATATTTTTCTTCCTGCAAGACTATTGTATGAAAAATTATTACGGAATAAAATAAAAATATGCAAAATTTAGTTTTATTTGCTTTTTTTTAATGTATACAAACATAATTTTGCAGTCGCGAAAAAAATTCATGAAAATTTCATGCTTTTGTTTTATTAAATAGGGTTTTTGTAAACTTGTGTCAAATGGCTCTACTAACTGATAGAAAACAGAAATGAAAAAATAAACAATTTTTTATACTAATTTGAAAAAAAAATGTCTTTTTGATTTTAACCATTAAAACGAAAAAAAAAATATTTTTATTTTTCCCATAATTCTGGACCACTTTTCTATCATATATCTCACTTTCATTTAAAAAGAAAAAATCATGCATTTAAGGGTTAAAAAATAAATAAATAATTTTGCAGTGCTGTGAAGCTGCAATGCCGGCTTACCTTTCAAGAAAGACTGAGGCAAAACATTATTCTGTACATTGACACCTACAAATGCATATAGAAACTCTAAATCTTCATTTCTGTGGTCGTTTCTTGATAAGCAACATTTACAAGCTACTTCGCTTTTATCATTTCTTTGCTGGCTTCCATTTTCAAAATCTAAATCTGCATTCTCCTTCTCCACATTTGAAAATTTCTTTGGTTCTGCTCCTTTTTGCTTTGGTGACTTTAGCGCAGCTGTTTTCTGCTTTCTGGTTTTGGTCGGTGTTTGTTCAGGAGTGTTGGATTTTGAGGAGTCGCAGCGGTGTGATCTTGTGTGGCGGTTGTTGTTAAGAGCCAGGCTTGGAGAGAATTCGGTGAAGAAGTCTTGTTTTTGCTGTGGACGTAGGAGAAAAATTAAGTAAAATTTGCATGATCGATGTGAAAGAAGAAAACTAACGTTAAGTGGTTTGGGCATATAAAATGATAAATGAAACAAGAGTGACAAAAGAAAAATATTATACATTGTACAATTCGTTTAAAATAAGAATAGCTTTCTCTCGTGCCATCATTAGACAGAGAGAGAGAGATATGGCTACTAAGTGAAGTTAGCCGAAAGCCCATACTATTCTTATTCTAGGTGCATAGTGTGTTGACCAAATTGGTGTCTTACTAAAGAAGGGTCAAGTCAAAGTCCCCGGAACCCGAATAGACTAACGTGATTAGATCGATGTGGAATTGGCAAGAGGTGTGATACTATCAAAGCAGATAGAAATACCACAGGGTCCCGGCCTACCCCTCTGAGAGAGGCGTGAATATATGTATAATTAGTGTATGTAGGTTTAGTCCCGGGGTTCCCACAGTTACTGCATCGGCCAAGTAGATAGTTTTCAGATCTTGTATAGTGCAGCAGAACAGGCTGACGGGTGGACTGTGAAGTCAATTGGCCTAATAAGGTTGCGTTCCTAAACGCCCGGGTAAATGTAAAATTTGACTGTCGTGAATTTTACATTTCTGATAAGGTTTAATCAAAGACTTCGAGCTGTTCGTTTTCACTCGGGTGGTAACACCGGTGACAAGTAATTTTTACCTTTATCCCGGCGTTTAGGAACGCTACATCTTACTTACCATGGTAGTCTCTATTTCTTTCATGAGGCTAACAGTCTTCTTTTCCAGTTGTTTGTTAAGCTTCCTGAACTCCTCTTCACGGGCCAATAAGTCAGTTGAATCCATCTTTAATATAAAATTATAACTACTTCGATAAATAATGCGTTTGGAAAAGTGTTATTGAACAGGAATACACTTTATTTATGACTGAATTCTAGAGATCTGAAAAAGTTTTCTTTTGTATGAGAATTTATAACTTTTTGATTTGGTTGGTTAATAAGAATGCCAGCAATTTGGTAACCATAACAACTGTGTCAAAATTATCAGTAAAGCAGTGCTTCCGGTATTGACATGGAGTCAGTATTTGAACTTTTTTGGGTCAAGTTATAGAAATGAAAATATTTAATGCAAAATCAAATGAAAATTTAAAAATTCTATACTTACATTGTTATTGTAATTACTTTTAGCATTAATAGTTTAAATAATAATGTGAAATGGTATTTTGACTAATGAATATTTTATGCTGCCCTCTATGAAAACTTTTGTGAAGTTTATAGATCGCAAGTCTGCATTAAAAAACAGCTGAGCTTGGACCAATCAGAATAAGGTTAACAAATGTCAATATGTCTGTTTTGTGTAGTATGGACACAAATTTTAGTTGTTGACACATTGCTTTGTTTGCCATATGATTTGTTTCACCATGATACAGCAAAGATAGTTACGTAATTTGAATAGCAGACGTGTCTACTACACAGAAACGTATATTCCTTTAAAAAAAACTCGAAAAGACGAGCAAGATTTTTGTTAAAAGCTATCAAGGTCGATTGGCATTACTGGGGAGAGAGAGAGAACAAAGATGACTAAAGGAGACAGGTTAACAAAATTGTGTCCATACGGCAAAACAGGGCGGACCTACTATCGATTAACCAATGGGTGGGCAGCTTTCTCAGCTGACTTTATACGCAATGGCTGACTGACAATTTACTTCATTTTAGTTCTTTACTGGAGTTTGAGCGAGCATTTGCTTGCTTGCGTATCGCGGATAAAATTGAAAATTCCTTTTTGGACGGCCTAAAGCGTCCGGACTTGTCTCTCAAGTGGTAATTATGCATTTTAGGAGAAAAAGACATAACTATTGCAGTGTTATATTATAGCGTATGAGTTTTAGTGGCGTAGTGTCGAGATTCTGAACTGCTAAAAAAGGTAAGGGTTTTTTTACGTGTCGCTTTCTCATATGTTGGGAAATTACGCAGTCAGTAGCGTATTGAAATCACGACACGAAGAGCTGAAAAGTATTTGTAATATGTGGAAGTGGAATCGTCTACGTTATAGAAAGTTAATTAACTATAATACGACTAAAATATGGTGCAACCATAATGTATGAAAGTCCCGTTGTGTGTCGGTGCAGCATGTAAAATCGTTGCGTTACTGCATAATAATTATAGTTGAAACTTGATTTACTTTATTGTTCCATTAAAATAATGGCATACAATATGTATTATTGCATGTTTTATCCTTCTCAGACTTGTCGATGAATAATAAAAATCAGCTGTCCGATCCTTTGTCGTTTTAATTTTTTTTTTTTCGGGCAATGACTTGTAGTCAAGTCACAGTAAAGATATTTTTATATTTACGATTTTTTGTCCTAACGGGCTCACGGGCCTCTTGCAGGTACCTTTTATTGCCTGGTCCTACAACTTGCTGCCTTTTTTGATCCGGTTATGTAGGGCTGGCAGTAACTTTGAACTATACTGGTTAATTCCGGTTTTTTAGTAAAACTATCCATAGGTTTGGAAGCTTTAAACGTACAGTTTACGCTTCGCTGACAAACGATTTGTTCTACGAATATAACCTCTAAACTGTTCGCGTTAAGAACTGCCATGGTTAGTGATGCGGCGTGGCGTTTGTTTGACATGGTATTTTAAAGATAATCTAAACATTAGTCACTAACATTTTCATCTGGTTCGGTGGGGGGTCGAAAAGTCTCTAAAACATGCTTGTTCAGTATAGTAATATAAATTATTAGGAAAGACAAGACCTGGTACCTATTATACCAAGACCAAGTACCTATTATAATCTACTTTAATACCATCAAAGAAATTCCATTGCTTCTTTTGACATCGCAATGCAAACAATGTCTGCACGAATAAAAAGTTTCATGAAATAAAAACGTTCAAAAACAATAGAAAGAAGGCGTGTGTAACGGTGAGAAATGCGAAGTACGCATTGGAAAATCAAACTATACGTAGGGTTTAGAAAACTAGATGTAAACATAGGACTGAAAAAAAAAACCTACCTATTGTTTTCGAAGATGTGAGAAATCTTTTGACATATTTTGCCCTAATTTTTAAATTTGCCGATATTTTTCGGTTCTGGCACATCCCTATTTTTAGCGATCAACAAAAGACGATAAAAATATATCGACCGCGTGCCCTGCGAGTGTCGAAGCCCTCACGTAGGGTCTGCGACCTAAAGAGCAGGTTTTATGAACTCTGCAACTACAATTTTTAGGGCTCCGTTCAGTTTACTCTCGGAGTAAAGTTTCATTGTTTGACCTAAAATGTCTTTCTGCGCATTGGCGGATACAGGGGGAGGCATGTCCATGTCCTGTGGCATGTCCCCCATTAAATTCATTTAATTTCCCCCAAAACAACCAAGAATTCCATACATTTGACACGACTTTTCGATTAAATTTGAGTGCACTTTTAGATAGCATGTGTTGATTGGTTTGCCAAAAGCAAGAATGCATTGTAAGAATGCACCCCCCAAATCAAACCCTAGAGTACTAGGTACTCTATATCGGTGCCTAAAACGTACCCTTAAGGCCCTGCCATTCCAAAATGAGCATTTTGTTTAATTAATATTGTCAGTTCAATATCTCATTCAAATACAAGTTAAATATATGTTACAATAGAGGATATACTCTAAACACAAGTTGATCTAAAAACGTAATTGAGTAAACTTCACTCAATAGAAAAAAATCACAAAGTAAGCTCGTCAAATTGCGAATAAATGTGTTTATAGCAAAGGTGTTCAACGGAGAGAATTAAAACTTTTCCTGAATTTTCTTTGCAGATAACTAAAGACACTTATCGACCCATTTTTATTTATCTCTCAATACTTTTTCAGAAATTCCAGAAAAACCTCGCAAATTCACCGATTATGCGTGCTCGCAGCGCACTAAGTGAGCGTTCTAATGTAGACTTTCTGACAGTATCATTGAGTTCAAAATTACTTAATACGATTATTGTGTTGGATGCGTAGGGCCTTAATAAGGTTAAACGTCAGTCGCTTAGCGCAAAGTGCATAACTTAACTTTGTTTTTCTCGTTTAGAAGTTTAAATTTGAAAAGATTTTTGGTCTGTGGCATTTGACGCCAATAGTTCAGTATTAATGAGGTTTATAAAGCAAGAGTTTGAAATTGTATACACGATTAGTCATGATCTTCTCAAAACTAACTTAAAATGCTGTGTTAACTTTGTTTGGACAAGATCATGACTAATTGTGCGTTAAATTTCCAAGTCGTGCTTTATAAACCTCACTTATACCGAACTGAACACATACCAAAATGTTTTTCAATTTTTAATTTCTAAACAAGAAGTATGAAGTTAAATTATGCACTTGCGCTTGCGCATAAGCGACTGACGTTTAACCTTAAAAAAAAATCTGTCCAACGCATCCTATTGAAAGATATTATTTTCTCATATGTTGCAAAGATTTCAAAAGTTTAGATGAGCCCTGGCACCTAAAATCTATTGCATTGTCTTTGAATGCGTGCATTAACATAATGCCGACGCGCGCACACGTGTCTACCTACGGTCAGCAAACTGGGGCTCTACCGCGTAATTCTCATTTGTATCAACTTCAAGCAAATGCATGCGAAATTCAGCGCGTGCAAAAGAGATGGCATGTTAGGCGGGCGTCGTCGCACGCACAAAAATTTCAATCTCAAGTTGATGTTGATGAAAATGAGAATTACGCGGTAGACCCACTGATCAGACTACTAAAGTTATTAAAATGATTAACTTTAAACTATCACTGTGTTCAGATGAGCACTGATTCCAAACGTGTGAGCGTCACGTCACCCATTTATAGGTGGAAACATTTTGGTGCTGTCATAGTACGGTAAGGGCTTATCTTTACTTTTGAAATCTTTGATATTTTATATCCGGAGACGCAGCGTTCGTCTAATCAAGTCAAATACAATGCGCGCTGATATGAACGTTACCTTCAATATAGTTTTTGTCGATATTTGCACCAAAAAAGGTGCGATTACGTTTTCCGTGATTTTTTTTACTGATCTTTCCGATTTTTTTTCTCGATGATTGTGATACTTGTGTCAAATCTGAAAAAATATAAGGTAGTTCAACTCCTTAACTACCTACACAAATTTTATTTGTTAAAATTATTTTGTTTGCTAAATTGTCCAAACGCGAGAGCATGTTTGGCGCAACCGACCCTTAAGGCGATATGTAAAAGTTTTAGCGTCCCTGTTACTCCATTTGCGAAAGAATCCTCAGTGCGAGAGGGACAGATTCGTGGAAAAGTAGCAAAAATACGGTTTTTTATTATTATAAAATGTACTTAAAGTTGCTATCAAAATTTCGTTTAACTGTGATACTGTTAAAACCCACCTAATAAAATATAGTTGCAGTCTATATGGTATTCTAAATTGTCAAACCAGCCCCCCTATTCTGTATCTTTAGTTGCCAACTGCACGAGGTGCCTATCATCAAACACATAGCTAAAAACTGAAATTTCAAAATTGCCTTTAGTGGGTATTGAACTATTAAAAATCTGTGTCGTCACTTCAAGTGCGAAAATATCCTTAGGACATCGGAATTCGATAGTATATCTATGTTTTTGATGATAGACACCCAGTCCAGAAGGCAACTAGAGATACACAATAGGCCCGCAGGAGAGTTGGTGTCGAAAAGGACCTCATTTCAATAAATATTTCTATCGAGCCGAATTTCTCAAATCGCGTTTCTGTTTTAACAGATCCCTAGAAAAAGAATCCAAAAATAATATACTATTTTATCAAAATAATACATTATTTACTGAAGTAGATATGCAAGTCCTTAAAGTGTCGATTTTTTTCCGTAGCGCCTTAACCTGTAACTGCAGACGGTTACTTTGTTTTGTTTATCATTTCAGGTTTAAATAGTACTAATTATCATTAACTGGCATTACTAGAAGTCGTTTAGACCTCTATAAATACAATAATGGGTGTATCGAGTAAATAAATCAGTATCGAATCACCTCACGTTAAATAATGGCTCGGATAAAGTCCATTTTGTTACTATTTGCGTTGCCATGAGTTTAGGGTTGCCAGATGGAAAAATTAAAAAGGAGGACAAATTAGTGCTACTAAGCCAAAAGAGGAGGACTTCAGAAAAAAAGGAGGAATACTTGAATAAAATGGCACATATGTTTTATTTGCATGCTTTATTGTTTTCATATTTTTTGGAACTACCTATTTAAGGGGCTATACCGTGAAAATTGACACTTTTTGAAGTTATTGATCTGCTCTTTTAATGAAGTTCCAAGTAAAATACATTAGTATAACAATTTTGGAACCTTTTACTAGATTTTGGTCTATCAGAAACGCGATAGGAGGAATTTCATTCGATAGAAATAATTATTGAAATCAGGTCTAAATTTACACTTTTTTTGATATTCTGACAAATTAGGATAGCATACAGACTTGAAAAATATTTATTAAGATGGGTTTTAACTACACCTAAATTACTGGTTATGGAATTTTTTGTAGCTATTTTAGTTAATTTTGAATTAATTTAAAACCGACTTTTTGACAATTTTCCCCGATTCCGTCCCTTTCACACTGCGGGTCTTTCTGCCTGGAGTAACGGGGACCTTTGCTAGCACGGTATATCACCTTTTGTATGTTTTGTCAGTATAAAATGCGTGGTTTTTCATATAGCGCAAGCCCAATGAGTGAATGTGACAGCAATACCGCAATTCCACGCGAGAGAAACAGGTGCATGAACCGTGCCGTGTGGGCTAACACAACGGTGTCAGCTGTGCTCGCAAAATTTGAAAAAGGAGGACTATTGATAGGTGAGGGAGGACGGGAGGACAAATAGTGAAAAAGGAGGACATGTCCTCCTTTAGGATACCATCTGGCAACCCTACATGAGGTTGACAATGGTGTCGATTCGGTGTAACACGAGTTAACGGGACACCTGACGCTATATCAACAACACCAGGTTTTCAAGGGTTCATTGGAAGAAACTAGGTCTCTCCTCATATTGAAGAAAATATGTTTGATTTATCGATATTTTATCTAAGTATTCCTATAAACAATGTTTTAAGATTTATACTTTTGTCAAAAAAAAAAATGTTTTCTACCCTCTTTTTTTTTGGTTTTCAAACGTTCGTTTCAAAAACGCGGTTAAGAGATCAACTTGTTTTTTTTTATAAAATAGGCAATAGAGATATGAAGGGATGTTACCTAAATCCAATATTTTTTTCCCTTCAAAATATTTCAGTATTAACTAAAAACACAACAATTTGTTGTTTCGCTGCGTGATCACTAGTATTACGCGTCCAAGAACAAGAGGCCAAAGAGCCAACATATAATCGCCTCTGTGAAAAGCAGATAAAGTCTTTGCCATTAGACTTATTGTGCTGGACGGTTAATAAAAAAAGTTGCAAGGGTATGCCATCCTCTTAATGAGTAATCGATTAGGAAGTGCTTTTCTATTAATTATAATAATACAGGTATAATTTTTGGCAAAGAACAATTAACATTTTTTTGTTTTCTATCATCGTCAATCATCATCATCAATGTACAAGGTGACTTTTTGATCATCGTCCAAATTCATACTGGAGACTTGATAAGTGATCAGTATCTTGGATCAATAACAATTTTGGTGAAATTCGTAAAATGAAATTTCGACTCCCCATAGTGATTCACTCGGGACTGGAACTGAAGTTCTATGGGTAGCCGAAATTTCATTTTACGAATTTCACAAAAATTGTTACTGATCCAAGATACTGATCACTTATCAAGCCTCCAGTATGAATTTGGACGATGATCAAAAAGTCACCTTGTATATTGGGTCGTAATAAAAGTTACGAAAACTAAATAAAAATCGAGTATGTTCAATAAAATGCTTTAAATACTAATCTACCGAAAACTTCTGTGCTAATAAATATATACGAAAACTACCGAAAACTACCGAATGAAATGCTGAAAATTCCGAAAACTACTGTCGGCTATTTTTATCGTAGATCTCGGAATAAAATATTTTGTTTTGTATGTCATGAATTCTGTTAAAACTAGAGACCTCGCGTCGCCTCGCTCCGCTTCGCTCGGCTCCTTGTTTTATCTTACATGTAAAACCATGTCGCACCCTACGACCAAAATAAAAGGTCGCACCTATTTTTGTCTTTTGGTTCATAAGTTCTTTCGGAAGTTCAGTAATTTATTCGGAGGTTAATTTTTTAAGCCAGGTGGTCGTGAGAAATTTTAGTTTGCTGTATAATTTATTTTTCAATGCATGTGCTCGTAAAGGCCCACTTTTTATGCATCAAAACAGAACAGAAAGTCGATTATTTTGACCTAGGGCTTATTATAATATATAATATTATAGTCGATTATTTAGCTTTGTTTATTTTCAATACTATTAGAACTCGTTTATATTGTTTTTTGTTTAATTGAAGTGTATTAAGGAATAATTTAAAATGAAATCATATTTTTAGCCATAAATAGTGTTCTATTCAAATTTTAAGTAGATAAAACTGAAAAATTTTCATAATTCGAAAACTAGTAAACTTTGTTCAAAATCACTTTCTTTATCATCCCTGAAAATATTCTGATATTAATAATTTATTTGGAGAATTCCTGACTCACTCACTCATTGACTCATCAATGCCCAGCCCAAACCCTTGTACCTAGAAAGGAAAGTTGAGGTTTTACACAGAGGTTTCCTTTATAACAAAGATTTTCAAAAGTTTAGATGAGCCCTGGCACCTAAAATCTATTGCATTGTTTTTGAATGTGTGCGTTAACATAATGCCGATGCGCGCACAATATGAGTGCGCAATCTGTCTACCTACGGCACAAAATAGATACTACTAGAAGGCCGACTCGATGACGGAGCGAAAACAGACGCACACATGCGCGTACGTATAATGACGCGTACGTATGTTGATCTCGGCAGAATTTCGTATTGGCATTCACCCGGGTATCTCCGAGATCGTCGTACGTACGCGTCTATGTGTGCGTGCGCCTGTTTTCGCTAGTTATGCGGAGTAAACCTTCTGTTAGTGGTTATTTTGTGCCTACGGTCAGCAAACTGATCAGCTTACTGAAGTTGTTAAAATAATTAACTTTAAGTGCACTTAAGGCGTCGAACTATCACTGTTCAGATGAGCACTGATTCCAAACGTGTGAACGTCACCCATTTAAAGGTGGAAACATTTTGGTGCTGTCATAGTACGGTAAGAGCTTATCTTTACTTTTGAAATCTTTGCTTTATAATGTGCGGTCGACTTTTTTGTGACGTCACCACAGCATTCTCATGTCGTTACCTAATTAATCGTTAAGGTGGGCCATCCCTCTCGCCTGTCATATAAATGCTTTAGATGTTTGTGACGTCCTGATGGCTTTGATTTCAATGAAACTTTGCACACATGTTTAAATATATGTTTCCCTTTCCCCCTATACCGCTTTCTGACCCATCTCTCATCAAGAGATGCAAGATGGCGAGATATTCAAAAGGCAGCGAATTTGTGAAATGGTTTCAGGTAAAAAAAATCAATAACGGTTTATCAAATATTCTTTTGAATTTAAATGTTTTAGTAAGTTTTCTAATAGATTCCCAATTTTCATCCAGTGTAGATAAATTTAATTCAATTTAATTCTCCATACAAACATTCTTTGATTGACTGGACTATAGAAAGACAATACACGTCACGTATCCAGACTAATCCAGAGAGATTCAGGGGGTCCAATTCAGGAAAAAAGTGAAAAATATTATTAGATTTTGCGATAATTTTATGAGGGCTGGTATTTTTTTAAAACGTTGATAAATATTTAATATTTAACTTTTATGAGCTTTTTATTTATTTATTAGTATTAAAACAATAAAAAAAATATATATACAAGGTGAATTTGTGAACATCGTCCAAATTCATACATGAGCCTCGGTAAGTGATTAGCATCATGAACCAATAACGATTTTTGTAAAATTCATAAAATTAAATTTCGAATCCCCATAGTGATTCACTCAGGACTGGGAGTGAATTACTATGGGAAGTCGAAATTTCATTATACGAATTTCACAAAAATTGTTATCAATTAATGATGTTGACCACTTACCAAGTAATTTGGTAAGTAAAGTAAAGTATGAATTTGGACGATGATCAAAAAGTCACCTTGATATTACGATATATTTCGGCCCTCGGTATGGGGCCGTCATCAGTCGAATCAATCAATCATTCGACTGATGACGTCCCCACACCGAGGGCCGAAATATATCGAATTATAATTTTTTCAATTGTTTTAATACTAATAAATAAATTAAAAGCTCACGTAGTAAACGTAATAGCAGGATGACGTCACAGAAAAACGTGTGACATGTGTTTGTAGCTGGCAGAAAATTTACGGTATTGACTCATTGGTACCCGAGCCATTTGTTGGTGATCCTCTTTGTTTACAACTTAGCAGTGAAGGCGATACGTAAAAGTTTTACCGTCCCTGTTACTCTATATGCGAAAAAACGGTCAGTGCGAGTGGGACGGATTCGTGTAAAAGTAGCAAAAAGTCAGTTTTTTATTTATATTATTATATTTTATTTTATTAATTAAATTAAATTCATCATCCACGATACGGAATCCTAGGTACGCGAGTCTGACTCGCACTTGGCCGGTTTTATTTACATTTTACAGACAGCATTTGCTAAGCATGCATCCATTTGCCAAAACTGTATATAATAAGTGTATTAAATTATGTTATTATATAATGTATAGTATATATAAGGTCTTTCAATTTAAATGGAAAGTAATTCAGGAGGTGATTCAGTATCGTTAATACATCACATTCCACTGCAAAGTACTTTTTTTGCGCGAACTTTTTCTTCACTTGTCCATACAAACTGAGTCAGCTGATCGGACCACTTTGTACTGAGAAGTGAAAAAAAAGTTCGCGCAAAAAAAAATTATTAATATATTTGTGGAATGTGGTGTATTAACGATACTGAATCACCTCCTAAATTACTTTCCATTTAAATTGAAAGACCTTATAAAATGTACTAAGCTATTTTGTCAAAAAAGATTTTCAAGGAGACTTTACAAATACATAATATCCACACTTTGAATGCAATTTCACAATGAAATTAGTTAGGATTTCAGAATTACAAGAAAAAAATAAAACAATTTGAGGGGTCTTTTCGGGATTAAATTCTATCGAGAAAATTTCATCCAATCGCGTTTTCCTTCAGTGAGAATCTTAATCAAATACTCAATAAACATTTACCCAAAAATGAAATACGTAAACTCCGGCCGTTCATTTGAGAGAATGGTGACGTTTGCAAATGTCAGGGGATAAAACCTTTTTTTTACTGTTTTGCATTTCAATATTTTATATTTATCATGATGATTTTAGGGTAGATTGTATATCGTTAAAAGGTCCCATTTGTTAATAAAAAGTATTTTTGTCGTATATATTTTCCACTTCCTAGTACAAAACTTAATGATTCTACGTAAAAGTTAAAAAAAAGCGCAAAAAATATTATATTTGGCGAAAAGTTGTCTATTAGCGATACTGTCAAGTTATTTCTGTCAAATCAGCAATCATAATGCCTGCAGTATGAATCCTCGACTTTTTGAATCGACATTTCAGAAAAAGGTTTATAATATCTGCGGTGTAAGGCAGTGTTGTCGTATTATAAAACTGATATACCTTACCAAATAATAAGATCGTATATATATTCTATTCCAGGGTTTTTATTTATAAAAAAAGTTTAAATAATCATGATTTGGATTTATTTCGTCCCATTTGTTGTACCGTTGATATTTTTTAACGTGCCTTTATTTATTTTTGACGTGAAGGAGCTCTTGTTGACTTGTAGTATTTTTTCGAGATATCGCCACACTCCATCTGTCATCATTCTCTCGAATTAACGGCAGCAGTTTAGTTGACGTTATAGTGGAGTAAATGGATTCGAAAAAACCCCATTTTTTTATGTATCGCCTTAATGTTATGATAATGGAAACTAATGATGTATTAGGTAGGTATTAAGCAACTATTATTGTATGTCTGTCAGTGTTACATGTGGCCGCCAACAACCTTGAGTCGACCTGTGTCGGTACAAATATCGACAGAAACTACACTGGTGGACATAAAAATCGACTCAAGCATTGTTGTTCTACATTTATGGAAATAACCCAATCATACAAACATAAACATATGAAACAAGGTGACTTTTTGATCATCGTCCAAATTCATACTGGAGGCTTGATAAGTGATCAATATCTTGGATCAATAACAAATTTTGTGAAATTTGTAAAATGAAATTTCGGCTTCCCATAGAAATTCACTTCCAGTTCCGAGTAAATCACTATGGGAAGTCGAAATTTCATTTTACGAATTTTACAAAAATTGCTATTGATCAATGATACTGATCACTTACCAAGCCACCAGTATGAATTTGGACGATGATCAAAAAGTCACCTTGTGTAACATATCATTTTAAAGGTATAGGCCTCCACCTTTGATTAAATGCATTTTTGTCTTAAATTATTTGCTATACAGGCTGTAATTTTTTTTTAAAGTGATGAATTAATAAATATTGAAATAATCAAATAGCGAAATATTTAAACAAAAAACCTTCTTTTACAAAATCATTCATTTATTCATTAATTAAGTTTAACATTAGTACTTCGTGTTCCCCCCTCTAGCCCTTAATAACTGCTTGCAGCCGGTTCTTCATTGACCTAATAAGTTTTTAATTAATTAAATGAATTTCACGTCCTCTATAGCGAATACTTTTAAACCAAAATGCATTTACTCAAAGGTGGAGGCCTATACCTTTAAAATGATATATATTTCATATGTTTATGTTTGTATGATTGAGTTATTCGCTTGAATGTAGGACAACAATTCTTGAGTCGATTTTTATGTCCACCAGTATATATTGAAATAACGTTCATATCAGCGCGCACTGCATTACGTGGCTGGGTCTCCAGATAGCGCGAAATAGGCGCTTAAAATAACTTGAAAAATTTATTAAAAAAATTGTAGCTAAAATTCTTCAAAAATAATCAAAGGAACTCATTTTTGGTTACAATATCTTCAATTTGAAAAAGTTACAAATTTGTTTCTTTGCATATTTAATTGATTAAATCGGACCTTAGTATTAAATTGGATCTTGTTTTGGTATTTATTTTGTTAAATTATAGATGAAAATTTAAAATTCTACTCAATGCATATCATTCCACATATTCTGTAATATATTATCATATTATTTTCAAATATTTTACTAAATTAACATCAGAGTAAAACCCGACCTTAAGGCGATATGTAAATGTTTTAGCGTCCCTGTTACTCTATATGCGAAAAAACTCTCAGTGCGTGAGGGACGGATTCGAGGAAAAGTAGCAAAATGTCGGTTTGACCTAGAATGACCTAGAAGGACGTATGCTGACCAAATTGGCGACTTGAAGAAGGGCCATGTCAAAAGTAACTGAAATAGAAGAGCTTGTATGACTAGATTGATGGACGTGCAAGACGCGAAAGAGGTGGGTCTGGATCGTAGCAGATGGAAATCTGTAGTCTCTGCCTACCCCTCTGGGATTCAGGCGTGAGTATATGTATGTAAAAAGCTTTATAAGACTTTCAAATTATATTTATTTAATTATTGCTCACTTTTATAAATGGAAATATTTTGCAAAAAACCTGGTTTCACAAATAAATGACACGATAAGTAATTTATTCTACAAGGGCGAAAAGGAATAAATTACGAGGACTGTTTTAAACGTAACCGAGTAATTTATTGCTCTTACGCCCGTGTATCATACTACGTTTTTCAATGCAGTGTGAGGAAATAAAACAAATATAATATTGTGAACTTTAAATTATGATTGGCTCAAAAGGACTGTATCCAGAGGCGTTAAATAGTGGAAAAAAAAGTATAACATTTATGGTACACAGCAGCAGGTTGCAGGTTAGCCAACTTCTCGTAAATTAATAAAAAAATTATAATAATAAAGCCCTAGGCCAAAATAATCGCCTTTCTGTTCGATTCGATGCATAAAAAGTGGGCCTTTACGAGCACTTGCATTGCAAAAATATATAAATAAATGTAGGTAGGTATATAATGTATTTAGATAACCTATAGAACTAATACATTTTCTTCGATGACTAAATTAAAATGGACGATAAAAATGCGTTTAAATGTCAACAGACTTAAAGTTCAAACCAGTGATATGACAAGATCAATTTTATTAATGTCATAGCAACAAATAGGTTTCATCCATCAGCCTATTTCGTCCACTGCTGGACATAAATAAGCCTTTCCAGGACTTTGCCACTCCCGGCGGTCATCCTGGAAGAATTGCCCAATAAATATAAAAATAAAACTTTTTCTTTGTCAAAGTTTTTTTTTTTCAATTTATGACGCACTAAAAAGTACCTAGTTCATTCAAAAGTCATACTAACTCGTATTTGTCTAACAAAAATAGGTCACAGGAAGACTAAACTGTTTTTTATTGCCATGGGGGTCATAATTGACCCCTACAGCGCATTCACGGGTTAATTGGAAGAAGCATGCCTATTTTATTCTGAAACAAGAACATTTATATATACCTACTTTTTGTTAAAATATACTTTGAACTCTGCTTCCATAGGGAAATGCCACGAAAAATGCTTTCATTAGGAGCAAAAAAAAAAAAAGGAAACAAAAAAGCAGAATAAATTAATGAATAAATAAAATAAAATCACTAACAAAAATGCAATATACCTAAAATGTTGTAACAAGCAATTGCCCTAAACGAAAACTAGATGGCGCTGAACGTAGTTACATCGCGATATCATTGTGTTCTTGCTAAACACATACGACACCAAACTCAGTAGGCTCGCATCGGACGTAATAATCGTCGGTGAAATAAGTATTTTTGCATGGCAACCTCAAGTAATGTTGAAGGTGGTCCATAAATTCAAAGTCGAAAAGTCAAGTCAAGCAAGATTGCATTTAGTGATGTGATGTGACGTTGTGTTGTGATGACTGATGATCTCGAATTCTCGATGTTTGAACATAGTATGTAGATGCGAACCGATTACCGAAGTCGAACGAACCGACAAATTCGATTAGAAATGTGTCGTGTAATTTTCAAATCACGAAACGAAACCGATTAGCGGCAATGAACAACGTTATCAAAACTGTATATTTTCATAAAGATCTAAAAGATAGAAATTCAATAAAATTATTTTACATATCTCTTGCTCTGTAAGTACACCCTTACACCCCTGAATGCCGGGGTGTATGACTATCATTACAGCATAGGTTTTGGAATTTGAAAAAAGAACTGTCATACTCATACTGCACGAAGAATATTTTTAAAAAGTTAATATTTTTTTTCTCGGTATCGATTAATTACTCGAATCGGAATCTAGACAATTGATTTTATAAAGATTTTATTTTAAATATGGAACTATTTGTTTCCAAATCGTATGTTAGATGGAATCGATTTAAAAATCAAACTGGCCAGCAAGATTTGACGCGCTTGCGTGCGTGAAAAAAAAAAAGGCAGTCTACTAGTAGGCGCGAAAGCATCGCGAAAGTAATTAATTTTCTTGTTTGAGTTCTTTTTCAAAAGTTTTAAACATGTCTAGTGACGAAGACATAGATCTAACGCCCGATTTTATTAAAGAAAGGGCAAAAACAGTTGTCGAAAATATATTACCGCCGAACTCGAAAGAAAGATATGTAAAGGCATACGACGAATTTATGAAATGGCGGTCAGAAAAAAAAGTGAAATCTCTTTCTGAAAGTGTTTTTATATCATATTTTGATGAATTATCGAAGAGGCTACAACCTTCCAGTTTATGGTGCTTTTATTCCATGCTAAAATCTACAATGATGACAAAACATGACGTGAATTTGAAAGATTTTTCTAAACTTACTGCTTTCTTGAAAAGGCAGTCTGACGGCTTTAAAAGCAAGAAATCGAAGGTATTTACTGCAGAAGAAGTACAGAAATTCTTAAATGACGCTCCGGATGAAATTTATTTAGCAATAAAGGTACCTACGTATTTACTTGCCCTTTTTAATAAGTTACCAAAATATTTCACAAAAATACTATGCGAATTTGGTGCCTTTAATACAACTTATGTCTTTTTTACAGGTTGTTCTAATTTTTGGGATATCGGGAGCCTGCAGAACCGTGGAATTGACAAACTTGACAATAGAAAATGTAGAAAAACATAACAAATTACTACTCATAAAACTGCCTAACACAAAAACTAAAATTGACCGGTCTTTTGTTGTGCATGAAGAATTTGCAAATTATGTTGAAAAATATCAAGCTCTTCGGCCTGAAAACGTGGATACAAATCGTTTTTTTCTTAATTACAGTAAAGGAAAATGCCACAGACAAGTAATAGGAAAAAACAAATTTACAGGCATGCCAAAGCAAATAGCCACATATTTAAAACTGAGTAACGTAGAGTTATACACCGGGCATTGCTTTCGCAGAACATCAGCGACTCTATTGGCTGATTCGGGAGCCAACCTCACTCTGTTAAAAAGGCACGGCGGCTGGAAGTCCAGCAAAGTGGCCGAAGGTTATATCGAAGATTCGGTGGCAAACAAAAGCAAAATTACTTCTAAAATAACAGAAAATATAAACTTGAAATCACCACGTCAAAGCACATCATCTGAGCCATTTTTTAATGGAGAAAATAGTACCAGTCAACTGCCGCCATTTACGATGCTAGAACCTCAAGTCACTCAAACTCAAGTCTTATCATCACAAACTCATACTCAAACTATAAATATTCCTAAAAAGAACGTGACCATATCTCTTACAAATTGTAATAATTTTACGATTAATTTTAATTAAATACACATTTTTTTCTTCTTAATAAATGTTCATTGAAACCTGCTGTCTTGTTGTTTACTTACCTCACAATCGATATGTAAAGCAGAGTATTTATCTCGGGCGTAAGCATCAATTGCATACTCGGGTTAATTAGCGCCTTCGCTTCGCTCAGGCGCCAAAAACCTCGTATGCAATTGATGTCATACAGCCCTTGGTTAATAATCTACTATTTCTACTACATTTATGAAAAAGTTCCATTTAATACTCGAAATTAGTTTTGAAAATCAAACTTTCCGGGCCCCGTTGCGGAATGACTATCAGGTCAGCTTAAAATATCGTATTGAAATTTCATTTATGGCAAAATTAGGCTCTTTTTGACGTTTGTCTTCATTTCATGCTAAATTAGGTTCTTTTTGACGTCCTTAGTTTGTCTTTATAATCGAAATTCCCTGCGTTCCGATTCACGACAATCGATTATATCGCATCTGACACTCTTTTTTTCGCAAAATGATACTGGCCACAAATAAAAGCCGCCGGTCGAAGCCTGAAAAAAAAAAGGTAAAAACCACGCCGCGCTTTGCAAAGTCAAAAAATACATTAAATTTGAAAGGAAAAATTACATAAATCAGGTAGTAGAAAAAGTGTCGTTCGCAATGAGTAAAAATGGGTTTTCTTACCCTCGGAATGTAAGCTTTCGACGTTCGCCTTCGGCTCACGTCGAAACTAGCTTCATTCATCGGGTAAGAAAGTCCGCCATTTTATACTCGTCACGAAATATACTTAGACGGAAGATAATTTCCTATAGGTAATGAAAAAGGAGCCGAAAAAAATATATTCTTTTTTTTCTTTCCCTGGTATTAAAGGGCTTCATTGTCTAGAGCTGATTGAGTAGAGAATAATATAATATATATATTTTTTATATTTAAAAATAAAGAAATTGGGTGCTGTTACAGTTGCCATCTTTAGGCCATTTTTCTTACTGGGTCTATTTCCAAGACTAAAATAGTTGAATGTGTAATTTCCTTGTATTATTTATTTACTTACCAAACGCCGATTTATTGTGTAGTTTTAGGGTTACGTCACCAAATATTCAACTAACTTAATTAAGCAGTTTTGTTTAATAATTTCCGTTTAAATTGTTTTAGTGTATCAACTTATTTAAATGGGTTCCCCTCTGGATGCGAATTTACCGGCTTTTTCAAAATTTAAATCCTTATAAATACAAATAAACAACGAATAGAATAACCTCGCCTTAAATGTGTAAAAGTTCGCTGAACTTTCTAAGCCAATGTTAGGCGTGATGTTTTTGTTACGATTTTTTGTGTATCTTGTCCAAGCACTAAAAATAGATGGATCAAGCCTCCATCTTGTTTTTAGACCGAGAGCCAAGTGCGAGTTGCCTATATCCAATAACTTAAGAGGATAGTTTCCGCAAAACCATAATTTATTCTCCCTGATTTGAAGAATCTAGCAATATTACATAAAAAAGAAAAAAAAAATCTTTCGGGAATATAATACACACTTATATCGGAACAGAATCCACAGAAGTCATTCCAATATTGAGAAATAAAGTGCCAAAGAAGGCTCTAAAAAAAGTTTTCATGTCGAGGTATAAACTTTATTAAACTCTTAACAGGACATATATTTCATAGCACCTAACTTTGCTTTTTTTTTTTTAATTAGTGAAAAAACCGTCCATTTATTCAATAAATAATTGATTCAATAAATAGAAACACCATTTATTCAATATTTTTACATATTTCTGGTGGCCAAATTAGTTACATAATTCTTCAATGACACTGTCATAATTAACGGATTTTGTCAAGTCAGCTTCTATAGGTATTAAGAATAGCTAATTCTTAATTGCTTGCGCCGCCCGGGCCATGGCCCTTTTGGCCCTAGGGTAAATACGCCACTGGTACTGTTTATGGCAAAACGCGCTGGAGAGTGGAGACACGGTTGTAAAGTCGTTCGATTGGCAACTCGCACTTTGCTCTCTGAAGGCGTGACTTGGTGGTATCCTTACAAACTAGTTTTCTTAAGACTGTACCTGAGCCTAGAGCATGACCAACTCCAGTCTATCTAGGATTCGTTTGAGGAAATTCGGACTCTCCCTGTATTGAAAAAAATATATTTGGTTTATTAATCTTTTCTCTAGGGATCTTACGTATAAACAATGTACTAAGATTTATACTTTTGTCATAAAAAAAATGTTTTACACCCTCTTTTTTTTTGTTTTCAAACGTTCGCTTCAAGAACGCGGTTAAGAGATCAACTTGTTTTTTTTTTTCGTATTAGCTAAAAACACACCAATTTGTTGTTTCGCTGCGTGATAACGAGTATTACGCGTTCAAGAAAAAGAGGCCAAAGAGCCAACATATAATCGCCTCTATGAAAAGCAAATAAAGTCTTTGCCGTAGGACTTATTGTGCTGGACGGGTAATAAAAAAAGTTGCTAGGATATGCCATCTTCTTAACTGTTTAAGGTGATATATCGTCCGTGCAAAGGTCCCCGTTACTCCAGGCGGAAAGACCCGCAGTGCGAGAGGGACGGAATCGGGGAATATTGACAAAAAGTCGGTTTTAAATTAATACATAATTAACTAAAAGAGCTATGAAAATTTCCATAACCAGCAATTTAGGTATTGTTATAGCTCATCTAAATAAATATCTTTGAAGTCTGTATGCTATCCCAATTTGTCAGAATATCAAAAAAAGTGTAAATTTAGACCTCATTTCATTAATTATTTAAAAAGGTCCCAAAATTGTTGTACTTATTAATTTAGTTAACTTGGGACTTGGTTTGAACAGCAGATAAATAACTTCAAAAGTGTCGATTTTGACGATATACCACCCCCTTAAGTAATTTATCATATTTTATTTAGTCATAGTGGCGGGGTGAATTACTAAAATACTTATGTTATCAGTAGGAAAAGATCTCTACATACATTACGCGATGTAAAAAAAAAAAACGGCCGAGTATATTATCTATAAAAACGGCAAAAAAATCACGTTTGTTGTATGGGAGCCCCTTAAATATTTATTTTATTCTGTTTTTTAGTATTTGTTGTTATAGCGGCAACAGAAATACATCATCGTTAATAAGATACAGCCTGGTGACAGACGGACAGCGGAGTCTTAGTAATAGGGTCTCGTTGGTTACCCTTTGGGTACGGAACCCTAAAAACGAAGTTGCGTTATCAGTTGATTTTTGTACTTAAATCAGGGTAGATTGGTCGTAGAATTATAAAACTGACCTTCAAACGGGAAATTATTTAAATTTTTTGCAACAAATTGATTTTTTAAATGTTAACCAGTCGTATTTTGATGTTTAAGGAGCTGCACAATGCTTAAATTCAGTTCTGCTCTAACGCTTTTGTTTTTAACTGTCTATCCTGCTCTAATCAGATGCCGCGCACGCAAAACTTCAGTTATTTTGAAATCGCGGCTACATTATTAGGACATTAACTATAATTTCTTTATGTAAAAAACATGTTTTTTTTCTAGTACAAATCTGCGTGTGTTTGTTTCGTTTCAATCGGTTTTGAAATATGGAAACTGAATCGCTTTTCTCGTGAAATTCATGCTTTTTTAAAAGTATTTTAATTAAAAGAAGATTGAAAGTATGTTTATTTATAACGTGTTATTAACAATTGTCTTGAGTCAAAAAAACACGCCACATTTTTTTTCAAATTTTTATCATACCTACATTGACGAAACTGAATCCAATACAAAACTGATATTTAGCATTGTGGAGCCCCTTAAGGTTAAGCGTCAGTCCCTCAGTGCACTACTTTACTTTGTTTTTCTTGTTAAGAAGTTTAAAGCGAAAAAGATTTATGATAATTCACGCCAATAGTTTAGTATAAATTATGTTTATAAATCGACAGCTTGAAATTTAATGCACAATGGTTTTGAACAGCATTTTAAGCTTGTTTGGACAAAATCGTGACTAATTGTGCATTTTATTTTAAGGTTTTGATTTATAAATCTAACTGATACTGAACTATTGACGTGATTGTCATAGACCATATCTTTTTCACTTTTAACTTCTAAAGTTAAGTTGTGCACTTTGTACCGAGCGAGTGACGTTTAACCTTAAGTTAAAGAAAACAACATGGCTTCTGAATTAAAAAAAATGCCATTTAAATTTTGGGTTAACTATTGCATACCTACCTAAGGGTTTTTTTTTTCTGGAATATGGAGGTTGTAGATTTCAAAAATATAATCAATTAAATCTGGTCGTACAAATACCACAAGTACCCTGTAAACAACATGGCGGACAAAATAGTGTATAAATAAACAAAATAACCCGCGCCTTTTATTTAGTTTTACTCAAAACGATCCCAAAAACCTCTAAAAGACCCCTTGTGCAATCGAAAGGTCATAAATAAAAATATAATGGTTTTTTTTTCGAATATGGCCGCCATTTTGTTTTTCTAACCTACAGCTTCTAAATCCGGCTGGGCCACAACGAGAATCGTAGTCATGTGGGGTCTGCTCAGGGTCGGACTGGCCATAGAGAACAGCGGGTCGACCGCGTAACTCTCATTTACATCAACATCCGCTTCATTTTGACGTTTGAAACCAATATATCTTTCCGCCGTACCGCGTGATTCAATTTTAATGCCTATCAGCTTCAAGCCAATATCAAACTATTGAGTGAATGATTTCCCTACTGATTTGACGTTTTAAGCAAATAATTTGGTATTGGATATGAATTAAAAAAAAAAAAACCAAGTTGATGTAAATACTTAACTGTCAAATGAACGTGGGGGCAAAAGAGCTCTCAACATCAGCGAGAAAGTATCATAATAATCACTATTTCTGACTTTCTGTTATTTTCTCAACAATTACAGGGTTTGGTAACTCTTTCTGCGTACCTAGGTATTCCCTTTCGTTCCTTGGTTTCGTGTTTTTCAGGTATCGGACACGGAAAGGCGAGAGCATATTTTTGGCTGCAGCAGCGGAGGAACGCTTAAAAAATCGGGAAAGAATCGAACGAAGGATGCAAAGAGATTAATGCAGGCCCATGCTTCTACCGGAGATATCGTTTACACAAAACTTTCGCTTTTCCAAGGCCAATTTCACGACGCTTTACGAGGACTTGATGCCACTTTTGGGAACTTCTCAAAGAAAGACTGCAGTGCATCCAGAAATCAAGGTTACAAATTAAAACAAATCAACAAAATTTTAATAATCATTGCAATATTCTGGCAGCCCTGCAAATGTATGCCAGTGGTGGTTACCAAGGCGATGTAGGGAAAAACAACTCCCTAAACCTTTCACAGACTAAAATGTCTGATAGTCTCATGGAAGTTACACTTTGAATTCTCCACATATATTGAGAAAATATATTCATTTTCTAAGATCTCAGGCAGGACGGGATGAAATTTCAAGAAGAATTATGGAAAAGTTTGGTATTCTGGAGGTTTTGGGGTGCATTGATGGCACACATATTGCTATCATTCGCCCCAAAGACGATAAAGAGGTATACTTCAATAGAAAGCATTACCACTCCCTCAATGCAACGGTGATATGTGATGCAGATACTGCACGTTGATGCATCTTTTGGCGGTCAGAGTCATGATTGCCATATCTGGAACTGCAGTGATGTGCAAGTACACATGGAGTCTGCATGATGAATGGCAGACAGTTTGGTTTTTGGGTGATTCTGGGTATGCACAGCGTCCGTGGATGATGGTACCAATCCTGAATGCGACTGCCAACTCTCCAGAAGAATACTACACCAGCCGGCATACCAGTACTCGGAATGTGATCGAGCGATAATTGTAATTAAATGCTAATCCAAATCTGCATCCTAGCATCTAGTCTAGTCATTCTAGTTTTAAAATATTTTAATAATTCTGTTCCTTGTGTTTTCAGTACAGTTACACAGTAATTGAACCTGGCGTAATGTTTTTTTTTACAGTCCGAATAAATGATTTTTGTTTTGGCTGTAACCTTGTGTTTTTCTTACATACATTCCATTACTACTCACGCCTGTCTCCCAGTGGGGTATGTTGTTTTTCTTACCATTTTTATCCCAACAACTTCCTAAATTTGTTCATTGAAATCTACATGTACTATGTACTAATAATAAAGTAGTAAAAAGGTCACGTCTGTACATTGAATATTTTTCCGAAATTTTTCGTATTCCACTATGCCAAAACTACAATTTCTGGAATTGATGTGTATCTATTATTATTATATATATGTATATTTGAATATCTATTATTTTCCCATTAAGAGGCTAAAACATAGTTTGTTTATGATGTACCTACCTAACCATAAGTTTCAATCGACTGATGAGGGCATCAAATAGACTGAAATACATATATCCTAAGACCATTGTAATTTTGGTTTTCTCATTTTTTGAGTAGTAAATAAAAAGCTAATATACACAGAAACAAAATATATTAAAATAAGGTAAACAGGGTATAAAAGAAAACACTAGAACAATGACTGAAATAGCATGTTGCAGTAAAAATATATAATGTGTCCAAGATCAGTGAATCTACTGGTTGGTTGAGGAAACATCATATATTCTCTCAAGCAACTGTGCTATTTGAGCCAATGTTCTAGTGTTTTCTGATACAGCAGCAGAAATACTGCTCAACGCTGCAGCCGCCTGCTCCTCTGCAGTCACTCTGCGCTCCTCAATTTGCAGGGCCCACTGGGGTGCCATGGGTTCAACTGCAAAAAAAAACAATGTCATCGATACATACCTACATGTTACATCTTTGGACTGACCAACTTCACTTTATCTGAATGTTAACAAAAACTAAGCAAATGGATAATAACTCACTCCTTGACCTCTCAGTGGTTGCGCCAGGAGCAGGGGCTTTAGTTGGCAGCACTGTTGCTGTGCTCGGTTAAACTGTAAATAAAAGCAATGTTATTGATACATATCTACATGTACGTTTTATGTGAGGCCACATGTTACATCTTGGACTGGCTGACTTCACTTTATCAGAATATAAGCAAATGGATTAAAACTCACACTCCCATTGGAGACTAGGGGCTCTAGGAGGTGGCGGCACTGCTTATGGGGTTGGCGAAGCCTCCACAGGTTCTGGCAGAGGCGGGCTCACAGGTTCCCCCAGGAACTCTGGCAGCTCGAGCGGTGGTGGTGTTGAGCATCCCACATGCAGTTAAACGACAAAATATTACTTTAGTGATCAAGTAAATACAACAAAGACAATCACAACCATTAACATTTTGACAAAATATTAAAATACTGCCTTTTCCAATTACTCACATATTTCCATTTCGAGCTTGTTTTTGTGGTACCAACCCCCACAGCATTCAGTCGTGCCGCCAACGTTTCCCACTGAGACTTGGCTGGGTGCTTCGCATGTGGCCCACTGTTAGTTAACTTCCCAACAGCCAAGTCTCGGTGGTCCTCCATAAATCCCACCAGCATCTACAGCTGCTAGTGGGAAGTTTGCTTGTGCGCTGGCATTCTGAAACATAGGTATCATTTGAATCTTGATGCACTGCATTATGTTGAAAATTTTGATTTTCGCACAGATTTCAATCAGTCAATCAATAAAAGGCGTTTCATCTGGCTTTCTTTAAAGTGACTGCGCACATAAGTTCCGCCAATATCTTGTTTTATGAGATTATATAGAAGAAAATCATACTTACTTTTATTTTCTTGTTTGTTTTGCAAAGAAACGACTTGCGACAAGACGTCACGCTTTTTAATTTTCCTACTTTAGGAAAGGCAAAGAGGCTTTTTAACCATACAGCCTTAACAACTTTGTCATATGCGTTTTGTTATTCATTTTTCATCTCTCATTTATCATGTTACGTTAAGATTTTGAAAATAAAACAGTATAATTTTAATACAAAAAGTGTCACACTCATTTAATAAATGCTTGTTTCTATATTTTGCCTCTTACTTAGCTTACTTCAAAAAATCTCAACGGATCACTACATTGAATAAACGAAACGCGGATTTTAGTTCATTCACGAAGCTGATGTTGATGAAAATTTTTACACAATATGCCGTAATCAAGTTGAGGCTTTTGCTATTTTCATCAACATCAAGTTGATGACGATGAAAATGAGAATTACGCGGTCGACCTGCAGGGTGGCGATTGCCATCCGGGCCCTAGCCTACACGGGCCCCCCGCCACTTACTATACACGCAAAATAGTTCACATATTATTTAAGAAAAGAAAGTTTTGATTTTTTTCTTTTTAATGCATGTGCTCGTAAAGGCCCACTTTTTATGCATCAAAACCGAACAGAAAGTCGATTATTTTGCCCTAGGGCTTTATTATTATTATTTTTTTAAATTTGTTTGCAATGGTTGGCTAACCTGCAGCTTTTTCTGTGTACCATAGATGTTATACTTTTTTTTCCACTGTTTAACGGCTCTGCCCAAGCAACATCTAAGCGAAATAAAAATCCAAATGTGACACACTACTCAGTTAAAATATGAATATTATTTGAGTAATAGCTCTGGAAACAGCCTAAATCTGAATAAAGTTGTGGTCTGTCTATTATACATCAATAAGCTTAGTAATGTTTGATTAATGATAATGTATATTCTTAATTCTTAGTAATAGTTATTTATGGATACGTATATACACACGTTACTAAGCTTTCTGCTCTTCAGAAATTTTAAATCTGTATAAGTGCTCTCACAACCAACACTAAGCTGTATAATTTACTTAAAGCTGAATAAGGGTGGTCGTCTGAAGCTACAAGTTTAGTAATAGTACACTATTGTACATTTATTCCACTGCTGTATCTATGATAAATTTGGCGTATTAAATCAGCTTATTATCGTGTAATAGAAAAGTAAATCTCTCTTACACACAATCACATGGATAATTTCATTATTATACAGCTATTGGCTGGTTAAATACCTTGTGGACATTGGTTATACAGATTACTGCAACTATTTTGGGAACGTGTGTGTTGTAAAATTATCATAAAATAGACAAAATTAAATGGAAAAATAGAAAAAGAATGGATGGGATTTGGAGAAAATGTTTACGGGAGTATAAAAAATTTAAGAGTCAATTGTGAACGTGAACAGGGAAAGTGGTGATGATACAGTGGTACAATTAAGTTTCACGAGTACTTCAGAACTAACATGTGAAGTGGGTACAAACCCATCTATAGAAGAGGGTTCCGCAAGGGAAAATATTAAAGATGAGTCAGATAGTGTGGAAGTTAAAAACTCAACTTTCCGTTCGGACATTAGACAGTGGGCTCTCAACAAAAATATTTCTCAGGCAGCTTTAAAAGATTTAATGACAATAATTAAAGAGAGGCGCGTGAGAGCCGTCTTTTATTGCGATTTAGCTTGTTGACTCGTGTTCTGTCTGATTAGCCAATTTTTCATTTGCGATTGATATCAGAATTAGGTATATAATAAGACTACAGATTTTGATAAAAAAAGTATATTTATATTTTCCAAACAGGTTTTTTTTACTTTTATTTGAACCCTAATAAGCTGGTTACTGCAGAAATAGTGATCAACTACTCAAATATTAAACAGCATTAAGTGCTGTCAGACTAGTCTTTCCCAGCCGATAGATAAAAAAGTGTACACGCGTGAACTTTTATTCAGAACCAAGGTGAACAATAGTCGTTAGGGGATCGCTTATTCGAACTGGAAAGAATCGCCATTTTTACCAAATATTGTACAATGTTTATGCCTAACTGTATTATTTAATTGATGACAGAAGACATGAAAACACAAAAAAAAGGTCATAACATAATACCTAATACTTTTCAAATATAAAAAAGCACTTGGGTGGATGTACATTTATCTCACTCGAGTAAAATTTTATATTTACTATCATTATAGTTGATAATTCTAGCGGCGCAAGAAATAAATCGAAGTAAATCACTCATGTTCACAATAAACTTTCACGCGCACTAATATTCAACTGTACAATGACCACAAAACTGGTTATACAAATATACTTATCAAGGCACTTTTAGCTTGCTGATAATAAATAGTACGACACGTTCTTTTACTTATGTCATTGTTGGAAAAACAATCACAATATTCTATGAAATGCTGAATAATTAATGTCTATTATTATAACTATTCCACTTGTTTCTGAATTCAGTTTGCGTAAAAGAAAGATGAAACTTATTGCTGAATAATGTCTTAATAACAATGTCAAATATGCATACATCTGGATAATGTCGGTATAACAACTGTATAACATCGAAAACCACTTTTATTCAAAAGTTATTCAGATAGTGAACTTCTATATTGCCACTATTCAGATGTTACAGATCTTCTATTCAGATCTAAGCAACAAATTTTGTGCCCAAATTGCTTGAATAACGTCTGAGTAGACGTTTACACAGCTATTACTCAGACAATCCATTTACTTAGAGTCCCGCGGATTGCTATTACTCAAACGTTTTTCAGAAGGTAAATGTTACCTGGGTGGATACAATCCTTTTGAGCCAATCATAATTTAAAGTTCACAAGATTATATTTGTTTTCATTTCCTCACACTATGCATTGAAAAACGTAGTATGATACACGGGCGTAAAAGCAATAAATTACTCGGTTACGTTTAAAACACTCGCTACGCTCGTGTTTTAAATCGTCCTCGTAATTTATTCCTTTTGGCCCTTGTAGCATAAACTACTATTAATTTTGTCTAAATAGGTACTTAATTTCATATTGGTAAAGGAAGCGTGTTTTTCGAGAGTGAAAAACTGTAATATTTTGTAATAAATATTAATGTGCAGGGGTGATGAAAATTTGCAGTCTAAAGCTCGTCATTTTGCGTATTCAAAACAGAAAGCTGTTAGTCCAAACGCAAACTCAAACTCAATTTATTGATAAATAAAATTATTTACAGGTCAGTAGTAATTTACATTATTAGCGATGAATTATTAACATTATTCACACTACATATTATATTATGATTATATATCATAATTATGTTAAACATTAGGTTTTACAATAAAATATTTTACTTAACATTAAAACATTCTACTTAATATTAACATTCATTAGGTAATTATAGAATTTTTACATTATTTTCTTATATTTAAGTATTTAATTTTTGGTTTGTTTTGTATTTGTTGAAGTGTAATATTCCTTAAGGCGATACGTAAAAGTTTCAGCGTCCCTGTTACTCCATATGCGAAAAAACCCTCAGTGCGAGTGGGACAGGTTCGTGGAAAAGTAGCAAAAAGTCGGTTTTTTATTAGTATAAAATATACTAAGCTATTTTGTCAAAAATTATTTTCAGGGAGACTTTATAAATACATAATAATTACATTTTGAATGCAATTTCACAATGAAATTAGTTAGAATTTCAGAATTACAGAAAAAATAAAACAATTTAGAGTTCTTTTCGGAATCAAATTCTATCGAGAAAATTTCATCCAATCGCGTTTTCCTTCAATGAGAATCTTGATCAAATACTCAATAAACATTTACCCAAAAATGAAATACGTAGATGGCGTTATAATGGAGTAAATGGATTCGAAAAAACCCCCTTATTTTGGTATCGCCTTAAAACGTAGAACGCTTTTTTAAGTTTCTTGAATTAAAAACACTTGTACATTGTCCCCCGGCCGAATGAAAGCTTGACTAGGAATTTTGAAATGTTTTGCCATCCGGGGGGCCCCTTAGGCTCAGTCAGTCCGACGCTGGGTCTGCTTGTTTGTTGCCAAGATGTCACATCAACATGATTTACCATTTTCAATTTCAATTTCAAAACTGCCAAGGAAAGGTCTTTTCATTTTGCGACCAGTCTAGAGACCATTGTGTTGATTTAAAATACAAGTCAACAAGTTACTTTGCGTATTATTTACATTGTAAATCACCAGATTATATTTCCGTCCGTCCATCGCGCGTCATGCGTCATGACGTCATGATGTTTTTTGCTTGCCAGACTTTTTGGCGACTACTATTGTTTGGTTTTTTGCTAACTTTGCCCGGGTTGTTCTTGGCCTAGGCATTAAATTACATGAGTAATTGTTGAGTGTATAATATTATATATTATAATATTACATTGGGTGTAGGATAAGGTGGTAGAGCTCTAGAGCTAATGCCGGGCTCGACTGTGGAGATACCACCATCTTACTTGGAGACCCCCCCGAAGTAATTCGGGGGAGAGTAAGAGGACAGCTCACAGGAAAAAAATCAGGAGGCCCACCATGCCTGGGACCGATGGATGGCGGTATATCCATCCCTAATAGCCGGGCCTTATGTGGAACACGCGTGTGTGAGTTTGGGTAATTCTTCCGGAATGACCGCCGGGAGTGGCGAAGTCCTGGAAAGACTTATGTCCAGCTGTGGACGAACTAGGCTGATGGATGAGTGTAGGATGTGTCAAAATTCCACTTTTTTTCGAATTGCAAGTTAAAGTGGAGTTATTTGAAGGGATATATAATAGTAGTTTATGCTACAAGGGCGCAAAGGAATAAATTACAGTGTTTTAAACGTAACCGAGTAATTTATTGCTTTTACGCCCGTGTATCATACTAAATTTTTCAATGCATAGTGTGAGGAAATGAAAACAAATATAATCTTGTGAACTTTAAATTATAATTGGCTCAAAGGGACTGTATCCAGAGCCGTCAAACGGTGGAAGAAAAAGTATAACGTCTATTGTACACAGGAAAGGCTGCAGGTTAGCCAACCATTGTAAATAAATTAAAAAATAATAATAATAAAGCCCTAGGGCAAAATAATCGACTTTCTGTTCGGTTTTGATGCATAAAAAGTGGGCCTTTACGAGCACATGCATTGAAAAAATAAGAAATAAAAAACCGGCCAAGTGTTAGTCACACTTGCGTACCTGGGGTTCCGTATTGTTAATGATAAAATATTTTTTATTTATATAATTATATAATTTATATACCAAATAATGAAAACTATGCTCTAAAATGGCGTATATTCCCTGAAAAAAAAAAAAAAAAAAAATTTTAGACAGTATGCTATGGGAATTTTCCGGAAGCCAGAAAGCACGGTAGTAATGGCGGTAGTACCAGTCCAAGCGAACAATGTTCAACAATGAACAATTAACAAAGTCTCAAATGGCATATTGTCAGAAAAAAAAATTTAAAAAGATCTTTGAAATTAAGATATGGAAATTCCGACTCGCAATTTATTGTTCTATAAAATAGAAAATTCATAATATTTACACTGTTGATTGTTGGCACTTGGTGGAACTTGGAATACATTGTGAACAGAAAATCACTTGTACTATCATACAAATTTATTTAGAACTTCCTGACCGGTTTCACCTTTACGGCATTATCAAAGGAATTATTATACGATCTCATTTTTACAATAAATAGTTTCCATCAGTCAGTGCGATCAATCATCGATCAATCATCGATCAATCATTGATCAATCATTGATCGCACTGACTGATGGAAACTATTTATTGTGTAAATGAGATCGTACAATTATTCCTTCAATGCCACAAAGGTGAAACCGGTCAGGAAGTTCTAAATAAATTTGTGTGATAGTAAAAGTGATTTTCTGCTCATAATAAAATAGCAAATTCAAATAGCTTATTTTGTAAAGTAGGTACATAACACATAATACACTTTTTACGAGTCAAATTCAATCTTATGAAAATATATTTAATAAAATAATAAACTTACATGAACTAGATTAAAGGTTTATTTAATTTATGAAGCAATATACATACCTATATGTCGTGGCCATATCGAAGAATTAACCATTTCATGATCTGGTTAGCCATATCGTATTTCTGTTAAAATTGGGAGGGTCGCCTCGCTCCGCTCCGCTTCGCTCGGCTCTCCAAATCGTCGAAACTATTTTTTACTGTTGGTGAAAGATTTTTGGCTTCATACTTTACGATCTGTCCAACCAGATTATGAAATGGTCAATTCTACGATATGGTCACGACATATATACGATTCAAATGATAATTAAAATCTATAATTATGCAAGGTGAAATCTAATCAACCGCCCGAACCCATACCGGAGCATGCAGTAAAATGCCAGCCCGATACAAGTATTAGCCTTGAAAATGTATGCTAATGCAATTCTAGAACGAACGTTTTGACTTAAGGGGCTGCATAATGCTAAAATTCAGTCCTGCTCTAACGCTTGTGATTTTTAACGGTCTATCTTGCTTTAATCAGAAGCCGCGCACGTAAAACTTCAGTTATTTTGAAATCACGGCTACATTAGGACATTAACTATAATTTCTTTATGTAATAAAGATGTTTTTAGGGTTCCGTAGTACCTAAAAGGTACAAAAGAAACCTTTATAGTGAGACCCCGTTGTCCGTCCGTCCGTCCGTATGTCTCAGCCTCATAACTTTAGCACCGTTAAAGATAAAGACATACAATTTGGCACAAAAATAGCAATAATTTGTCCACATATTACGGTGTAAAAGATATGTAAGAAATTTGAAATTGTTCAATATATTTCCAAAACAAAAGTGAGAAAAATATAATATATTATCCTAAAATCCAATATGGGTATCAAATTGTAAATATTAAAAAACTTAGTAGATGCTAGTGACCACAAAGTTTTGCTCAACAAAGTTCCATCGTTTACCGACCATTTTTGGTTTGAAATTCCCCTTCTGTTTGTTGTTTTCCTTTATTGCACGTAATTTCTAGACATGGTTGTAGTGTATATTATTTATTTGTTAGTTAGGATTTGTAAAAGGCCCTAGAAAATGCTTTACAGCGAAACCGGTCGGGCATAATAATTTTTACTGTATAATTATGTGGATAAGTACAAGTGCTTTTTTTTAACAATATATTAAAAAGCTGATTGTAAAAATATATACTTTTACTAAATTTACTGGCACTGGTTTCGAGAAATCTTAAAAAAAAACACAAAAATATGTATCTCCCCCCTTATCTCCGAAACTCGTAAACTGAAAATAAGAAAAAATTGGATTATAGATCATAACTGGCCAATTACAGGAAAAACTATAGCAATTTAAAAAAAGTTGGGCTCAAATGAGAAATATAAAAACCGGCCAAGTGCGAGCCAGACTCGCGCACGAAGTGTTCCATACCATGATCTATAAAAACAATCAGATCATAACTGGCCAATTACAGGAAAATTTTAGCGATTAAAGAAAATAGGGCGCAAACGAAAAATATAAAAATAAAACAAAAAAAATATATTTTATAAACATACAATATGGTTATCAAATTGTAGGTATTAAAAATCTAATTGTGAATAATATGGATCAACTTTTTTTGCTTTCGCCCTGAATCCGCCCCGCTCGCACTGCGCGTTTTGACATCGACAAAAATCAAATTCGCATAGCCTATTAAATTGACAGAAGTTGCATTTTATAAGGGTTTTCACGTGGGCATGGTTATGACCTATGACGTCACAGCTGACGTCACTCGTAGGATTGGCCGTGGAAATAGAATAATTGATGTAATTTTCTGCCCACTACCTAAGAAGCCGTACATAGTTGTGAATTACATGTAAGGGCATTTCTGAGCGGCTTACGTACATAATGTGTAATTGAAATTGAAATTTATCGTAACGACATTAATCCTCGAGGGGTTTTCAGAGGTGTTCCGAGTGTGAACTGTGAAATGCAAGTCACTGTCCATACTCGGTACACCCGCGTTTCACCGACGATTATTACTTCCTAACGTGGTGGGTGGTGAGCCTTATCGCCGTACACTCCAAAACACATTTAACTTAACTGAAAATTTTACCTAATTTAAATCATTCCACATAACTCCAAAATCATTCCACTAAAACTCCAAGAACTTCTAAGAAGTAGAGTTAGCAAGTAAAAATATCTCCCCATCGTCGTGTTCTTGCCGTGAAGTCGGCGTCGTCGTCACAGGTTTGAGAATTCAGTGAACCAACCAAACAATAAATATTATTTTGTATATAACTCATTTCAGCCCTAGCGTTTGCTTTGTAAGATAAAAAAATGTTTTCAAGGGATTTTTTTGACTATTGCGGCTATAGCAGCGCGGCACAAAAGGATTATAGGTGCAAAATGTGGAAAAAGTTTTGCACTTATAAACGCAACGCACCGCCGGCCAATTGCCGATTGTGTTTTGCGTGATATAAGACCCGTAAACATATCTTTTATTTAAAAACTCCGTTAAAGCATACATTATGCAATTTTGCTGTTGACTCTACCAAAACGGTTTTGGAGTCGAGTGGAATTTAAGTACGTAAATATTTCTATATGGAAATGAAATGCCTAAAATCATTTTGGAGTCGAAATGGAAACAATTTATGGGCGGTAAAGTTTTGGAGTTAAATGGAATAACCCCCAAGGGTTTGGGCTGGACGTTGATGAGTCAGTCAGTGAGTGAGTGAGGACTTCTCTAAATATATTTATGATAAATGTTTAAATACGTATAAAAACATCACAAGTTTCGTTTAACTCAAGTTTCCGTGAAATATACAATTTCTCACCATCACTAAATTGGCAAAGCGCTCATATTTTCCGGGTAACCTTGGAAAGCTCACGTCTAAAAGTTCAGGTGGTTCAGTTGAATTGATGAGTATGAAAATATACGTCCAGAGTGACCTTGGCAGAGCGTTGGCCTCTCATTGTTGTAACACGGTAGTGATGACCTGGCGGTTTAACTTAAGGGCCTCCACAATGCTAAACATCAGTTTTGCATTGGATTCAGTTCCGTCAATGCAGATGGTAAAAATTTGAAAAAAATATGATGTTTTTTTTGACTCAAGACAATTATTAAATAAAATAACTTTCAATCTTCTTTTAATACTTTTAAAATAGCATGAATTTCACGAAAAAAGCGATTCAGTTTCTATATTTCAAAACCGATTGAAACAAAACCTAGAAAAATCAATTTTTATTACATAAAGAAATTATAGTTTAATGTATATTAGTATGTAATTATAGTCAAAATAACTGAGGTATTGCGTGCGCGGCATCTGATAAGAGCAGGATAGATAGTTAAAACACAAAAGCGATAGAGCAGGACTGAATTTTAGCATTGTGCAGCCCCTTAAAATATAAGTTGGGGGTCAATGTGACCTTTCTATACCAGACCTGAAAATAAAGCAAATCGTTGAAAATATGGGATGAAAAAACAACGGTCCATTCTAAATTTGGTTTTTGTTCATACTAATGTCCAATTGAACGTAACACTTTCATGTAAGTCATATATTTGTATAAAAACAAGTTATTAGATTTAGGTATGTCCACACTATTCCAACAACTTAATTTCTAAAAGATTTTTTTTTTAATATTTTTTCAGAGAATATATGCCATTTAACCAATATTTTTCATGATTTTTTAAAGAATTGTCGGTTGACGTCACTTGAGAATTTTAGATATACTGATCGTGATGTGTGATTGGTTATAAAGAAGTGGTCTATCTCTGGGTGTGGTCAATAAACACACTCAGCTATCGTGGGTAAGTCAGTTATATCAGCGTTTCTTAACTTGTGGTCCGCGGACCCCTGGGGGTCCCCGAGCATATGTATGGGGGTCCGCAGCCTAATCTATGGACCATTTAACAATCATAAAAAAATGCCACCAAAAGTTTTTTGCCACCAAAAAACCTCCCCATTAACGTATTTTATATGAAAAAGTATATTTTGTTTGTAATTTGTAGATCTAAAATAAGTGGTCCGAAATTTATTGCTGCTTTTTTATTAAGGGGGTCCTTAAAATTGTGCTTGATTTCCTAAGGGGTCCGTGGACGAAAAAGGTTAAGAAACGCTGAGTTATATAAATAAGCAGAATAAATTAAATATGCCAACCACCATAGTACGTACCATGGTGGTTTATAGTGGCCTGAAGTTAGCTGCACAATCACGTTTGACAGCTAATTTATCACCACAATTTTTTAAGTTTGTTGAGGGTCATGACCGAATCGTAGGTGTTTATAGTGGAAAATAGTAGTTTATGGTGATCTGATGACCCCACCCTCTGTCTGTCTACTCATCTGTCATCCATCTGACAAATCAGTCGGAAGCAAATTTTATACATTTTTGTAGATAGCAAAAGACACATTTCTTAACAGCCATTTCTCAGGTGACGTCACACGAAGGCAAATGGAAGTTGCAGCTTTTGTGTAAAATATTCACCATCATGAGGTTTTTTAGACCACAAGTTCGAAAATACGGCTTATTAAACCTCAATCTCGAAATGGTTATCGAATTAACACATCACTACACAGTATAAAACAAAGTCGCTTCCCGCTGTCTGTCTGTTTCTATGAATGCTTAGATCTTTAAAACTACGCAATCGTAGTAAACTACGGATTTTGATGCGGTTTTTTTAATAGATAGAGTGATTCAAGAGGAAGGTTTATATGTATAATACATGCCCGTGCAAAGCCGGGGCGGGTCGCTAGTCTTAACATCACTTAATCTAAGCGAATTGATTTTCACGTAATTTACCGAACTTTCGTATCATTAATTTATTTATTCCCCTTTTAATTTTCTTGTGACAATAATTTCTTCACCACACAAAAGCCCGCCTTTGTACAAAATTACCTATATGTTTTCAAAACTCTGTTTTTCATTAAATTGACATTATATCAATTAACATTATATCATTGCAGTATAGAAACGCAGAAAGAAAAGTAAATCTGGATATGAACCGGTATTCGAACCCGGGACCTCTCGCTTACCGGGCGATTGCTCTAACCACTGAGCTATCCAGGTCTCAACACAACTCGTGAATTTACCGATGTCCTTTCCCATACTGCAATGATATTTATAGATACCCACTTTACAGTGAGCCACTTGACACCTAGAGGACGCTACTGTATTCAAAGCTAGTCAAGGACCATTATGCTATATATTTGTGGATATATCAATTTATTTATTTTTTTGCTGTCGAGCGGTCGGGCGTACTACTTATCCCGAGGATGCCTCGTTTAGAGGCGAAACACGTGTCGATAAGTTTTCTTTTTCTATGCGGGAGGGCGGGCGGGGCTTGAGTCTGCATTTTGAATAGCATAGTAAGAGTGTTTAGCGGAATATTGCAAATTATTAATATATCCACAAATTTATGATGGACTTCCGCAAAGTAACGCCTTTTTCAATAAATTTCATTATGCATTTTTCTTCTTATATGTCTTTTCTGTACAACAAAGTGTCCATTAATTCGTTTCCCGGGACACGTAACGAGACACAATAGAAAGTACAATGGAACCACTTCTTTGAGCGGTGTGTGTCCCTGGAAGTGTTAAAACTATACACAATAACCTTTTACTGGAAATGTTAATGTTATGGACTTATTCCATAGCAGTATCACTTATGTGAGACGTTTTCTTAGTAAAACACGGTGTTACTTTTTTATTATTTTTTTTTATTTTGCACATTATTACATTAATTAAATTAAATATAGTTCGCATCACTTAAGGCGATATGCGAAAAAATATGGGTGTTATTTTTCTGTGTATTTCATGAAATACACGAAAAATTTTAATAAATTTTTAGTATATGCATTTTGACTATAATGATTTAGGGTTTTGAAATTGGAAAACATGTTCGGATTAATTTTCCTCGACAATCTCCCGGGTTGGTTTCTTCAAGAGTTGGCAACCCTACAGTGCCTTACAGTGTACAGTAACCGATGCATTCCATCCGTCCATCAGCCTAGTTCGTCCACTGCTGGACATAAGCCTCTCCAGGACTTTGTCACTCCCGGCGGTCATCCTGGAAGAATTGCCCATACTCACACACGCTGGGCATGTGGGTTGGTGAGCGCGGTGCCGGAATCCTCGCACCAGTGACGCCGCTGCCCGTCACCAGTCTGTTCCATATAAGGCCCGGCTATTAGGGATAGATATACCGCCATCCATCGGTCCCAGGCATGGTGGGCCTCCTGGTTTTTTGCCTGTGAGCTGTCCTCTTACTCTTCCCCTCGAATACTTCGAGGGGGTCTCCAAGTAAGATGGTGGTAACTCCATAATCGAGCCCGGCATCAGCTCTACCACCTGTTGCGTCACGATTGTTTAAAAAAAATGTGTCAGATAATACTTAGAATGTGGTTTCATAGTCTATTAATTTCTATAAAAACGATAAACGAAAAGAAAAAAAAAAACATTTCGTAAAATTTTCTTATGTGGGAAGGCAAAGGGAACTTTAATCCTATATAGCCATGTCTAAGGTACTTTTTTTTTTGTTTTTTTTTTATGATGGAAATGATGGTGAATCGGTGATAATGATGATCCCTAAGCCCCCCCTGGGAGCATTGGAGAAGTTGCCACTGATTTTCATATCTAGGGTTCCGTACCCGAAGGGTAACCAACGGGACCCTATTACTAAGACTCCGCTGTCTGTCTGTCTGTCTGTCAAAAGGCTGTATCTCATGAACCGTGATAGTTAGACAGTTGAAATCAATTTTTACGGAACCCTAAAACCCGTACCTACTTGAAAACTCGCTTTTGCCCATAAAAGGAAATTTCAATAAAGTGGATGCAGCAGCCACCGAGACGCTCGATTTTCCACGTCCAATTTAAATTGCCCCCCTACCCCTTCATCTTAGACCCCTCCCCCCAGTCTAGACCGAGTCTGGACCAACAGGTGGGTAGCCTGAAAAATAAAACAGCTGGGTTTGTTGTCAGTCGCTTCCTAGCTTTCGAGCAGGACGGACCTGCCTCGGTATTTTTGAAACAATACGCGCTTGCTTTTTAAGCGCTTTTTAAACAACTTTTTCTTTGGTACCAACCACGAAATCGCTCAAGATTGATGCTCGTGATCACAATACACTTGTACGTATCCACCGTTTTATTTACCCAACTGGTTTCGCAATAATGGCGTTTTCAAAGATAATATTCTAGCAATAAAAATTTTCATATTAAGGTGGCTGCGTCAGTTTTAGTTTCGGAACTCAAAACTTATTATTGTATTCATCATTTTTGAATTAAAAGTATTCAAGTATTACAACGTAATGCATTAAAGAACACAATAAAGCCAAAAAAGCCTAATTGACATTAAACAAGTGTCGTGTAATGCCATGAATAACATTAATTTAATGTCTTTATTTTAAAAATAAGGAGAACAGTCTTCAGTTGTGCATTTTGTACCGGACACGACTCGATCCCCCTTAATATTGTGAACCCGTCACAAATGCTATTATATGTGGTGAAACCGGTTGGGATGATAAAATAAATGAAACGGTGGACAATTACAAGTGTATTTTAATCGCAAGTGCAATGCGTAATTGACCGAAATCTATGGGACAAGTTAACATTATATCATTGCAGTATAGAAACGCAGAAAGAAAAATAAGTCTGGATGTTTCTACTTTTCTTTCTGCGTTTCCGTTCTGAAATGATATAATGTTAATTTATATCTCCTTGCGATGGATAAGTCGCCAAGTGTTCAAACATAGAAATTTATTTCTGTCATAGTTTCTAGGGGCAAGGTTTTTATTCGGTCCCATAGCAAAAGTTGTTTTTATAATACCAGCGATTAAAAAGTTAGTGAGTATTGTGTTTCTTTGTCATAGGTGGGCTGGTGAAAACGTTGGTGTGTTCAAGACTTTCAAGTGAGAGGTCGCGGGTTCAAAGCCTCTTTGTTCAGTGTCAGTTTAAATTTATTTGGGTCAAGTTGTTTTCGTTGTTGTGAAAATAAGTATTGTTGAGTTTTGATACAGTTTTGTTTCAAATGGCAGAATGTTTTGTTTGTTTGGGAGTAAGTATATCTATTTGTGACGTTTTAGGAACCCGTACCCAAAGGGTAACCAACGGGACCCTATTACTAAGACTCCGCTGTCCGTCTGTCTGTCCGTCTGTCCGTCTGTCACCAGGCTGTATCTCATGAACCGTGATAGTTAGATAGTTGAAATTTTCACAGATGATGTATTTCTGTTGCCGCTATATTAACACATACTAAAAACAGAATAAAATAAACATTTAAGGGGGCTCCCATACAACAGACATGTTTTTTGGCCGTTTTTAAAGATAATCGCTCACTTTGATTGTCAATAACTTTTGAGCTCTGAACCGGGATCTGGTCCTCTAAAAAGGCCGCTTTGGATGAATTATATTTTGATTCCGTTTTATTGCCGTCTCTTTTGCACGCGTGGAAAAACTCTGACTCCATCCTACTTTCAAATCATTTTATGATTCACCCAAGTCGGCCTTTTTAGATCCCCTGCTCCTCACATCCAGATTTACTTTTCTTTCTGCGTTTCTATACTGCAATGATATTATTTTAATTTATATCTCCTTGCGATGGATAAATCGCCAAGTGTTCAAACATAGAAATTTATTTCTGTCATAGTTTTCTGTTCTATTCTTCGATTAGGTACAATTTTAGCTCTCTGCCCCCGTTCTACAATTAAGGCTTCCACCAATGCCAATGACCTTGAACTAAGTAACTTTGTAACCATTTTATACGGTAACTATAGCATATTGCAACAGAAGAAAAATACATAGTAATCTGCATGATACGAATAGTGATGTGGTTTTTCCTGAATTTCATTATAATATACAGAAGCGAAGCAAGAAAATTCTAAGTTTACCCTTATTTCTCGATTTTTTGTTCACTTGTAACAAAATAACTGCTACAGTTTTTATCGAAACAGTATGAAAATTTATAAACTTTTAGACAAAATAATATAAAATGATTTTGTTTTCTCAGTTCTTGGAAATTCATTTTATTTTAGATAAAATAAATTAAAAACACACTATTTTCGCACTTGTCAGCCGCAGCGACTGACGTAACAGCCATGTTGCAGTGCGAGCTGATAAGGAAATTTCAACCACAACGAATCGAGTTGCTAATTATTCCGACGGAGCCACCTTAAGGCCCTTAATATCGCCAAATTGGTACTTTCTAAAGCCTACTCCCCTTTTATGGCCAAACCAAAAATATTGAAAAAATGTATTATGGATTATCAACTCTAGGACAACATATGCAACATTTTTCTTTTTCGTACCACCAAAACTTCTATATGAAAAATTGTTTCAACTGAATGGTGTTTTATGGCTTGAATTTCCTACTGCTCCTAAGCGGCTTAGGTGATTTAATTCATTTATGCTTTGATAAATAGATAAACTTGATAGCTATAAATATAACATAGAATTATTCAATCGAACAATGACACCCATGTGAAAAGTATTATTTTCGCCTATTTTGCCCTTTCAAGGACGCAGCGAGCGTCGTAACAGCCACCACGCATTGTGCACTGATTAGAACGTTATTTCAATGTCGTTTTCGTCGATATTCATACAGACAAACATCGAGCTGCTAATTTGGCGACGGTAATCGCCTTAAGTGGAATTTTCTACATTGTATCCGAAGATACCGTTTCCGCTTATTAGTGTTTTGCAATTCATGTCATGTGTAACGTGTTGTTGACAAACATTTGGTTCACATTGTGGATATTGTTTGCTTGGGAACTGGGAATTGAATGCATCTTTTATAACCTTCGCGTGGAACGGATTTTTATGTAAATACTTTCACACTATGAAAACCAGCGCTGTTAGTTGCTTGCAACTAGCAGCATCTGCTGAGTTTGCCCCTTTTAATAATTAAAAGGCTATGCGAATTAAATTTTTGTCACTGTCACTCCAAGCGAAAAATCGCGCAGTGCGAGAGGGGCGGATTCAGGGTAAAAGGGAAAAAAGTTGGTTTTATATTTTTATTAAAATAGCTAGCAAAATTTCAAATATCAAATCTCTAGATATTGTTGAAACACACCGAATAAAATATGTTTGAGTTCTGTATATGGTTCCTATTCGTCAAACGAAGAGAAAAAGTGCGTTTGAAGACCTCATTTATTTAATAATTATTTCTATCGAGGAAAATTTATCCAAACATGTTTTCCAATTTCAAATATATCCATTTTGATTATATAGTCAAAATGGATATACCAGAAATTTATTAAAATTTTACGTGTATTTCATGAAATACACAGAAAAGAAACACCCGTATTTTTGTCGCATATCGCCTTAAAACTACGCAACATATTTTGATGCGGTTTTTTTAATAGATAGAGTGATTCAAGAGGAAGGTTTATATGTATAATACATACCCGTGCAAAGCCGGGCCGGGTCGCTAGTTAAGTATAAAGACGGATCGACTTACATAAATTTATTTTACGCGACATGTTTCGAATTCCTTCCGAATTCGTTGTCAAGCGAGCGAGGGTTTGTCGTTAGCGGACGAAGTCCACCTTTTTAATCATTTTCTCATGTGTGTGTGTGTGTGTGTTAATGTTTTGTGGCAAATAAATACTTTTCACAATTTTCCGACAGTTAAAATCTTGTTCCGTTGAAGGCACCTGGAGGTTTGCCTTTTGCCAAGTATCTATACATATATCAGCCTAATTCGTCTACTGTTAAGGAGTCTATTCTTGGTGGTCCTCCTGGAAGAATTGCCCATACTCACACACGCTGGGCAGGCGGGCTGGTGAGCGCGGTGCCGAAACCCGCGCACCAGTGACGCGGCTGTCCATTATCCAGTGACATTTTTTTTTTCATATTTTTCGGTCTACCGGTTTCGGAGATAAGGGACAGGAGGGGCGACATACATATTTTTGTGGGTTTTTAAAGATTTCTCGGAACCAGTGCCAGTTAATAGAGTAAAAGTATAATCAACTGTTTAATATCTACAATTTCACCCATATTGTATTTTTAGAATAATATTTTTATTTTGCGTACTTTTGTTTTGGAAATAATTTACACAATTTCAAATTTTTCAGATTTCTTTTACCTTGTGATATGCGAGCAAATTAATATTTTTGTGCCAAATTTTATGTCTATCTTTAACGGTGCTAAAGTTATGAGCCTGTGACATACGGAGGGACAACGGAGGCTCACCATAAAGGTTCCTTTTGTACCTTTTAAGGTGATATATGATTCGTGCAAAAAGGTCCCCGTTACTCCAGGCGGAAAAACCCGCAGTGCGAGAGGGACGGAATCGGGGAAAATTGACAAAAAGTCGGTTTTAAATTAAAACAAAATTAACTAAAATACTTACGAAATTTTCCGTAACCAGTAATTTAGGTATTGTTAAAACCCATCTAAATAAATATTTTTGAAGTCTATATGGTAATCCCAATTTGCCAGAATATCAAAAAAAAAAGTGTAAATTTAGACCTCATTTCAGTAATTATTTCTATCGAGTGAAATTCCCCCAATCGCGTTTCTGAAAGCCCAAAATCTAGAAAAAAGTCCCAAAATTGTTATTCTAATTTATTTTACTTGGAATTTCTTTAAAAGAGGTCTACGGAACCCTAAAAAGCAATCGCTGAAAACCTTCTCTCCTCTACCATTTCCATTCTATTCCCTTTGTGCAGCAAAATTGAAGAACGCATTCCAAGGTGCAATATTCCCATTTAGTCTTGTAAAGTGTGAACGCTCCCCAAACCTAGGCATTTCCCTTTGTCGTCTGTACGTTGACCTAGGTTAGGTTTAGGTGTATACCTCATATCCTAGGTTCGGTCTAGCTCCTGTCTAGACGTCTGTGCGAGATTTGGCAAGCGTGAGAACCTGTTTGATTGCGTGGGGGTCGAAAGCACCCCCCATCATACTTGAACCGTGTTCTTATTATAGGTTTTGGTAAAGCAATCGATTTTAAGCCTTTATGTACTATAACATTAGTTAATTATAATAGTTTATGCTACTAGGGCGAAAAGGAATACATTACGAGCGTAGCGAGTGTTTTAAACGTAACCGAGTAATTTATTGCTCTTACGCCCGTGTATCATACTACGTTTTTCAATGTATAGTGTGAGGAAATAAAACAAATATAATCAAAGAAAACAATTTAATTATTAAAGTTGAAATTTACATTGTTACAATTTTGCAAGTTAATGATTGGCTCAAAAGAACTGTATCCAGAGCCGTTAAACAGTGGAAAAAAAGTATAACATTTATGGTACACAGGAAAGGTTGCAGATTAGCCAACTTCTCGTAAATAAATAAAAAAATATATAATAATGCCCTAGGGCAAAATAATCGGCTTTCCGTTCGGTTTTGATGCATAAAAAGTGGGCCTTTACGAGCACTTGCATTGAAAAATATATTAGTTATATGAAGGGACGCGCTTGTCAATTAGTGGAGAAGCTGTCTGATTGTGTATTGGAAGAAATTTTCTTTCAAACCACAGACCTTATCCACTAGACATCTTATTAACAAACAACGGACAAGTGGGAATTTTTTTCGCTACTGCCGCGCCGCGTTGTTGAGGGGTAATGCGGGGAGGGTACTAAGCAAAACAATTTTACAAAATATTTTCAAAAAATAAAAGAGAAAATATTATCCTAAAAATACAATATGGGTATCAAATTGTAGATATTAAAAAGCTGATTGTAAAAATATATACTTTTACTATATTTGCTGGCAATGGTATCGAGAATTCTTTAAAAAACACGAAAATTTCGATTACAGATCATGACTGGCCAATTAAAGGAAAACTATAGCGATTAAAAAAAAATTAAGCATAAATGAGAAATACAAAAAAATAAGTAAAATAAATAAAAAAAATATTTTATAAAAATACAATATGGATGTTTACATAAAGATTCCAAGAAAAATAAAGCGGTTGAGAAATTCACAAAAAAAAACAAAGTTAAATTTATCATCCAAAATATGGAACCTTAGGTACGCAAGTCTAACTCGCACTTGGCCGGTTTTTATAAACGAAATAAATTAATCTGAAGCGGTAGATAACAATTGATTTACAATAAAGATCATGGCTAGCGCCACTTTACGGGTTAATTGACTATATTAACAACTTAAAAATGAATAATAAAAAATAAAAAATAAATTTACATGCCCTCTAATTTGATAAAATTAACCTCCCAAAAGTTCAAGCTACTTTGACTTCTTACATTCGACCTTGCGTTCATAAGAGAGAACATTCAGCGCTGCAGATTTTGACAACTCCTCGACCAATCACGGCCATTTAAAGTCTGGCTAGCGGAAGATTGAAGAACTTGTGTTCATAAGATAACATATTCAGAACATTCAGCGCTGCAGATTTTGACAGCTCCTCGACCAATCACAGCCATTTAAAGTCTGTCTAGTGAAAGATCAGATGCCGCACACACAAAACTTCAGTTATTTTGTTAGTATCTGCGTGTGTTGGTTTCGTTTCAATCGGTTTTGAAATATGGAACAGAATCGCTTTTTTCGTGAAATTCATGCTTTTTAAAAGTAATATAATTAAAAGAAGATTAATGTTTATTTATTAAGTGTAATTAATAATTGTATCGCGTCAATAAAACACGCCATATTTATTCAAATTTTTACCATCTACATTGACGGAACCGAATCCAATGCAAAACTGATGTTTAGCTTGTGGAGCCCCTGTTACAAAATAGTACTAAAGATAATAGCAGGTAGAGTAGAGTAGATAACGCATGTAGTAAAGTAGTTTGCCAAATAGTACGATAGACTCTACCTCTAATTAGCCAAAATGCTACCAATTGCTACCAAGACGAACATAGCAATATCTAATTCAGTACTGTATCTTTTACTATGATCATGTTTTAAATAGCTCAAGCTAACTAGTTGTCAAGTTTTTCATAGGTGTTATAATCTGGTAAAAACATTCAAGTGTTATTTTTTGTGTACTGTTAGCTAATTTTGTTATTATTAAGTTAACAATGTAAAAAATGTTATTTCCTCAATAAAGAATTCTGAAAATCAAAATCAATCAATTAGCCAAAATGTAAACCAAGTTTAATAAAACGCAAGATGGCGTACCAGAACTAGTAATGAAAACAATTCTCTGCGCCCACACTTCTAACGCCCTTGATTGGCCCTTCCGAATTGGTGGCAAGGTTTTTTTTAACAAATTGAACAACCGTTACCGCTTCACCTTGCCCGTGGCCAGTTGTTACGTAAAATCTTGTTCAACGCACATTCTACATTTGAGTGCTCGAGGTTTAAGAAATGGAAAGACTTAAAAAATAAAACTTATAATTGTGTCGATTCGGCTAAACACAATTTAACTAATTTGAAAGAACTAAACTAATTTGAGCCTTCTGTCTTTTTCTTTCCGTATCGAAAAGACAAAGACAACGCTTAAAATAAGGTTAGTCCTGTCAAATTAGTTAAATTGTGTTTAGCCGAATCGACACCATTAACTGATTTTAGGGGTTGGTGCCCTGTGTTTCCAATGAGCGTTTTTCCATATGTCAAATTTAGTGTTCAATAAGATTCCTAGATGGCAGTGGATGGATTCCAAACAAACGAAAAACCACTTTGACGTTGATTGCTACAAAACGCATTTTATCTATGGTGACACGGACAGCGCCATCTGGAGGAAAGCTAAAAACTAAGGAAAAAAAAAACAACGAGAAAAACGCTCTAGAAAATCAAAACTTCATACATTCATTCCTCTTGTTTCCAAAAAATATTTTATTAACGAAATGGTTTTCCGTTTCGTTTCCAAAAAGCTGGTTGGTACAGTCGGCAGCAAGTGCATTAGTAGGTTGAGCCTCGTCTCGATGTTCCCTTTGAACGTCTTGTAATGTGTTACTGTTTAATTAATATAATTGTATTTAGATCTATTTTTATTATTTAATTTATTATTTTATTTCTATAATTTATTATTTATAGAAAATAGACGACTTCTTATTACTATAACGCTCTAATTTACTATATTGTTACACGTGTACGATGTGTTTTAGTGGTTAAATCATTAAATTCAGTTCCGATTGAAGGCACTCGGTAACTTGCTTCTGAGGCTGACTGTACCCATCTTGGTTTTGGAAACAAGAGTAACTGAATTTGATTATTAAATAAAAAAAATTGAATTACGCGGAAATAAAAAAGGTCGTTTTTTGGAAACACAGGCCACCACCCAGATTATAAAGGGATTAAAGACTATCGCTTTCAAAGGTATCGTGATTGGCTAGAAATTATTTGTAACGTTATTCGTAGCCAATTTCGCCGTTTTAAACATTTTTATTCGCCCATAGTCTTTCGTCCACTTAGTATTTTAGTACGCTATATTCAGTATTTCTTACACCTTAAATTTGAATTTATATTCGCTCGTTTAAATACTACTCTTTCTTTTTTCATATAAATTCAATTATTAATAATTGTTTTTATTTTGTTTTCAGGTGAGTGCAGCAACCCTATTGAGCCTGAGGAATATGAAGATAGCGTGAGTGATCTTTGGAAATTAAAAATATACAGTTTTTGGCCATAGAGATTCTTTCATATTCAGATAAAAAAAAAGAGTATCTGTGATGGCTTCCGCAGGAAATAGGTATATGGAGTGACAGTTTCTTCAATAAAACTAGTGAATTCCGACGAATCTTTCTATTTTTCACGGATATACAAGGTAAAACACGCAACCATTTTGTCAGAGAACAGAAAAATAAAGTCGTAGACTAAAAATCATGTTGCAGTCATGGACTAAAAAAAATAATGATTTCTAGTCGATTCAAGCAATCGATTAGATTTTGACGTTACAGTTATCCGCGTTTGCCAGGATTAAATGTAATCGATTCAAGTAGTACAAAATCATGCGTCTCTTTTTAAGGCGATACGTAAAAGTTTTAGCGTCCCTGTTATACCATATGCGAAAAAACCCTCAGTGCGAGTGGGACGGATTCGTGGAAAAGTAGCAAAAGGTCGGTTTTTTATTAATATAAAATGTACTAAGCTATTTTGTCAAAAAGATTTTCAAGGAGACTTTACAAATACATAATATCCATATTTTGAATGCAATTTCACAATGAAATTAGTTAGGATTTCAGAATTACAGGAAAAAATAAAACAATTTTTCGGAATTAAATTCTATCGAGAAAATTTCATCCAATCGCGTTTTCACTCAAGAATCATAGTCAAATACATAATAAACAATTACCCAAAAGTAAAATACGTAGATGACGTTATAGTGGAGTAAATGGATTCGAAAAAACCCATTTTTCTTTTGGTATCGCCTCAATTGTAGCCAATTTGTAAGAAAACATGTTTGTATTTTTAGGTTATCGACTTTTGGATTTTTGATCTGTTATAGGAGCAGTGACTAAATAAACGTGGTCAGAGCCGCGAGCGATAGTCTAGTGAGAAATAGCACAGAATAAAAATGTATACCTAAACCCTAAGAGGATGGGAGAAATAAAAGTGAACAAAGAAATATAATTGCAACGCAAGAGAAAGGTAGAAATCAACCGGGCCGCTCTAGAAATGTGGACTAATGCTGATAAAGGGCAAAGGGAAACGTATCCGGAATAGAAGAGCTTGATTCGTTTGATGATTAATGTATAAAAAGAGGTTTGTCAGGGTCGTAGCAGATGGATCCTTTACTCTGCGAGACAGGCGAGTATTTATGGTATGGTATCTAGTAAATACTAAGGAACATAATCATTTTAGTGTAGTTGTGAAGGAGAAGGCATCGTTTTTAGGGTTCTGTACCCAAAGGGTAATCAACGGGACCCTATTACTAAGACTCCGCTGTCCGTCTGTCCGTCTGTCACCAGGCTGTATCTCATGAACCGTGATAGCTAGACAGTTGAAATTTTCATAGATGATGTATTTCTGTTGCCGATATAACAACAAATACTAAAAAAACAGAATAAAATAAATATTTAGGGGGCTCCCGTACTACAAACGTGATTTTTTTGCCTTTTATTTAGATAATGGTACGTGGTTCGTGCGCGAGTCCGACTTGCACTTGGCCCGTTTTTTATTTTCGTTTAGGCATATGGATGTACAAATAGTTGTACTCAACTATTATTAAAAATTATATTCCCAGGAATACCCCACTATCCGCCGGATAGTATCCGGAATCTATCAGGATTCTCCACCAGTCACACCCACCTAATTTTATTAACGAGCCTTATTTATAAGTGTTTGAAATTACAAAATCGTGGTAACATTAAGCCAACCAGCCAAGGTTAAGTCAACTATCCATTACAAATTTCGTATTGGTTGCCAAATCTGCTACATGCTGTTAGTATGAGAGCTAGCTGGTGAAAATTAAGTATTTTTTAGGCAAGCACAGCTTTCTTACAGTCGTTATTTTTAGTTATGTGATATACTAAATATTACTACGTATAGACCAACAACTCCCATACATCAAAGCGTAGCAAATTTTTTTCGCACCCTTACGACACTAGGTGTCGCCAAGTGTTGCAAATAAGCATAATTTGTGTAATAGACTGCAGGTAAACGCTCATGGTTACCAAGTAAACATGTTTTTCTTTGCTTAGAAAAACTAGATGGCGCTAAGTTGGCATCACTAACAGTGAATTATTTCAGCGCCTTCTATTATCGAATTAGGAATTATTTTTATGTTACGTGACATCGCTCTGCCCCTAGCGTCACCAATCGGTCATTTTTAGCATCGTGTTCGTTAGAGGATTTAGCAACGCCATCTAGATTTCGTTAGAATTTTACACCTTTTTTGTGGCTACAAACTGATGGGAACTGCTAGTCTATACGTAGCAATACTTAGTCTATGGTTTTGTGAAGAAATAAATCTAAGACTGGCTTAGAGGGAGCGGATCCTTTGGCTGCTAGGGGGGTCCCTGTTTAGGAAATTACAACTTTGCGTCCTCCTAGCCGCCAAAAGCTTGGAGATGTATGTACAAAATATCGAGCAAACTAACTATGAGAGAGGAATTTATTGCCTGTTCGATACGGTAACGATTTTGCATTCAATAAATATATAATGCATCTTTCTCCCACTTACTGGGACCGATATGCAAAGCTTAGCCAATCAAGAGTGCATTGCGTGTAGACGAAAATTGGCAGAATTGAGTTCAAACAAACCAACGTCGTTGCTTCTCTTGGTTGCTCGATGGTTCAGAATTATTAAAACTACGATCCTAACATTAATTAAAAGTGGTCTGAAGTTACCTTTTTTTTTTTGCAATTTTCGGCCTCCTTGCAGCCAAAATATCCGCTCTCTCTCCATCCAGTCTTAGGTTATCTTTTTCAGGAAACTAAAAATTACAACTTAGAAAAGCTAGACTTGTCTAAAATTACTCAATTTTGAAGATCACTAGCTCCCATACTGTTTGTTTTGATTGCGTCTTTAGAAATTGAAGGATGTGTTTTTTATACATTATATACATACATATACTCACGCCTGTCTCCCAGAAGCGTAGGCAGAGACTACATATCTCCATCTGCTGCGATCCAGACACACTTCGCCTGTTCCACATCCATAAATCTAGTCATACAAGCTCTTCTATTCCGGGTACTTTTGACATTGCCCTCTTCAGTATGTCACCAATTTGGGCAGCATACACGTCCTTCTAGGGCGGTCTGGTTGAGCTGTACCTTCGAATTGCGCGCCATAAATTTAGTTCGTCACTCTACTTTCATTTATCCTCTCAACATGTCCAAACCACTGAAGAATTCCTTTTTCTATTCTAGTGACTATCTTCCTCCAGGTGTGTTTTTATAAATTCGCCGAGAGGCGAGGTTGCTTTTCTATCCAAAGAAGGCATCAATTAATATTTATATCCAGGCAATTGAGTGCGTTTCCATGCTAATATGGCATGTTATGTCTATATTCGTCTGAGAAAACTCGATTTTTTTCCACGGTAAAATCGAGGTCAAACTAAAAACTTGCTCGTATACTTGAACCAAATAATCTAGCACCCTTATTTATTGGAGTTAAGGTACATTTTGCGATACGAAGGCACGTGTCTCGTCCGGTAAGCGAAACGCAAAGCGATGCCCGGAGTGAAAGTAAGTGCAACGTACCACGCCACGGTGCGCGGTAGGGCTTGCATTCGAATATTCGAAAATTGTAGGTATTCGAATATACTAATAATTTATGACATAAAACTACCTATATACATAAATTATTTAATTACTTATATTACATTAAAACTGACCTATAATAAGTGTATCTGTTATACCTACATTACATAAATAAATATATTTCATTTCATTTCATACGCTTAATTTAATAAGCTTTCTTAAACTTAAATATATTTATTTCTTTGTTTTCTTTACTAATATTAAAACAATAAAATAAGCATTTGCTTGATATATTTCGGCCCACGGTATGGGGCTGTCATCGGTCAAATGGAACAAAGTATTGACAAATAAGTTATTTAAAATAAAAATTAAAAGTGACACCTGTTAACAATTTTAGTAATAAAAAAATTAATATTAAAAAATTTAAAGCTGTTATAGTAATCATGTCTTAAAGTGCCAAAACAAATTTTTGAATTATTCAAATATTCTCATAATTCGAATGAAGTTTTTTTTTTTATTCATTGCACTCAGACTCTTTGGCGCTTCAAGACATGGTTAATTAGTATAAACAACTTCAAACTTTTGTATATTGTTTGCATGGTATTCGAATAGTACCCAAAAATTCGAATATTCGAATACCAACATTTTTCCATTATTCGAATATTGCAAGCCCTTCTGCGCGGATACGAATAAAAGTCACTGTTTTTTGGGTAAATATAATTTACGGCTTTATTGCTTGGGAAATAGGAGTTGTGTCAGTTTTGATGCGTTTGCTGTGTTTTTTTTTTAAATAATCGTCATTTTCTTTTTTGAAAATGAAATTTCCATCTGCTAAAATTCTGACACGCCTATTTTGCCTCTCCCACGTTCCACTTCTATTCCGGGTACTTTTGACATGGCCCTTCTTCAGTATGTCACCAATTTGGTCAGCATACGTCCTTCTAAGGCGGCCTGAGGGCCTATTATGTATCTTTAGTTGCCATCTGGACTGGGTGTCTATCATCAAAAACATAGATATACTATCGAATTCCGATTGTCTAAGGATATGTTCGCACTTGAAGTGACGACACACTTCGTAAATAGTTCAATACCCACTAAAGGCAAATTTGGAAGTTCAGTTTTTACCTATATTTTTGATGATAGGCACCTAGTACAGTTGGCAACTAAAGATACAGAATAGAAGGGCTGGTCGAGC